>CM064326.1:305777409-307254909 GCA_032595735.1 Pelochelys cantorii | reverse complement strand
CCAAAGGTGATCTCAAAATTGTATGCCTGTGTGTGCTTCATGTTCAGTATATTTAACTCACAGCACACAGTAATGTTTCATTGACAGCAAAGTATGTAACTTTATGTTTATTGAGATAAGTTTCTAAAAGAACTTTACCATTGTCAGATGCACTCTTCTGCTGTTCATTATTTTCCCTCAGATACAAGCAATGACTGCCTCATTATGCACATGAAGGGTATGTAAGTCAAAAGAGGGGCAAAATCAGCATCAATAAGTTCTTCCTCTTCAGTTCCCTGTGTTGATGCTTATTCTGTAAACACTGAAAACTAGCATCTTCTAAGAAGTATGGTGCATAAAGTAACCTGCCTATGAAATAAACTCTCATTAATAGGTTTTCTTTGTTTGCAATCATGTCTGGACAAAAATACAAGAAATGAGAACTTTCCATGGCAACCACATCACCACCATGTAGAGCATATATATTACCTCAGTCACACACTTATCACATCATTGTTATGGGGAGATTTTCATAAGATTCTCATTTAACCTCAAATGTCCCTGGGGTCACCATCATTTTCTCCCACTAGATTTTGTTCTGAGGATGACTATGAGAACCGTTCCTCTCTTCTGAGAGCACGTCTCCTGTTTTGGAGACACTAAGAATTCTGCTTCCTCATCAAAGGATACAAACGTCTGCCCATGGTCACCACATGACTTGCTTCCTATCATTCTCCACAGTGTTTTGAGTAGGTCCCACAGGGATGCAGTAGTCTTTCCAATGGGCTCACTAAATGATGATAAAAAACGCAAAAGCCCTCTCATTTGCCCACAAGTTGATCTCAAAAGTGTATGATAATATTGTAGAGTCCCAGAGAAAGAGCCTTCCTCATCAGTTTAGATAAACTTCCATGGGAAGAAACTGTAGATATTCTGGGATTTTATACTCATTTAAAGCCATACATTGCAAAGAAACCATAACACATCCTTAACTCTGAATAAAAAACAATGTTCTTAAGAAATTTCTGGTTACTGATAACATCAGTCTGATGCACGGAAGACTAAGTAGATCCTTGCTCTATAGATGAACAAACCACCTGCCATGCTCTCCAAAAGGTGGTGACGGGGGACCTCATTGACCTCTCTACTCTTTTTCAGCATGCTGGGCACCTAAAATGTAGATTAGATATTTTTGTAAAATTGAAATATTTTGACTAGGATTATACATTGGAAATGGTGGAATCTCCACTTGAAACTAGATGCCTCTCTGGAAGATATGCCTTAGACAAGCACATAACTAGATGAACTAATAATTGCTTCTGGCTTTAATATTTATTAATTTATAAATGATCATCCAAGTACCAATTAGCTCATTCATGCTGTCTCCATATTTCAATCTCAGTTTGTGAGATAACTTTGTTTACAAGGAGAATAAGTTTTGTGCCCCTTCTGTTAATATCTATTCCCATTCTATTCAAGCTCACCCAAAATGGGATTTCGCAAGTCTCCAGCTGCAGCTGGCAGACTTCCCACACGTGTAGATCAGGGACAGCATCATGCTCAAACAACTCCACTGGTTTTCCATTTATTTCAGAGTCCACAGCAGAATTCCCCCCACAGACTTGTTTCAGCTGAACTTGCAGATCTGATTCCTTTCTTTTACCCTCTACTCTCTTAAATCTTTTAGCCTTTCATGCAGCCTCACCAATTTTACAAGGAAAACCTTAGACAGGAAGAACAACCTTACTGCAACCCCCTAGATCACCTTCCCTTAAATTCTTAGGAAAAAATACTCTTTCCCCTATATTCTTTAAATGTTCATTTTTAAATTGTTTCCCGCTGTTGTTAGAATTAACTCAAGTCTTTTAGGAAGCAGTTTAAATGCAAGGGTGTATATAATATAAAATTACATTGTATTATCCTGAACACTCTCAGTGCTTTTCCTAGTGCAGCAGGCAGGATGAACAGAAGAGATTTAATACAACTCTGTAGTGCTGCAGGTAGATAAAAAGATGAGTGATGGTGAATCGGCTGGGGCCTAAATGTTTCAATATGTCTAGGGCATGACTGGACAAGTGGAGTAGGCTGTGAGCACAACCATTAGCAATAGGCCTTCCCCACACTATACTCACTCTTTCTATGCCTGGGAAGACAGGAGCACTTCCTACTTCAAAGGCAGTGATAAAACTAGTTTTTGTAAAAAATAAAAACTTTCTCATGATCTGGAGAGGTAATTTAACTGGGAAGAATCCAAGGGAATGAAAAGCACAAAAACTATTACTCTAAGAGGCAGAAATAGAGCTATCTAACCCAGTGGTTTTCAAACTTTTTTTCTTGCAACCCAGTTGAAGAAAATTGTTGATGCACATGACCCACCATAATTGTATCTTTTTACTATAGTGCAGGCTCCAAGGTGGGGCTGCAGGGATGAGGGGTTTGAAGTGAGGGAGGAGCTAGGGGGTGAAGGCTTTGCCTAGGGATGGGGCCGGGGATGAGGTATTTTAAGGTGCAGGAGAGGGTTCTGGGTTTGCGGGGCTCGTGGCTGGGACAGGGGATTCTTGAGGCACAGGCTTACTCTGGTGTTGCCAGTCAGTGATGCAGTAGGATGGTAAGGCAAGCTTCTTGCCTGTTCTGGCACAGTGGGCTGCACTGCACTCTGGAAATGGCCAGCAGCAGGACCAGCTCCACATGCTGCCTCCACCTCAGGCTCTGGATTCACAGTCCCATTGGCCCAATTCCTGGCTTGTCTCCAGGCATTGCTGAGCAAAAATGGATGGAGTTCATTTTGGGGCTTGTTTTGAAATGAAATTGGCTTCATTCTGGGGCTTGTTTTGCTTTTTTAAATCCTGTGAGTTGGTTTCTCACCTCCATCTAGAAGCTGGACCTGCTGCTGGCTACTTCCAGGGTCTGCAGTGCCGGTATAGACAGGAAGCTGGGCTTAGCACCCCCAGTGGTCACCTTGTCACAGCAAGATGACCCGGTGTCTGTCTTTTGAAAATCACTGATCTAAGTAAGAACCCCCTTTTCATACAGGAAAACTGCTGGATAAAAAGTTTATTAAAAATATTCAAAGAAATACAGACACGCTACACACAAACTGTGGTAAAATACCTTATCAAGGTTGCAAAGTCATGCACTCAAAAAATCAGGAAAGGCCAGAATTAAGACTGTTTGTGAAACCTTAATTGATCCAGTTGTGCTTATATATTATGATAAGGTCTTTAATTACCTGATTATATGCTTTTTTTTAAAATAGGACCCCAGCCTGATTTAGTATATACGATAAATCTGCCTCAGGGGATCACTCAGAGCTGTGTAATAGAGGAGGTTGTTGTCTGTAGGACTATGGCTCATTTGCTGCAGAAGTTGGAAGGTGTGTAGTGAATAAAGCAGTGCATTGCAGGAAAAAAACAGAATCTCATGCGACTGAATGTTGTCCTGATAAATTCAATTCTATTTTTTCCTCTGCCTCAGAATTCTTATGTGATGCAAGGCAACTCAATTAAAGCAAACTCTTAGAGAGGTTCACCAGGGGCACTGACGGGAGAAGGTGCCAAAGAGCGGAGCTGCCCCAGGGCCTGGTGATTTTAAAGGGCCCGGCACTCTAGGCCACTATCACAGCAGCAGCAGGAGTTGGAAGCCCCAGGCCCTTTAAATCATTGCTGGAGACCCATGTGGTGCAGTCTTGGTGGCACTGAGGGCTGGGTGGGGAGGCTAGCCACAGTCCCACCCCCTCCATCTGAGGCGGAGCCCCACACACACACCATGCCCTGGGCCTAGCAAAGTTTGTTGCCAGCCCTGGTGGTCACGAATGGTGTGTTTCTCATTTTCTGATACCAAGTGGAGATCCTGAGCTCTAAACTGAAGAACTACAAAGCACTCAAAACTGCACCTGAAGTTAGTGGGAGCTGCTTTGAAGATATAACATGCAATATAATTCTAAGTACTCTAAAAATATCTGGCCCTTGGTGTCTCAAACTGAGCATTCGAATTTAGTGGATACCATTGACCATCCTGTGTTTGTGCCTCAGCTTCCCATCTGTAAAATGGGAATAACTACACTGCTCTCAGGAAAGGGTGTAGTATATAGATTGATTAATGTTTTTGAAGTACTTGGATACTATAGTGACTAGCACCATAAAAAAATCCCTATAAAGAATGAAAATCATTCTTTCTTATGAGCAATGTTTCAATAGTGTGCAATAAGTAAGGCAAGGAGTCATTGTTCAATGAGGATAAAACAGATTATTGAATAGCTCCTCACTAAATGAGCACCACGCATCCTGTGCACAAATAAGGCAGGACTGCCATAGAAAATATTGTGTGTCACCATGTAATAAAAGACTATATCACAATAGAGCCAAATTAAGGTTGCAAAGGGTATCCTTATTTATGACATTTCCTAACTTTTGAGTGCATGATTTTGGAACCTTAATAAGGTTCTTTTAACATAGTTTATTGTGTGTAATAAACTGAAAAAACAGATTGTTTCATGTTACTGAATCCCACACGTTCATAAGCAGGTATGAAACCTTTAGAGCTGTCACTTCACTTCCTCCAGTGCAGGAACTGATAGCAATAGTAAGTCGCCCAGCTCTGTGAGAGCCAGCAATACAGCGGAATATAGATACATATTTTGACAGCAGGTTTCAGATTTGCTGACAGCAGAGCAATGGTGAGAGTGAGACTCAAGAATCTTGGTTCCATTCCAGGCTCTGTAGGGGGGAGTGCGCTGTAGTGAGCACAGACCATATATAAGAACATAAGAATGGCCGTACTGGCTCAGACCAAAGGTCCATCTAGCCCATCTAGACAGTATCCTGTCTGCCGACATTGGCCAGCACCAGGTGCCCCAGAGAGGGTGGACCGAAGACAATGATCAAGCGATTTGTCTCCTGCCATCCCTCTCCAGCCTCTGACAAACAGAGGCCAAGGACACCATTTTATCCCCTGGCTAATAGCCTTTTATGGACCTAACCTCCATGAAATTATCTAGCTTCTCTTTAAACTCTATTATAGTCCTAGCCTTCACAGCTTCCTCTGGCAAGGAGTTCCACAGGCTGACTACACGCTGTGTGAAGAAGAACTTTCTTTTATTCGTTTTAAACCTGCTACCCATTAATTTCATCTGGTGTCCTCTAGTTCTTCTATTTAGGGAACTAATAAATAACTTTTCTTTATCGGCCCTCTCCACACCACTCATGATTTTATATACCTCTATCATATCCCCCCTCAGTCTCCTCTTTTCTAAACTGAAAAGTCCCAGTCGCTTTAACCTCTCCTCATATGGGACCCGTTCCAAACCCCTAATCATTTTAGTTGCCCTTTTCTGAACCCTTTCCAAGGCCAAAATATCTTTTTTGAGGTGAGGAGACCACATCTGTACACAGTATTCAAGATGTGGGCGTACCATAGTTTTATACAGGGGCAGTAAGATATTCTGGGTCTTATTTTCTATCCCTTTCTTAATAATTCCTAGCATCCTATTTGCCTTTTTGACCTCCGCTGCACACTGCGTGGAAGTTTTCAGAGAACTGTCCACGATAACTCCAAGATCTCTTTCCTGATTTGTCGTAGCCAAATTAGCCCCCATCATACTGTACGTATAGTTGGGGTTATTTTTCCCGATGTGCATTACTTTACACTTATCCACATTAAATTTCATTTGCCATTTTGTTGCCCAATCACTCAGTTTGGTGAGATCTTCTTGGAGTCCCTCACAGTCTGCTTCTGTCTTGACTATCCTAAACTACCTGCATGTACCCTCCCACACATGACCCCTTCTGTCCAGTTCCTTATACTCCACCTCAGACCTGTCTTTATCCCCACCCAGCTCTTCATTCTAGTTTGATTTTCAGTCTCCACTACTCTAGCCCCTCATTCCTGTCCCCTTGCCCAACCAGTCATTGTGATCCCTTGGAGTTCCCTGTCCAGAGCCCAGCCTTACCACCACCACCAGTCCCAGTTCCTTTATCCTAGTCCCAGTACTTCCCTATCCAATTCCTAGCTCCCCGTCTCCTTGCACCACATCCCCTTGACAGATCCATCTCCTCCCTGCCCTCCACTCCCCTCATTGGTATCCAGTCTATGTGTCCCAATCGCCCCATTCTTCTATCTCCTCATCCAATTTCTGTCCCCCCCCCCCCAAAAAAAAACTGGCTTTCACCTTCCTTCCCCGGATCCCATCCCCATTTCTCCCCCTCACAACTCAAAGAGATCATTTCTCTTCCTACCATCTCCTCCAATTACAGTCTCACCAGACTCGTGTTCTAATCTACTTCTTTCCCTTTCCCCACTCCAGATTTTACCCTTGGCATTAAGTTACGGAGGCTGGCTCCTCTGGACTCCCTAGATTTCAGCAAGGGGGGCATAATAGAACAAGTTGCTTGCTCTTATTTCCAGTGCCTACCCCTGAACTGGCCCAGAATAGCTAGTAGTAGTTATTATAGCCTGATGCCATCCCATAGCCTTGGGCTGGAGCACATGGTGGGAAGGGTGCATTAAATATACACGATTCATTCAGCCCAATGCACAAACTAACAATTTATACACACCAAGTTCCAGAAAGGATAAACACATTTTTTTTCTGGGGGGGGATTCCTTTTTTTTTTTAATTTGAGGCTTGAAGGTACTGCTGCTTGATTTTTAAATCCCTGGTGCTATCATGGTAGGTGGGCTGCTTTTCCTATTAGACGCATTTTAGGGTAAAAGGATTGTAAGCATAAACAGGTGTTGTCCAAACACTTTCAAAGAGGCTGACCCTTTACCCATTTTGGAGGAGACAATCCTCTTTTTAAGCCCTGCTGATCAGCTAGCAAGGGCAAATGGGACAAATGTCCAATTTTATCAAAACAAGTGAGGAGTAACTTCTACGGGGACGTGGAGGAACATTCAGGGGGGCAAGCGGTGATGTCTGGGCTCAAGTAGGCAGTTCCAGCCCCAGGCAACTCAGGCAAGCCCTGTGTGGGTGGACAGGAGAGGCCTGGGCAAGCGGCATTGCCAGGCAACTCGGGCCAGCCCTGCAGGATGTCCCATTTCCCCTATTTTTAAGGTTTTTATTGTGAGGTTGGTGAAATCACAATAATTATATTAGTGGTGACTGAATGGTTATTATGTGATTTTAATCACTGAAAGGGCAATCAATCATTGTTCCCCTGGAGCTATTATTGTGCAAGTGCTTTTTAGTGCTCATTTTTCTTAATTTTCTTCTTCTTTTTTTTTAAGAAGAGAAATGGATTGGATTAAGTTTTTCCACTAGTGATATACACTGATTCTCCTCCCCCTACCCAATGTTATGTTTCACTTTAGGGTTAAATTCTAGTTGTCTTACACACAACAGAATAAAGCCACAGAAGTCTTGCTGATCTCAAATATGAATAAGGTGAATAGGATTTGGCCGTAGTTTTATGTGTGTTTGTTACAAGCTTTGTTTTTCATAAGCAGGTTTTTTTTTTAACTTGAGTCTATTTTGTGTGGGACAGAGCATCGGCACTAGATTTCCTGCAGAAGAGAGAGCTGAAAATAACTTCACATTTTAAAATCTAGAGCATAGGTTCCCAAACTGGGGGGCATGCCCCCTTGGAGGGGCATGAAGAAATTCCAGGGGAGGCGTGAAGCAACCCAGCCCCCCTCCTGTCAAGAAAGAGACCCCTGCCAAGAATGTGCCTGGTCCATCCGGTAAAAAAATTCAGAAAATACCATGTGAAATGTCCAGTATTTTCTGTTGTTCCTAGCTTGGGCATCCGCCGGAACATGCGCAGCTCGGGCTGGCTGGGGCAGAGGGAGGATGGAGCATCCCGGGCAGACTTCAAAATGGCCGTCTTAAAAGGGCAGTGCCTGCTCTGCTCCTAAAAGAGCAACCTTTTTTTTGTTGGTCAACAACTTTTCCCCTGGAGTACTGGCACCTTTTTTTTACACTGGTCCCGGGAATTAAAGGGGCCGTGAGGGTTTCTCAAAAATCAAGAAGGGGGCATGATGCTGAAAAGTTTGGGAACCACTGATCTAGAGTGTCCATTGCCCATGAGCCCCCTTTCCCCCCCCCCCATTAAGCAAGGGGGTTGCATCTCAAGAGAAGAGACAGACTTTGTGGGTGCCCATGAGTTCCAACTGCCCAGGAAGGCAGGTGGGAAAGTTATGAATACCCCTGCTTTCCCTCCACCTGGCAGGCTACAGAGAAGAGAGAACATCTCCTTACAACTTGTCCACACTGTACTTTTAGTCCCCGCACCTGGCCTGTGGCACTTCCACGCCTCGTTACTGGCCTGTCTTTCTCTTCAGCCTGCCAGATAGCGTTGGAAGGGGATGAGCTGTTTCCAACTTGCCTGCTAGCAACAGGAGGAGACAGCTTGTTTCTCTTGACACTGCCTGCAACCTTCTTTCCTTGTGGCCAGCCTACACCAATTTCTGGACTTTGGATCCAGAGACAAGACCTACTTGCATCTGAACCTGTGGGTTCCAGTCTTTAAAGATTGTTGGCACCATTTCAGAAGGAAGTGGATGGTTAGTAACCAATGAAGACCTGCTTACCTGTGTCAGGCTCCTAACTGATCAGCCAGAAAAGGAACCTGAGTGAGTACCCTCACCTGTGTTATAGGTGGGCCATTAGGATGAATGCTGCATTATTAAGGCACATTGCATCTGCTCAAGGATGCATAGCTTAGCTTTTAGTAATAGAAAAGGATTGTAAATATCACCAATCATGTTAACCATTTAATATTTTTATTGGTTATATCATTATATAAAGTTCATGGTTATTGTTTTTACCCTGTTTGTTTGTGTGAGTCAAGGGTGGTAGCCATGGCCTTGGTGCATCTCATTGTAGGCACGGCCAGCTAGCTTTATCCTCTAGCACACCAGGAGGAGGAGAAGGGCACCAACCAGCAGCACAGGCAACAGAAACTTTGTAACTATCCAAAGACAGTGAGATACCCCTCTCCTGATAGCACACCACTAAAAGGGGTATTACACCCAATTACTCAGAGGCATGGAATGACACCGTGAGTAAAAAGATTAGAAGACAGCACTTTACCGGTTCAGCATATGCAAACTATTTTGAAGCAATTCTCTTTATGGGAAATCAATAGACCTGATTCTGCTCTCACTCACACTGATGTAACTCAGGAGTACCACCATGCAAGTTAACTGAGTTATCCTGCTGTAAGTCTGGTGTAAACAAGAGGACAGTTAGCACAGCTAGCTCTCTCTTGCGCATTGTTACCTGTGCGGACATTGATTCTACTGCCACGTCCTTTTTAAAGCCCCAGTTCTGCAAAGATTTACACATGTGCTTAACTTTAAGCCTGGGTTCAATGGACCCAGCCATATATTTGTCATTTTGTATTTGCACAAGCCTTTTCAGGATGAGGGACTAAGATTTTCAGTCCATAAAGTCATTTAGATTTATGTGATTTGCCATTGCAGTATTGAATAGCTAGCATGCAATATTCAGCCAACCTACATGGCCTGTTCTGATCATTACTGAAGTTAAATATTGATACCTGTATTAACTTTTGCTTAAGACTGTGCAGCTTGAGCACCAACTAAAAAAATCCATTAAAATCAAATCATCGGCATACATATGACTGAAAGAGTCAAAACAGAGCTCTGTAGGTATATAGTGCAAAAATCTTTTACCTAGGTGATTGCTGCAGATTTAAGTATGATGTTTGCATTAATTAAATCTGTTTAAACTCAGCATAAGTTTTTTTTTAAAAAGAGCTTCATTATCCTGCCATTTTCATGCATTTCATTCATCAGTATTCCTAGTGTAGCTACGAAGTAGATAATCATATGCCATCTGCAACTCCACAGAACATGTGACATACTAGAAAAGCAATTCTAAATGTCATAAAATATTCTCTAGATTTGATGGATCACACCTAATATGAATTCTGAGATACTGAATTCTGTTTATGTAAGTGAATTTTCTCTGTCATCATTTAAATAGTAGGCAATTAAGTCAATTTTTATACAAAACAAAATCTGCCTTGAGACTGAGAGAGATCAAAGGTTAATTTGGATTAGGCCTCTCACTGATATATAATCATTTTAACTTCCTTTCTCACTTTTGAGAATACTTTGACAGAGGGGCCACTGAAAGGGCCTAGTAAAGATTTTATAGACCTTTGAAGTATTCAAGTCAGTGTTGTCATAAACCAAGATTCTTGACATTTACTCTTTATCGGTACTAATCTTTCTTTGCATATGGTATCTAGTTTAAAACCTCTTTTCAGCAAAAGTTACCTTTATTGTGGTTTTTTTCTTGTGGCTAATAGAGTAGATGCAATGATAAAGAACTGGAATAAATTTGCAGCAAAATATTGTGTGAATGCTGATCTTTTGAAATTGACAAACCATTGTTTATTGATGTTATCACATAGGGTGCATCTATACAGCAGGCCTTAACTCGAAATAAGCTATGCAAATTGAGCTTCGTCAATTGCATAGCTTATTTCAAAATAGCTTATTTTGAAATTGGGAGTGTCTACACAGCACTTATTTCAAAATAGAGCACTCTTCCTCCGACTTTCCTTACTCCACGTACAATGAAAGTTACAGGAGTCAGAGTAAGAAGTCCTCCAGCTTGGCAGTATTTCAACATTATTTCGAAACAACTGCCAGCTGTTAGACACGGACTAAGTTATTTTGAAATAAAGCTAGTTATTCTGAAATAATGCTGTTGTGTAGACATATCCATATACTGTGCAGGCATATAGTTTTTCTTTTATACAATTTTTCCAGCTGTAACTTCTGGGTTCTTTCTGTTATTTCTCATGGATTCTTGATACTCAACTGTTCTACTTCTCCTTACTAAAGAGAGGCAGGGCAGCTCAGAAAGAAATCAGCATGAAAAAAGTGCAGCAACTTAAACTGTAGAAAATTATTGCTTTTCAATGCAAATCTGAATCACTTCAAACTGTCATCATGATTCATATTTTCATCCTCCTTTTGTTCTCCTAAAGATTCCTTTTCTCCTGTTGTCTTAGGACCATCATTCATATTTCTTAATATGACAACATTTCTTCATTTATTTTACCCTTTTTACTATCTTTACATATCATTCTTTTGTTTTTTCCTGTCATTCTCTCTCCTCCCTTTTTCATTTCTTACATCCCCTCTCACCTCAACCTCCTGCTTTCTGATCCTTTCCCATTTACCTTTATGATTTTCTGTTCTATCTTACTTTCCAGTCTCATCTCAGACTTTTCAGTGCCTTTTTTCCCCACCACCATCCATCACATAGATTTAAAACTGTATAAAATGAGTTAATATACTCCTGTGATCTGAGACACACTTAAGACTAGAAATGAGCCAGAACAAGACCCGACCCCCCCCCCACACACACACATTTTGATAACAGAGATAAAAATAAAATGAAATCTGGAAGCTCAGACCCTGACTTTTAGTTTTGAAAAATCAAACCCACAGTGTTGCAATCAGTGTAGATTAGGCTCAATGATAAAGTATTTCTCTGAAGCTGTTATTCAAACAAGTTTTGGTGGTTTGGTTAAACTGGACCACAGATCTGCCCAAGGTTTTGAAAAAACAAAACAAATGTCAGGCTAGCCTCACACACAATGCTGGGATGTATTGTCATCTGAATTACCTAAAGAAAAACATTCCTAATACTACTTTAATAATGACTGGCTATTAATATGCATTCATATTAATATATCACAGTTTTGATATAGCTGCAGTATTTAATTTGTAATGAAAGAGGTGCCAAGGTGCAAGCAAGTAGGTATGGCAGCTCAAGCAATTTTTACATTCATAACTGCTGCAACAAATCCAGAAGTGCTGGGGCTATGAACAGCCAATGCTAGAGGTGCCAGGGTTCAGCCCTGACAATCTCTGGCACAAATTAAGTGCAGCAAGGCTGTGATGGACTACAGCCAATTATTGCATGGAAGATCAAATGACAAATGCCATTTTCAGGATTTAATTTTGAATGTACTAATCTTCATTTTCTTAAACATACCTCAGTATTTAAAACAAGAAACTTAATAGTTTGCCAATTTCTCCTCGGTCTTTAAATCCATCAATTATTTTGCCATAATGAAAAATTTGCACGCATGCTACAGTAAATCTAAACCTTATTTATATTAATTTATTTTTAAATGCCTGATTTTGTAATCATCTATATCTGCTTGGTACCCAAAATGTGTGACAGGGGAAATCAAATCTTCCATTCTAAAAAACCCTGGTGCTTGATAGAAACATTGTTTCATTAGAATTCAACACAGCTTCTAATTGCCATAGCATACAAGAGAGGAAAAATTCCAGGAAGAGCTAAGGGAAGAATGGGGGAACCCCAAACTTCTATCAGTGTTCTGTACATCTTCTGCTATTGACTTTTTACTTTGTCTCTATGGAATCTTCTTCTTGGCAAATCCTAACTCTAACAACCAGCACGTGGTATATTCTACAGCTGGATAGTCTATGGCACCCATACATCATACATTCACACATCTGACAGACAGTTATGTAGCTTATTTGCTTTCTAGTTAGCAAGAAGACAGGTTTTAACTGGAAGGGATAATCTACAAACGTTTTAGAGAGAATAGGGGTGTGGTACGCATGTCATGCGCAAATGTTACTCTTGCTGCTTCTCAGAGCAATTTCATTTACTCCACTTTGGGGGATGCGAAGATTTACTTGAAAAAATCTGACATGTTCAGCACTAGCTACAAAGGGTCCTTCTGACTGGAACAGTGCAGCCACTTTCCTCCAACTGGATCATCAATGACAGAAAAGGCAGGAAGAGAAATGTTTTTGCCAGAAGTCCAGCTAAAACTAGTTGTTCAGTTCTCACAGTATGAAAGGATTTTTCCTGACAGTCAAACAACAAATCTTTGGACTAGCTCCACACTGAAATAACTCCCCCATGTTCAAGGCAGATATTCTGTTTTATGAAATCATTATGTAACCATTTCAACCCCCACATGAGGCATCAACTGAACAGTTTGAACCCAGAAACATTCAATACTGCAGCATAAATCTGCATAACGACTCTTGTATGGGAATCTGGGATAATTTGAAAGAGAATGAACCAGCAGAAGGTGATAAGATTGCTTCTGTTTCCTTTTTTAAATCATAGAGACTGGGGAGATGAATATTAGTCTTTAGGCCAAGCCTTTCTGATGCAGAATGATTTCCCTTTGGTGTATTTTTAATACTTTAACCAAATTAGTTATGAATTTCTTCATTGATGAAGCTTCTACCATTCTCTTTGGAAGTCTATTCTATGCTCTTAGGTCACAGTATTAAGAAACATATCCAGACAAGTTTTCCCTTGCTCTATTTTATCCCGCAAGCTCTTAGTTTGCAACAAAGCAGCTGTTTATGTGTATTTCCTACCAATACAACCACTTGAACTCTAGGAAAATCCCAAGTTAAGCACCAGGGAGAGTCAAAACAAGAGCTTTGATTTACAAAGTCCGTTTGCCTGATTCACAGCAATAACCTAAACATGGGTCTCCCACATCGCGCCCTACTCACAAGGATATAGACTCAGTTTCTAGTGCACTCCCACTGAAGTTCCATTTCATATAAAAAGTGAAATATTCCTTGAGCTGGAGAGAAATTGACTTACTGACGATGTGAGAAATCCAGGTTCAAGAGCTTACTCTGCCTGATTATTAGGTGAGTGTCTGATTCTGGGCCCCTTCTTAATGCCATCTTAGTAACCTTTTCAATAAAAGTTTTGTTAAAACCAGTAGATTTCTGTGACCCAGTTATTGCTTGGTGCCAAAGTGCAGAAGGCACAGAGTGCATAAAAGTTACAGAGATCCCCTAAGTCTGGCATAAACATGCTATTTTACAAATGAGTGTCATATAAGGACTTTTCTGAAAGCCTGTGTCACATAACTCTTCATAATCATTGAAGAATATATGTATGGATAATACATAAAGAGCTATGGATCTATACACTGAAAATTAGTTCTTAAGGTCTGTGACTTGGGGCTTCCCACCATAAAGTGAACTAGTTTCTTTCAGGCAGGAGACTCTTTTCTGCCTGTCTGGCTATATGTAGATTACATGTTGTATACTTCATAATCAATTTACAGTCTGAGCAAACTACTAATCATATACTAATCAGAGGAGATTTTTGGCAGAAAAAACCCAAGCATGGTGGTTACACTTTTTACAAGTGAAGGCAACGGATCATTAGAATGATATCTGCGGTGAAGAGGTATACCCAGATATACCTCACCATGGGACAAGCTGGCAGCTGGCTTGTTTTATGAATGATAAATTACAGCCAGCTTGGCTGTTTGACTCTAGGAGAGAAAATTCTGAGACAGAGAATGTATCATTAGTTAAGTTTACACACTAAACTACATGTTATGATTTTATTTTGTAAATAACCATTTGTTTTCATTGATTTTACTTGCTTCTTCTCAAACCTCTGTTCTTTGTTAAATAAACTTCTTGTTTTTACTATAAAATCATATATAAATTCAGAAGGAACTGCATGGGTCATCTAGTCTAACCCCTGCTAAAATAAAGGGGTGAGGAACCTCCACCGCACTGGCTGGTCACATTTAATCAGGGTTAGCCATTGGTGGCCCAACAGACGCTTTGTTTACCTGAACATCCCCACAGGTACTGCCACTTGCAGCTCTCAGTGGGAGCTGAGGGAAGTGGCCTAAACCATCCCAAGACTGATAGTTATCTAGCCTGTTTTTCAAAACCTCCAGTGAAGGAACTGAGTGCTGTGTGTTAGACCGAGTGGTAATCCTGAGGTATAAGGTAGTGTGTATTAACTCTTTGAAAGTAAGTGGATCTGTGAATTCTGTGAGTGTCCTGTGGAACAAGGGCTGGATGTTCCAGTGTGATGCTCAGAGTGCTTGGATATTAGAGTGTGCCTGCCATTTACCAGTACTGAGGGAGCAGGGCCTGTTGAGGCCTGGAAGGCAGTGCTTGTGTAGCCAGAGGCTGGTAATACTGGGGAACTGGACCATGGCAGGCACTGCTAAGGGCTAAGGACTGGTAGTAGGGAGCAGCCTCCCAACCCTGAGTACCCCAAGTAGCATCAGTTACCACTTCAGATTCCAGAAGTCTGCATTTTTCAATAAAAAAAAATTCACTGAATATTTCCCAGTCCACTCTAGTAAGGACATTTTGAACATCCAGGAGAAACTCAATTTACATGCGTAAGCACCCATACTTCATACAGCCCAGATGTACACATCTGAAACACACTTTTCAGCTCCAGCATTGAGTCGCTAACAATCAATGCATCCAAATTCTTCTGAAATCACATTAAAATCTCACCATGCACTTTGAGCTAAAATTGTTATTTAAGATCTTTAATAAAACACTACAGATTTGTAATGTGTCAGGTCATAATTGGGGCCTGTTGCAGAGTGGTAGCAGTGATCAGGCCCCTGAACGCCCCATGATGGCAGGAGCCACAGGGAAGTGGAGCACAGTGGGGCCCTGGGCAGCTCTGCGGGCTGGCTGCCCCCAGCCCCACCCCTTTCCGCTCACCCCTCCCAGACATATAGAGTTACCCCCCACCCCCCACCTTGCCCGGGGGCTGGCAAGTCTGTTGCCCTCCTTGATATGTGAGATTCCAGAGCAGTGATACTCAAACTGAGACTTATAAGCCATAGTGGCTCTTTAATGTGCTTCTTGAGGCATTTTGCAGCACATGATATTAAAACACTGTGGGATTTAATTATTAAGCAACTTAAGTTATTAGCCAATCAGGATGCTTTTACTATGTTATTAACCAGTTAACTAGTCCTCTTGCACTAAATTATTAACTTATTTGCTATGAGAATTACATATAAATATAGTACACTAATAAATTAAACAATGGATTCACACTACTGTGGCTCTCCTGGGTAATGTTAGTTGCTAATTTGGCTCCTGAATGCTGAGGTCTCAATATCACTGCCCCAAAGCAAATACAGTACTTTAGCTGAGGCTCCAAATAGAGTGGGATTGTTATCTGGATGGTCTACATATGGTACTGTTATCTGCTATATAAACCAATAGGTCATTTGCTTTTTTTCTGAACAGCATTACCTTGATGACCTATTCAATTTATCATCTGTTATAAACAAAGAGGCCTTTCCTTGCTCTGCCACTAGCTCTTCATTTATCCCTGTCCTGTATCTGTTTTTCACTTCTAATGGCACTCCCATGTGTGATTTTTTTTCTGGGGGAGATTGCTTACTATTTGTCCATTACAATTTGGAAAAATGGATGATCGTCATGTCCTGGGAGGTGGAAGAAAATAATTATCTCAGGTCCTCTAGGCTCTTTGAATACAGTGCCTTTTTCAGAGCCTTTTCTGGTCTCATTTTATTCCTCTGCCTTATCTGAAACTGGAACACTTGAGTGGGATGATTGCATATACGTTAACCTGCTCATTAAAGTCCTCATCAAGTACTCACTGAAGTCAATGGGAGCCCATCCACTGATTTTAATGGGTATTGGTTTAGGCCTGACACTAGCAGCAAAAAAAAGAAAAATATCCTGGTGAAGGGGGGTGGGGTAGCGGGCAGGGAGAAAAGGGACAGTTTTTTTATGTTTGCCTTCTAGCTCATAAGCTGCCAAAAAAAAGTGAAGAATGGCACTTACAGGCTAAAGTTTCAGCACCCAGCACAGGAAATTAAATGCTCACCTCCAATTATTGCTAGCAGGAGTTGTGCATCTAATCCATCACACATGCCACTGATGTACCCCTACAGTATTCTTTGTCTTCAATAGCTTTTTTTTATTATAGATTTTTCAACAACATTGTATTTTTTTCTCCTTCCCAAAGTGGTTGCAGTCAGGTCCCACTCTAAAATGAAAGATAAAATGAATGAGGCGAGTAATGCTGCTGAAAAGGTTCTACAGCTGACTGGATGGATTTACTGTCATGTTTATGTCTAAAACAAAAACTCCAGACTTAGGCTATATACACAACACATCTCTATTTCTTCCATTTTAAAACATTAGTTCTCATTCATATTACAGTGGTACCTAGACACTCCAGGTGAAATCAGAACCCATTTTGCGAGGCACTGTGCAATCCTTGCTCCCTCCCCCCAAACACACAAGCTAGACTGAAGGTGGACGATGAAACAGAGATGTAAAACCTCTTGCCCGAAGTCATATAGGAAGTCAGTGGCAGACTGGAGACTAGAAGCTAGGTTGCCGGATTCCTACTTCAGAACCCTACCCACCTAACTTTGTTACTTCTCACCTTTGTTTCAAAATTCTCCTTTACTTTGAAAACAATTTCATATGTAAAAGAAATCATGTCCCAAGTATGTGCAGTATGTTCTCTAGTGCCTTTACACATACCTCCCTCTAGTGCTCAAAGGGAGCAACTGACAACCCCGTAGCAAGCAGTTCATATTTTATCTTTACATTTGACACCAATGAAATCCAGTGAAATCCAATTTTCTGTCCTCAGTGGAATAGAATCCAACTAGATAATGCTGGAAGTATAATACTTAAAGTCCGATCCATTACTTCCCTATTGGAGCTATTTCATTTCCTGAGGAGAAACAACAAGCCCAAGTTAGAAGACTCAGCAACATAGTATTTTCATTAAACACTGCCAGGGATGTGTGCTAGGTAGCTGTGTATTAATGTTGGACCCCATTTTAAATAATCAATAGCTAACACAGCACTGCTGATGTGAAGATATTTCTAGTATAGACTATTTTAATGTCTCGAGATCCACTCAGGATGTAGACAAAAAACATCCAAACATCATAGTGTTGTGAGTCACATTTTCAGGAAACATTTTGTAAATACCTTGTGTCTGCTTATGACCAATTAGGTTATTGAGTTGTGTGTTAAATTTTGACTTCAGTTAAAGGCTGAAATTGTCCAGGGTGCAAGAGAAGTGACAAATAGGTCCCTGTAAACATAATGTGTAAAACTGTAAAAGAAACCACAGGACAGAGTGAGAGAAATTATGTCGACAGAGTTGGTATGAACTAAGAGAATGGTGTTTTAGGGGCTTTCAAGGCTTCTGATAAGTTTCCAAAGTTGTTATAGCAACAAGACCAGAATCTTTTTCACCTGAAACAATATGTCCACTCTTAAGCCACTGGATAGTTTATTTGCTTGAATACAGCTGTCATTCCTTTTGGTCATTTTCACTTCAGAAAATATGACAATGTACTAGCATTGCAAGAGCTATCGCCACTGCTACCCTGATCAGCATCAGTACAGAGTGGCAATCTGGGAATGTATTGCCTGTTTGTTTGGGGGATTAACTCAAAAGACCTGTCTAATCCAACTAGTTTAAAAATATAATTTAAACAACCAACTCCATGGGTGCATACTACACAACTCCTGAAATGTGACACTAATGTTCATGCTGTTCTCCATTCTGTAGGCTGTAATTTCCACCCTACATTAGTCACCCTATCTTTTCTCTACTTTTTTCAGGTTTCCTTGATTCTCTGTAGCCTTACAGCTCACAGAGGCATTTCTACCTATGAAGAGGGAGTGAAAACTATTCTGCCTGCCTAGTCTTTCCCCCACCCACTTTACATAAGTGTACGCAACTACTCCCGATCCAAGGAGACAGAGATTAAGATCCACTATTTCCTGTACTTTACTGCAACGAGTTTCATGAGCTAAACACAGTGATTAAGCTGCTTGATTTCAGTGAAAGTTTACCAGGGCCCAGGATAACTAATAAGGCCTAGACTGTTCAGCTCACTGTGCAACAGGTGCCATGTTTGCATTACTGGGAGCTTAGGAAATCAGTTATACCAATACACAGGGACAGGGTTGATCCCACACAGTGAAGCATCCAAATTTCCTGTACCCCAGTCCAGTACTTTAACCATACACTTATTAATTCTCCCTATGGGCCTTCCTTTACTGATTTCCTAAAGACTTCATGGTCTTTGGATCCATAATTGCTATTGCCAGCAGTCCTTGTTCTCAGGAATTGGGAAATTCCCTTGACTACTACAGCTGTGGAATGTAATTAATATTTTAATAGGAATATGAAAAAGGACTGGATATCTCATACAACAGGTAATTACCAAGCCATGGAGATGGTCAGCTGTGTGACTTCTTCCCATATGAACAGTAACTGAAGTCTTATCACTATCTAGATGTATATCCTTCCCTAAATTGAGTAGTACCTTACTCTATCAATAAACCTTTTTAAATAGGTGGAAATACTCAGAGAGGGTTCTTCTCAGCACGACCAAAGGTTTCAAAATCTAGTCCTAAGTATCCTGCAATTAAGTAAAAGAGTATAATTGTTCGGCATTGAAATTAGTACCATGCAAAGGAAAATTCCCTTGCTGGTAATCCCTTTTCAGGGGAACAGTGCCTGATTTGCAGAAGTTCAGTGGTTAAATAGAAAATGTAATCCCCAAGGGCTCTCAGCCCTTATCGTTTACTGTTTTGGTGGGAAGTTAGAGGGTTGATTTTGAAGGAGATTCTTGGGGCTTTTCAGAGAGGTTGTTTTTCAGAGTTTATTTTTTAAATAAACATTACTTCACTAAAAAGGAAGGAAGGTAGACAAGAACTTTCCAAAACATGGCCAGTGATTTGGACAGAAAAAGTAAATAGAATATAGACAGTGTCTTTCCTGTTCATCCGAAATGAGGGAAAGAAAAAGCTGCACTTTTGTGCATAACTGTTTACCACTCAGGTTTCATTGCTGACCTCCTTTTCCAGTTAACGATGAAAGTTTTGGCCTTCACTGCCACTACAGGATGTTCTTTGAATTGCTAATTTGTGTCCTCTGTGAAATATAGTAATCACTGCAACTGAACACGAATACATTTAGTGATATCTTCTGAAGTTAATTTCTTAAACATTATTTTATTTTATTACTTCCAGGAGAAGGCTATCAGTCCATGGGAGTTGAAGGGCAGATAGCTGTAAGTGTGTTTTTATCCAATTTGTTCAGCAGTGGAATTTTGTTTAAACCATTAGTATGCTAAACGTAAGTGAAGCTTCTGGGTAACGGAACATAAAAGTAGGTCAATATATAAAGAAATTCTCTCTCTGACAGTTTTATGACTCAAAGCAATAGAATATCCTTGACTACTTGTGTTTTGAATTCTAATACACAGTTTTTCAGGTTAATATGGGAGATTAATATGGGAACTTTTAGCATACAGAAGTAACAAGTTCCCCCACTGAGACCTATCAGTAGTGGCTAGAACATATTGTAATTCCAAATGTATTATCTTTCTCAAAATGTTTAAAGTTAGAGAAGTCACTCAGCTGTCTAATTCCTCCTTTCCTTTCAAGGCAATTACTTGCACATTTGTCACTTAATGGTAAGATAACATCAATATAATATAATATTGAAAGTTCTGAAATGACAGTTTTAATCAGCTGCAAAGTCTGTCAAAAGCACACCTATTGGGTGATTGATAATAGGTCTACAGACAGATGCTGGAAGAGGAAAACAGTCTTCACAGGTGTCATACCCATTGTGGCTTTGGTTCAGGAAGGTAGTTAGGTTGTTCTGACCTTTAGTGGGACTGCAAACATGTTTAAAGTAAAGAATGTGCATATGTACCATACTGCACTAGGGACCTGACCTGCTTGAATTACTCACAGAGGGCATGTCTACACTGCAAGGTAAAAGTTGAATCAAGCTGCACAACTTCAGCTACATCAATTGTGTAGCTGAAGTTGAAATAGCTGAACTCGGCTTTCGGCACTGTTTACACAGCAGGAAGTCAAAAGAAGAACACTCTCCCTTCAACTTCCCTTACCCCTCATGAAATGAGGATTAGTGGAGTCGGAGTAAGAAGTCCTCCATCTTGATAGTATTTCAAAATAATGCCAGTTATTCTGAAATAACGCTGCTGTGTAGACATACCCTGAATAATATTGTCTTGTGAATTCATCTTTTCATTCTCTGTTTGAAAGCCCATCCTGTTTTCAGCATCTGTATTTGTTATTTATAAGCATTTACTAAACGGTTTGGATTTTTAGCCTGTTGAACTGTTCACTTTAACTATGAATTGTGCCACCTACATCTGCTGGGATTGTGTCCACTCTGCAGTGGTGACAAACTTTTTGATGAATGGTAGGCTTCCAGTCCCAGATTTTATAGATGAGCAATCCTTTGTTGAAAAGTATAATGAAACCATTGGCATTCACATGCATTTGGATACAGTCACCAGTGGTCACTGGAACATTTGGGAATGATGAATAATTTGACTCCAGAAACAGCATTGTAAGACGGTCACAGACAGAATAATGCGGAAGTACCGGCTGCCTGAGCTTGCTGTATATAGGGGGAAAATATGTTTCCAGATGTGTCTAATGAGCTCTACTGTGTCTAGCTTACTTAACAGTTTCTAGTCTCCTCTGGACCAATGGATACTGTGTATGAAAATATTGTTAGTTGCCACAGTCCTCGCTAAAAAAGTTTCTCTCCTGAAGTGGAACAAAATTAAAGGTTTGGGGAAGAATTTTAATGTAATTTAATTTTATAGTCAGTTTGACATTTCTCTTCTATAACTTCAATAATCTCATATCATCATGTATTATCTGTACTCCAGTATCATTCCAGGGTGCATCTTCACAGCAACTAGACATGTAATAGCTGGCTCATGCTAACCAACTCAGGTTCATGGACTTTGGGCTATGGGGATATTTTATTGCTGTCTGGTCTTCTGGGCTCAGGTTGAAGCCCAGCCAAGGCATTTTCATTGCTTTGCAAACATACCCTAAGCATCAATTAGGGTACGGATTTCATTATGCTAGACACTGTATCAACAAAAGAGAGTCCCTTCTCTACCTGTAGAGGATAAACTACAAAATCACAACACAGAGAAATGTAGGCAAATAACCTGTCTGTGTTAAGTAAATAAATTGACAATTGCAAGTTGTGCTCTTAATAATCAAATTAGCACAGTGTGGAAATAAATTTAATTTTCTAAAATAATGTGATTTAAAAAAAAAATGGTAATAAGATCAAGGTTCCCCCAAGGGGAAAATTAAGGTCTATATACCAAAGTTTTGCCGAGAGCCACATACACAGATATAATTTTATTATTATTATTGTATAAAATGGTAAACTCCTTCTCATCTTCCTACTCATTTTCCTTAGAACTCCCCTTTGAAGTTGCTTATATCAGTATGACGAGCAAAATTTGTCCTTTTAGGGGTCTTTTTTCCCCTTCCCTCTCCATTCAGAATTTCTGAAAAGTTTTGAAAATAAAAACAGAAGTCACTGGACATTCAGCAAAATAATACATTAAAGGACATTCAAACACATACATTTAACAAAATGAAAATCTTATAAATTATAAATTAAAGGAAATTAAGGAAATTAGGTTATAAATTAAGGAAAATAAGTTTCAATTCTGAAATCAATTGGTGTAGAAAATCTTTAACTCTGATTAAGCTCTAGCTAATAAAAGGTATAAAGTATCTGGGTCAAACACTAGGGCCTTATTTATGCCAGTGATAAATGCAGAATAACTCAGAGTAATGCTAGTGAAACAGGAGAAATGGGTCTCATATTTTTAGGAATTTTGTTTTGAAAAACATAATTTAATATTTCCATATTCTTGGTAGAATTTCATTCTTAGGGAAATGGAATAAGTTGCACTATGAGAAGGTACAGTGTATAAAATGGAAAAAATAGAGATAAAGAATATGTTTCTGAGAACATCACTTTGGATAGATTTAACTTGGACTTCCTGTCTAATTCTCAGCAGCAGCATCTCTGTTTCCACACTATCCTGTGATGGCCCTTGTCTCTTTGTCACATCATCACACAAAGAGAACATTGTGACTTACCTTGTTTCACAAGTAATTATACATATTATGTATCAAGGTCATCATTTAGTAGGATTCAAAGAACATATTTGGATTCTGAGAACATTAATATGGCATTTTTATGTATACCGAGAACATTCATAATTATATTACATAGCTTGTCACTTGATGGACAAGCTATTTAAAATTAGAAGGGCTATAAACTCTCACTCTACAGGATGTAAGCTGAACACTGACTAATTGCAGCTATGGGCCGTTTACCCCATTATGTTCCCTACAGGGTTTCCTGCTTCATTTTCTGAAGTACACAGCACTGATTACTGTCAGAGTCAAGATACTCTTATGACATATGTTAAACTTTGTTGTTGTTGAGCTAACCCCTCCGTGAAACTGATGTATGAATGCACCCTTCACTTAAGATATTGTAAGAGAAAGTTCAGGGGGCACACCTAAAACAAGGCCTAATAGATTCTGCCCAGAAACTAGCATCACGTGGTTGGAGAATTCCACGGGGTATAGTTCTGACCAAGTTGTGGGGGGAAGGCGGTTGTGTCTGTGGCAGTAGAAAAACAAGCTGGGGTGGAGACAAGAAACAGAGACTGTGGAAAGAGACAGACAAGCAGCAGCCTGGAACCTTGATATGATACTGGGAGATGCTTAGAAAAAGTTTCTGGGTCAGGAGTGGTGGTTGAGAGAAGCTTGAGCCTGTAACCTAAAACTGCTGCTCTTGGTTTTGGTTCTTCCTGTGTCTGGAGAAGACAAACTTTGTATATTCCTTGTAAGCAAGCAAAACTGCACCAGAAAGTTGCAGACTTCATCCTCAATTTCTACATCTCCATGTTGCAAATTTCGACTAGTCACTTGGGCTGAAAAAGGGGCAATGATAATGATTTAGATGAACCACTAGTCTGTGCCAAACCACTGATGTTTGTTTTGGTCTATATTTGCATACAGTTAGTCTGCATTTACCAGTTACCACTCTGTTATGTGAGAAATAGCAGTTCTGCCCTTCACATAGTATAATTAAGTACTAAATAACGCTAGTATCTCAGCTGCTGTAGTGTGGTAATTGCTGGCAAAGTTGGATTTTTTAAAATTGAAATCAACCTTGATTACCACATAACGTAAATGAATCAATAGAAGAAATCCATGCCAAACAAGGAACACAGTAGATGAATTTACAGTAATGGTGCTATAGGAAAATATTTTAATGGAATGTATATAGTCTCCCAAGTGACAAGCTATGTTTCATCCTATGTAGGAAAGTAAATACAATGTATGAGCAGCTCATGAATAAAGAAAACAGAGTTCTAACTAGTTATGGTTGTGTGAACATTTTGTTTTCACACGAAAATTTCTGTGGCAGCAGGATACAATAGATTACCTGCACAGTGCTTAGCACAAGACACTTTAACAGCTGTCACACACCAATTTTTAGATTGAGTTTGTCCAAGGGCCAAATCCTTGATGGTTGCCTTACTAAACAAGTAACTCATTTGATTTCAAAGGGTTAGTGCCAAATGTGCCGTTGGTTGAAAACAACAAATACGTGCAAAGGGAGCTCCTCTGAAACACATAAGCAAACTAATACATAATATCCACATCATATGGCCAAACACCCAAACTAGGAAATAAATAGAAAGATTGGATTAATGGGAAATAAGACATGGGTCTTAAATAGCCCATTCAATATTGCCACTTTGCTTTGATCGTTTAAACGCTGGGGTTGCCTCCACAGTCGCTCTTCCACTAGTGCCCTCGTTTGGGGCGGGGCAGGGAAGGAAGGTGAGAAGCAGAAAGGAAGTTGGGTGGCTAAAGAAAGACCAAGGAAGAGGAGCCTAAAAGGAAAGGGAGAGAAAGAGAGGGTGGAAACAGAGGGGTAGATTTAAGTCCAGGCTTGATGAGCTATGTGAAAGTGAAAGGAAGCTATTAGGACAAGAAATATGGAAAGCTGAAAAGAGAGATGTGGGGAAACAGAGACTAAAGAGTGAATGTTATCTGCTTACCATAAGAAATTCATGAACAAACCAACCAAGAGAGCAGGGCAGAGGAAACAAGGGCAGAGAGAATTAGAGGAGAGATATCTCACTGGACATACAGAGGGCAGCCAGGAGCAGAGGCTGCATATTCACTAAACGAACAACTGCTGTTCTTGACTTTGGAGGGGCATGATGTTCCTTGCAGGGTATGCAAGCACAGGAGGCAAAAAACTCAAAGCTGTTCCTTGTTCGGTTGCTTTTAACCAACAGAAAGATGAGAAGCCAGTTGTCTGTGTTTCTGGAATCCAGATAGTGGAATGGAGTGTTTCTATCTTTAGTTAACACAATCTATTTTTACATTTGGTGAATATAGCATTGGCTGAAATTATTTTGCATTCTAGAACAGAAGAAGCATCTTATAGTAAAGGAATAAAAGATGAAAACAAATCAGAAACAAGGGCTTTAACACAATAAGAACAGAGAGACATAGACAGACTAAAGGAGCATTTTTAAAAATAGCATCAAGAAAATCCTGAATACTAAAGAAAAGACAGATAAGCATTTTATCTTGGGTAAGACATTTAAAGGAAAGTAAGATAACAACAGGGAATAAGAGAAGAAAACTAACACAATAGCAAAGAAAATAAAAAATAGTACAAATGAGAGAGGATGTTTTTTTCAATAGGCTGAAAAAACATGCAAAGAATTAGTTCCTGAAGTCCTACTGGATTTGGTTTCTCTGACAAAGGACTACAGGATCAGGAACAGAAGATATAAGAAGTGACCATAAAAATGCATTGAACTGTTATGCAGTAGAATTGGAAAACAAACACAAAAGGCCAAGAAACAACGGCTTTCCCTCTTCATTGTCTATTGACTGGTGAACAGTCAGTTTGTGAGCTCCAAATGTTTCTTACATACAGACCAGTGCATCGTGTGCTGAATCAATATTAATTTTACTTACTATATTAATTAAAATTTAGCAATTATTCCGATTTTTAGAAAGACAGCATCCATCCACTTAAGAAAATATATCAGTTATATGGTTGGCCTAGCTAAATAAGATGTATCAAAACAGAAAGAAAGTGATATGCCTTTTGAAAGTATAGAAGAGGATCAATGAATACTATAAGTGTAAGGAATTCTTGCATTTGAACTGAAGCACTGTCACTTGCTACAGAAATATTTTTTGCTTGCAGTTTTTCCGTTGACGACACTTTGGCAGAAAAGAGATGAATTTCTTAATACAACTCATCATAAAAATATTCTATTGTATCCATAATGTAATTAGATTTTGCATCTGCATAAAGCCATAAGTTGCTCTCGTCTATTAATCAAAATGGAAATTTAGCGGGCACACTGACAGCAATTCTGGGTCCCAAAGCAAAACAGTCAATAGGCCCCTATGCATGCACAAGCCGTGCCCACATGGACATGGTCCACCTGACATTTGGGCAGTGCTGAGCCTGAGTTGGCTGGTACACAGTGAGCAGCTGGTTGCACTGCTGGTGCCCAGCAAGCTGTCAGCTGCGCTGCTGGGCACACTCTTCTGACATTGCAACAGTTGACTATCTAGCAGATCTCAACAAAAAGAAGTGAACATTTACATGCACATGCACAGAATTTCATTCTTTAAACTAAGAATGTTTCCCTCCTTTGTGCCAGGTTAAGCACAGACTTTCTTTTTTTGCATTCCTACAGCAATTACAGACTTTGCAACTAGTATTAACACAATTTGAGACCCAACACAAGCCAAGCTGATTACAATGAGCAAAACATCACTCCATCAGCTGAATATCTAACATATCTAAACAAAGCAGGGGCACACTGTAGTTACATAGACACACCCAGGGTTTCTTTCCCCTTCCAGCTGGCTGTAATGGAAGCATTCCTTCAGACATTTACATGTGGTTATACAGTACTTACAGATCCACAGGAAGAACCACAACAGCAAGACACATGATTTCCTCAAGGCATTCATGGAGCAACTGCAGAGATCACTACTTCTGGGCCCTAGAAATGAGCAGTGCCTGTTGGGATTTCATTATAATGAAGGTTTAAGATGATGACTACTGGCTGCAGAATTTTAGGATGTGAAAACCCATTTTCTTGGATCTGTGTACTGAGTGCACTCCAGTGCTTCAGTACAGGAACACCAGAATGGGAGCACTGACAGTGGAAAAGTGAGAGGTGATTTCTCTGAAAGCTAGCAATGCTGGACTGGTACTGGTGAGTGGGAAATCATTTTGGAGTTGCAAAAGCCACATGAAAGTATATAGGGCTATTAATCATCTCCTGCTTCACAGGACTGTGATTCTCACCAATGTGCAGGACACAGACTCATAGAACAGGAAGGAACCTTGAGAGGTCATCAAGTCCAGTCCCCTGCACTGATGGCAGGACCAAGCACCATACCGTTTCTGACAGATGTTTTTATGGATTTTCTGCAGTTCAAGAACCCCATTGTAAGGGGGTATGTGTACTCCTATTTTATCACCAGACCACCGTGTCACAGAGTACTTCAATAGAAAGGGCTATTTTCTATTGTTATGTACCAGGGATCCTTCATTGATATCAATGAGGCTGTTTAGGTAGGCGAATGATACATCTTTAAGAATACAAGACTGTTCAGAAAATTGCAAGCAAAGCATTTTCCCAACCAGCAGTTTACCACTGACAATGGTGAGTCAGGGAGATCCAGCTTAGCCTTTGCTCAGGAAGCCATACACTGGCCACTTCAACAGCACCAGGGAAAGATTCAATTACCAGCTGAACAGGTGCAGATTAGAGATGAATGTGATTTTGGTGGATTGAAGGACAGGGCTTACTCACAAAATTGGATCTCAGTGAGAAAAATACTCCAATGATTATAGCTGCCTGTGTGTCCTGCCTAATATCTGTGAGGCAAAGGTAGAAAAGTTGCCCCCATGGTGGAGATGGAATGGCTGTCTGCTGAGTCTGAAAGTCAGCCACAAGCCGTTAGAGGAGCAGAATGTGGAGCTATACAGTTGAGGCAGGCTTTGAAAAAGCATTTTAGAGTCAGCCACTGTTGTGTTTTGTGTTGGACTGTTCTCTGACTATGTAGCTTTGGGAGCTGATAGAAACTGAGTAATACTGGCTGCACATTTATGAATATTACACTCTGTGCTTTATGATTTATGCAGTGCTTGCTGCAAATGTATAAATAGTACACTGTGTACTGCACCAAACCTATGAAATATGCAGTGCCTTCTGTACATTTACATGGATGACTGGGCATTTTCTTGAACATCTGAGTTCTGCAGTGCTGTACACTTATAAGTACTTGGTGCTTTGAATGCCACTGTATTTGGCAAGCTGTTTGTAAACTCAAAGATTTTATTTTCAAAAAGTAGAAATTTGAGTGGCAAAAATGTGAAAATCGAAAACCCTAATGCAATACAAACATCTAATAAAGCAACAGAACAGCACTTTAAAATCAGACAGGCAGCAAACATCTGTCCATTTCAATACACAAATATAGTCCATTTTGCCTACATATACACTAACCTGTGAAAGCCACCATTAGGCTATGTGATGATGTGCTTGTCCATACCCTGGTGTGCAGTGGTAAAGTTGGGGTAGAGATGCAGTCCATGAGGGCACACCGAATGTTATGGGGGGGGGGGGGTAAGGAGCTGCTACCACAGAGTTCTCCAAGGTCTGCAAAGGGTGGTGAGTCCAGTATTGTTGGACCTATAGATCTACCAAAGTCTGCAGCATTTGTGTTTACTGTCTGAGAAGCCCCATTATGTCCTGATGTATCTCCCTCTCCTTTTCCTGGAGGGAATCCTGGGCCTTTCCACTGTCCTCTCTGTCCCTGCAGGCTCTTTGTTCCTAGTATGTTGCAACAGTCATTTGCATGATCTCACTGAACATGTCCTTCTTAATTTTCTTCTTTCTCCTTAGGTTTAGGCTTTCCATGGATGTAGAGGGGGCTCCCCTAAGCCTGCGAGACCAGCAACTACAGCTATGACAAATAAACGTGTCACTGGATTTATAGTCACCATTGAAAGGGAAAGATAAGTTTCAAAACTCTCTTCCCTTTTTCCTCATACAAACTTTTAATGAGACATGCTTAATGATATTTTGACTTTGGAGTGTTTCTGCACACCACCACTGTCCAGCCCCAGCCTTGGTAACTACAGCCCACCTGAGATGAGGGACAGGAAAGGAGGAGGTATGAAGATTTTCTTTTGGATGATCCCTGTCTCCATGGCTACAAGTAGCTGGCAATGGCACTGAGTTTTGGCACTGTTTTTCACAAGCCATGGTGATTTTTAGCTGATTTCTCATTCCTGATGGTAACAAAGGCAAAGGGAACACAGCTGATGTCCTGACGTTGTTTGGGTCCATATGCTGCTAGCCAGTTTACTGTAAAGGAGCCCATCAATCACATCATGAAGCTCTGTAAGAAAGTGTCCTACTGAAGAGAAAGAAATAAGGCTGCCATCCCTAGAAACCTATGGGAGAGCACTGCAGGGTATCTCCATGGAAGATCTAGCAAGATATTTTGGGATGATCCAAGGAATATCTCTGGGTACATAAACAAACTGTTCTGTATAGCCTAACCATACAGGGGAATGAAAAGAGGAGACCAACCTCTACCTCTGATTGTTGTACCACTTCCTCTTCTCGTAGGAGTAAAACAATGAAAAGTTGACATCTTTGTCTTGTTAACTAGTGAATGGGCCAAGTACCATCTTTACATCTGAACACTGTAAGGGGAAATGAATGGGAAAGGACCACAGGTAGGTATGTGTGCATCCAACAGGCTCATCTGTGCTCAGCTAGTGGGACTGGCTAGATTGTGATGGAATCTCAAACAGGTCCTGGTTTGTAGCATAGCTGGGCTCTCCTTGCCTCACCAACATCTGTATGCACGTCCTCCTCCCATCTTAGCGGCATCTGTCTCAGGCTTCTCCAAGGTAACCCCAGTGTCCATGGGTACTGGTGGAATCTAGTATGACATACAGCTCTTTATAAAAGCAATAGGTCTGTGGTACAGCCTTTGGTTAACTGTTGGCCTCCCTGACCTTGAGGTATGCCTGCCACAGCTCTTTAGATGTCACACAGAACTGCTGCTGATCTCTGTCTCCTGGGCAATTCCTTGGGCAATCTTTTCATAGATATCCATGCTTCTGTGGCTGGTCCAAGGCTAGACCTAGGAGGTCCAAAACCTCCTGTTAATTGAGGCAGGTAGACATCTAGCACATGGATAAAATACAGAGAAAGGCAACAAAAATGCTTAGGGTTATGGAACAACTTCCATATCAGTAGAGATTAAAAAGACTTGGCTTTTCATCTTAGAAGAGAGACATTAGGGTTATGTCAGGGCTGTTCTTCACTCTGGCACTCCGAGTGCAGAAGGTGGGGGCCTGCAAGGGACCTTGAATACCTTGCCTCTATAGGCTCTGCTTACAAAAACTCCCCAGGGTCACAGATTTACTGATTTTGGGGGGTAGCTGCCACCATCAAGTGATTCAACCCTGAAAAACCAGGAAGGAACACCTGAATTCCTTCCCCAGGGCTATCCCAAGCTCTTTTGCCCCCAGAGAGCATGAAAAAGAGAAGCAAAAAGCACTGAAAAACAAATTGTATCTCTGATAGCAGACCACCAAGGCTAGGCAGACACACACAGACCTCCTGTTACCTTCCAGGACACAAGAATCAAATCATCGCCTTAAAAAAGATGATTTTATTAACAAAACAAAAAGATATACTCGATAAAGCATACTTGGTTGCTAGGTGTTACAGAGCAACTAAGAAAAGAATAGATCAAAACACAAAGAATCCTAGTTCTTCAGTCTATAACTTAAATGGTGCACAGGGGAGGGAAGGCATGGATTCACACAGAGAAGTTTAACCAAACAACCAAAATAAAGAAAAATACCCTGGTCACGACTAAATACACATTTTCCCTCTACTCATGATCCATGCTGATCCATACTTCAAAGCCCTGTTCACTCTCATGTCCAATATTTCTTCCTACTGGGCCATGTGGGTCTGTGAACAACTACGAGCCTAAGGGGAGGGAGGAAGGGGTATTTTGCACACTGCCTGTTCTTCAAACAGGTAGCTCCCATTGGCCAGAAACCATCCAGTGGTAGCTGCAAAATAGTGCTGCGGGCAGGGCAGCACACAATGCTTCTCTCACCCTGGGTTTGCAGCTTTTCACAGACAGTGGTGAGTAGGGGTGGGGCAGGCAGAGAGCCTGGCTGAGGCTACCGCTGCGCACGCAGGCCGTATTTTGCCAAGCCCTCAAATAGATAGACTATTGACCTCACCCAGTATGGCCATTCTTATGAGCATGGAGCTGGCACAGTCAGTTTTGGAGCTACACATAACAACTCTGCTTGGCAAACCGGACAATCAGGGAAATTTCAAAGTTGTATTAAGTGAATGTTCAGTTGTAAACTTTTGAAAGAACGCCACAATGTTTTTTTCAGAGATACACACATTTCAGAGTTACAAACAACCTCCATTCTCAGGTGTCATAACTTTGAGGTTCTACTACCGTGTTTAGTACTAATAGTCTCAGATGTGCCACATATCATTGTAGGCAACCTCATCATACAATCTTCTCCATAAAGCTATCCAGCTCAATCTTGAAGCCAATTAGGTTTTTTTGCCCCCATGGCTCTCCTTGGAAGGCTGCTGTTGCAGAATTCACTTCTCTGACAATTAACGTAAACTTTTTGATTATCAATTTATATCTATTTGTTCTTGTGTCACTGCTTAACTTAAATAACTCCTTCCTCTCCCAGGTGTTTATCCCTCTGATGTATATGCAGAGAGCATTCTCCCCTCAGCCTTTGTTTGGTTGAGCTAAACAAGCCAAGTTCTTTGAGTCTCCTTTTATAAGTCCTTCCATTCCTCAGATCATTCTAGTAGCCCTTCTCTGCATCTGTTCCAGTTTGAATTCATCTTTCTCAAAACATGGAAGACCAATTGCTCACAGTATTCCTGATGAAATCTCATCTAGTTGAATCTCACATGCCCCATTGGACAATTGCCATACTTTAATGGGATTGGTTTGGCTCCAGGTGCCTTTCATTGCAAAAAATATTGATTGGAAAACAAAATGGACATATGAAGGGTAATGAGTGAATAATGGCAATATAATTCACATGGCACTGATTAACATGAATCCAGCATCAACAATGCACTGGGTTTCACTTTGTTGCTGAGGGGACACCTCTGGAAAGACGTATTGCTGATTTATATCTAGGTAATTCTGCTCCTTAATTATCAATATAAGCTACAATCAGACACATATGAAAGCACCTCTAGGATCCAAATGAGTTCCTGGTGGCCAGATGAAGGTTAAAATTCCTGTTGGCAAATTGCCTTAACTTAATACCATTAGAAGATGCTTTTAAAACCTTTTTATGATGTGTAAGTAATTGCATCAATTTGGCAACCATCTACCTAATTTTAAAGAGATTTAAGAGAATGCCTACAGTTTAAAAACAATATTTTTCAATGCTACAGTAAATTGACTCATTTTAACTGCAAATCTGTTATGGAAAGGGGAAATTGAAACAGCTTTTGTTACTGCTAAATTGAGTCACTTGAACAGTTATTTACATGTGGTGTAAAGTTTTATTTACTGTCAAAAGTCTCTTAATGCAACTGCAGTCATATTGCAGATCCTAGAATTTATTTAGAATGAAAAAATTAATTTATTCCTTTGTATTATGCACACCTAGTTGGCAACAGAGTTAGTTTTTGAAAGGTGAAAGAGCCCTTTACTGAGCATTTATCATCTCCTATCTCAAAGACCAGCTTTATTCAGCACTTTATAGCTACTGCCAACAGAGAATTCTTTTATCTGCTGCTTTTGACAGATTTTTTTTTATTGACTGAGCTGCCACTGTAACAGGAGATTTAACCATTAACCCCTGATGGGCAGCAAAATATCCACTACTCATTAATGACTTGCATCTAACCATCTAGCCATTTAAAAAATCCATAGTATCGACATCACTAATATCACTTATATTTTACATCTTCACACACAAATGTAATGCCTGTCAAATGTGCCACCTTGACAGCCTAGAAGTATGAAATGCCTGTCAAATGTGCCACCTTGATAACCTAGAAGTATGAAATCTTGACAGCCTAGAAGTATGAAAGCTATAGTATATAGTCTAGAAGCTGTATACTGTAGCTACCTCTGCCATAGTTCTCTACACAGCCCTTCATAGGGCTGCCAGCTTTCCTGACCGGATGGACCAAATGCCATTGCCACAAATGGCGGTTGGTCAGGAAAATTGGTAGTCCTACTTCCAGCCTTCCTCCTCACTGACTAAGATGGTGAGTAGAGAATTCAGTCTACCTGCACCTTCAGTCTTTGACCTCTTAAGATTATCAACACAAGGAGTCAATGTCAGTCCTGGTTGTGGTGAATATCAGACATGGACATCTGTTTGCCAGGAATTTAGTTTTACATTATCTCAATTTTAGTGACCCTAGCTGGATTTGAACAGTTAATGAAAAAGATAAAGATAAAATATAATATTATTTGACATTCAAAAAGTATTGTGTATGTGCAGAAATGTAAAGTAATAAGACTTTGTTCAACGAGGCTAGGTCTACACTACAGAGTTTTTGCACAAAAACTCATGGAACGTCCACACCTCACACATGTTTTTGCACAAGTAAAATGAAAGAACAGAGGGGGTTTTCCAGTGTAGGTATACCTCCTTTTACAAGGAATAACTCCTTTTTGTGCAAGAGCTCTTACACAAAAAAGGCTGTGTGGATGGGGAACAAGGGTTTTTTGCTCAAAAAGAGGCAATCAAAAAAAGCACAGGCGCCCTGGTGGCCATTCTGTAAATAGCAATCAGAGTTTCCTTTCGAGAGAGTGTCCATGCAGTCTGGACTCTCTCTTGCGCAAAAGCACATTGCTTTTTCAATATGCTTTTGCAGTGTGGACACGCTCTTGCTCAAGAAGTTTTTGCAGAAGATCTCTTCCACAAAAAGCTTCTTGCTTAAGAAGCCTGTAGTGTAGAAATAGCCTGAGGGAATTGCACTTAAATGGGATAGGGATAGTTACAGATTATTTGTTGTTCCTTACGTTCCCTCTAGAGAATGAGGGGAAGAAAGGCTGAACTGTTATAAAGCTGTTATGGTTCATGCTATATCCATGCTCCAGAGCATATTCAATCCCTCACTCTTGAAATGTATCTACCAGGTTAATCATTTTTAATAACTATCAGCCTGTATCAAACCTTCCATTCCTTAGCAAGCACATAGAGAAGCTAGACAAAAGACAGTTACAGAGTGCACAGCCACCTGTGTATTGAATGTGGTAAGAATTCCATTTAGTTTATACCTGCTCCACTTTTTTACCTTTTTTGCTTGTTGGCCCAGACATTTTTTGTGAATCAAGAATGATTAGGCTGCTGTTTAGGACACCTTTGCTGATTCATTGAATTTATTATCATGAGCACATCCTTTCACTCATGCTGGCATATGGTGTGGATCATATATTTGAAAAGATCTATACACTAATCTTCTTGAAGCTGCTACGTTTGTTATATTTTTTTTAAGTAGACCCTTCCTGGCAGTGGCAGGGGAAGTGGAGCAACATGACCCCAACTTGCTTTGCTCCACCAGCCACATTGCTCCACTTCCTGCCAGCGAGTGGGGAGTAGTCCTACGCGTCTCCCGAACAACACGCTGGGAGAGCAGAGCAAGCTGGCGCTGCATTGTTTCACTTTTCCTGCTGCTGCCAGTGAGTACTAGAGGGCCATCTCCCCCACTGCTAGTCCTCTGAGCTGCCTAATCACTCTGGCCACACCGATTTCTGGCTGGCCCTTTCTGCCTCCCGCCCCCGGCGTTTCCCTCTGAATAGTATGGCTGACACTGAAGAAACCCACCGAGGTTAATCGCTTTAGCAACTATCAACCCGTGTCAAACCTTCCATTCCTGAGCAAGCATATAGAGAAGCTAGACAAAAGCCAGCTACAAAGTCATCCAATATTTTAGACCTAGCACAATCTGGATGCAGAGCAGGATATAAAACAACTTTTGTAGTGCTGATGGATGATCTCCAGCTATCAATGGATGTTGGGCAGACATCAATTCTTAACCTCCTGCACCTTCTATAGAATTCAACCCTAGTATCCCTGAGATACTGCTATCCTGCTTGAGAGATAACAGCAGGTGACCTCTGTATCAGAGAATGTATCATAATGCATACACCAGGGTGGCAGATTAAGATTGCACTAGTAGTGAGAGGTTTAGGGACACACAGAGCACAGGGTTGCAACTCTGACTATCCAGGCTAATAGTCACGGAGGGTATGTCTACACTGCATTCCTCTTTTGAGGAATGAGGTTTAAGGGTAATTTCGAAAGAAGGGTTTTCTTTTGAAATAACCGCATCTAGACAGCATTTCTTTTTTCAAAATGGGATATTTCGAAATAGTGCCCGGATGCAATTATGCAAATGAAGCGTGAGAAATTCAAATCCGCGCTTCATTTGCAATTTCGTTCCTCTGCATTTACATTCCTCTCTCGAAAGAGGAATGCAGTGTAGACATACCCTGATGGACCTAGACACTGAACTATTCTATTTCTTTTTTTGGAATCCATTTTACATTCCTTCACAATCTCCCGTGGCAACAACTTCCACTAGTGTCGACTATGTGCCGTGGGAAGAAATATTTCCTTATTTTTGTTTAAAGACTGCTGCTTATTAATTTCATTGCGTATCCCCTATTTCTCCTGTTTTGTGGAGGGGTTAATAACAATACTGCCCTATTCACTTTCTCCATACCATTGATACTTTTATAAACCTTTATAACTTCTCTTAGTTGTCTCCTTCATAAACTAAACAGTCCCAGTCTTTTCAGTCTTTCCTCTTATGTCTCTTTTTGCTTTTCTCTGTGCTTTTTCCAGTTCTAATACATCTTTTTCGAGATGTAGCAACCAGAACTTCATTATGCTTAGTATTCAAAGTGTGGGCATACCATTGATTTACAGTAAAAGCTGTATTATCGGACCCTGCGCCAACTGGAAAACTTTATAAACCAGCATTTCTGATCTTCATTGAGATTCCGGTTTATAGTCCAGTTGGCATGAGGCCGGCAGGCTCTCTACCTGGTTCCTCATGGCTCTATGGAAGCTGTGGAATGTCCCTGCGACTCCTAGGCAGAGGAATGGCTGTGGGGGCTCCACGTGCTGCCCCCGCTCTGTATGCTGGATCTGTAGCTCTGATTGGCCAAGAACACTGGGAACTGCAGAGGCAGGAGCTGCAGGCAAAGAAAGCACACAGAGCTGCCTCACCATGCGTCTGCAAGGAGCTCAACATATGCCACTGGTGATATGTCCTTGCCACTCTTAAGATCCGGCACCCTGAAACCCTTTGTGTGTCCCAAACCCTGCCCCGGGCCCCCTCTCACACCTGAGCCTCCCCCTTCAGCTCAAACCCGCACACTCTCTCTGTCCCATACTCCAACCCCCTCAGCCCCAGCCTGGAGCCCCTTCCTGAACCTCAAATACCTCATTCACAACCCCACCCCAGGGCCTCCTAACCCTCACACACTCAATGACCTACCTCAGGCTGGAGCCTGCTCCCCTATTCTGAACTCTTAATTAACCAGAATATTTGACTAAATGGCACCTCCATTCCCCCAACATACCAAATAACATTTTTACTGTATATAATGATATTTTATGAATTATTTAATTCTTTCCTAATGGCTCCTAACATTCTATTAGCTTTTTTGACTGTTGCTACACACTGAGAAGATGCTTTCAGAAAACTACCCACAATGATTCCAAGGTCTCTTTCTTAAGTGGTAAAAGGTAAATTTAGACCCCCATCATTTTGCAAGCATGGTGGTGGATTTTTCCCAATGTATACTATTTTGCACTTATGAGCATTAAACTTCATCTGCTAATTTGTTGCCCAGTTAACCAGCCTTTTGAGATCCTTTTGCACACTCAGCTTTGGATGTAACTATCTTGAACAATTTTGTATTGTCTGCAAATTTTTACCCCTTTTTCCAGATCATTTAAGAATATGTTGAACAGTACAGATCCTTGAGGAACCCAACTTGGGGACATTCACCTAGTTCCCAGATCCTCTACTCCCAAAAGGAACAGTATACAACAACTTACCAGATACCCCATAGAACTCAGCTCCACTTCATACACAGCATGTGGATTTGCTTACTTAACCTGCACACAGTCGCTATGAGTTTTACCTTTGGGTAATTCTTTGTTAAAGTCCCCAAAACTCTGGCCTGTGCTTCAACAAGAAGTTAAGCTGAGGTTTAAGAAGAAGGGAAGAATAATTGTTACACAGAATATTGCCTGATCATCCCCTTCTTTCCCTTTGTGATGGCTCCCTGTTTGGGCGCGAGCGCGTAACCCTCCCACATCGGGGTTACGGCTCTGTGAGCCTGCCGTCTATAAGTTAATTCGGGGTGTGGTGGCCTGTAGTTCGGGCACGAGCGTGCAACCCTCCCACGGATGGGTCACGGCCCTGCGAGCCTGCCACCTGTAAGTTAATTCGGGGTGTGTACCATTCGGTTAAGTCCAGGAAGTGCGGGAGCGGAATGGGGGTTAGGGGAACCCGGGCCCTCCCTCTCCACCGGGTCCCAGCCCGGGGCCCTAAGGGTTCGGGTCTTTTAGCCCTTACCCAGCTGACGGGGTCCCACCCCGTAACACGTCAGCCCACGGGCGCCAGAATGGCCCTGCCCCAGGCTACTTCCTAGCCCTCTCCTCGCTGGTCTGGCGAGGCCACGACCTCGGGGCTCTTACCTCCCCGGCGATGACCTGCGTCCGGCTGACTCCGTCCTCCTCCGGCGTCCGGGGCTTGCTCCTCAGCCGCGGTGGGAGGGCTCGCCTGCCTGGCGTCTGCCCCCTTGCTCCGGCCCCGGTCCTGGGTTTAAATATCCCACCAGGGCCAGCGCCTCCGGCGTCCACCCTGCCCTCGGCGTGGCTGTCCTTCCTACGTGGCAATGTAGGAGGCGGGGCTACACGCCGGCTGGCCCTGCCCCCTGTGCGCCCAGACTCACCGGCGCGGCTGGGGAATGCCGCCTGCCCTGCCCCGCGCCGGGCGTGGGGAGTGCGGCGTCCCTGCGGGGGCTCCACCATGGCGCGCTGCCCGAGTTTTCCGGGGGGGTGGAAGCTGCGGCTCCCCCCCCGAGTGTGGGCCGGAATCGGCCCATCACACACACCCCCTCTTGGGGCTCCCAAACCTTCCCGCCCCTCCGGATCCCATATCCGGGAGAAGAAATCGGCGTTCAGGTGTTTCTTCCCCGGTCTGTGGTTTATCTCGAACCCTGTATGGCTTGGAGGGCCAAGTACCACCGCATGACCCAGGCATTCGTATCTTTCATAGAATTAAGCCACACTAGCGGGGCGTGGTCGGTTATCAGGTGAAATTTATTTCCCCACAAGTAATACCTTAAATATTCCACCGCCCATTTTACCGCTAGTGCTTCTTTTTCGACCATGGCGTAGTTCTGTTCCCTTGGCAAGAGTTTCCGGTTAGCGTACAAGATCGGGTGCTCCACGCCTTTACGCTCCTGTGCCAGGACGGCGCCTAGGCCTACTTGAGAAGCGTCTGTATAAAGAAAAAATGGTCTTTCAAAATCGAGTTGTATTACTACCGGCTCCCTAGATAAATGCCTTTTTAGAGCCTCAAAGGCCTGCTCGGCCTCTGGCGTCCATTGAACCCACGTGGGCTGGGAATTCTTTGTAAGCTCAGTCAGGGGTGTGGCTATCGTGGCAAAGTTCGGGATAAATCTCCGATAATAGCCAGCTAGTTCTAAGAATTGTCTCATCTGCTTCTTCGTTCTCAGGGGGCATAGTTTTCCAGCGCTTGTATCTTGTTGGCCAGGGGTTTTAATTTCCCCCCTCCTACCGTGTACCCCAGGTACGATACCTCAGTCTTGGCAAGATGGCATTTCTTTGGGTTCGCCGTGAAGCCCGCTCTCTCCAGAACTGTCAATATGGCCCCGATGTGTCGTAGGTGTTCCTCCCAGCTGTTACTAAAATCACGATGTCATCTATGGAGGCCGTGGCGAAGGTCCGGTAAGGAGCCAACAAGTGGTCCATCACCCGCTGGAATGTAGCTGCTGCTCCATGGAGGCCGAAGTGCATGGTTCTAAATTGGAAGAGGCCAAACGGCGTGGAAAAGTCCATCTTTTCCCTTGCCTCAGGCTCGAGGGGGATCTGCCAGTAGCCCTTTGTCAAATCCAATGTGGACAGGTATTTGGCTTGCCCCAACCTTTCCAGGAGCTCATCGACTCGGGGCATGGGGTACGCGTCGAAACGGGATATAGCGTTCACTCGCCGAAAATCGATGCAGAACCTCGTCATTCCATCTGCCTTTGGGACCAGGACGATAGGGCTGCGCCACTCGCTGTGCGAGTTCTCAATCACCCCCCACTGTTGCATCAGGTGCACCTCATCCCAGACAGTTTTCCACATCTTGCGGGGCAGGGGCTGAAGAGGTTCCCGCACGATTCTCCCAGCTTCTGTGACAATCCAATGGCAGCCCAATGACGTGCGTCCGGTTTCGTCGTGAGGACTGTCTGATACTGGGTTAACAGTGTTTCAAGCTGCTGCCGTTGCCCGTCTGTTAGGTTGACGCCCAGGTCGGGTTCTGCCTCCTCTCGCTTGTTGCCGCCCCAGGGTCCCAGGTCGTCCTCGACGGGTTCCAGCGTGATTAGCAAATTCTCCGCCACTGTCCATTTTTTTAAAAGGTTTACGTGAAAAATCTTCTTATCCTTTCTTCGTCCGGAGAGGCGGATTTCATAGTCTACGGCCCCAACCCGCTGGATCACCTCATAGGGCCCCTGCCATTGGGCCATCAGTTTGGAATCCGGCGTGGGCAGTAGTAACAGCACCCGGTTTCCCGGCTGGAATTCTCTGATTCAGGCCGTGTGGTCATAATATCAGGCCTGCTTCTCCTGGCCGCGAACCAGGTTCTCACGGGCAAACTCCCCGACCCGCTTCAGCCTTTCTCTCAACCGAAGCACATATTGGGCCATTCCCCGGCAAGTGGTGGTCTGCTCTTCCCAATCTTCTTTTAGGAGGTCAAGGATCCCCCGGGGCTGCCTCCTGTATAGAAGCTTGAATGGAGAGAACCCTGTCGTAGCTTGTGGAACCTCCCGAATGGCAAATAACGGGGCAGGCAACAGGTCTTCCCAACCTCGGGGGTTGTCCCTCACAAACCGCCGGAGCATCTCCTTCAGGGTCTTATTGAAACGTTCCACCAGACCGTCAGTCTGAGGATGGTAGACCGAGGTCCGGATCCGCTTGATCTTCAACATCCGGCACAGCTCCCTCATCACTCGAGATGTAACATTGGGCCCTTGATCTGTCAAGATCTCTTTTGGCAACCCCATCCGCGAGAAGATTTTTACCAACTCCCGCGCTAGCATGGATGCCTTAGTGTTCAGGAGGGCCACCGCCTCCGGATATCGGGTCGCGTAGTCTACCACCACCATTATATACTGCCAGCCCATCCGGGAGGCCTCCAAGGGGCCAACCGAGTCGAAGGCTATGCGCTCGAAGGGCATTTCTATAACAGGGAGAGGAATGAGGGGCGCCCGAGCCACCCCCGCCGGAGCTGCTCTCTGGCACTCCGGGCATGAGGCGCAGAAGTCCACGACTGCTTTATAGACCCCCGGCCAAAAAAACCTCTGGGTTACCCGGGCCAGTGTCTTTTCCCGTCCCAAGTGTCCGGCCCAGGGGTTGTCGTGGGCCAGCCATAGCACCGATCATCGGAGCCGGAGAGGCACCACCAGCTGTTGTCTTTCACCCTCCTCCCCCGTCTCTTGGGTTACTCGGTATAACCGGTCTTCCCGTACCTTAAAATAGGGTCCTTGGTGTCGATTGGGGTCATCCCTGGCGTTGTCCTCTTCACCCTCCGCTTGGTCCCAGGCGTGACGCAATGTCGGATCCTCTCGCTGTTCCCTCACAAAGTCCTCGATCTGCCCGATCTCCGCCTCCACATTCTCTGCAGGCGTGTCGGTCCGCTGGTTCTGGGCCCCACCGTCCCGGGCGTCATCCTCCCCTGGAGCCAGGAGGCCTTCCATTGCAGTTGAGCCCTGGTCACCTCCGGTAGCGGGGGTTCAGTCTTCCCCGCGTAGTAGTTTGGCGAAGCCCGACCAGTCCCTTCCCAGTAGCACGGGATAGGGCAGGGTGGGGACTTTCCCCACTCTCCATTTTCTCTCCGCCCATTCGTACCCGCACCGATGGGTAGGCTCGGACCTCGCTGTGGACACACCGCATCCGCACGGGGCTTCCCTTCCTTTGTCCCACCGGGACAAGGTCTCCCCGCACCAAAGTAACTGCTGACCCTGAGTCTACCAGGGCTTCCACCGCTTCCCCTTCCACCTTTATCAAGGCCATGATGGGTGTTTCTGTCCCGGACTGCATCCCCGGGGGCCTCTCACTCTGCCCCAGAGTACAGTCCATCATTGGGCAGTCCCTCTTATAGTGGCCTTCCTGGCCGCACTGGAAGCACGCACCTCGGGCTGGAGCCTTCTTCTCCTCGGCCCCCCCTTCATGGCTGTCCTCTGTTTCCGTCCCTTCTAGTGGCCGCTCGGGCCATACCACGGCCAGCTTACGGCTGGTCCTTATGCCCCCCCGCGGGTTTCCGAGCGGCCCCCTTACCTCGGTCCTGCCCCCTGTTCGGGGTCCCTCTTTCCTCGGTCCGGGGCGAGTTGGTCTGGGGCCGCTGTCCTCCGCAGCCATGTAGGCCTCCATTAAAGTCACCACTTCATTCACCGTCGTTGGTTGGTTCCTTTTGACCCATTTTTGGCCTTCCCGGGGTAGGATACTTATAAACTGTTCTAGGATAACCAGTTCCATCACCTGCCCGGCCGTCTTCTGATCCGGCTCAATCCATTTTCGGGCCCATTCCCGTAGCCTCTGGGCCATGGCCCGAGGTCTCTCTTTGGGCCCAAACCGCTCCTGGAGGAATCGTTGTCGACAGGATTCCAGGGTGACTCCCAGCTGGTCTAGGACGGCTTCCTTCACCTTGAAGTAATGTAGGGCGTCCTTCGCCGCAAAACTCCGGTAGGCGAGTTGAGCGGGTCCAGTCAGATATGGGGCTAGGAGGGTGGCCCAGTGGTCCTCCGGCCATCGGGCCGCCGTGGCCACTCTCTCGAAGGTGGTTAAGAAGGCCTCCGGGTCATCCTGCGGTCCCATTTTGGTCAATCGTAGCGGCAGGGCCCCTCCAGGAGACATCAGGTCTGCTTGCCGCGCCGCCTTGACCCATCGTTCTTGCTGGGCGCCTAACTCCTGGACCAGCTGCTGCTGCTGATCCTGAAACTGGGTAGCCAGTTGCTGAAGGAGTTGAGCCTTCTGCTGTTGCTGTTGCTTCTGGGTCTCCCCGATCCAAGCCAGCAGTTGCCGGGGCTCCATCGTGCTGCCCGCTACCCTAGAGTCCCCTAGGTCCAAGATGCCTTTACTTTAGCTTGTTAATAGGTTCCTCGTGGGGCGCGCCTCACTGCGCTGCCCACGTTCTCCACCAAGTGTGACGGCTCCCTGTTTGGGTGCAAGCGCGTAACCCTCCCACGTCGAGGTTACGGCCCTGCGAGCCCGCCGTCTATAAGTTAATTCAGGGTGTGGTGGCCTGTAGTTCGGGAGCGAGCGTGCAACCCTCCCACGGATGGTTCACGGCCCTGCGAGCCTGCCACCTGTAAGTTAATTCAGGGTGTGTACCGTTTGGTTAAGTCCAGGAAGTGCGGGAGGGGAATGGGGGTTAGGGGGACCCGGGCCTTCCCTCTCCACTGGGTCCCAGCCCAGGGCCCTACGGGTTCGGGTCTTTTAGCCCTTACCCAGCTGACGGGGTCCCACCCTGTAACGTGTCAGCCCACGGGCGCCAGAATGGCCCTGCCCCAGGCTGCTTCCTAGCCCTCCCCTCGCTGGTCTGGCGAGGCCACGACCTCGGGGCTCTTACCTCCCCGGCGATGACCTGCGTCCGGCTGACTCCGTCCTCCTCCGGCGTCCGGGGCTTGCTCCTCAGCCGCGGTGGGAGGGCTCGCCTGCCTGGCGTCTGCCCCCTTGCTCCGGCCCCAGTCCTGGGTTTAAATATCCCACCGGGGCCGGCGCCTCTGGCGTCCGCCCCGCCCTCGGCGTGGCTGTCCTTCCTACGTGGCAACGTAGGAGGCGGGGCTATGCACCGGCTGGCCCCACCCCCGGTGCGCCCGGACTTACCGGCGCGGCCAGGGAATGCCGCCTGCCCCTGCCCCGCGCCGGGCGTGGGGTGTGCGGCGTCCCTGTGGGGGCTCCGCCACGGCGCACTGCCTGAGTTTCCCGGGGGGGTGGAAGCCGTGGCTCCCCCCCGAGTGCGGGCCGGGATCGGCCCGTCACACCCTTCATTATCCAAAATGAAATCAATGAGACTGCACCCAGACATAAAGTTAGGTACATGGCTAGGTCTTCGCAACATCAGAGTCTGCAGCTGGCTGTGTGTCCAGGCCAGGGCAGCAGCAGGAGAGTGCATAAGAAATCCCCAGCAGTTGAGGAGATAATCCAACCTTGCTTATCTCCCCATTTGCCTCTCCCTGATTGCTGGGGGCTCTCCCCATCAATACCCTGAGCCAGGCACCTGGCCAGACACAGCCTCACTTATTTTGAACCCTAGAGAGCCTGCACCAGTGAAAGCTCTGAGCAGGGGAGAGGGCAGGTGCTTTGGCGCACTCCATATCATGTATTCTTCCAGGGATGGTCCAGTTAGTCCTGCCACCGCTCCTCAGTGAGTCACTTTGTGCTATGACAGGTGGGACCTGTGACTGGGGGTGGGACAGGGTGCAAGGCTGTTCTGTGACTCAGTGGAGAAGGAAATGCAGCAAAACAAGTTTGGGAACCTCTGTTCCAGGATATCAGTTCTGTTCTAGAATTACTTACTGGGATAAATGGGCACATGTGTGAGTCTTACCTGCCATCCTCTGTCTCTGCTGTAGTTTTTTATTTTCTACACTTTGCCTCAGAAGAGAGAGAGGACCCCATCCCTTTTAGGGTGAGGATGGTGGTTTCTTGTGGTGATGGTTTTTGCTAGTATTGTTGCTGTTGTTTTCCACTCGTGCTCTAGAAGCAGAACTCCAGAGTTAGAGGAGAATGCAATCAGCATAACCTGGAGTTTGAGGCATCTCTGGAATAGCTTCCCTAATAAAAAGGGAATTCACTCAGCTTTCAGGAGTTCTGCTACTAAAAAAAATTCAGAGAAACCTCTCCAGTACAGCAGTCACTTCCTGATGTTAGCTGTGATTAGGCAGACAAAACCAGCTGGGGCTAACTAATAGGTACACAGCTGGATAATTATCTGTAGTCACACTCTAAAATTGCTTGTATGAGTCCTGAACATCAGCTAAAATGGATTTTGCTGCTTTCCCCAGGAAACTAACTAGGTACTGGCCCTAGAGTTAAGGCACATAGTGAAGTGTTCTCAGGCTTTGAGGGGACTGCTAAAGCTTGAAAGCCTGTCAAATATTTTACCTTTTATTGGTTAATAAAACACCTGTCTGTGTGTATCTTACTGCTAGTTTGCCCAAGGCAGCGATCTTTGTAAGATAGGCATGGAAGTGAGAGAGTGCTGGCAAGCAGCTAGAAGGCTTACAGCCCTCAAAGGTGGACTGAGCAACCCCTACAGCCACCCATGGGCCCTGGATCCCCTTCAAAATCCAGAGAGCTGTGGCTAATGGGATTCAAAGGGCAGGTGTGGGAGTGGGTCAGAATGAATGTGAATATCATGTATACCTGGGGCAAAGCCCAATCCCTCCCTGCCACACATGCACATTTTTTTAAAATTGAAAAACAAAGTTTTAGCAATAGTCTGCCTTCCTCTTTTCCATCCAGCTCCCCCTCTCCCCTTTTTGTTCCTGTCTATAGATCTGATTATTATTTTTTCTAATTTTGAAATTTCATATTGTTTTAAGGGAAAAAAATTTATTGTTTTGCCTGCAGAAATGGCCTCACTTTTTCATTTGCTTGTAATATTGTAATAATTCCAGGAAATACCAAACTGACCGACTTTCAAAAGTAGGGACCAATCTATATTTTCAAAGCTTGCCTTGTGAACAAAATGACTAAAGGGGATTTTTGCACAAAAGCCTCTTGCGCAAAAATGGAGCCTCATTAATTATGCAAATAAGGCATGACAATATTCCATGCTTCGCTTGATTTGCATTTTTTTTGCACAAAACGGGCGCAGTCTAGACATAGCCTGCCAGAAGTCTGGATGAATTCAGAAGCAGTTAAACTTGTTCTGCTTAGCTGAACCTCCAACCCTCTAGAGATCTCCCCTTCACTGCTAAATACTTCTTCACACACCAAGAAAACACCAACATATTTTGAAAAACAAAAAGTCAAAATGTCAGAAGTAGTTATGGCACCAATGGACCAACCTTCCTTTGGTCATATTCTGTTCTGTGGATACTGACATTAGGAGAATTTTCTACTTACTAATTAGTTGGAGAAATCAGCAACCATATTCTTTATTCCGCAGATGGAATCTCTCCAGTACTGTAATGTCCCTCAATTATTGGCAGTCTTTTATTTCAGAACATCCTCATTTCTTCCCACCAACAGCTAGGAACTGATAATGGTCTGGCACAAATTATCAAAGACTTGGTTGGTGCCAAATTGGACTAATTTGGAGTCAGTGGGAGTTTTGCCATTGACTTCAGAAAAACCAGGTTTTCACCTATCTAGAATTTTTGGTACAGGTTATACTGCCCTAACTGGGACTTTCTGGGAGTCAGACAGCAGGAGGGTGTCTGTGGAGAGCCCTTGGGAGCCCGGTGGGGCCAACAGAAGCCTGGCAGGGGCGTCAGCATGGGAGCGGGGTTGGGGTTGAGCAGCAGCCTGGCAGGGGAGATAGGGTCATGTGGCAGCCCAGCAGGAGGCTGCATGAACTGGGAAGCCAGGGCCACGCAGCAGCCTGGCAGGGCGCTGGAGCTGCGCAAAGCTGGAGCTGTGTGGCAGCCTGGTAGGGGAGCCGGATCCAGGGCCACGACAATGTGGCAGGGGGACCATGCTGTGAAAGACGGGGAGGGGGGGATCGGGTTGCAACCCGGTAGAGTAGCTGGGCTGGGGCTGCACAGCAGCTCACCAAGCTGGGACCATCTGTAGGCAGCCCGGCTGGAGCTGTTAGCAGGATGACCAGACAGAGCGGAAAGTGGAGCCAGTGCAGATGAGAAAGCTGGCAGCAGGGCACCTCCCCTGGTCCGGCAAATTCCCTCATTCAGGACTGGTCAGGTTCCGAGGGTGCTGCAGCAGAGAGGTCCAGCCTGTAATAATTATGAAGATTCATTTCTCTCAGTAAAGATAAATCTGTTGCCTCATTCCAAAAATTAAATCTTTGGACAAGGCAGTAAGATTTGAGGCAAAGTTCCCTGTAATGGGATTATAGTGTTTTCTTAGAGATATACAGGGCTTTTGGGGAATCACATTAGCTTGTGGAACTCATTGCCACAGGACTTCATTTTGTTCAAGAGCAGAGCAGGATTAAAAGAAGGACTGGACATTTTTATAGATAGCAAGATTAAAAAGAGAAATAATTTTGAAGGTTATAAACCCTCAAGGGTAGAAGCATAAACCTGTCTCTAACTAACAGTGATTAAAAAGGAACTGTCCTTGGATATGTTATCCCATAATTGCTTATTGCTGGCTTTCCTTGCACCTTCCTCTAAAACAGTGTTTCTCAACTGGTGGGTCATAACCCCTGAGGGACTCAGGAAAGGCAATCACAGGGATCACAAGACACTGAAAATTTGATTACCATCTGAAGCAAACAAAATCTCCCTACTCCACAGACTCTGACCCTTCAAGGTCCATTATTCTCAGTCAACCTCTCAAAGCATAAAAACAAATAAACGACATCGGCTTAGCATTGTTATTGTTGAGACTTTTTTGCTCTTACTTTTACAGAAATGGAGTTGAATATTTTTTACTTCCAACCTGGAAAGGTTAAGACCTATTGCTTTAATGCATCTGGTACCTCTCATTGTGAATTACAAAATACAGGATTAGCTGGGTCATAGTTCTGATCCGCTATGGCAATTCCTATGTATCTGAGGTAACACTTTGTCTCTTTCAAAATAGCCATGCTTAACACAGCCCTCTGTCTTCTGTTTCCCTAATAAAAGGGCCTCTCTTCAGAAGAAGAATTTTAAAGACAAGAGACTGACGTAAGGCTCCTGAGACTGGATAACTTTCAAATGGCTGCCTGAGTACAAGTTATCTGTATTATTTTTATTTATTATTTGTATTACAGTCACAGCTATGCACTTGAGATGGAATCTTCATCATTAGAGATATTTAAGATCAGGTTAGACAGACATCTATCAGAGATGATCTGGATGGTGCTTGGTCCTGCCATGAGGGCAGTGGACTGGACTCCTGCAATGAGGAGTAACAGTTAATCCAAACTAAGGACTTAATTCGGATTAACTTCTGACTGCCTCGTGTATCCGCAGGCAGTCAGTTCGAACTAAGGGGATTTAAAAATGGCGCCCGCCTGGGAACATGCAAATGAAGCCCGGGATATTAAAATCCCGGGCTTCATTTGCAAGTTCGAATGCCTACATTAGCCACCCTAGTTCGAACTAGAGGGCTAGTGTAGACATACCCTTAGTTTATTTTTCTCATTCTTTGGATCATGGGGCACATAACACATCACTTATCACAGCTGGAACAGTATGTTTAATAGGAAGAGTATTGATTTCTGCACATTAAATAATTTCTTTTAAAAGTCCAATTTTGCTACAAAGTAAAAATAAAAATAGTATAGTGGGAAGAAAACTAGCAGCCTATTTGCTTATCAAGCAAATTTCATTTAATTAGAGCAAGAGAATTTCCTTTGATGCTTTGTCTGGCTGTAAATGACCTGAAAAGAAGAGCAAATGAGGACACCTGCCCCTTCATTGCCCAAAACTATTTACAAGGTGCTGACTCAGAGATATCTAGTTCATCAGTTTAATAAATATTGCAGCAGCTAAATCTCTTAAATTGCCAGCAAAACTCAATGTCTCCAAGTGAGTCAAGGACAGCTCTCTTGTCTATCAGTTGCAATATTTATATGCATCAAAAAGAGCATTGTTTGTTGTCCAGTCAAGTGGATAATATCAAGTATATAAAAATGCCTACTGAGAACCAAACATTTATAAAATGACTTGATCTTGGTTGATGAAAGCTATAAAATTATCCTTTCAATAAGAGATAACATGATTGTGCTATATGAGCAAAAAAGGCATATGCAGTCCAGACTCCTATTTTTGGTTTTCTAATTTAGAGCTGAATCTTGAAAACTTTAATGGAACTACTTATGTGTAAGGTCTACAGGATCAAGCCCTATTTAAAAACTCATCTGGCACCATGCAAATAATAATTAATGATACCTAGCACGTGTATAGCACTTTTTTATCTATGCATCTCAAAGCACTCAAAGGAGGTCAATATCATGTACCCCTACTTTACAGATGGAGAAATGGAAGCACAGAGAAGTGCAGTGTTTTGGCCCCAAGGCCTTATAGTGGCAGTAAATAGAATCCAGGTCTCCCGAGTCCCACGCTAGTGCCTTACCCATTAGGCATCAATGGATATTGTTTCCATTCCTAGGGAAAATCATATAGCAGGCTTGGATAGTCAAATTTTTAAGGCCTCTTGGCTGGGGATCACTAGGGATTTTCAGGATTGCTCAGCTATGGAATGACATGTAGGTTCTTATCCTAGACTGGACAAAACATTCATATTAAACCTACTCAAACTGAGTTTCAAGGACTGCTATCTGAGGCACACTTGAGCAGTGAGATGAAAATGCACAGTGGAGGATTTCACAAACCCTGTTGAACATTCTTCCTTCATGTGATTGGATAGCCTCTTGCATTCTTCTCAGATAGGGTCCCTCTCCCCCCGCTACCCACCATCAGCCTTTCTGCACAAATAAACTCAGGGCCCTGCTATTGCTTTCTTCAGAGATGTCTGGTGTCCCTCCCTCACTTCCCCAAGGGTCTTTGGAGTGATGGCCCATTATGTTCAGAAAGTATCAGACATTGTTCATTTGGTGCGAAATCTCATAATATTATTTCAAGTCATGATATTGGAGGGAAGGGTTAAGCCTCAGGGTCAATAGCCAAAGGATTGTGTGATCATTTGTTTTCTTTCATTCTTTCTGTTTTAGTTTAAATAGGCTGTTACACCTTTTGGTTGAAGAGAGAGGGTTAAAAATGTGACTCTCAAAGGCTCAAATGACAAGAACCCCCCAGGTGCTACTGTTAAAGCTCTCCTGATTTTTAAATCAGTCCCAGTTCTATGGTGGCAGTGGGGGATAACTCATGATGCTTGAATGTTTGGGTTGGCAATACCATGGTTCCCTCAGTGCCAATGGGGGGAACTGGTGACCTGTAAATGACCTGATCCCTACCCTCTCACAGCAGCAGCACAGAGGAGCTAAAATCCACCTTGCTTTCAGAAAAAAGTGTGTGTGACATGTTCTGTATAGGATGACATTAGACTTGGGTGAACCATTGTTTTAAATTGAGCTTGAATCTTAGCAACTGATAGGCCCAAAGCATGTGACCATAAAGAATGAATGCATGAGAAAGAAGGGCTGTTTGTGTTAAAACTTGCAGTGACCCTGGAAACACCAACGTTATCTTATTTAAGGTTTGGACTGAGCAATAGAAATAAAGCAAACATGACTAACTGGGCAGCAAGCGTAGTAAAGAATCTGATTAGAAATGCTTAGTCCAATAGTGAGGGAGCAATATGGCAACATGAGATAAGGAGAAAAACTTTGAGCCCTAAACTGCATCAGCTGACTTTAGCTAAGGTCCAGAACCCAGCCACGACAGCTCTTGTATGTATTGTGCATAAAAAAGACAAGACTTTCTAGGGCTTCTTGGTCAGTTTTTCCTTTCTTCTCTAGTTTCATGCTAAGGTGGGAAGGTGTCTACCAGACCTGAGCCAGTTGTGAGTATTAGGCCAGAGTTGCTAGGATATCGAGTTGCTAGGATATAGACTATTGGGGGGACAGGTAGAGTTGCTAGGATATAGACTACTGGGGGGACAGGGTGTCATGTTATTGGACTTTAAAGTGAGCAGACAGATCACGGTTGCACCCACAGCTGGTGTTTGCCCCAAATTCTGAACCAAGTGGGCCATGTGAGGTGTCAAATGGGATCTTATGCTCTCCTGATTCTATGTATGCTACTCATGTACTTGTATGATGTTTGTATGTGAAGTTATGAATATGGGCTCTGATCTTGTAGTGTAAATGTTCTCTGTCTGGGAGGGAGCAATGGGCCTGGACTGCCTATTGTGAGGAATGATAGTTCAGTGAATAGCTGTGCTAATTAGCACTGCTCCATGGACAATGGCTCTCAGAGTGGCCAATATACACCCGAGGAATGTGTCTGGAAGCTTGCAGACTAGCCAGTGCATGATGGCTACTTGCATGTGAAACAGAGATAGGTCACTTGATCATGTGACCAGCTCCAGTTTGGGAGACACCAGGAATATAAAAACCCCATGAGGCTGTCTCCTCTTGTTTTCAGTCTTGCTACTGATTCCAGATGCAGCCTTGCTAGGGACAAAGAACCAGGAAGGATCACTGACCCATCCTAATACAGGATGTACACCAGAGACTTCTAAGCTAGCAGTCTTCTCTGCTAAGAGCCTGCATCAAGAACTTGCTCTCAACCTTTTCTTTCTTTTATTAATAAACTTTTAGATTTTAGATTATAAAGGATTGGCCCAGTGTGCTCTTGTGGGTAAGATCTAATGTGTAAATTGACCTGGGACTGTGGCTGGTTCTTTGGGACTGGGAGGATCTGTTCAGAGTTGGTGAGATCAGGTTTTATAACCTTTCACCTGTGCGTAAGGTCTGAGGCTGATTGTGGCACAGGGAGAGGTGGGGTGTCTGAGGGGTTTTGCTCATGAAGCTTCCTGCTGGCCATATTGGCAGCTGAAGTGCTCTGTGTGACTGGTTTGTGGCCTATTTGGGAAAGGTCTCCAGTCGAGGGCTGTAAGTAGCCCCGGTTTTGAGCAATTCACCCTTAGCTGATGCCCTCAGTGGTGCCCAGACCCAGCCCAGTCCGTCACACAGGGGTATGTGTTTATTGATATTTTGAGTGTAATCAATACCATGTGTCCTTTGAACTAATAAAGGAATGCTTGTTTGGAAACTAAGTCATAGTAAACCTTAATAAACTCATTATGAAAACATTTTCCAATATGTCCTCCTCTTTTAATTATACTTGTGCACTTGCTGTCACAAATATTAGTAAAAGCCAATAAAAGGAGTCACAACAACCTGCTGAAACAGAGTTGCAGCATCTGTTTCAATAGGATTTTGCAAATTCTTTCACAGTGTTTCCCCAAGTATCCTCTGCATAGTTTTTTATCAGATGCATACTGATGTCACAAAGCCTTCCTTGAATATGTGTCAATGGAGGCAATTTTTTTTTACCAGGAATAATTCTTCTAAAATTAAAAGGCAGAAAATCCTATTTGCTGTATGCTGTTAAATACTACTCAGCAGCAAAACAAATGCTAAAGCTTTATGCTACAAATAAGAAGGCAGGGACCCTTGCTCCAAAAGCTATTTCAGATACAATGGAATTTTGAAAGTCTCAAGATAGTAGGAAGGAATTGTGGAAAGCTGAGCAGAAGATACTGCAAAAAGATCACATGGTTACTCAGCAAAGCTTGGAGACTAATATGATAGAATAAAAGCATTTCTCTTTAAATAAATGTCTTTACCACATCTTTTCTTATCAGCAACATTGTAGACATGGGTCCTTCAAAAAAAGTGTAAAGGCCTGCTTCAATTTTTATTAAAATTAATGAGAATCTTGCACAAGTTCAATGGGTTTTGGATCAAGCTCTCACTGAGAGGAAAATTGCCAAGGGAGGTTGTGGAATCTCCATCACTGGAGATTTTTAGGAGGTTTGACAAAATCCTGTCAGGGATGGTCAAGATAATGCTTAGTCCTGCCATGGGTGCAGGGGACTGGACTACATGACCTCTCAAGGTCCTCTCTAATCCTACGATTCTATATTTAGGGCCACTGTGAACTAGCTCAGGAAGAGCATTCCACGTGCACTGAATGATGTGGAAGGAAATACAGACAGCTACAGGAGAAGCAGACAAATGTGGGATCACTGGGGGAACAGGAAATGTGGGGATTAGATAGGGAAGGAGCAGTCACATAAATCTACATTTCACTAATTTCTATTTTTTTTAAATTTGTATTGTTATTTTTACACAAAGACTTTCCAAGACATTCAGTCACTCTTCATTAGCCATTTGAGTGGTAAATCTGAGCCATTATAGCTGCTCTGTAACTCACCTGTCTCCAAAACTGCCAATTGGATGCTTTAGGATTTGTGTAGTATATTTCTCTTTTTACATTATCAAAATGATAATATTGGATACTCTTGATATAAAACATGGGCCTATTCTAGTCAAAGAGTACATTTTGCATTAAGAATGTGCGGCAATTCTTCAAATCTCAAGAAAAGTCTTCCACGGTAATGCTCTAAGTCAGTAGTTCTCAAACTTTTTGGCCTATGGACCACCTTGCTCAATGCAGACCTTTCCGCGGACCACCAGCCAATCACCCATGATGACAAAATGGGTGCAAGAGAGGGTGGAGATGTGGGGTCTGGCCAGGAGATTGAGTGCAAGAGTGGGCTGAGGGTGGAGGGGTTTGAGTGGGAGGGAGGTTGCAGGAGCAGGGCGGAGGTGGAAGGTCTGGATGCAAGGGTGAAAGAGGCTGAGGGTGGGGTATCCAGATGCAGGTAAGGTGCACAAGTGGGCTAAGGATGGGGGGTCTGGTAGGGAGGGAGTATGCAGGAATAGGCTAGGGTGGGGAGTATGCGGGGGGGAGGATGCAGAAGCAGGATGGGGGTACAAGGTCTCAACATGAAGGGTGTGTGTGAGGAGGATGGGGGATGGGGTGTAGGCATGAGGGGGATGAGGTTGCTTACCTGGCTCCATGGCTTCTACCACTCCCAGACACTGCCCCTTACTCCTCCCATTGGCCATGATTCCCAGCCAATGGAAGCAGCTGAGAAAGCCTCCAGTGAGCAGTTTCCTGTGCTGCCATTTCCCCAGCCAGAGGGAGAGGGAGTGGCAGCACGCGGAGTTGCTTCCTTCCCCTGCAAGCCGGATCCTGTCTACAAGGTTCCTCCCCCTCCCAAACGGGAAGCCAGTGCTGGTACTCCAACCTCACTGCCGGGCAGGGGGGAGGCCAAGCCCTGAGCTCACAACCCACCTGCAAGATGGTCATGGACCACTAGTGATCTGTGGACCACACTCTGAGAATCACCACTCTAAGTACAACTACTAATTATAAATAAAACTAAGTAATTTAAATAAGAAAATACTGCTTTGTGCAGTCAGAAAATTACTCCTTTTGAGCACTAATCTTTAATCCAGTGTATAAAGATATTGATTTATTAATGTACAGTTTCAGTAAAACTCAGTTTTGATATTCTAAGAAAGACTTATGCTCAGTCTTTCATTAGATCTGGTTTCTGATACTTGTTTCTTAAGAAACAGTACTTTGAATCTTACTTTTATAGTACCCTTAATTGGAAATTCTTTTCTAAAATTTCCACTATTATTTTATTAGTGCTTCTTCTTTTAAGTTTAAGATGCCCTGAACTGCAACTTTTCAACTTTTGGTCCACTTAGACCAGTGTAACAGTTCTGATCTGAGCATCAATGAAAATCCAATAATATACATCAGTAAGAAAAGCCTTAGGCAAACAAAGCTCTTTTGAAGTATAATTCCCCAGAAAAAAAATTCCTAATTCTCAGATATCTTCATCTTTTCCCTGAATTTTCAAAGATGTATGACCCCACTTATGATATATTATCTGATCATTACACACATAAACTCAGGCAAAGAATAGTGTAATGATCCTGCTGCTTTTTTTTTTTAAAGCTATTTCAAGGAGCAGTGAAACAGCAAATAAAATTTAAATGGGGTTTAGCTTAACTCTTGGATTTCTTTAGCGATGTCTAGATGGTGCAGTGAAAGGCACAAGCATGTTGCAACTTATTTTGCCATTACAATGTGCCAATATGTCCTCAAAAGAATGGATTTGGTTCTGGTACCAGATACTCTGCTGTCTCCTGTTAGTTAAGTGTTGCTTCCTTGCAACATTAAAATACTATTCTTCCTGCATTTATAATTCACTCATCTCTAATCTTTGCATAATTGATACAAATGAGTAGAGTCCCATGCAGATATAAAATTGGTATCTGCATCTACACAAATCATCATCATTGCCCTTCATGCCCACTGGTATATAGGGCAGCAGGAATTCTTTGTTGCTGTTTCCGTAACAAAAGCTTTTTCTAGGTCAGGGTTGTTAGCCCGGAGCCAAACCCCCAATCCTGGAGGACCGGTGTGCATGTTTAGTCTGGTTCCTCTCCCCTTGACCTTTCCAGCTTGGTTGAATCTACCAGGAGCACTAAGCTCCCACCAGCATAGCTCCTGGGATCATAAGAACATGCAAGCTGCTCTGCCCCGACAAGGCGCATGCACAAGGGGCAGATCTACACAAATAATCTGCAGATATCTGTCTCCACATCCACAGATGCAGAAACTTGTGGAAATGTGCAAGTCCTAGATACAAAATTTATATTTGCATCTGCTTCTGTATGTACAAAAAAAATGAACCGTGGGTATCTGCATCCACGAATATGATACCGGCAGTCATAAAAGTGAGTATCTATGGATTTGCAGGACTCTACAAAAGAAGCATACAATATGGCTTTGTCAAGTGTGTGAAAAATGGATGCATATTACATGTGACTTGGAGACTTTCCAGTGACATGAGGGAATGGAAGCAGGGAAGGTAGATCATATCATGGAAAGTTGGAGGAACTGGTTAAAAGGATTGGAACAGATCACATAATTTCACTCTTCCATAACGTGCGCACACTGAAGGTGGGTATGTTAACTTTCATCTATTTGATCATAAGGCCAGATATGGGACGCAACCTTTCTATACTGAATGAGAGATGAGAAGTAGGGTGGGGATAGGTTGTTAGAGGCCTTTGAAAGTGAATACAAATCACTTATGTGTATTATAGAGGAGAGGGAGCCAGTGGAGAGACTCAAAGAGATGGGTGACACAATCAAAGAAACAAATATGGATATCAGCAGGGCCAGATTGCATTTGTGAAGACCAAAAAAAAGGATGCCACAATAATTGAGATGCAAAATGATGAGATCCTGGACAAGAGCTTCAGCAGTATAAATGGATAGGGATTTTAGAGATGTATCCCAAAAGAAACTGCAAGATTTAGATGTAGCCCAGATGTGAAGACATAGAGGAACGTCCAAGTCAAAGATGACTCCCAGTTTATAGGCCTTCGCGACAGAGAAGAGAGTGATGTTCGCCACTGTGTTGGAGAAAGAGGTAAAATAAAAATCGATAGTAATAAAATAAAACAATGAAAGGGTTGTACAAAAGGGCTGGGGAGGAGGTGTGCTTTGCAAAACCAATTTTACCAGGATGTCAGTATCTGTTCATAATTATTAACCCTTTAAATCCTTTACTTTGGGTATATTTGATTGATTCATTTATATATTAACTATGCTTTAGAACTGTAGGGGATATTAACAAAGAATGTGCTGAATTCTGAAGTCCATCAGTTACCTTATTGGGGAATTATATGTATTAGATGGTATTTAATAATCCTGGGTGCCTGCCTCTATGTTCATAGAACTACATAGAGTCTGGGAAACTACATATATATGCCAGAGATCATCTGTTGAGGAATCAACACAAAAGAATAATGATGGGATAAGAAATACCCAGTGAAATATATTACCTTGTTAGTTCTCTCAGCTGTGAATAATCATGCCTTCACACAAAACAGATAAACTCAGAATCAGAACATCTGTTTCTTTCGGCAAAAAGGTTTTCTTTGAAAACCCTATATAATGACACTGACATTGGAACTTAGTTCGGGAATGAAACTGCTGTGTCTCTCCAGTTACAGGGAAGAAGAGACACAACGCCAGCTCTTTATCCTATCATACATGAAGGGGGTGATGTATCTATCCTTCTGTATTCTGCATAGTAGTGTATTAATCTCTGATAACCCTCGATTAAAAAATTTTAGTTGAGCATGTTATTTGACAGTCTTAAATCACCATTAACTCAGATGCGCAACAAGGAAGATAGGATCTTTACTCCCCAAACCAAACAAGGAAGCTGGTGTCCCATTCATTCATTCATCACCACCAGGGCAGCTCTGATGCACTCTGGTGTCTGTGTACAGTGTGATGCATGTTCCCTAATCCTTAAAGATAAATTTGGGGAGGTGTGCAAAGTTCCTATTTTGGCCAAAACATTTCAACTATCTAGACATATGTTGGAAAACTAATACAGCAGGGACAGCAGGGCACAGATAATCCAATAAGTTATTGGACTGAACTGAAGACAATTTTTTATTTCAGAAGGCTGAAAAAGCTACCGGGGGGAAGCTGTTCTAGATTTTATTTTAACAAATAAGGAGGAACTGGTTGAGAATTTGAAAGTGGAAGGGCAGCTTGGGTGAAAGTGATCATGCAATCATAGAGTTCATGATTCTAAGGAATGGTAGAAGGGAGAAGAGCGTAATAGAGACAATGGATTTTGGTAAACTCAGAGCTGGTAGGTAAGGTCCCATGGCATGCAAGACTAAGTGGAAAAACAACTGAAGAGAGTTGGCAGATTTTCAAAGGGACATTCTTAAAGGCCCAAGAGCAAGCTATTCCACTGCATAGGAAAGACAGAAAGTATGGCAAAAGACTGCCTTGGGTTAACCAGGAGACCTTGCATGATCTCAAAATCCACTGGGCCACTCCAGATCCCATCCCACCACCCTACCTACAGGACATCTCTTATCCTGCTCTCATGATCATGAGGGTTAGCCAGCAGCCTGGGGACTAAAGGGTTAACTATACCTAACTCGGGTAGAGTTAGCCAATAGGAATGTAGGTAGGAATCTCAAACTAGGACAAAGGAATTTTTGGGTTTTTCCCTCCTTTGTCTCTGGGGCAGTTTCTCTCCAGCTATTGAAGGGGACAAGATGTCTCCCTCTAAGAAAATACTCTTCACAGTCTGTAAGTAGGATAAAGTTCAGATAAATCCGTTAGGTTTTATTGTTTTATGGTTTGGGAAATGGGATCTAGTGTCTGTGCATTTAAAAATGAGTTTTGTTCTCCTTTGTAACTAAGTTCCTGGCCCATGGTAAATTTCTCCTCCATGAGTATATTATTTTGTTACTGTTCCATCTAGTCATTATGCTTGCAATAGGAATAGTGTGGTGATAATAAAATTTCTTTCTCTTTTATTTTTATTAACCTGGTATTGGTTAATTTTTCTGTCCTGGTTTGTACTTTAGGGGTGAGATTTCCCAAGTAGTCTCTCTCTGGTTGCTTTATTAATATTTGGGTGGTGGCAGTGGAGATTTTATCCCCAAAATCTAGGTTGTTAAAATTTTGGGGGGAAGTTTTATACCAAAGCCTGGTAGATGAGGTTTTGGGGTACTTTTGCTGGCCCCCACTCCTGCATTTATCGTGCCAGAGTGGGGAAGGAGCCATGACACCTGCCTTCCTAATGCCAGAGCCTGCTCCATCCCTGGGGAATTGGCATTGGATGGGGAGGGGGGGACAGGATTCAAGCTCACCCCCTTGTGTTTCCAGGCGAATATCCTATCAAGTAGGCCACTCCAGAACCCATCCTACCACCTAGTTTCCGTATAAAAAGTGGAAACTAGGACAAATGACAAAGGATGAATATAAGCAAACAATACAGTTATGCAGGGGCAAGATTAGAAAGGCAAAGGCACAAAACGAGCTCAAACTAGCTAGAGACATAAAAGGTAACAAGACGATATTCTATACATATATTAGAAACAAGAGGAAGACCAAGGTCCAGGTAGGCCCATTGCTCAGTGAGGAGGGAGAAACCGTAACAGGAAACTTGGAAATGGCAGAGGTGCTTAATGACTTCTTTGTTTTGGTCTTCACCAAGAAGTCTGATAATGAAGGAATGCCTAACATAGTGAATACTAGTGAGAATGGGGTAGGTTTAGAAGATAAAATTTAAAAAAAGAACAAGTTAAAAATTACTTAGAAAAGTTAGATGTCTGCAAGTCACCAGGGCCTGGTGAAATGCATCCTAGAATACTCAGGGAGCTGATAGAGGAGGTATCTCAGCCTTTAGCTATCATCTTTGAAAAATCATGGAAGATAGGAGAGATTCCAGAAGACTGGAAAAGGGCAAATATAGTGCCCATCTATAAAAAAGGGAAATAAGAACAACCCAGGAAACTACAGACCAGTCAATTTAACTTCTGTGCCAGGAAAGACAATGGAGCAAGTAATTAAGGAAATAATCTGCAAACACCTGGAAGATAATAAGGTGATAGGGAACAGCCAGCATGGATTTGTAAAGAACAAATCATGTCAAACCAATCTGATAGCTTTCTTTGATAGCATAACAAGTCATGTGGATAAGGGAGAAACGGTGGATGTGGTATGCTGGACTTTAGTACGACATTTGATATAGTCTCGCATTATCTTCTTATCAATAAACTATTCAAATACAATTTAGATGGGGTTACTATGTGGTGGGTGCATAACTGGCTGGATAACCATTCTCAGAGAGTAGCTATTAAAGGTTCACAATCATGCTGGAAGGGCATAACAAGTGGGGTACGTTTTGGGACTGGTTCTGTTCAATATCTTCATCAACAATTTAGATATTCACGTACAGAGTACGCTTATTAAGTTTACAGATGATGCCAAGCTAGGAGGGGTTGCAACTGCTTTGGAGGATAGGGTCATAATTCAAAATGATCTGGACAAACTGGAAAAATGGTCTGAGGTAAATAGGATGAAGCTGAATAAGGAAAAATGCAAAGTACTACACTTAGGAAGGAACAATCAGTTTCACACATACAGAATGGGAAGTGACTGTCTAAAAAGGAGTACTGCAGAAAGGAATCTAGGGGTTCTAGTGGACCACAAGCTAAATATGAGTCAACAGTGTGACACTGTTGCAAAAAAAGCAAACATGATTCTGGGATGGATTAACAGGAGTGTTGTGAGCAAGACACAAGTCATTCTTCTGCTCTATTCTGTGCTGATCAGGCCTCAGTTGGAGTATTGTGTCCAATTCTGGGCACCGCATTTCAAGAAAGATGTGGAGTAATTGGAGAAGGTCCAGAGAAAAGCAACAAGAATGATTAAAGGTCTGGAGAACATGAACTATGAGGGAAAACTCAAAGAATTGGGCTTGTTTAGTTTAGAAAGGAGAAGACTGAGAGGGGACATGATAGTGGTTTTCAGGTGTCTAGAAGGGTTCTTAAGAAACACCTAAAAGAGTGTTACAAGGAGGAGGGAGCAAAATTGTTCTCCTTGGCCTCTGAGGATAGGACAAGAAACAATGGGCTTAAACTGCAGCAAGGGAAGTTTAGGTTGGACATTAGGAAAAACTTCCTAACTGTCAGGGTGGTTAAATACTGGAATAAATTGCCTACGGAGGTTGTGGAATCTCCATCTCTGGAGATATTTAAGAGCAGGTTATACAGAAACCTGTCAGGGATGGTCTAGATGGTGCTTGATCCTGTTGTGAGGGCAGAGGACTGGACTCAATGACCTCTTGAGGTTCCTTCTGGAGCATCTTGTGGCTTGTATCTAATGTTGTGTAAGCCACACTATGCATCCACTTTTCAGCTGTGACAGAGGTGCCAGTCTGTCTTTGGGCTGTAATAGCTTGTTGTATGGCACAGCCTAGGAAATGCAGGATATTCCTATCTTTTCCATGACATACTGCAGGATCTGAGATGATTTAAAGAACTGCCAGCATAGCATTGTCTGAATGCTCCTTGGTTTGGATTCATTCCCATCTTTGAGATGGCACATGGCAGAATCTGGATTTGTTAGCTTTCACCGCATGCGACATGCCCCACCATTTTGGATGGATTTTTGTGGTGGCATTTGAAGCCTGAAGGAGTGGGGTTTTGTGTTGTGCTAGAGTATGGTAAAGGCAATAAAGTGTCTGTAATCTAGCGGCAATTTAGTTGATCTGATTATTCAATTTTGTGACCTTGTGCACAAATGCACCCAGAGAATTTTGATGATGCTTATTTTCATGGATTATTGAATTAAATTAAAATCAATACTTGTAGAAGCAAATAGTTCATGTAGCATTGTAAAGCTACATACATTTAGAGACAAGCTGGGTTTTTCTGCACTTAAGACCATATTTCCAAAAAAGATGGAAAGCTATTTAATGCCCACCCTATTTAAATAGCTAGTCAGGTCCCAGCTATCTATTCATGTTACAGTAAAACTGGTGTTATCTGGCATGCTCAGTGATTAGGGAGTTCCAGTTATCTAAAAATTCCAGTTATCTGAGGGTTTCTTTTTGGAGCTGCGACCCCTGCGCTGCAGGGGCCGCCAGTTGCCCGGCCCAGCTCCCAGCTGGCTGGATCAAAGAGGCGTCCCATGAGGCTGCGCTCAACCTCGCGCCGGCTGGATCAAAGCGCCGCACTGCGCCGCGCAGCTGTGCCCAGCCCCCGGACGGCTGGATTAAAGTGCCATTAAATTTGCCGGTTTCGAAAGTTTTCCGGATAGTTAAGTGCCGGATAGCGCAGATTTTACTGTACTACCATTTTGTACACCCAGTAATAGTAACCACACATACAGTGACATGTGCACTTTTTTATCAGGACCCAAGCTTCACACTTTGGCCCACAGAGTTGAAAATAAATGTAAAGGATAAATTATCAAAATCCCCTTGTGCACTATGTCAGATAAAGATTAATCTGTATCTCTGTTAATTCATGACCGTAAGAACAAATTAACAAACTATGTCTCTCAGGGTATGTCTACACTAGCCCCCTAGTTCGAACTAGGGAGGCTAATGTAGGCATTCGAAATTGCAAATCAAGCCTGGGATTTTAAATATCCCGTGTTTGATTTGCATCTTCCCGGCTGGTCGCCATTTTTGAAATTTACAAGTCCGGACTAACTGCCCGCGGCAGAGACCCGGTAGTTCGAAATAAAGCCCTAGTTCGAACTTCCTGTTAAACCTCATTCCGGGAGGAATGACAGATAGTTCTAACTAGGGCTTTATTTCGATCTACCGGGTCCCTGCTGCATGTAGACGTGGGCAGTTAGTCCGGATTTGTAAATTTCAAAAAATGGCGACCGGCCGGGAAGATGCAAATCAAGCGTGGGATATTTAAATCCCGGACTTGATTTGCAATTTCGAATGCCTACATTAGCCTCCCTAGTTCGAACAAGGGGGCTAATGTAGACATACCCTCACATCTTATTCCTGCTAAGAGGTACTTAATTTATCAGTTTCTTTTTAAGAGTTAGGTCTTAGTACTACAAGCCAATAGCCAATACATGTATAGCCAATACATTTACCAGTAGTTGCTCCATGACTGAGGAGACAATTGTGCATCAATGAGCCAAATTACCTCCCTTTTATCCTCAAAGAAGTCCTCCATACACCAAAGAGGAATTCCACCATAATCACAGCACCCTGTTTCCTCCTTCTCCCCCCACACATAAAATTTCTGTGTATCCTGGGCCCATCCACATGAGGTAGGGAGTGGAAAGAGAGCAGGTGCATCAAGGGGATTTCTGTCACTCTCTTCTCACATCCAGTCCTGGAGATGTTACCCAGAATGAAGGTATGGTCCCAAAAGGCTGCACAGAATGAGCCCCTTTTAGAATGACCCCGCTGGAGTGGTGCTATCAGGAAGCTAGGGGAAGGGCAGGGGGACAGAGGAATAGGACCACTGCACCCCTGGTTCTACTTCCTTGGGATTGGTCCCAGCCCTTTTCCCAGAGTGGGACAAAGACAAACTCCTCCTCACAACTTAAAAGGAGGAAGAATCTCAGTTAGGGATAAATTGGAGATGTTATTCTCTTCACATGGCTTTTTACATGGGAGGAAATGACCTGACCCAATGGATGGAATCTCTTTTGTGCTTGGACTACCCTGCATAGCCAGACCCTTGGCCCAATATGGCTCTGATGTGAAGTCAGCACAAATCCAAGTGATTCATTGCCAAGTCCCATCCCTTAACCAATGACTGAACCCTGCATACTAGAATTGCATGTGTCTGCACAGAATGGACGAGGAACTGAGGACAGTCATTAATGTTTTCCACTTAAACAAGAATACTCTCCATATCATCTGCATGTAACAAAAGCAATAAGACAGTACAGGTTGGCCAAGAAGTGCACTTCACTTCACTGTGCATATTTATACTCTGTTTCTGAAAAGTATACTGAGGCTACATCTACACTGCAGGCTTCTTGCACAAGAACTTTTTGCGAAAGAGATCTTCTGCAAAAATTTCTTGCACAAGAGCATGTCCACACTGCCATGTGCTTTTGTGCAAGAGAGCATCCATACTGCCATGGACACTCTTGCGCAAGAAATCTCTGATTGCTATTCACAGAAAGGCCATCAGAGCACCTGTGCTTTTTCCAATAGGGGTTTCTTGCACAAGAAACCCCTGTTGTCCATCCACACATGCCTCTTTGTGCAAGAGCTCTTGCACAAAGGGACGTATTCCTCATAGAAAGAGGAATATCTCTTGCACAAAAAGCCCTGTCTTCTGACAATCTACTGTACTTTTTCTTGCACAAAATCTCTGCAGTGTAGATATAGCCTGAGTGTACCACTAGCCTAGCAGAGTACTCAGTTTGTGCAACTGGAAGGGAGATGAGTTATGTTCTTCTGAGGCCATATATTGAAGTTACCTAACCTTTGGTGCAATCTAGTCCTTTCCTGAACCTAAGGAAAATGTTCCAAATGTGTATATACAAGCCCCAGGGACCAACTGTCGCTGCTAGGTATGATTAAGCATATTAAGGATGAACTTCAGTTTCACTGGTTGACTCTCACCAGTTCACTGCAGCACTTTACGGCAAACGCCTCATTTGGAACATGAATTCATCCAGAGCAGAAGTTCTCAGTGGTCTGAGATCCTCTCATGTCAACAGAAATCTGGCTGATCACACAGACTTGGCTCTCTTTTGCATTTCTAGCTATTTGATTGCTTTACAATACAACTGCCTGTATACTGAAAACTCTCTTAATATTACTGTACAGGAAATCACTGTAGTTACCACAAGTCTGCTATGTGATTGCAAATGGGAAGAGAAAAAGTTATGAATGAGGGAAACATCATTTCCACATTGCAGCTAAAATAAGGCTTATTTGCTGCCATTTAGTGGAAAGCTGCCTCCTGGCATCACTGGAAAGACTAATCCCTTGCTATACTGTTTTGGGAGTTGATAATTTATTTGGCCACTTATACATAAACCAAGTACTTGTCCTACAGACCTGCTCTGAAAACCCTGAGAGCTGATTAGGACACCGTGTGCTAGAGCATATCACCAAACTATTCTGTTACTATTCGGCCTCAGTGACTGACGTACCAGCCTTTTACAAAATTACTTGTTCAGAAACAAATTATTTATGAGTCACTGCTCTCTGCCAGCAATTGTGCAGAGTTGTTTCATGTGCCGGTAACCTTGGATTTTCTTTTACACATTTAACTACAATTTTACGTTCTAAGATTACAGATTTTTTTATATAATATATACAAACAAAATGGAAAAGAAATACAGAGGATACTTTTCAGTAAGCAAAAAACAGATACTAAATGAAAAATGGATGTGACAACTAGCAGCTCTGCATGGACCTCGATTATTACTCATATTCCACGACTTGAAGCAGAGATGGAGGTGGGGCAAATGTGCCTAAGTCATATTTGTGCTCCCTGAATGCTGGGCTATTCAGCACTCTGTCTATCCTCTGGTATAAGCTGGAGTAGCTCAGAAGCTACTCTAACTCAGTATGTGTCTCACTGTGGCCATATCTACACTACGTGGAAGATCGACGCTGTCACAGTCAACCTTCCGGGGTTCGATTTAGTGGATCTAGTTAAGACTCGCTAATTCAAACTGAGAGGGTTCCCCCGTCGGTGCCAGTAGTCCTGCTTCTCACAAGGAGTAAGCGAAGCCAATGGAATCGTTTGCTTCTGTTGACCTACTGTGTGGATAGCACGAAAACGTGATTTAATATATGTTAACTCCAGTTACGTAATTAACATAGTTGGAGCTGCGTATCTTAAGTCAACTTTCTCCTTTAGTGTAGATGAGGCCTTGTGATCCCAGGGAAGCAGTAAGTAAACATAATTGCGTACTGCCCATGAAAGCCACTAATATGGCTCTCATACCAGGTGCTGGGGATGCAGGTTTGTATATAGCTAGAGCCCTACCAAATTCACAGCCATGAAAAATACATCAGAGCCTGTGAAATTTGGTCTTTTATGTGCTTTTACTTTATACTGTATAGATTTCATGGGGGCCAACCAGTGTTTCTCAAACTGGGTGTCGCACGATTATTTTAGGGGAGGTGGTCGTTCAGTATTACCACCCTGACTTCCGCACTGTCTTCAGAGCTGGATGGCTGAAGAATGACAGCTGTTGGCCGGGGGCCCAGTTCTGAAGGCAACACAGAAGAGAGGCCACCAGCAGCAATGCAGAAGTAAGGGTTGTAGTACCACAGCTCCTCCTACAATAAATTTGCAACCTCCCCAGCTCCTTTTTGGGTCAGGACCCCTACAATTACAATACTGTGAAATTTCAGACTTAAGTAGTTGAAATCATTATTATTTTTAAAATCCTATGACTGTGAAGTTGACCAAAATGGACCATGAATATAGTAGATCCCTATATATAGCACTAACATCAGCTCTGGCTGTTTGGGGTGGCCACCTGCACAGAAGGCTGTTTGCAATCCCTTAAGTCTTTTATTGTGCACCATTACATCTTATTATCTAACGTCTGTGATCCTATATGTTTGTATATAACCTCAGAAGTAGGATGCTGCCAATCTCTACAGTCAGATGCACTCTATCTCCCTCACCGAGCTATTGTTTGTGATAATAAAATCCCGTCCACAGTTAAGTCCAATTTGAAAAGTTACCCTTAAGGCAGAAAAATGGACAGGATGTTCTGAATGGGGACAACAAGGCAGGGACTCAGAAACAAGGTCACGCAGCAGGAGCAAAGGAAAGGAATTCTGTATATGCTGTATGAGGCATTCTTAATAATCAAATCCTTCATTCACACCACCTGCTCTCTGGGATTCATTCAGCTGGCTCCAGACATGAGCCTGTTCCCTCCAAAGGGCCTTGACTTCAGTTTGCAAGAGGGGATGTGTACTACATATAATAAGCATGCTTAGTTTCTCTATCTGAGTAAAGAAATGAGAACCAACCACAAGCAAGGGGAAGGTGAAAAGTAAATGCTGCCTCTCCTCATCTCTGCTACCTAAACAGGTCTGCAGCTGATTCTAACAGCTTTGTTTAATATGGCACTGGGAATGACTCACTACAGACCATCCAAAAAGTATCTTCAAACTGAAGCTATATAAAAAATATTCCCATTTGTATTATCTATACATACAGTATGCCTACACTACAGAGTTTTGTCGGAAAAACAGCCATTTTCCCGACAAAACTTGAGGACGTCCACACTGCAATTGCATTCTTCTGCAAGAAAATCGAAAGAACAGAGGGGGTTTTCTGGCATCGGTAATCCTCATTCTACGAGGAAGAAGCCTTTTTGCGAAAGAGCTCTTTCACAAAAAGGCGTGTATAGACGGGGAAAAGGGAGTTCTTTCGGAAGAAGAGGAAGAGGAAAAGGCACAGGTGCCCTGGTGGCCATTCCGTCCATAGCAATCACAGCTTACATGCGAGAGAGCATCTGTTCAGTCTGGACGCTCTCTTTTGAAAAAGCACATAGCTTTTTCTATGCACTTTTGCAGTGTGGATGCTCTCTTTCAGAAGAAGTTTTTTCAGACGATCTCTTCCGAAAAAAGCCTCTTCGAAAAGAAGCCTGTAGTTAGACGTAGCCATAATGTTTAAGCTTTGCTTAAATTTATAACAACTTTATGTTGAATGCTGAAGCTATCTGTCCATGTGTCATCTTTAGACCAGTAAAGCCAACAGCTTTTCTCATTGCTGCACTTGAAAACTAAAGAGAAGAGTTATCCCTTGATCAGCTCTGTTGGTTACCTCTGAAGGTCTACTCACTATTTGCAGCTTAAAGTTCCATTGATAGACTCATATTGATGTGTGTCCATATGGAACAGGGGCCATTAGAATGCATTGCAGGGCAGGGAGATAACACTAATGTATGGGATTGAAGAATGAGAAGGTACATGTAGCAATATATTAATAATTAACTGCGTCTTTAGCCTGTTGGCAATGGAACAAATCCTGATCCCAGGACAGAGACCAAGTAAGCAGGCTGCAGGCTGGGGAGTTCCGCAGGGGCCAGAGTGAGAAAGACTGTTCCACTTACATCTGACGAAGACTGTTCCACTGCATCTGACAAAGTGGGTCTTTGCCCACGAAAGCTTATGCTCCAACACTTCAGTTAGTCTATAAGGTGCCACAGGACTCCTTGCCGCTGTTCCACTTATATGCCACAGAGCAGCACTGGAACCACTTTGAGTGCTATTCTTCAGGGAAGAAATGGCCAGTAGATCCCAGGATGCAGAACAGGGGTGAGGACCCTCAGGCCCGGCCCCCAGCTTTACTGGATCCAGCCCCTGAGGTTCAGCTCCACACACCCCTCTCCAGCGTTGAGGAGCCCATGCTGGCACTCCAGCCCCACTGCTGCCCCATTGTGGGGCTGGAGACACTAAGTCTACTATGGTGGTCTTCTTTAGTTTCTGGTGTAGAAGGAGAATGTGGGGAGTCTTTCTCCTTCTCAGATAGGGGGCACATCAGTGAGGGGGTTTTGTTGCAGTTTGTTTGCTTGCTTGCTTCTCACTTGTATGCGGCCTCCAACTGATTTTTCTGTGAGTCAGTGGGCCCCCGACTCAAAAAAGGTTCCCCACCCCTGATGTAGAAGGCAGAATTGTTGGTCACCTTACTCCTGTTCCTCTACCTATTGGTGCTGATGGGGAATAGTTGTAGGGATGTAATACATCTATCACCCTGCATGAAGCCCTGGCATCCTTTCCTACCCATGAGGTAAGACACCACCACTTTCACTGTAGTCAAACTCCATGTCTGCTACAAGGGTGTGGGGTGGCACTTGCCACAACATAGGGAAAGTGTTTTTTTTTTTTAATAAAACAGACAAATGAGTATGAGGGCTTGTTCTCTTCTGCAGAGATTGATGCTGCAGAGGTCGATCTTCCGGTGTTTGATTTAGTTTGATTTAGTAAAGACCCGCTAAATTGAACGCTGACGGCACTCCTGTCAACTGTGGTAATCCTCACAGTCACAAGGAGTAAGGGAAGTTGATGGCAGCATTTCTCCCGTTGACCTTCTGCTGTGGGGCCACCCTTGAAAATCAATGTAAGGTATGTCAATTCCATCTACGCAACTGTCCTAGTTGGATTTGAGTATCTTACATTGATACTCTCAGCCAGTGTAGACCTGGCCTGAGTCTCATTTATAGTTGTGATGAGACTAGTGTACCAGATCATAAATGTGAAAAGTCTTAAACAGCCCTTTTCTACATCTGGGTATTAACAACTTTTTAATTAATACATACTTTTTGCAAAAAAGGAAAGTTTTGAATATTTGAGAATAACTAACTCAGTACTGGCAATTGAAAATAAAAATGAATAGCAACATAACCATAAACATTGTGTGCATATGTTTATACATCATCTCTCTAATACGCCTTACAATAAAACACACCAGTTTCTACTGTGCAATTTATTCAGCTTCATATTAAAAAAAATTACTAAACTGTTGACAATTCACATGCATAATTTTTTTTCCGTTTTAGGCTGAACAGGCTTTTAGGACAGACAGACAAACATTCTGGATGTATGTATGTTTGTTTTTCAAAGGCCATAATTGACTGAAATTTTACATTTGTTAACAAATCTAGTGAAAGTGAGTCCTGGTAGTATTTAGTTTCATTCCTTTTTTTCCAGTAGTGTATAGCAGATGGAGGAAAGTGTGATTTGGAATGAAAAGTTATCTTCAGCAAAAGTTTTCTTCAACAATGCCTTGATTTGGAGTGCTGGATAAGCCATTGTAATGTTATGTCTGCAAAGACAGATAAAAAATAATCTATGAAGGGACATGAAAATGCTGGCAGGTTGTTACAATAAAAAACCAGAACCCTCACATATGACTTTATATCCATTTCAAAATGCAGTTTGATTCATGATTGGGTTTTTTTGTTGCTTTTGTTTTTGTTTTAATTAAATGTATTTAGTATTTGTGAAAGGTGAACTGACAACCTGAAAGACTGCAGTCCTCTAAAAGGGTATGTCTACACCAGGCCTGGGCAAATTACGGGACGGATCTGGCCCGCCAAGCCACCGGATCCAGCCCTCAGAGGCAGCAGGGAGCCCCGGGCAGACTCCCCTGCTTGCTCCGCAGCCCCGCCCACCATGCAGAAACGTGGCTGCAAGGCTCCGTTTCTGTTTAGAAATTGGAAGGGATGGGGGAAGTTTCAGGAGATGCCCCGCCTCCAACACAATCCCATTGGATGGTTTCTGGCCAGAAACCAGCCAATGGGAGCTGCTTGTTTGAATAATAGGAAGCCAAGAAGAAGCATGCCCCCTCTCCTCGGCTCAGTTATTCAATGAAGCACATGGCCAGCCAAGCAGGCTGGCTGGCAGGGAAACATTTTAAGCTCTGTAAGCCTTAGCTCTGCAGGCAGGTAGGCTAGTTTGGCAGCTGGCAGGTAAGTCTCCTGGCCACAGCCTGCTTCTGGCACCCCAGCCCTTTCCTGCCCCAATCCTCTAACCCCTCCCACTCAACATACTCAAACCCTCTGTCCCCCTCTGACACCCATACCCCCTCCCTTTTCTGGTACCCCAATCTCCTGCCCCAGATCACAATCCCCTCCTACCCTAGGTCACCCAAACCCCTGCACTCCAGTCCCCTGCCCTAAGTCACAACCGCCTCCTTCACCCAAACTCCCTCCCAGACTCATCTCCCTCTTGCACCCCAATCCCTTACCCCAAGCTCCCTTCTGCACCCAATCTCCATCCCAGACCCCGCATCTCCTCCATTAATATCATGGAAGAGTGTGGCCCTCGACCACTTTCCAAAATCTTGGAGTGGCCCCCCGTTAAAAATTATTGCCCACCCCTGGTCTACACTCCAGTTAGCCAGCTGACTCAAGCTCACGGAGCTCAGGCTGTGGAGCTGTTTCACTGCTGTGATGACTTCGGAGTTCCTAGGACCCTGTGAGATGGGAGGGATAACCCAAGCCTGGAAATCTACATTCCAATAAAACAGCCCATACCCCGAGTCAGCAGGTCTAAGCCAGAAGCAGGTTTTTAACTGCAGCACAGACATACCCTAAACCACACTGTGGTACACCGGTTGAAAGAATAAAAATTCAAGATGACCATAAAAGAAAACTGCAAAGTCCAGAAAGGAATTAAATAAAGCAGAAGTTTCAACACAGGCTGCGATCCAGGATTAGAGTTAAGGAGTATGTCCTGTACAGATACAATTCACATGCATAAACTGTGCATGTGTATTGGATCACGTGTGGATGTAGATATAAGCAGACAGAAATCTGTATCTGTTGATCTGCAGGTCTCTACTCCCAGGAGACACTGCAGCCAAAGGACAGTAAGATGGTGCTGCCACTCCTGGGAGACAGCGCCATGCGCCCGCAGCTCCTCCTGACTGTACCGGCTCCAGCCCCACCACCAGCGGGGCTGTAAGACCCCAGACAGAAGAAGCAGCTGATAGCAGGGTTGGCGGTGGCACAGCTGCCTGGCTGGGAGGAGCTGCTGGTTCAGGGTGCTCGCTCCTTTGGCTGCAGCGTCTCCTAGGAGTAGAGATCTGTGAATCAGTGGACACCAATTTCCATCTGCGGACATCTGCATCTGTGGGTAGAAATTTGTATCTGCGCAGGGCTATAACAATAGGCCCAGTATTGCAAGTAAGTTGAAAGCCACACTGGAAGTAATAAAAAAGGTTAGACAACCTTTTCCAGAACCAGGCTGAGGAAACAGACTAGGAATGAGTCAGCCAAGTGCAGAAAGGTTTGTTTAATTGGGTGTCACAAGACGAGGTGGTAGCATTGTGTGAAACAGGAAGGGACCTGATAGAAATGGAGCAGCTGACAAGGACATATGCAGAGCATGACAAGGTGTCTAGAAAGGACAACTTAGAGTCAGTGGGGGGTATAATGAGGAGGTGGTTTCATTCCTCAAAGAGGTGAGGTAATTAAGTATCTTTATGGAGCTGTTTCAGGTAGTTCTGGGCTATAGTTAATCAAGGCAGAACCATACGCTTGGATTCTAGACCAAAATGATAGTTGCCCAGGACCACATAGTATATTAGGGTACATCTACACCGCACCGTTATTTCAAGATAACTAACGTTATTTTGAACTAACAATGCGAGCGTCTACACAGCCATTCCGTAATTTTGAAATAATTTTGAAATAACGGATGACTTATTCCGAAATCTGTAAACCTCATTCTACGAGGAATAATGCCTATTCTGAAACAGCTATTTCGAAATAAGGCGTATGCAGATGCTCCACTGCTGCTATTTCAAAATAGCCCCTCACCAGGGCCATTTGAAGTTATTCCTCCCCAGTGCCTCCTGGGGCTCTAAATCGAGATAGCATGTCTACATTAGGGAAGCCTGCTTTGGACTAATTGTGAGGCTTCCCTGCAGTGTAGACGTGCTATTTCGAAATAAGCTATTTCGGAATAACTATTCCAGAATAGTTTATTTCAAAATAAGCATGCAGTGTAGACGTAGCCTGAGTGACAGATGACAGATTCTAGTAGCATGGCTCTGCTGAGCTTGTGATCTAGGAAGTGTGTTTCCAGGGCTATCATTTTTTCTACTTGACCAGCTTCTCAGGTGACGTTTCAGCCCTCATTGCTTTTCCATTCTTAATAGGATTTGCAATGCTCAAACATTTCATGTCCCCTGTTCTTGCTGCCATAGCCCACATCGCATACAGCAGGCATCTGTCTATTCTCTGGGATCGAACAGCATCATCACCACAGTTATGACACACTGACTAGCAGTTTATAGAGCTGGTCTCCAGAAAAAAAGAGGTAGGTTGAGTGTGGTAATGTCTTTTCTTGGACCAACTTCTGCTGCTGAGAGAGACAAGTGTTTATTGGACAACAGAAGTTGATCCAATAAAAGGTATTACCTCGCTTACCTTGCTTCTCTAATATTCTGGGACCAACACGGCTAAGATACTGCATACAACAAAAGGAGAAGAGTTGTGATTTTGCTTTTATTTGACTATAACTCTAAGGTGCTAATGTGACAGTAGTTTTCTTTGTTCTCCTGTGCAGAGCAAAAGTTGCAGAAGTGGGGAGAAACAAAAACTGCTACAGTCTGCATCAATTTGAGAACTAGTTTTAGAAGAGATGTGCGTGGTTGTTACTGGGGTATGTTTCAAGGCCAAGATCTTCACAGGTAGTTTACTCTTTTGGGCTCTTTACAAGTGACCCATTCCCAGCTGTGATATGCTCAACATGGGAATTCTCACAGCTTTCCTTACCATATATCAGGCTCCAGAGGATTGGGATGGTGGGGGAGTACTGGGTTACTGCAAGGTAATCATTTCTATTGCTCTGCCAAGGACACAGTGTTATTTCTCCTTGCCCTGCTCTGCTCCAGCTATATATATGGCAGAAGAGTCCAGCAACTCCTTAGCTGGTATAAATATATATAACAGAGAGGTAGCCGTGTTAGTCTGATCTTGGTAAAACAAAAAAAGCAGTCATGTAGCACTTTAAAGACTAACAAGATAGTTTATTAGGTGATGAGTTTTCATGGGGTAGACCCACTTCTTCAGATCATATTCTGAAAGTGAATTGGCATGACCATTGTATAACAGAGGGATACAATGAAAAAAGTAAACAAATTACAAACTAACGAATCAACTATATAGAACATACATACATTGTTCTATGTAGCTGATTCGTTAGTTTGTAATTTGTTTACTTTTTTCATTGTATCCTTCTGTTATATAATGGTCATGCCAATTCACTTTCAGAATATGATCTGAAGTAGGGGGTCTGCCCCACGAAAGCTCATCACCTAATAAACTATCTTGTTAGTCTTGAAAGTGCTACATGACTGCTTTTTTTGTTTTACTAAATATATATAATTCCCCTGGAGTCCCCACTGATTTACAGCAGCTGAGGATCTGGCACTATTTTGCTAAGGAATGGAAAACATCCAATATTTAAATAATGAGTCTGTAGAAGTGGTATCCAAACTCAAGGGCATTCCAATACAGAAAATTTAAAGCCTAAAAGTCTGCACCAGTTCCTCAGGGTAACATCTACTTGACAACTGCCTACAGAGACAATGCCTATCCATCTCAAGTTTATTACATATCATCTAGTAAATTAATAGAAAACATACTGGTATCTGTCTATCCAGGTAATAACAGCCTTAAAGAACCAAAAGTTATCTAATATATTCATGTTTACGATGCATCTTCAAGGGTTCAGTTAAACTAATGTAATGATTTTCTGAAGAAATAAATCTTTCCAGGTGACTAGTCCATTTGCTTCCTAAAATTTCTAGACTGAGTTAGAAGGATGTGCTTTTACACCAAGCTCGGGTCAAAACTTCTCCAACTATAAAGGTAAACAGATTTTCAGAGCTACCTAAAGAAGTGGGATACTCACTCCCCATTAAAACCTCAGTTATAATGCAGGTAATGTACAGAAAGCATTGTCAAAATAACATGCTTACCTATGTTATCCTTTTCTTTACAGGAAATAGAATAGCAGCAGATTTCTCGGTCTTGAATAGCTGAAAGGTTTCTACAAAAAGAAAATTCTATTAAGTAGTTTTATTACTCTACAAAACCTGAGCCAAGCATTTTCCACACAATCCAATAAATTACATGCTTGCAAATTTGTATTCCAAGGGCCAAGACTCTAACCTCTGACATGCAACTTTAAAACTTCACTATACTTAGAACTAGGGCTGTAAGTTAACTGTGCAATTAAACAATAATAAAATATAATTTACAGGTTGGACTTCCCTGGACCAGCACCCTCGGGATCCGAGTGGTCCTGAATGAGGGAATTTGCCAGACCAGGGGAGGTAATTTCTGGCCCTCCTTGCCACTGGCTCCCCAGCCCAGCTTCGCTCCTGGCCTAGCTTCCCAGCTGGCTCCCCACCTGCCACCAGCTCTGCTGCCCTGCCATGACAGTGCATGGTAGGGCTCCCTGCCCCACTGCTGGGGCTCCCGACCCCAACAGTCCTACCATGGCAGCACCTGCACTGGCCCCACCAGCCTGTGATCCCCTCGCTGGGACTCCTGGTCGCACCGAGGCAGACCACTGCTCAGCCACCAGGGTTTCTGGACTCACCAGTCCTACTCTGGCAGCACCGGCCCTGCTGCTGGGGCTTGTGGCCCTGCTCTCCCTGCTGCAGTACCCCGCGGTCCTGCTGCAGGGGCTCCCAAAAGACCACTGCCCCACTAGAGCCCTCTGATGTTTCAGCAACCCTGCCACTGGCTCAGCTGGCCTCTCTGCAGCCAGCCTGGCTGGGTTCCTAGCACCGGCAGGGCTCTTGACTCTGGCACTCCACTGGGATACTCTGGTTCAGCAACATCCATGGTCCAGACCAAAGAGTCCCGGTTGAGAGACCTCCTATTTAAATATTTAAATATTCAACCTCCTATTTAAATATTTTTGCAAGTTTTCTATATTTTCAAATATGTTGAGTTCAAATACAACTCAAAGTGTACAGTGCTCACTTTATATTTTTGATTAACGTATTTGCACTGTAAAAAATGAAATAAATAGTATTTCAATTCACCTAATAAAGTACTGTACTGCAATTTCTTTTATTTTGAAAGTTGAACTTATAAATGTAGAATATGTACATTCAAAAGTTACATTAAAAAATAAACCAATATAAAAATTAAGAGCTTATAAGTCTACCCAGTCCTATTTCTTGTCCACTCAGACAAACAAATATGTTTACATTTGCAGGAAATAATGCTGCCCACTTCTTGTTTAAAATTACACCAGAAAGTGAAAACAGGTGTGCAGCTATGAAACAATCTACATTTCTACGTTGCACTTTCAGGATAAAGAGATCTCACTACAGCACTTGCGTGATAGAAATGGAAAGATACTATTTCTTATTATTTTACTGTTCAAATATGTGTAATAAAAATAAAAAGTGAAAACTGTACACTTTGTTTTCTGTGTTGTAACTGATAATATATAAAATATTTCAATTGGTATTCTATTGTTTACAGTGTGATTAAAACTGTGATTAATCATGATTAATATTTTGAGTCAACTGCACGAATTTACTGTGATTAATCAATAGCTCGACTTATAAGTGCATTTTTAAAGTGTTAAAATGTTTCAAGGGCTCCAAAGCCTTTCTGATTAAGCCTGGTTTAATAAAGAAAAATAGAAAAAAAGTAGGCCCTCATATGTCTGAGAGAATATTTCTTAGTGGTAAATAGGAAACTGCCTCATTTTTAAAGGTCAAATTTTACGCTTTTGTATCAGAAACCAAAACGTATTATGAGTTTATTAAATTTTTCAACAACAGTATTCAGAGGAGCTGAATAATAATCTTTGGGATGTTCACAACACTCATACAAAGTTTACTAGGTTAAGAATTAAGGTACCTAATATTCCTATATAAATGTTGATGCTGTCTCCGAAAAATAATCTGTATCTTAAATAATATTTTTAGTCTCTTCTAGGAACTTATATGGTTTTAACTATTTAGTGTCTGAGTGTCTCACAGCCCATAATGTATTTATCCTCACAACACCCTTGTGAGGTACAGTACTATCATTATTACCATTTTATAGACGTGGAATTAAGAGGTTAAGTGACTTGCCCAAACCCACATAGGAAGTCTTTGATAGAGCAGTGAACTGAACTGAGATCTCATGGGTTCCATTTTAGTGCCCTAACCACTGAACTATCCTTCCCCTCTGAATTCTTTTTTCAAAAGATTCCATCCCACTAATGAAAATGGTGGTTTGATGCATGAAACATATTTAAGCAAAATTACTGCTGTATTGGCAAGGTCCTTCCAAATTCAGGGTCCATTTTGGTCAATTTCATGGTCATTGGATCTTAAAAGTAGTCAGTTTCAGATGTTTACATCTGAAATTTCACAGTGTTGTAATCAGGAGGATCCCAACCCAAAAGGGGGTTGCAGGTTCCCACCCTCACTTCTCCACTGTCGGCTGAATTAAAAATGCAGCATCTGCAGAATTTCTTGCAGCCAGGGTAGGTTTCCAAGGGTCGGTCTGATCTCTCCCATGTTGTTTGGAGTGTCCCAGTCAGGGGCTCCTAGCTGCTAGTTCTTGGAGAGTATGGGAGGGACAGGACTTCCTCTTCCCTTACAGGGCTGCTCTTGGGAGGAAATCTGCTCCACCTCTGGGTACCTCCTCTAGCTGCAGAACGCTTGCTGCAGAGTTTCTTCAGCTGGGGATGTGCCTGGAGATGAGTCTGATCTCCACCTGAGAGCACCCATGCAGGAGAAGAGGAAGTCTCATCCCTACCCAGGCCAACGGACTCGCAGCTGGACCCTGGGTTATGGCAGAAGCCCCTGGTTGGGAGCCCACAGCCCTGCCCCCTTCCTTCAGATAGCTAAATTTCACTGGGGAGATCTGATTTAATAGATCATCGCATGTTTTCACAGCCATTAATTTGATAGATCCTTGTAATGGAATTTTGTACAACAGTAGATTTCCCTTTCTCAGCTTAAGCAAGTTTCAGTAATTTTTTTAAAAAAAAGTGCACTTTGGTCGTGTGCCAGAAATATTGAGTTGCTGAAGTTTAGAGACAGTAATTTCAAATTACTCTATTATAGTGCCAGTAAAGCATTTAACTCCCATTGCGATGCAAAATGGACAGCGTGAAATGGATTACTCTTTATATTAGTTGCATCTCCAGTGATGGGTAAAAAGATATCTCAAACAACTTTACACAATTGAAACTAAGAGAAGGTAGAAGGAAAGATTCAATATTGATTTCCTCAGTCATCTGATAACGTAAAATAGAATCTGTAGCTGCTAGTCACTGCAGCATACTTCTAATGATTTTGCCATTATTTCAGAATGCCCAAGCTATTTAGATAGGCCACCCACTTACAATTTCTCAATTAGCTGTTTTTCATCCAGTGCACCGGGAAGGTCTCTTTTATTTCCAAGGACTAACACCTGTGAAATAATTCACATTCAAATTAATGCAAATAATGTAATGTAATTTCTTTTGTTTTATGAACTATTTACTATCACAATTTCATTCTATTAGTTTTAACACTTAAACATTTAAGATGTGATGGCCTACATTCTCAAAAGTGACTAGTGATTTTTGGGTGCTAGACTGGGACACACGTTAAAAGTAGGGATGTTAGCGAATAGTTGCTTAAATGATTAACCAATACGCCTGCGCAACTACACACAACCCCCTTCCTCCCCGCTGCCTCTGAACCAGTGTCCATGGGCTGGCTCCCTTGCATGCCGGTGCCCACTGAGTCTCCTCCCACCCCCTTGCTGCTCACGGAGGGCAGGACGGAGCTGGAGCTTGGGGGAAGCCAGCTTAAAAGCACAAGCACAAGCACCAGCTCCTGGGGAGCCACCTGCCCCCCCAGAGTGCTGGCTCCGCAGAGCTGCCTGTCCCCCCCCTTAGGACAGGCGGGAGCCAGTGCTGGGAGGGTGGCTTAAAAGCAGGCTTCCTGTGAGCAGTGTCTTCACAGATCCACCTGACTCTACCCTCGCTCTGCTGCTTCTATATTAGAGGCAGCAACGTATCAAAGGCAGCAGCACTGGGTGGGGGGCAGGAGGATGTTGGCGCAGCCTCCATCACCAGGGAGCTCAGGTCCCCTGCAGAAAGGAGCTGTCACTGCACAGAGGCAGCAGTGCAGGGAGGCAGGCAAGAGCTGGTCTCCGCGGGGAGTTGATTTTTAAACCGGCTCCCCTCATGGACTGGCTTCTCCTGCCACTCCTTGCTGCTTGCCTCTGATACAGAGGCAGCAGTGCAGGATGGAAGGGGGTTCCCCAAGAGTAGGTCCAGGGGCTGGGAGCCAGGAGCACACTGGCTGCCAGCCCCACTCCCAGAGAATATTTTAGTAACTGTGTAACCACTAAAAAACGTTGCGGCTACACAATTACTAAAATACATGATATCCAACATCACTAATTAGAAGGATTTGTTTTTTACAAAAAAGCTGAGAACTTGCATTCTGAAAATCACACTCATTGTAAGGTGTTTCAAAGTTAGGCATACAAAAAAGAAGCAAGTATCACATTCTTCCAGTACCCCTTCATACAGAAGCTTTCATAGGATCCTCCATTTAGAAAAAGATGAGAAGTAAGGGATATGAGAACTAAGGGGAAAAAAAACCAATAAGCAGATGCTTGTGCTCATGTTACTGCATAAAGAATACAAAGTGCACTATGTATAACTTAACACTGGATACATTTCCTGTGTATTTTATGGAAGATAACATAAGAGATGGGGGGATGATAAAATCATGGTCACATTATTGCTTTTAACATACTTTACAACTGCAAATCAAAGTCCCAATTAAAATTAAATTACACATTAAAATTAATTCCTTGTCATCCTTAGGTTAATACAACTGTCTTACTATTGTGCTGAGGAAAAACTACAGTAAATAAAGAACCACTCAATACTAGCTACTTTCAACAAAATAATAAGTAAAACCAACATACTATTGCAACCTGAAAATTTGGGTGGTATAAAAGGAGTGGCATTTGTTACGCACTGCTAATTTCAGATACCAACTGAGCACGGGGGAAGGGAGATACGGGTTGGAGGAGACAAAAGCAAAGGGACACAACAGTATGTGAATAGCTGACAAAAAAACTGAAACAGGACCTCTCTACTTTTTCATCTCAGTCCTTGTAAATCCCGACTGTAGCTCTACCGTCTCTTCCTTATTGGACTGTTCCAATAACATGCAGGGAAGTTACAGAGGCGGTCTGTGTGGATGGGATCAGAAATTCTGCCTGAATTCATTTTGTAAAACTCAGTTTATTGCAGTGATTTGAGTGCCAGATACCTGTCTATTCCTTTCCACGCTTTCAGCTAGCATTTTCCTAGGTCAATGATGGATCAGACCTGAAATTATCTGTTACAGAAAAAGCTCAGGTGCTAGGCAACAGCCCTGCTCTTTATCCTGGGTGAGAGTTTAACAATCTATTTTCTTTCCTAAAACAGCATCCTCAGCATGCACAGACCCCATGTCCTCATTTGTTGTTATCAGTACTCAGAGTAAAGGATAAGAGAAGGCTGGGGATAACCTATTCTAAAATTGCAGATTATCTTTAACAAAATATTTGGTTCCACTTTTTCCTAAATGGTGCTTCACCATCTCACATTACTCTCTGCCAAAATCAAGATCCTGCTTGAGGACAGATTAATTTTTGCATTCTTTTTTTTCCATTTACATTTTAACTTTGTGGCAGGTATCAAGGTCTTCTGTCGCCTGTAAAAGCAGAGGATTTTTTGATGCTTGATTTCTGCTAACCAATCTCTAGGCTACGTCTAAACTACACCCCTCTGTGGGCAGAGGGATATAAATTAGACGTATCGAAAGTGCAAATGAAGCAGGGATTTAAATATCCCGTGCCTTCATTTGTGTAATGGCGGCTGCTGCTTTTTTTTCGAAACGGGGCTTTTCGAAAAAACCTGGCAGTTTAGACGGGGCATTTTTGACAGAAATGCCCCATTTCGAAAGATCCTGTACTCCTCATTTTTTGAGTACAGGATCTTTCGAAATGGGGCATTTCTGTCGAAAATGCCCTGTCTAAACTGCCGGGTTGTTTCGAAAAGCCCCGTTTTGAAAAAAAGCGGCAGCCGCCACTACACAAATGAAACGCAGGATATTTAAATCCCCGCTTCATTTGTACTTTCAATACGTCTAATTTATATCCCTCTGCTGACAGAGGGGTGTAGTTTAGATGTAGCCCTACAAAGACAGAAGGGTATTGCTACTAACAGTGCTGAGTCACTAGTTCAAATCTGGTCCACACTGCTCCTGACTGAAAATTATTACTAAATGATAATGCCCCAGGTGAAATTAATGTGATAAGCTCAGTCCACCTACAAATTTGTATTGACCTATATACTGGAAGATCTACAAATACACACTGCAGTTGGGATATATGTGATAAAATCCAGAGCTCTGTAACAAACTGTCACAAATTCTAATAAAAGCAGAATATCAAAATGCTTTATTTCTTTTTTTTATACAAAATACTATTGAAATGGAGTTGTTTTAGACAATGTTTTAATATTGCCAAAAAATGTCCAAATGGTATATCCAACCGTCATCACACATAGCCCGGGATTTTGAAAGACTTCGGGGAATAGGAGTACAATGGGAGTTGATTGCCTTTAGGTTCTTTTGAAAATCCCTGCCTCCAGCTATAAAGTCTAAATTTAGATGCGAATAATTAAATAAGTCCATTTTCTCATGTTTGAATAACAGTGACACCATAGCAGAACAACTACATAAATACAAAAATTAAAAACACTTACTGGAATTCCATGCAACTGTGGCTTGTCTATTAAGCTGTGTAGTTCATTTTTTGAAGCTTCTACTTTTTCTAAATCTGCTGCATCCACCATATAACTAAAATAGAAAAATTGTCACTTGTACTTTTATCCATTACACATGGAAAACGTTATAAAAATATCTGAAATGTGTCATATGTACCTACTCCTTCCCCACTGATCAGATGATTTTTAAAATATCAATTTTTCCTACTTAACCGGGGGGAAAAAGAATTAAATACAGGCTGTGGAAAGACAGACATTTCTGGAAAATGTAACTGATTGCATGTAAAGGATGCTAGTTGTGCAAAATATATAATACATACGTTCCACGTCTTTTTACTGAATCACTTATCAAATCCAAACAGAATTTAAAATATTTCTGATATAACCTTCTCAGTTGATAGGAGATGGGCAGGAACTACCACCTATCAATATTGGGCAAACGGATATGAACCATTTGCACCGGACAAATATGGATGTAGGATGAGTAAATCTCCATGAGTTAAATTAAGTATAGGGAATAATCTTACACTAGTTAGGTGATTGATTGGATAAACAAAGCAGTTATCTATCTCTCATAACTGTTGGGCTTCAAGATGTGTTGCTCATGTCCATTCCAAGCAGGTGTATGCGTGCTGGATGCACAGTCACTAGAAGGTTTGGTTAGCTCAGGTGCCTTCTGAAGTTGCACCTTAATGGCGCTGCATATAAGGCCCTGCCAACCCTCAACCTCTATAATTCCTTCTTGCCCATTTACTTTGACAGAGAGGAGGGTATGTGGGTCTTGGCATGGACCTGAGCAACACATTTCAAAGAACAGTTACGAGACTTCTTTGAATTCTTGCTCGTGTTGATTCTAAGTAGATGACTCCCAACTCTTAGCTAAGAGACAGTGTTGGAGTTTACAGAATCAGTGACTGAAGCACATCTCTGCTGAACACTGAATCATCTCTGGCCTGTTGGATAACGGCATAATGAGAAGTCAAAGTTTGGACTGAGGACCATGTCGCTGCCCTGCAGGGTCCTGGGCCAGGAGTGCTGCCAAGGAGGTCCATACTCTTGTAGAATGTGCCAACAGTGTGGAGGGCAGATATCTTTGCCAAATCATAACACGATCTGATGCTTAGGACTCTGAGCAAGGCAACTAGGAATGCTAGCATATAGTCGAATAAACGATTAATTGATAAACTTAGGCTTATCAATTAATCCTATCAACTACACGCACTCATCCCCTTGCTGCCCCTATATCAGAGGCAGCAATGGGGAGGAATTGGGAGCTGGCGCCCATGAGGAGCTGGTTTTAAGCTGACTTCCCACGAACATTGGATCTACCTGTCGCCCCCATCACTACACTGTTGCCTCTGATAGAGAGGCAGCAGTGCAGAGGGGAAGGGGGGTAAGAAGGGAGCCAATATGCATGGGGAGATGGTTTTCAAGCCAGCTCCATACACATATCAGCTCCCACAGACCTACCCACCACCCCTTGCTACCTCCTATAGAGGCAGTGAGAGCGGGCATGAAGAAGCTGGTGTTGAGGGGAGCCAGCTTAAAAGCCAGTTCCCTGCAGCACCAACTCCATGGTGCCACCTGCCCCACCCCATGCTGCTGCCTCAATTAGAGGCAGCAGAGTGGGGGGGGGGGGGGAGGGGATGGCACTAGAGGCTGCTGTGAAGCAGCCTCTGTCCATGGGGGGGTCCAAGCTCCCTGCAGAGATTGCTCCACCTCCCATGGAACAGCCTCTGTCCGCGGTGAGCCTGGGCCCGCCGTTGGCAGAGGCGGCTTCATGGCAGGAGCTCCTGTCTGTGGGGGGTCCAAGCTCCCTGTGGACAGAGGTTGTTCTGCCTCCCACTAACTATTTAAGTTGTTTACAGGTAGGAACTGAGTCCACTAGGGAATCATTCGAAAATCAGAGAGAAAAAAGAGAGAGAGAAGATGACGAAGAAGAAGACAAAGAAGAGGAAGAACGCTCCAACAACCATCACTGGTGGTAAGAAGGAACTAGAGAGGTGTCAGGTCATTAGAGCCTTATATGTAGCACCATGAAGGCATGACTTTAGGGGGCACCATAGCCAACTGGACAAGTATCACTAAGGAAAAAACCTTCCGGCGACTGTGCATGCAGCACACACACACCTACTTGGAACTGATGTGAACAAGCACTCAAAGAGGAATATTCTTCCTCTAGGGCCTGATTTTTGGGCCTGATCTTTTCACTATCATCAATGAGATTTGGATCAGGCTCCTGAATTCTACAAGTTTATATTCTTCTAATGTTCCAATGTTATTTCCAATAAACCATTTGAGAGAAATTTCCTCCTAATCTCCTAAATCTGAACATCAGTTTAACTCGCTGCCTATGACCAAGAATGACTGGGTTAAGAAAATGGTCCCACTTTTACACAAAATATATTGTTAGTGACAAGTAATTTTTTGTAGAACTGTCGTATGATTATGGATATTATTTTTGTCAGAGTAAAATTAAGCAAAATTCATAGAAGAATTATGGTAAAAATATTTTAAAAAATCAAGGTACAATCACAGCAACAAATATTATGTAACAATTTAACAATAAAATATTACAGTGTAACAGTTACATGCAACAATGTTAATGCAATGAAATTCTATATGAATATTGTACAATCATTTTTCAAACAAAAATAATAAAAAGCTATACAACAAAAATCACTGATTCTTTTTTTAGTAAAGTCCCTTTTACAAACTACTGCAATTTTGGAAAAACATTTGGCATCAATATTGTTGACTGGCACTGCTAAGCATCTCAGGGCAATTGACAGAGCTGGGAATCTGGCCATCATGCTTCTCTAAAATTGGAAAACATCCTGATTCCTCAATTCTTGAACTGCTCTACAGTAAGCCCAATACTCTCTAAATGCTACAATTTTGTCTTCAAACAATGGCATATGTTCAAGTATCAAGGTGTTTTGCTTGATTTGGCTCAAATACATGCCATGCACTGAAGAAAGTGACCACAGATTGGTGAAAGCAGGAAGTTGAGTCAGTGTACATGTACATGCATGACTTTTTTTAAGCTTTCCAAGACTACTGTTTTTGCTGTTGAGCATTGGCAAGAGTCAAAGCCCACATCAAAGGATCATGCACTTCATTTTTGACTTCATGAGCATGAACTATGAGCTATTAATATGCTGTAAGCATGTTCATGATTCAGAGTGCAAACTCTTTTAAAGCCTGGAGACCTTCAATAAATACTGCAGACTGGCAAAGACAACTATCTCTTGAAATATGAATTACTAATATGACCATTCTCCTCTGTAAAAAATGAAACATAATCCTCAATATGATCAATGTGATAGAGAGCTGCATTGAACCAGTTCTTCCATGTGGTTATCATGAGGATTGGTGGGATGCAAATACACAGTTCTGAGCTTTTCTGGCAAGGCAGGCAGTGAAAGCATGTTTTGCAGCAACCACTAATTCATTTACTTTCAAAAGTATCTTCCTCCTCAGACTCCCCACAAAGTTAAGCAAATGCGCCATTCATGTAAGACAGGGGAGGGCAATAATTTTCAGAGGGGGAGTCACTTAATGAATTTTGCTACATGGTCATGGGCTGGCTCCATCCCCTAAAAGGGGCAGGGCCTGGAGAGAAGAGGTGTGGCTGGGGACTAGCCCCCCTGGAGTTGTCTGGGGCCAGAGGCTTTGAATTAAAGACAGAGAAATGGGCTTGTGGCTCCCAGCCCTGTCGCTACCACATTGCCTGGCAGCCAGCCGGGATTGCTGCCACTATTTAAAAGCTTGTGGCTCTGGCACCTTCCAGGGTAGCACTGCACTGTGAGCCATGAGGCATTTAAATAGGATCTTGCTACCAGAACCACCGCCTGGAAATTTGGTGGCATAGGAGCAGCGATAAATAGAAAGCGGTCAGATGCAGCCCGCAGGCTGGACCAAAGTGTTACTCAGGCCGGATCCAGTCCCCGGGCCGCACCTTGCCCAGACCTGATGTAAGATGTACATCATTTAAAAACAAAGGTTTCATATGTCAGTCCCAAGCTTTCTCCTTGTAGATGGCATTATCCACAAATTCAGTGCTGGAATCCAACAGCATTGTGAATTTTTCAACAATTCCCCTTATTGCTCTGCTGTCTGGTTTAATATCAACTGCTTCCAAAACTTTACAATGTAACAAAAAACTATCCAGCTTGTGTTCACCTATGTCTGAAGTGCTTGCCTTTCTCATAAAATTGACCAGTACATTGCATACCCTGCAAAACAATTTTCCTCCACCTTCATGGACTGTTTTAGAGTACTGCTCTGATTGCTGTTCAGTGCTTAATTTTGCTACTATGCTATTTTTTTGCTTGCTGTTACCCTAGTCTTATTTCAAATTAATCTCTGTAACCCCTTTTACAAGATACACAACTCTTACTTGTGAAATTCAATGAAGACCTCATGATGTAACATTCTTAGTTACTGTTGCTAGGAGATTGACTGTAAACAGGGTAAGTAGTGGTGAGTGCAAACAAATATTAGTGAGTTTATTTAGTTTCTTTTTTTACATATTATTTCTGGGTCTTACAAACAAAAAAATTTTAAAAAACAGTTTTACAGGCATGGAATGGTGCATTTTATGGTATTTTCGCAGGACCAAACTGAAATAAACAGCAAAATTCAAGGATTGTATGACAATGCTAACTATTGTAACAATTGTATTCCATAAATTTGGTCAATTCTTCTATTTTGGGGGACCGAGACTAAATATTGAAAAAAGCTAGTCCAGGTTTTAAAGCTTTTGTTTGTTTGTTTGTTTTTTGTTTTAAACGTTTAAAGCACTGTGTACCAAGTTAAATTAAACCTATAAAAATGACAGAAAGCATGTACTTGTACAAAAGATGAAAATGGAGGAGGAATATCTGTAGGTGGAGGGAGTTGAAAGTGGAAGCTGACAATATTACAAAACTTATTTAAATAATGTATTTGCAAAAAGATACATAAAGATGCTTACACAACTGCATTGACTCCTCTGCAATAGCGCTCCCACATGCTTCGAAATCTTGGCTGTCCCCCAATGTCCCATACCTAGAGAAAAAGGAAAGGTTTCCTATATTATTCTGAGTATGCCATTGATATGAACAGAGATTTAGAAATTAAAACATAAGTTTTAAGCTAAATTTTAATGTCTACCAGATGAAGTTGTTCAATCACATTAAGTATGTACTGTAATGTTATTTCTGGGTGTAAAGAGAGCAGAAGAAAGAATGTATTAGTACTTCAATGACATAAAGGAGAGACAGTACACAGTTGGATGTAATTAGTGGATTAATCTGGCTAATTATACTATCTCAATAGCTTTCACGTTTGATCATTGAAGATGCTTTTAAAGCTATGAGGTCAAGATAAATAAGATAAATGGTAGCTAATTGCAAAGTTGTAGAACCACTCAGTGATAAGACATGACTCATCAGTACACCACGGGAAAAGAAAAGCTCAAATATACACAAATTCTACTAAACTAGTTTGATAGGCTGAAAATAATCTCTCAAACCCAATGTTCTCTCTAACCTTTCCCATTCATGTGCAGATTTTTTTCCATACATGTTGCTGAATGAATATTTTATGTGCACCGAGGCATGTGTGAATGAGTACTACCAACAGAACCATAAAATCTAGATGAGGGCGCTCTGCTAATTGCTCTGTAATTTCTCCTGAGCAGCTCCACAAGCATGCAATTTAATGGAAACACTGCAAGCCCCAATCCTGCAAACACTTACGCTGATTCTTTACCGTATGCATGTGAGAAGCCCAACTGACATCAGTGGAAGCAAATACCACTGGAATTCTTTGAGATGTTTTGTCATTAGAAGAGTGTACCCATGAACCTTCTCATCATAGGTTTTTGGTAGCATTGTCCGTGTGGTCCATCCCTGGTACATTTGGTATATAGTGGGGAGCAAACTCAATGCCTCTCCAATCCCTTCTCCAGGAAGAAATCCTTTCAGAAACAAGGACAATGAAGCAGACAGGAAGACAGACGGGTGGTTAGTGGTGCATCCATAGGGATAAAAGAGCTCAAAGAACTCCAGTTACAGTACAAGTAAGCAACCTCTTCTTCTTTGAGCAGTTGTCCCTATGGGAGCTCCACTTCAGGTAACTCTCAAGCAGTCTCCAAACTATGGGAACAGGTGCTGAGTAGCTGAATCTAGTACAGATTGAAGAACAGCCATTTCAAAAAGTTCATCTGCCCTGGAAGCATACACAATAGTGTAGTGCCTGGAAAAAATGTGAACAGATGTGCAGGTGACAGCTTTACCATAGTCTGTGATGGGAGTCTCCTTAAGCAGGGTGACAGATTTGGGCTGCACTCTGGTGAATGGGTAGCCAACCTTGAAGGGGCATTGCACTCCAGACATTTTGTAGCATGGCATTATGCAACCAAAATCCATTTTGATAGTCTGAAATAGGGGTTCCCTTCATTGGTGTCTGCTAAAGAGACAAAAGCGTTAAGAGAGGTTTTAAAGGTAGACTATAAGATCTCTTCTAAAATCCATAGCGTGAAGACTACTTTCTTCCCTAGTCTGTGAGGTTTAGAAGACTGACAATTGAATGTCTTGGAATAGTCTCTTTGTCCTGGTAAAGTACAATATGGGATGGATCCTCCACAAGGGCTCCCAATTCCACTACGGTCTTATGAACTATGAGGAAGGTTTTGAAGGACAAATGGAGGAGGAGGAGTAAATGTTGGATGGTCTCCTTAAAACACTGAGAATGAGATCAACATCCCAAGATAGCACAGGGTCTCCAATGTGTGGGAAGAGGTTAGTGAAGCCCTTAATGAATCTAGACATCATGGGATTCACAAACACTGAAAGCTCATCAACAGGTAACTGATGAACTTTGATGAAGCTGAGTGACAAATCTGATGTTTTTAAACTCAGTAGTGAGTCAAATATATGACTGAGATGTGACTTGGAAAGAAACAGTGCCTGCTGGATTGTCCAGGAGTGGAATTACTTCCATTTTGCAAGGAAGTCTCTCTCATGGACCGTTTTCTACTCTTCAAAAGAACGTTCATATTTAGAAATATCAGTCTGTAGGTCTGCTGTCAGAAGTATGAGAAGAGGCAGTCGTAATGAAGTAAGAATCAGATGTGGGACTCTTATCTACATTGCTCAGGCTGGTGCTATGAAGATAATCTCAGCTTCTCATTAGATCTTGTTCAGGACTTTAAGAAACAACAGTGTGGGGGAGGAAGGGAAAACACATACAGCAAAGTTCGTGGCAAAGGAATGTGGAAAGCATCTCTACTACAGCAGTGCCTACCTCCCAGAGACCACAGTCAGGATCCGGGGCTATGGTTTGGGGTTTGGGGGCCGGGTTAGGGCCACTGCCAGGAATGGAGCCACAGCTGGCGCCAGGAGCTGAGGCCGCGGTCCAAAGGTGCTACCGCCTTGTCCCCCATAGGGGCTGGCTTGGGCCCCGCTACACCACCCAAACATTCCTCTGTGCCCCATAGGGAAACCAATGTATTAGGGAATTGTGGCTTTGTTCTCCCCTCAAGTAAACTTTTTGGCACACTCAAGGAGGTCTAGCTCAGGGAATTCCTAAGTGAAGAATATTTCATGTAGGACTGGATTCTTTGGCTCCCATTCATGGTCCTGGAAAAAATGTCTGTTATAATTTTGCAGACCTGATTGACATCTTAACAGCATACGAACTTAGTGATTTATGCACCAATTCCATAGTTTTATTGTCTATGTGCACAAGGACAGATTTTACTCCCTTTGGTAGTTTATGTAATACATAGACAACAAACAGAGTGGCTGTCATGTTCCCAACCAACTTGCTCTCGTTGCAATAAGTGGCTGCATACATAATGAATTACTCTGAGACAGAGTATATTGGTGTGTTTGGCAGACTCCTGAAAAGTCTATCACCCCTGAGCTATAGGGTCCTGGAGGAAAGCCTCGACCCTAACTTGGAGATATCTATGGTTATAATCTTCATTGGGGTAGGATGCATGAGTGGGACAAACTTTGTGAGGATCCTTGCACAAGTTGGACGAGTTGTATTTGTTTGGTATGTATACAGTCCTAAACCAGGCTGGAAAGCATCAGGAATGTAGTCTAGCATGATGTATTATGAATGTATAGTCTGCCATACATCTCAGTAGTTGCAGGCAAGTGCTTGCAATGGCTTGGGGTCTCAGCTGGAGCCTGAAGTTGAGGCTGAACACAGTGATGAACCAGTCCATAGATAAATAAACTTTGGCAGTCATGGAATCCAGGGTGACCCCATGAACTCAATGCACTGAAGGGGTATCAGAGTGGATTTATCCTTGTTATGCCCCAGCAGCAATGAGTAGGAAAGGGCATAGGTCTTGTTCGCCGACTGAATCTCAAGCAAGGGCCAAATCCCTGAAGAGCCAGTCACGTAGACAGGGAAGACCACTATAATTAATTACTAATTAGGCCACCTCTACCAAGACCACCTTCACAAAGACTGTTGGGCAAGTTGAGAAGCCAAAGGGTGTTCTAGACTACAGGGTTTTGTCGACAAAAGAGGACTTTTGTCGACAAAACTATACCTGTGTCCACACTACCGCCGAGTTCTGTCGACTTAACGTCGACAGAACGCAGCAGTTTTGTCAACGGCTGTAAACCTCATTTTACGAGGAATAACGTCTTTTGTCGACAGAGTTCTGTCGACAGAAGGCGTTATTGCATCTACACTGTCCTTTGCATCTACACTCTCACGTCGACAAAGCAGCTTGCTTTGTTGACAGAACTGGATGTAGTCTAGATGCTCTTTGTCGACAGAAGCTTTGTCGACAGTATCTGTCAACAAAACCTCTGTCAACAAAAGCCTGTAGTCTAGACGTACCCAAAGAGAAGTACTCACTACTGATAGTGCTCATTGCTAATGACAAACTGCAAGAAGAGTTAGTGATGCATCTAACTCACAACGTAAAAATATGAATCCTGAAGATGGAGGGCCTCAACCAGTCCCCTGGATCTAGCAATGGTACTATTGTTGTAGGGATCATGTCCTGATCATCTGCTTTTCTTTAAAATGTGCTCAATATTTTGAGATCCAGGACTGGTCCTCATCCTCCTTTATTCTTGGGTATCTGGAATGGATCATTTTCCGGTGAAGGAAGTGGAACTATTTTGATCACCTCCAAAAGCAGAGGAGACTGTTTTAAATTGCTGGGTGCCAAATCATTTTATTTAAAAAAATTAGTAAAAATATTTTAGTCAGAGAAACAAGAAATGCTAGATTAGTTTTTATTGTTTCTCTTAAAGCCAACCCAGTGGGATAACTGTTAATACTTAGTCATGTGAGTTCTTTTGAATACCTTAGTCTTGATCATTGTGTCTTCAAACAAAATAATCACAATTATTAGCCATGTTTATTTTATTAGTAAAGAAAGGGAAATAAAACTTTAAACAAAATGGCACAAATAATAATACAACCAATAAACATAACTTGTTATAATCTCTTCTGTACATCTTTCTTTGGGAGACCTTTAATAGAGATTGAGATTAAACCCTTGGGAGTTTAATGCATGATGTTCTTTGTTTTGTAAATTAAGACCAAAATACATTGTTTCCAAAATTACTGTGAATTCAGTTCAGTGTGTTTGAAAGACACCTGCACTATTTATATATGGATAAAATATTTTGGTCAAGTGGACCTTGTTGGTTATTAATAGCCAAATAGTTTATAATTAGAGAAATAAGGCAACCTTAATTAAATTCTATAAAATTGAAGAAAATATTTAAATTTGTTACTCAGAAGAAGAACCCATTTAAGATGTTATCTGAACACAGGCCAATTAACCAATATTAAGAATCTTAAATCCAATTAAATCCCACTGTGTCTCTTATTTACCAATATATAGCTCCTGTCTCCTCTTCAGTAATATTTGGTATAGCCATCTGGTAATTAACATGAGAAATAGTAATTTAAGTTAAAACAGTTTTTTCATACCCCAATATAACCATTTCAAGAGTTTTAATCTAATCCCTTGACAGTATCTTAGTTAACTTTCTTTCCAATTTATTTTTGAAGTTTTGAGATTTTCCCTGTGTTACTTTTTTTTTCCCCTTGAGTTGTCCTGTTTTTCTTATCAGTCTATGGCAGCTTGTTTACTGTCTAAGCAAAGTAGGAGGATGTGTATGTGTAGGGAAGTGCTCACTTCAGGAACTTTTATACCCTTCTCCTTATTTTCATGTAAGCATAGCAAAAACTCTCCCTTTGGGTCTGTGTAAGAATCAGGTTGATTGCTGCTACTCTTTCACAGGCTCCATGCCTTCATGGGTAGGCCCTATGGCCACGTCTACACTAGAAAATTATTTTGAAATAATAACTCCCAAAATAACTATATTAAAATAGTGTGTCCACACTACAGGGAAGCCTCAAAATTAGTCCGAGGCTTAGTCTTAATGTGGACATGCTACCTCAACTTAGAGCCCCAGGAAGTGCTGGGGAGTAATTATTTTGAATGACTCTGGAGAGTAGTTATTTTCAAATAACAGCAGCAGAGAGTCCACACTACCACTATTTTGAAATAACTATTTCGAAATAAGCATTATTCCTTGTGGAAAGTAGGAGTTATTATTTCAGAATAACCAGCCCCTTATTTTGAAATATGGGTTTGGTAGTGTGGATGTTCTGCTTGTTATTTCTAAATAAGGAGCGTTATTTCAAAATAACACCCTACTATAGACGAGGGTTGGGAGACTCTTTGGGTATGTCTACACTAGCCCCCTAGTTCGAACTAGGGGGGCTAATGTAGGCATTTGAAGTTGCAAATGAAGCCCGGGATTTAAATATCATTCCACGAGGTGTAACAGTTAACTCGAACTAAGAACTTAGTTCGAGTTAATGTTTGACTGCCGTGTGTAGCCGCGGGCAGTTAGTTCAGACTAGGGGGATTTAAAAATGGCGCCCGGACGGGAAGATGCAAATAAAGCCCGGGATATTTAAATCCCGGGCTTCATTTGCAACTTCGAATGCCTACATTAGCATCCTTAGTTCGAACTAACTTTGTCTTATGAATGTACAGTCTAGTAATGAATATAAAATATTTCTTTAATCATCTTTGTTCTTCTGTGCCAGAAAAGCATCAGATAACTTTCAAAGTTGGCTTTAACTCTGTTTTTATTCAGTCTATTTTCTGAGATATTTTTAAGGTTTAACAGGAAACTGAATTCTGTTTTCAAAAACTCCAAATACTCCTGTTCTTTATACAAAGATGTTCGATTTCAAAACAGTCTTAAAATTAAATAACTCTTGAAAAGTTTTCAGCTAAGTCATTGATTTTACATTATAATTTTTGGAACAATGATTTTATCTTCCTAAAATTGGGTAAGGCCTTGATTGCTCACTGATAGTAAATAAAATTTCTTAGCGGTTACACAGTTACTTGGTGCCCCCCCAGAGGGGGTGGGGCCAGAAGCTTGTGTGCTCCCAACCCTACTCCTAGGGAACCCCCGGCCACCTTGAGCCGATTTGCTAGGGAAGCTGGTTTAAAAACCGGCTCCTCGCACAGACCGGCTTCATCCTGCCACCCCGTGCTGCTGCCTGTCTGATACAGAGGCAGCAGCGCAGATCAGCAGCAGCCACTATCTACAGGGGCAGAGGCTGTTCCAGTATCCCATCTACTGCAGAGGCAGCAGTGTGGGGTGGCAGGCAGTCTCCCTGCACAGACAGACTCACACCTGCTGCCTCGCACTGCTGCCTCTGTATCAACAATACCTATTGTTCCAAGCATCAAGGTTATAATGTATGTATAGCTATAGCTGAAAATTCATTAAAGGCATACACAAACTGTATCTACCAAATGTAAAATGTTACATCATTTTTGCATCAAAATTGGTTTCTCTCCTACATTTAGGAGGCCCTTGTAAGATGGGGTCCTAAAAAGGGAAGGAGTGGGGGGACTGAGACAGAACTGAATGGCATAATCTAATGTAATGACTTCCAGCTGTCTGATGTGATCTGTTCCCATAAAAGTCTGAAATGGGAAAGACCATCCCCGTAGAGTGTGAGAAGGGAGGTGGAAGGGTGGTACAGCATAAGATCCTGATGGTGGAGTGAATCATGGTGTTTGATCAGTATAATAACGACCATTTAGAGGTAGTTGCCAGTGGTCGCAGTGGATGATGAGTCTTTATTGTGAAATCTAGATCTTTTCTTGGGCAGTTCTACATCCGTTGGTATGTATGGAACTGGAAAGGGTGAGATGTTTGGACTGTCTGTGATCTGCTAAATATCCTTTGGTTGAAGGAATATAGATGCCTAAGAATCAAAGAGTTAGACTTCAATAGATTTCTGGAATGAAGTCTTTTCCGACTATCATGAACGTTTTCATTCTATAGTTCATAAATCACTTTTCTGTATTGACCTCATTACCATTTCCAATACTTTAGGCTCATGCTTTAGATAAAAATACTTCCCAATTGACAATTAAATAATTCCTTGATTGGAATCTTACTACTCACTCTGGAAACACATTAGTGTATAAATGTAGTAGGGATGTACAATCCCATTTAATTGGTTAACCAGTTAAACATAGTATGTTCCCCTGTGCCCCATTAAGGGTGATTACTGATTAAACTTTCACATCCCTTGAATGTAGACTGCTTTTGATCTCCAATTAAGAATTTACACTTTAAGGACAACAAAATAACCATTTGTCTGCCATCCTGGTATCAATTATTACGCTCCCTGACCTTTTGGGGAATATTTCAGATTGACTTAATAAAAAATCAACCATTTATTTATAAAGCATAAAAAGGGATGAGTACACAGTGCAATATTACAAACCTCAGGCCAGTGCCAATATCACACTAGGTCATGAGGTGCACATCTGTTTGAGTGTAAAAAAAAAATCAATTATTTTCCTAATAGATCAGAAGGAAAAGGGGGTAGGGGATGAGGGAGGACAGAGTCCAGTGTTAAGAAAAGACCTTAGAAAATTATTACAATTCATTCCTGTTTCCAAGAGTAAGATCAACAGAATGGTTTGGACTAAAAATGAGATAATCTGACATACAAAGATATCAGCTCTACGCTGTCTAGTGATACAGTTTACCTTATCTGTGCAATATTTCTTCTGATTTATGAGGACTAATCAAGTCAGTAGAATCATCCTGAAACACTCCAAAGGTAATTTATCTCCAGCTGAGTATGAGTCGGTTTTCTCAATAAACCTGCTGGCAATCCATTAGAGAATGGTATACAGGATGCAAACTGGAATGAATGTACTTGATAGGATTTGAAAACCTTATAATCTATAACTGGAGGAACTAAAGTGATCTCTAATAGAGAAGGAAAACAGACAAAATTGATTAACTAGAAAAATGGATAGTGTCTGAACTGCCACCTGTACCTCTTTACTAGCCAAATAAAAATGATTAGGTAACTATTGTACAGAATAGTACTTCTGAGGCTTATTTATCATTTTACAGAACTCACAACTGTACTAGGTTCTCCATAAAAAAAAACACAGTCCTTGCCCAAACAGTTCACAATCCAAATGACAGAAGTGGATATAACATATACCAGGAAAGGGAATGAAGAGAACAAACATGCCTTACAGATACATGGTTAGATGGTGACTCATTTAAGACATATATTTAATTTGGTCATAGAAATGTTTTCTTGTGCAAGCCTTGTATGCTCAATATATAACTTATTTTTATATCACAGTATTCAGTGGACCTCAATTTTTTTTCTATTAAGCCCCCTCTTCCCGTAATGGAGCCTGTCCCTCAACCCCACCCCCAATCCCAGAGCCATGGCAGGAGCAGTGGTTGGCAGCTAGGGCTAGGAACTTGGGCTGCAGTCAGGAACTGCAGATGAAAACTTTGGTCAGAAACCAGGACTGCAGTTGAGAGTCAGAGCCCAGAGCTGCAAGCCAGGGCCACCATTAGGAGTCATGCGCCAGGGTTGGGATCCAGGGTCACCATCAGGAGCCAAGGCTGGGGAGTAGCTGGGGGCTGGAGAGGAGTTGAGGACAGAGAGGGGCTAGGTAGCGTTCTCTCCTTACCCCCCATAGAGCCTGGCCTGGGACCCGCTGCATCCCCCCAAACATTCCTCCACTCCTGCATGCAGGCATGGGGGGGAAGGGCACATGACACAGTTTGGGAACAACTGGTATAGGGAAAACATATACCAGTGGTCTCCAAAGGGGGGGGGGAAGTCATGACTTAATAGCACAAGCCAGAATACACTATAAAAATCAAGATGTCTAAGTGGTATTAAATGTAAATGTAATTAAATTCTTACTGCAATCTCCTTTCATCCCTCATAATTAGAATGTCCAAATATTATAGGCAATTTTATCCCGAGTTGACCAGGGTATCTAAAGAATAGGAAAATAACCCAGAGGATGCCTATAAGGAAGAAGGAAGAAGCTTCTTTGCTAGATTGATGCATTGCTAAAGAGGAGATTTAAATCACATTAGGCAGATGACTCTCAGACTAAATCTCAGAGGCAGTTCATATTCCCATAGAATTTCATAAATAATTGTTAGTCATTCCTATCTCTGTGCATATAATCATTGATATATAGAAAGTGTTTTATAGTCTCAAGAGAGTTGTCCAATACAAACACAACTAGTTTTAATTAATAAGTTAGGGTACTCAGAATGTTTTAATTCACCATTCATTTTAGTCTCCTTACACAGACACGTTAAATCAAATTAATTAAAAACAGGATCCCCTCTTGTCCAATTTCCATACTTTATCTGGAATAAGAGTCTTTCATACGATTACAACTGTCATACTGCATAACAGGTTTAAGTGGCAAATCTTTCCTTTTTTGCACAGGAAAGTTTTAGCAACAAACCAGGGAGGCATGCTGAAGAGTTTGGAAACCTATAGGTGGATTGGGGACGCAGTGCACTGGTAGGTTTTCAATAAGGCTCTGTCTACACAGCAAGTCTGTTATTTCAAAATAATTTTGAAATAATGGACCGCTGGAGTCACCAATGTTGTCAGTCAGGTGGGGTCCTCCCGATGAGTTCCTGACCTCTCTCTGGCTCCACTGATGATGATAACCAGAAGGCTGCTTGCGTGTGTGCTCAATGGTGTGTGTCATGTCAACTTTTTCAGCAGACCCCAAACAAGCTCTTCAAAGACCACAAATCAGATAAGGCTCAAAGGTGCCCGGACAGGTTTATTGATAAGCGAAGTACAGTAATAGTTGTCAGTAAACTCTACCGAATCACTACACATGTGTACTTGTAACAATGGCACCAGCAAGACCAGTGGGAAATTCGCACTGCCTCCTGGCTGGACAAAGACTGCCTCACCCCAAGACACCACTTTATATACAAGTACAAACAAGTTATACATCACTCCTGAAGTGTGAGGTTGCCACCCTCTGATGTCAGATTACCACTCTCCAACACTTCTTAGATACTGCCCTGTACGTCATGATCTGATTAGATCCTCTCTATCCATCATGCTGTCATTTTAGACCCTTTCCTGAACCTGGGTGTGTATCTGTGAGGAGTGTGGGTACTAAGGTCTTTTTTAATGAGCTAGTGGTACCGCATGCTTTCAACTTATGACCTGTACCAATTACTGTTTTGAAGTCGGTACCTAGCACCAATTACTATTCTGTACCTTGGCTTATTACCAGTTATTATTTTGCACGATCAGCCATGTTTGTGCCAAGTTCTGTGAGCAGGGACCTGCCTCCTGCTCACAGCTTAGCTTTGCTTTATGTTAGCCATGTTTTGTCCATTGTTAGCTGGGCCTCAGGCCTCAAACCAGGCCTGTGCTACATGGGCCTATGTTTTAGGCCTTCACCTCAGTACAGTAGTTTCTTACTCCAAATTCTGTAACTCTCATTTCACGAGGAGTAAAGGAAGTTGAAGGAAGAGTATTCTTCCTTTGACTTCCCGTTGTGTAGACAACACCAAAAGCCAAGTTAAAGTACTTATGCTGTTCTTTCAATGTGCAAACAACACATTTAGTTCTACTCAGAAGGTTATCTTTGCTACAAGACAGAATTGAAAATAAAATCAAAATAAAAACTGTTCTCAGAAGAAAAAACTTTAAATAATGTAGAAATAGAGATGAGAATCAAACTCTACAGGGAGAGACTAAATCCATAGACAAATCAGAGACTGCACAGATAATTCTAGTGTGCTGCTCACGGCAATTTTGACATCATACTGTACATTGACAAGCATAGATTGGAGAAATAAGGTGCTTCTATAGAGTTCCTAGGTGCACCTATAACATTTAATCCCAATTCCCAAAGTCACAGTATAAAAGCAGTAATTAACAGTAACCATTAACAGTGGGGAAATAGCTCATCAGGAAATACTCAGTTTCACTGTCAAGAAACTGTAGAAATGCAAATCAAGTAAGAATGGAAATTTCTTTTAAATCACATCTATGGATAAATATGCATGATATGTAACAAGAGATACCTTCTTTTAGTACTAGTCAAATTAGCTGCTATGAAAGATACACTCCTCTGCTCAATGCAAATGATGAGCTAAAGCTACTTCTTATCACTTTATCATCTCACCTTTTGCACTGTAGATTCCTTTTATGACTAGCTCTGCATACATTGAAAAAATATTTCAAATGACTATTTTTTTCTTATAATTATTATAGATGGACGAAGCCCTACTTGTTTAACATTCTTCCAATTAGGTATCACAATAAGCAATACTCTTTTACTTCTGAGAGAAATAAGATGTATTTTCTCACACACACTTTATGCAGTATATCATTATTACATTTAATCATGACACTCTTTCATAATAATCAGATGGAAAATATATTTGAGCCCGAGTCTTAAAACAAGTGACTACATGAGCTCCCGAAAACAAGGCCAGGAGTACATTAAAAAAAAGGGGCATTATTACAGATCTTAGTGCTTCATCACAGACAATACAGTGACCAGAAAAAAGGTCCTGGTGCCGGAATTGTAAAAAACTGGACTCTACAGAGGGGAGAAAAGAGAACGCTATACCCATTGAACAAAAAATTGACATTGATGGTGCGTCCACCCACACCGAGTCTGGATGGCAATATACACCCACTTTTGCCATGGCTTGTGAAATCACACCTAATTATGCAAATCCAGCCAGGTGCTAATTCATCCATACATGCAGAAGGTGAAGGATACAGCTGGAGAATTTATTTGGGACTAGAGTGGTGTGAAATATTTTTTTCAGCAAACAACATGCTGGATAGATTCATTGGGGGGGGGGGGGTGGCACCAAAACAATTTTGGAAATCAAGTCAAATTCAGCAAATAGTTTCATCTGAAAAAACCTCCCCTGAAAATAAAAGTTTCAGAAATAACAAAAATTCTTTTTTTTTTAAAAAGAACCATTTCAAAATGCCATTTTGAATTGGCATTTCATTTACAAGTGTTGATTTTGGACATCGAAAACATTTCATTTCAGCCCAAACAAAAATGTTAGATTTTCATTTCCGCCAAAAAACACACTAAACCCCCCAAAAGCCAATTTTAGTTCAAAAGGAACCTATCCACCGTGACCCCAAAGTTTGGCCACCAAACAAAACATCTGTTATTCACTCAACTTTCTTTGGGAAACTGGAAGCAGGAGAGAAATGGCTGTTGACCCACAAAGATGGGTCAGTAACTAAGTAACAATTATTGATTTGTCCAATGGGTTTTCAATGATAAACATTAAAATAAAGATGAGGTCTGTATTACTAAATAGCAGTGAGAAGGCAGCAGGATGCACAGCGCTATATGCTCCATGGGAAGAACAAGTTGTTGCAGCAGCACTTAAGAGTCTGTTAAAGAAGAAGAGATCCTGGCAGTGGCATGTCAGCTTGAGCTCTCCTGAGCAGCCTACATTTTTCTCCACATTCCAACAGCTGCCCTTTCCATTCAGAGTCTGAGGCTACCAAGTAGTTCTCCTGTTCCTGCCTTTGGGGCTGAAGCCAGGATACAAACACACTCTCTTCCTCTCATCTACACCCTTAAACAAAGAGGCTTGAGACAGCTGAGACTGAACCTCCACCCATTCCTTCTCTAAAATTCATCTGTTGTGTGCCTCCCAATGTAACACAGAATGAAACTTTTCTAGCATAATATCCTGTGACAGAAGTAGCATATATGGGAATAGAGACCTTTCATACACTGTTGTTGTTTTTATTTCTTGAGATGTTTTAAGCAACTTCTTTTATCAACATGCAACTTTCAAAGGTAAGCTAGGTCATAAATATCGAAATTACTCAATTGTATTGTTTGCAAGAACAATATTTAGTCATAATATATTAAATTTATTTTTTTAATTTCATTGATGGATGAACATTAAATGGCCTGGTTGCTAGGATCTAGTCATTTTAATAAAGTTTAGGTTCATATTTATTGTAAACTGCTGACAATCAGTAATGAAACCCTATAATCTTCAGATTATTTTTATTTTTTAAAATTCTTGTCTATGTTTTTACTAACTGGGAGACATCCCAGCCTTTTTATTCTCTAGTTTTTAAGATTGGATGTATGGATGTGTTTAGGAACAACCTGTAAAAATCCACAGAGTGAAAGCACCACAAAGAAAGTTCACTAGGTTTAAAAAGCCCTAAAATAGTCTAAAAAGATATTAATTAAAACATGTTCTGAATTCTGTTTTTGAGTATCCAAAGAGACTTGAGACTTGAAGCTCTCAGCTGTAAACTGCAAAAAAGAGTTCTACTTCTACTTGTCAGTGATCTTTTAAGGCATGTATTGTATTGTCTCTGTTTAAGGAGTAGGGCAGGAAAGGGTTAGCCATTACACAACTGGCATCTAAGAAAAAAAGCTCTGAGTGGTTTAGACTGGGGAAGTTAGATATCGAGTAACTGAGTAATTGCATAACTGCATTAAATATTAGCGGTTACACGACTATTGGATAGTCTCTGGGGGTGGGGCTGGCAGCTAGCGCACTCCCAGCCCCACTCCTAGGGAGCCCCCTGCCACCCTATGCTGCTGCATCTGTATCAGTGCGGGGTGGCAGGTGGGAGCCAGTCTGCAAGGGGAGCTGATTTAAAAGCCGGCTCCCCCCAAGCCGCCTCTTCCCTCCGGCTGCTGCCTCTACAGAGGCAGCAGTGCGGGGTGGGAGGGCTGCCAAGGAACAGCCTGTCCCAGCAGGCCCAAGCTCACCGTGAATAGAGGCTGCTCCACAGCAGCCTCCCCTGACCCCCATACTGCTTAAAAGGCGACTTCCCACCCAGCACTGGCTCCTGTCTGTCCCCCCCTCCCTTCCCCCGCCTCTGTGAGAGGCAGCAAGCAGGGGGGCGGGAGGGGGAGCGCCCAGGCAGTTCCATGGAGCCAGCACGTGTGGAAAGCTGGCTTAAAAGCTGGCTTCCCTCCTGCCTGCCCCACTCACTCTCTGCCCTGCTGCCTCTCTATCAAAGACAGCAGCATGGGGGTAAGGAGACAGGTGGCTCTGCAGGATCTGGTCCTAATGGGAAGATGGCTTTAAAGACCCATGGGCACCGGCTCCCCGTCCCTTGATGCCCCTGATACAGAGGCTTATTGGTTAATCATGTAGTCAACTACACGTTGACATCACTAGTTTAGACTTAAACTAATACTTTGCTAAATATTTAGTCATCTTCAAGTTATCTATGTGAGAAATGACTGTCTAGCTGAGAGTCCGTTTGTTCAAGAACTTCTCTAAAATGTAAGAGCTAGGACAACCAAATTTGGTATGCCACTTCCTCTTATCATAACTTAAAGCAAGGCCAGGGTTTGACTATACCAGGAAAGCTGGAAGTAGCTGGATTGGGACTGTTTTCTCCACCATGGAAAGGGAGGGGGCAAAGAGAGGAGGGATGCTATACTGAGAGTGGTCACTAGGGACAACAAGCACAGGGGACTGCTAAACTGCAGAATAACCACTGGGGGCAACAGCACCAGGTAGAGTGGCTGGCTGGGGATGGAGCTCCACATCCAAGTAAGTAGCCTCACTGTCCCAAGCACCTCCCCCTGGCCCTTGCCTGCTGTGCCACACCCCCCCACCGGTCAGACACCCTGCCATGGCCCCCATGGAATGATGCCTGTAGCACTGCCCTGGCCACCTCTCTCCCCACAACAAGGCAGGGGAGCAGCATGAACCATGAGGAGAGCACAGAGAGAGCAAGAGAGCACAGAGAAGATTCGTTCAAACGTGATGAGTCACCCATCCCCTTGAGACTGTCACCTGATGTGCTGAGACCCAACAGAGCTTACTGTTCACGACAAGCTCAGCATCCTGTAACCCTCTCTTGCTGAGCCCAGCTCTCCAGCTGGCTTCAGCAGAGGGACAGGGAAAGAGCCTCACCCTCAAGGCTGGAGACACGGACTGAAAGCAGTACAGTGTGCGACCTCTTCCCAACACTCAAATACACAGCCCCCGTGAGAGCTGAACCCTAGATAAATCTGTCTTTTGCTGTATAGAATTCCCCACAAAGTAAGTTCATGAAAATTTACCCTCTTTTTCAACGTAAAGAGATATGCACAGACTCCTTGCTCCCCTCCCCCGGTAACAATTATTTACACTGGGTTTATTACTAAACAAAAGTTATTTTATTAAGCACAGGTTGCACCTCTAAAAATCAGAACTCTCTGTTCCAGCAACATCCTTGGTCCAGCATGGATGCTACTGGACCAGAGAGCCCGGGAGCCAATGGCAGGAGGACCAGCGCTCCCACTGGGGCCAGTGGCAGTGGGGCCAGAGCCACACAGCAGTGCTGGGACCAGACCAGAGAACCCCGGCAGCCCTCGGCAGTGCAGGGCTGGGAACCCTGGTTGCCTACAGCAGCATGGGGCCAGAGGCTGAAGAAGCCTAGCCACCCGCAGCAGCACGAAGCCAGGGGCTGGAAAACGTCAGACACCTGAGGGCAGTGCGGGACCAGTGAAATCTGGCCACTCACTGCAGAGCAGGGGTCAGAGAATCCCAGCAGCCTGTGGCAGCTGGTGTCATGGGCAGGAGAAGCCTGGCTGCCCACAGCAGCATGGAGCTGGGGGCTGGAGAATGTCAGCAGCCCACGGCAGCATGGAGCCCAGGAAACCTGGCCACCTGCAGCAGTGCAGGACCAGGGAATCGCAGCAGTGCAGGGCCAGAGAACGGTGGCCACCCATAGCAGCCCAGGGCTGGGGGTAAGCAGCAGCAGTGCAGACAGCCCATTTGCAGAGGGTGTAGAGAAGGCCAGAGGCAGGGGCCAGCTGGCTCAAGTCTGGTGTCAGGGGACAACTCCCCGGGTCCAGCAAATTCTCATTATGATGCCAGACCGGGGAGGTCCAACCTGTATAAAGGAAGGATTTAAATGGTCATAAGAGATAGCACACAAAATGAAGTAGGTTACAAAGCAAAATAAAACAGCACATGCAAACTAAGCTTAATACACTAAGGGTATGTCTACACTACAAAGTTAATTCCAACTAACAGCTGTTAGTTCGAATTAACTTTCATAGCGTCTACACATACAAACCGCTAGTTCGAACTTAATTCGAACTAGCGGAGCTCTTAATTCGAACTAGGTAAACCTCATTCTACAAGGACTAACGCCTAGTTCGAATTAAGGGCTGTGTAGCCACTTAATTTGAACTAGTTGGAGGCTAGCCCTTCCCAGGTTGTCCTGGTGGCCACTCTGGGCCAAACCAGGAAAACTTTTCTGCCCCCCTCCCGGCACCGGAGCCCTTAAAGGGGCACGGTCTGGCTACAGTGCTCGTGCCAGTTGCAAGCCTGCCGGCACCCAGCCAGCAGACCCTGCACCTGGCACGGCATGAGCCAGCCACCCGCTGCCACCCAGCCCTCTGCCTCTTCCCAGGACCAGGCTGACGGCTCCCAGGAGCCTGCCCGGGGCCACAAGAGGCGGGCGCCCGCCTGGTCTAGTGCGGAGATCGTGGACCTCATCAAGGTTTGGGGGGAGGCCTCCAACGTCCACGACCTCCACACTAGGCACAGGAATGCGGCCGTCTAGGGCAGGATAGCTGCCAGCCTGGCCACCAAAGGCCACATGCAAACCCAGGAGCAGGTCTGCATGAAAATCAAGTTGGTCCAGTGAGACCCCTGAGCCCTGAGCTTAGAACATAAGAACATAAGAACGGCCGTACTGGGTCAGACCAAAGGTCCATCTAGCCCAGTAGCATGTCTGCCAACAGTAGCCAGCACCAGGTACCCCGGAGGGGATGGACCGAAGACAATGACCAAGCCATTTGTCTCGTGCCATCCATCTCCAGCCTTCCACAAACAGAGGCCAGGGACACCGTTCCTACCCCCTGGCTAACAGCACTCCATGGACCCAACCTCCATGAATTTATCTAGCTTCTCTTTAAACTCTGTTATAGTTCTAGCCTTCACAGCCTCCTGTGGCAAGGAGTTCCAAAGGCTGACATTGTGCTGTGTGAAGAAGAACTTTCGCTTATTAGTTTTAAACCTGCTGTCCATTCATTTCATTTGGTGTCCTCTAGTCCTTCTTTTATGGGAACTAATGAAGAACTTTTCTTTATTCACCCTCTCCACACCACTCATGCTTTTATAGACCTCTATCATATCCCCCCTCAGTCTCTTCTTTTCTAAGCTGAAAAGTCCCAGTCTCTTTACCCTCTCTTCATATGGGACCTGTTCCAAACCCCTAATCATTATAGTTGCCCTTTTCTGAACCCTTTCCAAGGCCAAAATATCTTTTTTGAGGTGAGGAGACCACATCTGTACACAGTACTGAAGATATGGCGTACCACAGTTTTAGACTTCCCCTCCTCCTTCTTCCCCTGGCTTCCCCCTTCCAGCTCCCTCCTCCCAGGTTTCCCCCTCTCCTCTCCCACCCTCTCTCTTCCCCTCTCCCACCTCCTTTTCCCAGTCTCCCCAGAGGTTAATCCCCCCACCCCCAGTTTTGTTAAATAAAGAGAGTTTCTATTTTTGAACACGTGTCCTTTATTTTTTACATCAGGAAGGAGGGCTAGGGAAGGGTAAGTGGAGGGAGGTGAGGGAGAAATGGGGCATGAGCCCCCGATGGGGAGGACTGGGGTGGCTCTGCGGGCTCCTCGGGGTGGAAGCTCTCCTGCAGGGCCTCCTGGATCCTGACAGCCCCCCGATTGACACCCCCGGATGGCAGCCTGCGGCAAGTGCAGCCGGGCTGGTGGCCGAGTGCTGTGATGTGCCGAGTGTGGGCACTCAGGGCACTCTAAGACAGACTGCTGTGCTGCCCCTCATCGAGGTAGACAAGCAAGCGGGGAACCCTGAGAACTGTCTGTCCGGGGTGGGGATCGGGTCCCTTTAAGCACAGTCCTCGGCTAGCCTGAGGCAGCAGCTCCACGCTCTAAGTCCTAACCTGATGCCCTGCCAGCACTGGTTCCAGCCAGCCTTAACTTCGGTTCAGGGTCCACTCAATGTGGACATTCTAGCTCGAATTAGCAAAATGCTGATTCGAATTAGTTTTTAGGTCTAGATGCACTAATTCGAATGAGCTTAGTTCGAATTAGTGCTGTAGTGTAAGGAAATTCCTTATTCAAAAGCAGTTGTAATAAAGATTATTTAAAAGAATAGTCCATCCTATTATTTCACAAGACAAGAAGGACAGCTTTCATCAATTATATTAAGTGCAGCCATTTTCACCATCCTCATTAAATATTACACACTCCCATTCCATGCTAAAATGATCATAATTATTTCCTCTTAGTGTAATTCAAACAAGAACACTTACCTTTATGGTAACATTTCCTTTTGTTATTTTTCTCATATTGAAACCTACTGTGGGAATCATATCTTCTGTGAACTGCCCTGACTGAAAACAAAAAAAACAAAAAAGAGGTTATAACTAATATACCTAACAATGAAGGCATTCAGAATTTGTATTCTAAATAATCTTTCATTTTCCCAACATAAACTGAAAATTATGTAAATTCTTTAAAATAATATGGACCAATGCTTTAACACACTATCTCACTATTGTGAGAAAACCAAGTAATGTCTAGACTCTTGGTCCTAGACTGATTATCATGAGTAGTCAAAGAAATTCATCACTCTTTATCTGGTTCCTTGAAGGGGAGAGGGACCTAGAACCTGCAGGCTGGATCCAGCTCATGGCATGCCTTGATCTGTCCACAATGCTCAGGGCTCCCTCCCGATTACAATGAGGCCTTGACAGCACTAGGACATTTCTCCTAAAGTACCTCACCATTGCTACCATGGATTCATGTCCACCAAAGGTAACGATGCTCTGGGGGCATCTGGCAGCACAGCTAGAGTGGGCCAGAGTGGCTTCCGGCACCACGGCTGGCATGTATGTTCCCTGCATCTCTGTGTGTGCGTGTGCGTGTGTGTGTGTGTTCATACAGCCCACCCCTCCCCCCGCCCAGGGGCAGGAGGGATGCCTATGTACGCACAACAGTGAGAACGCTAATGTGTGGTGATGCAGGGAAAAACTGGTGTTTTGAGTACCTTTGTGTTGGAAGCGCCATTTACCCTCAAGTTCTAACTATTACTACCATAAGTGGAGCTAAACAATGATAACTTGGGAAATTTTAGAAAAATACATTGCTACAATAAAGGAACAGAGGGGTTTTTTTCTAAAACAATCTTTACCATAGTACCTAACAACTAAAACAGATAGCCCATGAAAGAGAAGTGGAAAATGAGAATTTATGAAATGGACTCCATGACCTCTCCATCCTCCACTTCCAAAAACGTAAAACCAACACCTTTAATAAATATAGTACACATTTTGTCCCACTAGCAACATTATACTGGAGTTATTTTCTATGCCACTTGACAGCTGACTGATTCCTAATGCTATTACTGATCACATCAGACTTGTTGCATCTTACCCCTGCATTAACTGGGGTTAAGAGGATAATATTCCATCATTCATATAGTTTATCAACCAATTATGGTAAACCAGTTTTAGTCTAGGGCTGAGGTTCTCAAAACTTTAGCAATCCAAGGTAAGGATATTAAAGGAACGTAATTCACTAACCGTGTAGTCGATAAAATTTGTATCAACTACATGATTAGTCAACAAGGGAAGGCTTGCTCAGTCCTGGCTTGCGCACGGTCTGGGAGTTACCCCCGCTGGAGCGCTGCAGTTTAAATGTAGTAAGATCTGGGCGCGCAGGCAACCCAGCTCCTACTACATTTAAACTGCAGAGGAGCAGCAGTGGTAGGTCCTAGACCCAGCGCAAACCAGGACTTAGCAAGCCCAGCTCAGTCCTGGCTCATGCTGGGTCCAGCAGCCCCTGTCCCTGCTGGGACCCTCTGCGGATAGGGGCTACTCTGCAGGATGGGGAGCAGACCCCGCCTCTCAAGCTGCCATCTCTGATAAAGGCAGCAGCGTGGGGGGGCAGGTGGCAGCACGGAGACAGTGCTGGGGGGAACTGGCCTTTTAGCCAGCTCTTCCCAGCACTGGTTCCTGCTTCCTCCCCCCTTGTTGCCTCTGATACAGAGGCAGCAAATGTGTGTGTGTGGTGGGGGGGGGGCGGGAATACGAATAGTTGAGTAGTGGACTCAACTACGCGATAAGCCTAGTTTTATCGGGTAATTGACTACTCGTTTACATCTCTAATCCAAGGATCCCCTCCCTACCACCACCATCAGCAGCACACAGAACTAGTGCAGCTTCCAGCTGCTGGCTCCACACTGCTGCCTGCATGTGTGTCCCTGCTGCCCCTAGATGGGAACAGGGGAATCCTGGGAGCAGTGCATGGAGACACACACACACACCCCACAGGGCCACGGGGAATGCACATGCTGCCTTTGGTGCAAAGCGAGCGGCCGGAAGCCACTCTAGCCCCACTGCCCTGCTGGTAGTGGTGGCGGTGGTCCCCAGAACATTTTAAACTACCCAGGGGCAACAGGCAGGGCTGGGGAATGCATGCGGGGGAGCACACAGGAGCAGCATGACCCCCAGAGCCGCTGCCAGAAAAGAGTAACCTAGGTAAGAGCTGTACCCTTTACTGCCCCTCCCAACCCTGCACTCCTTCATACAGCCTGCATATTCTCCCCTCACCGCTTTTGCCCCCAAACTGCTGCACCCCCTCCAGCCCTCAAACTCCCTCCCAGAGCCTGTACCCCTCACCCCTCCTGCATCCCTAACCCCTGTCCCAGGCCAGAGCCTTCACCCAGGACCCAGACTCCCTCCCAGATCCTAACCACTCAACCCTCTTGCACATAAACTCCCAGAACCTGCACTCCCTCCTACAGCTCAATGCCCTGCCCCAGCCCAAAGCCTGCAACTAAATTTCCTCCCAGAGCCTGCACCCCTCCTCCACCCAAATTCCCTCCAAGAGCCTTAGGGTATGTCTGCACTGCCACCCTAGTTCGAACTAGGGTGGCTAATGTAGGAATTTGAACTTGCAAATGAAGCCTGGGATTTAAATATTTTGGGCTTTATTTGCATGTTCCCGGGCGCCGCCATTTTTAAATGCCCCGTAGTTCGAACTCCCTGCCCGCAGCTACATGCGGCACGGACTAGGTAGTTCGAATTAAAGCTCCTAATTCGAACTACCATTACTCCTCCTGCAATGCCACTTCTAAAGCCAGAAGTGATCGCCGTGATCACCTACGCTGAGTGGCTGTGTTTGTAATACAAGCCTGCAAATACGGTGTCATAGATGTTTTGAGACACTGAATTAAATGCCTCCAAATACTGAATTATCTATATTGACTATTGCTACTAATAGTCACTCTTATCATTTACAATGGCGTAGATTCTGCTTGGTTATATTTGTTCAAATCCAAAATAACTCTTTTACAGATAATGGAATTTGTTTGGATTTTTCACTGGTACAACAGAACAAAATCTTGCCTAAGTTCTTCAGGGCAGGGATTGTCTCACAATGTGTTTGTACAGGGCTTAGTACAGTGGGACCCTGACAAGAATCTCTGAATCTACTGCAATACAAACAACATCCTACCATTCTTTTTTACAGTCCATCACAGTTTGGGTTTAACAGACTCAGCCTTTTTTCCCCACTCAACTGCTCCTCTCCCACACATACACTTTCAATCCCCTTCCCTCAGGTCTATTACATTCAAAAATAACCCATTGTAAATCACTTTATCCTGGACTGTTTACTCCAGAATTGGTTCCCAACGAACCCTTCTCTATCATAATACCTTATCTCCAGTTTGGACACAATACATTAGCTTCTCCATAACTGCAATCTATGCCTTTCACCATGTTTTCTGATTTGGGAAAAGTGATTTATCTCATAATATTCTTCTTAAACTGCATCTGTGCTGACAAAAATCAGACATATAATGTTTCACTAATGCATCTCCACTGATTGCAACGGCAAATACTGTAGCGTACACTGTGCACTTTTTTTGTACCACCAAATTGTCTATTCTATTCTGACTAGATATACATAAATATGATAACAAGAAGTTGAGAGTCCTGTCTATGCTCCACTTCCAACATTGCTACCACTGGTTGAGATGTGAAGTGATGACTTATAGCCACAAAGTTTGCTAATGTAAATGCAGTCAAGAATCAAATGGCACTATTTCTCAGCCAGCTTGTTCTCCTCTAGCCTATAGCAAAAGGTTTATAGTTTCTGCCAATCCCAGTGTACCCACACAGAGCATCATAAACATGCTGATAGTGGGAAGCCAACTGCTTGTAAATCATTAAGCACTAACACCGGTGCTGTCATCTTATTGTAAGACTATTTCCATTTTTGCAATGGTTGCAAGTAGCAAGATGATTTATTGTTTGCCAAGTAAGAACTCCCAAGGGCAGAGCAAACCTTGTGAGCTGAATGCTCCTCAGAGGTCTAGACTAACAGCAGCAGTGCTGAGGCCCATCAGATCACCTGAACACCAGATACCTCAGCAAACTGTTTTTTACAATCTAAACTGCAGACATCCTTTTCTGCTTGCTGATTGATGGTTTTCTTCACAATTTATCCTCCTCCCAGTGGCCACACAGCTAGCCTCACTTTTCCATTGCTCTAAGCGTGTCTTCATCCTTCCATCCTTTTTTCCCCTAGTATCCTTCTTTCTTCCTCCTCTTCTCATCCATCCTATCCCCCACAGCCATTTCCTTTACCACACCTTGGTCCCTAAATTATAAAATAAAACAAACAAACAAAAACCCTGGGCCTAAAGTTGTATGCTTATTATCACCATCCCAATCATTTGCCTATATGTTGTATCTCTTCCTTCCATGCTTCCTCTGGTTTTTATCTTCTTAAACTGCCATCTTCTCAGGGTAGGGACTGACTCTTCAAGAGTCTAGCCCATTATGGGTGACACTGCAATATATATTAGTAATAATGACAGACAAAATGGAGACAATAGGATGCATTAGGAAGCCCAAAGAAAAGATTAACTTTCTGTAACAATAGATAGTTGATCAGTACACACTCACAAATAGAGCTGGTTGAAAGTTTTCTGCCACAACAATTTTCCATCAAAAACAAAAAACAAAAAAATCCCACTGATTTGATGGAATCAGAATGTTCCATGGGAGAATGTGTCAATGACACTGAAACTTTTCATAGAAATCAGGAAGTCCAGCTGATCAGCAGCTCCTCAGCTCTCTAGTTGCTTGCTAGCTTGTCTGTTACCTAGCTTCCTGGCTGCTATGACATAATAATATTGTCAGAAACTTTCAACTTTATATTACATTGCAATCAACAAAACTTTTATGTAATGTTATAAAGTCAAAACTAAACGTTTTGACCTTATCAAACAAACCAAAATGTTTTGATGTGGTCAAAATAAAGTGTCATTTGGATTATTCCAAAATGAAATTACAGAATTTTGCTCCAGCAGACATTTTGAAAAATTACTGTTTCATTCCTATTCTAAATATATTTTGGAATAGCCATAAAATGGGTGTTCCAGCTCTATTTCAAACAACTCTGATATTCAGTTTGTATCTTTTTGGCATCAGGAAAGCAAATCTTTAGGAAGGACTTGAATGTGAAGACTAATGGCTTGACATTCTGAGGGCACATCTTCACAACCCACTGGATCAACAGTCAGCAATCAAACAAACGGGGTTTGATAAATGTGATAAATCAACTGCTGAGCTCTCGTCCATTGACTCAGTACCCCAGCAGAACAAGGAGCATAGAAGGAGTCAACAGGAGAGCATAGTAGGTAGATCTAAGTATGTCTTAGTATGTAGACTAAGACTGAGATGCAGAAAGCATTCTAAACAAAGGGACAGAATGGAATAGTGGGAATGGGAGGAGATGAACAGGACATTGACTCCAGCAACACGTGGGGAGGATACATACTACTATAAATCAGACACAAAAGCTGATGTAAACCTACTAAAGGTAATAAGAAAAAAATTAAAACTTAATGCAATGGACACAGAAGGGATTCAGTGAAGATTAAAGACCCAATGATAGACAAGAAAATTATTTTATCAGGTGCATATTAGCTAGATAGGCGGTCTTGATGTGAGGATTTATATAAAAATACTGTTTCATTGTAAAAAAAAAAAAAAAAAAGACTTTGCATAATGTACAAATATCCTTTGCCTGGGATCTGCAATGAGATGGATGAGCCTGATAATCAAAAAGCTATTTCTGGTCTCTAACTTTAACCTCACATATGTTGTTGGTGTGATATTAAAGCGATTGCAAAATGGTTACTGTCCCAGCGTTCTTCCCAACCCCCACTGTCTATAGAGATCTTATGACAGGATGAGGACTTCACCACCGACAATTACACTCTCTTGTGAGGGGGCTGGGAGGTGAAAAAGGAGGAAGATAAGTGCCTGGCATTCGGCTACAAGGCACTAGAAATCCTAACACAGTTTCTAGGAACCATCTATTTCCCAGCCCCAAATACCAGTCACGTCCCCCATGTGCTATTGTACACTGCCCCCCGTGACCGCTCCCAGGAGGGAAACCAACCACATCCCGCGGGGCTGGGGGCCTGCTGCATCCAAAGCCAGGGACAGACCGCCTCCATTTCGCTCAACGAGAAACAGCCCCAGAAAGCCCTCTCGCAGCAGCGCAGAGGAGGCCTTCCTGCCCCCCTAAAGAGAGTCAGCCCCACCCTAGAGACACTGACCCCACCGATCCCAGACACCGAACTCCCCCGCCCGCCCCGGGGCGCCCTCCCCTCTCATTATAGGCACCACCTCCCCTCCCGCGCTGCCCCGAGACAGACCCCCCCCCCGCCTCATGAGAGACACAGGTGCCCCCCTAGAGCCAGGGTCCCCTCCCCCCACCGCATTAGAGGCCCAGCTCCCCATCCTCCCCGGAGCCAGCACCCCCTCCCCTCCCGAGCTAGGGCCCACCCGCCCCATCAGACAGACAGGCAGACCCCCCCCCCCTCACCCCCCACCAGGCGCAGGCCCCCTTCTCCCGGGGAGCGACAGCGGGCGCCGTACCGCCAGCACGGTGAGCAGGGTGGTCTTGCCGGAGTACTGCAGCCCCACCAGGGTGAGCTCCATCTCCTCCTTCCAGAAGAGCGAGCGCAGCCACTCCAGCAGCCGCGCCACCAGCGCCAGCATCCCGGCCAGCGCCCCGACCCGCCCCCAGCTCTGGCGGCACCGCGGGCTCCGCGGCGCTCGGGTGCGGGGCGGCGGCGGCGGCGGCTGCCCTGGGGACGGCGGCACCGGAGCTGGAGCAGCTGAGCGAGGAGACGCACGTGATCCCGGCCACCGCCCTTCTCCCCCGGCTGCCGCTGGCTGAGTCGCCGCAGACTGGGAGGGGCTCGGGACGGAGCGGCCGGGCGGCTGTGCGCGGCACCTGGTGCTGCGGGGGGGGGGGGGGTGTGACACGCTGGGAGCCCTTGAGGCTGTCACCAAGGGGCAGGGCCCAGGAGTCACCTGAGGGGCGGGAGGGTCACGTGAGGGCTGGTCACGACAGGGCGGATCTATGGGAAGGGTCACTGAGGGGGTGACAGGATGGATCTGTGGGAAGGGTCACTGAGGGGGTGACAGGATGGATCTGTGGGAAGGGTCATTGAAGCGTGACCGGCTGAATCCCGTGGGGGGAGGGGGTCACTCAGTGACTGGGGGGGGTCACATGTGGGGTGCTAGGAGGGTCCCTTCATGGGAGTTGTTACTGTAGGGCAGGGATCACATAAGGAGGAAAAGAGTGGGTCCTCACAGGGTGGGCTCTCACTGCGGGCGGGGGTGGCAGATCATGTTGGGGCAAATAGGGTAGGTACTCCCATGGGGGGTCACTAGGTGGCAAGGTAGTGACTCTGTACAGGGGTGTTGTGCAGAGAATGCAGGGCCCAGTGGTTGGGGTCTTGTGGCACTCAGTTCTTCAGAGAATCTAGGATCACTTCCCCACTCTGCCACTGATTGCTTGTGTGATTTTAGCCAAGTCATTTAACCCATCTGTGCTTCAGTTTCCAGTGGGTATTGCAGACCTGTCCAGCCTATAATATTTGTCATTAATATTATGAAAAACTCAGATATTACATATTGGAAGTGACATGCTAGCATGTGGTTTTTCACTATCACAAACAAGGCTCTTCTTTTTTTTGCAACTGATATGCAAGCTCACTAATACCACATTATTTTGACTCATAGTATTGCACGAAATCTTATATTTTCCCTACATACAAAATATATCACACACTATCTGAATGAGTATGTCAACCTGGAATTATTTTTTGTTAACCTCACTGAAGTTATAATTAAAGCTCTGTATTAGAATGAGGGAGATTGTGGGTTGTGTGTCATTTCTCCCTTGTTAAAAGCAGAAGAAAATTCCTTTTGACAATGCATCTGTGGCTGACAGTAGAACGAAGCTGTGTGGCATGATATGGTTGAGGTATCCCATAACATGGAATTTTCTGGCTTTTTAAGATTTGGGGTTGTCGTCACACATTCTAAATTACATTTATTATCATAATGCATAGGGAACAAAAATAAGGTGGACAGTGTTAGGCACAGCGGGGAAGAAAGTAGTAGGCAGCCTTTGCTCTGCAGAGCTTAAAATCTAAACAGACAAAAGAGGAGAAAAGGATATAGCATGCAAGTGGAGCGAACAACATCATGGCCTGCAAATGTCATGTTATATATGGGTGGCAGATATAACAGGCCATGGAAGGCTAAACCCTCTCTGGAACTGTTGCCACCAACTCACCACCAGTCAGACACCTATGCAATGGTGGCCCTACTACTTTCCTTCCTTGCTCCATCCCTTCCCCAAGACCCCCACTGTTTGCTGCTGCTGTCTGCCTGGTAAGTCTTCCCCCCACTGCACTGCCCTGTCCTTGTCTTTCCCTCCTCACTCCTTCTTCCCCCTCAGGGTGGGGGAGCAAGGAGGATTGTGGCAAGCTAGTGGTGAGTGGGCAGGGGGAGAGTCTGGCATGCCAGTGAGAAGACAAGTGATTAACATGGAGGTGAGGAGGGATACAGCAGAGGCAAGGAAACTGAGCAAGGAGAAGACTGAGGGGGTGGGGCCAGTAGCAGGCTGGAGGTGGAATGTGGTGGGGGGGGGGGACTGAGGGTAGAAGAGGCGGGACAGGGAGCTAGCCTACCCCAAGGAAAGCTTTACCAGCTACCCATGATGTTGTTCCATGAGTTTTCTTTAAAAAAAGAGTTAAAGGTGGAATTTAGTTGGGGGGGGGGCGGTAACTAAGTTAAATGGAGAGAAGACATTGAAGGGAGTTGAATGAGAGTACGAAGGGCAAGTGTGATGTGAAGCTCTGGTGAAGAGATAGAGAGCAGTGACACGAGATGGGGGAATATGGCAGAAAATGTCCTGTCAAAATTGGAGAAAAACTCTGCTGGTTTCAGTGTCAAATGGACACAGCTAATCTCTTTTCAACAAAGTTTTGTTTATTAAATGTCTATTATGAAATGATATTGCCTCATCCAGATATGCACATGATCAAATTGACTCTCTGTGCCATCTTATTGCTGAATCTGACGCCATTGCCCCTCTGCTCATTGAGACTGTCATTCATCATGTTGTGTCTACATTTACATTTTAAGCCACCAGGAGTTGATACCTTTGTAGTATATATCACCTAGAACAGGGGTGGGCAAAAGGGCCTCTGCGGGTTGATCCTGCCTGCGGAGGACCTGCCGGTACCCACCCCCAGGCCATTCAGGGCCTAGGGAGCGGGGAGTGTGCAGCGGTTAGAGTCAACCCTGGTGGTTGACTCGAAGACCTGCACGACCGAGGGCAGGGAGTGAGAGACTTCACGCTCCCCCAGGCCAATCAGGGCTTGGAGGTGGGGGGTGGGGAGTGCACAAAGTCTCTTCCCACCCTGCAAAGGGCGCAGTGATTCTAAGCGCTGCATGCTCCTTGCAGGATCAGGGCAGGGCAGGAGGAGACTTTGCATGATCTCCCCCACCGCCAAGTCCTGACTGGCCAGGGGTGGAGGGGAGCATGCAACATTTCTTCCCACCGTCAGGGGCACGGGCAACTAGAGGGAACTGCCAGCTGTTCAGAACAGCTGGTAATTCTCTCTGGGGAGTGTGGGTCCAAAGACTTCGTATCCCCACCCACCCACAGACCAATCAGGGTCTGTGGGCAGGGAAGCAGGAAGTATCCTGGCCCCACCCCTTCAGCCCAGGGCCACTTCAAAAATTTCTAAAGTGTCCCCTGGTCAAAAATTATTGCCCACCCCTGACTTAGTATGCTTTCAATACTGCAACAATAATAGATACTACCACAACTACATCTTTTCCTATTAACAGCAGAGACAGGTCTTATGAAATACAGCCAATCTAGTTCACAGGAATGGGCTGTATGGAAAGCAGAGGTTATGATTTGCGGATGTAGTGGACAACCTGCAAAGTGCAGGGGCTTCAGTTTGCAGGTGGGCTCTTTGAAAGACCACCATTTTGGTTCAAATAGGTCATGTAGAACAGTAGAATGAAGCCATCTGAGTTCACATCAAGTAGGAAAGTGTTGTGGAAAATTTGCGCAGGGCTTTTAAATACTTCAGTGACACAGAGATATTATGGTAATGGGGGCTTAAAACAACCTGAAGAGATATACAGATACAGTACACTTTAACAATGAGTAGTAGGAGGGCTATGTTTCTGTCATACAAGTAATAAATATCAGGACTGTCAGTTAACCTTTAACTCATGCAATTAACTCAAAAAATTAAGGGTGATTTAAACGATCACAATCACACTGTTAAACAATAGAATAACAATTGAAATTTCTTAGGTATTTTTGAATGTTATTCTACGGTTTCAATTACAACACAGAATTCAAAATGTTCAGTGCTCACTTTACATTATTTTTATTAAAATATTTGTACTATAAAAATACTATAATAAGAAATAGTATTTTTCAATTCACTTCATACAAGTACTGTAGTGCAATCTCTTTATTGCGAAAGTATAACTTTCAAATGTAGAGGTTTTTTGTTACATAACTGCACTCAAAACCAAAATGAGGTAAAACTATAGAGCCTGCAAATCCATCCAGTCACACTTCTTGTACAATCACCAAGACAAACAAGTGTGTTTACATTTATGAGGGATATTACTGCCTGCTTATTATTTACAATGTCATCTGAAAGTGAGAACAGGCATTTGCACAGTACTTTTGTAGCCCGTGTTGCAAGGTATTTACATGCCAGATATGCTAAATGTTTCTATGCCCCTTCATATTTCAGCCACCATTCCAGAATATATACCTCCATGCTGATGATGCTCATTAAAAAATGCATTAATTAAATTTTTGATTGAATTTTCTGGGAAAGAATTATATGTCCCCTGCTCTGTTTTACCTGTATTCTGCCATATATTTCATGTTATAGCATTCTCTAATGATGACTCAGCGCTGTTTGTTTTAAGAAGATTTTCACAGCAGATTTGACAGAACATAAAAAGGTACAAATGTGAGATTTATAAAATACCTACAGGCTTTGGCCCAAGATTTAAGAATCTAAAGTGCTGTCCAAAATCTGAGAGGAATGAGGTGTGGAACGTGCTTTCAGAAGTCTTAAAAGAGCAACACTCTGAAATAGAAATTATAGAACCCAAGCCCCCGAAAAAGAAAATCAACATTCTGTTAGTGGCATTTAACATAGATGATGAAAATGAACATTCAGTTCACAGGACTTTGGATCACTACTGAGCAGAACCTGTCATCATCATGGACACGTCCTCTGGACTGGTGGTTGAAGAATGAAGTGACACATGAATCTTTAAATATGTAAATGTAAATATCTTGTGATGCTGGCTGCAATAGTGCAATACGAATGTCTTTTTTTACTTTCAGATGACTTTGTAAATTAGAAGTGAGGAGCATTATCTACTACAAATGTAAACAAACTTGTTTGCCTGAGCATTTGGCTAAACAAAAAGGAGGACTGAGTGGACTTGTAGGCGCTAACATTTTACATTATTTTATTTTTGAATACCATTATTTTTTGCACATAATTCTACATTTGTAAGTTCCGCTTTAATGATAAAGAGATTGCACTACAGTGTTTATAGTATGTGGATTTAAAATATTTGTTTTTGTTTTTTTACTGTGCAAATATTTGTAATAGAAAAAATAAAGTGAGCATTGTACACTTTGTATTCTATGTTGTAACTGTATTTCAGACCTCCAGAAAGAGGATCATAGAATAATGTGTAACTAATATCTTATGAAAAGCTTGCACATTTGTTCAAATGCTCAAGTTTCTTATAAAGTCCTAATGAGACAATCTTTCTTGGTATAAAAGCCAAATTCTTTAGCTTCTAGTCTGCAGACAGTCTAACAAAAGTATTGCATGAAATTCTGGGAGAACATATTTCTTTATAGCTGCAGCTAAAAAACAAACAAACACTTTTTATGGTTTGAGGTACTGGACTGAAACTCAGAAGATCTGCATTCAATACATGGTGTGACTTTGGGATACTCAGTCTCTCTGTGACTTAGTTGCCTATCAGTAAAATTATACTTCCTTTCTCCTACCCTTTACTCATCTCATCTATTGAGTTTGAACCAGGCAGGAATTTATGTGTCCAAACAGCACTTCATACAGTTGGGTCCTCTAAGCATTCTTAAAATGTATTTGGTTTATTATTTTTATTCTATCTCCTTTTAATGATTAGGCCTACAAATTTAACCTAATTGTGAGTTCAACTGTTAAGCTCACACTTGGTAAAAAAAGAAGACTATGTAACCAGAAATCAGTGAACAAAACTTGGTGTGTCAGAAATTAGGCCTAACTAGTGGACAAGATAATGAGAAGATAGGCTAGTCCACTAATAAGGCCTAATTAGGTGTTTCCAGCTGTGTGTTTCCACACCAATTAGGACTTTTGTGGTCCTGAAAAAGAGACTTGTGGAATGGGGAAGCTGGCTTCTGTGACACTGGCTGCAAGATGAGAGAAGGGAAAGGAGCAAGTTTAATCATCATGGCTGCCATCTTCACTATCTTCTGAAACCTAGCACTTTCTTCATCCTTTCCTGATAGACGACTGGGCCAGAAAAAGAGGGAAGTGAACACCACCAGCTCTGGCTAATTTTCATACTCCACCTGCACTGCACCTCCCTTCCCACCATGTGTCCTTTCCTTCCCCATCTTTATTTTCTTTATTACCTCTCTCCTTTTTCTGTTTAGTAAGTAGGGTTGCCAGATGGTTTCAACAAAAATACTGGACACACTTGACATTACATCACAATCTACATTACATCTTATTTAGAAAATACCCAGGGTTGCCAGGTGTCTGGTTTTGAACTGGACAGTCCGGTATTTCAGCTTTCTGTCCGGGAAACAAATTGAGATGTATATATATTGGGAAACAAATATATATGTCCAGTATTTTCTAATTAAGTTTTTATTATTATCATGAGTATCAGTACGTAGTTGCATACTGCCTGGCTGGTAGACATGCTCACACTGCGTGAGTGTGTCTACCAGCCAGGCAGTACACAACTACACAGTAGAGAGGAGGGGGGTGGGATGGAATCCCCGGGGCCAGACTCGCCCATGCACCCCACTGGGACCGTGAGCAGGACGGGCAACACCCCAGGATCTGCGTGCACCCGGGCCAGCCCCACTCCCTGGTGGCCGGTTCCCCCCCCACGCTCCACGCCCAGCCAGCCCTGCTCCCCGGCAGCTGGTTCCCCCCCCGGCCAGCCCCACTCCCCCCACCCCCCTCCTGGCCAGCCCTGCTTCCCGCCTGCTGGTTTCCCCCCCCCCAATCTCCTCCGGCCAGCCCTGCTCCCCCCAACCCCCTCCCGGCCAGCCCTGCTTCCCGCTGGCCTCTCCCCCCTCCCACCCCAATCTCCCCTGGCCAGCCCCACTCCTCCCAACACCCTCCGGCCAGCCCCACTCCCCTCCCAGCTGGTCCCCCCTCCCACCATCTGAGATCAAGTGTGTCCGGTATTTTTTTTAAACCATCTGGTAACCCTGAAAATATCGGACATTTATATTTTCTCATTTATATTTTCTCAATTTGTTTCCTGAACAGAAAGCTCAAATACTGGACTGTCTGGTTCAAAACTGGACACCTGGCAGCCCTATTAGTAAGTCTGGCTTAGCCAGGCAAGACTGCATCTTCTGCAACACTGCTGTGAGCCTATGTCCAGAAAGAGGCAGCTAAAAGCTATGCCATAAGCTGTCCAATCTAATCAAGGTTGCCGGATCTTGGAGTGGCTGATAAGGCAGTTCCTGTGATTTTTCCAGCAGAGAGGCAGCAAGCAGCATTCACGTGAGAGACAGAAGCTGCAGTTTTTTTGGCTGTTCCTTTTTAGTTTGTTCCTGTGTGTGTGTTGTCTTCTAGATAATGGGATGAATCTTTAACAATTCTAGCTCATTTCAACTAACTTTCTCTGCTCCCCTCTTAAAAAGGGACATTTGTACAGTAGATCATACCATTTAAAAGACTGTTAGATGTGGCACAGGGGAACTTTCCTTTAAAAAACTCTACCGCTAAAGGAAAAAAGAACAAGTGATGTTACAGTGAAAGCCTTACTTAATATCTTAAATTTCAAATGCTTTAACTATTTTTGTACTTTTTGTATCATTAATAAAGGGTTAAAGAAAATTAATGGTGTGCTTGCCATGACAATAAGCAGGCTGAGAACTCTGTGTAACAAACACCAAATATATTTAAAATGGTTTAATGTTGGACGGTTTCAGGGTCATGTTAACACCTTTAACCCTTTAGTCCCACTAAAAAATACAGCATAGGATTCCAGAGACACCGCTGGAACCATAAACATATTTAAGAGGATGTATATGTACCCTTAGAATAAGATACATTTAATAATGTTGACATCTACTATATATTTGAGAGGGTTTGTCTGTCTGTCTGTCTGTCTGTTCGTTCAAGAACTCCTCCTGAACAATAAAAGCTAGGAGCACCAAATTTGGTATGCAGCTTCCTTTTATCATAACTTAAAGCAAGGTAAGATTTGGTTGTTCGAGGAAAATAGGATGTGCCTGGAATGGGATTGCTTCTCAGAAAACCATGCAGAAAAGAGACAGAATCAGCAGGCAGTTTAAAGGGGCTGGCTGTGGGTGTACCCCGGCCAAGATTGTCCTGGCCCCAAGCCTCCTATCACCCAAGCAACCTTTAGGAAGGGAGGAGTCCTGAAGCCCCCTTTTCCAATTTATACAGGGAACATTGGTGGCATTTCCCCTTTGTCAGGGAGTGAGGGGAAAGTTCACAGTTTGCTGGATTCCTTGCTCTGGGTGGTAAGCACAGGGGCCTGACAAACCTGGACCTGCCCCAGCCAGGGGACATGCACCTCTCCCAAAGCTGTGCATGCTGCAGCTGCAGCATCCATGTAGAGGCACTTCTCACCTGGCCCCAAGCCGCTGCACTGAGAGGGCTGGTGTAGTCCTCTCTTCCTGTGGCAGCCCGCATACTGAACCCCTCATCCCCAGCCCCAGCCCAGAGCATATACATTTTCATTTTATTTTCCAAAAACCAAAATTGAGTTAAGGACCCAAGCAATGTTGGGTAAATCTTCTAGTACAATGCATCTGTGCTAAGTTAGGTTGTATCCACATCAAAACCCCATATCCAAGCACTCCTAAACTTCAAGGATGGCAAGGAGTTCAGAATCCCCAACTTTGGAACACCCTCATTTGGAGATGAGGGTTTTAGTCTACTTTGTGGCTCAGGCTCATTTCTAGTGGTGGCAGTTAAGCTGAATAAAAATAAACTTGCAATTTAATGAAGTCTCTAGGGAGATTAATATGAACAGAAATGATTTATCTTGGGGGCGGCATGGATAAGAGAGAGAGAGAGAGAGTGAGCTGGTTTATTCTGGCATAGTAATATCAGATGGGGGGGAGGAATCTGCAATATAAGTCACACACTTTTCTATTAATGAGACAATGAACTAGCATGTGACCACTTGCCACTTCTTTTACAGCTAGGTCAAGCATTTGCATATGCTAAGGAAAATACAGAGGTTTTAATGAATTGAAAGCATTTGTTATGCTGGAGATATATACATATACACACACACACACACATAAATATATAATGTGTATAATCCACACCATATATATTAGTGTGTATTAAGCACAAATATTATAGCACTTGTATAGCCTAAAGTGGTCTACATATGTACTATAATCTTGTTCACTTACGCTAAGTATCCATCTTACATTAGCTGAAGTATGCTTTGGCTTAAGCAGATAGCAAAGCTGTCAAGATCAGAACAAGGAGATAAATGGTACATGGTGGTACCAGAAAAACAAGGGATAATGCTAGTTGGTTAAATCTGGTTTCAGATTATGTATACAGTACTTTCTACTTGTAAACAGTATATAATAAGATGGTTTTAGGGTGTAACTTAGGGAGCACAGCTTCTGTGTTAGGTGAATGTAACAATGATTCATAAGATGGTTTCCTGGAGACTAGCAGTGATGCAAGTGGGCCCTTATTGTATGGTACGCCATAGCAACAAATTATTTTCAGCCAGTACAGCATACCTGAAAGACTTCCTGGCAAGCATCCCCAGCCCCTCCACTGGCTGCTGCATTTCTGTGTATAGGGCTGGGTCCTGGAGGGCAGGGCAGAGAGCTCCATGGCACCCAGAGGAGCTGCCAGAGTTCTGTTCCTTTCCCTGCTGCCTCTCCCAGATGTGACAACTCCATAGAGGGGCAGAGGGCAGGACTAGGAGTTCTGTTCCTTTCCCTGCTAAAAAAGGCAGTGGGGAAAGTACCAGAACCGCCAGCAGCTCTGGCTGGTGTTCCGCCCCCAGCCCGCCCACCTCCCAGATAATGTGAGATGAGGCAAAAAAGGGAGGGAAGGGAAAGAGTGTGGGCATCCCAGACTATGGGAAGGGCAGAGTCACATGTGGGTTATGTAGGGAGATCACATAGGCCCCTAATTTACCTGGTGTGACCTCACCCTCCCATACTGTTAAGGACTTTTGTTTACTTGCACCCTTGGAGTCTGGTGTTACATAGAATCTTTTTCCTATGCTATATTATTGTTTCATAGCAATAAAGCTGGCTGACAATGGTTATTTGGTCTCTTGGGTCTATTTCATAATGAATCAAAGTGTGGTCAAGCAATTGACTACAATTCATCAACACTAACAAATTGTTAGTGTTTCTGTGCATCATTGGTGCCCTCTACTGGATGAAACATCAGAAACTCGAGTGTTTTTCTTCTTTATAAATTTGCCTCCTGCTCTAAGGTCCGTCTACATAGCGACATCATTTTGAAATAACTATCATTATTTCAAAATAACTTAGTCCACATCTACACAGCAGGCAGTTATTTCGAAATCATGACAAAATACTGTCAAGCTGGAGGACTTCTTATTCTGACTCCTGTAACCCTTATTGTGCGAGGAGTAAGAGAAGTCAGAGGAAGAGTGCTCTATTTCAAAATAAGTGCTGTGTAGACACTCCCAATTTTGAAATAAGCTATTTCAAAATAAGCTATGCAATTGACATAGCTCAATTTGTGTAGCTTGTTTCGAGTTAAGCCCTGCTGTGTAAATGCACCCCTAGTGTCTAGAGCTGGGGTGTCCAACCAGTTCTGAAGCAGTAGCCACAATGATGGCTACTACTATAGCAAACTAGCCATACTCATCCAGCCAAATAGTCAAATTGTTCAAGCCAAGTAGCCATATTCAACTGGCCAAATAGCCACATGTGGCTAGTGGCTAGCATGTTGGACACCACAGATCTAGAGGACTGTAAAAGAATATAAGAACAGATATGACATGATAAGGCAGATTATTTTTTAACTCAAGGAGGGTTTTTTTGGAAGCTGAAGTTTTATGGGTTTTGTGCATCATGAAAGCAGCTTCACTCACTGCTACTATGTTTAGAATAGAAGGTGCTTCATTTGAAGCCTGTGGATTCAATATGTGCCTCTTCTAGCTGGTCAAGCCTTGCAGTGAGGCACAGGTCCTTTGTTGCTGACATTAATAGTGTCCTCCTTATAAAATGACAGGATACTATCAGCCTTCCATTAAATGAGACCCATAACTTACCTCTTGACACTTAAGAACCTTCCCAACCATTTCTCCCCCTCTATGGGTACATCTATACAGCAGGGCTTAACTCAAAATAAGATACACAAATTGAGCTACATCAATTGCATAGCTTATTTTGAAATTGGGAGCATCTACACAGCACTTATTTCAAAATAGAGCACTCTTCCTCCGACTTCCCTTACTCCTTGTACAATGAGGGTTACAGGAGTTGGAGTAAGAAGTCCTCCAGCTTGACAGTATCTCAACATTATTTCAAAATAACTGCCTGCTGTGTAGATGTGGACTAAGTTATTCTGAAATAACTCTAGTTATTTTGAAATAATGTAGCTGTGTAGACAGACCTTAGCTGTCCTTAGCCTGAGGGAACAGTGAATGTAATGAGGGTATTAATACTGTTCATGAGTTGTATTTTGTTTGTCACTTCTTCACTTAGAGCATTGTCAAACAAACATTGTATTATCATAAGAACATAAAAACATAAGAATGGCCATACTGGGTCAGACCGAAGGTCCATCCAGCCCAGTACCCTGTCTGCCGACAGTGGCCAATGCCAGGTGTCCCAGAGGGAGTGAATCGAACAGGTAATGATCAAGTGATCTCACTCCTGCCATCCATCTCTACCCTCTGACAGAGTCTAGGGACACCATTCCTTACCCATACTGGCTAATAGCCATTAATGGACTTAATCTCCATGAATTTATCTAGTTCTCTTTTAAAGCCTGTTATAGTCCTAGCCTTCACAACCTCCTCAGGCAAGGAGTTCCACAGATTGACTATGCGCTGTGTAAAGAAGAACTTCCTTTTATTTGTTTTAAATCTGCTGCCCATTAGTTTCATTTGGTGGCCCCTAGTTCTTATATTATGGGAACAAGTAAATAACTTTTCCTTATTCACTTTCTCCATACCACTCATGATTATATATACACCTCTATCATATCCCCCCTTAGTCTCCTCTTTTCCAAGCTGAAAAGTCCCAGTTTCTTAAATCTCTCCTCATATGGGACCCGTTCCAAACCCCTAATCATTTTGGTTGCCCTTCTCTGAACCTTTTCTAATGCCAGTATATCTTTTTTGAGATGAGGAGACCACATTTGTATGCAGTATTCAAGATGTGGACGTACCATGGATTTATATAAGGGCAATAAGATATTCTCCCTTTTTTAATGATTCCTAACATCCTGTTTGCTTTTTGGATTGCTGCTGCACACTGCGTGGACGTCTTCAGAGAACTATCCACGATGACTCCAAGATCTTTTTCCTGATTAGTTGTAGCTAAATTAGCCCCCATCATATTATACGTATAGTTGGGGTTATTTTTTCCAATGTGCATTACTTTACATTTATCCACATTAAATTTCATTTGCCATTTTGTTGCCCAATCATTTAGTTTTGTGAGATCTTTTTGAAGTTCTTCACAGTCTGCTTTGGTCTTAACTACCTTGAGCAGTTTAGTATCGTCTGCAAACTTTGCCACCTCATTGTTTACCCCTTTCTCCAGATCATTTATGAATAAGTTGAATAGGATTGGTCCTACGACCGACCCTTGGGGAACACCACTAGTTACCCCTCTCCATTCTGAAAATTTACCATTTATTCCTACCCTTTGTTTCCTCTCTTTTAACCAGTTCTCAGTCCATGAAAGGGTCTTCCCTCTTATCCCATGACAACTTAATTTACGTAAGAGCCTTTGGTAAGGGATCTTGTCAAAGGCTTTCTGGAAATCTAAGTACACTGTGTCTACTGGATCCCTCTTGTCCACATGTTTGTTGACCCCTTCAAAGAACTCTAATTGATTAATAAGACATAATTTCCCTTTACAGAAACCATGTTGACTTTTGCCCAACAAATTATGTTCTTCTACGTGTCTGACAATTTTATTCTTTACTATTGTTTCAACTACTTTGCCCAGTACTGATGTTAGACTTCCCATTCTGTAATTGCCGGGATCGCCTCTAGAGCCCTTTTTTAAATATTGGCATTACATTAGCTATCTTCCAGTCACTGGGTACAGAAGCTGATTTAAAGGATAGGTTACAAACCATAGTTAATAGTTCTGCAATTTCACATTTGAGTTCTTTCAGAACTCTTGGGTGAATGCCATCCGGTCCCGGTGACTTGTTAATGTTAAGTTTATCAATTAATTCCAAAACCTCCTCTAATGACACTTCAATCTGTGACAAGTCTTCAGATTTGTCACCTACAAAGGCAGGTCAGGTTTGGGAATCTCCCTAACATCCTCAGTCATGAAGACTGAAGCAAAGAATTCATTTAGTTTCTCCGCAATGACTTTATCGTCTTTAAGTGCTCCTTTTGTATCTCGATCGTCCAGGGGCGCCACTGGTTGTTTAGAAGGCTTCCTGCTTGTGATGTACTTAAAAAACATTTTGTTATTACCTTTTGAGTTTTTGGCTAGCTGTTCTTCAAACTCCTTTTTTGGCTTTTCTTATTACATTTTTACACTTAATTTGGCCGTGTTTATGCTCCTTTCTATTTACCTCACTAGGATTTGACTTCCACTTTTTAAAAGATGTCTTTTTATCTCTCACTGCTTCTTTTACATGGTTGTTAAGCCATGGTGGCTCTTTTTTTGTTCTTCTATGTTTTTTAATTTGGGGTATACTTTTAAATTGGGCCTCTATTATGATGTCTTTGAAAAGTGTCCACGCAGCTTGCAGGGATTTTACTTTAGTCACTGTACCTTTTAATTTCTGTTTAACTAACCTCCTCATTTTTGCATAGTTCCCCCTTTTGAAATTAAATGTCACAGTGTTGGGCTGCTGAGGTGTTCTTCCCACCACAGGGATGTTAAATGTTATTATATTATGGTCACTATTTTCAAGCGGTCCTGTTATAGTTACCTCTTGGACCAGAGCCTGCGTGCCACTCAGGACTAAATCGAGAATTGTCTCTCCCCTTGTGGGTTCCTGTACCAGCTGCTCCAGGAAGCAGTCATTTAAGTTATCAAGAAATTTTGTCTCTGCATCTCGTCCTGAGGTGACATGTACCCAGTCAATATGGGGATAGTTGAAATCCCCCACGATTATTGAGTTCTTTATTTTAATAGCCTCTCTAATCTCCCTTAGCATTTCATAGTCACTATTACTGTCCTGGTCAGGTGGTCGATAATAGATCCTTACTGTTATATTCTTATTAGAGCAGGGAATTACTATCCATAGCGATTCTATGGAACATGTTGATTCATTTAAGATTTTTATTTCATTTGATTCTAAATTTTCTTTCACATATAGTGCCACTCCCCCGCCCGCATGACCTGTTCTGTCCTTCCGGTATATTTTGTACCCCGGAATGATTGTGTCCCATTTATTGTCCTCACCCCACCAGGTTTCTGTGATGCCTATTATATCAGTATCCTCCTTTAACACGGGGCACTCTAGTTCATCCATCTTATTTTTTAGACTTCTAGCATTTGTGTACAAGCACTTTAAAAACTTGTGACTGTTTGTCTGCCCTTTTCTGATGTGTCAAATTCTTTTTTATGTGAATTTTTTTCATCTGATCTGGCCCATACTTTATCTTCTTCCATCCTCTCCATCTGACTAAAACCTCGAGAATCTCTATCAATAGACTCTCCTTTAAGAGACTTCTCTGTCCAATTCACATGCTCCTCTGCACTGATTGGCTTTCCCCCATCTCTTAGTTTAAAAACTGCTCTGCAACCTTTTTAATGTTAGGTGCCAGTAGTCTGGATCCATTTTGGTTTACATGGAGCCCATCCTTCCTGTATAGGCTCCCCCTATCCCAAAAGTTTCCCCATTTCCTTATAAAGCTAAACCCCTCCTCCTTACACCATCATCTCATCCACGCATTGAGACTCTGAAGCTCTGCCTGATTACCTGGCCCTGCATGTGGAACTGGAAGCATTTCTGAGAACACCACCAAAGAGGTCCTGGATTTCAGTCTCTTTCCTAGCAGCCTAAATTTGGCCTCCAGGATGTCTCTGCTACCTTTCCCTATGTCATTGGTACCTACATCTACCACGACCACGTGTAGTGCTCCCCCCCAGCACTACATGTAAGTCTATCTAGATGCCTCGAGAGATCCGCAACCTTCGCACCAGGCAGGCAAGTCACCATACGGTTCTCCTGGTCATCGCAAACCCAGCTATCTACATTTCTAATGATCGAACCTCCCATTACTAACACCTGCCTTTTCCTAATGACTGGAGTTCCCTCCCCTGGAGAGGTAACCTCAGTGCGAGAGGATACCCCAACATCTGGAAGGAGGGTTCCAACTATGGGAAGGTTTCCCTCTGCTCCCGTTGACTGCTCTCCTTCCCTGAGCCTTTCATCCTCCTTAACAGTGCAGGGGCTGTCTGACCTGAGGTGGGACAATTCTACAGTGTCCTGGAAAGCCTCATCTATGTACCTCTCTGCCTCCCTCAGCTCCTCCAGTTCAGCCACCCTGGCCTCCAAAGCCCATACACGGACTCTGAGGGCCAGGAGCTCCTTGCACCTAATGCACACATATGTCACCTGCCCATAGGGCAAGTAATCATACATGCTACACTGAGTGCAATAAACAGGATAGCCTCCACTCTGCTGCTAGGCTTCTGCCTGCATTCTCTCCTACAGCTACCTAGGTTATTGATAGGGTTTCTAGTTAAATCAGGAAGTTTTGATTTAAACCTTTAAACTAAACTATAAAGAATGGCAAGTGTACCTTGGCCCCTTCCCAATTCCCTCTCAAAACTCCCTGTTTGCTGCCCCTGGTTGCAAAGCTCCTTGGTCGCTGACTCACTGCTTTATAAAGCTCTGGCCTTCCTGATAGCCCCGTCCCCGACTAAGGCTTAGCCAATTAACAGAGGCTTCTAGATTTCAAACCTTTAGAAGCTCACAGCTTCCAACTGCCAGCCACAGCACACACTCCTACAAACAAACAAAACAAACAGACAAACACAAGTTCAGCACACAGCAAGTAACCCCCAAACACACAAACACACACTACAGACAGCCACTTACCTCACAGATCCTGTATTTGCTCCTCCTTTACCTGGAAAACTCCCTCTCAAAACTCCCTGTTTGCTGCCCCTGTTCGCAAAGCTCTTAGCACTAGGATCCCTCATCATGGGCCAGGGCACCACTGTGCTAGGCAATGTACAAACTAAATATGTACATAATAAAAAGACAGTTCTTGTCCCAAAGATCTTACAATTAAGAAAAGAGATGGCAGATGGCTACAGATAGAGGATATGAGAGAATAATGACGCTATTGGTCAGCGTGATAGTCAGTAATCTCAGCACACCAGAAGCCTAAGCATTGTGAAGTTTTTTGTAGGCATCATGGCAAAGAAGCTTTTTATGGAGGGATTTGAAAGGAGAATAATACATTTGTTTGAGGAGGCTTATGGAGAATTCCTCCCAACTACAAGGAGCACCATGGGAAAAAAGCATAAATATGCTTGTATGAAAATTTAAACAAGTAAACAATGGAGACTGGCATTGTGGTTCAGCTGAGACAGTTGCTGACCTCTCAATAGTGAAAGGTAACAGTTGGGGCGACTTTAGCCACTTTCACTTGAAAGTGAAATTGTGTTTAATATACTAGAGAAGGGGAAATTAATGGAGAGATGCAAAGAGAGCTGTGACATAGCCAAAATGACAGGCAATGGAAATGGATATGAATACTGCATTTGTCAAGGCTAGAAAAAAGAATGTAACAGTTACCAAGATGTGAGATGGGAGCCTGGAGAAGAACTTTAGGTGTGTAGGTGGATAGACTAAGACCATATCTTAGGCTATGACCATACTGCCACTATACTGCGCTGCAGCGTTCCTCAAAGTGGGTTGTGGGCCTGCTTTGGGAAAGCCGCTAGGAGGCCTGTGCTACTTCGTTTACCTAAAGAATCCAAAGCCATGTAGCTTTGTGGCTCCCTTTGGCCGGAAATGGCTAACCAGAGACAATGAGAGCCATGAGGTTCCGTGGCTATGGAGCCTTTAGGCAAACAAAGTTGTGCGGACTGACTAGCAGTTTTCCCAAACTGGGCCCACAACCCACTTTGAGGAATGCTGTTGTAGACTAAGGCTATGTCTACACTACAAAGAAAAGTCAGAAAAATATATGCAAACCACAATTTGTGTATCTTTTCCCGCTTTTCTTTTGGAAGAGGCTTTTCTGAAATTTGGCACATCTACACAGTGCCAAATTTCAGAACAACCTCCTCTTTTGGCACATCCCTTCTTCCTCATACAATGAGGTTTACAGGGTTTGTGAAAGAACACATGCTTTTCTGATTTTTTTTTTGGAAAAGCGGATGCATTCGTTGGACACAACCTAGCTTTTCCGGGATAAAAGAGCTGCAGTGTAGACGTAGCCTTAGTCTTAGTGATGTTATTCAGCAACAATATCCAAGAGTTTGATACAGTCTGCATGTGAGGATGCAGAGAGAGGTCTGAGTTGAAGATGACACGAGGTTATTGGCTTGAGTGACAAAGAGGATGGTTTTCACAGCAAAAGAGAAAGGAGGTGGCTGGGGAAGGCTAGAATCAAAAGATTAATAAGTCTGCTGAGCTTGAGCTGACAGACATCCACAGCTGAGATTTAGTAAGTTGAAAATAAATGATACAGAATATAATTATGTACATACTAATTGGTGATGGTATGCACATAGCTACACACTGCACTACAGCTTGAAAAAAATGAATGTAAAAATAGCACTGAATCATAAATGAAGTATATACTGTGTATATAAATGAATGATCTTCATTGATTTGCATATGGCCTGTGTGTATCTAATTTATCAATCAGTAAATACTATGTAAATATTTGTACACATGGGTGTATGTGTAAATTGAAAATTGACATTCAGTTATCACCTGGCAAACTAGAAGCAATATGAAATGACAAATAATGCATTAGTAAGCATGATGAAAACTGGTAAGAGTATTCACAACTAGAATATTAATATAGATGGGTATAATTTATAGAAGAGAATGAGGAGAAGAGGTAAATGATGGCGCTATGCATCAGAAGCATATGCAATGTTAGTGGTATATAATTTGACAACAGAGAGGTAGTGTCTGATCTTCAAGAAATCTGCAGTGGAGAAAACTGTTCTTTTACAAACTCTGAGAGCTTCTAGGATTTCACTTTAAAGGCAAGATCCTCAGCTGTGTAAACAGACATAGTTCTATCTCTGTTGACAGCAATGGAATGTGACAAGTTTTGGGCTTCTCTGAGACAACTTATTAATACAGTTGAGGCAAGGTTGGATTCTGCAGGGCCCATCAATGGCCCAACATGGCAGTCCCTGTCTCAGGATCGCCTATGGTCAGCCAAAACATAGCATGAATTCCAGTGCTTGGAGCCTTAGCACTCCAGCTAAGACACTTTCCAGATCCACCTTTCTGGGGTATCAAAGACCCAAAACAAGAGAAAAGGAGGAACTCAAAAGAGGGTCATACGGGATAGGGATAGCAGTGCACACCGAAGTGCTGGGCTGTGACCCATTTGTGTGGCTGCTGCAGCTGCAAATTAAAAGGTTCCTACTTTGCATCACTGTTTGCATCCTGTGACAAGTCTGTGTAGCAAAGGGGTGTGGCATCTGCAGAGAATGACAGTGCAGAAGGGCCCAACACCCTCTAGTGGCAAGAACCAGACAGGACTCTGATACCACACCAGAAGCGGAAGTGCAGAACCTCCACAGGAACCAGAAGTATAATAGACAGGCCTTGCAGCTCACTTAAGGCCCAGACACTGCAGCGGGAAGTTTCCTTCCAGTTGTGCTTGGGCAGGGAGACTGATTCCATCCCTGGGAAACAGAGGGCTGGCCAGATGCCTCCAGTCCTCCATGAAGACTGCCTGTGGTGAGGGACCTTGAGCATGTGGAAATGGATGTCTGGGGTCTTGGCCCACCAGATGCACCCGAAGCTGAGGTGATGCTGGTACTACCACCCGCTGACTACCCTGAGGCCAGGGACAATAACCAGTGGGTTAAGTTCCCTGTAAGTTGCGTGGACACTTAGGGTATGTCTAGATTACATCCCTCTGTCACCAGAGGGACGTAAATTAGACATACCGACATTGCAAATGAAGTGGGGATTTAAATCTCCCATGCTTCGTTTGAATAAAAATGGCTGCCGCGTTTTGCCGAGTCAGCAGTTTATCAGCAAAAAGCGGCTGTCAGGTCAGGGATTGGGCGACGAAGAAAGCCTTTGTCAGCCGATCCCTTATGCCTCGTAAAATGAGGTTTACAGAATCGGCCGACAAAGGCTTTCTTTGTCGCCTGATCCCCATCTTGACAGCTGCTAACTCGGCAAAACGCGGCAGCCATTTTTATTCAAATGAAGCGCAGGAGATTTAAATCCCCACTTCATTTGCAATGTCGGTATGTCTAATTTACATCCCTCTGGCGACAGAGGGATGTAATCTAGACATACCCATAGCTACTTACTTCGACCTGCACAGGCACTCTGAGAAGCCACATAGGGCAGGAACCTGCAGCAGCTCTGCGGAGGGCTGACCCACCCCTATCTGTGCAGCCCTCCAACTTTCCACAGCCAGGGCAGCACGGCATGACCCAACTCTTCAGGGGTGGTGCAGCTCCAGCCTAGGTCCTGACCCTGCTGCAGCCAGAGAAGCCCTAACTCTGGCCCCAATCCCAGCAAGGCCCAGTTCCTAGCCCTGATCCTTCCGTGGCCAGTGTGGCCCAGCTGCAGCCAGGTTTGGTGGTTAAAAAGCCTTTCAAAGCACTTTTAATAGTGCAAATGAATTTTAAAGGGACTCTATGCTTCTCTGTAATCTGATATATTTAAAAAATAATTTAGCCTGTTTTTCATATAGTATTTTGGGGTTGAAATATAATAAATCTATGAACTTTTGATCTGGTTTAATTCATAGGCCTATCTAAACTGTTTCTGGAATTTGTCAAAATCTTAATTTCAATTTCATGTCATTAGATTCTGGATTCTCCCCCTCCTTCCCCATTTGTCTTTTCTGCTCTATGTATAACAAGATGTAACAATAGGATGCAATGATTGGGAGATAATTGTTCTGGAATTCTTGGGATACGATCTACACCCTAACATGTCCTCAAAACAGGGCTGGATTAAGGGGGTGGCTAGCCAGGCAGCTGCCCAGGGCACCAACCTATGGGGGGCACCTGATTGACATGGTAAGGGGCGCCACGCATGCGCCGCGCGCCCAGGGACGCAGCACCCCTTACCATGTCAATCAGGCGCCGTGCGCCCAGGGGCGGGGCCACCCATGCGCCGCGCGCCCGTGTGCGGGGCCGCCCATGTGCCGCATGCCCGCTGCCCGGGGTGCAAGTATGGCTCGGTCCGGCACTGCCTCAAAATACTCTTGTTGGATCGGTTTCTCCAAACCTGTCAGTCTCTTGTTTTTATTTGAGTACAGAGAGGCAAGAGGCTATTTGGCACACATAGACCTGTGATGTTAGGTTCTTTTCACATTGGGCTAAACACCAGCAGTCACCTCTCAGGTATGCCAGTACCTTTGAATTGCCCAGTACTAAACACCACTGCAGAGCAGATGCAGGTGATTCAGAGGGGCAGGTTTAGATTAAGAAATCTAATAATTATGTGTCCTGGGGGAAGTGTTCATTAAGGCAGTTGGGCTTATCCTTCTATACCACATCACCTGGCCAACTCAAACCCAGCTTTCCCATGTCCCTGAGTATTGCCAGCTTGAAAAGTGCCTGGAGGGAAACTATACAAAATAATGAAGAGTAATGAAGGTTGAATGGATGCTCCCATACTCAGCGGCAGATTTAGGGCAGGGCGAGCGGGGCGGCTGCCTCCCGGGCCCCGCGCTTCCTGAGGCCCCGCGCATGCGCCGTGGCGCCATGGCGCATGCGCCGTGTCAAAGGGGGAGCCCCACGAAATTTCTCTGCCTGGGGCCCCGCGGCGCTGCCCTGGGCCCCGTGGCACTCTCATCCACCCCTGCCCATAGTAGTTACCCTCACTTATAACATAAGAATAAGGAGCCAGTCAATTAAATGGAAAAACAACACATAAAAATGACTAAAGAAAATAATCTTTACATAGCAAATAAATGACCCATGGTACTCATTGTCACAAGAGATCATTGTGCCAAAAGTTCAGTAGAATTCAAAAAAGAATTTACTATATGGAGGCCTTTTCCAGATAAAAGGCTGGGCCTGGAGGTGATAGTTTTAGACCAGGAATGGGGAACCTTTTTTTAGTCAGGGGCCACTGAGCCACAGAAAAATCAGTTGGGGGCCACACACAAGTGAGAAGCAATATCCCCCCATCATTCACATTCATTTCTAGTGGTGGCAGAAGAACAGCTCTTGTGCAAGAGAGAGTTTTTGCACAAAAAGGAGCCTAATTAATTATACAAATAAGACACAATGATATTCCACGCTTAGCCTCATTTGCATATGTTTTTCTGCAAGAGAAGGTCAGTGTAGATATAGCCTGGATGAGTGACCTAACAGACCGTACCTTGTGTAGCAGTAGCAGCAGCCCTAAGCTGAAGCAGATCCAATGACAAAGAGCAAAAAGTGAACGGGGTTTACTCGGTGCCTGGAGGGACAGTTGCAAGAACTAGTGAATGAAACCAAGGATCTGGATGTGAGGAGGAGTCCCTCCTTCTTCTCCCCTGTCATGATTCAGCCAAAGATGGCAGCAGCAGTAATTGTTCTATCTGAATACTGGCTGTTAATGGAAAACTAATCAGCAGAGATAATAAATCTGGGGCACTGAGAGATAAAAGGTCAAGAGCAGTAGACGAGGTACAGGGGCTTGGGAATCAGCTGCCATGAGCTGGAAGGCAGAGGTGGCCAATATGTTAGCTGAACTGTTACAGGGTTTTTCTTAAAATAGACTAGATGGCACAGACATTCCCGAGAATTACGGGTTTGAACCCCCATCTCCTACATCTGTCACTGGGGCTTGATAGAAAACTGACACCTCAGGTAAAGTACAAACACAAACAGATTTTATTAAAAAACAAGGACCCCCAGACTAATAAACAGATAAACCACTCAGTCATTGAATAACAAAAGGCCTTAAGCCTGGAACCCAAAAAAAGACACACCCAGTTGGATAAAAAGGTATAATAAGTGATTAATTAATTATATCACCATTTTCTCTAAATTTGGTGTTCACAGGATATATGGTACCTGGGCTGCTCCTCCCCCTCCCAACTCCTATGAAGGCACCTGCCTGTTTAATACCATCCAAGCAGTGAAGAGCCCAAACAGATACAGAAGGAAGAGTCACTTTATAAAAGGTAGGTGACAGAAAAGATACTGGGAATTATCATCCAATTAACCTCTAATTTTTTTTTAAATTTACACCAGATATCTCTTGAAGAGAGTAGAGGATCAGGAAGAGAATTGTAATTTATTTGCCAGGAAATAAACCAGTTTCTGGAATGTCTGTTCTGCCATTGATATCTACTTTGTCATTTCTCATTTGATTAATATTAATGTATTTCTCTAAATGGGAATTTTTGTGCACCTTTTGTCAACCTAAAATTGGCTTTTGGTTCTGTTCACAGAAGTCATCTCTGGGAGAATCTGCTGAGGACTACTTTACCTCATGAGAAACCTTCATAGCCTAACATTAGCCACTGTTTGGCTAAGGCAGCAATCGAAGGTAACTGACTCTACATCCATCATAAAATGTGGGCTGTCAGGGCTGGTTACAGGATGTTTCCTTTTTAATTTTTATATTAATGATGTGATGATGGCTTTAGAAGTGGTGCAATATTTCTGTCCCAAAATTCTGAACTGATTTGTGTCTGTCCTTCATGCAGATAACATCATTTTTCTGTCTCAAACTCCTGAAGGCTTGAAGCATATGTCAAAGAACTTCAGCTCTTGCCAGGATGTGCACCTATCCATAAACTATTAGAAAACTAAAATAATTGTTTTTGACTGCAGACCAAGGCTGTATAAATAGATTATTTATGGTATCATATAGAATGGGGTTTTCCCCTATTTGGGTATTTGTTTTACATGTTATGGTCAATGGGATAAACATGTAGAACAGGTAAAAAAAAGAGAGCCTAAAATCTATGCAAGCAGGGCTGCTTTTCACTTGGGTCCATGTGCATAATTTTATAAACACAACTCTTAGATTTTTCAGGGCAAAAGTGCACCCAAATACTGGATGGTGTGAAACTTTGGGCTGGAAGAATCATAGTAAATTAGAGGTTTTACAAAACAATAATATTTATGGAGACCATTAGCCTCCTATATTACACTCCAGTTGCTTTTCTCAGGGCAGAGGTAAGGGGATGTGCAATTTAATTACATCTGCATTAATTCTTGGCTGCATATTTAGTATATGAACAGATAACTCCTTCCAAGGTTATGTCTAGAGGAACAAATTAACAAGACACATTCCCTAATGTTCTTTTTGCCTTTTTGCAAGTTTACTGTTCCCTCCATTTTGAGTCATTTTAGAACTTCTTATGACTGTAGGTGAGAGTATAGAAACATTAATTAAACTCAGACCAGAAGATATCCTCAAACAACTTGATATGGCAGTTGTTCATACAACAACTGTCTCCTTAGTTTTCTCACCTAAAGAATATCCATGTTTATGAGATATATTTGGTTATTTTGAACAGAAGTTAAGGAGACCTATAAAGGTCCTCATTTTCCAAACTCTGCAGACCATCTATTTGGAAGGGAGGTATATTGGCACTGGGAATCTTTGCCTATCCAAGTCTGACCATGTTGAAGACTTACCACACTATTATCTTGCTATATGTATTGTCACCTGTGACGGGTTTACCGGGTGCAAGCGCCCCCTCCCGGCCACGAGAGGGGGGCCCAGCAGACCCACCGTCTAATCTCGGTTAGGGTTCTGACTTGGTGACGGGTTTACCGGGTGCGAGTGCCCCCTGCCGACCGCAAGAGGGGGACCCAGCGGACCCACCATCTAATCTCTGGTCCAGCCCTGGGGATCCAGCCCCTTTTCCTGGCCCCTCCCCGGGATCCGTGTTTGAGCGACCCACAGTTCTGGGTTTGCCTGAAGTCCGTGCCTACTGTCGTGCAGATGAGGACAGAGTGCTGGGGGGCGGCCATCCTCTCCACCGGGCCCGCCCTCTCCACCGGGTCCCAGCCCGGGGCCCTAAGGCTCGGGGAATCAAATCCCTTCTCCGGCTGATGGGGTTCCACCCTGAAGCTCGTCAGCCCACGGGTGCCAGAAACGATCTGCCCCGGGCTGCTTCCTATCCCCCCGCCCGGCTTCCGACCCTGCTGGTGACTCTCGGGGGCTTACCCATCTGCCGTCATCCTCGGACTCAGTTGGGCTCTGCGGCATCCTGTAACCCTCCTGCCACGTCCTCCAGCGTGGGGGAACGTCCTCTTCCTTAGGGAGCGACCGGTGGCGGCTCCTTTCCCCTAAGCCGCCCCGCTGCCTCTGGCCCAGCCGCTTTTCAAAGGGCCCGGGTGAGGCCGTGGCAGTGCGTTGCCCCGCCCCCTCAGAGTTCTCACGCCCTGGGACGCTGGGCCGGAAGCCAGGAGCCCCGCCCCGAGGGCCTTCCCATGCCCCCGGGTTACGCGGCAGCCGGCTGGCATGCCCCAATGCCGTTCTGCTGCGCCTCCTCCCTGGTGGGGCGTGTGGGGTCTCGCCGCCCTCAGGCCTGGCTACGGTGGGTCGGGTGCAGCGAATACCGTCGCCTCTCGCTGTGCCGCCCCGCCCATCTGCCGGGGGAGCGGGTGAGGTTCCCCCCGGGGCAGTGCGGGCCCTGATGGGCCCGTCACATCACCCAAGAAATAAGTGGTTTCCCCATTCCCAGCCCAAATGTATTTACCCCATCACCAAAGAAATTAGAATACTTGCTGTGCACTGAAAATAATTCAGTAATACAGATTTTCACTTTATTTGCCTGGTTAGTCATAAGAATAAGAAAGAAAAGTATGTTAAAGACTGGCTAATCTTGACCTAAATGGAATAATGGACTTCTAATATTTTATCATGTGTTCATATATCATATTGAAGTGGTGATTGTAAAGTTGTAACTCATACTAGGAAAGGGCTAATTTTGCATTTTAATTTGTGTTTTTAAATGTTCTATCTGTTGTGGAGTTGTGTTGATTTTAAAATCCTTGTTTATGTAAAGTGGTTTATGTCTAAGACTCTCTTAATAAACAGTCAATGGTGATGTAAACATCAGTTACATTAGGGAGGAGTTTGGGGAAGTGTAAATGGTCCAAGGTCAGCGGGAGGCCATGCTGACTCTCTAGAGTGCCCCGCAAGAGGGCAATTGCAGTGCCACAACTGCTGAAAGTTTGCACCAAATGAAATTAATAGGCAGCAGGTTTAAAACAAACAAAAGGAAGTTTTTCTTTAGTCAGCATACAGTCAACCTGTGGAACTCCTTGCCAGAGGATGTGGTGAAGGCTAGGACTTTAACAGCGTTCAAAAAAGAGCTAGGTAGATTCATGGGATGTTAGGTCCGTCAATGGCTATTAGACAGGATGGGTAGTAATGGTGTCCATAGCCTCTGTTTCTCTGGAGGTGGGTGACGGGGAGGGATCATGTGAGGATTACCTGTTGTGTTCCCTCCCTCTGGGGCATTTGGTATTGGCCACTATCGGCAGACAAGATACTAGGCTGGATGTACCGTTAGTCTGACCCAGTATGGCCGTTCTTATGTTCTCCCTTTTGCAGCCTGCCCTGACCTTGGCATTGTCGTTGAGGGTTACCCCAGCACACTGCAACACAGGGGTGAGGAGGCCCTAGAAGACTGACTAAATCGACAGAGTGTGTGAGGACAAGCCCTATGTAGAAGAGTGGAATCTTGCCATAGGCTCCTTGGGACAACCCTCGTTTCTGAATTCATTGTTTACCTTTGCATTGGGCTTTAATACTTCAGTGAACCACGGCGGTGTACTGGCTTCCACATTCTTTAATAACTTCTCATTTCTGCTTCAACATGCCTTCTGCATTGTTCAAGAGGGCAGCAATCATTGTACTAGATATGATGGAAGTTGTCTTAACATTGTAAGGTTCAGAGCCAAGATGAAAAGGAAAGATTATCAGAAGGCCTCTGTTTGTAGATGATGCAGCCTTTGTGGCTAACAGTGTTGAGGCCCTACAACATTTTATTTCCAAGTTCTCTGATTCAAGCACAATCTGTGGGCTAGCAATAAGCTTGAAGAAGACAGTTATCATTCACCAAGGCTCTTCAGAACTAGTTCCAGATACATGGTACTTGCCTAGGTGTTGAATAATTTTGCTACCTTGGTTCTACTCTTGCCAGCAAGAAAGATCTTGATGTTGAGCTTACAAGTAGAATCAACAGTTATATTTTATCCATTGTTCTATATGGTTTAGAAACATGGACACATATGACAAGCATACCAAAGGTATGTCTACACTACAAAGTTAATTCAAACTAACAGCTGTTAGTTCGAATTAACTTTCATAGGTGCTACACATGCAATCCGCTAGTTCGAACTTAATTCGAACTAGAGGAGTGCTTAATTCGAACTAGGTAAACCTCATTCTACGAGGACTAATGCCTAGTTCGAATTAAGTACTTTGAATTAAGGGCTGTGTAGCCACTTAATTTGAACTAGTTGGAGGCTAACCCTTCCCAGTTTGCCCTGGTGGCCACTCTGGGCCAAGCCAGGGAAACTCTTCTGCCCCCCTCCCGGCCCCGGAGTCCTTAAAAGGGCACAGTCTGGCTACAGTGCCCGTGCCAGCTGCAAGCCTGCCACCACCCAGCCAGCAGACCCTGCACCTGGCACGGCATGAGCCAGCCACCCGCTGCCACCCAGCCCTCTCCCTCTTCCCAGGACCAGGCTGGTGGCTCCCAGGAGCCTGCCCAGGGCCACAAGAGGCGGGCGCCCGCCTGGTCTAGTGTGGAGATCATGGACCTCATCGAGGTTTGGGGGGAGACCTCCAACGTCCACGACCTCCGCACTAGGCACAGGAATGCGGCCGTCTAGGGCAGGATAGCTGCCAGCCTGGCCACCAAAGGCCACATGCGAACCCAGGAGCAGGTTTGCATGAAAATCAAGTTGGTCCAGTGAGACCCCCGACCCTGAGCCCTGAGCTTAGAACATAAGAACATAAGAACGGCCGTACTGGGTCAGACCAAAGGTCCATCTAGCCCAGTAGCCTGTCTGCCGACAGAGGCCAACACCAGGTACCCCGGAGGGGATGGACCAAAGACAATGGCCAAGCCATTTGTCTTGTGCCATCCATCTCCAGCCTTCCACAAACAGAGGCCAGGGACACCGTTCCTACCCACTGGCTAATAGCACTCCATGGACCCAACCTCCATGACTTTATCTAACTTCTCTTTAAACTCTGTTATAGTTCTAGCCTTCACAGCCTCCTGTGGCAAGGAGTTCCACAGGTTGACTATTTGCTTTGTGAAGAAGAACTTTCTTTTATTAGTTTGAAGCCTGCTACCCATTCATTTCATTTGGTGTCCTCTAGTCCTTCTTTTATGGGAACTAATGAAGAACTTTTCTTTATTCACCCTCTCCACACCACTCATGATTTTATAGACCTCTATCATATCCCCCCTCAGTGTCCTCTTTTCTAAGCTGAAAAGTCCCAGTCTCTTTAGCCTCTCTTCATATGGGACCTGTTCCAAACCCCTAATCATTGTAGTTGCCTTTTTCTGAACCCTTTCCAAGGCCAAAATATCTTTTTTGAGGTGAGGAGACCACATCTGTACACAGTACTGAAGATATGGCGTACCATAGTTTTAGACTTCCCCTCCTCCTTCTTCCCCTGGCTTCCCCCTTCCAGCTCCCTCCTCCCAGGTTTCCCCCTCCCCTCTCCCACCCTCTCTCTCACCTCCTTTTCCCAGTCTCCCCAGAGGTTAATCCCCCCACCCCCAGTTTTGTTAAATAAAGAGAATTTCTATTTTTGAACATGTGTCCTTTATTTTTTACATCAGGAAGGGGGGCTAGGGAAGGGTAAGTGGAAGGAAGTGAGAGAGGAATGGGGCACGAGCCACCGATGGGGAGGACTGGGGTGGCTTTGCGGGCTCCTCGGGGTGGAAGCTCTCATTCAGGGCCTCCTGGATCCTGACAGCCCCCAATTGACACCCCCGGATGGCAGCCTGCAGCAAGTGCAGCCAGGCTGATGGCCGAGTGCTGTGATGTGCCGAGTGTGGGCACTCAGGGCACTCCAAGACAGGACTGCTTTGCTGTCCCTCATCGAGGTAGAGAAGCAAGCGGGGAACCCTGAGAACTGTCTGTCTGGGGTGGGGCTGGAGTCCCTTTAAGCACAGCCCTCGGCTAGCCTGAGGCAGCAGCTCCACACTCTAAGTCCTGGTTCCAGCCAGCCTTAACTTTGGTTCAGGGTCCACTCAATGGGGACATGCTAGTTCGAATTAGCAAAATGCTAATTCGAATTAGTTTTTAGGTCTAGATGCACTAGTTTGAATTAGCTTAGTTCGAATTAACTAATTCGAATTAAGTTAGTTCGAATTAGCGCTGTAGTGTAGACATACCCCAACAGACTAAATAGCCTTCATATCAAATTACAGGGTGGAGAGGAGTGTGGTGTACTCTGAAGCTGGTGGAGGGACTAGAAAGAGAAGCAGACTGCTTCACACATTTTGGATGCTTTTGAGGATGACTTAGTATCCTTTGGAAAATCTGTGGATGATTGGGAAAGTAGTGCAGAATGCCACTCTGGTTGGCAGATTCAGCTAGTAGATGGAGTGAGGTGTTGCAAGGTGGACTGGATCAAGGTTTGTGATGATGACTAGTGAGGAGAAAAGAATCTGCTGTACAGAGCATTACCAGTTCATAGGCGTGCTCTGTCTCTGCATGGGACTGTCGCTCATGCACTGAACTCAACATTCATCAAAGAACTTATCAGCACATACACCATGTTCAGTAAGAGTGACAGAGCCATTGGCAATACTCTGAAAAGGACTGAAGAGTGTCCTAGAGCTAAAGTGCTATTGCACCAGACTTGTGATTGGCAGTAACTCTCTATCAGAAACACCATAGCAGGTTGAATAGTTCCTCACGGGGGCACAACAGGGCACTATGGAATTGGGTACATTCCATGGGATGGGAAAGTCATCTCAAACACAAGAGAGAGTGAGACTGATTTGTCCGCACTCCCCTGATGCCTCCAATTCCCTCCCCTATCCATCTTCTTTCATGTGAGATCTCAGCTCCCGGTGCCTCCAAATTTTTTTCACTTCTCTCTGAAAACTTCTCTCCTACTGTTGTCTCCACACCTTCTGCCACTCTCTCCCCCACCCCCACCACAAGAATTGTTATTATTGGTGGGCTGCAGCATAGAACTTTGGACTGTGATCCTGACAGTTCTCTCATGGTGAAAGATTACCAATGCAGTACAATTCTGAGAGCTAAACAGAAAAACCTGTGCCCAAGAAGCTTTGACAACATATATTAGCTCAGCAACAATGGTGTAGCTTGGTCATTAACTTGCATAAACTAATATAATTTCAAATGTGACAAAAGGCTGCTGTTGGGACTTACGCTTGATATAATTTTGGATGATGCAAAACCCTAGCGCACCACTTATCAAATGCTAATGATAAAGTTTCCAGAGGTTGGAGATGCCTGGATAGTTTTCAGCTGTTTCTGATAAACAGCTGAAGAGTAACTAGAGCTACGTCTACACTGCAATGCTATTTCTGGATACCGGAGTATCCCACAATAGCTATCCCGCATCTTAACAGCAAGCCTGTTTTTTCAGGCTCACTATTCCAGTGTCTCTGTAAACCTCATTCCACAAGGAGTAAGGGATGTTTTGGAATAGCAGGTTATTTTGAAATTTAAGCGCCAAATTACGAAATAAGCTATTTTGAAATAATATCTAAATAAGATATGTAATTTGCATAGCTCAAATTGCATATCTTATTTCCACCTTGGGGTGTAGATGCACCCCATGACTGCATCTAGATAGGCTGCTTTATGTGCAGGGGGGGGAAGCAAGTGGCTTAGTGGCAGAAAAGGTATGCTCAAGGTCTACTAAACTTTATCAGGGATGCAATGATGTATGTATATTGAGGTTGACTGAGACTGTCCAGCAGTACACTATAGATTTTTATTATTACTATTCATGATTAAACTTGGAACATTAATGGCTGAAATTTCTTTGCCTGGTGGATTCAAGTCCATAGCTGCAATGGAAAAATTGTCACTTGCTCATGATAACTTGCTATCCAAAATGCATCAGAACATTATGTATCCCTAGTAAATCTAAGACCTTCAGACACTTTTCTGCATGTGTCTGTTAGGACTGACAACCTTAAAATGTGAAGGTAATGGATTGCAAGATATACTGTATGTGCTTTCTTCTAGGTTTAAGCATTAACTTTTTAAAAAGGAGGTACTATATCACAATCACTGAAAGTTCCATTAGTGAGGAAAGTTGTTTCACTGGGAGTGATGATTTACAGAGATAGCTCTAGGAACACTTGCAGTCTATTAACCCTTTGATGCTAGGAGTCAGGCTTTCTTCATCCATCAGTTACTTAAATCAAGCAAGCATCTGTCATAATTCAGAAAGGTTATTTTATGAGATGAACTGCATTGTTCATTGCCTTTAATGTTCAGATTAGCATAAATAGATCACAGTCAAGCTCGATATAGAGTTAATAAGGGATTATTGCAGATTCAAATTTTAAACCTTACCACTTTCTTGGCCAAAGAAATTTTTAAGAGCTCTACGCAAATAGCTGTTGGAATTATTCAAATACAGCATTTTAAAGCAGGTGTATTAAGCTCCAAATAAAAAAAACTTTCACTAGCTTCTCTGTTATCTGTCCTTCTGTATTAATTATATCTAAGCCCAAAATGCCAATTGAGATGCCAGTTCATGCCAGTGCTACAAATGAATTACAAATGAATAGCTGGAAGCCAGTGCAGCTCACTTGTGTTAGCATTGTTAAAATACAGATGTTAAGTTGCTAAGAATAGTTTTAGTATTTAGACTTTATACAATGCTGCATGTATTAATCTCAGTGATAACTTCTATAGCCCATAATATAAGTATTTGCATTGTAAACCTCTGTAATTGTGTAACTCAGAATATGAAAAGAGGGGTTAAGGTAAAGTGTTTGTCCAGCACCTAAGATATCCTGTTGAATGTAAATGACATATTGTGTAGAATCAAAGGACAGAGACTGTTGATAGCTTTTCTAACTCCCTCCAGGAAGGCGAGACCTACACATGAACTCATTCCAACAGTTTTGGACTCTGGGATGGAGGGGATGAAAAATCACTGATGAAGCAACATTTTTATGGATTCTGAGGGGCAAGGATTCCTAAACATGAGCATAGAGATCCCCAGGTTGCTTGACACTGGTTAGCTCTGAAAAACATTTCAGCGCTGACAGATCTGAAAGCTTTCAAACCCACAGACTGAATTCACTTGTGTGTATATGTTGCCTGCTTTAGCTGATAAAGAACAAGTCTTTTTCCTACTTAGTCATTAGTTTATCACAGGACTGGCTACCATGTTGTCTTTGGTGTGAGATATAAGGTATAATACATGTGAGTAAATGATCAGTCTCTTGGATCTGGGAGCATCCTGACTATCTTGTAATATTTTTTAAAATGTAAGTGACCATTTATCACTAAGTCCAGTTTGGCTAGTGTGTAAGGGAATGTCTGGAGTGTGTAAGGGAATGTCTGTTAGTCCATTATAAAACAACTGTAGTATTCTGGGAACTCACCTTTGTTACTGGGATGGTGAAATCTAATTAGAGCATATAATCAGTTTTGGGTATATGTACCCTGCTTCCTGAATTTGGCACTGTTGGCCATGATTCACTTCAGAGTGTGACACCAACATCCAGTGAATGAGGAAACTGGCAGTACCAATGTAATTTTTACACCTTTTCAAAGAAAGAAACAGGTAATCACTGATATTGCGTCAAGCTATGAAAAGCTTGTGGGTGACAGGTATCTTTCATTTCATATCAGCTTTTCAGTGGGAGATCATATTGCAAAATGGTGTTTCTGTGCACATGCAAATTTGTTTATGCATTTATCTGCTTGAGCAATTTTTGTCCTCTCTGGTCTTTGTGCATGAACATCCTATTTTTATACACAAATGAGTGATGACTGCACGTACAATGTTGCATGTGCACGAATATTTGCCAGACTGAGACTCCTTTGAAAACATTGCCTGTGCTGTGTTCCATCTCCAGCTATGCTGCTACCTCATATCTTTTGCCCTATTGAGGTAAGAACATAAATATGTCAATTCCCAGAAGATAATGTTAGAGAGTTTTTTCCTAATATCTGACCTAAATTTCTCTTTCTGAAGATTAAGCCAGTTGCTACTTGTCCTGCTTTCAAGTGGACAAGGAGAACAATTGATCATCATCCTCTTTGTAACAGCCTGCAACATATTAGACAGTTACCAGGTCCCTCAGTCTTTCTTTTCTCAAAACTAAAAATAACCCAACTTTTTGACCTTTCTAAGCTTTTTTTTTTCATTTTGTTGCAGTCCTTTAGATTTTCTCCTAGTTGTCAACATCTTTCCTAAAGTGTAGTGCCCGAAACTAGACATAACACACCAGCTGAGGTCACCTTGGGCCCAAACAGAATAATTATTTCCTGTGTCTTACATACAATACTCCTGTTAATGCCCTCAGAATGTTAGCTTTTTGCAACTGTTGGCTCATGTTAAATTTGGCTCATGTTGAATTTGTGATTGCTACGATCCCAAGATCCTTTTCTGCAGTTCTATTGCCTAAGCCAGTTCTCAACATTTTATAGTTGTGCATTTGATTTTTCCTTTTAAGTATAGTATTCTGCACTTGTCTTTATTGAATTTCATCTTGTTGGTTTCAGACCAATTTTCCAGTTTATCAAGGTCATTTTTAATTCTAATCCTGTCCTCCAAAATGTTTGCAATCTCCTGCATCTTGGTTTCATCCATGTATTTCATAACCATAATTTCCACTCCATTCTCAAAGTCACAAATGAAAGTGTTAAGCCATACTGGACCAAACAAAGTCCTGCTGATCCTATGAGAGACACCATCCCAGTTTGACAGGGAACCAGAGGCAACTACTCATTGAGGTATGGTTTTTCAATTAGTTGTTCACCTACTTTATTTGCCTGTGAGGGACTGGATCAAAAATCATACTAAACATCAAAATAAATCATATCTACTTCTCCTCTATCCACTTGGCCAGTAAACCTATCAAAGAAAGAAATTAGATTGGCTTGGAATGATTGTTCTTGACAAATCCATATTATGTATATAGTTCCATGCCGCCCCAACATGTGGCTATGAACATGGAATGCAATTAAGCCCTGACATTGTCATTTGCTGGTGTGGTTAACGCACCTAGCTGCAACTGAAGTCAATGGAAGCTGTGCTTTCAATGTATAATATGCTATATAATGCTAAGGATTCTGAAAATTCAGGTCTTGCATGAAATCTGAAACAAAGTGGATAAATTTGACCTTAATCTCTAGCCCTCAGCTCTCCCTATGTAAAATAGGGATCATAGCATCTGACCTATTGTGAAAATCCATGTATGTTTTTGAAGCACTCAGCTACTACAGTGATGAACATTAACTTTTTTAAAAAGTCTTTGAATATATTTAAATCTATTATGTATTTGAGAGAGTTTGTTTGTGAGTGTGTCTGTTTGTTCAAGAACTGCTCCTAAATTGTAAGAGCTAGAACCACCAAATTTGGTGTGCAGCTTCCTCTTATCATAACTTAAAGAAAGGTAGGAGTTTGGTGGTGCCCATAAAATAGGATGTGCCTGGAATGGGATTTGTTTCTCATACAATGGAAAGGAAGGGCTCTGCTATATAATGACCACATGGGAGCAGCAGAGGATATGGAATGGAAAGCAAGGGCAGTTATGCCATATAATGATCACAGGAGGGCAACAAGGGACCAGCGATGGGGAATGGGCCAGTAGTTTTCTGCATTCCTCACTCTGCCTGAGGAGCACAGGGGGCAGACAAACCTGGGCCTGTCCCAGCCAGAGGACATGCCCCTCTCCCCAACCTATACTTGCTGGAGCTGCAGAGGCCATGGAGAAGCACTTCTCACCTGGTGCCAAGCTGCTCCTATGAGAGAGGGCAGGGGTTGTACTCTCTCCCCAGGACAGCGTGCATGCTGAAGCCCTCATCCCCAGCCTCATTTTTCATTTTATTTTCCAAAAAACAAAAATTAATTGAGTTAAAAACCCGAGCAATGCCACGTAAATCTTCTAGTAGCTGATATTGCAAAGTCATTGCAGATGTTCCAAAACCGGCTGCAAATTATTTCCTCAGATCTAAAATTAATCCAGTATTTTTAAGAATTAGTATTATATTCATACTAATTTCACCCCATGAGGAGGACCCGCCCCAAACCTACCGACTACTCAAGAACCATGTACATTCAGTTTGAAGTGAATTTCACACACTTGTTTTCACATACAAAATCTTCTATTACAAATAGCTCCCTCAAACCATATAAAAGATTTGTTTCTCAAATATAAAAATTTTGGATTATCCTGCTACACAAAGGTGTTACCAGGATTTCTCTGGTACAAATAGTAGTTTATAGAACTAAACTGAAAAGCAGATATAAAGTTTGAGGGACAGAACATGGTAATGATCCAGACAAATCCACAGAAATCACAGCTACTCAACACCTTTCAAGTACTGCCCTTGTGTGGGAATAAAAACTCTGGAATTCTGAACACAGCCCTGAAGGAAGAAAGAGAATGAAAATGACATTCTTTCTTCAGTTGGGTCATTTAAATTAGATTTCTCAAAATTAGAATTAAACAAGCCATATTCAGTAACTTCATCTCCTCAGCAGATGAACCACTGAAGCTGTAAGTATCAGTTATCTTTAAATCAACTCTACTGTTAGTTGTGGCACTGGTATGTTCTGCACTAGATACACTGAATTCGTTATTCCTAATGGTTTGCTCAAAACCTTCAGTTGCATTATGTGCAGGTAATGTCATGTTTTTCTCTGGAGTTAACGAAAATACACTCATGTTGGAAGAGGCCCTGTCCCCAGAGGCGTCCATATTAGAAAGTGAATTTAAGGACACTTGAACACAAATATCTTCTGAAATGCAGGCATTGATGTAGTGGATGTCGTTTACATCAACTCTAGGTTCGCAACTGTAGCCTGCATAACAGCGGCAATAAAATTTTTCTATAAATTGCTGCAGATCCTGAAATGATGGCTGCCCTTGTACAGCATATTTTCCATCTTTTGACATCTGAATAATAAAATTCTCTGGATTCAGATGAAGATAGTCACTGGAGTTCCAGTTTTTTCGTGCACATGCACCAGAGTCTTGGCATAATGCTTGACTACAGATTTTAGCTGCCATGGTTACATTGATGATATAAGGGTTCAGAGTATGCCTAAGGTAGCTGTCCAATGTTCTGCAAGTGTTCTGTGGAAAGAAAATCATATTTTAAAAGCTCAATATGCAAATTCATTATGAAAATGGTTGTCATTTCAACAATTTTGTTGTAGCTAATTTTCAGTGTTTCTCTAGAGGTATTAGAACATAACATAAGAACATAAGAATGGCCGTACTGGGTCAGACCAAAGGTCCATCTAGCCCAGTATCCTGTCTGCCGACAGTGGCCAGCACCAGGTGCCCCAGAGAGGGTGGACCGAAGACAATGATCAAGCGATTTGTCTCCTGCCATCCTTCTCCAGCCTCTGACAAACAGAGGCCAAGGACACCATTTTATCCCCTGGCTAATAGCCTTTTATGGACCTAACCTCCATGAAATTATCTAGCTTCTCTTTAAACTCTATTATGGTCCTAGCCTTCACAGCTTCCTCTGGCAAGGAGTTCCACAGGTTGACTACACGCTGTGTGAAGAAGAACTTTCTTTTATTCGTTTTAAACCTGCTACCCATTAATTTCATTTGGTGTCCTCTAGTTCTTCTATTTAGGGAACTAATAAATAACTTCTCTTTATCGGCCCTCTCAACACCACTCATAATTTTATATACCTCTATCATATCCCCCCTCAGTCTCCTCTTTTCTAAACTGAAAAGTCCCAGTCGCTTTAACCTCTCCTCATATGGGACCCGTTCCAAACCCCTAATCATTTTAGTTGCCCTTTTCTGAACCCTTTCCAAGGCCAAAATATCTTTTTTGAGGTGAGGAGACCACATCTGTACACAGTATTCAAGATGTGGGCGTACCATAGTTTTATACAGGGGCAGTAAGATATTCTGGGTCTTATTTTCTATCCCTTTCTTAATAATTCCTAACATCCTATTTGCCTTTTTGACTGCCGCTGCACACTGTGTGGAAGTTTTCAGAGAACTGTCCACGATAACTCCAAGATCTCTTTCCTGATTTGTCATAGCCAAATTAGCCCCCATCATACTGTACGTATAGTTGGGGTTATTTTTCCCGATGTGCATTACTTTACACTTATCCACATTAAATTTCATTTGCCATTTTGTTGCCCAATCACTCAGTTTGGTGAGATCTTCTTGGAGTCCCTCGCAGTCTGCTTCTGTCTTGACTATCCTAAACAGTTTGGTATCATCTGCAAACTTTATCACCTCACTGCTTACCCTTTTCTCCAGATCATTTATGAATAAGTTGAACAGGATTGGTCCTAGGACCGACCCTTGGGGGACACCACTAGTTACCCCTCTCCATTCTGAAAATTTACCATTTATTCCTACCCTTTGTTTCCTGTCTTTTAACCAGTTCTCAATCCAAGAAAGGACCTTCCCGCTTATCCCATGGCCATGTAATTTACACAAGAGCCTTTGGTGAGGGACCTTGTCAAAGGCTTTCTGAAAATCTAAGTATACTATATCTACTGAATCCCCCTTGTCTGCATGTTTGTTAACCCCTTCAAAGAACTCTAATAGATTAGTAAGACAGGATTTCCCTTTATAGAAACCATGTTGACTTTTGTCCAACAAATTATGTTCTCTACATGCTTCACAATTTTATTCTTTACTATTGTTTCGACTAATTTGCCCAGTACTGAAGTTAGACTTACCGGTCTGTAATTGCCCAGATCGCCTCTAGAGCCCTTTTTAAATATTGGTGTCATGTTGGCTACCTTCCAGTCATTAGGTACAGAAGCCGATTTAAGGGATAGGTTACAAACCACAGATAATAGTTCAGCAATTTCCCATTTGAGTTCTTTTAGAACCCTTGGATGAATGCCATCCGGTCCCGGAGATTTGTTAACATTAAGTTTTTCTATTTGTTCCAAAACCTCCTCTAATGACACTTCAATCCAGAACAGTTCCTCAGATTCATTACCCACAAAGGACAGTGCAGATTTGGGAATCTCCCCAATGTCCTCAGCCGTGAAGACTGAATTGTAAATGTGTATTGTAAATGTAGATAAGCAATTACTGGCTGTAGAAAACAACCAAATTTATCAATTAAATCATTATACAGGGCAATAATTAAGGCAAAATTATACTAGGTAGATGCTGTAGATTTTATTAAAAGCATTCAAATGGCAGAAATCAGAGGAATTCAAGCGTTCACTTTATCTACCTGTCATTTTTTAGTCCAATGTGCTTCATTAATTTATAAGACAGATCAAAACTCCTGTTATTTTTAGGGAAGCCTGAAGATTTCTATGTCTTTTCATATGACATAAATTACTGTCCCCGTGAAATTTTTGGTTCTCTCCCCTTCCCCTCCCCCCCCCCCCCCCCGAACTGACTATCCCTCAGCTGAGGAAGCTAAGTTGTCGTTGGTTTTTTGTTTGTTTTTGTTTTTGGAGGCTTGAACAGAGCACTTCATGGGCCCTGCCTTTGGAATGAAACCTATTCTTGGAACTTCCTCACATTGAGAAATATCTTCAAAGTATGCCTCAATGACTGAGAAATTCTTGTGTTGTTGGCATAGATTTCTGGTTTGCTTGGCATGGTTTTATAATTAGAAGCTGAGGGGCTTGGTTTTTTGGTATGTTTTGTTTCTGAGAATACATTGGCAATTTGACCTGATTAGACATTAATACCTAGTATCGACAGACAAAGCCAGTTTTTGCACCAATGGGGCTTACCCCTTGGGTAAACTGTACTGGTACATATCACAACGTATATGTTTACCTGCCAGCTTGTACTGGCACAGCTATATGAGTAACTGCTCAACAATGGCTGAAATCAGGACAATAATCCAGTGTACACAAGGCCTAAGAAATCTCTGCTTTTTCCCTTCTCCCGCCAGTTGTGCTGAATCTAACAAAGGCTTGTCTTGGACCTAATAGGGCTAAGATGAAACATTTGTTTATTGTTAAAATATTCATGAGTAAAGCGTGATCTGGGATTTAATATCAAGTTATTGTAACAGCCACCACTAAATTTTAACTCCTTCATTAAAGATACAGAAAAAGAAGGAGAAACAGTCAAAGCAGTTAAAATATGTAGTAGTGAGTAAGGCTTTCATTTTAACAGCAACTCTTATTCCCTTCCCCGTTAGCTGGAAACAGTGTCTGATAGTCTTTTAACTTTAACTGGACTTCTGGGGAAATAAAAGAGAAGTTTGTTTGAATGGTCTGGGGCTGTTGTTGAAATTCAACCCTATGTTTTTAAGACAAAACAAGACAAACACTTGAAAGGGGAAAGGACAGAATAGTAAAGATGGGAAGCTATGTCTTCTATTTTCAGTGCTGATTTGTCCTTGCAATGTTGCTGCTGGAGAAGCACAGACACATTGCATTATCAGCCACTTTGAGACCTGGTGAACCAGAACTCTTACTTACAATATGGGGAAAAACATTCAAAAGGGAAGGGATATAATATACCATCAAAGTCAGATAGATGATTGGCATAAGTATTGTTTTGTTTTATATATAGAAAGATAACAGCCAAAGATATTTTAGCTAGCAATTCTTAGTTGACTAAATTCTTGGAGAAGTTATGACAGAAATGGGTCTGGTCGAGGGATCCTTATGAAGAGGGTAATGATTTCACATAGCCACTTAGGAAGGTTGTTCCATGAACAAACAGATTTACTCATGCTAAAACTTGCACAACTGTGGATATAAATATTACAATCTGTATATGCAAAATCTCATTTGCTTACAGTAATCACTTGCAAATTTAATTCTAAAGGCTGTTGCCAATATAAATTCTGTCATTATAACCGTGTGCAAAAATTACAGGTGCAAATGATATGCATATCAAAACCAAGCATGTACAAATGACGTCCACATTCAGACTCTTTTGAAAATTCAGTCCTTGAAGAGCTATGAATATTTATATGGGCATCCTTTCTGCTCAAGAGACATCAACAGTGCTGAACAGTTCTGAATCCTTTCCTTTAGTAGACTGTGGGTGGGGGTGAAAGTACCATAATAACTTCACAAACAATATTCTATAATAGACTGACTTGACTGTATATGAATGGGCTAGCTCAAAAGATGTATTTGAACCTCCTTAGAACAGTGTTTCTCAAACTATGTGTGTGTGACCTTACTATAGTAAATGAAGGGGGGAAGGGTTTTCTTTTTCTTTTTTGCCATTTATCTTTCTCATATAGGAGTCAGTCAAGGTATTATCATCCATTGCATATGAAACAGAGAATCAACTAACCATGACATTTAACAAGATGTCTCCTCCTAATGTTTAAAGTATTTTTTCCTAAATGGACCATTTAAAAAAAAAACAACAACAACAATAATCTGGGAAGACGATTATAAAAAATCTTGCATCAGACAAGGCCTGAGTATTTTTTCTGTGCCTTAGGACAGAATACTATGAAGAAATTACAGAATTCCTAAATTAACCAAACGAGTGCCAACCTGCCTGTAGCTGGCATAGTAGCTTGTCTAGTCACTCATCCCTAACAGCACGTATCATTTTAAAAGCTGAGTACCAACAGTGATAATAAAAAGATTTCTGGAAGGCTGAGATTTTATTTAAGCAGAGTGGCAGATGATGACAACAAGCCTCAAAAGTGTTTTTTTAATTTTCAGAGAAGACTCTGGGGGTACATCTAGACTACAGGCTTTTGTCGACAGAAGCTTTGTCGACAGATACTGTCGACAAAGCTTCTGTTGACAAAAGCCTGTAGTCTAGACTACATCCAGTTCTGTCGACAAAGCAATTTGCTTTGTCGACACGAGAGTGTAGACACAAAGGACAGTGTAGATGCAATAACGCCTTCTGTTGACAGAACTCTGTCGACAAAAGGCGTTATTCCTCGTAGAATGAGGTTTACCACCGTCAACAAAACTGCTGAGTTCTGTCGACGTTATGTAGACACAGATATAGTTTTGATGACAAAAGTCCACTTTTGTCGACAAAACCCTGTAGTCTAGACACACCCTGGGTCTTCTGAAAACTGTTTAGTCATTGTTTACAGTAGAAATTCTGACAGCAGTAAATAAATAAAAACCTTACACTTTTCATCTCTAAGGAAAAAATAAATTGATCTTTCAAAAAAATTGAATGTAATTAATCTGACATACCACACTCAGTGCTAAATGCAGGTCTCCCCAGATTACAATTCCAGAGACACCTAATGCAGCAGATTCGCCAATGGTATTTACAAGGTCATCCTGAAAGCAAAGGTGTGAGGATGAATAATAAAGTATATTTCAGCAATATGCAGTATGACTATAAGTTACATAATCAGAAACATAACCAGAATAACCACCGTGAAGTGCATAATTAAACATTACTTCTCCATTCTGCTCTCAGTTATGCTGGTGGATTCTGATACAGAGTTGACCAGATGATGCAAAACTATGTCCCCTCCTAACACCATTGTAAGTATGGCTTATGATTAGAGAAATAAGATTCAGATTGAGTTCCAACAAGTTCCTGAGACACACTGGCACTTCTCCAAGCTGATCCATCTGACACACTTTTTACCTCCCTTTTAGGTTTTTACCTATTAGCAAATCAGAGTTGGTGGAGTCCAATTCAAAAGTTCTACTTGAGGCTGGGACATGAAAGACCTTGTTCAGGGCAATGCTCTAACAAAACCAGGCCAGGCAACACTTTATATTCCTAACAGTTCTTGAGGTAAAACTCAACAAAATATTTTTAAAAGTGATCTTCATATTTTGTTTATATATCATTAAAAACAACCATTGCCTCTACTCCCATTTTAATAGCCCTTAACCAGTCAGCTTGAAACAACAGCATATTTATATTTTCCCTTGCTTAACATGCTATAATATTCTTTCCAGTTCCATAGTATTTTACTGCTTGTTGGATACAGTACTATTCAAACCCTCTGTAGGTTACTTTCATCAACTTGCAAATTTTTTGTGCCTATGTATTTAGTGATCCTTACATTACAAATATTTAAGAGCTAGCCAAGCCTCACTCACCTGTGAGAGATATTCCTGATTGAAATCTGTAAATACTGGACGTGTATATACAAAAATGGGAAGTGGACAGGTGGAATTGGAGACATTAGAAACTCTAATGGCTTCTTGAACTCTATTACGAACAAAGAGTGGTGCGTTTTTGGAAGATCTCAAGGCTGTTTCCAGATAGACAGATGGGTAAAGTGCTGTGCTTTCCTCCCACAACCAATTAAGCTCGTTATTTCTTGCTATTTCAATATCTAAACAGCTTCCTGTATAATTATGGGGATTTTGGTTGTAATCATAGTTATAGCAGTCAGGATAAAGGTAATAGCCCCACAAATTGTTTGGCTTCATTGATATTCCCAGTTTTAAAGACTGCAACATAAATGATTTTGCTGCAGCTTCAAATTCCATTTTGGCTAGAGTCCTGACTTGGGTTTCTGATAGGCTTATATCGTTCTGCTGAACAAACTCGACAGACTCCTGCCTGTAAATGTCTTTTGATCCCCAGTTCCGTATCCATAGTGGCCTCCAGTTTTCCCAGTCGATGACAGCCAAGCCAACCTGTTCATCTGAAGGCATATAAAAATTAATGTCATCCCTGGCTTTCTTTAAATGGCGTTCCAAGGAACAGAGTTGGGGAATCCCACCATTAAATGTCTTATGTGTGTTCTCATCTATGTAAGGATAATTACCAAGCCTGTCTGCATAGAATATAGTAATATTCTGCTCCGTGGATGTCTTCAGTGTGCTTCCTACCAAGTGGAAGAGTCTCATATCCAGCTGCACTCTAGTCTTCTCAGTGCAAAGCTCTGTAGGAGCATTCCAGATAGAGAGGAAAGGTGAATTGGGGATGAGAGGCTGGGCTCTTATATGCAACGATGAGCAGCAAGTAACTTGAATAATGATGAATACCAGCCAGGATGCTCTGTTAGAGGCAATAAAGCTACCAAAGCTTTGGGCTTGCTTTAGGGTTTCCATTTCAGTTAGTGAATAGCTCAGTAGCTGTTTCTGATCAAACTGCAAATAAATGCTCCATAGGTGCTCACAGCCATGGTAGTCAGTCGAAGTCTTTAGTAAAATAATACATTTCCTCAGAGTACACAGTCAGCAATATTCCATAAGGGTAAAAGAGGTGTGTTGTTTATGCAATGTTCTTTATTTCTTCATTGCGCATTTAGGGAAGCTTCTCAATAGTTGCCCAACCTAATGCAGAAAAAGAGATTGAAGCCATTATAATATCCAGTAGGATATCTGTTTAGAGTATCCTTAAAACACAGACAGTTTGTAGCTATGGAAATACTGTGATTTTTCAGTGAGTAGAGAATGCTCCTATTATGTGAAAAAACAGCATAGCATCACAGAAGTAATACATACTTAGAAAAGACATAAGGTGGTCAGGGAAGTGGTTTCTAATAGTCAGAGCATGGAACAGAGTCAATACCCCTGTTTTACTTCTGATTCTGACAGGGATTTAAAGTATGAGACTTTGAACAAAGTCACATAAACTGTTGATGCCTTATTCAATAGTAATCTGGGTATAATATTACTTAACTACTTCATAAGATTGTTCTGAAGCTATTAATTTTACAAAGCACTTTGAGAACCCAAATTATATGTAATTGTTATGCAATTGTTATGATCATGCCCTTGCTCTAGCTGAAAATGTGGGTGCTATTTTCTTGTGTAAGCTTCTCATATTCCTATTGAATTCCTGTTTTAATGCAATATGCTGTACCCCTGTTGCAGCATAAGCATTAAAATGGAGTAGTTCTGTTTGCCTCCCACTTCTGAGACTGGTAAACGTCCCTGTACCTATAAATCAAGCTTTGCTGAGAATGCTGTGCTTTCTCATAATTTACGCAGTTGTGAAAATCTTTCCTGTTGAATATTTTTTACCAAACCATATGCTAATAGTATTAGCAAATGACCTGCAGCATGAAAGATCTCACATTAAGGAGTCCATCAAAATAAAGCTTGTGATCTGTGGCCTTGATTATGACCAGTCCTATGTCGATTTGCAAGGCTATGTATGACTTCCCCAGTTCTGGTTCCCTTGTCAGTGCTAGCCTTCCCAAATGGGTGAGAAGAAAGATGGGCCACTTCCCTGTGTCACTCCTCTACACAGGCTAGAAGAGTGAACTCTGTGTGACACATTAACAAGTGCCCACTTTACCCTGGGAAAGCAGAGTACAGTGGCCAGGCTCTTAGACCTCAAAGATGCATTATGCCTAAGCTATGCCCAGTGACATTCCTTCTGGAGTGGGATGCCTCCTCACCACAACTAAACACTTGAAAGGAAGAGAGGAGTCATAAACAAGTTAATGCAGTGTGATGGGACAGCCTGCCCTTTAACAACAGGACTATCTGTGGGTCAGTCTTCCCATCATGTGACATGATCTTTAAGAATATTGGGTGGTCTGATACACAAGACCTGAGGTGATATGGGGAGAGAGGAAAAGGGTTCTGGGAAGAATAGCAGTTAGAATAAATCCAGTTGCTGTATCTTTAAGGGGTTGGGAGCTGGAGCCTTGAAGAAAGGGTGGGGCAGTGGCCACTCTTTCACCCAGCCAAAAATAAGGAATAAAGTGGGAGTAGGGGCCAGCATAAATGCTGCCTCCTCCTGCTTCATAACAGGGCAGATACCTATAGAAACTACAGGGAGCAAGCAGGCTCCTGCAGGGCCCTGAGTTAGCAGGGAGAAGATAGCAGCAGAGGAAGGTCTGCCTGCTGAACCTTTGCAGCCCTAGTGTGGATGGACTGATTCATAAAAGGGCCCAGCTCAAGGAGAAGCTGGTTAAAGTCCTGCAACTGGCCTAAGGAGATCTGTGGGAAACTCCTAAATGAGGGAAACCATTAGGGCAGTTTGGTAGGTAGGCTGGCATAGGCCAGAGAAGCAGAGGAGGTTTATCTGTGCCATGTTCTGTCTCGGGGTTGAATAAATTGGACAACGAAGGGTTGCTCTTCAATATACAAGTCTCATGGGACGTATTGAAATCCCTGATTCAGTGAAACCTAGCCAAAGTACAACAGTGGCACTTTACCCCCTGTTGTGGTGGGAGGGGGGTATTCCTCCAGGAATCAGGGTCTCTGATAGATGCAGATAAGGGCTTCTGATCTAGATAGCCCAGTTTTTGGTCTGCAATAGCTCATCTGCACTGCTTTGCCAGCACTGTCTGAGCCCCCAGCAGAGAGGTGAGGGTGGGTAGTATTTAGGCAAAAAAGGATATGACTGAAGCACTGTAATTCAGTGACTCTCTGCATTCTAGTTTATGATACATTTGTATGGGCAGGCATACTGTATGCACATGTGCTATACAATTTATACTTTAATAGTACAGACAACATTGGTTATGGAATTTGGGAGTTTTTGTTTTATAGTGGAGCTTTATAGTAACACACTGAATGGTTCTAACGCACGCTGTATGTTAATGGTATGATGGTGTGTAAGGATAGGCTTTTATTGGGAGAATGAATATTGAGGGTGGAAGTAGACTATGGGTGAACCTATTTGCTATAGGTAACTATGTTATTGGTAAGGTTGTTCCCTTATGATTTGCGACTATATTACCCAACATGCTAGGGAAGAATAGGGAGAATGATGTTGTATTAATAGAAGTTTTACCTCTCAACAGATGTACATTCTCATCTCCGATAGGTTCAGGACCTATTTTGGAACTGGGCAGCTTTTGTAAATTCTCCCACAGAGATACTCTATCATCAGTTTAAGCTGGGTTGGATGCCTATGCAAACTGAGACATTTTATCAGCCAGCCTTCTGGATAATGATTCTTGTGCAACTAGTATCCAAAACAAATGTGTCCCATACTTAATGAAGGGAACAGCTGTCAGAGATGGAACTGAAAAAAAACCTGCTGGATCCTTTATAGGGCATTATCTCCAGCTGAGACTGCTAATAGTCTCCCTAGCGAGGGTCCTGGCATTTGTAGTGGTATGTGCAGTAATTGAAAGCATTTCTAAAGTAGCTAGGGAAACTATTTCTGTTACTAGCCCTTCATCTACAAATAACTCTCTCTCCTTGAGGCATATGAGAGATCACATTTTGAGGTATGACAACATCCTGCATAAGACCTGCTTCTGGCCAAAGCTGAATATGAACATTATGGGCTACAAAGGCGCTCTGCAGAAATGCTGGTCACATCACACAGAGATGCTGGAAGGGGTCCACAAGCTCAACCAATCTTTTGTAAATCGCATCTCATTTGTCTCCCCTCTGCTGGGACCACAAATGCTACTACAATCCTGGGCAGCCTGTTGGGAGAGAGGACATTGATGCTGTGACCATGAGCCATGGCATGATAAAAGACTCATAACATTGCAGGATAGATTTTTTGGGTTCAGGCTGGTGCCCTGGTTATGAGACCTCCTTCCTCATGGGGAGAAAGTGTTAAGGACCAAGCCCAAGTCCAGACATCTGTACTGTGATTTTATAGCCCTGCAGCCTAAATCCTGTGCGCCTGAGTCATCTGACCTGGGCTCAGAGACAGTGTCACAGTGTTTTTATCACAGTGTGGACAAACCTTTAGGCAGGGGGATGAGAAGGGAACCGGAGGGCAAACCACAGGGGATCATGGATAGCGTTTTCCCATAAATGCAAAAAATTATCAGTGGGAGGACTGGAAGGCTGTGTCTAGACTGGCATGATTTTCCGCACATGCTTTTAACGGAAAAGTTTTCCGTTAAAAGCATTTGCGGAAAAGAGCGTCTAGATTGGCACGGACGCTTTTCCGCAAAAGCCCTTTTTGCGGAAAAGCATCCCTGGCCAGTCTAGACACGCTTTTGCGCAAGAAAGCCCCGATTGCCATTTTAGCCATTGGGGCTTTTTTTGCACAAAACAATACCACGTTGTCTATACTGGCCCTTTTGCGCAAAAGCTTTGTGCAAAAAGGACTTTTGCCCGAATGGGAGCAGCATAGTATTTCCGCAAGAACACCGACGATCATACATGAGATCGTCAGTGTTCTTGCGGAAATTCAAGCGGCCAGTGTAGACAGCTGGCAAGTTTTTCCGGAAAAGCGGCTGATTTTCCGGAAAAACTGGCCAGTCTAGACAAAGCCGAAGTGTTATAGGTGGGTTTGCTGTGTCTTTCTCTGTCCTCTGGATGCCCTTAGTTGTGTGGGAGAGCTTCATCCAGAGTGGGGCCTTTATCATCACTGGCTTACATCTCTGTTGTGGAACTGTCACTTGGCTCCAATATCTCAGGAACAGAAGGAAACTCACCCCAACCACCATCTTCCTATAAAGTGATTTCTGATATCAAATTATAAACGGCTTATAGCCAGGTAATTCATTACAGTGCTCCAGAGTGTAGTTGCCATACACAGAGTGATATCAGGCCATGTGAATATAAATACCATACTTATACTGAACATGCCATGCTAATATAGAAACTCTGCTTTGAACATAAGTAAAGGGTAGTGGTAGTTACAGAGTATAACTGTGTTTCATGTGATTCCATTTGACATTTTTGAGGGAAAAAAAGAATGTTTTCAGCTTTTCTTGGTCTCTTTGACTCTTCTGTTAAGCCTTGTCTTCTACTGAGGTATACATAGTTTGTGTTGGGGGAATAAGGAGAATGTGAGCCTATGGAAAAATGTAATCACATCCTTTATGTTGGATATTTATACAATAAAATATCTATTACCAATTAGAATCACCGTAATATATTGTTATTATATCTCCTACTCAATAGCCATGTATTCTTTAGAAAGGGTCTGATCCTGCAGTATTGAAGTCACTTGTCATTTCTTAATGACTTCCATGAGTGAGATAAGCCCAAGGTGTGCAAAAAGCTGACCCTCCAGACTAACAACCTGCAGTCTGATTTAACCTGACTTCTCTGTTTTGTTCACCACTCTGACTGGAATTTCTTCACATTAACCCAATAAGACAACATTTCCTGATGGAGTCACATGTTTATATTGTGGCTCTAGAGACAAAACAAGGAACTCTTCTGAGAAATCATGGGGTGGGGAGAGAATGTCTTCCATTTATGCATGAACAACTAATCAGATTAAATAAAATTATCAGACATTTTATGGAGGAATTCTTACCCTGAAAACAAACTGGAGCACTCTTACTTTCTACTCTATTAAGTTTACTTGTAAGGGGATTTGACGGAAAAGCCCTGGATGTGGAGGAAAGGTTCCAGTCATTGTACTGTGTTATATTTATCAGCTTAGCTAAAACTCAGCTGATTTTGCAAGTCTTACTAAGATTTGTTCAATTCATTGTTGGGAAATCTTTTGCCTCCAAAGCTTACGGTAATGTATTCTTGTGTGTTAAGTTAATAGATTATTTCACGATAGCTTTCAGTTAAAAGGATTGCCTCTGGGCCAGCTTAATAATGACAGGTCTAATAAAAGTTGCTTTTTTTCCAGTCTCCTGTTGTGAATGTACGTCCAAGTAAACTGAGTAATAAAGCTGCCTTTGTCTTTGTCAAAAAGTGATTATCTTTAGAATATCTTAACACTAATTGCTCTAGGGTTATCTGAGAGTGTATTCTGATAGATCTACATGCCCTGAGTCTACAGAAATAGCTCCTGCGTTATATTGTCCTGATTTTGACATTTGTGTAGGTTATTTATTTATCAATTTTCTCTGTTTAATTATTTGTTCATTTTTATATCATAAACTAGATTGCAAATCAATAGAAAGGTTGAATATAAATAGAATAGGTCCCCTAGTACAGAATGATGTGTGTCCCATCAGGGATCACTGGTAGTGCTGCTTGGATTAGGTCTAAAAACTGCTCATAAGCAGTATGGCTACGTCTAGACTGGCATGATTTTCCGCAAATGCTTTTAACGGAAAAGTTTTTCCGTTAAAAGCATTTGCAGAAAAGAGCATCTAGATTGGCACTTTTTGCGGAAAAGCGTCCATGCCAATCTAGACGCGGTTTTGCGCAAGAAAGCCCCAATCGCCATTTTCGCGATCAGGGCTTTTTTGCGCAAAACAAATCTGAGCTGTCTACACTGGCCCTTTTGCGCAAAAGCTTTTGAGCAAAAGGACTTTTGCCCAAATGGGCACGTCAAAGTATTTGCGCAAGAAGCACTGATTTCTTACATTAGAATGTCAGTGCTTTTGCGCAAAATCATGCCAATCTAGATGCAGCCTATAAGTTTGGGCAGTGTTACTTTATGAGGATTAGATGTGAGAGTCTAAACTCAACTCTGATATAACTGTGCATAGCTCATTAGGCTTGGGTCCACTGACATCAGGACTAAGTTTGATCCAATAAATGCTGCCAGCATCAAGCAACTGCCAATAATGCTCTTAGTTACACTTCTCAATTTTGACGCAAAAGTCAGTGAATACACGGATTTGAATGGTTCACAGTTGCCTTTCATGGATTGTCATAGATTTGATTGATTGGTATTAACCGTTATTAGTCTGCTGATGTGTTTCTGTATACAGATACATTTTCTATATACATTCTATATGTCTCCAAACATCTCTAATATTATAATCATGGATATATTTATCTGCAGTCCAGAATGTTTGGGCCATTTTAGCCCAGTTTTCTAGTCTAGTGATTATTATATGTTTACTTCATTCTAGCCTCAGTCACTTGATTATATTTTATATTATTAACAGTAAATTATTAAGTATTCAGTGGAGCAAATTAGGCGAAACAGTAAAATCTTCTGGGTACAAGAATCTGTTTTTGGAATTGGGAACTTGATTAAGGTGCAAATGGAAGGATTAGGTCTTTTGTGTAAATCAGTATAAAGCTGTCAGGAATGATCTGGTTACTTCCCGACAAAGGTATCCAGGAAACCAGAATTTTTGGCCTTTTTACCCTGTTGCTTTCTTTTTGAGTAAATAATTTATAAACTATTAATACAAAGTATGTATGTAAGTTAACTCTAATGGTACTGGGGCATTCAAGACTATTTTGATATAATTACTGAGATATTCCCTTTTCAAAAACACAAAAATTAAATTACTTATTCCATAAATTCAGACACAGACTATGCATATATATTGGAACTTAGTATTTATAGTGAAAAGAGCCCTGAACAGATACAAGTTTTGTATTGGTATCTGATTTGTGATCCACAAATATACTCCATGCATATTCGCTGATATCCACAGATTTGTAGGGCTCTAAACATAGCTACTCACACTGTGAACAATATACCATACTTGAGATTCTAGCCCTTTGTAACTCTATAGAACAAAACTGTATAGATCTTCCTTCATTTGTGTGCATGTTTATAATAGAACCAGTGAAAAGATGACTAAAATCAACTCCACCTACTGGAAACAGAGAGTCATTCAGTAGTTACTGAGGCCTTGTCTACACTACAAAATTAAGTGGCATTAAATTAGATTGACATACAGCCACCACTGTAATTACTGTTTTTTATGGCCACCCTAGACCCTAATCTCAGTGGTGCACTTCCTCATCAAAAATGCTTTTTCTGACTGAAGTGGGGCAATGTTGGAACACTGGCAGTTGGACCTGCCTCCCTGCCCTCGGGATGACAGCCAGGAGAGCCAGGCATGCTGCCAGGGCTGGCAGCCTGGAGCCCTGCTGTTACCTCATGGTCAGGGACTGGGGGGAGAGGAAGGGGAACCCAAGTCTGGCAGCCTTCCCATAAGGGATTGGGGAGGGAGGAGAGCCTGGGTGGTGGCTGGGCTTGGGCTCTCCTTCCCTGTCTTCCACTCTAGCCCCTTACAGGGAGGCAATGGTGTGGCTCTGGGCTGTCAGCCCCTGTGGCTGCACTCCAGGCTGTCAGGCCCGTGCATTTGACAGCCAAAAGACAATGGTAGTAATGGAGTGTCTATACAGACACTGTGTCATGCTAACTACTTTGACCTAAACTGTACACCTCTTGCAGAGGTGGAGCTATTAGGCCAATATAGTGAGTGAATTACATTGGCTGGTGCACCAGAATGAGGGTGATGTAAGCCGCCTTAGCCTAGAGCTGTAAACTCACCTATAGTTGCTGAGGAGCAATAGACCAAAATAACAATGAGCTAGTTTTGTGTTTGAAGGGTAATTAATTCTGCAGCCTTGTGAGGGAAGAAGACAACTGAGACCCAAAGGCTTGCAGAGAAACCAGATAACTTCAGAAAATTCCAGAAGGGCTGATTATGCATAACTTGGGTAGTCTGATAACTGTTTTGTTTGAGTAAACATTAGGTAGCCTCAAGCTAAGAAACATAATTTGTTCATTTGAATCTTATTGCCCATTCTCACAAATTGAAAGAGTATTCAAAGCATTGGTGGTCCATTAAGCACAGCAAATGTCCTACTTTCTTTGAGAATTCTTGCATTAACTACCATTTTGTATAGCTGTTGACCAGTAGATGTTGCAAATAATCATGCTGAAAGTTTAGATGTGTCATGACAGAAGACTGAGAGGGAACATGATAACTGTTCTCAAATGCATGAAAGGTTATTACGAGGAGGAGGGATAAAAATTGTTCTCTTTAACATCTGAGGATAGGACAATAAACAATAGGGTTAAATTGCAGTAAAGGTGATTTAAGCTGGACATTAGGGAAAACTATCAGGATGGTTAAGCACTGGAATAAATTGCCTCAGGAGGTTGTGGAATCTCCACCATTGGAGATTTTTAAAAGCATGTTAGACAAACATCTTTCAGGGATGGTCTATATAGTACTTAGTCTTGCCTTGCATACAGGGGATTGGACTAGAAGATCCCTCAAGGTTCCTTCCAGGCCAATGATTCTATGAGTCTATAATATTTTACAAGAGACCAAAAAGATAGGACAGTTTGCATGTTATTGCTAAGCATTGTGGTATATGAAAGGATGGCACTTAAACTGAAACAAATCAGATAACCCAGAGATGATTAATAGAATGCAGAGTCTTTTACTTCCGTTTCCAGCTCAGCTTGGAATCATGGCTGTTCAGTGTCCTATGCAATTTGACCCATGTCTTAATTCTGTTTCTAGTGAATGTATATCAGTGTCATATAGCCAAAGGGAGGGAAGGATAGACTTATGGTTAAGGCAGAGGTCTAGCAGTAGAGATGTGAGTTCACTTCCTAACTCTGTCCCAGTTTTGTTGCGTATAAAACAGGATGTAGTGGTACTGACCTAACACCAACGGACAAATTAATATTGGTAAAGTATACTGAGTGCTTTAGATTGAAGATGCTATCTATAAATGCACATCTTCAAATAAGTCTAAATAGCACACTTGTTGGTAGCCTAAGCCACAGCCTGAAAGATCAGTGAGGTTGAATATTTATTGTTAGAGGTGGCCATATCAAAGTTTAAGCACATCGATGGGGCAGAGTTACACAGGTTGCACTTCTCCTTCCATGTACTGTAGCTGCTTCAGTCACCATGAGCTGCTGACAAGGGCTGTGTTATGAGATAGTTGAATTCACATGGGGGTTTAGTCCCATATTTAAACACAGGACATTTGTATGAGGAGGAGTGGAAATCAAAGAAGCCTAATGAAAACTATAAGACAAATTCAATTTTGGTGCAGTTTCCTGATTGATTCCAGTAAATGGTTTTGGCTTGTTTGGTTGGTTGTTTTTTGATATAAAACAGAGAACAGAATTTGTCCATCATTAAGGGGTCCAAATGATCAATACCTGAGCTTACTAGTGGCATATGTTTCCCTCAAAAACTTACATATTAAATAAAAATGTGAAAGGGCTAGTTAAACAACCTTTTTATTTATATTACATGGGATTTTCTCAATGATTTTTTCTAATACTTCCAATTATTTTTTCACATGTTTTACCATGACTACTCCAGTTTTCTGTGACAAGCATGGAGTCTTCGGAATTCTTTACTCCCTTCATACTCCAGGAGTTTGAACTCTCAAATCTGTAAGGATTCTGCTGACAGCATCATTTCTTAAGAGCCAATTTATTGATGTTCTGATTTGTTTTTCAGTATGTTAGCCAAATAAATTGTCTGACCATATTTCCAAAAACATTTGGAGGAATCCCTTTTCCTGACTGTATAAATTGATGCTTGGCAGAACCCAAATGCTACAAGGACAGTTTCCACAGAAGTTTTCTAATCAGAATGAGCACAAGAAACAAGCCCATGTATTGTTATTCAGCAGACAATTCAAGCTCACTGAAGTTGCTTTAGATACTTCTTGGGAAGTGACCATATAAAAAAAGCACAGTATGTTAAAGAAATACTGCTATAATCTCACTTAAAGCATACCCCCTGCACAATAACATAAAATGTGACTTTAATTGAGCCTCCGCTCAGACTAGGGGTCCATTCTGTTCAAATTTCTGCAATAGGCTACATGTGTAGCTTTGGGCAAATCACCAAAAGTGAGTCAAGGAAGATCGGTGGCTACTTTTGTGAAGCACTTTACAATTTCTCAGATTGTAATCTGAAACACAGCAAATCAGTGGCCATTTGGGAAAATGACCTTAAATCCTCTGTCTTAGTTTCCTTGTCTGTCCAATGGCTAGAAACAATACTTACCCAACTCCTTATTTCACAATGCAAATGGAAAGTTACAAGTTACTTGGTCGACATGCATAAATACTGTATTCATAAACAATCTTTTTTCCCATCAGGACCTTCATTTTGAAAACTTGATTTCTAATTTCTGCTCAGAAAAAATACAACTTGCTTTCTCAGCTACATTGCCAGGACAGAAACTTAGTTAAAGCACAATTCTGGTTAAAGTAGAGAGCATTTCCACATCTAATTTTTCCTCCCAGGAGGGGAACTATTGCCCGACTTTAACAATTATATGGGAAATGATCCAGATTCTAAGAAAATTGCTGTGCCTTAGGATAGTAATTTTCAAGAAAATGTCAATGAAATAGTCATAATGGGTTTTTCAGAACCCTGATCTTTTAAAGAAATACAGAATCAAAGTTAATATAGCTGCCATTTAGTATCAGAAAGTTCACTGTACTGTGAATTGATTTTAGTCACAAAACTAAGTTGTAGTTTTGGAACTATAAGTTCACGTATCTAAAAGGGTGTCACAAGGAGGAGGTAGAAAAATGGTTCTCCTTGGCCTCTGAGGATAGGACAAGAAGCAGTGGGCTTAAACCTCAGCAAGGGAGGTTTAGATTGGGTGGTTAAACACTGGAATAAATTGTCTAGGGAGGTTGTGGAATCTCCATCTCTGGAGATATTTAAGAGCAGGTTGGATAGACATTTATCTAGACAGTGTTTTCCTGCCATGAGGCAGGGGACTGGACTCAATGATCTCTCGAGGTCCCTTCCAGTTCTAGTGTTCTATAATTCTATAACTAGGTACCTTTCAGTTAGGACACAGCTTTTCTAGCGGTGGTCACTTTTAAAACCAATGGGTCAAATTCATCTCTGGAGTAAATCCATTCTTCAACCATTACACCAGGGCTGAAGTTGTTCCAGGATCTTTAATACCAGTGATTTATCTGTAGGGCTATGGAAGGGCAAACATCTCAGTGATCCTCAGAAATGCATGCTCACTGATTTCAGAGCCAGTTTATATATCTGCTCCATTTTATATTGCAGGTGGTTTCTTTTATTGTTTGTTACAACTCAAAAGTCACTTTTTTAAAAGCTTGTTTTCCTGTCACTCCCACCCACTCAGGCATTAGCTGTGTCCTCGCTCTCCCTTAATTATTATAATAAAGAAAGTCAATGAGAAGATGGAATTGCAAAACAGAAACTCAGTTCTCATATGAGTAGTTTCCTTTTCCCTTTATTTTCCGTCAGGACATCTCTTGTCTTCCCGTCTCTTCATTATCTCCATGGTCTCTCAGTATAAATTCATCTCTCTTTTAGGGAAAGTTTCTACTCTTGGCAGAGACAACATGTACCTCTAGATGGTACGGAGGATAGGTGACCACCCCACATGTCTCCTCTGGGAGGTGGGGCCATGGGGAAAGTTGAAATTTACCTGCTGACCTTGGCTGGACTTTTGCTGGCAGCTGTAGCAGAGCCATACAGAGGTGGGAAGCCCCATCCTGCAGGGTTCCTGGTATGTGGGCTTGAGGGAGCAGATGGGTGAGGCTGCTGTTGGGAGCTGTTTTGCTTGTAGTTGTGAGCTTGGGAGCAACAGTAAAAGACAGTCCAGTCTAGGGAACAAGAAGAGAAGGGAGGGTCCCATTAGATGGGCTGCTTCCTGTCCTAGTGGAGAATGCAGAGGGGAAGGTGCTGAGTCATTAGGAGTCAAGTAGCACTGAGCCCATCCAGCCCATAGTACCTACAGGTGGCAGGGGACTAGGTGGGCTCTGCCCTGTTACATCAGCACTTCTGGGATCAAGACCAAATGGAAGGCAGAAATCTTGGGGGGAGGAACGCAATCCCACGTACCCCACATGCCACCTCTGTGTGCACTGGAGGGACCACTTTCCTTCAGAAGCCATTGCAACCTTTATTAGTGGGCAGTCCAGGGAACTCTTCAGGAAGGTATATGATGGACAGAGCTATGGCCCACCCTCTCCTTACCCTTTTTCAGACAGCAACACCTACAGGGGGCATTAGGAGGCAGCAGCAATTGTAGTTCCCTGTAACGATCCTCACTTCCCTTCTGGCACTCACATAAGAGCTGGCTAGAAACTAGCCATTCATTTATAAACAATTCTGAGGCTAACACCTTAGAATTTTATCTGTTGGTAGCACGTCATGGTGTCAATTATTCTTCATAGTAATAATTAATTCGTTACAACATATCATTTGTCAGCAAGTTAGAGACATTGATGTGTCCTTCCTTCCACCCTTTATTAGAAATTTCCCAGTAACATCATTGTTTAATCACTGTTAATAGGGACAATCTAACTTCTTTCCAACATAGCTCCTCCCAGTAGCCTCCTAAAACAGGGTGAAACCCTTGTAAGTGAAAACTGCCCCCACCAAAAAAAAATGTCCAGAGTAAATTTTAGATCAAGCTAATATAATTTAAATTAAGTTATCTGAGAAGTTTGTTTTGACACATTTTGTGGATCTGGATATATGCACTTTACACAATAACCCTTACAGAACATAACATAAGAACGGCCACACCAGGTTAGAGTAAAGATCCATGTAGCCCGGTATCCTATCTTCTGATGGTGGCCACTGCCAGATGTCCCAGAGGGAATGAACAGAACAGGTAATCATCAAATGATCCCACACCTGTTGCCTGTTCACAGCTTCGGGCAAAGAGAGGCTAGAGATACCATCCTTACCCACCTTAGCTAATAGCCATTGATGGGCCTAGCCTCCATGAACTTATCTAGTTCTTTTTTGAACCTTGTAATAGTCAGCCTTCACAACATCCTGTGGCAAGGAGTTCCATAGGTTGACTGTGAATTGTGTGAAAAAATACTTCCTTTTGTTTGTTTTAAACCTGCTGTCTATTAATTTCATTTGTGACCTCTGTTTCTTCTTGTATTATGAGAAGTAAATAACACTTTCTTATTTATTTTTTCCACCCCAATAATGGTTTTATAGACCACTATCATATCCCCCTTAGTAATCTCTTTTCCAAGCTGAAAACCTATGAAATATAAATAGCCCCATGCATATTTGTCAGGATACCTGTTAAATCAATTGAGATTAAAGAAAATAAAAACATTATAAATGGCAAACAGATGATAATTGGTATTATTCATAGAAGAAGGTTTTATTATACTGTTTAGTTAATTATAACCAATCTTCAGTGTTTCTAGAAAACTTGACTAAAAGGTTTCAGTGATCAAAGGTGAAACTGTGATACTTTACAAAATACAAAATGCTGGAAAATCAATTGTAAGTGCTCACCTGTGTGATACTGAAGGGCAGGAATTGCTGCAATGAATGGATGTATTGCTAGTCAGTTTAATCTGCCCTGTCAAGAAGGGCAGGGCTTTGGCACAACCAATCAGAAATTAACATTTAGGCTATGAACTTAATCCCAATTACATGGAGGTTGGTCAGAACTCTATCTTGTCATACTTGAGCATGCTTCAGTTGTGCAACAAAACTCTGCTTCATTCTTGTGCTATGTGTATTACTTTAACTATTACATCAGTTGGAATGTAGGATTAAATCAAATCATTTAAAGCTAAGTACAAGTTTTAAATTATTTGTTTCAAATGGGGCTTTTTTTAAGCATCAGTGGCTTTGTACTCACTAGAGTCAATGGGAATCTTTCCTTGGACATCAGTGTTCACTGAATCAGAGCTCAGACAATCAACAAATATTAGATGTATAATCCATTGGATTTGTAGATTACGTTATTATGGACAGAAGGATCAGTGATAGTTAACAAAGGCAGCACGTACTTGCCAGTGAGCAGTACACCACTAATTGTCCATATCTTCACCCAACCCAACTTATCTCTGTATTGCAGGAGTCTCCCTCCTTCTTTTGACATGAGCCTCCTCATTACTGTCAACAGGAGTTTGCTTACAGCTTGAGACTTTGTTTTTAAATTTATAAAAATTAATGGGAGCTCATGTAATGCTCTTCATATGATTTTTTAATGGATTAATGGTGGCTGTGGTGCTCTGTGGAAAAGAAAATGAGACATGAGTCTGATGAGCTCTGGAGATAATTCCTGAGCTATATGGGGGAAAGCATTAAAGAGGAGTTAATAGCCACCTGCTATAAATGACATACTTTAGAAAGGTATGTCCAGACCAACAGCAAAACCCTTTTTTAGGCTAAACTATTGGTCTGTCTGTGGCTTTTAATAGCCATTCCTTGTGGCTAAAAGGAATGGCTATTAAACCTTTGTCCACGGTTATCATACTGTTCCTCTCAAAAAGTACTGGATACAGAAAGCTTCCCCAGAACAGGCACAGCAGAGGCCCTCCACATTAGCCCGTTGTTCTGCACTTCATCCCTTCTTCTGCAGGAACCACCTAGGACTCAGGACATCCTGAATGGCCCCTTGAATCCATGGTCTGTCTTCTGAGACTGCCCAACAAGGAGGTCAGTAATAGCTGTGCCTTGTGTAGTGTGGACATCTGTACATTAGAAAATGGACTGAGGCCACCTCACTCACTGCCCACAGATGCCAGTCAGCCATCAGATGCAAACAGCTTTTAGCTACTATGACAACAAGCTGGATGCAAACTGATGACCTGCTGCTAAGTGTTTCCGTGCTCCCCTGAACCATCCAGGTCTGCTGTTAAGCGCCTGATGTATTTATTTTTCAAAGACTGTAAATTGAAAGATGTCCAAACTAGCCATTGGAACAGCCATCATGCTGTTATAATCTGAGAAACCCAGCCTTGCTAGTCATTTCCTTAGTTCAGTCTGCAACAGCCTGACAAACCCTTGCTGATACAAATAGTAAGTCTGTACCTGGGTGTGCCTTCATTTGCCTTCCTCTACAGTATTGCATGTGTTCCTTTGTCATGATCAATCACACACATCTCTGCAGAGGGATCTTTTTGAAATGTGTATGATATAAAAAATAGACACAAATCAGTCCATTGAATACTATCGGTATTTACTCCGACAATTTCCAGTTGTGCAGCCCAGCGAGAATCTGAGTAGTTGAAGAGAAAGAGGCCCAACTGAAGAAAATCAACCCCATCCTTCTTTAGGGTTCCTGGTTTGTCTAGTTTGTTGCTTAGCCAGAAGCCAAGCCACGACTTGGGTCACATGCCTTTCATGTGTCTTAACAGTCTGTAAACTCAAAACAAGCAATGTAAGAGGAACACAATAGGGCAGCTCTTCTGTCTCATTCTCTCATGTCAGTGGTCCAGCTCTTTTTTTATGGTCTGCCTATGCCAGTGCATTCCTAGCTTGGCCTCTGGGCTTCACCCAAAGTACCCATAAATCTGTCTGGTTCAGTGAGGCAAGGTACAATAGGGATGAAGGACCTCCTTTAGGAAGTACCAAACCCATTATACTACTTTTTTACAACATGACTCTTACCAAACTTGTTCACAATCTCTGAATTCCACTGAATCTCACTTCTCTTGGATTCCCAAATAGAAGTAATACCCAATAGTGTACTTCACGATTAGCAGCGGACCAGAGGACTGTGTTTATTTCTCTCTCTCACAGATTGTGTAAAACTTTTCCACAGCTTTCTAATCCCAGGCTAGACTATTGAATGTGCTGTACTTATTCCATCCTAAATCTCCAGCTGTCGTAGAATGCAGTTACCCACGTCCTATCTGGCGTGGGCCATTACAAACACATAGCACACATGCTCAGGTGCACTGGCTTCCTCTTTGCTAGCTAGGCAGTTTAAGGTGCTGCTGGTGAAGATCTTCAAAGCCTCACATGATCTGGGACCTCTTTATAGACGACTTCCCTCTTTGATGTCTATCTAATCTTTCTGAATGTAGAAGTTTCCAGAGTGCCTCCTCAGTATGGTATCTAAGCATCACTGCTCTCTTCTCATCACAGGAATTAAGTGGGCTCAAAGACTGTCATCAGTCATTATGTCTGATCACTCCATGATGGGCAGCAGAGCTTTCTCATTTTAGGGCTTCTACAATGAAGCCTGCTGCTCATAGCAGCCGTCTAGAACATGAATCTAGTGACCTCAGGGCACCACAGAAGGCACATTTATTTTGCTTAGCATTTGAAGACTTACTGTTTTTATTTTTGAAAATGGTACACTTCATTTATGTGTAAATCTCTTATTGTATAAGTTCACCCAAAAGTAAGAGCAGGATCTTTGTGGGATGGATATTTTCAAATATTAAACATGGGAACTATGGATGTAAAGGGTTAACCAGTTAACTGGTTACCCAGTAAGCGTCACCCTTACCAGGTGATGCTTACTAGGTAACTGGTTATTCGGTGGCCCGGCCAGGCTGGTGCAGCAGGCCCAGCCCAGCCCAAACAGCCCCCGCACGTGGTGCAGCAGGTTCAGCCCAGCCTGGCCAGCGCAGCTTGCAATGTGGTGGACCTGGCCAGACTGAAGCAGCCCGCTGACCCAGCCTGTGTCATACTGTGGGTAAGGGGCTGCTCAGCCTGGCTGTGCCCACTGCGCCACACTGCGGGACCACTCCAGCTTGGCCATGCCCGCCATGCCACGGGCAGGATCCTAGTTAACCATTTAAACATAATGCTTAACTGGTTAACTTTTTAAAAGGGATTTTAAATCCCTAGAGGGAACTTTTCTTTATGTTGACGTTAGAAAAGGTAGTGTTGTGCAATGTCTGACAAGGGAAATGTATACTTTATACTGAAACATTAATGTCATATAGAAAGCGGCACTTTCGAAAGTGAAAGTAATTAAGACGTGGTTTTGTCAGCGAACCCTCCTGTTTGTCAACAAGCCGCGTAAACCTCATTTTTTAAGGAAAAGCAGCTCATCGACAAACGGGAGGGTTCGCTGCCAAAACCACATCTTAATTACTTTCGCTTTTGAAAGTGCCGCTTTCAAAAGTGAGCTTGAAAGAAGATATGCAAATTCCTGGGGAATTTGCATATCTTCTTTCAAAAGTCTAGCATAGTCTAGATATGCCCATACACAATTTAGAAAAAGACATTCTTTATGTAAACAAGGAAGGGCTGTTAATCTGTGGAATATTGGAATGCCTCAGGAAAGAGAAAAAAGAATGAATAGTCCTATTGCACCTTAGAGACTAACACATACACGCATGTGTGTGGGTGTGTGGATGAGTATGGGCAAAACCCACTTCCTCAGATGAGAGTGGAGAAAAAAGGGGGAACCTCACAATATATTTTTCTGTTATATATTGTGAGGTTCCCCCTTTTTCTCCGCTCTCATCTGAGGAAGTGAGTTTTTCCCATGAACGCTCGTGATACTATATATATTTAATACTTTAATAAAACAATCTAGAAAGTATCTCTGGTGAACTGCTGCACAAAGCCATGTGTTCCCAGCACCTGCCTCTGGAGCCCATCTCCAAATTCTCACATTCACAATATAATCCCATGTGAGGGAGTGTTTTCAAATCATCATCTATCATAAATATATCTCTAGGTATCTGCAGGTATCTGCTTTATATCCATGGGTATCCATAGCCACGGCTCATTTTTGGGATACAGATGTAGATACAAAATTTGTATCCGCACAGGGCTATATATATAACTCTATATCTTCACTCTTAAAGAAAAATTAACTCTCTTTTTCTCTCTCACTCCCTGTACATATATCTAAGGGTATGTCGAGACTACATGGCTCCATCGACGGAGCCATGTAGATGAGTTTACTAGACATAGGAAAATGAAGCGGCGATTTAAATAATAGCATTATATGAGAAACAATCACATTCCAGACACATCCCATTGTCGTGGCACAACCAAACCCTGACCTTGCTTTAAATTATGATAAGACGAAGCTACATACCAAATTTGGAGGTCCTAGCTCTTACCGTTTAGAAGGCATTCTTGAAAAAATGGACTCACAGACAGACAGATGGACAGACAGACACTCAAATTCTAAAATATATATTAAGGTATGTCTAGACTACATGGCTCCGTCGACGTAGCCATGTAGATGAGTTTACTAGACATAGGAAAATGAAACGGCGATTTAAATAATTGCGGCTTCATTTACATCAAAATGGCCACCGCACTGTGCCAATCAGCTGTTTGGCAGCACAGCGGGGCAGTCTGGACGCGCTGTGGTCGACAAGGGAAGCCTTTGTCGACCGCTCCGGTATGCCTCATGAAATGAGGCCCCCTCCTGCCGCCCCTGCAAGGCCCCCTCCTGCCGCCCCTGCAAGGCCCCCTCCTGCCCACCACCCCGTGCAGCCTGCAGGTGGAATGCGCCTTTGGCTGGCTGAAGGGAAGGTTTAGGTGCCTGCTCACTCGCCTCGACATGGGGGAACGCAACATCCCTGAGGTGGTGGCTGCATCTTGCGTGCTCCACAACCTGGTGGAGAGCAAAGGGGAGGCCTTACTCCCAGGGTGGAAGACACGGGCTGATGTGGAGGGGAGGCGGTTCGAGCAGCCCTGGACAGCTGCCATCCACCAAGCCCCTCAGGTGGGGGTCCACATTCGGGAAGCTGTGTGTGAGAGATTCTCAGCAAAAGCCCAATGACTCTCCCCAGGGTCTCCCCAATGGAGCCTGTTGCCCCCCGCTCCAAAACTTTTCCTCCCACAACCCATCCCAGTCTCCAGACAGTGAACACACACATGCCAGGTTTAATATAAAAAACATTATGTTTATTAACAAACTATGTGCAAATAACTTTTTGTAACAAAATAAAACTGTGTGCAAAATGTTTTCAGAAATAAACTTTCTTGTGCAACTAGCAAAGTCTTTTTAAAACTGGGGAGGAGGAGGGATGTAAACCTGGAGGAGGGAGGGAGGGCGGTTTAGGTCTCAGGGTGTCACCTGGCCCGCAAAACACTGCCGCCTCAGGTCCGTGGCCCTAAACATCCTCAGAGTCGAGTGGGGCCTGGGACAGTGTGTGGGGGGGTACAGCTGGCTCTGCGCTAGCAGAGGGTGAGGGGGTAACAGGGGGTGAGGGGTGGCAGGGGCTGAGGGGGAGGAAGGGGGGCAGAGGGGGCTGGAGCAGGTTGAGCGGGAGGAGCGGCAATGAGGACAGGACCTGGGACAGCCAGGGCCTCTCGGATACTCCCACACATTGCAGTCCACTCCGGGAGGAAAGCCTCCAACAATCGGTTGTGCCACCGAGCCTCTTCCTGTGCCCTTTCTGCCATGGTCTCCTCCATCCTTTTGAGGGCCTCTACATGCCTCCGCATGAGGTCATTGTAGCCCCCCAGTGCCTGCGGGTTCCATGGGACCGGGTGGGTGGTGGCACGGGTGTCGCATGGCGCTCTGATCCGGCAGATCCAGCTGTGGAGGAGAAGAGGGAGAAGTGATCAGTGTTATGAATGCACGCACTGTCCCTGCTTGTGATCAGTGAGTAAGTCCTTAGAACAAGGGATGGCAATGTTCTCACTGCAAGCCCACGTCTGGCCTGGCCAGCAGCCCCGGCCTCACTGGGGTCCCAAGGTGGCTAGGGCAACGTCCTGACCCCCTCCTAACACCCCGCCCCCCCCCCATGGCCGTACAGCCCAGGAAAGTGTGCAGCCACAGTGGGTCACAAGACATAGGACAGGGGCCTGGAGCAACTTGGGTCTCCCAGGGCTCCCACCCACACACCCACCGCCTGCCCATGGCAGCACTGTCTGCAGGAGCAATTGTTGTGTCGCTTGTGCATACATGCCCAAGTGCTAGGTATGACACTTGCGGTGGTCTGTGTGGTGTCGTGCATGTGCCCTTATGACCAGCCTGCTTCCCACAGTTCCTGGCGGGGGGAGGACAGCCCTCCCTGGGGTCAGACATGTGTGGGGCCCTCCCCGAGCTGTGAGTAGCTGCCTATGTGTGCCCTGGGAATGAACATGCTTACACATGCACAGAGAGGTGCAAGCTGTCCAGGAAGAGCATGACATGTGCGGATTGCCCCACATCCCCTGTGCTCCCACCTCCCCCCTTCTTTGTGTGTGACCCAGACCGCACTCACCTGATGTTCCTTTACCAGCATCAGAGGATGCCTGTGAGGCCTCCTGGGGCTTGGGAACCGGCTCCAGGGTCAGGGTAACCACACTACGGTTGGGGTCCTCCTCCTCCTCCTCTTCATCCTGCAGCTGCTCTTCTGGGTTGTCCTCAGCCCCTTCCTGGCAACACTGCACCGGTGTCTGCAACCCGGTCTGGACCAGAACCGGGGCAGAGAGGGGTTCCCCATCACCCAGGATTCTGTCCAGCTCCTGGAAGTATGCGCAGTAGTGTGGCACTTCCCCTGAGGTGGAGCTGCGCTCGCGGGCCCTGGCATAGCCCTGCCTTAGTTCTTTAACCTTGTCCCGCACCTGGTCCAAGGTTCTGGGGTGGTGTCCTTTTTTGGCCAGCTCCTTAGCCATGTGGCCTTAAATGTCTGCATTCCAGCGACAGGAATGCAGAGCCTGGAGCAAGTCCTCCTCTCCCCATAGTTCTAAAAGGGTCAGGACCTCTGACCAGGCTGGAGCTCACCTCTTGCCCCTGGAAGGCTGCTGGGATGGCTTCCTGGAAGGTCCTTGGGGGTCTTGGGCTTGTGCCATGATGAATTCTCAGAGAAGCAGGGAGAGCTGTGTGGTCAGAGGCTTCCTCTGGCTGCCTTCCTGCCACAATGGCTGCCCAGGGTGCCTGTGCCTTTAAAACATGGCTACAGACAGGAACAATAGAGGTTTTTTCTGCAGATGGACTGTCCACCAGGGCTTTTCCCTGGAGGTCTGTTTTTTCAAAAAAAAAAAAAAAAAAGACAAAAAAACCCACCCCGCATCCACACACGCCTTTTTTTGATAGATCACTGTCGAAAAAGGCATTATGCCTCGTAAAATGAGGTTTACCGCTGTCGACAAAACTGCCGCATTCTTTCAATTTACTTTCGTAAGAACACGGCGGTAGTGTAGACGTGGGTGAAGTTTTTTCAAAAAAAGGCAACTTTTTTCGAAAAAACTGTGTAGTCTAGACACACCCTTACTGACTTCTTCACCATAAATGAACATTATAGATTTTTTTTCTTAGATTCCCTTCTTGTGTACTTATATCAGTTGAAGATGTGACCCAGAAAGTCTAGCAGCACATGTAACTGGTGATCCATTCTGCACTTCATTTTCACCCTCTATAGGGAGGAAGGGAGAACAACTTTAATTTCTCCTGAATCTGTCTCAGATGGATGACATGAAATTGTTTGACATTTCATGCATTTAATTGCTTTATAGATATTGGTGAATGCATCTGATTTAACATTTTAGTGTTCTACACTGAAAATAGACAGTCTACAAGGTCACAGAACGCATATAGAACCTCAAGAGAAACAGCTCACCTTTTCTTACTTGAAAAAATGTGGGCAAAGTTTTAAATATTAATTAACTAAAAGAGTTTCTTTTCCTTTCATAGCATCAATCTGCCAAATTAATCTCTGTTGTAAAGAGGTGCAACCCCTGTGCAGTTAATAGAAATCCATCTTCTGAATATGTCCAGCAGTATTATAAAAGTTAGATGAGGGGGAAAAATGGGATGACCTAACAAGCTATCTCCTTATCAATGCAGAATTATTCCCTGTGTTATAATTTGTAATGTTTTCAAAGACCCCAAAAGACTGGTCTTCCACCAGTTCCTGTAGGACACTATTCTACATCATGATACATCTCATGCCAGGAAGTTTTCCTTAATATTTACCTTAATTTCTCCCTAGCCTAAGTTTATCCCATTGTAGTTAGCTGTACACACTGTATGCCATAATACATAATTCCTCTGCTTTCTTGGCATTTATACTCAATATTTATTTGTAGCCTGATATTATGTTCCCGTGTGCCCTTAATCATTGCTGAATAAACCTCCTTAATCTTCACTTACAAGCCAGTTCCTTCAATCGTCTGGTCATTTTTGTTGCTCTTCTCTGACCTGCTTCTAATTTTTCTGTGGTAATGAGGTACTCAGAATGGAATGCAGTATGCCAAGTGCAGTTCCTCTTTTCTGCATCATAATGTTCATTGCTCTTTTCTGAAGCTATATCTCATAACTGGCTTGTAATTTGTTAGCCATTGACATCCTTTGATCTCCTTCAGCATTACATTTACCCAGATTTCTCCCTCACCCTATTCATATATTTGTGCCCCGGTTATTTCTTTCCCTGGGGAAAAGAGGCTGGTTTGTTTGGTTCTGATTGATCACTGCTTAGGATACCCAAAAGGCAAAATAGCTTATGAAATTTGTTCAAAAGTTTCTGCATCATTCCCCACAAGAACTACCATCAGCCCAGAAAGCCCACTATGATGCTCAAGTGATTTTACTTACCTGGTGGATATCTCCTGCACCTGCTGTCTCCAGGAGAGAATCATATAAAGGAATTTCCTGTTTTGTTTTGTTTTCCTGTGAGCAGCTCTGAGGTGAGCTGTGGAAGGGAAACAGGAAGACAGCAGAACAGGAAAGATGTGAGAAGTGAGGGCGAAAGAAAATACTACGGAGCCACAAGGGCTCTCATAGAGGAGAGAAGAGATTTTGGTCTTCATGGGAAAAGAGGAGGAGCAAGCCAGAGAGGGAAACAAAAGACAGTAAAGCCATAAAAATTCCAGCTAGCTGGTGAAGAGGGATGATGGAAAATGACACCTGTTAATGGTTAAATTTACTCAGGTACTAGGAGGGAGAGAATGTAATTATTTACTTTTGTTGCTGTTTGCCATTTATTTTTAATTCTGAAAAGTGGCTACAGTTGATTAAGGGTTTGATCCTGCACCACTGAAATCAAAGTGAATTTTGCCATTACCTCTAATGGGAGTAGGTTCAGGCTCTAAATCTAGATATTTTTACTGTAATGTAGGGAATTTAATGGAACATGACTGTTCAAATTACCACAGGAACAGCATTAGAAATAATTTGTAATTGGATCACAGGACTAATTGCATGAAACAGATGCATGTTCTGGTGGATTATGGGAGTTAAAGTATTTCCATGGGCTGCAGAGAATTAACGGGTTAGATGTTTAGTGAGCAAGGTTTGGGAAAAGAACACCTACTTTTATCAATTGCTTAAATGACCTGACCAGCTGGAACAAGAGCTGGGAGTCTAACATTTTTAGACAGAAGATATTTTTCATCAGAAAATGTAGATTAAACAAAAAATTGGATTTTTTTCTGGAAAAGTTTCAATTTCATGCCAATCTTCAATGGGAAATTATCAAATTATTTTGCTTTGAAAGGGTCAGAATGTGTTGCATTAGCTTCATAAATGTAACTTTAGTCTATTATGTATGATTATATATAACAATAAATGTATACAGCAATTGCTGTGTTAGTCATCAGAATAATTTGTATCGTTTGTAGCATTTTCATCCTCAGAGTGCTTTATTACTATTTATGTGTTTGTTTAATATAAAGCCCTCTGAAGGGGTAACATGGGTGGTACTACATGGAACAAAGGCAAGCAGATGGGAGTGGAAACAGTGGTATCTTTAGGCAAGGGAAGGTGGCGTGCAGCCATGCCCACATCTAATACATGATTATATGAAAATATTGGTTCCTGATCTAGTTCTCCTAAGGGGCTGCCAGAGTCAGTCATGAGGGTGGACTGTGGAAGAGGCCAGGAAGAAATGGAGAAATCTTTGTAGGGGGGTGTTTCAGACAAATTGGCTACTGAAAGGATAGCTTAAGGACAAGGGCCCTTCTAGCCAAGGTAAAAGAGAGCAGCTCTGAACACCGCCAAAGAAGAAAATGCATAAGGCATAACTGCACATTCACTAACTGCTAATAGACTGCAGACAAAAGCCAGTTGTATAACCTCCTGCTGAGGACTGTGCCCAGAGCAAGTTAAGGCCCCAGAGCGAGGCACGGTCAATCCTCCTTTGCAGAAATGGCAGTCACTGTACCAGCAGGGGATATAGAAGGATTCTACAGGCCTCTCTACCACTACAAATGTGTGTCAAATCAAGAAGTACACAGCAGAGAAATAAAATCAGCGTAGCTGTATGTTACAAAATAAAGTAAAGAAGGAATTAAATGTGTGAAATTGCCTGCTAGTTTACTCTGGCAAAGCCAAAACTCATCTTGTGAAGTGGTGACATCATTTTAGGGATGTTTCACTACAAATGTGGGATAATGTACAGTTCTAAAGCCACTGTGGCATCTTGAATTTGGGTCAGTGAAGAAGGAGATGTGAAAACAAAATGACTAAACCCATAAGCATTCAAAGATCATACACAGGTATATGCTTGTCAACTGTCACTCAGGGCACAGGGTAAGAATGGCCATACTGGGCAAGACCAATTGTCCATCTAGTTCAGTAACGTGTCTCCTGACTATGGCCACTACCTGATGTGTTGTGTGAAGTGCTTCCTTTTGTTTGTTGTAAACTTGTAACTTCATCAGGTAACCTAGAGTTCCTGGGTTATGTGAAAGGGAAAATAATACTTCCCCGTTCACTTTCTCCCACCTTTCATGATTTTATAGACCTTTATTATGTCCTCACTTAGTCATATATTTTCTAAGCTGAACAGTTCCAGTCTTTTTAATCTCTCTTCGCATGAAAGATGTTCCAGCCTCTAAATCATTTCTGTTGCATTTCTCTGAACTTTTTCCTATTCTAATCTCTTTCTGAGATGGGGTGACCAGAACTGCACACAATATTCAAAGTGGGTGTGCACTTTGGATTGATATAGTAGCATTGTGATATTTACTGTCCTATTATTTATCTTCTTCCTCGTGGCCCTAATATTTTGATAACTTTTCTGACTGCTGCTGCACATTGGGCATATATTTTCAGAGAACTATCAACAGTGACTCCAAGATCTCTATCTTGAGAGGTAACAGCTAACTTGGACCTCATCATTTTATATGTATAATTGGGATTATTTTTTCCAGTGTGCATTACCTTGCACTTATCAACACTGAATTTCATCTGTCATTTTATTGCTCAGTCACCCAGTTCAACTCAGATCCCTTTTTAACACTTTACAGTCAACTTTGGACTTAATTATCTTTAGTAGTTTCATCATCACCTGCAAATTTGCCACTTCACCCTTCACCTCCTTTTCCAGGTCATTTATAAATATGTAGAACATCATCCCTTGCACTATAGGTCCTTGAAGGACTCTTCTAGTTAGCTGTCTCCATTGTGAAAACTGACAATTTTTTCATTCCCTTTGTTTCCTGTCTTTTAACTGGTTATTGATTCATGAAATGATCTCTCTTATCCCATGGCTGCTTACTTTGCTCAAGAGCCTTTCATGAGAAACTTGTCAGAGGCTTTCTGAAAGTCCAAGTAAATGATATATAGTGGATCTCTCTTGTCCACATGCTTGTTGACACCCTCAAAAATTCTAATAGACCGGTAAAGCATGATTTCCCATCACAAAACCCCATGGCTACGTCTAGACTGGCATGATTTTCCGGAAATACTTTTAACGGAAAAGCTTTTCCGTTAAAAGTATTTCTGCAAAAGAGCATCTAGATTGGTCCCAGAGTTATCGTTAGAATGACGCGCTTTTGCGCAAAAGCGCGTCTACATTGGTGGCGCGCTTTTGCGCAAAAGCAGAAGCCCGGAACCATTTTGAAGAGGGCAGGGCTGGAGCTCCATTCAGACTCGTGCTTAAAGGGGTCTCGCCGGACAGCTGTTTGTCTCCTGCTCTGTGCGTTAGGACCTCTGGCAGGGACTGACAGCCATAGCAGGTTTGGTGGTTGCCCTCTGCCTTTTGGACACCACCCTTTTGCCCCCTAGTGCTTTTTCCTGGTTTTGGTTTCTTGTGCCTTGCTTTGTCTGCCATGGAACCAAAGGTGGCCATGTGCCTGCTCTGGCCCCTGTCGGCCATTTTCGAGTGCCTGCAGCTGGTGCTCCAGGCTGGTGCCCTTGTGTTCCAGGACCAGGAGGTGCAGATCACCTTGGACTCCCTCACCAGGGAAGCCATGGAGTCCCTGTGGCATCCCCACCCCACTGTGGAGAGGCCACTCTGGAGACTGGACACCAGTACAGACTAATGGGACTGGCTGGTCCTTGGGCAATGGGATGACCAGCAATGGCTCCGGAATTTCCACATGCGAAAGCGGACGTTCCTGGAGCTATGTGCCTGGCTCACCCCCACGCTCCAGAGAGCCACCACCCGGCTGCGTGCGCCCATCCCCATGAGTAAAAGGGTCATCATTGCGCTATGGAAGCTGGCCACCCCGGACAGCTACCAATCGGTGGCACACCAATTCGGGGTGGGAAGATCCACCGTCGGTTTGATCGTCATGGAGGTAAGTCCCAGGGGGAGTGGGGAGTGGGGTGAGGGGAGGGTGCTGCACTCCATGCCCAGGGGCAGCCAAGACTCCAGGCTGGGTCACCCAGGGGTTTGGGCCGTCCCTCCCTTGCACAGGCCTGCTGGGGGGGGGGGCGTGGGGCGAGGGGGCCCTGGTGTGTGTGCGTGTGCGTGTGTGTGTGTGCGTGCATGAGGACAGAGGGAATCACGGGGGGGGGGGAGCCCAAGGAGCGCACACTCACCCCTGCCTTATGTGATGTGTTCCCTTGTGTTTCTCTGCACCCTTCCGCAGGTCGTCCATGCCATCAATAATGTCCTGCTCCCAAGAGTGATCCGCCTGCGCGACGTGGACGCTACGCTGGCCGGCTTCACTGCCCTCGGGTTCCCCAACTGCGGGGGAGCCCTGGATGCAACCCACATCCCTGTCCGGGCCCCGGAGCATCGAGCAGCCTATTTCACGAACAGGAAGGGGTACTGCTCTATTGTTCTCCAGGCCCTCGTGGACCACCGGGGCCGCTTCTTGGATGTCTACGCGGGCTGGTCCGGCAGGGCACACGACGCCCGCATCCTCCGCAACTCCAGATTGTTTCGCAGGCTGGAGGCGGGCACGTACTTCCCCCGGTGGGAGTTGACTGTCAGGGATGTGCCTATGCCCATCTGCGTCATCGGGGACGCGGCCTACCCCCTGTTGCCTTGGCTAATGCAGCCCTACATGGGGCGGCTGGACCAGAACCGGGCCCGGTTCAACGACCGCCTCAACCGGGCCCAAAATCAGGTGGAGCTCGCCTTCGGCTGCTTAAAAGCCCACATCCGTTGTTTGCTCACCCGTCTTGAGATGGGTGAGCGGAATGCAACGGAGGTACTGGCCGCGTGCTGTGCGCTCCACAACATTGTGGAGCGGAGTGGGGAGGCCTTCCTCCCTGCATGGATGGCAGCCGAGGCACAGACGTTTGAACAGCCCCACACAGCTGCCATCCGCCAGGCACACCAGGATGGGGTGTGCATCAGAGAGGCCCTGACGGACATGTTCGCACAAACCCCATAGTAGGGTCGCCTCGGTCTCCCCATACGACTCCTTCCCATCCCCTACCCTTCCCCCTCCCCTCCCCTTACCTCCCCCCATTGTAAAGCGTCGGTTCCAAGCACATTGGCCTTCATCATGAATGTTTTTCGGGTGCGTCGGACGTACCTAGGGTTTTTCTTTTTAGTTTAGGCTAGGGTTTAGGCCACCATCGCCTGTCCGAGCCGTCCCGAAGAACAGGAAGAGGATTCATGGTTCGTGCGGAAGGCTTGAGTCAGCGTACCCGATTCCAGTCGTCTTTGAGGGATCTCCTGGCTGTTCCTCTCCCGAGGCCCGGAAGGACCAAAGGATTGAGGTTGCCAGCTTCGCCGTCGTCTTCCATTGAGGGATCTCCTGGCTGTTCCTCTCCTGAGGCCCAGAAGGACCAAAGGATTGAGGTTGCCAGCAACACTACAATCATCCCCTGCGTCTAGACTATGTACATATTCTTTTGTGTGCGTCTTTTAACCTTTCTTGCTTGTTTGTTATCTATATTAATATATTTGTCGTTTAAATTTTACTTAAAAGTGTCAGTATTTATTTATGCGCCACAAACCAATGACCACTTAAAGGAATGACCAGTGATAGATACAGAATTTGGTGTCCCCATTTTGTAATCCTCTTAAATTTAGTTGGCTAATTGGCATCTCAAATCATTTATTACAGTTACCTTGAGTAACACAATAACCAACACAGTTTTGTTTTCAACTGAAAAATGTATGTTTTTATTTACAAGGGGGAGGAGACCTTCAGCTGGGCGGGGGAGGAGCTACTCCTGGGAGGGGTGGCCCCTGCGAGCGCTCCTGCGGGGGCGGACCTGGACATGCGGGGCAGGCCGCATCGGGGCAGGCTGCACGGGGAGATGGGCAGGAGGGGGCCTTGCAGGGGCGGCAGGAGGAGGCATTGCAGGGGTGGCAGGAGGGGGCCTTGCAGGGGCGGCAGGAGGGGGCATAGCAGGAGGAGGCATTGCAGCGGCAGGAGGGGGCATTGCAGGGCCAGGAGGGGGCATGGGCAGTGCTAGGGGAGGGATGGCGGGGGCATGGGGTAAGGCCATGCCATAGTGAATGGCATGGGCTATGTGGGCAGTGAGGGTGGCGATGGAGTCAGCCATCCGCGTGCACTGGGCCTAGAAGGCGGCCCAGGCCTCCGAGCGCCACTGCAAGTCCCCCTCGACATGTTGGCGAATTGATGCCTCGATGCGCTCGACGGCCTGCACATGCCGGCGAAGGAGCTGGTCCCAGTGGCGGAGCCTCTGGCTCCGTGGCTGGGCAGCTGGGGGTGCCGCTGCTGCCAGACTGGAGGGTCCCCAGCTTGTGCTTGGTCCTGCTGCAGGGAAGAGAAGAAAGGATGGGTCAGTCAGGCAGGCCGGCCACTGTCCCCACACCTCATGCCCTCCACCCCTGAGCCCAGGCGACACCACAGTAGTGTGGCTTGGGCCCACTCAGTTCCCTGCCTGCCCCCCGTGTTGTATGTTTGCAAGGAAGACTGCCCCTGGAGTAGGGTCCTCCTCCATGTATTGTAACCGCCGGTCTGTGTCCTGGCCTCGTGAAGGGCAGGTGGGCGTTTGTGTTGCGTTAACCTGTGGAACTCCTTGCTGGTGGAGGCTGTGAGGCTTTGGGCTAATCACTGGTGTTTGACAGGGAGTGAGATGCATCCCCACACAGTGCCTGGGAGCACATCTGGCAGAGGTGGTCTGGGCTCTCAGATCCCCATCGCGTGGGATATCTCCTGGATGGAACCAGGAGAGTGACTGGGGGGGGGGGTGTCCCATCCTTGCAGCAAAACTCAGGCGGCCCTATGGGTGGCCCGAGTGCTTCCCCCCCTTTTCCCTCCCACTATCCCTCACACACGTAGCCCAGGGACATGTGTGGCTGCAGTGGGGACTACCCTTGGGGAGCCAGCCAAGGCACCGGGAGCAGATGAGGGGCTCAGTAGGGGCCACGTTCACAGGGCTGTGACGCTGCGGTTTACCCAGGAGCAGCTGGCTGTGCCTCACAGCCAGGCATGGGACAGTGTGCCGTTCTCCGTGCTGCACCCTTGCGGAGGTGCGGGCTCTGGGCTGAGTCCCTGGGGCCCTGGCTGGTTCCAGCTGGCATCCACCCTTCCCCCCGGTCCCACTGAATGTGTGTGAGCAGCACGGTCCCAGGCATGCCCTGCAGCTGCCTGCCGCGGCCACATGCCGCTTGGTCACCAGGCTGCACGTGGTTGCACGTGTTGCTTGCTGCCTAATGCTACACAGCGTGCAGCTCACGTGGCCTGAGTGACATGCTCTCCCCGTCCCCCCTCCGGGTGCCTGGCTCCCCCGCCCCCCGCCCTTGTGAGTACAAAGTGCAAGACTCACCAGTGGATCCTTCCCCGGCTTTGGAGGATGCGCGGGAGACGTCAGGGCTGCTGGAGGGGGCCTGCTGGGTGGCAATGCTGGCCTCATCCTCCGATGCACTGCTGTCGTCTCCTTCCCCCGCCTCGGTGGTCCTGGTGACAGGGGGGCGCACGCTGCTGTCCACGGGCATGTCTGGGGCTTGCGGGGCTGTCTGGCCCAGGATGGCTTGGAGCTGGTCGTAATGGGGGCAGGTGTCTGCTCCTGACCCCTGGCCCTCGCTGGCCCGCACGTAGCCCAGGAGCAGGTCCTTGACTTTCACCCGGACTTGTTCGAGGGTCCGGGCTGGATGGCCTTGCTGGGCGAGCACCTGGGCCATGCGGGTGAAGATGTCCGCGTTGCGGCGCCGCGAGTGGGTCTCGTGGAGGGCCTCCTCCTCCTGCCAGAGGTCGAGCAGGCTGTCCAGCTCCCCTGAGAACCAGGATGGGGCCCGTCGTTTGCGGCCCCTGGGGGCCTCCTGCGCTGGGGGTGCAGGTGGCTGAGTGCCCGGAGCTGCCATGCTGACTGTGATGTGGCTGCTGGGCACGGCAGGGGCACCGTGGCAGACCTCAGGCCAGAGGTCTGAGGCACGCTCCTGCCACATGTGCTCAGCAGTCTGCGTCTGCTTTAAGAGCTCGGGTTACCAGGAACTCCGGGGCTCCTACAGGGTCTCCCAGCGTTCAAACCGCTTTTTTCCGTTTAGCCTGCTTTTGCGCAAAAGTCTTAGCTAGCTGTCTACACTGGCCCTTTTGCGCAACAGTTTTTCGCAAAAAGGACTTTTGCCCGAACGGGAGCGTCAAAGCTTTTCCGGAAAAAGCACTGATTTCTTACATTAGAACGTCAGTGCTTTTGCGGAAAATCAAGCGGCCAGTGTAGACAGCTGGCAAGTTTTTGCGCAAAAGTAGCCGCTTTTGCGGAAAAAGTGGCCAGTCTAGACACAGCTCATGTGTAGTAGGAATAACAGGCCAGGTGAAGTACATCATCTTGCAGAATCTGATTGAATTGATACACCACCATTGGTAATTCTTCAATTTCATATTTTAGTTCCTTCAGAACTCCTGGGTGACTGCAGCTGATTACTACTGTTTAATTTATCAGTTTGTTCCAAAACCTCCCTTACTGACACCCAGATCTGGGATAGTTCCTAGATTTATTACCTAAAAAGAAAGACTTGGGGTGGGTATCTCCCCTATGTACTCTGCAGTGAAGACCTATGCAGAAAATTCATTTAGCTTCTCTGCAATGGCCTTGTCTTCCTTGAATGCTCCTTTAGCACCTCAATCATTCAGTTGTTACTACAGATTGTTTGGCAGGCTTCCTGCTTTTGATGTAATTTTAAAAAAATGCAGTTAGTTTTCATGTCTTCGGTTAGTTTCTCATCAAAGTCTTTCTTGACCTGCCATATTTTGCTTTTACTCTTGACTTAACAGAGTTTATGACACTTTCTATTTTCCTCACTAGGATCTGACTTCCAATATTTAAAGTGTGCCTCTTTGCCTCTAACTTCTTCTCTTACTTTATTGTTTAACCATATTTTTGGTCCTTTTACTTGTTTTGTTTTATTTACTTCGTTAGTGGGGTATACATTTAGTCTGAACCTTTATTACGGTGTTTGTGTAGTCTCCATGCAATTTTCTGTCATATCATTCTTTTGACTGACTGTTCCTTTTAATCTCCATGTAACTAGTTTCCTTATTTTTCTGTAGCTATCCTTTTTTAAATTAAATGCTACTGTGGTGGGTATCTTTGGTACCGTGGCTGCTAATATTGAACAGTTCAGCTTACGTCTTGGAGCAGCTTCTGTGCTCCATTTAGGACTAAGTCAGGAATTTCCTCTCCCCTTGTGCATTGCAGGACAAGCTGCTGCATGAAGCAATCATTTTTGGTGTCCAGAAATTTTCTCTCTGCATCCCTTCCTGATGTGGCATATACCCAATAAATATGAGTGAGGTTGCCAGAAGTTACTGGCATGGTTTCCAGATAGGTATCTTGCTCTGTCCAATGATGATAACCATTCGACTGCATGCTTGTGCTCCTCCTGTATATTGTGCTGGCTTTGTACAAGTACCCAATGCAGCAGACTCTGAGGGAGCCCCCAAAGACCACAAAACCAAATAAGGATCAAAGGCGCCCAGGCAGATTTATTGTAAACTAAGCACACTCCTAGCTTCCCTGGATCAGATATCTGCAGTTAGACTAACACATGTATGCTTGACCCAGTCAGTAGCACGGGATCAGCCACGGCCCCCTAGGTCAGACAAAGACATCTCCCTTGGGGTACATTTTTATACATAGGTATAAACAAGTTACCACATCAGTTCTGACATATCAGGTTGCCATTCCCTGCCACTACCTAAATAGCTTGTGCATGGGGGTTCGATCACTAGCTATCATGTTGTCAGTTTAGACCCTGTCCTGAACCTGGTCAGTATGTCTGTTATTTGTGAGGAGTGTGTTGGCACCAAGATGTTTCTTCACTAGGTGTTCTGATACAACCCCTCTGGAATGCACTTACAACCTGTGCTTAGTACTTCTGAGGTATGAGTGTTTCTCTAATATCAGTCCTGTTCCTGCCAACTTTAGTGAGCAGGGGCCTGCCTCTTGCTCACAGCTTCACTTTGCTTTATATTAGCAAAGTCTTCACCATTGTTGGTCAGGCTTCAGGCTTCACATCACGATACATGGGTTTATGTTTCAAGCCTTCATTTTACTACAATGAGGATAATTGACATCCCCCATCATTATTGCATATTCTGCCTTTTTAATGTCTTGAATTTCTCCAAGCATTTCACAGTAACTGTCACCAGCATTGTCAGGTGGTTGGTACTATATCCCTACTGCTATATTCTTAATCTTCAAGCATGGAATTTCTATCCACAGAGATTCCAAGTACATTTTTATTCATTTAAGATTTGTACTTTATTTGATGCTCTGCTTTCTTTCACATAGTGTGCTACCTACCCACCAGAATGACCGATTCTGTCATTCCAATACCTTTTGTACTTTGGATGTTCCCCTTAGCTTTCTCCTTATCCCAGTGGCAAGGCTAAAGAAGATCTGTGTTTGTCAACTTCAAAAACAACCAATGCCAACTCTGAACAGAACTCCTTAATCTGCTTTTTATTTTTGTCTTGTACTATAGGTCCAGCTCCTCATGACAGTTCTGCACAATAAAATTGACTAAACACTGTTACAGTACAGGTTGGACCTCCCTGGTCTGGCACCCTTGGGACCTGACCGGCTCCAAACAAGGGAGTCTGGTGGACCAGGGGAGGTGCGGTGGCACCAGCCTCCCTGCTGGGCTCATCTCCTGAGAAGCTGGGCTCCAGCAGCCCCTCTGGCTTCGCTGCCCTGCCGGGCTCCAGTGGCCCTGCCAGCCGCATTGGGTTCCAGTGGCCCTGCAGGCTTCACTGCCCTGCCAGGCCCATGGGCTCCAGCAGCCTTGCGGTCTCCAGCCACCCCACTGGTTCTGCTGGCTTTGCCTCCCTGCTGGCTTCATTGCCCCACGGACACCACAGGCTCCAGCAGCCCCACTGGTTACTGGCTTTGCTGCTCCATCTGCTGTGGGATCTACTGCCCAGCCAGCCACCAGCAACCTCTGCCACTGGGGCTCTCTGGTCCAGCAACATACATGGCCCAGCCAGATCAAGGATGTTGCCAGACCAGAGAGTCCTAGACCAAAGAACTTCAACCTATAATTACATTAAATTACATTGATTTCTATTTAAGTACTAGAAAGTGCCTGCTGCTCTATGGGAATCCGTAATATGCGGGTGAACAGACTGCAGAACCACTATGCAGAAATGGGCACAAATTTCACAGGAACTTCTCTTTTTATGCATCCCCTGAAATGCAAAATACCTCAAAAGGGACACTGGTAACTCTGCTTATGCCTTATTCTCCACAATTCCTCTCTAGCCCTTATTTTGTCTTCATCTCATACTATACTCACATATCTTCCTTTAGGAAATTGTTAGGCCATGGAATCTGCTTGCCCAGAAACTTCATATTGCATGTACCTCATATTAGTGGTACATCAATAAAATAATATACTACAAGTATTTTATAAAAACATATGCCATCCATTTTCTTAGACTCCAATCCTGAGAGGTGTTGAACATCTTCACTTCAATCAGTTTCTAAGTCAGTAAAACATTAATGCTTTGTGTCTATATTGTAAAAATCACCATGAGTGATCCCAATACTGTGTATTTATATTTCAGCATTATGCTTTCTTACTAATGCCATCATCAATGTTATGGTAGTGGCTACCCATGATGTGAAGGTGCAGAACGTTAAGATTTAGAGACGTTTGGATCTAGGGTGTTTGGTTATTGTTTTGTTGTTTGTTTTTGTGGAGGGTTTTCCAAAGGAATTCTTAATTATTTTTTGGATCACATTTTCAACTGGTCTCCAACTAATATATCCAAAAATCTCTTTTCAAGATCAAATTGAACAGTCAGATGAACCACTGATGCTTTGTACGCTCCTCTGAATTTTCTAGTGGAGGTGCCCTTAAAATTGTGGGATGGTTAGTAAAAGTCACTTGATGATTTGGTTTGAATAGTTCATTCCAAAGGCTAGATTTTACTACCACAATAACAACAATTCTTTCTTTTTCTGCCCTTAATTCTGTTACTTAATCTTTTTTACTGTAAAATAATTACACATACTTTTCCAACATGTTATTTTATCGTTCCAGCTGGGAGCAGGAGTATGTTCCATTTCAGACTCTGTTTTCCTGTATTCGTTAATATTTGAACAGGGGTTTCATTATGTAAATCACTATATATGCACAATGTCCTATTAGCTATTCCCGCTGTTATCAGTATTGCCATGGGTGTGATTAGCTCTTCGGGCGGAGACAACCCAGCTGACACAAAATGCCTTCCCCTCCTCTCCCATCTTATAAAAGGAAGAAAACTTTATTATACTTCCCCACAATGTAGATTATATTTAAGTCCCATAGAGGTTAAGAAACAGTATGTATCCTGATGGGTGTCCCCCAATGGCTATCATTTAACTCAGCTGGATATTACCCCGGATAGAAATAATAATAAGTCTTACAGAAACAACACAGAGAACCTGCAGGAAAGCCTTTTCCCTAAGCAGTAGGTATGGCAATGCTTAATTGATTTCCAGTTTACATACAGTGAAAGAAACACCCAGCCTGCAACCCTAGGCAAGGAATAGCTTTGTTCTACAGAAAACTGGATACATGTGTGCCCAGGGGGTGGGAGATTTTTGTTATGCCCAAGCCAAGTGAAACTTTTGTTTGTCGTTATGAGGCTATTTTACATTATTAAATGAACTTCCACATTACCCAAACTGTTGAAACTGGATAATATTCAACATCCAATGTATGTAAAAGATTCCCACATTCTCCTAAGTAACGTGAAGGTTTCTGTTCAATCTGAACAAGCAATGAGGAGTCCTGTGGCACCTTAGGGCATGGCAACCTTGGGGAGTTATTTCAAAATAACTCCCCTTATTTCAAAATAAAAAGGCAAGCGTCCACGCTACCAAGCCCGTTGTTTCAAAAGAATGGGCTTGTTATTTCAAAATAATAACTCCTGCTTGAGAAGAAGAATAAGCTTATTTGAAGTAATTATTTCGGGAGCTATTATTTCAAAATAACCTGGTAGTGTAGACATAGCCCCAGATTTGTTAGGGCATAAGCTTTTGTGGGTAAAACCTGCTTCATCAGATGAATTGGAGTGGAAATTACAGAAGCAGGAGTGTATATAAGGGAGAAGTTGCTTGTGTTAATGAAGCTAATCAAGTCAGGGTGGAAGTGGGTCATTCATAGCATTTGGTCTGTAGATGTGAATATTCAGACAGGGAAAATTGCCTTTGTAATGCGTTATCCAGCTGAGATCTTTATTCAGTCCTAAGTTGATAGTGTTGAATTTGCAAATGAATTCTAGTTCAGCTGTCTCCCTTTGTTGTTGCCAACTCTGTCCACATATCTATACAAGTGACACCATCACAGGACCTAAACACATAAGCCCCCCAGTCCCTTCCCAGCCACTGGGGGCCTTCTGTACCTTTTGTCTCCCCTCAGGTCCCTCTAACTTGTATGGGCCTTCCCCCCTCTCTGGCATCGCAGCCAAGGGCAGGTGGGGGAAAGGGTTAGGGGGCGGGGGGCTACTTACACAGTCTGATTTCAGGCAAAATGACATAGTCCCAGCCCTGCTGGCCATTCTCTTGGTGGTGCAGTTGCCCCCAGTGATATCTCTGCAGTACAGCTCTCCCCAACAGGCTTGCTGGCTCCAGTGGCCACTCTCAGTATCACATCCCTCCTCTCTATGCCATGTTATGGAAAACAGTCCCATTCCTGGCACTTCCTGTTTTCTTAGCACAACCAATTCCTGAACTTGTCTTCAGAGGAAGCAGCATAACAAATTTGGTGATTCTAGGTCTTATCATTTAGGAGGAGTTCTTGAACAAAAGGACTCTCAGACAAACACAGAGATAGATGCACAAATCTCTAAGATATATATATATATATATATGAAAACAAAAAGACATAACTATTTGAAAGCACATGAGCATTTCTCTCAAAACCTCAGAGAGTCAGCTGTCAGAAGATTAGATGTAGGATTTTCAGTGATTTAAGTCAACCAAGGGCACCAGACCTGGGGAGGCCCCTCCACCCTTGTTTTTCTCTTAAGTCCTGCCTGGCCAACAGCTGGAGCCTGGCCAAAGCACTCAGGCAGTATGGGGTACCACATCATGGACATAGTGCATGGGGTTTTGGGAGTAACCCCTAGCCCATGACCAACCCTAATGTCTGCAGCTCGTAGTCCATTCTGGCTTCCAGCTTGGCTGGGGAGCAGGCCTCATATAGAAGGGGTGGTGCCATAGTCCCCTCCCCCACAATTTTGGGAAGTCTCCAACACACATGAAGTCAGTGTTTTAGAAAATCCCACTCTTCTACCTTCTTTGTCATTGCCGAAACTGCTAATTTGGGTTTCCATTTCCCATTATGCTTTTCTGGCAGCCTTTCCTTTTTGTATGGCAGGGGTAAGCAGCCGTATTCCTAAAGTGACCGTTTTGCATCCAGGTGCTTCTAGGTTCATCTTCTCGCTTCCAGCTGGTAAGCACTCTTACTTTCTTTTAGAGGAAAGGAAGGTGCAAATCTTTCTTATGTCCCAGGAAGTAGCATATCCTCTCACAGAAAATATTTCTGTTTTAGTCAAAAGATGCTGCTCTTTCTCAGACTTCACGGATTTATTGTTATGGTGTTATATTTATTTCCTGTGGTGTTCTGGTCTCACTGATGACCTTAAGTCAATGCCCTGGGTGTGCCAATGAATCTGTACATAAAAAATCTTGTTCTAATACGAGTAAAGTGTTTCTCTATGAAGAAACATTTATTGTAATAACAGCAGGTAATGGGAGGGAGGTGGCACTGTTGACTTATATGTTCCTGTTCCTGCTCAAAACGCAGTGGTGTTATCTTAGCACACGCGCACACCCCAGTGTCTATTAGTGTCATCACGGACATAGCTTGAGTGAGATGAGAAGGAACTACAGGCCCTACTGTTTGCACTGGCCATCTCATACCTAGTTCATCTACTTGTCAGCCTCTTGAGATTTGAATCAGATCCTTTCCTTATCACTTTGTCTCCTGTTTTCTCTGTTATAATTGCTCCGTAAAGTGAACATGATTTTTCAAACCTTGCCATGATTTAATTTTCCCACTAATTTCAGTAGAAAGACATCACGTTGAGTGTAAGTGGTAGAGTTTCTTAATTGCTTTTAATACTCCATCCACTCTTCATGTTTGTTATATCAGTATATTACTATGTGCAATGCCAGTGTAGAGGGAATTGATACTTTGACAATAAAGCTCAAACTTGTCATTTCATTATCAACAATAATACTGTTAAAAGCAGTTACCAATATTTTAATTATTATGACAGGTGTTTGGGCATATGTAAATAAATGTAGCAGGTATAGCAATATAACTGAATGGTTAGGCAATTTATTTCAGAATAGTATTTAGTGGGTGATCATTTCACAGTTTAAGTACTCTTATAAATGAATTAAAATGTATTTTTAAAATGTATTTGCCATTCCTGAATGTGCAGTTCTCGATTTTTTTAACCAATTAAAATATTGTAAAGTCTACTTTTGACAATGTTTTTGAACAAAGAACTGTGCGTAACATAACTGTCCATATGCTAATAGAATAGTAGGAAAAAAACATTACAAGGCTATGATATTGTGATGGTTTTGATGATGGTGGATGCTGTAAGACCAGAGAAAGCATGAGTGATTTGTCACTAATATCCATGGTGGATCTGTCTTTTTGTTTAAATCGTTACGAATATGGTGTTCCCACAAATCACTGTTTCAATTTTCCTTGCATTTTTGTTTTTCTACTTTACTGAACCTTGTCCTTCCACATTTAAGATTAAACAAGGAAGAGGATATTTTAATAAATGTATAAAATATTGTGGAATGGTAAATCATATTATCAATATTCAATTCTTGTATTTTCATCCACAGATCTCAATGTACTTCGCAAAGGAAGAAAAGGGTCTTTTTAAAGATGGTGAAACAGAGACTAACCTGAAGTCATCCAGAAGGTGTGTGGATTGCACATTGATATCCCAACCCACAAATTCAGTCTTCAGCTCTATCTTTCCCCTGAGGGCTGGCCTGGATCTGACCAGTGCTCAACGTGGCTTCCAGTTTTGTACTCCTGATAAAACTTAGCTCCTGATTTCTCAGGAGCTTTCAACTTCTAATGAAGGGGACACGTGTGTACATGCAGGAATGTCTGCCATTAATGAAGCCTTCCACACGAGCTTCAAAACAGCTACTGAGCATGCTTAACAGCTTCCTGCAGTCCCTCTAGTGTGCTGGAATAGCAACTGCTTTTTTGCAATGATTCAGCCCATTTTGCCACCTTGCCTGTGACTGTTTTCATATCAGCTCAGAGCAAGCAGAAGAAACAGCAACTGTAATTACAGCAATGAGATTGTTGGCTGAACAGCAGGAAATATGAAAAAGAAAAGGGAGTTCCACAAGGTGAAGCATAGGCATGGAATTGAGGATTGTGAAGGCAGGCATGGACACTGGCCATGGGCAGTGCCCCCTTTAGAGGAGGAGTGGAGTGTCTTCATTTATTGTACTTTTCTTAATTTAATGTACTGAGCCTCCATACTAAAGCAACCATCAGCTTTACTGAATATATCCACACTTCAAGGGCATCTAAACATCTTTAGCCAAAACTGCTAACACTCTGTTCCAGCATGAGTGAGGTCTCCTGTAAAAGCTGAAATTAACTGTTTGGGACGGTCTCTGTTCGAGTTGTTCAAAAGTCCTGTCAACAATCTAGCACACATTGGGAGCATGACAAAGCTGGTGATGAGCAGATGTGTGAATCTGGCCTGGTAGTTTTCATATTTGAAAATCAGTGTTGGGGAGTTGAATAGGGAAATGAATGGGTGTCAGCCAGTTTGGTGGAAAGCAGGATGACCTTCTTATAATAAATGTAAGATGACAGTACCGGCTAATTGTATTGTTGTGTGGTCAGGGCCGGATAAAGGCATGGGCTAGCTGGGCAGCTGCCTGGGGCGCCAACCTATGGGGAGCGCCTGATGGCAGCTGTAAGGGGTGCGCAGTGCCCCTTATAGTGCCCCTTATAGCTGCCATCAGGCGCCGCACGCCTGGCTCCCGGATTGCGGGCTGCAGCAGCTCCCAGCGGCCACCCTGCAGCAGCCGCCCGGGGCGGGGGCCGCGTTAACCCCTGCAGCGCCGGTCAGCAGCGCCCTTGCCCCCCATGGCCGCAGGGCCCTGCACAGCCAGGCTCGGCCTGCTCCAGGCGGCCCCAGGCTGCGCTCCAGCGGCGGTAGCCAGGCTGGGCCAGGCCGGGCACGTGTGTCCTGCCACCGCCAGCTCCTCATGCCCTCCCCCATGTGCCGGGCAGGGGCAGGGCCACTCATGCGCCTTCTCCCATGCGTCAGCGCGCGGGCGGGGCCGCGCATGTGCCCTCCCCTAACCCGGGGCGCAATTAAGCTGTCTGCCTGGGGCACCGGAATGGCTCGGTCTGGCCCTGTGTGTGGCCTCACAGCTTTTTTGGTTAGCACACCTGTCGTGCCACACAGTATCCTTGTATGGTTTGGTTTCCCTTTAAATAATTAGGCGAGTCAATCCTGCTGTTTTATCTGCCATCATGGAAAATCCCAGCTGCTTCTATATCTTTTTCTAGTAGTTTTGCAGACCCTGAGGCAGCAATGAAATTTTCCACCGATTTTTGTCCCCAAGAGATGTGTGACTCTTTTAATTCCCCTTTTTCATTGTGTCCCATAAATAGTGTAGTGAGCAAGTTTATTGACAGCAATCTTTGAGGAAACAGGAACCAGTAAGTGAAAATTGGAGAATATTTTTTCAAAAAGTGAATCTTAAATTATTTTTCCATTAGCATTTGCACTGGAAACTTGATTTTAAGAGTTTCATCCAGTCAGGAAAGAGTGAAGCACTACATTACTTGGTAGTCCAATGACAGTAAGAGGCACAGATCTATTGACTATGTTAGTTTATGAGTTATCCAACCAGCTCTATGAAATGTGAATCAAAATAGAATGGTTTTAATGAAAAATGCAGATATTGTGACAATAGAACTTTTGTGTGATAACTCAAAGGACAGGCAACTCTGGTTGTTTTATGGAGGCTGTCTTCTATTAAAGATAGCATAGGATTGTATTCAGCACATCTGGTGATATTTTGGGGTTGTCTGTCCAAGCAAGAGGTTTTCTCTTGTGCATGTGTCACTGTATGTAATAAAATGCTCAGGAGATAGGTAGGGCACAGAGCTCACTGCATATAGAATAGCACCCTTCCTGATAACTAAAACAATCAAAACAAATTTTTACCACATACTAGAGTTCAGAGAGAAGTTCTAAAAGTAGTGGGAGTTTCCAAATTCTTCACTTCAAGTGGCAATAAATTCCACAGCAGAAGTCTTGACCCCTACATGACTGCTGAGTAAAGCATTCAGTGTGCAGATTTGCCAACCCCAAGCATTCAAAACTCATGAGCCAGACTTCAAAAGAATTATGGGACTGGTTTAAAGGTCATGGGTTTTTATTAGCTTTCTGGGTTTTAAGCCGTCAAGGTTCACACTTTCAAGCTTTTCTCTACAAGCATGAGGACCAGATGCTTCTATTTTTTATATAAGTGAAAACTGGGATCCTCATGCCTGCACATCTCTCCATCAGCTGATGCTTTAAGAAAACCCTCTCATGTTACAAAACTGATCATCAGACCAGGAGGGTTGCTAACACTGTGCACTTACATACACCAACTGATGATATAGTCTATAACTGTCATCAATCAGTGTGAAAACTCAGCAGTCAATGTTTTACCCCCAATTCATATGATTTACAATCATATGGTATGTCTTTCCTTTCCTGTCTGTATTCCGCCTTCCTGCCTCCAAATGTTCTGTCTGAATGCAACTACAGAACTCCAGAGCTTGTCACGGCAGTGCTTTTACTGGTTCAGAGGGGGTTTCCTAGTGTAGAAGGTTGCTGTGGCAGGCAGTCATGCAGAGAGTTATGTAAAAAAAAGGAAAGCTTTACTTTTCTCCATCCCTGAGCTAAAAAAGCGTTGTACTTTGTACATCTATCTGTTGCCCTCTAGTGCTTTTCTTTCAAATCCTTCCTATAACCATTGCTATATTGTAAGGGATGAACAATTTAATCATTACAAAATTCAAAAGCAAATATGTTCATTCATTTAAAACTCTGCTATCCTCTAGGATTACAAAAGAACTACCTTGCTGGGTTCATTAATCCTACTATTTATTTAATGAAATAAATTTTACTGAATACAGCTTTGTATTTTAATAGTCCTAGTAATAAGACTCATTACTAATATTATTGCTTCCTTGTATCACACTTTCCATCTTCAATGTGCTGTGCCAACAGTAACTAATGACCACATGTTCTAGGGAATTGGCCCATCTGGATTTCATTCTTCTAAATAAATGGCTTTAATCTGGAGGGAGAGAGGAGAAGGAGAGCTTTGTTTTCCATGGAGAAAAATTATGTTCTTATAAAGTTCTATAGTACCGCCACATGCTACAGAGGTCAGCACCTTAGAAATCGACATAATAATAAGCCATGGCATTCCCGCTATTTGTACAGAGGGAAGGGACCAACATTGGAGGCTCTCTTCCTTACACATGGAAATGGGGAGTATCATCTTAATGCAATTATCTCCTCTTCAAGACCCACTGGGACTCATGGAAGTGATTGTGAGATTGTTCAGGTGGGAAGGATAGAGCAAGCACTCACCCACAGACAGACCTGCTGAGAGGGGTGGCAAAGTGGGCAGTTGCCCCGGCTCCTAGCCACCGCCAGTGCTACTGAGTCAGTGGCAATGGCTTGAGTCCAGAACTCTTTCAGTCACTGCTGGAGTGCTGTGCTGTGCGATGCACTCTGCATGGCTCTAAAGGCTGGGGGGGGGGAGGGTCATGCTGCAGTCTGGGTGGTGCAGAGTGCTGGCTGTCCCCTTGTCCTGTCCCTTGCATCCAAGGCCCTGCCCCTTCCAGGGGCACAGAGCCACCACACACACACCTTGCTCAGTGACCCGTAAACACCTGAACTAATGAATCAGCTTGTAATAACTGTAGGCAGGTATCCTGAGTATGGGCCAACCACTAGAGGGAGGATGGGACACATGCTCTACTCTGCACAGAAACCACCATTACTATTTCAGTTGCTCAAAACCTCAGTAGAGAGGTCAAAGACGGGATTGACACTTGAATTCTATTTTTTAAATACCAACCAGCTATAAGCTTTAACTACTGAGTGTCCATTAGTCTGTTTTAAGTCATTCAGGGTCAGATTCCCAGGTGGTATATATCAGAGACGCTCCTGTGAAGTTAGTGGTGCAATTCTAATATACAGCAGTGGGAATCTGGTGCACAGTTTCCAAAGAGCTTAAAAACTGGGTAGATGTTTTGAGCACTGGAGTTTGGTATAATGTGTCAAACAGCTGGACAAAATGAGAAGCCTCTGAAACAAAAGGAATTTTCCTGACATCCTTTGTACACCATATGAAATAAAGAGACATACCATTAAGGACACAGCTGAAGTGTTTTCTAAAAATAGATCTGATCAGCCCTGAGTGCTGGGATGGGTGTTAAAACATAGAATCAGTTTTTGCATTTTTGGTCCTTCTCTGGGGTTGTGGTATGTTTATGTTTTGTTTTGCTTTACAGGGTGGACGGTCTTTAATAATTTCCATGGAAGTATGGCCTCCATCCAGCTCCCATCAAAGCCAATGGAAAGTTTCACATTAGCTTCAAAAGGAGCTTGGTCCCTTTGTGACATTCAAAAGTCCCATCAAGAGTGCATGTCATCTTTTTGCAATAGCCTAGTATATTTGTTGAATTCCACTTTTTGCTTTTGCTTTTCACAGTGTTCAACTTTTAAACATGGAAGACTGATTTTTTTAAATGAAAGTTTGTGGCCATTGAAGAAGTATAACCCAAAGGTTCTAGAATGTAGGGGAAAGATCTATGATGTTCCAAAATCCCAGTGTCTTCTTTAATAACAGAAGGATGCATAATCTAGATACATACAGACAATTCATAAAATCATAATGGAATTTATAAATTCCCATAGACAGACCTCAAAATGGCAATACTTTCATTCAAGTTATACAAATATCAGTCTTCTCCCTCCTTAAGGCCATCCATTCATGATCACTTTTATTTGTTAATCTCATATGAAGGCCTAAATGGGTTCACAGTTGTCTGGATTGGAAATCCATATAGTCTTATGAGTTTTGTATAACACTCTCCTTGCTTTACATTTTGTTTAACTTAACATTTGCCTGGCTTTAATAACACAAACTGTGAAAGCAATGAATTGGACTGACAGTGATATCTTTATTGTTTTATTATGTCTATTGGTTTCTCGGTAGCAAGCTCTTATTAGCACTATTGGAAAGAGTGCTGGCTTAGCAGTTTCAGGAATTGTTATTTGGGGAGATATGAATTTAATATCATCTGAGGTAAGTCAGTGCCGTAATGCTAATTCAAATGTACCACCGCAGCATATATCTTCATTCCATTATATGAACAACATTTTCCTGAGCACTGAATTCCAGCTGGTGTGATAGCTCAATAAGTCCACTTAGCTACCAATTAAGATCATGGTATAATGTGCAAATTTTTCTTGATTGAACAGGTTATTGTCCTAATTATAGGCCACCATGGGTGGGAAGGGAACTCTGTGGCTCTCACTGGGGATTTTGGAGGTGTGTTCTGAATACCCATAGTCATGGGCACCATTTATGGGGGGCAAGGTGAGGGCAGTAGTCCTCTCCCTCCCCCCCCCCCCCCCGAGTTTGAATCCCTGGATTTCATACTTCAGGCTGCATGTTCTGGCTCCAAAGTCAGCTCTTAACTTCAATAGAGTTTGAGCTGCTTGCAGCTTTGCCTTTGGGGCAGGGAGTTTGTTATAAAAAGAGGGAGGCAGGTGATAAAAATAACAAAAGACTGAACATTTAAGACAGTGATTAAGGGATCCTTAGATCAACATTGCCAGGTATTTAAAAGCTGGGGGGGAGAGAGGAGGAGTAGCAATGAGTTTTGTGCTGCTAGGATTTGCATTTGGATTAGTACTGTTAAATTTTTAAATGTTCTTGAAAAAGGGGTAAATAGCGAGATGGCAAAATTTGCGGATATTACAAAATTACTCCAAATAGTTAAATTCAAAGCTGACTGCGAAGAGTTACAAAGGAATATCACAGAACTGGGTGATTGGGCAATACAAAGGCAGATGGAATTCAGTGTTGAGAAATGCAAAGTACAGTAAACTTCCGATAATCCAGCACCTTTAGAACCCAGGGGGTGCCGGATTATCAGATATGCCGGACTATCGGAAGGGGGGGCTATGAGGGGTCTGGGGTGGGGTGGGGGGGATGGGGGAGGTGGCGCTGCGGGACCAACCCGGCAGCACCCCAGCTGCTCTGCCCCAGGCGTCCCCAAGTCAGCCGCTGCTGAAACTGACCAGCGGCTGACTCCAGGAAGCCCGGGGCAGAGCAGCTCCAATTGTCTGGCTGCCTGGAGCACTTCCGGGTTCCAGGTGGTGCCAGACTATCGGAGTGCCAGACCACTGGATGCCGGACAACTGGAGTTTTACTGTAGTACACATGGAAAAATATAATCCCAACTATACACACAAAAATGATGGGATCTAAAATAGCTGTTACCACTCAAGAAAAAGATCTTGGAATCTTTGTGCATAATTCCCTGAAAACATCTGCTCACTGTGCAGTGGCAGTCTAAAAACTGAAAAACTAACAGAATATTGGGAATCATTAGAAAATGAATAGATAATAAGAGAAAATACCATATTAGCTCTACTTAAAGACATTGTATGCCCACATCTTGAATACTGTATGCAGACCTGGTCACTCCACCTAAAAAAAAGATATATTGGTTTTGAAAAAGGTACAACAAAATGATTAGGGGTAAGGAACAGCTTCCATATGAGGAGTGATTAGCAAGACTGGGACTTTTCAGCTTGGACAAGAAATGACTAATGGGTGGTGGGATATGTTAGAGGTCTAAAAATCATGAATGGCATAGAAAAATAGACTAAGGAAATGTTATTTACTCCTTCACTAATATAACACGAGAATTAAATTAAATTTATACACACCAGGTTTAAAACAAATTATTTCTTCAAAGTCAACCTCTGGAACAAAGTCTCTGCCAGGAGATGATGAAAAGGCCCAAACCATAACAGAGTTCCATTAAGAACAAAATAAATTCAAGGAGGATAGGTCCATCAATGGCTACTAGCCAGAATAGGCAGGAATAGTGTCCCTAGCTTCTGTTTGCCAGAAGCTGGGAATGGGTGACAGGGGATGGTCATTTGATGAATGCCCCATCATGTTCATGCCTTCTAAAGCACTCAGCATTGGCCACTCTTGGAAGACAGGATACAGGGCTAGGAGGACAATTGGTCTGACCCAGTATGGTCATTTTGATCTTATATAGAGCCCAAATGTATCTGCCCCTTGCTGTAATCCACTAGACCCCACTCGACATCCAGAGCTGAGATAGAGCTCAGGAGTCTCGACAATCAGTCTTTCTCTCTCTCTGTAGTTAGTAAAAAAGTGAGACTATATATTAAAATTGCAAGGCTAACCAGTGTCCCTTAAGTGATTTGACATAAGATGTTAGAACATGTTAATATTAGAATTAAGTGGGTCTAATATTTATTTAAATTTTCTTTCTTTTACATAGGAATTAGATACAGGATGCCTGTCAGCTAATTGCTAAGTTATCTGACAAAAAAACCCGTAGAATTTTCCAGTGCCTTAGTAGCCCTAGAAAGAGGTGTTACGTGTGTGTGGGTAGGATGAATGGAACTGATCCCCTCCACCACCCTGCATTTGCCGCTTGGCTTGTACTGAGCATGTTCAGTAACACAGCTGAAGTTGCTGTCTTCATCTGTCCCCACCCCCATGCTCTCAGTCTCTCCCTCCCCCATCAGGGCATGCACAGGTTGACCCCCCCCACACACACACACCAAAATCAAAATGGTGCCTCTGTTCATAGCCCTGGATAGGTTTTCCAGAGCCTTCTGCAGCGACTGAACAGATCTGCAGGAACTCAGCTAAAACCTTATTAGCTGATGAGTCAGGCAGGGCAGGCAGCCTTGGGTATTTCTTAAATATCCATTTATTGAAATTTTCAGAAGGAACTAGCTGGTTATGGAAAGTGTTAATTAGGCATGTGGATTTTGGACTCATAAATCTAGACTAGTACATGGAGCCATGATGCAGAGGTTTTGCATCGTATTATGTGCCTGGAAATGTAAAGGGGAAATGGGCTGGTGTTTGAGCTCTGTAGCACTAAACTTGAACTTCCAGAAGCCCGGGAATAAATCTTATGTGAAGCATTTTTTGGGGGGCTATTCTGAGTGACAGATGTAATGGGAAAGAAAGGTTGTTAGGTGCAAGTAGATGTGCTCAGTTGTCAGTAATGAGGTCAGTTGGTGAAGCCAATTATTTGAACACAGCTGTAGCTCCAATCAAATCCAAAGATCTCCAGGCTATCATTTTTATATCAAACAACCAACCTGTTAGTGTATGTATCCACTACTGCTTTAGACAGTTAATAATCTAATTCTATTTCCATTTTTAATGCTTTTGGTTTACATTTTGCAGATTCTTCCGTTTGAACAAAGGATACAGCCCAATGAGTTTCACTTCAGCTAAGTGTTTTTCTCTGGGATTTGCAAGGCAACTGTACCAAGGTGAAACAGTTTGTAGCTTCTAAATTAGGGGGTTATGCCATAACTACTACCTGCCCCTCATTCACAAGGCTTGTTATCCTATCAAAGAAAGCTATCAGGTTGGTTTGACATGATTTGTTCTTTATAAATCCACACTGACTGTTACTTATCACCTTATTATCTTCCAGATGTTTGCAGATGTTTGCAAATGAATTCCTTAATTATTTGCTCCATTATCTTTCCTGGCACAGACATTAAGCAGACTGGTCTGTAGTTTCCTCTGTTGTCCTTATTTCCCTTTGTTGTTCTTATTTCCCTTTTTATGGATGGACACTATATTTGATGACCACCTATAGCCACCAGCTTGAAGAGAGATACTACAATGGTCACCAATAGACACCAATAATCAAATTTTTTACACAATTTTTCACAGAAATTTATAATTTTGACTGAAAGTACATATTGTATGAATTTTGCTATGAAAATTATATCATGGTTTTTTTTTACCAGATCTGCTAATAGATGGACAGAGATTCGTGAGCAAAGAAAGATAACAGACCACAAACAACTGAAACAATCATTACAGTCTGTCATATCAAGCATCAAATTTTTCACCCTTCACAAGATTACTTGCTTTTAAGTGTTGTTTACTGAAACCCTATTTCATCATCTTACTCGTTAGCAGGAACTAACAACTCTCTTCCTGCTTCTGTTTCCCAGTTCACATTATACCCAGACCTCTCCCCATTATCCTAGCCCATTCCAGACTATTCCCCTCTGCTTTCCAACCATGCCATTTCCCTTGCTGCTTGATGTCTTTTGCTTCTCAGTACAAAAGGTCAGGAACTGGCCACAGGAGAGGGGTTATGTCAAGAGGCAGACAGGGAGGGGAAAGTTGAGGGATGTTTTCAGCAAAGAAGATATGCTGTAGAATTCACATTCTGAAACACTCTAACCTTCCCTGCCTCCCAGAGGCCAGAAACTCTCCCGCTGTCCTAGCACAGAGATCTCTTGTGCCTATTAAAAAACTTTTGGAAAATAGCTTGTTTTCAAAGTATTGTGTATATGGATATTAAAATTTTTCTTCGGATTATGTATAGAAATGTGGATTTATTTGAATGAAGCATCTAGTTGATGAATAGTAACATGTATTTAAAAAAATACACACACACAAAATTATGTCATTACGTAGGTAGGTTCAACTGCCTGCTTTACCACAAATTTGTGTGGCCTAGGGTAAAATTAATTAGATGCAGATCCCCAATGATATTTAGGCTCCTAATTTCCACTGATATAGAGGAACCTGTACCTCTATTTCCGCATCTCTAAAATGAATATTATAACACTGCCCTATCTCACATGAGTGTTGTCAGGAAAAACTTTAAAAAGAAAATATTGTGAGGCACTCAGCTACCATGGTAATGGAAGCCATATAAGTGTCACAGATAAATTCTATGACAGAACTGTTTTCTCCTTTGTTAAATAAAATACATCAAAATCTATTAAAGTTTGGGGGAGGCCAAAAACAGGCAATCAACAAGAATTAAATTAAGTTTAGAACTATATTTTACAAATATAAATGAAATGAAGAGTATTCCTTTTAATATTGAGAGCAGAAGAACTGCTAAGAACTATTTAATGAACTGATAGAAAAAAAATCAGAACAGTTTTCCATCAGCAAAGGAAATTGGTCAAAATCAAAATGTTTTGTGGGGATTTATCAATTGAAAAAAATTGTCCTCATTCAAGTGTTGAAACTAATCATTTTGACATTCTTGTTTCATTTTGATAATGTTGATGTTTCATTTTGAGAATCGTTTCTTTCATTTTGACTTTGTAACTATCATGATGTTATGTTCTAGCTATCTATGTATTTTAGCAATGTGCATCTGTCAGTCTATCTGTGAATCCATTTGTTAAAGAACTCCTCATAAAGGGTAAGAATTAGGACCACAAATTTGGTATGCAGCTTCATCTTATCCTAACTGAAAGGTCAGGCTTTGGTTGTGCCAGGAAAATAGGAAATGCCTAGAATGGGACTGTGTTCCATAACATGGAAAGGGAGGGAGCACAAAGAGGAGAGAACTGATACTCAACTGGGGGCAGTGTGTTCAGGGGGAAGTTACTCTGCAGATTGACCACTGCAGGAAACTGCATCACCAAGAGAGTGGAAAGCTGCAGCTGGGGCTCAACATCCTTCCTAAATGGACTGGGTAAGTAGCCCATCTGCTCCAAACCTTCCCTTCTCCTCCTGCCCCGCCCCCTCAGCCCTTGACTGCAGCACTATGGGGGAAAGGCCCCTGTGGGCCAGGTGGGCTGGGGGGAAGAGAGAAAGCAGGTGCTGGGGAGGGACAGAAGGCCCCTGACAGTCAGGGGGTTGGGTGGGGGACAGAAGGGTCCTGTTGGCCAGGAGTCTAGGAGGAACCAGAAGGCCCCTGCCAGCTGGGGAGGAGAGAAAACCCCACCATAAGGGACCCTGAGCCCTGAGCCTCTCCTTACCCCCAACCCTCACTCTCCCAACCCCCACACACACATCCCTGACTCCCTGCCCTGAGCCCCTCCTCAACCCTCCACCCTGACTCCTGCACATCCTATGCCCCCAGCCTCCCATCGTCCCCTCACACATCCCCAAGGCCTTGCCCTGACTCCTGCATACCCCACACTGCCGGCCCTCTGCCCTGAAAGACCTGGATAGCACCAAGTAAATCTTCTAGTATTTAATATTTAATTGTAATATTTCAACATTGTCTAAATGAAACAATTCAATATTAGTGAAAAAATAATTTGATGTTTCCAAATCACTTTTTTCCAAAACATTAATTCTGTGATACATTTTGAAGTTTTAACTTTTGTTCTGATTAGTAACAAAAACAATTTTCAGTGTGCTGGGATGGAAATTTCATTTTATAACCACCTCCAGTATAAAAGTATTTAAAAAATAATAGTGTAAATACCCTTAGTGCTTGTTAAAAATTCGTGAGTGAGTATTGGTTTACTCAATAATCTAAAGTGACACCATTACTGAGAAAGTTCTTTTGCACATTCATATCACATTGCTTTTCAGTGCAGAGACTCTCTAAGGGTATGTCTACACTAGCTCGTTAATTCGAGCTAGGTAGGCAAATTAGGCAACCGGAGCTGCAAATGAAGCCCGGGATTTAAATATCCCGGGCTTTATTTGCATGTTCCTGTCCGGCCGCCATTTTTAAATCCCCCTTAGTTCGAACGAACTGCCTGTGGCTACACGCGGCAGTTTAAAGTTAATCCGAAATAAGTCCTTAGTTTGGATTAACTGTTACTCCTCGTGGAATGCAAATCCAGGTTTACAATTATTGGACCTTGGTCTCACAGACTTGTGAATGCATCTGTATTGCTCTGTGTAGACCTTCTGACTTAGGTCTGTAGCTTGACGAGTGTCTACACTGCAAAATGGCAGAGTTTGGACCCAAATCACCATGGAACTTGGGCTCTGACCCACTCACTAACCAGGTCCTAAAACCTGGGGTCCTGAGACTCTGCTTGCTCAAATCAGAGTAATTTGTGTGAGTTCAAATCTAATCAGAAGAGGGGTCTGGGTTCAAATCAAAATCAGAGCCCAAGCTTAATGTGCAGTGTAGACACATCATTACTCTTTGTACAGTTCCCAGGACAATGGAGCCCTGACTATAACCTGGGCTGCTGGACATCATATAAATTATGTTCAATTTTTTAAAAAATCATCTAATTTTTCAATTGTAAAACAAGATGCCAGAAGGAATGAAGTTCATGATTAAATTTGCTTCTTTACCTTTAACCTTGTTATGTCCAGGGATAGATACATAATGTCTCCTAATAACTCCTGAATAGCATTAAGTTAAATCATAGCTTTGACCTTTCCCTGTTTTGGGATTTGTATCATGCCCTTAGTGCTACTAATAAAAATTATAAAGGGCACTTTCAATCAGATCTTGACTCTTTTACAAATCTATTTACACATAGTGAGAGGTTGAAATAAAAGTCAAGCATACTACATGCGCAGTGCTGAGGTATTGCAGCCCATGCAGTATGGTTTGCTAAGAAATGTCACTTAATTATGTTTGAAAGGAACACACAGTTAAAGACAGATGGATTTCCTCTTTCCTTGATTTATCACACCTGTTTTACTACTATTAATATTACATGTCCATAGTAAGATCACTTACAAAAATATGGCATTAAACATGTCGTAGCTACTGTCTGTAGTGATGAAATATTTGCATGATCTAAAGTTCCTGTAGGGCACAGTGATTGTTTCTACCATTAGCCAGTTTATAAACAAATAATATACTACATCAATGTTCTAAGTTTAGAAGTTTGTTAGTTTTTTTTAATGTGTCTTGACCCATGAGATGGGAATCAGACAACCCACATTCTCCTCTGTATAATCTGTCATTCTGAATGTATGTCTTTCAAAATAACCTACAGTTTTGAAGCCAAAGACTGGAAAGACAGCTGCAATCTATGACACTAATGCTAAATGTTCTTAAGAATGTGGGACCACATAGCTTACCATTTCTGAACAAAACTACAGATACCAGGAGGACTTGGAACAAAGTTTCTCTTTCCTGGCAAAGGTGCAATCATTTTTCCTGTTTGTCAAAGCAAACCCTGGGTGTATCATGCTGCTCTCTTTCTTTGACAGAAGAAATTGTTTTGATTACTCCAAAGATTCTCAAATCCACCCCCTTCAAAATTCCAGTGAAAAATACACATGTCCACAGAAAGGAAGAGTTTTCTTCTTATTATATAACATCACCATTACTGGAGATTTCCAGCCAGGGTAGCCCTTTCTGTATGATCCTCTGCTCAATTCTCTGTGGATGAATAGTCCTTTTGGTCTACCCAGGATACCACAGCATCCATCCAAGATCTTATTTTTTTGCCTTATGTTCTTCTGCCATCAAGTTTCTCTTCCAGTGCCCATAAACATGACTTTCCCACTGTACTCCTTAAAATATGCCTGCAAATCAACTCTTTCTTTGCATAAAATCTCTGAATAGCGTGTGCTGAGGTCTAATCATCTCCAGTACTTTTTACTGGTAACATGGTCTATTCTTGATATTTTTAGAATTATTTTATACAATCCTTCAATTTATGGTGTTAGTTTCTTTGTTTTAAATGCCATGTTTCACAGCTTAAAGGAAAACCACAGTCTTTAGTTATAATCCCTATGGGTATGTCTACACTATAGAACAAGGTCGTTATTTGCATAACTGAAGTTGAAGGACCTTAACTCAACTTTTGGCACTGCCCACACTGCAGGAAGTCAAAGGGAAGTCCTCGTGGAAGCAGGATCACCGGCATCGATCGGAACACCCCATCAGTTCAAATTAGCTGTCTTAACTAGACCACTGATTTGAACCCTGGAAGCTTGACAGCGGCAGTTTTGATCTTTTCTTGAGATGTGTCTAGACTACATCCCTCTGTCGGCAGAGGGATGTAAATGAAGCCCTTCAAAAGTGCAAATGAAGCGAGGATTTAAATATCCCGCGCTTCATTTGCATAATCACATAATGGCACTCTTTCGAAAAAGCACTATTTCGAAATTGAAACCGCAGTCAGGTTTACAGGAGCTTTTGAAAAAGTGCCCCATTTTCAAAAGAACAGTGTCTAGACTGCGGTTTCAATTTCGAAATAGTGCTTTTTCAAAAGAGCGCCATTATGTGATTATGTAAATGAAGCACGGGATATTTAAATCCTCGCTTCATTTGCACTTTTGAAGTGCTTCATTTACATCCCTCTGCCGACAGAGGGATGTAGTCTAGATAACCCCTACAATAGCTAAAGAATCAAGTGCAAGATTGCAGAGCATACTGCAAAAACTGAATTAAAAAAGATATTAGAGAAAAATCTGTCATGGCTTCAGCATCTACATTATTGTGAGCAATGTTTATGGGCCAGATCTTTAACTGGTGTAAGTCAGCATGGAGCCATTGTCATCAATGTGCAATGGAGACTCTGTGTAAACCATGGATGAGGTGATCCAGCTAGAAGTACAATTTCCATTTTCCTTGCTGGAGCAGAGATATAGTGCTTCTGAGAAGGTCAGGATTAGGCAGTCCCTCTCTCCTCTTATTTCCCCTCTCTTGAGGGCAAATCTTCAATGGCATAAATTCTGATGTAAACTTACACCAGCTGATGCTCTGTCCCTCAATATCTGTCCTGACAATTTCCCTTTTGGTAGTACTCAAGATCTTAGGCACAGATCCACAAAGGGACTTGAACATTGCAATCTTGATCTTGCTTCCTACAGCCTAGATTCATAAAGGTACCAAGTACCTAAAGATATGTCTACATTGCAATAAAAGACCCACAATGACCAGTTTCAGAACGTCAGGCTCATGGTACTCAGACTGCAGGGCAAAAATTAGCAGTATAGGTGTGCTGGCCCAGGCTGGGGCCCAGGCTCTGAAAACTGGGGAAGAGGGTAGGCTGACAAGTGGTATACACAACACAGTTACACAAAAAAGTATGTTTTCCCATCAGAACTGGATCTCAATGTAATCTTTTAAAGTTTGCCATACAAATATAATGGCTTTATAATAGGTTAACTGTACAGCTTGTTAACTTAGGTCATGTCTTTACATGCAGTATTAATACAGCTGCACCACTGCGGCACATCTGGTTAAAAAGCTCAGTGCTAACAGGACATAGCTTTCCTGTCAGCATTAATTGTCCCCTCCCCCCGTGAGTGGCAGAAGTTATGTTGATGGAAGAAACTCTCCAGTTGACACAGTGCTAAGCATATAAGTGCTTTTTTTCTTATGTTGCCTGGGAAGGGTGGAATATTCACAACCTCCTGAGCATGTCATAAGAAAAGAGTGAGTGGAGCACATTATTTTAGCTTCATTTTTTTCTTTAATGTGAATTAAAATTCAATTTCTACAATTAAATTCACCCACTGATCTTACTTTCCACATTTAAAATACCTTGAGGATAAAACATAAATATACTTTCTCTTATTACAATATACATTTGTTATTTTCCACTTTATTCTGTGTGCAGAGCTGGTTGTGGCTCATTTACGACATATGAAAACATCTAGTGAACAGGAGTGGCTAATAAGGGAGAGCCCCATTGCATGTATTAGGAACTGAGGAAACTTTGGGAAAGGGGAGGCCTGTACAGGAAAGATGGGCTTCACCTAAGCCCAAATGGAATCAGGTTACTGGCACTTAAAATTAAAAAATTTGTAAAGCAGTTTTTAAGTGAAGAGCTGGGGAAAAATTGACAGATGCAGAAGAGTGCATGGTTTGCACAGAGACATCCTTAAGGGGCAGATCTATTAATGGAGATTCTCTGTGTCCTTGTAAGGAGGAGAGGATGGAAAATGATAAAATACAGACAGTATCTGATCAGAAACAGTCAAATGAAAAAGAGTTTCCATTCAATTACAACATGTAATGGCAGACAGCTAAACAGTGACAGTAACAGACAGTCACCCCTGGCTCATCAGCTCCCCTTGGCTGGAGACAGTGAACCACTGTTTGATTTTCCTGCTGGAACACTTCTGTAATAGATCAGCTGCAAAATCATATACAATTTGAGGAAAAACAGGGTTTAGAGAAGCGTATCGTTTTCTTACAAACATTTATTACAAAAATACTTTTTTCTTGTTATCAGAGTTATCAGAAGCCTTGACAAAATTCTTAAAAGGTTTATCATAGATAAAATATGTACTAGATTTAAGAGTATTGATTTGTGCCAGACACCAAAATAATTATAATTATTGTTTAATGTATCTAGGAAGATAACAACCTTTGAACAATCAGTATACAAGGTGAATTTAATTCCTTAACTATTGAAACAGTGCGGGAGAGATTTTCTGTATGCTCAACCTGCTACAAAACCAAGGTTGTTAAAAATGGTTTTGGGATATAGAATGTAGCTGGGATGTGAAGAAATAGAATGCTGAGGTTTAGATCAGAACAGAGGGGAAAATATGGACAGAGCGCTGTATGTTACCCGAAGGAGATGTTTTCATTGTCTTTTTTTTTCTATGCACTACTCCTTGTTGAGAAAGATGCTTGGATATTAGTACTGTCTTTGATTTTAAATGTCCATTTTTGGTATCAATCATCCTTAACTCAGATATGCAGTCCAGCCTTGCCCACTTGTCCAGGATGAATAAAATGTCATTTATTTTTTCCATTTTCTGTTGTCATGGGAAAAGGCAGGGGAGCCTGGTAAATTGTTTAAATCAAGTTGTAAGGTGGTTTTATTAACTTTGGGTTTTCATCCTTCAATTGGATTTCCTCAGGCAGAGTCCTGCACACATATAGACACAGTTTCCGGATTGGGGCCTAATAATAATGGGGTAGACAGTCACTCAGTCAAATATTATAAAAGATGCAACTAAAAATGCAAAAATATCAGTATGTCAGAGGAGAGAGGCATTCCCTCTATTTCAAAAGGAGAAGAAAGGCCTGCTGCTTGGACTAAAATGTAAACCAGTTGTTTGAATCAACACAGAGTTTCCTAAAAGGAGGCCCCTTGGTTAGTTGGCTCACTGTTCAACTCCATTATCCAAATCCCCAAAGGGACGTACATTTTGTGATATTCAGCATTGCAGTGCCTAACTTTTAGGCAGCTGGAAAATTACTGGAATCTACTAAGCCTGAGTTAGGCATTTCGACTCCCTACACAATGCACGGGAAGAAACAGGCACTTGTGCTTCACAAAAGCCAGCACTTCAGGTGAGGAGCTGCCAAAACTAGCCAATGGGAGATACTAATGAAAGAGCTATGTCCTAACTCTAACCCCTATCCTGGAGTTTGGTGCCTAAATCTGGGCTGCAAGGAAGTGCCTATCTCCGCTTGTGATCCACAACTAGGAACATCCTCTTCTGAAAGGAAGGGCCCTTGATGACGATGCATACACACAACAGCCAGAGGAAGTAGAGGTGATAGTGGCATCTTCCCACCTTATAATCTTCAGTTCATGGGTTTGAACACCCATCAGAAAGTTCAGGTCCCCTCTCTGCCTAACCACCAGGCTATTCTTGCTTATAAGTGCTGTAGCCCAAGACTGTTTAGTATTAAAAATTGAAGCATTTCAACAGGCAACACTGGGGGAGTTTTCCCATGGCCTGGTGATTATGGTACTCTTCCAAGAGACAGGAGATTACTGATCAAACCCTTCTCCTGCTGAGGAGGGAATCAAATACAGGTCTCCCAGCCCTGGTCTATACTGGGGAGTTATTTTGAAATAACCACCCTTATTTCAAAATAATAAGCAGAGCGTCCACACTACAACCCTGTTATTTTGAAATAACAGGCTGGTTATTTTAAAATGTGTACTCCTGCTTTCCTCAGGGAATAACAGTTATTTTGAAATTATTTCAAAATAGCATTAGTGTGAATGCTCCAGTGCTGCTAATTCGAAATAATTGGCCTCTAGAGGCTCCTCACAACTGCACTTGTGACCACTCTGGCCACTCCTGTACTCTCCAGTGCTCCCCTTCTCCTGCAGAGCTTATAAGTACAGGCTGCAGGAGAAGGGCTTGTGGCACATGGCCAGCTTGGCAAGCCCTGTGCCATACAGCAGGAACTGACAGAGCCATGGCAGACCCTGATGATCCCTCAGAGCCTCCAACGGCTGCCAGAACTCCTGGAGCACCCTTAGCTGCCCTGGCAAGGGAGGCAGAAGAGCTCCAGCCTGGACTGGTGTGGAGATCCTGGACCTCATTGAGATGTGGCAGTAGGAGACCATCCTCTAGGATCTCCACATCAGAAAGCAGAATGCTGAAGTCTACAGCTGGATGGCCACCAGCCTGGCTGACAAAGTCCACACCTGGACCCTTGATCAGGTCCGGATAAAAATAAAAGAGCTCCAGCAGGCCTACAACAAGGCCAAGGAGCAGAGCGGACACTCTGAGGTGGCACCACACATGTGCCGCTACTACGAACAACTCGATGCCATCCTGGCAGGGGAGGACGGTCACCTTCCTCTCCCCCTGTCATCAAGTCCAGGAAGCACATGTCCAGTGTCAGCCTCCATGAGGTCAGGGTTGCAGACAAGGAGGAGAAGGAGGAGGCCATCCAGTTAACCATGACTGTCAGTCAGGACCTGCTCCTCACCTTGGAGCCGGTCCCCTGCCTCCCAGAATGTCTCCCAGACCTTAGATGAACCCAAGCAAGGCACTTCAGGTGAACTCCAGAACTTTCTCTATCTACATGCAGGGGCAGGTGGTGGGCTGCCAGGGGCTGTGTACTCCTCAGTCTGCCTACTCATCCTGGGGGTCTCACAACAGCCTGTGCCTGTGGGTGCACATGGAGCATCAGTCTGGAGCACTCAGCCCCATGACGCTCTCACACAGGAACCCCCCAATGCTTCTCACAAGGTTCCTGGAGAGGCCTGCCTTATTCCAGCCTTTGTGGTGGGACATCTTCCCACTAAAGAGTCTGGGGTCATGGAAACACACAGCTGTGCTGCACATGACACAGGGTCATGCCTGCATTCAGGCAGCATTCACTCCCAGTCAAGTGCAGCGTTGCCAAGGAGACTGTGGAAGAGGAAGTGGAGGGGAACCCAGTAGCACTCTCTCCAACAAGCAGCCTCTGCCACTCACACACACCTCCCCCAGCACCTTTCTCCCTTCCTCCAGTGGGCAGAGATAGAGGTTCTCTCTCTGTGGGACACAGCCAGTGCCGGACCTGGTATGTGCAGGACACAGTAGAAAGCCCCATTCCCCCTCCCTCCCTCAAGCTCCTGACCTGGCCAGAACCTTCCCATGCCTTCTTGTCCCCAGACTGTGGGTGTTGTGATGAGCCCTTGGGACTTCTGTGTCCCTGCTGGAAAGTGCCCGCTGTCATGGCAACATATGGCCTTACTTGAAGCACATCGCCATCATCTGACCCGAGGCCTTCAGTGTCAGCTAAGAGATGAGAGTTAGGCTTCATACACAGTGTCTCCTGGGATGACTGCCCTTGTGACTTTTCTTCACAGCTTAGCCAGCTGCGAGCTTGCATCCCCCACCTCCCACGCCATTCACCCAACTCCGCGGGATCCACAGGAGGAAGAGAACCCGGGAGGACCTAATGAAAGAGCAAATGACTTGCCTGCAGTCTTTTGGGGCCTCAGAGAAGACCACCAGCTGTGGGCCACTAACTGGGAGCAGCGGAAGGCCGCCTAGGACCAGCTGGCTTGCCAATATGAGTCCGTGTGCTCCTCCCTCACTACAATGATGGAGTGCATGGCCTCATGCATGGAGCGGGCCACCAGCCAGCTCCCCACCCACCCCCATGACTTCTCCTAGCCCCCCCAGGGACCGCTGGGGCCCAAGAACATGGGATGGTAGGACCTGTCAGGTAGCCAAAGCCTCCTGAGCTACTGTAGGTAGGTGCCAGTCCCAGCCTCATCCCTGAGACTCCCTTCCACTCCTGCTCCCCCCTCCACTATTCCAGGGTCTTGCCCCAGTCCCTCCCCTGCAGCATATCCCCCCAATAAACAGTCTTTTTTTCAACAAAGAAGGCTTTATTATTTGCTCTTCAGGGGAGGGGAGCAGGTGGGAAGGGAAGGCAGGGGAAGGGAGGGGCGGGGGAAGAAAGGCACACAGAGGGAATGCAGGGACCCCATGTGGAGAGGCACAGAGGAGAGTCTCACAACTGGCCTTACATGAAACTGTCCCTCAAGACCTTCCTGATGAGCACAGTCCCTCAATGTGCTCTCCTGATAGAGCTGGTGTCCAGCCGCTTGAATGCCCTGGCCAGCCGATCAGCTTCTGCCCCTCACCCTGGCAAAAAAGTCTCCCCCTTGCTGTCACACAGGTTATGGAGCACGCAGAAGGCTGCCACCACAAAGAGGATGTTGCACTCATTGACATCAAGATGGGTGAGGACACTCTGGAACCTTCTCTTTAAACAGCCAAACGCACACTCCATGACTATGCAGCACTTGCTCAGCCTGGCACTGAATGCTTCTGAGTGGGGTCCTGGCCACCCATATAAGGCTTCATGAACCAGGGGAGCAGGGGGTAGGCTGCGTTACCCAGGATGCAGATGGGCACATCCACCTCCCCCGACTCTCTCAGTGTGGGTGGGGAAAAAGGTGTCAGCATGCATCTTTCAGAACAGGCAGGAGTTCTGGAGGATGCAGGTGTCATGTGTTTTCCGTGATCAGCCAATGTTGATATCAGTGAACCATCGCTTGTGATCTATGAGGGCTGCAGCACCATGGCAAAGTACCCTTTCCTGTTTATGTAATCCGAGGCATGGTGGTCGGGGGCCAAGATGGGGATGTGAGTGCTATCTGTGGCTCCCCCACAGCTGGGGAAACCCATGCAGCAAAGCCATCAAGGATGCTGTCAATGTTCCCCAGAATGACAACCCTCCATAGCAGCACTTAATTGATGGTTTTAGCTACCTGCAGGAGCACAGCCCCAACTGTGGATTTCCCCATGCTGAACTGGTTCCCAATGGAGAGGTAGCTGTCCAGCATGGTGAGCTTGTAGAGTGCGATGGCAATGCACTTCTGCACAAGGATGGCGGGTCTCAGTTGGGTGGCCTGTCAACTGAGGGCAAAGCCACTCACAGAGCTCCAGGATTGTGGCCTTCCACATGCAGAAGTTCTTGAGCCACTGCTGGTTGTCCCATCGCTGCATGATGATGCGATCCCACCAGTCGGAACTGGTCTCCCTCTGCCAGAAGTGACATTCCACTGTGTCCAGAGGACTGAGGGGCATTTTTTAGCAGCAAGAGCACCAGGACCTGGGTGATGAAGGCCTGCAGTCTAGGCTAGTGCTCGTCCTGCTGGAGCACCTTAAGGTTCAGCACGAGGCCCATGACCCTGGCACTGCTTTGCAGCAGCTCCAGCTCCATGTTGTGAGTGCTGTGGCATCTGCAAGGGCAACCAGAGCACACTGCATCCCTTCTGTGTCCCGCGATGGGGGAGGCAGTGTAGGAGTGGAGCGTGAAACGTGGTCGTAGAAAGGAGTCCCTGAAGGCTCATATCACAGCTTGCCTGACCAAGCAGCCACAGAAAGTATCCACCCTCCTGATGCCCTCCTCAGAATATTTTCAGGGATTCTAAGTCCAAGATAGGCTCCAATCAGTGTGGACGAGCTATTTCAAAATAATTCTGACTAATTTCGATGTAGTGGGGACAGGCTATTTCAGCTTTGTTATTTCGGGAGTTATTATTTCAATTTTACTAATTTCAAAATAATTTCCTATTGTAGACACAAGGTAGGTGAGTGCTCTAACTACTGGGCTACAAGAGAGTCTGCTGCTCCTGCTGGATCAGGCCTCGGGATGCTTCTCCTCAGCTGGTTTGAAATGGCACTGGAGCTTCAGCAGAGACCAGCATCCAGAGGCAGCAGTGTTTGTGCACAGCAACAGAAATGTAGGTACCTAAGGAAATTTTATGGCAAAAATATCAGTGCTGAGTGAGTTTAGGCACCTTATGAACTGAAGTTTTGTGGATCATAGTCGCAACTACAGCTGGGCTATTAACACTTACAGCCCTTTGTGGATCTGAGCCTGTTTTCCTCCCAACTATTACATTAGGGTGCTACTACATCTTATTGATTAAAACAGTTAAACACTTGCTTGATTATTTACCCAGGAGTTTTTCCTCATTACTTATCCCTTTCTGCTTGTTCAGATGAGGGCAGCAGAAAAGTTTAGCAGAAATTAATCCCGGGTTACAGGTGCTATGGCAAAGTCTATGATGCACATCCATTTCACAGTTATACTATACAGGGCATCCCCACTATAAGTCACTCAACTACACATCCATTCCGCACGAAAGTCGTTGATACGTGTAGGAACTGATGCGTTACAAGTCTTCCCATTCTCTGCTCTTAAGTTGCACAAAAAAACCCAATTTGTGCAAATTGAAGTCAGCTGGGGGGAGAAAAAATCCACACTTTAAGTTGTTTCACGGGTAAGTCCAAGTTTTTTTTGAACGTATCTTGGACTTATAGCAAGGATGGCCTATATAGCTGTTTGCCTTAAATCTACTGACAGAGGCACGTAGTCTAGACATACCCCTAGTGTCTGTCATACTGGACTAACTTACTGAGATGAACTTTTATTATTTCTTTCTAAAGTAAGCCATTTTTAGAAGTTATTGAGACTGCTTTAACAGATCTAACCATCATTATAGCAGAAATGCTTTGCATGTTTGTAAAAGCTTATATATGGATCTACTCTGCTGATTAGTGTTTAAATGTTGACATGTTTGAAATTAGTGACAAATGGCAGCCAAAGTTCAGCAGTAACCATTCAGTCTGATACATATATTTTCCTATCGGCAGTGTTGCTGTAGCTATGCCAGTTGCAGGATATTAGAAAGACCAACAGGACCAACATGTCCCACCCAGGTGTCCGCAATAGCTCACATATCCCGTCTCCAGCGTTTTATCCCCGTGGGTACACTGGGGCCCTATGGGGAACTTTAACAGTGAAAATAACACAGATTTTGCAATGGGAGAAGCAGGAGGCAGAAGCTCTGATCCTCGGGTGCCCCAGCTACAACCAGCAGAAACATAAGCCCCCAGCTCCAGGAGGTGTTACTGAGAGTGAAAGCCCCATCTCTGCAGGAACTGCTGAAAGAAGAAATCCCAAGCTCAGTGCCTGGAGCTGCTGCAGGAATCGCAGTGAGGTGGGGGGAGAGAGCTCAGCTGCCAGGCTGATGCAGCACAGAAGTGAGGAGCTGATCTCCCCACCAAGAGTGGCTGTGCAGGGGAAGGACAACTCTTATCCATCCCCAGCACAGCATAGCAGCTAAGCACCCCAGTTTCCCAGCATCAGGAGAGATTGATTTCAGGGGGAGAGGCTGATTTTACTGTCCATGACAGTTTTTCATGGCTGTGAAATTGGTAGGGCCATAAGAACATAAGAATGGCCGTACTGGGTCAGACCAAAGGTCCATCTAGCCCAGTATCCTGTCTGCTGACAGTGGCCAACACCAGGTGCCCCAGAGAGGGTGGACCGAAGACAATGATCAAGCGATTTGTCTCCTGCCATCCCTCTCCAGCCTCTGACAAACAGAGGCCAAGGACACCATTTTATCCCTTGGCTAATAGCCTTTTATGGACCTAACCTCCATGAAATTATCTAGCTTCTCTTTAAACTCTATTATAGTCCTAATATCTATAATGAAGGTTGCATTTAGATTTAATTAGTTGAGTTAAATTAGGAATCTGTCTAGAGTACCAATTGTGTTCACACCAATTAGTTTACACATCCATTGTCTAGCAGGCTCAGGGTCTTAATATGGTAGAGAAGAGCCAAAGTGCAATTAGATAAAGGTTTGTATGTCCTCAACCTGGACACTTAGCTGGGCCTGTCAGTTACAGATAGCGCCCAAGTTGAGCCCTTTGTAGATTCAAAGTTGTTAATATAGCATGAGTTCAGGGTTTAAATACAATAGGTTTAAGTTGAACTCTAATTTTTTTTCAGAAAGGACAAAGCTCTAGTTTGTGCTTCAGTAAAGAGTTAGGCAGAAATATAAGCAAGGGTATCTAATAGATGGGATATAGATTTCCCCAGTGTTTTCGCTATCAGCTGAGATTAAATCACTCCAAGTGACCATTAATATATTGTACTATAATTCAGGATACCAAGTCTCAGTGTAAACAGCAGAAAGAAAAATGTTAATTAGACTACCCGACATAGTCAATGAAGCAAGGATTTAAATATCCCCCGCTTCATTAAAATAAAAATGGCCACTGAGCTGTGCCGGCTCAGCTGATCATCGGCACAGCGCAGCAGTCAAGATGCGGATCAGTCGACAGGGAACGCCTTTGTCGACTGCTCCTGTAAACCTCGTTTCACAAGGCATAAGGGAGCGGTCAACAAAGGAGTTCCCTGTTGACTGATCCATGTCTTGACTGCCGCGCTGTGCCGACGATCAGCTGAGCCGGCACAGAGCAGTGGCCATTTTTATTTTAATGAAGCGGGGCATATTTAGTCTAGACATACCCAAGCAGACCATAATCATGCGATGTCATTGAAGAGATCCTCATGGACTCATTCACCCTAAATTGTGAGAAACATAATATGTTTTCCAAATGTTTTCTTAATGCCAATGGAAGGATACAGAACTGCACTGCTATCCCAGGGCCAGGAATGTTCAGTGTTCCTCAAAACTTCACTCTCTGAGCAGGAACTGGTATAGTCTGAATCATGGAAATTATAATTGTGGCAATGAAGGTATAAATAGTATCTCCAGAGGCCCAGAAGTCTGCTTTCAATCCCTAACTCAATTGTCTTCTTCATGAAAGCTTTTGCATTTTCTTCAAAGTGCAGTTTGGCCAAATATTCAATATCATTTGCTGAAATATTGCCTTGCATTTTGCGACTTTCACCTGGAAATGTTTTTTGTGTTCCAGTTGCATGCCCATTGAGGCCTCCAGTTTTCCCATTCTATGACAGCTAACCCAAATTCTCAGCAGGAATGTGATATTGAATGTCTTGGCCAGAAAGAAAATGTCTTTTTCCGGATGAGTTTGCAAGCTGAATTTTTGACGTAGGCCACCATTTACAGGGATTTCCTGCAATATGTGCCCCGGGTGGTATCCCAGTCTATTCACAAATGATATGGTCACATTCTGCCCTGTTGTTCTGGCCAGAGGGCTTCTAATCACATGAAACATTTTCAAGCTCAGTATTATGTTATATTTCCATGAGCACTGATCTGTGCATGCATTCCAGGCATCTATAAAAGCTTTTATCTGGTAAATTGGTGGTTGGACTGGTTTCACTGCAAAAATTAAACTCCAAATAAATGTAATCTGCAGCCACACCATGAGCTGAGCCGCTTATGTAATATGTAATAGCAACCCACTTTCAGACAGTATTTTCATGATGTAAAAGGCTACCATAGAGATCTCCTATTTCAATATTGGCTGCAAAACATAACAGAAGAGATATTATTTGTTCTTTATACAGTATTAGAAATGTGTTGAGGTATTTCTATGGCATTTGCCCCTGAGTAGTACTTGAGAACCAAAATGAGACTTTACAAATGAAAATCAATGGGCCAGATTGTCAGCTGATGTAAATCAGTGTATCATTGTAGAAGTGAAATGAACTATGGCAATTTATAACAGTGGTAAATCTGTCCCACTAAGCTAAATCCTGAGCTCACTGACATTAATAGTTTTTCCATTACTTCACTGGGATGAAGAGTTGTCTCCCTGTCCCCGCCCTTAAATGTTTATCATCTAAATTATTCACAATAATTTCCCTTTCAATCATCTTTTTTCCCTTTGGAGGAGGGCAAACCCCAGATGAGTGGTCTTAGGGCCAAATTCTGTCCTCAGCTAAACTGTGTAACCCTTTTAACTTTAATTTGGATTAGTTTAACTTTAATGGGGTGCGGAGGTACAGTTCGAAGCAGAGTTTGACCCTGACACTTTAACGTTAGCTTAATTTCCTCTCTGCCTGACACAATAATCTTGTAAATATTTTGCATTCTTACATGGCCACTACAAAGAATTGTCAGCAAAGCAAGGATGTTTGGCATTATTCTAATGGTAGAAAAATGAGTAATGAAATCATTTTCAGTTGTGAAGATAGCCTGCTTGTGCTGGGGGCCATACAAGTATTTTAACTATACTATGCCCTTTCTCACGTTCTTCTGCCCATACTTGTTATATTTGCATAACATGAGGCCTCCTTACACTGGCTGCCCATGCATATTCAAAACCTGTAGGTCTGCCCCTCCCTACTTAAATTGTGTTGCCTCCACCTCCTCTCCTCCACTGATGTTCCTGCATTAATCGGTCTATTTGTCAGCTTCTTGCTTAATTGCGTCCATGTCATATACTACATGTAGGCTTGTTGTCAGGTGGGAGGAAAGGAGGCAATTGCCCTAGGTTCCAGCAAATCAAAGGGACCAAGAGCCCCAGACCCTTTAAATTGCTGTGGGAGTGCCATGTGTTCTGCATGACTCGGAGGACTAGGAAGACCAGCACTGCACTCTGAGAGTGTGGAGCCACCCCCCACCCCTACCTAGTCCAATGGCCTGAGGAGGCTGTCAGCTCCCTTGACTACATGTCCCCCATCCACATTTAAGTCGCTCTTAAAGACCCACTCCTGCAGTGCTGCCTACAGCAAATCTAGTGGACTTGCATTAAAAAGTTCCTATCTGTTGTTCCCCTTCCCCTGATCTCTGCTTACAGATCTGTCTCGTCTTAGACTGAGAGCTGCTTCAGGCAGGAACCATCATCCCTCTCTGACTGTTTGGAAAGTGCCTAACCGCGCATAGGGTGCTTTTATAAACTAATAACTATAACTGGTTTATTGCTCAACAAGGTTACCCTTTCTTGACCTCAGAAAAGAAACTCAACCATGCTAAGTTCTTCTCTCTACAGATGGTACTTATACACAGGCCCAGATTGACCCATCACTGGGTCCTAGACCAACATACAATTCTCAGCTTCTCTACTGACAGATAACCGAGATGTTCCCACAGTATGGATGCTTTTATTTTAGCCTTGTGCTGACCAGCCCAGCTACAATAGTGCTCTACAAACCCAGACATTACGCGCTTACCTCCCATTGACTGGCCTAAGTGACTTGTCTAGGTAGTACAAGAAGCCTGTGGTAGAACGGGCTGTCGACCAGAGGTCTCCCCTGTCACTGGCTAGCACCCTGCCTACCCAGCCTCCTTCCTTCTGCATGTGGGACAGCTGTGCTATATTCACACAGTATTCTGACAGTTCAGAGAGAATCACAAAAGTTAGCAATGAGGACATCCTATGTGTGCAGAGAGATGGATCAGCTGCCTCTATCGGGATTGTTCCCTACCCTGAATTTTCTGGTGTCCTGTGTAGTTGAATGTTAAGCTCCCATTGTCCATATCACTTTACTGTCATTCTTCTTTCAGGCCTTTTGAAACTTGGGTGTATTCTCCAAGTAATGCATCCTAACCTTTAAAAGCATATACCAAACAGCCCAATGAATAGCATGTAACCATTAATTTCTGCCAGTAGGTGTCATCATGCACAAAACTCCATGGTGTCATATATAATAATACAAATAAACATGCATCAGTTTCTTGCAAGAACAGCTTACATATATCTTTACTTAGATAGATGAATAGCTAACCTCAGCCACTGCACTTACACATTAAATTGAAACATGGGTTTGGTTGGTTGGTTGGGTTTTTTTCTAAATACTTCAGTGTTGCCCCTGAATCTGAAAAGCAATTTTCATAACTGCCATTTGTCACTGATTAGCACTTGCATTCTGCATCATAATTAAATATATGGTCTGCTTTGTTCTGTGTTATTTTTCTTCATCAGAATACCTTAGATTGCAATGTAGGGAAGTCACACTGACAAGTACAACAGTTAATACACTCAGTGAAAATGAATATCTAATTGAACACTAGGGAAATAAGGTTAGCATGGTACTGGAGCAGTGTGAGCTGATCAGCTGCAAAAATTACCTGTGGGCTGAGACTTATCATAAAGGTTCATAAGCGGAAGAATTATTTTACCCTCCCTTCTCTTTTACAAATTGCTGCTCTTTGTGCCTGGTGATTGACATTGGATGGAGTGGATTACTGCTGTAATCACTTTGTTCATAAACCTGCCATGGAACTGCTGAAGATTCAGGTCCATATTGGATAAATTCATTCTAGTGTCCAGCAATGATTGCCAGACAAAATGGGCAGAAAAAACTAGTGGAGAAGAGGAAGCATGTGTTATGCAGGAACCTGCAACAGCCTATTACTAATTATTGACTCAAAAAGTGTGTGAGACAGATAAGAATGTCAGCTGAGTGGGACTTTGGCACCTTACTGTAGGCAATCTGCAAATGGGCAGCTTCAAATCTGGGTCCAACTGGAGGCAGCATGTTAGATGCACTTATAGATGACAATTAATATTTTGTGTTACTGCATGAATGTATAAATAAGTTTACTCATTTTGGATTCCCCCTCCCCGCCCATCACACTTGCACACAAGCATCTAGTCTCCAGATGGGCCCAGAGCCTGTCACTGTTTATTTTCAGACTGCCTATTGAAGTCATGTGCCTAAGTCCTATTCTGCTGACATTCTTACATCTTACTCACACTTTTTGAGTCAATAATTAGTAATAAGCGGTTGCAAAGTTACTGAGAACACAGGAACATTTTCTTCCTCTTCTTCGCTGGGTATTTCTGCCTATTGTGTCTGCCAATTACTGCTGGACACTCAAATGAATTTACCTAATTAGGACCTGAATCTAAGCTGTTATATGGCAGATCTGTGAACAAGGTGACTACAGAAGCAGTCCACTCTGTCCAGTGTCAATCAGCAGACACAAAGTGGAGCAACATCCAGAAAAAAAGATAAATGTGTCTCATGTACCACCAGAATTGCAACAGCTAGAATTAAGCAAGAACTGACTTGAAAGGGAAAGTTAAGAATGTGTGATAAAGAGAACATCAGTGTCACAAAATTGGAGTATCCTGATGTTAAATAAACTATGACAAAAAATCTAGGCATGGATTAGATTATAAAAGCCCCCAAATTAATCTATAGTTGAGGGATTTATTTCCAACCTCACCCTTTATCCTGTAACAAAATTCTGTTCTAAGGATTTTACTTTATTCACATCAGAGGATTAGGAAACCTGCAATTGATTTATCAATTGCAGAACAGCAGGTTTTTCACAATCTGTGTTGTTGATGTTGGCTTTTTGCAGTTCTTGAGAAAGTGAATGCTCATAGGCTGACTCCCTGCTGCTGCAGTCACTGTATTCATAATAGTACACATTTTTAAAAATCACACAGCAGATTCATGCTTTTATTTGTATGTAAAATACATGTAAAATAAAATAACTCCCTGAATTTAATTGATAATTTAAAATAATTATTTTATCAAATTTTTCTCTGCGGATTAAAAATGATATGCTCAGAAATATGATGAGCAGATGCAGATTTTATTGAGTTTAAGTCATGCCTCCTGCACAAGATTTAAAGCAGGATCTGAGGAGCAATAGCATAGGGGCTGAAGATCCCTGATATGGCACAGAGTTGATGGTACGGGGGACCCAGGGAAGGCTAAGTGGGTATGGAGCAGATTGAGAGAGGTAGGATTGGGTTCTGACAACTGGAAATGCCCTTTAATGAAAAATGACAAATTATGTGTCAGAATCCTAAACTGACTGCAGTGGAGCTATTCTGGTTTACCCCCACTGGGGATCTGGCCCTTTAATTTTTATTTTTAATCATAGTTCCTGATCAAGGTTCTCAGGTATAGAAATCTGGTACAAGCCACCTTAAAAATGATACAGATAAACGCATGAATCTTCTGTGATAGAGCCAAAGAACAAGTAGAAAGGAACATCGAAGGCTACCGCTTTGTCCCTAGATTTCACAGTTTCATATGTTGAAGACGCAATGTGAGACATGAGCCTAATTCCGTGTCTCCAGCTATTTGGGCTTTCTTCTGGTGAAAGAAAGGCCCTACTGGGTAGAGGTAAGCAGGCTACAGAAAATCAGTTTTGTCAACAGTGATTTCATCAGGGCATCAAGCTATTCTGTTGCACCAGTAGTTTCTTCTGTCATTGTCCCTTTGATTGTGATTTGTCAGGATGGAGAAAACTATCCCAAATCTGCCTGAAGGAAGGTACATTACTATGGCTTAATCACCATGGTGAATTCCTGAATATGCAAGAAAGTCCCTCCAGCCATGCAGAGAGCAAAACCTGTAAATCATCCTCTGTCGAAAGTACAACATTCTCTCCAGTATACACTGCAGAGCTCTTATGGAAGGCTAGCTCTGTAAGGCTGTGTCTAGACTGCAGGGTTTTTTCGGAAAAAGTAGCCTTTTTTCGAAAAAACTTAATCTGCATCTAGACTACAGCCACGTTCTTTCGAAATTAAATCGAAAGAACACGGCTTTTCTTTCGACGGTGGTACTCCTCATTTCACGAGGAAGAATGCCTTTTTCGACAGAGATCCGTCAAAAAAAAGTGTGTGTAGACGCGGGCAGCCAGTTTTTTCGAAAAATAGGGCCTCCAGGAAGAAGCCCTGGTGGACAGTCTGAGGCATGCATTGCATCTCTCTGGTTCCTGTCTGCAGATGTCTTTTAAAGGGACAGTCATCCTCACAGCCAGCTGTGGCAGCAAAGCAGCCAGAGCACACGGCTCTTCCAGTGCAGCCATGTCCCAGCCCCAAGACCCTCCTGGCCCTTCCAGACAGCCTTCTGGGGACCCAACGAGGGGCTCCAAACGCCTGGCACCGGCATGGTCTGAGCTCAAGACCCTTCTTGAGCTCTGGTCGGAGGAGGAGGCCTTACAAGCCCTGAACACCAGGTGGAGAAATGCGGACATTTTTGGCTGCATGGCAGAGGCCCTGGCTAAGAGAGGGCACCACCCCCGCACCCAGCACCAGGTGCGCTCTAAAGTGAAAGAGCTGCGCCAGGGCTATGTTAAGGCCAGGGAGGAGAGCTCCCGTCCTGGGGCAGCCCCTCACTACTCCCTTTATTACTCTGAGCTGGCCCAGATCTTTGATGGTGGAGAAGCACACACACCACTGCGTCTCGTCCAGTCTGGCTTGGGGGACCCTGTAGTGGACATGCCAGAGCAGTACCGAGAGCAGTCCAGGGAGTCTGGAGACGGGGAGATGGCGCCGGAGGAGGAGGACAGTGAGGAGACCGTGACCCTCATTCTGGAGCCAGTCACCCAGACCCCAGAGGCCTCCCAGGTGTCATCTGATGCTGGAGACGAAGCAGCAGGTGAGTGCAGTGAGGTCGTGTAACACATAGAGTGGGGGAGGTGGGTGCACAGTGGGTGATGCACAAGGGAAACCTGTAATGTTCACCCTGGACATAATGCAGTTGGCTGTGCATGTGCCAACATGTTCAGTGGTAGAGTGTGACACATGGGGGTGCGCCACGTGGTGGCATAAACCATGTCCTGAACACACCCAGGTGGGTTGTCAGTGCAAGGTCCCATTGGCACTTCGGGACCTCTGTGATACTCAGGCTGATGCCCAGGTCACACATGGTGTTTCCTTCAGAACATCTGAGTCCCCTGTCTGAAGGAGAGGGCATGCCCTTTTGGACAGCTGTTGCACACATGACTGATTTTGTCTTCCTCTTTTCCTCCACAGCCAGACCAGCCATGCAAGAGGGCCACAGCACCTCAGCCCCACCTCCATCCCAGAGACATGGGAGCCACAGACATAGGCGTGTCTATGCAGACATCCTGAGGCAGCATGTGGCGGCCATGCAGGAGCTCAACACCATCCTGCGAGAGAGGACGGAGGCAGAGACTCGGTGGCATGATTGGCTGATGGAGGAGCTTGTCCAGCAGCACACGTCCCTGTGTGCCACTCTCAGGGAGGTCTGTGGCTTGCCTGCTCCTGTGCCTGGTCCTGCTCCTCCAGCACACCATGACCCTGCCCCACCAAACCCCCCTTCCACAGCACCATCCCCTTCCCCCCTTGTATCTCCCTCTCCCCCAGCCCCCCAGCACCCCTGTCCCCCGGCCCTCCTCTCCCCCAGGCCTCCCAGACCCAAGTGCACCTACCCTTTCTTGTCCAGCCAACACTCAATTGCCCCACCCGATCCCGAGGCCATGGTGGACCCCGAACGTGAGGCGCCAGGAGCCTGCAAGCAGGCAAGCACCATCCAACCTGATCCCCTTCCCCCCTCCAGGTTTTAAGCACCTCCACCACCCCAGTTAAACACAATGTTGGGTATTTAAGAAAATCTTTATTTTTGATGCAGAAAGTATATGTTGAGAAAAAACTATGTACAATAAACAAAAGATTTTATATGTTTGCAACATTTCTACATTCTTTCAGTTATTGATATTTACAACAATAAAACAGAAGTTATTCTTTTCAGACAAAACCTGGTGTTTATTATTTCTACAAACAGGGTCAGGGTGAGGGTTGAGGAGGGAAGCTTGTATTGGGTCAGGGCCAAGCCCCCAGACAGGAGGGCCTCAGGAGAGTCAGTGGCCTCCATTAGAGAATCGCTCCCATAGGGCCTCCTGGATACAAACAACAGACCGGTGAGCCAGGCGGATGGCAGCTGTCTGGGGCTGGTTAAAGTGCCTCTCCTGACCATCAGCACCTGTACCCCACCCCGGTAGGAAGGCCTCCCCTCTCCTCTCCACCAGGTTATGGAGAATGCAACACGTGGCCACCACCTCAGGGATGTTGCGTTCCCCCATTTCTAGCCGTGTGAGCAAGCACCGGAATCTCCCTTTTAAACGTCTGAACACATATTCCACCTGGTTGCGAGCCCAGTTAAGATGAGCATTAAACTGCTCCTTGCTCGCATCCAGGTGGCCGGTGTAGGGCTTCATCAGCCACGGCATCAGGGGGTAGGAGGCATCAGCCACTATGCACACCAGCATGTGCACGTCCCCAACCACAAAGTCACCATGCGGGAAAAATGTTCCTGCCTGCAGCCTCCGGTAGAGGTACAAGTTCCTGAAGGTGCGGGCATCATGTGCCCACCCCGACCACCCAACACAAATGTCAGTAAACTGGCCATGATGGTTGACCAGGGCCTGGAGGACCATTGAAAAGTAGCCCTTCCTGTTAATGAATTGGGCTGCTCGATGGGGTGGTGCACGGATTGGAATGTGTGTCTCATCGAGCACTCCTCCACAGTTCAGGAAACCAAGGGCAGCAAAGCCAGCCACGACACTGTCCAGGTCTGCTAGACAGATGAGCCTGTTCAGCAGCTCGGAATTGATGGCCCTCACCACCTGCAGAAAGAGACAAATAGACAGACAACAAAATTTTAGAAGGGGTGCCTGATCTCTTGGGAGAAGAACCCACCACCCACCTTCCCCCTCAAACACCCTGGGAATCCCCTCCTCAGAACTCCGCCCCGCTCCTCCCCGGCAGCTCAGGGTGAATGGAGGAGCTCCCTCCCATTCCACCCCATCCCCCATTCTGCCTTGCCCTTTCCTGACAGTCTTCCTTTTTTACCCCCCCCCCCAACTGTGACTCTCCCCCTACAATGACTTACTTCCATCAGGATGGACCCAGTAGTAGACCTGCCCACTCCAAACTGGTGTCCCACAGAGCGGTAGCTGTCGGGGGTGTCCAGCTTCCAAAGGGCAATAGCAACCCTCTTTTCCAGGGGGATGGCTGGCTGCAGGTGCTGTCCTGCCGCTGCAGAGCGGGGGTGAGGCAGGCACACAGCTCCTGGAAAGTGGCCTTCTGCATCCGGAAGTTGCGGAGCCACTGCTGGTCGTCCCACAGCTCCATAACGAGCCGGTCCCACCAGTTGGAGCTGGTGTCAAGCCTCCAAAAACACCTCTCCACGAAGAAGTTTGGAGGCAAGGGCAGTGGGGCTGCATGACGGGCGAAACTTTCGTACATCTGGTCTGGGTCCAGATGGAGAAGTAGCCTCATGACTGTGTCATGCAGATGCAGCAAAACTTGCAGTATGATGGTGTGGGGCCATCACCTGCCCAGGGGCAGCTCTGGCTCCATGGCAAATAAAAGGGATCCAAATCAGGAAAACCTCCAAACAAAAAAACCTGCTGTGCTGTCCCAGGAAGCTGGGCACTCTAAACAAGCACTGCAATACCTTGCTTACCTCCTAGAGGGACAGCAAAGGCAGCTGCAGGAGCAGAGCAACGGGTGTTCAGGGGGCGTCCCTTTAACCATGCGTCTCTGCAAAGGGCAGGCAGCAGCACCCAGAAGGAAATGCTGCCCCTGTGCCCTGGCAGAAGCGGTTCTGGGTGGCTTTTTCTTTCGAAAGAGCGTCCAGTAGTCAGGACGCTCTTTTTCGAAAAAGTGGATCGATTTTCCGATCCGCATAATGTAATCTAGACGCTCTTTTTTGAAGCGTCTTTCGAAAGAGACGCGCAGTCTAGACGTACCCTAAGAGACTAGCTCTCTCATTTTAGTCAACTAGGCCAACATGATCAAACCTAATAGTCTGAAGTTAGGCTCCTAAATCTATATTTGCATCTAGCAATAAGGTTGTTGGCATGAGGGAGTAGCTTAAATGCTTGATGGGAGCATGGGTACAGCTTTTATACTTCCACCAGCTCTATGCTGCTGGGATTTAAGTGATGCCAATGACTGGTATGGTCTCTGGCAGAAGCTAAACAGTCTGGGAACATCTCTGACTTATGTCCAAACTGCCCCAAAGCTCTGTTCAGTAGCTTCCCTCTCCAGCCCCAGGCTCCCACTGCTTATGTAGTGCCAACGGGCAGAACCAAACCTGGGACCTTTGTGCATGAGCCACTACAGCTTGAGCTAACAGCCAGCTGGCTCTCAGCTAAGGCTGAGAGCTCACTCATTCTTTCTCTCTGTAAATAGTCTAAGTGCCGCTACATAGGCTAGTACAGCACACCCAGGAGGTGTGTGGGTTATACTGACCCCAAACATGCCTCTATTTCACAGTCAGTACAGCATATGAGATAAGAGGCACAGTCATAAGATTGCATGGCTACGTCTACACTATGAGTTTTCTCGGCAAAAAATATGCTAATGAGGGACTCATTTGCATGAGTCACAATCTCATTTGCATATTTTCTGCCGATCCTTTTTTGTGCTAGGGTTTTTGCTCAAAAACAGCAGCGTGGACATTTTCTTTTTGCGCAAAGCCCCCTTTTTCTGCAAGATTGGAATACCTCCCCTTTTGCGCATAAGGATTTTGCAGAAAAAGGATTTTTTGCGCAGAAAGAAAATGTCCACCCTGCTTGTTTTTGTGCAAAAACCCCAGTGCAAAAACAGATCGGCAGAAAATATTCAAATGAGATTGTGACTCATGCAAATGAGTCCCTCATTAGCATATTTTTTGCTGAGAGAACTCAGTATAGATGTAGCCCATGTGCAGTCCTCACATGGATCAATGACTTGTTAAATGACGGGGGAAAGGGTAGGAATAAATAGTCAGTTTCAGAAGGGAGAGAGGAAAAATAGGGGGTTTCCCCAAAAATTTGTGTTGGGGCCAGTATTATTCAACATATTCATAACTGATATGGAAAGGGGGTAGACAGTGAGGTGGCAAAATTTGTAGACAATACAAAATTACAATAGTTAAGTCCCAAGCAGATGGGGAAGAGTTACAAACAGATCAGTCACCATACTGAGTGACCGGACAACAATTTGTCAGATGAAATTCAGAGTAATGCACATTGAAAAATACAATCCCAGATATACAGCCAAAACGATGGGGTCCATATTAGCTGTTACCATGCACAAAAGAGATCTTGGAGTCATTGTGGATTGTTCTCTAAAAGCACCTGTTCAATGTACAGCGGCAGTCAAAAAAGCAATGTTAGGAACCATAAGAAAAGAGATAGATAATATGACAGTAAACGTTGTAATGCCACTGTATAAATCCATGGTTTGCCTATACCTTGAATGGGCCAGCCAGAGGTGTCTAGTTGCTGTGTAGACATACCCTAAACAAACATGAGGAAAAATTCCTCATAGAGTGCACAGTAAACCTTTGGAGCTTCTTACAAGGTGTCATGATCATGAGGGTTAGCCAGCAGCCTGGGGACTAAGAGGTTAACTATGTCCCCTACCTAGTCAGGTGGAGTGGCCAATAGGAATGTAGGTAGGAATTTCAAACTGGGACAAAAGAATTTTTGGTTTTTCCCTCTCCTTTGTGTCTGGGCAGTTCTCTCCAGCTATTGAGGGGGGACAGACACTATGTCTCTCTCCAAGAAAAGACTCTTTCTTCACTTCTGTAAGGAGGGTAAAGTTTAGATAAATCTGTTAGGTTTTATTGTTTTGTGGTTTGGGTATGGGATCTGATGTCTGTGCACACTTAAAACAATGTTTTGGCTTTTCTTTGTAACTAAGTTCTAGGCCCATGGAGTTTCTCCGTGAGTATATTATTTGTTACTTTTCCATCTAGGCATTATGCTTGCAACAGGAATATTGTGGTGATAATAAAAGTTTTCTCTTTTCTTTTATTAACCTGGTATTGGTTAATGGTTGTGTCCCGCTTTGTACTTTAGGGCTGAGATTTCCCAAGTGATCTCTCCCCTGATTTTTCACATCAAAACTTGGGTGGTGGCAGCGGAAGTTTTATTCCCAAAATCTAGGGTTTTAAGATTTTGGGGGGAAGTTTTATATCAAAGCCTGGTAGATAAGGTTTTGGGGTACTTGCTGGCCCACAGTTCTGCATTTATCATGCCAGAGTGGGGAAGGAGCCATGACACAAGGAGATGTCATCAAAGTCAAAACTATAATTGGATTAAAAAAAGAATTGAATAAATTCATGAAAGATAGGTCCATCAAAATCTACTAGCCAAGATGCTCAGGGATGTAGCCTTATATTCTGGGTATTCCTAATCCTCTGACTGCCAGATGCTGGGATTGGGTAACAGGAAACTGATCACTTGAGAACTGGAAGCATCTGCCATTGGCCACTGTCAGAAGTCAGGATACTGAGCTAGGCGGACCATTGGCTGTTCCTATGCTCTTTGGACAGTGTGTTGCTGTTACATTAGCCCTATTACATTATGCTATCACAATGCTCTTTGTGCTGGGGGAATTCCCAGTGTGTAGATCCAGTTATATTCTGGTCCCTTCTACTACAGAAGCAGCATAACTGGATTGAATATGGTCCAGAATCAGGGTCCATTGTTCTGATTTGCAGCATTCACAGGCTACGTCTACATTGCAATGCTATTTCGGGATACCAGAGGTATCCCGAAATTGCTATTCCTCATCTTTTGAGCACGACCATTATTTCAAAATATAACGAGCTCGCTATTCCAACGTTCCTGTAAACCTTGTTCCACGAGGAGTAAGAGACGTTTCAAAATAGCGATTTTTTTTCTAAATAAGTGTTGTGTAGACCAGTAGTCCCCAACCTTTCGTGGCTGCCGGGCGTCCGGGGGTGGGGCCGCTCACGCGCCACGTGTCCAGGGGTGGGGCCACGCATGCGCTGCACGCCCGGAGGCGGGGCTGCCCATGCGCCACGGGCTGGCACCGTGCATGTGCCATGCGCCAGGGGTAGGGGCCACCCACGTGCCCTGCGCCCAGGGCTGGCACCACGCATGTGCTGCGCACCCGGGGCAGGGGCCGCCCATTCACCCTGCACCCGAGGCCGGCACCACTCATGTGCCGTACGCCGGGGGCGGGGCCAGCCCAGATGTTTCGGCGGGCGCACATAAATGCCCCAGCAGGCGCCATGGCACCCGTGGGCACCGCATTGGGGACCACTGGTGTAGACAGTGCCAAATTTCAAAATAAGATATTTCAAAATTGACTCAAAATAAGCTACGCAATTTGCGTAGCTTATTTTGATCTACGGGTGCAGTGTAAATGTACCCACAGAGACATAACTGAGTACATAGGAAGCAAGGAAATAGTAACTCAGGCTCTCAGAGTATGTCTGCAGCTACCCTGCACATCAGAGATATGATTCCAACCTATGTAACAGAGGGGTTTGCTGTCTGCTAGCTCAGACAACAATAGCAGTGAAGCTGCAAAACTATGGGTGGCAGGACAGGCTCTACAACCCCTTCCTGGCCATGTACTGGAGCAGCTATCCCATGTTGCCAGTTTTACTGCTATTGTTATGTGAGCTAGCTAGAGCAAAGCTATCCTGGGTATGCCTATTATGTGCTACAGCCACACCTCTGATTTTGGTGACAGCACTGCAATTTTCAGTGGATTTCTGTTTGTTTTGCTCTCCCACTGTTTTTACTTACAGCATTTTGAACTATGTTGAATTGATTGCCTTAAAAATAGTTTTCCCATTTGTTTGTGTTCTTGTTCCTAGTTACATAAAAATCACACAAGCAAATCTTGCTCCCAATATGGTCTTTGGCAGAAATTAAATGGAAATTTATCACTGTTTAACTATAACAAGCTGATTCTCCTCTCACTTAACCTCTCACTTAACCAGTATAAAACTGGTGTGAGTCATTTGACTCCTGCAGACTTATTCTTGATTTGCACCAATATCAGAACAGAATGAGGTCTGAAAACTTTGAAAAATTCAGAATGCATTCCCTGTGCATGTTGGGATGATTATAGCTTATATCCCAACCCAGCAGCCTTGGAGGACATTCTTTCTTCCTGTTCTAACAGACTGAGAAAATGTAGCTTGCAGATTTGGTCCCACCTGCTGCATGCTGCATTAACACTAAATATTATTGTTGAGAGAAATGTAACAATTCCACTTTGTCATCTGAAGGGATTATAGTAATTATTTTGAACCTGAAATCATGTAAACCTCTGTAAGCCTATGTACAGAATTTATTCATATTGTTTTTTTTTCTTTTTGAGCAAATCTATGAAGCTATCCCAGTTGTTTGCACATCTGCTACGCATCCATACTGTCCATGCCTCTTTAAAGTACTTGAGTAGAAACATGGAGAAAGATATTAAAGAATCAGGGACTGCTTCTAGCCAGCCTCCGAGTGCCTGGTGACTGAAGAAAGGAACTGTATGGTGCCAGGCTAAGGGAAAAAAAGTGTAGATCAAATCCCACGAATTTCAGAGGGATTACTCTAGATAAAGGCACTACCCAACACAAGTAAGTATGGCAGAACCTGGCTTTACATGAGGAAAATCTGGTGTGACTTTCTTAGTTATTGATTGACAAATGAAGAAAAAAGGTCAACAGCAAGCACATATAAAGAGGGGAAAAAAAAGATATTTTAAAGTTCAGGCTTTATAAAGCCAGGATCTGAAGAGCCCCCTTAAAAGAATTTCAGTTAATAATCTGCCATCTGTTTGACTGAAAGATTGTTGTTAACATGGAAACTTACTTTATTCAACTTTAAAAGTTGCTCACACACTAAATGACTTTGGTATTAAGGGGAGTGTAACAGGGAGTGATTCACCACCAGAGCGCCTCCTGCTGGTTGGTCACTCTGGGAATTGGCTTCTTGGTGCTGGAGCACCCCCTTCTGGCTGGTGTTTCCCCATGTCTCTGCACACTGGGGTCCTCCCCCTCTGGAAACCCCTAACCCCCTATGCCCTCCTTGCCTCAGTGGCCCACTGCCAGTCTTCGTCTAGCCCTTTACCTCAGGGGCAAATGGCAGTCTGCAATGGCCACTCGTCATTGCATGGACGTGCTGCCTTTGCCTACCAGGATGGCTCTCTGCAGCCCTAGTAGTCTCATGCCTTGCTTCAGGCCCTGCAGCCTGGGAGTTTGCTTGACAGAGCTTCCCCAGCTCTGCGGTCCTTTCCCCAGCCCTGCTCTAACTACAGCCCTAGTATTCTCAGGCCTTGTCTCCAGAAGCCCTCAGCTTCCCTGGCAACCAGGTCCCTCCTGCTCCCCAGCCAGAGCCAAGAGCCTGTCTCCATGCCTCCACAAGCCTTTATTTATAATATGGCTCATACTGGCCACAGCTGCTGGCCCCACAGCTCCACTGCTCCAGCCCTCTCCCAATGAGGGGCAGATGCCCTGTCACAGGGGCTATGTCTACATAACGGGCCTTTATTGGAAAAAAGTATACAAATTGCACTCCGCAATTTTCATATCCTTTTGTGATAGTTTTTTCGGAAGAGGCTTTTCCGAAATTTAGCCTGAATACAGTGGGCCAAATTTCAGGAAAAAACCCCTCTTTTGAAAGAGCCCATCTTCCTTGTGGGAGGAGGAAGACAGGGCTTCCGAAAGAGCGCATCTGCTCTTCCGCAAAAAAAGCAGAAGAGCAGATGTGTTCCTTGGACGTGGTGGAATTTTTCCAGGATAATTCTGGAAAAACCCTGTAGTCTAGACATAGCCAGGGAGTAAAGGAAGAGAAAGCATGGTGTGTGCCTTTAAACAAATATGATAGTACAGTACCGTGAGGTAATTCTGTAGTTTCACTTAACCTTAAGAACAGAAAAGTCCATTTTATAAGGAAAAATGCTCAGATAAATATGAATTTTTACCATAAAATAGACTGCCATCTAGGAAGCACACCAGAAAACACTAAAATATTGTCATTTGAGGCCCATACAGTTCTCCTTATTTTTAGATTGTCAGGTGCTTTTAGATTCCTGTGAAGTTACATAACACACATAATCTGAGTCTGAGTATAAACCCTAAATGCCATATAAGATTATGTAGCTGTACTCCTGATGGATAAAAAACAAAAGCATCACTGTGTCAACTGTCCTTCTATGTCAAATTTCTAAAAAATCCCATTGTTCCACTTAAATAAAATATTCACTGAATCAGAAAGCAAAGACGTAATTTGAAAATATGAAGTTTAACTGTATGTACATTTTTCTTATTACTTATCATACTAATTTCCACAAAAACAACCCACTTGCTTTAATCTTATTGGACAAATCCAGACATTGGGCTTTTTGAGAGGACTGGATTTTTGCCTTTGAGAAACCTTATTGCATCCAGGCTGTGTCATTCTTCAAAACATACAGAACTACCATTTCCAATTTCTTTTCTGGATGATCTGTGCTTGCAAATAGTCCCACTTTCTGAGCCTGACACAGATTGACAGGAAACTGCTTTTCTTGTTATGTAAAGAAAAATATGTTCTGGCAGCCATGGCCTCGTAAGTGTATCAAAGTTCATACACGCAATATATTCTAGAAATGTCTCATTAATCAAAGTTTGATGATGTAATTCTAGTGAGTAAACAATCCCCTTCTCTGGAAACACTAGTGCATTTTAATATGTTTAATTGAAATACAGTTAATGAACACTATTACTTCTTTTTACTAGGAATTATTGCATAGAAATTTCTTGCACACACATTTACCTGCATGTGCAATGTCATGACTCATAACTGATCTGAGCAGTCATTCTATTGAATTCACATTTTTGTTTTCTTTAAGATCTCTTTGTGTTTTCTAACCACATTATCCCTACTTTCCTCCCCTTAATTTCCACATATCACAGCAATGAGGAAAAAGTGGATGATATGTAAAAATGATGGGCATTAAATTCAAACAAGCCATTCCAATCTCTGGACCATATACTTAGACATGGCACCAAAAAGGAATTTAACTGACCATTTTCAAACCTGCTTGCAGCTGCATTACTTACAGTACATTCATAATCTGAGCAAAGCACAAATCCCATATTATCAAAAATAAAGAGCAGCTCATTAAAATAATCTACTTTTCATGATTACCACACAAATAGTGCTAGTAACAATTCAAACTTCATGGCTTTCGTGTAAGTCTCACTACCAGACATGGAAAAGAAACAGTTTAGAGCACTGGACATAATCGTGGGACAAATTATTCCCTTGGGTCACTCTGTTGACCTCAATGGAAGTTTTGGGTGCATGATAGTAGGCCTCCATTGTGTATTACATCTGACCTACCCCCTTCTGTTTGCAAGTGATAATTGTGGGTTTTTTTACTTCTGTTTTGGGAATTTTGGGGACACAAAAAATGCAGAACCAGGCTAGGACTGTTCAGTGCTTGAAAAAAAGGCTCACCAATAATGGAATATAGGACTGGATAACACATATTTGTGTTGCTTAAATGTCACACATACAGATGGTCAAAAAAATAGGGAGAAGAAATAATTTGAGAAATTTCAAGTAGCTAAAATACAAGTGTACAAGGAAAGCAAACACAGGTAATCCGAACATGTGATATTGCTAGCCCTTTCGTCTGAGGTAGCAGATATCAGGCCTTGAAGATCAGCTTCCTGTTGGAGGAGAAACTGGGGATATGAAGTCCAAGCATATTCATTATAAAACTTGTTTATTATACTATATAGATACCAGCCCTGCAAATAAGGTGGCAGAAACACGTGGCTTCCAGAAAATTCCTTCTTTCAGGAATCTCAGACAAAACCCCAATGCCCAGGGAGAAACTATTCCTAAAAAATTATTTAGAAAGATGAAGGCAAAGAGGAACCTGCTCTGTGGCTTGTGAGAACTCCTCCCAAAATACTATACCACAACACAAAGAACAATGAAGCATTTCTTCAAAGACTGAACAGTGTGCACATGCTAAGACAAAGAACTTGTAAGAATACTTGCAACAGCATCTCTGGTGACTCTGACCATAACAATTCTAGTGTTCTAAAACGGCTTGGATGAAAGCTGTAATTTGACTGGATTGTGAAATCTTACTACTTCCTGTTGTTATTTGTATAATAGTACCTGGATTCTGGCTTGATCAAAAGTACAGCAAGAAAGCAGCAGTGCAACCATACAGAACAAATACTGATGAGTTGATATATGCATGATAATGCGTAGATTCCAACCATGTTGTGGGGACATCAATGAACTAATAAAAAGGTGGAAAGACCCCCTTATCCTCCAGAAGGTTGGGTTTTTGCGAGAAAGGCTACTCACATGTTATGTCTGCATCCGGTCCAACTTGTATCAGCAAGGACAGAGGCACGCATAACAGGGCAAAAACATTAACCAAACATCTTAAAATTCCAAAGAAAATTTACTTTGAGTTTACTGTTAGTTTTAAGTACATAGTTTTCAATAGGAGATAGGTGTTTAAATACTATTAAATATCTGGGCCTCAGTCCTTGTCAAGTCTCACATTAATTTAAGATAAAAGAACATGGAGATACTTCTGGCCAAGAAATCCATCTTTCCTACCCTTAAAGAGCCAGAGCAAGAAAGTTCAACAAATGCCTGTCAAAACTGTGGTCCCAGAACAAAAGAGGAGAGAAAGAAGGATGATGGCTTTACCTCCTATGACACTTTCCCCCATATTTGTATGGAAATATGTTTTTAACATGACTCAAATATGCACCATGCAAAATGGGGCAAATAACCTATCACTCAAGAGCCTGTGATTCCCTGAATTTATGTATTCTATTTGTGTGCATGTATCATTCTTATATGTGAAGTTAGATATATGAAGTGTAAACCTGCTTATTAATCTAGAATTTCTACTGAGAGCCATTAGGGGGACTTATGGGACTTAATGGCCTGGTGCTCAAGACAATGACCTATAAATGGTTTTATTTTTCCTATAAGCCCAACTGCGGTTAGTTCTACAAAGACATGTGATCATGCCACCTGATACTGGAATCCTTCTTGAATTTGGTATTTTTACATTGGGTTTGAAAGGATGTAACAAAGGGTTCAAATCCCAATGCTCTGTGCCCCCTTATGGACATACAAGATGTGTTATAGTTGTGATGAGTTGGAGTTTCTGTCTGTTCCACTTTTGAATTATGGATAATTGTATGAAATTAGCTCATGAAACTTTTGTCTCATGGAAAGCCTGTAGGCCTGTGGAGCCACAATGAGTTAGCAGGTTTGTGTCAGGACTCTGCCAAGCCAGACCTGCATTCAGTGGTTGTCTATTCAAAGTAAAACACCTTTGGCCAATGGGTTGCTGTAGCTGGGAGAAGACACTTCCTCCTCTTGTCTTGAAGGGCAACGGGTTGGAAGTAATGGAAAGTTATCAGGAGAGCAAAGGAAGCAAGTGACCCTAGGGAAGAGTAAGTTGTGAAGGGTGTTACACCTTTAGGATGTTTTGTTTTGTTCTCCTGTGCCTTACCTGATTAAATATAAACAGTATAAAGGTGAAAGACTGAACAAAAGTGTGTGTGTGTGCGCGCGCGCATGTGTGTTGTCTGTTTCACAACTATTTGGTGCCCCTGAGAAAATTCATCTGTAAACTAGAAGCTTCACACCTGTTGGGTGGAGTTTTGGGAGAAAGGTATGTTACATATTGAGGAGACAGGGCCCTGCACTGCATCCAGAGGGGTTAGGTGACTGGACAACGGGTTCCAGCATTTGGAGGGGATGCCAGATAGAAGGTCTGTGCCCTGAGAGTGTGCTTAGGAAGCCAGCTATTAGGGCAGTGCCTGGACTCCATTTGGGCTCCAGAACCCAGAGGATCCAGAGCACAGAAGATTAGATTCCCTTCACAGCAGTCCTCCCTCATGAGTGGAGGTGGCTCTCACTATCTAAATGACTCATAATTATAAAATCCTTCTTCTATATAAGGAAGTCTACTAAGCTTACTAATCCAAATATAAAATTCAGATCTGTACAACCACACTCAATTATCCGTTCAGTTCCATTGATGATAGTAAAGAAGTTAAAATCCCAGACCAAATTCTGCTGGCAGCAACCAGGGAACACAACTGAAGTCAGCTAGGAGAATTTAGCTCACAGTAGTTCATAGTGTTATATGGGACATGCCCCCAAAGACTTCAGCTTAGTCCCAGAACTTCCATTGTGGCTGCCTCTGTTCTCTTGGTATAAATCTGGTAAATCCAGATGTAATTTCAATGAGATCAGTGAACTACACTGCTGCCAAAAGAGTAAATCAAAGCAGAAATGGAGCCTTTGCACCAGATCCTCAGCTGATATAAACTGACCTACCTCCAAAGACATCAGTGGCTCTATGCCAGTTCACACTGAAGATATGGCCTTGTAGCTAAAATGCAAGTTTTGCCTGGATCAACACTGGGATTTCAACACTTCTGCTCATACACAAAGTGCCAAAACTCTTTGCACAGATGATCTTTTGTTAATTTCATTAGTTTCATTTATGCTACAAAATAATGTGTGTATAACATTAAGTATATTATGTATTTAATTCTTATCAACAGTATAAATAGAAGAAACATTTTGCAGTATAAAACATGGAAATAAGCTAAAAATAAACACTACAATTTAAGTGACACTTAATATATGCATAAAAATATTAGATTTTTTTCTCACCACAACGTGGCTTGGGAAAACAAGCTAGTTTACCCTTCTACAGTACAAAATGTCAAATCCAAAAGCAAACCTGTTACTGATTACACGTATTTAACAGAATAAACCTCATTATTCAAATGAATGTGTTAAAATGAGGTACATGAACATATGCTTTATTTTCTTTTTAACATCAATGAATACTGAACATGAAAAGAACTGAAGGACAGTATACAAGAAAATTTTAAAAAACACAAAGACTTCTCGGCAAAGTACAAAAGCTTTATTTTTATTACAAATAATAAACCCCCTAAAAAAAAAAAGATTTTAACATTCAGATTTGCTGTCATCCATTCCAGTTACCTGATACAAAGTAAGAGTTGAGTGGCAAACCTTTATTGTTGCCTTTCACCACAACATATCATTACAGTGGTGACTCAGAACAGTAACACTTCTACTAAATCTCTACTGAACTGAAATCAGTCCCATTTAAGTGTCTTGGTTTAAACTGGCCACTGAAGCCTTAAAATATCTGTTACAATTATGTTATGAGCTATATTTTTAACTGGTGCAAATCTGAGCATTGGAGCTTTCACTAGCCAGGATTCTGACTCATATCTTGCAGTAATGATTGAGATAAATTAAGGGAGTACAAAAAACACAGAGAAGAATTTTATTGTGCTATCTACAAATTAATGGCCTCTAGCTGAGGGCCAAATTCTGCCTTCCTTATTCATGAGGAGTAGCACTTTCCCCTGAGAGCAGTCTCACTGATTTTAATGGAAGTATTCTTGGAGTACAATGATACTCAGTGTGAGTAAGGATGGCAAAATCTGGCCAGCAATAATCAGTATAAACTCTCAGGCTATGTCTAGACTACATGGCTCCGTCGACGGAGCCAGGTAAAATAGTTTATTCGGCATAGGCAAAGAAGTGGGGATTTAAATAATCCCCCACTTCATTAAAATAAAAATGGCCACCGCGCTGTGCCGACAATCAGCTGATCCGGCACAGCGGGGCAGTCTAGACGTGCTGTGGTCGACAAGAGAAGCCTTTGTCGACCGCTCTGGTAAACCTCGTTTCACGAGGCATACCGGAGCAGTCAACAAAGGCTTCCCTTGTCGACCGCGGCGCATCTAGACTGCCCCGCTGTGCCGGATCAGCTGAGCGTCGGCACAGCGCGGCGGCCATTTTTATTTTAATGAAGCGGGAATTATTTAAATCCCTGCTTCTTTGCCTATGCCGAATAAACTATTTTACATGGCTCCGTCGACGGAGCCATGTAGTCTAGACATAGCCTCAGAGTACATCTACAGTACACGGAAGATCTTTGCTGCCATGGTCAATCTTCCAGGGTTCGATTTAGCAGGTGTAGTATAGACCCACTAGATCAAATTCAAACTCAAAGGGCACCCCTGTCAGCACTGGTACTTCTGTTCCTCACCAGGAACAAGGGAAGCTGACAGGAGCATTTGCTTCTGTCAGCCTTCCACTGTGTGGACAGCGTGGAAATTTACATAGCTGGGGTTTTGTATCTTACTACTGCCTTCCCATGTAGTGTAGACCAGGCCTCAGAGTGCTCAGGGTAAAGGATTATATACCATATTCTCTTAGATCAAGCACAGGTCTCTCATTATTTCAGTGTACACTGCTTTAGGATATACTACATGACCCATCATTTGCATGTTCCAAGAGAAAACAACTTTTATATTGTACCTAGCAAAGCAATTGAGAGAGAGGGAGAGATTTTTTTCTTGGTTTTGTCACCCATTTGATCAAGTCACTTACTTATTACTTTTTTAAAAAAACAACTGCTGTATATAAGATAGCATTTTTGGAAAAAATGTATGCATTCCTGTGAGAGAATGGTCCAGTGGCTTATTTTGAATTAATATTTTAAAATACAGTATCAGCTGAAAACTAGAAATAATATGATGGGACATTTCTTGGATATTATATTCACCATTAATTTTTCAGTCATTCTTTACATTGGTTCCACATAAAAGAGACTCAGGCTACATAGTGCTGAGCCTAACACCTCAATAAGGGCAGAGCTTGTGGGAGATGGGATGTTCCATTTTCTCATTCCTTCCTGAAAGAGAGGATGGTGCATGCCCAAAGGGTTTCCATGGAGGCTGCTCCCCATTTCCTGCTCTCACAGTCAAGCAGACTACAAATTTACTAACTCAGTCTGGTGATAAGCAGGATAAGTGAGTCACAGGAGAGCTTTACCAGATATATATGGATTAAGCACAGTGGAAAGTAGGGAAATCACTAACCAAGAAGCAGTGAGGTGCACTCTGGCTCGAAGAAAGGGGACTGGAAGATCTGACCTCCCAGCAGTCAGGAGGTGGAAAGAGAGTGGAACTGTCTCCTTCCAAGAATTCAGCCACTTTTGCCTGGAATCTTATAAAGTGCTAGTGCCAGCACCTCTCTTGAAGACTGATGGGAACCCCAGTTCTGAATGGATTTTAGAAATGATTTTTAATGACTAAAAAAGGTTGAACTGGTTATCAGAAATTGCAGAGAGATCCACTCTTTAGTCAAACAGCAGCTTGTAAATAAACATGACAAAAATATCATGGGAGGTGTTGATACTCACTGAATTAACATGTGAACTGAAGTATAAGTGAGTACATCTGTTCATATTCCAAATATTTTAATATATGTGTTTATGGAGAATTCCCTGTACCTTTTCAAATCTTTATATAGAAGCTGCTATACAAGCAAGGACATCCACAAGTTGAAACCAGTCCTGATGCTATGGTATTGTATGCCCAAAACTCCATTTGATTGTTTGTGGTTTAAACATAAGAAGAATGCAGACCAGATCTCTGGTCAATGGGAAGATCCTCAGAATTAATATCTTTTAATATGTTTTAAATCTTCCATCTTTTTAAATAAATGGTCTTTACATCCTTTTTTTTTTCTGCTTCTCTAGGGACAAATCCTGCAGTCTTTACCCAGATTTACTCACTTCTCCCTCAAGCAAAACTCCCAGTGGAACAGTGGAGTTTACTGTCTGATTTAGGAATGAGCGACAACGGCAGAAGTGGGAACAGTAAGAGAGAGATGAATTAGAAATCTCTTTAACACCCAAGAAAAAATGCTGTCTTGACCAAATAGGATTGGGACTAAGGCCAGGTCTACAATGGCGGAGAAAATGGATGTAAGATACTCAACTCCAGCTACATGAATTATGTAGTCAATGTTCCTTGCATCAATTTTCTGGGGTGGCCCCACAGCAGGAAGTTTACAGGGAAACTCTCCCATCAACTTCCCTTACTCCTCGCAAAAGCGAGGAGTATCGCAGTTGATGGGGGCACCCTCACCATTTGTTTTAGCAGATCTTTACTAGACCCACTAAACTGAACCCCAGAAGATTAACCGCTGGAGTGTCTATCCTTTCGTAAGTGGAGACGTACCTTTAAATGGAGCAGAATGAATATAAAACAAACAGGCTGCAACACTATTTCCCATCTGAACAGAAATCTGCTAAGCAAGGAGATCTGAAGTCTTAATTGCAGTGTTTCTTGCTAACTTGCCAGAAACATTAGTGTAGAATGAGAAAGAGAAAAACCTGTATGGATCCAAATAAGAGAATATTGAGTATTTGATTTTTTGCTCTATTAAACAGAGTGTGAACCCATTGTTCAAGTAGACTTCGGTCAGGCAGTTCACAAAATATTCCAGTCCAGCCCTGGTAACACTGACATGTGAAACTCTGCTTCATGGCCTGTATGTCTTTGGGTCGAGGTTTTCCAGTCACAAAGAATCTTGGACCTTTTTCGGAATGGTGGACCCCAATCTCAAAACTTTTGGGTGACAAGTGCAGATAAGAAGAAGAGCCGCTGATTTTACGGATACATCTCCCATTCTTCTTACACAGAACTTTACTGCAGAGTTTGGCTGCCGACGTCACATTTATGACATAATGTCCTAAGGGGCCATCTATGTATTTTTTCACAATTGAACAGTTCTCCTGTAGGAAAACAAGAGTGCGACATGTTAATCAGTAGTCAGAGTTATGTCCACGTTACCATCTTTTTGGTAGAATATTAACATAGCTAAACTGATATATTGAGATAAATTCTATTGGCCTTACTCATGTGATTAGCCCCTGGGCTTAAGTGAGTCTGCATTTATGGGAAGGCCAGTAAAATATTGACCTTTATTGCTTTTCTGCTTTGGATGCCTAGTAAGAATATATTGAATTTTTTATTAAAAATGAAGTTTTTTAGTGTTTGTTGAAAAGGAATAAAAGTGGCTTTAAACATTTATTGACATACTGCTTTTGCAGGAAGGATTTCTACATTGATCATCATGACCCCTTTAACTTACTGGATAATTTTCACTGGCTTGTGTGCAATGTGCAAAATTGAAAAACAGCTGTTCGTTTCCTCAGCTCCGTGTTAGGTTGCTGAATTTATTTGCGGGTTCATTCCACCCCACTGGAGTCAATGGGAGTTCTTCCATTGACTTTGATAGTAGCAGGGTCAGGCACTGAAAGTTGCTGTTTTTTCCTGTGTTGCTAATGTCTTATCAAATGTCAACTTGCCTTTTCACCTGAATCTTTCTAAAAGTGAGGTGAGGGAGCTGGCCTTGAAAAGATAAACATGCAATTGTTATGCCGACAGGCGGAATACACCTCGGACCTACGAAGCTTAGAACATGACCTTTTACCACATGAGCTAAAAGCCAGGGTTGGCTATTAGTTAAAGCTGTAAAGCAGATTCATTATTCTCTCTGTAAGGGTATGTCTACACAGCATCCTTCCCTCGAAATAAGCTACGCAATTTGCGCTACGTAAATTGCATAGATTATTTCGATGTTATTTTGAAATAGCTTATATCAAAATTTGGTGCTGTTTACACAGCACCAAATTTCGAATTAAGGTGCTATTCCAAAATGTCCCTTATCCCTCGTGCAATGAGGTTTACAGGGACGTTGGAATAGCGATCCCATTATATTTTGATACAACGGGTTTGCTTTTAAGACGTGGAATAGCTATTTCAGGATATCAAAGGTATCCCAAAATAGCTCTGCTGTGTAGACATAGCCTAAGTTGTCTTGGTATCACAGCACACCCCACCCAGAAGGTGTACACAACCTTCAGTCACCATTGGAAATTCCACAAGAGGGAACTATAAGATTTCTTTAGGTGAGTCCTGGGGGCTTGTGAGGAGGAGCAGGATTTTTCTTAGGTTGGAATTATATTCCATCTATGACTATGCTATAAAAATGAGGACAAAGCTTGACATTTGGTCTGTGAAAAATGTTCCCCACCACATCTCTTGTCATCCCCTGCCAAATACATGGCCTTGTGTTCGGTAATATACAGATTGTACGAGCAGAACACTGTAAAACAGAGGGTTACATTTTCATTTCAGAGCTTCAAACTGTATCTTATTAATATGGTGGCACTGCTATCTACTGCCATGGATGTCATCCATGTTTGGTCCTTGGATGTGGTTCCTGGGAAGCAATGGCTAATTACAATATTTTGCTAACAGTGTGAAAGGACTCCCAAGCCAGCCATCTTCAGCAAAAAGCCTGGTGAGAATGATGGGTGAGGGAGAGCTTCTTGGTAAGGATGTAAAACAGTAGAAATAAGGATGGGGGGGAGGTAATTATGAAGGAAATAGTACATTAGCTGTAAACATTTGTAAACCTGACCCACCTACCTCTGAGCTGGCATACTGCATACTTCCCCAAAGGACGACCCCGGCTGCACCCAAAGCGGCACTCTCACCAATGGTATTCACCAGGTCAGTCTGAAAGAGGAATGTGTCAAAATTGGGCACTGCAAAAGCATCAGACCAAACACAGCAGAGGACACTCTGGATGTGTCTAGACAGCACCCTTCTGTCAGAATAAGCTATACAATTAGCTTATTCCGAGTCTAAGTTGAAAGAGCTTAATTTGAAATTTGGCACTTATTTTGGAACGAGGGTTACAGAGATGCCAGAATAGCAAGCCCACTATTTCAGGAAAAAGGGGGCACGTTTAAAGATGCGGCGTTACTATTTCAGGATACTTCCAGTATCATAAAATAGCCCCGCAGTCTAGATGTACCCTTAAACATGTAAGCACTACTTTTTCCTAGAGGAGATGTTGATTTATGCTGTAGAATCTTCATATTCAAAAAAATGCCCTAAACTCCCTACTTAGACTGTATGGTCCTTGAGCACAGACTGTTTTTCTATGCTTGTAGAGCTTCCTGACCCTTATCTGGGGCTTCTGCATGCTATGGTAATACAAATAATAGGGTATAATACAAATAGATCCAGGGACTTACAGCAGAGTCTGCAAAGAGATGGGGTGGAAAGAGGAGAAGGAGTTAATTATTTCAAAAACAGATTTTTGCATATTCACATAAATAAATATAGTTTCCTATTGATGTTTCAGTGTGTTGTAGTATATTCATAATGGATCCTCCAGAAAGATGGTAGGATCAGAAAGGCACTGGCAGTGACACAATTGAGAACTGTAATGGTTTGAAAATTAGTGTAGAATACTCTGGTACCTCTTTTGATTATAAATATGATGGTTTGTCACTTGGTCAGTCCATGAGTTATCTGCAGTTCTAAGGCCTTGTCTGTGCACACAGTTGTGTGTCTTTTTAATTATGCTGCTATAGAGATTGGCAGACATAATTACACCAGTAATAACAGAGCATATATCAAGTAGAATTGTACACCAACTTACCTTATTCCTATGCAGGAAGGGAAATCAATCATATTGGTATAAGCACTTTCATGCTGTATGATTGCATGTTCTGGTCATACCCTCTAAAGCACCTGGCATTGGCCGCTGTTGGAAGATGGACTAATGAATAGATGGACCACTGGTCTGATCGATTTGGCCATTATTATGTACTGGCTTAACTTAGTCCATGTATGGCTTGGATCAATGTAACTATTGCGGTAAAAAATCACAATGTAATTATACCAGTACAAAAACAGAATCCATAGCAACTTCCTTTCTTCTCTTTATCCAAGATCCTTAGCAAGTGGCTTTCATTTGGGAATGTCAACGCTTTTCCTCCCATCCTCTGAGGCTGGGGATACTGACTGTGCAGCCTTTGCAGAGAGAAATACTACCATATCATAAAGAACCAGCACATTTTATAAATTCACTGGTGCTCAATAGCATATTGAGAAGGTTTCCTCATCTTGGCTCTGTCACTGTGAAATCATTCAAGGGCACAGGGAATGGTCATGTGATGACAATGGGTGTGTTAGTAATACAGACAGATAAAACTGGAGGACTCCATTATTATTATTGTTTATGTTATTTATTATTTCATCACTCTCTAAATGTACCTGGCATTTTATATGTAAGGACTTCCCTGTCCTGAAATGCTTATTGTTCAAGACTCAAATCAGTGGTTGAGAAAAAGGAAGTAGCCTAGGTAGTTGGACTCACTTATCCTTGTTCTTCCCATCTCCTCCCATAGAGGAGGAAAGAAAGGGACTTATATTATTTTTAAAGCTCAGTTTTACAGTGTGTTTGTTTATCTTCCCTCATCCCTTAGCAGGGGACCTGTAATTCAACAGCTGCTAAACTTGCCAATAGTTCCCTATAGTACCCTGGTTTTATCCACTTTCTGGTGCTGCTCAAGATGCTGTTCCAAGTTTTGGATGCCGTTTCCAGCAACCAAAGACCCTCAAGATTTTGCTCCTGAGATGGTGCTTTGGATTATCCCCTGGAAGAGAGTAGAATCTCTCTTGCCAAGGCTCCTTTCACTGACTGATTAGCTGAGTAGATTTCATTTTGTACTGAAAAATGGAAGGAGCTGTTCAAATTTATCAACATGAAAGGAAACTGGTACTGCAATTGCATCTGGTCAGATACAACAAAAAATGTTTGTGATCTTTACTTCAAATGCTGAATGGCTCTTTGTTTCTGTCTAGTCATATCCCATCTTATTCTGTATGGCAAAATATTTGTGCAAGCATGGCTTTGTTAATGGGGAATGGCCTTTGTACAAATACACACTGTGACATGAGGACACAGGTATTTGTGCATGAACAAGAATAGCTGTTATTCATTATTCAGCATTTATTTGTCATTCTGCTTTATTAAAACATTTGTTCTTTCAGTCAGGGAGCAGAAATAATACCATGTAACTTCAATCACTGATCACACATTATTAATAGCAAGTTGTCTAGAGAGACAGTTTCTGAGTGCCCTAGAGCATCAGTATAGATAATCATTTGCATAAATTATGTGGTGCATACTTCTGATAAGAAAGCCATTCATAGAAGTTAGGATTTGTTGGCAAATGATTTGCAAAGAGAAATGAGGCCTGGGGGAGCACAACTGCAGTGACATTCCTGGCCTCAGGATTTTGTCTTTATTGGAACTTTTATAACAGGAGCAGCAGTGTGGGTGGCAAAAGAAGCTGCTGGCTGGGGAGGCAAACTCCCCAGCCTATGACCCCAACCATACTTCACCCCTTCTGTGTCCAGTCCCCACCCCCACTCTGCCCAGGCCCTGTCTCCTCCCCACCATCTCCCTCTTCTGTTCCTTTTCCCCTCTCTGCTCATCCCTTCTAAGCCAAAATCTTGAATCCAAATGCAGCAAATGATATTGAAAAAGATACTCTTCTAAAATGTCTTTCCAAAGGAAATGGAGCATGTTTTCCACTGTATGCCAGACTGTGAAAAGAGAACATTCAAAAGGTATCTAGTGAAAAGCACTAAATTTGGGAATAAAAAATATCAGTCACATTTTTATATACCCTGAAGTTTGTCAGAGATTTATTTTCAAAAACTTTGTAGTAAGGGCAAATCAGCTGTCCTGCTGAATACAATATTAAATATTCTGGATTACATGATGCAGCTCTTCTCTGGTTTATATTTCCTTCGTCAGTATTTCTAAGCTGATTTTATATTTTAAATTATACTCTTAAGCCTTCATAAAGTAATCATTTCAGATTACTACATATTTAACTCACTAAAACAAATACATTATTATAAATTATATCAGTCAGAGTGGTTTAGTGTGTTCAAAACAAAGTTCATTACTTTTAGAAAAAGGGAACACTAATTTTTGTGTGATCTCACTATCAATAGACATGTTTTTGAAATTTCACCAGATGTTAATGTTAACATATGTTTCCAAAGATTTGGGCATAACAATGGATTTTATAACTTACTAAGGTATTGATTTTGGTGGAGAGTTCTGCTAAAACCATTTCATCAAATAGTCAGAAGTAAAGAAAGAGAAATTAATTTTTCTATCTATCTGGAAGAAAAGGGATGCTGTCCCTTTAAGGACTCTCTTTAAAGAGGAGGGAAAAGGGAGGAGAAAGATCACAAGAGGTAGAGGCTGAGGGTATGTCTACACTACAGCGTTATTTTGAAATATCTTATTTCGAAATAGTTAATTCAAAATAAGTTATTTCAAAATAACGCGTCTACACACAAAATACATTTCGAAATAGCATTTTGCTATTTTGAAATACCGCGTCCACACTGAGTGGACACTGATTCGGAGTTAAGGCCGGCCGGAACCAGGTCAGGGTTAGGGCATCAGGTAAGGAGTGTCTTTGTGTGGCTGTTGCCTGAGGCTATCTGAGGCCTGTGCTTAAAGGGACACCCTCCTCCCCGGGCAGCCGGTTCTCAGGTGTCCCTGCTTGCTTGCCTGGCTTCCACTTACCCCTCCCTAACCCCCCTTCCTGCTGTCAAATAAAATACACGTATTTTCAAAAATATAAACTCTTTTTATTTAACAAAACTGGGGGGGGGAGATGAAACTCTGGGGAGACTGGGGAAAGGAAGTGGGAGAGGGGAGAAGAGAGGGTGGGAGAGGGGAGGGGGAAAACTGGGAGGAGGGAGCTGGAAGGGGAAGCAAGGAGAACAAGGGGGAGGGGAAGCTCAGCACTCAGGGGTGGGGGTCTCACCGGGCCAACTGTCTCTCAGCACAGCGGGTGCGGGGGCCTCAGCATCCCGGGGAGATGGGGGGGGAGGGTATGGAGGTTGAGGTGGAGGTTGAGGAGGGAGAGACGGGAGGGGGAGAAGGAGTGGGAGGAGGAGCGGGAGCTGGGGAGGCAGCAAGCGCTGGAGCGGCACGAGGCAGCACGCTCTGCACCAGGGTCTGCAGATGGGCACAGATGACATAACCCTGGGCAAGCAGCTCCTGCCGGAACTCCCGGCCATCCTGCACCCTCTGCTCCATGGTGCGGTGCAGGGCTTGCAGGGCCCCCAGCTGCTGGTCTCGGTACCCCTGCAGTGTTGCGGTGGACCTGCTGAGCCCTCGGGTGCGGGACGATGTCCTGGGCGGGGTGGTGAGCCCTGCACGTGCAGCTGGTGCGGCTGTGCAGAAAGAAGAGAAGTGGTCAGTTCTCCTTGGGGACACAGTGGGTGAAGCCCAGGTCCCTCTGCAAGGTGAGGATGACCGTGCCCTGCACCGTCAGAGCCGACGTGCTTGCACAGAGGCCATGTTCGGAATGTCCTGCTATCCCTGGGAGTGGGAGCTGCCCTGAGACCACACCCATGCCCCTGTGCTGTGTATAGTGCATCCAAGGTGGGGGGGAAATGTCCCCTGCCGCTGTGTAGAAGGGGCTTGTGAAGGGAGGGTGTCCTGCTGTGTCCTGCCCTGGGGTCAGGAGCATGTCAGGTCTCTTCACACATGCATGTGGCTATCAGGCCATGGCCCCTGTGTGGCAGGCAGCTGGAGCCACCTGCCCAGGGATGGTACAGCTCGTGCTCGCACGTGCACAAGTTGCTGCGTGATCCGTGGTAAGCAAGGCCCATGCACGCAGTCCCTGGTCTCCCTCGCCCCCCCCCCCCCGTGGGAAGGGGATAGTGATGGCACTTACATGATGTGGCCTCCCCGGACGACCCTGGTGACTCCGCTGCTGGGACAGCTCGGGGGTCCGGCCGGCGTGGCAACCTCCGTGGCACCCTCCGTGGCGGCTCCTCCTCCACGCCCTGGTCAGGGCCCTCTGCTCCCGGCTCGCTGCCCCCTGGGCTGGCATGGACCGTCCCGCCCCCCTAGGATGCAATCCAGGGCCTCAAAATAGGGCAGGTGTGTGCCCCTGTTGGGGAGCTGCTCCGAGTGGCCCTGGCATACCCCTGCCACAGCTTTTTTATCTTGAGGCGCACCTGCTCCTGGGTGCACTTATGGCCTTTCTTGCCCATCGTGGCAGCTATGCGGCCGTAGATGGCCACATTCCTCCATCTAGTGCGGAGATCATGGACATTGGGGGCCTGCCTCCAAACCTCAGTGAGGTCCATGATCTCCACACTAGTCCAGGAGGGCACCCACCATCTACAACCCCTGGCTGGCTCCTGGGTGCTGGAGGACTGGGCAGGGGACCTCTGGCTGGCTCTGGCTGCCTGGCTCATCCTGGGGCCACTGGGACAGGGGCAGTGAGTGCTGGCAGGCCTGGATCTGGCACATGCAGTGTAGCCAGAGTCTACCCTTTAAGGGCTCCAGGGCTGGGCGGGGGGGGGGGGTCGGAGAAGAGTTTTCCTGGTTTGGCCCAGAGTGGCCACCAGGGGAAACCGGGAAGGGCTGAAGGCCTCCTATTTTGAAATAAGCGTCTACACAGCGCTTATTTTGAATTAGCTATTTCGAATTTGGCGTTATTCCTTGTAGAATGAGGTTTAACTAATTTGAATTAAGCGCCCTGCTATTTCGATTTTATTCCAAAATAGCAATTTGCCTGTATAGACGCTATTAAAGTTAACTCAAAATAACGGCTGTTATTTTGAATTAACTTTGATGTGTAGACATACCCTGAAATGATAAGAAGACTTTGGAAGCAAGCTCTTGTACTACGGTAAAAGTTGAAGTTTGTATTTTAGATAAAGGAGGTCTTCTGAAGAATTTATTTTAAAATCTGCATGTCTGAAGCTCCAAATATACAAAGCTAAAGCTGAATACTCAGATTGTGTAAGTAAAAATCCATGCAAGGATTTTAGAGATGTGATTTTATAATCTTCAGCAACAAACTAATGAAATATTTAAAGCCAATTTTAAACTAAAGTTCTGTCGACACATTGATGTAATGCACAACTCTTTTTGTCAGTAAATTCAGAAAGTGACTGCATACGCTGTCAGAATAGGGATAGGATGAGAGGAGAGGTTGAGCACTAAGACCCAGGGCAGGCATTGCCTCCCCTTGCCTCTTAAACTACTGCCCATGCACAGCAGCAGCTCTGTCTGATGGATCCATCACAGCTCCCCACAACTGTTGTTCGATTTAACTTTTTTTCATTGTGGTGCTTGCATCTTTAGCACTCATTTATGTCAGGACTTCTGCACGTCTTATTGTGCCAGCAACCAAACAAAAGCTAAAAGCTTTATTTCCACAGGGCTAAATTGTCCTAGCTTCTGCTCAGCCGTGCTAGGGCATAAGGGGGAATAAAGTCCCTAGAATCCTTGCTCAGCCTTGCTCACATTATAACTGTTGGGAGGACAGCAGGTGTATTGTTAGCAAGGGGGAACAGGGAGTGTGAGTGGACTTGTTTCTATCCCCCCTATATGTGCTGCCCAGAGTGGTTGATTGGGGCAAGAGGGAGGTGTAAAGTGCTCCAAACAAAAGAAGTGAAACTTTCTCCTGTGTGCCAGGAGCTGGGAAAGAATCTCTGACTCTCCGAGCTACAGTTAGTAGTCCTGTCTGCTACTGGAGCAGTGCAAGGTGTGAGGTTACAGTAGGTATCAGTGTCTATCTGTGTTTCACAAGAGCTGAGAGGCCATTAATGCTGTGAAATAATAAATTCAAAACAATAAAACCATGAATATTGTTTTCCTGATCATTGGCATTTGGAGCTCTTTCCGGTGCTTTACCTTTAAAAAGCCTGACAGTTCCAATGTTGTACTCATAGAGCTCATGGATCTGGTATGTATGACAATCTCTGAAGTTGTGTATTTTGTTTTCACTAGAAAATACACATTTGGGCATGCTTCATGGAGGATTCCCAGGCTGTGAATGGGCTCTACACAGAGATGCAAACTGTTTTAGATCCCACAGACAAAATATGAGTCAACAGTGTGACTGTGTTGCAAAAAAGTGGGATGTGTTAGCAAGAATGTTGTAAGCAAGACAAGAGAAGTAATTCTTCTGCTTTACTCAGCACTGATTAGGGCTCAACAAGTATATTGTGTCCAATTCTGGGTGCCGCATTTCATAAAGATGTGGACAAATTAGAAACAGTCCAGAGAAGAGCAACAAAAATTATTAATGATTTAGAAAATATGATCTATGGGGCAAGATTGAAAAAAACTGAGTTTGATTAGTCTGGGAAAGAGAAGACTGAGAGGAGGTATGGTAACAGTTTTCAAGTACCTAAAATGTTGTTACAAGGAGGAGGGAATAAAAATTGTTCTCCTGAACCTCCGAAGATAAGACAAGAAGCAATGGGCTCAAATTGCAGCAAGGGAGGTTTAGGTTGGACTTTAGGAAAACTTCCTAACTATCATGGTGGTTAAGCATTGGAATAAATTGCCTAGGGAGGTTGTGGAATCTCCATCACTGGAGATTTTTAAGAGCAGGTTAGACAGACATCTGTCAGGGATGGTCTAGATGGTGCATTGTGCTGCCTTGAATACAGGGGACTGGATTAGATGACTTCTCGAGCAGTGTTCCATCTAATTTTTTCCATCAATGTGCAGAATAAATGTTGTTATGTCCACCGAAGTATGTGCAGATGTGCACCACCAATAGAAACACATGCTGCCTGCTGAGGGTGCTGTGCTAAATAGCTGGGTAGCCTTTGATTCTCTCCTGGGTGGCTGCCAAAATGCTCAGCTTACAGGGAATGCTGCTCTTGAGGTCTCTTCCAGAGTCCTATGATTCTGTGAAGCACCCAGGTCTGAAAAGAAGGTGATATACAATACAACTGACATACAGCCCAGTGAATAAGTGTGAATTTATGGGCAATGTCATTTTAAGTAACAAAAGTAAAAGCTGTGTTATCTCGCACTTTCCCATCCAGAAAACTCTATAAACCTGCATTTCTAATCTTCATAAGAACACAAGAACATAAGAATGGCCATACTGGGTCAGACCAAAGGTCCATCTAGCTCAGTATCCTGTCTTCTGACAGTGGCCAATGCCAGATGCCCCAGAGGGACAGAACAGAACAGGTAATCATGAAGTGATCCCTCTCCTGTCATCCATTTCCAGCCCCTGACAAACAGAGGCTAGGGACACCATTCCTATCCATTCTGGCTAATAAGTATTGATGGACCTCACTTCCCTGAATTTATCTAGTTCTTTTTTGAACCCTGTTAAAGTCCTGGTCTTCACAACATCCTCTGGCAAGGAGTTCCACAGCTGATTGCGCTACATGAAGAAAAACTTCCTTTTGCTTCCTTTAAACCTGATACCTATTAGGTACTCATAGAAAGTACAGTTTATAGTCCAGTTGTCATGGAGCTAGCAGGCTCCCTGCCTGGCTCCACATGGTTCCCTGGAACCAGCAACGTATGCTTGCTGCTCCTAGGTGGAGCATGAGGGGTTCAGAGTGTAGGGTGTGGGTTCTGGCAGGAAGTTTGTGTGCAGGAGAGGATAGGGTATTTGGGCACGGGAGGGGGTTCGGGGTGCCAAATCTGGGGGACAGGGTGTGCTCACATGGGGTGGCTTCCCACAAACAGTGACCTGTCCCTCCTGCTCCTGGCAGAAGTGCTTGGCTAGAAAGCTCTGTGTGCGGTCTTGCCTGATCCCAAAGGGAGCTGCAGAGCTTGGTGCAGGGGTAGCATGTGAGCCTCCGGCAACTCTGCCTAGGAACAGCAGGGATAGGTTGTTGCTTGCAAGCAACCGCCTGAGGTAAGCATTTTCTGGATCTGGCACCCTGAAATTTCTCCCATGCCTCCACCCCTTGCCCTGAGCCCTCTCCTCTACCCAAACTTCCTCTCAGTGACTATGCCCCACATGCTTTCCCAGGTCCCAAGCCCTGCAACCTTCCCACACCCAAACTCCCTCCCTCTTAGTTAATTGGAATTTTTCACTTACTGGCACACCCCATTCTTCCAACATGCTAGATAGATAGCTTTTACTGTATTGCCAAATTCAGAAGGTAGTTCAAAGAAAACAATTAACTTTGTACTGCCTTATATGTTTGAAGGTTTACATAGTACATACTTTTGCTGGATTTCATATTGTAGGATGTTTAGCCGGTGTTAATGGGTTTTTTTAAATTTAATCCTTAGATCTGTGTGTGTTTATGATGAACACACCTATTACAACCAATGGTTGCAGAAGTATTCACTAACTTTGTGTGCCTCTATATTGAGCTGTCAAGTAGAGACACCTTTGGTGCAATCCTAACTTTGCTGAAGTCAATAGCAAAACTCTGTGGTTTCAGTGGGGCTGGGATTTTACCACTTGGTACCTGATGGTTAGAGGTGCTGAGGAGAGACTCCTCAGCATCTCTGGAACATTGATGTCTCCCAGGGGAGTCTCCACCTGAGAACTAACCAGCTGAGGCCCATAAAGTTAGTGAAAGCTTCTGAAAAGGTGGCTTGGGTTTCCTCACAAAGTAGCCAGAGAGACTGACTGGGTCTGTGCAGCTCCAACAGGAATCCGCCACTCCTGGCCCTAAAGTGGAGCAGTCAGCTGCAAGCACTGTGGGACTTGTGGGATTGAATAAGCACACACACTCCTGGCAACTGAGAGTAGACGGACACAGCCCTGTTATTGACCCCATCAATCCAAGCCACCAACAAGGCCATTTTTGTGAGGGGAACATCACAGCTCTCCATGGGTATGTCTACACTACAGAGTTTTTTGGAAAAACAGTCATTTTTCCAAAAAAAATTCACTTACGTGCATGCTGCAATCACATTCTTTTGAAAAAAAATCAAAAGAACGGAGGATTTTTCTGACACTGGTAAACCTCTTTCTACGAGGAAGAAGCCTTTTTCTGAAAGAGCTCTTTGGGAAAAAGGCATGTGTGGACATGGGAGAGGGAGTTCTTTCAACAGAAGAGGAAAGAGGAAAAAGCACAGGTGCCCTGGTAGCCACTCCGTCCATAGTAATCACAGCTTAAATGCAAGATAGTGTCCATTCAGTGTGGATGCTATCTTTCGAAAAAGCAGATGGCTTTTTCGATGCGCTTTGGCAGTGTGGATGCTCTCTTTAGGAAGAAGTTTTTTCAGAAGATCTCTTCTGGAAAAGCTTCTTCCAAAAGAAGCCTGCAGTCTAGACATAGCCCTTGACTATCGAGGGGAGCTGTGGGGCAGACAGTATCCAAAAAGGGTATTTGTCCTGTCAGGAAGGAGCTCATTTGAATGAGTTCCCTGACGTCCAGCTTGGTCTGCACCTCATTTATGTATCAAACCAAATCTTTCTATGCCTAGAGTACCATAGAATCCTAGAAGATTAGAGTTGGAAGAGACCTCAGGAGGTCATCTAGTCCCACTCCCTGCTCAAACAACCCCAACTAAATAGGTAGGGCAACGTTTAGCAATGGGAATACATGTTCTGAGCAGTTGCATAGACAGGATCAAAGACAAGGTTTATGATTACCACAATGTTATTAGAAATCTTGATGTCTGTGTGTATATCTCAGTCACCTATTTTGTAACCTGCATGTATTTATTGTATTTTTTAAAATATTTCATTCAATTATCATCAGCTGTAAGAGGCATCATAGGACACAATAATGTATTTTTGTAACAGTAGATTTTAAAAGCCCCAAACCAGACACTTAGTTACTATACATGATAAGACATATTGTACATTCAGAAAACAACATGGCCAGGAGAACACACTCAACCTTCCTCTAGGAAGCCTGCGGTCACATTCTGCCTCTGCTAGTTTTCTCATACAGGAGCTAGCAACAAGCAAAGGCTTGTCTAGTTGGTTTGTCTAATTAATTTCCTTGCCCATTTTGGGAAAAAACCAGATAAATTCAATCCTGAGTTTCTTTTCTCAAGAACATTTATCTTCCCTTAATATTACTAGGTTTCAAACGGCCATGAGATTTGTCAACTCCATTTCTCAAGCAGCATAATTCATCTGAAATATTGATTTACTTAGGAAACAATTATTTTGAACTTTCTTCTAAATTATTTGCATGAAAATAATATTACAGAATTGTAGAGTAATAGACCAAAGCACTGAAGGATCACTACTGAAAGTTGTATCATGACTACATTATTTTTCTTTACCGGGATAGTTCTATATGATAAACACAAATGCATCTATAACTGCTGTTATGCAAGGAGAAAATTCTAGGAAGTGCTTTTTCCAAGAAAGCATATCTTTAGGTTTATATAGATATCTGCTTACCTCCGTCAAAACATGTAAAGTATAGGCATAAAACGGTCTCGAGTAAACAAAAACAGGCAAAACATAGTCTTTTCTAGCAATTGAGGCAATACGTATTGCTTCTTTAACCCGGTAATGAACAAACTTCAGAGCATTTGGACTTGACTTCAATATGTAATCCAGGTATATGGAAGGATAAAGAGCAGTACTTTCTTTCCACAGCCAAAGCAGGAGATCATTGCGGGAAGATTCAATGGCTGGGCATTTACCTGTGTATGCTTTTGGGTGGTCTTTGTAATCATAATTGTAGCAGTCTGGGTAAAGATAGTAACCCCACAGACCATTCGGTCTCATGTGCCGAGCCAGAAGGATAGTGTTGTTCATAAAATTCTTGCCAGCATTTTCAAATTCTTCCTTAGCAACCTTTCTAATTTTGTCCTCTGACCACTGAGGATGGCGTCTCTTAACCAGTTCGAAAGACTTATTTCTATAAATGGTTTTATTGCCCCAGTTCCTGTCCCACTGGGGCCTCCAGTTTTCCCAGTCAATGACTGCAAGTCCTTGGAATTTCTTCATGGATATGGAATGGTCAATATCAGACTTAGCTTTGTTAAGGTGCTTTATCAGACTCTCATTCTGTGGCACCCCTCCATTAACAGGGACCCCATTGTCTAAGTAATAAGGATAATGTCCCAAATGAGTGTGGTAAAAAATTGTCACATTGGAGCCACTCAAAGTTTCATTGGTGTTTGAAGCAATGTCAAAAACACTGAGATCTAGATCCACGTTGTAGCGCAGCCTGCACTGTTCCGTAGGGGCATTCCAAACAACAAGGAAAGGTTTGTGGAGTAGCAGTGGTGCCTGGGCCTGCTTGAGCATTTGACCATCAACCATAATAAACAGCACTGTGACTGCTATCCATTGAATCCACAGAGAGCACATGGTATTCTGTTTTTGCTGACACTAATGCGATGCTTTCCTTGAAAACAAAATCAAAAAGAGACTGTAAAAAACAATGTTCACAGCAAGGACATCAGTGTGCCAAAGAAATGGTTTATTGTGGGTTTCTTTTGCCCACAACAGCCCATATGGACAAGGACAAAACTATAACCAGGACGAAAGTAAGTCAGTGCTGGAATGCTTTCAAGGATGGGGCATGTATGTGGGGAGACTATTCTACAGATCGATAGAGCTCACTGTCAGGTCAGGAATCACTTTCCAATATTCAGCGTTTTCTTGATTTCTATTCTGTCAAGACACTTTCCCCTTTTCATTAAAATCCCTCTGAAAGACTCACTGCCTTCATAAAGAAACAAGAATTGAGTTAATATAATAATATTAGAATGATTTTTAAACAAAAGCATCATAGTTATTCAGTATTTCAGTTTCTGTGTACTTACCCTCTGTTTTACGTAGGATGTAACCTTCTGAGGTCTAAAATTGTCTTTTGGCATCTCTAGGGCTCACAATAATACAAAGAGTGCAATCTATATAGTGTAACAATAATTCTTATAATCAAAGCTTCTTACTGCCAGGACTTCATGAATTTGTATGTCAATTCAGCACAAGCGCATTGTGAGTAGATTTTTCACTACTTCCACTCGCTTTTTCACTCCCTTCTGGCCTTCTCCCCAAAGGAAACAAGTTAATTTTTCACACCAAACTGGACCCTCTCCAAAAAATTGACTCTGGATATTTTTGTTGACAAATGAAAAATGTCACCGAAAACTAAAATGGTTTTGTTTCTTTCAGAGAATATTTTTATTTTTGTTCAACTATAGCCGGATTCATCCTGTATTTCCTATAGCTCTGTTGCTTTATAATATTCTGATACTATGATTTCTCTTTCTTACTTCATCCACAGACTTATGGCTCCATGTCAGTTTAATAGATAAAGTATGACGGAAGTGTCTGTATCACTTAAATTAACCAAGAGAGCTCAGATATGTGTTCAGAAAAGAATAAGGCCCATGTTTTATTATTATCTATTGCTGTACAAAATCATCATTTTTCTAAAGGAGTGGGTGGAAGACTTCTAATCACATCAGAAAGATGACATTATAAATGACTCTGGAAAGTGTAAAGACTAGTTATACTGAATATAATTTTAACTTACGTTAAAGAGGATTAATTGTGTTAAACTCAACAAATCATCCATGAATGTGTCAAGTACCTATGAAAAAGGGGAACTGATTTTTGTTTAAAATGTTGGCAGAAGTGAGTGAAAATTGTGAGACTAGATCTGACATCAGGCTGCAAGTGCTCCCTCCCCAAATACCCACAAAGTACGCTGAAGTAGAAGGATATCCCATTTTTACATTGTCTGAGAAAATGTTGCATCTTGAAAGTGATATATCTGAGACTAGGACTACATTTAGACTGCAGGCTTCTTTCAGAAGAAGCTTTTCCAGAAGAGATCTTCCAAAAAAACTTCTTCTGAAAGAGAGCATCCACACTGCCAAAGCGCATCGAAAAAGCGATTTGCTTTTTCAAAAGATAGCGTACACACTGAATGGAAGCCATCTCACATGTAAGCTGTGATTACTATGGATGGAGTGGCCACCAGTGCACCAGTGCTTTTTCCTCTTTCCTTTTCTATCAAAAGAACTCCCTCTCCCCCGTCCACACATGCCTTTTTCCAAAAGAGCTCTTTTGGAAAAAGTCTTCTTCCTTGTAGAAAGAGGTTTACCAATGTCGAAAAAACCCCTCTGTTCTTTCAATTTTTTTTCAAAAGAATGCGATTGCAGTGTGGACGTAAGTGAAGTTTTTTTGAAAAAACAGCCATTTTTCCGAAAAAACCTCTGTAGTGTAGACATAGCCTGGGACTCACCTAGTCTTCTGTGCCTCCCTTCCATTCCATCCTCTAACTTCTAGTATGGTGTCTCTTCCTCTTCACCAGCCTCCTCTTCTTTTGCTTTTCCTCCTGATTCCACTCCCTTGGCCTTCTGTTTCCCATATAGCAACTATTCCCCTCCCTGGCCTACCCCAGCCCTTGTATCTCTCCTTTCCTGCCCCCTCCCCAATTCTTTTCCTTCCCTTAGCCAATTGTTACAGTGAGGAAAATTGGAAAGATGAAAGACAACTTGACGAGATTAGTACTAGGCCGTCAGCCTGTTGACAGAGGATGACAAGGAGGAGCCCCTTCAAGATGACAGTCAAACTTCCTTCTCTTCCCTTCATATGGAAGCAGCCAAAGTGTTGAACAGGCACATAAAAATAAATGGAATGTACCTTTCATTCCACTCTGTGCTCCCTTCTCCACCTGCCCTCTGCCCTGCAACTTTCCTGCTGCCTTCTCCCTCTCTTTAATCTGAAATCCTGTCACCATTCAGCTGTTAGGTTCTATGGTACTGTTATAAGTATTTTATTGATGCTCTAGGGATGGTGTGACCTGTAAAACTCAAGCCAATCAATCCAGTGGAATTTGAGTTCCATCTTTAATATGTCAATTGGCAGAGAAACTGCCAAAGAACTGCCCAACCCCTATCCCATAGGAAAGGCTTATATTTTGTGCCCTGAGCATGTCCCCTTACACACCACTGGCAGCAGCAGAGCAGTGTATTATTTACAACAGCATTCTTACTGGGCTATTGATACAAGGCAAAGCTGTCAAATGTAAGTGCCTAAAATAGCCAACATAGCTGTACTGGCAAAATCCTCTAGTGTAGATGCAGTCATGCTTGCAAAAATATACTTTTACCTGTGTAGCTTATTTCACTTGGGGGTCAGATGGGAGATGGAAAAAGCCATATTAATAAGGCTACATCTACACTGGGAATTTTCTCTGCAAAAAATATGCTAATGAGGGACTCATTTGCATGAGTCACAATCTCATTTACATATTTTCTGCAGATCCATTTTTGCGCAAGGGGTTTTTGTGCAAAAACAAGCAGTGTGGACGTTTTCTTTTTGTGCAAAAACCTCTTTTTCCGCAAGATCAGTATACCACCTTTTTGGGGGCATAAGGATCTTGCAGAAAAAGGGGGGTTTGCACAAAAAGAAAACATTCCACACTGCTTGTTTTTGCACAAAAGCCCCTAATGCAAAAACAGATCGGCAGAAAATATGCAAATAAGATAGCGACTCATGCAAATGAGTCCCTCATTAGCATAGTTTTTTGCCGAGAAAACTCGTAGTGTAGACATAGCCTAGGAGTGCAGCTTTACTGGTATAAATCTACCCCAGGAGCACTGTGCTGATATGGTATATTGGCATAGCTATGCTGGCAAAGTTCTCCCACTGTAGACCTGGTCCTAGATTCTAGACTGTCTGGGCAGTAACTGTCTTGGTGTTGGTTCTTTATAGAGTGCCTACACAATAGGGCCTTGATTGGTATCCTTAGGCAATACCACAACATAAATACCGTTCAAGCCCCATTATAACCGTATTTTCTCCTTATAGCTAGAAAAAAAAGTTACATTTGAACAGAAACATGTAGGAAAGCAAGCAATTCTCTCTCCCGAAATGTCCTCATCTGTTCGCAGTCAACATATGTTGAATACTTATAAAAGGCTTATTCATGCATACTGTGGTCACAGGCATTGTTTACTGAACACCACTTACCATTAGACACTGAAGGATAATACTTTGTTTATGAACAGAGAGCATTCCTAAAATTCTGTGTATTGTGAACAGGAATCAATATAGATCTATTGAGCTAAAATTGGGGTTTTTTTCAAATTGTTATTTTATTGCAGATGTTATCTTTCACTTCAGAGTGATTGAGGCCAAGGGGAGCAAGCCTTTGCAAAAACAAATAAGGTTCATCTTTGATGCTGAAAAAGGTAGGAAAAATACAATTCCCTACTGTTTCACAAATGCCTCACACAATCTCCGAAACACGAACAAAACATCTTTTATTACTGGAGCCACTGATGTTTATCTGGACTGTGAGTTTATTGGTCTTGTGCATAAGCACTAATTGGACTGCCTCAGTGCCTAGCTCTATAATGAGCATAGGCACTAATGATTCCACTTTGCTGCTCATTGTCAATCTTGGTTCAAATTGGCCTGTTTTTCTCATTTGATGACACATTGTCATAGTTAATTTAACTTTCAAAGAACGTGCCTATCTTTCTTTGTCCCTAGAGCGTTCTCAGAATAGAATCTGCTTTCAATGTTTCTGCTCTATATTCTAAAAACAAAAACTGTTCCTCGTAAATACAAGGGTTAAGGGTCTGATCCAAAACACATGGAAGTCAATGAGAGTCTTTCCATTGACTTCAAGTGGGATTCGGATCAGGGACTCAAAGCATAAAATTAAGTGCAATTTGATATTTATGACTATATATGCTATTGAAGTTTAGGACTGTTAAGCTGCTAAACTGATAACAGTATATCTTTTAATCATTGATAATTGCTTGTCAACAAATTTTAAAAGAAGTGATCCATTCCTGTGAGAGTCCTTCACTATTTATGTAACAAAAATGTACAGACTACTGTTTTGCTGCTTTTCCCAACCAAATTCTGCTAATTTAAACTAAACTTTTCTCTCCACCGTGCCTAAATGGCCTTCTATCTATTTTCCATTAAATATGCAACTCACCAAGGTTGGGAGGCACTAAAATTGAGAGGGGGGAGTTGTACTGAAATTTTTCATTAAAAGAAACTCCTTTATACCTAATAAAGAAAATTTAGACTCCCACAAAATTAATTGAGCTACACTTTAAATACAAATAAAGCAATACTCAGCTAATGTGTAACTACATCTAACCTGTTTTCTTCCATGGCTGCGGTGTTGTTGCAGCCATGCTGGTTCCAGCATATTAGAGATACCTGGTGGGTAAGGTAATATATTTTATTAAACTAAGTTCTGTTAGGGAGAGAGACAAGCTTTCAAACTTCTCAGAGACCTAAATAAGCAAGTGTTCTGTCAAAAGCTTGTCTCTCTCACCAACAGTAATTTGTCCAATAAAAGATATTTCATTCACCTGGCCTCTTTGATCTCTTCCAGACAACCAACAGCTACTCTGTCTCTTTTGTTGATTATTTGAGCTACATGGACTCGAATATGCCTTATGAGAGCTGATATTTCAATGTCTGATTTATAATATAATAGCCCCCTGATGTCATCTCCAACATTATAGCACATTGTCTGTCTGCTGACTTCTTGAGAAACTATTATCTTTCTCGAGGTGCCTAATAAAATGGCAGCAGTTCCCCTGGGTTAGCCCCTGATGGGCCGATGCCGATATATATTCCTCCATTATCGGTGATTGCAGCCCCATTGTCCAGGAACAGTGATCTGTGGCCAACAGGAGCTGTGATCTCCCTTATTTTCAGAGGTGCAGATAAATATGGTCGTGTGGAGGACTGGCAGGGGCTTACCCTGGTGGACTAGATCTGGCCCATGATATTTGGTATTTGCCCACCCCGATCTATAAGTTTAACATTAATACATTTCCATTTTTCCATCTTACCATCCTTGTTTCTAATTGTCCTTGTCATGATTATGAGGGTTAGCCAGCAGCCTGGGGACTAAGGGGTTAACTACACCTAGCCAGGTGGAGTGGCCAATAGTAATGTAGGTAGGATTTTCAAACTGGGACAAAGGAATTTGGGTTTTTCCCTCCTTGGTCTCTGAGAGTTGCTGTGCAGCTACAGAGAGAGAGACAAGCATGTCTCTCTCTCCCTCCAAGAAAAGACTCTTTCTTCACTTTCTGTGAGTAGGGTAAAGTTTAGATAAATCCGTTAAGTTTCATTGTTTTTTGGTTTGGGTATGGGACCTGCTGTCTGTGCACACTTAAACAATTTTTTTGGCTTTTCTTTGTAACTAAGTTCTAGGCCCATGGAGTTTCTCCATGAGTATATTATTTGTTACTCTTCCATCTAGTTATTATGCTTGCAACAGGAATAGTGTGGGAATAATAAAAGTTTTCTCTTTTCTTTTTATTAACTTGGTATTGGTTAATGGTGGTGTCTTGCTTTTTACTTTAGGGGTGAGATTTTCCCAAATGGTCTCTCCCCTGGTTTTCTTTATTAATCTGGGTGGCAGCAGATTTATTCACCAAATCTAGGTTTTAAGATTTTGGGGGGAAGTTTTATACCAAAGCCTGGTAGATAAGGTTTTGGGGTACACTTGCTGGCCCCCACTTCTGCATTTATCGTGCCAGAGTGGGGAAGGAGCATGACAGTCCTTGAATTCCTAATGCTTTTATCCTTCCTGAATAATTGAGTCACATTTATGGACATATTCTCTATTAAAAATCATTCTAAGGAATTCAAATAATTTTTCTCCAACACATATTCATCATGTCAAAGAAACACAAAAATAAAAACTCTTGCTTCGTTCAAAGAATTGTCTACTAAAACTTGACACCCACCTGCCATGTATTTTAGTTAGCATTCAGTGTTCTAAGTATAACAGCATGATGTGATTTTATCCCATTATTATTTTTGTCCCTGTAAATTAAGAACATAAGAACATATGAACAGCTATACTGGGTCAGACCAATGGTCCATCCAGCCCAATATCCTGTCTGTCAACAATGGCCAATACCAGATGCCCCAGAGGGAGGGGACACAACAAGTAATCCTCACGTGGTCCCTCCCCTGTCACCCACCTCCGGAGAAACAGAGGCTAGGGACATCATTCCTACCCATCCTGGCTAATAGCCATTGATGGACCTAACCTCCATGAATCTAGCTAGCTCTTTTTTTAATCCTGTTAAAGTCCTAGCCTTCACCACTTCCTCTGGCAAGGAGTTCCACAGATTGACTGTGCACTGAGTGAAGAAAAACTTCCCTCTGTTTGTTTTAAACCTACTGCCTATTAATTTAATTTGGTGATCCCTAGTTCTTATATTGTGAGAATATATAAATAACTTTTCCTTATTCACTTTTTCCACACCAGTCATGATTTTAAAATTAAGGACCTTTCTTTCTAAATAAGGGCTATCCAGTCTTTTTTTTTTTTAATTGCTTGAGACTATGGCTACTGTTTCTTTATAGCTATAAGTAGGAGCCAGGCAGGAGAGGACCAGCAAGGTTCAAAGCAGAAACTTTGCAATGAAGCAGAGAGAGTAGCTTTAGGCAAAGTGTTGACTAGGATTTAAAGGTGTGCTCTTAGGACGTATGTGCTAACATCTACTAACATGTTATAAAACTCTGAGATAGACAAGGCAAGGTGTGTTTGAACACATACTGAGCTTGTTGATTTAAAGTCAAGGAGCACTTCAGCTTTATAACAAGCTTAGCAATATAATGGATGCACTGCCTTGTTTACGCTAGATTTAGAACATTTTAGCATGTTAGCTCACACACACCTACATGAAGCTTTGTGCTTGACCGATCCATAAAGTTTGTATTGGTGTAACTATTTCAGTTAGAGGTGAGAATTTTTACCAGAATAGTTACATTGGTACAACCCCTAGTAGTGTGTGTGTAGTTATAAATACCAGTTACCAATATAAAGGTGCTTTATACTTGGATAGGTTATTCTCCTTCCCATAGCTTTGGTCTACATTAAGGACTTTATTTTGAAATAATCCCCCCCTCATCCCCCGAGGCTGAATTTGTAAGCAGAGCATCCACACTTCCAAGCCCGTTATTTTGGCCTGCGGAATTCAAAATGTGTATTCCTGCTTTTCATCAGGAGTAATGCTAATTCCAAAATACTTATTTTGAAATAATGCTAGTGTAGATGCTACAGTGCCACTAATCTGAAATAATGACTCCCCAGGGTAAAGAGAACTAATTACTCCCCAGTGCTTCGTGGAGCTGTAAGTCTGAGGTAGCACATCCAAATTAATGGCGCCTGCCTCGGACTAATTTTGAAGCTTCCCCGTAGCGTGGACTTGCTAGTTCGAATTTGTTAAATGTGGAGTTATTAAGTCAAATTTAGTAATTTCAAAATACTTTCCTAGTGTAGATATGGCCATAGGGAATAAGCTATACTGATATAGGTACATTTCTATAACTGCATCTATACTAGGGGTTTGTACAACTTAAACTATACGGCTACGTCTAGACTGGCATGAATTTGCGCAAATGCTTTTAACGGAAAAGTTTTCCATTAAAAGTATTTGCGCAAGAGAGCATCTAGATTTGCATGGATGCTTTTGCGCAAAAGCACTTTTTGCGCAAAAGCGTCCGTGGCCAATCTAGACGCGCTTTTGCGCAAGAAAGCCCTGATCGCCATTTTAGCTATCGGGGCTTTTTTGCACAAAACAAAACTGAGCTGTCTACACTGGCCCTTTTGCGCAAAAGGACTTTTGCCTGAACAGGAGCGTCAAAGTATTTGCGCAAGAAGCACTGATTTCTTATATTAGAACGTCAGTGCTCTTGCGCAAATTCAAGCGGCCAGTGTAGACAGCTGGCAAGTTTTTGCGCAAAAGCAGTTGCTTTTGCGGAAAAACTGACCAGTCTAGACACAGCCTACCAGTATAGTTAAACAATACAACTTTTGTGCATAGCTAGAAGGAGAGAACACTGAGTTCCTTGCTGTGTGTTAAAAGAAAGGAACCTTCTGTGCTCTTTGTCGGTGTCACTTAAAGTCCGCCAGTGACAGTTTATTATGTGCTTTATTGTTACTTATACTGTGATTTTTGAAATGAAGAGATTGAAATATTGCCAGCTCCATATATTTCATGAATCAGACATCAAATAATCATAAAATTAATTTAAAAATCATGAGATTTTAAAAATAACACAGTCTGGATTTTTTTTTTATTTTGGTTTCTTCTGGCGTTTGAGCCTGTAAGTATTATGTTCTCAAGATTTTTTCCCCACAAACACAAAGTCTAGAAATTTACTTTTTTGTAATGAAAGCTGATGTTCCCATGTAATCACAGGATTGTGGGAGCTTGGACTTTGAAAAAACAGCAAATACTGTGAGACTCATGATAAAATCTCATGAGACTGAAAAAGTAAACATAAAAAAGAGGATTCATGTGTTACTATTGCCTTGTGAGAGCAGTTTCCTTCATGCCAAAAGCTATCAAGCTATACTATAATTCACTCCATAAATTCAGTTTTGACATCTGGACTCAACTTTCTCACAGATATCCTCATTCCAGCTGAAATTTTGTATATGCATTTTGATACCATATATCTTACTTTTTGCATATGGACCATACACTATTCTTTTCCCATCCGTTACCTAGATGTGGTCTGGAAATCCCATGTTACCCTATTCACTGTTCCATTGTTGCTCAGAGACCCTAACATCCAAATGTAGACAAGAAATTAACCTATATTGTGCACTCCTTTCACACGTGAGCAACAGGTTCACCTCTCAAGTGAGGTGTAAATATTTGCAAAACTGACAATAATTCCCCAGCTGTATCTGATAAAAGAGTGTGCACGGGTCACATCATCATTCAGTAACTGACCTTATGCTTTTGTAATTTATTATTGTAGTTGGGGATGAGAGCACAAAAGTGAGGATAGTACAGGAATCTTAACCTTGATGTACATAAGAATGGCCATACTGGGTCAAACCAATGATCCATCTGGCCCAGTATCCTCTCTTTTGACTTTGGGAAAACCAGGTGGTCAGAGGGAAAGAACAGAACAAGGAATCGCTGAGTGATCCATCTCTTGTCATCCACTCCCAGCTTCTGGCAGCCAGAATTCAGGGACACCGAGAATATGGAGGTGCCTCCTTGAATATATTAGCTAGTAGTCATTGATGGACTAATCTTGGTCTTCTCTGCCCTATTAAATGAAAGTAGTCTACGGGAAAGGATTAATGGACACAAATCAGATATCCGAAAAGGCAACACACAGACACCTGTTGGAGAATACTTTAACCTGCCCAGGCACTCATTAATAGATCTCAAAGTCACCGGGTTGTTTCAGGCCAATTCCACAAGCCAAATATACAGGGAAGCATTGGAACTTAACTTCATTTACAAGTTTGGGACCCATCACAAAGGCATGAATAAAGACATTACCTGGCTAGCACACTACTTTCCACATCCTAATGACTTAACCAACCAAACAATGGGTACTTAAGAACAATTTGCACCTTTTCTATCAGCTTCATGTAACATGAACACTCTAATTCACTATTTCTTCATCTCCTTCCCCACCCCATGTCCCCCTACCCAATGTATTTTGGAACTGGACTTTTAATACTCCATTCATCTGAAGAAGTGGGTTGTACTCAAAAAGCTCATGACCATCTACATGTTTTGTTAGTCTTTAAGATGCTGCTAGACTATTCATTGTTTTTTAACTCAGTTACCCTTCTGAAGCTTTTGATTTCAGTGGGACTACTCAGATGAGTACATTGAGTGGGATATTGACCCACTACATTTTTAAACTGTCACGGGTATCACAATTGTTAGTAAACTCATATGGAATATAAGCTGTATTTTCCTGTTTCTTTTTCAGTTGACATTCCTATTTTTCACACTGAAATTTCACAAAAAGAAAGAGAAAGGGGAAGAGTATACATTATGGAAGAACACTCATTGTATCTACTGGCTACCCTGGTCAGTTATTGGAATGCTTTTCATATTATTCATTTCTACTTTCCATGTTGAATTCTTAGACTCAGCTTTCACTGCCTCTGGAAAACACTGCAGATTTGCAGAGGTTAGATGTCGACTTTTCTAGCTTTCTATGATTCAGGTTCTCTGTTAATATGAAAAAATATGGTTGCAGAAATTATGCATATAACACAGGCATTCATAAGCTGTGCTATTATTTGTTATTGAATGTATTAAAGACAAAATAATGTTTTGTCAGACTTTAATTTTGCCACATGCGAAAGAAGAAGTCATAATTACTGAAATGACATTGTCAAATACACATATATTCATTTAAAACCTTTTTCACTCTTTTTCAGTATTGGTAACTTCCTTTTATAATTTGGAAATACAACATATTTTCCTTGTAGTTTTCTCATGTTATATTTGGAAAGCACTAAATTTCTGTCTGTGTTTCTTACAAAGCAAATATGGAAAACAGATACAACTCTCAAAATACTCAAAGATGGGTAGACTAGACTAGACTAGAATAGAAAAAGTGTGCTTCCTTTTGTATATAGAGACAATGGGTAAAATCCTGGCTCCACAGAAGCCAGTGCCAGATTTTCCCATTGACTTGAATGGAGCCACAATTAATATACAATACTGTTAATATAGAACTTGGGGTACTGTTTGTTCATGTAAATGCTTACTTTGTCTAACTGCTACATCTGTAGCTGTCAAATATTAAATACACAATTACACTAATTCTTGCTAAAATATATAGTGTAAGTCAATACTATTTTAGAGGATTGGCTGTCTCAGGCGATAATATACATAACATATGATTTGATGTATGCCAAATGATTCTTGCTGTACCTGGAACAATTGGTTGGGTTACCAATGAGTATGAATATGGATTTGCTTTTTTGTTATACTTCCCGTGGCATTTATATCAAACCCTTAATACTATTAAGTGCAGCTATTTGTTTACATCATTTGTTTTAATAAAATGAGAAATTCCACAAGAAGCCACAAAACTTAAATTACTGACCAGGGTCATTAAGACTCCAGTCCTTCTGGTGTATTTATATTGTGGGCAGGTTCCAGCATAAAGTCAGGGCTCTTCTGTCCTGAAGATTCTCTTGTGTGGAGTTACGGAGGGCTCCATCTTGTCTCCCTTTCGTTTAGCACATATTTGGCACTAACAGCAGGGTTAGTGAAGAAGACGTGGGCTATAAGGTTTTCGGTTTACTTGAAACAGGTCTAAACCATGATTAGCTCAGTGAACAGAAGCCCCTGGTATTGACCCATGATGTGTCACTGATTGCTGAATCTGATCTATTACTGAGAGGAGGCTGCATTAACATTTCACCATAAACTTCCCTGGAAGTAGGCAGATCTATTCCTGGCAATGCAGTTTCCTGGAAAGGGGCCATTTCACAGGTTCAGTCTCACAGGCTTCAGTCTGGATGTCTTTCCTCTCAAGTGTATCCCCTAAATGTTGTACGAATCTCAGCACTGTACTCTCAGCCCATGCAATTGGAAAGCAAGTACATACACACATGCAGATTCACACACAGATGTAATGATCTTGCGGAAATGGTAAAGGTAATTTACTGGAATTTCTCTCTCTCTTAGCTCCCTCTCATAGGTCTTTCATAGATTCTGGATCAGAATTATTTATGTATTTATTTATTTATTTATTTTGCAGTGTTGTGGGCACATTAGTCCCAATATATGACAAAGACAAGGTAGGGTAGGTTCTATCTTTTGGCCCAATAAAATATATTACCCATCCTACCTTGTCCCTCTCATAATTATAATACTTTGACCTTCAATAGTGTCTTCAATAGAAGGATCTCAAAGGGCTTCACAAATTTTGAAGCAATACTCAATACCTTGTAAGGTAAAGATATATTATTCCCATTGTACATATTGTGAAACTGAGACACAGAACAGTTAAGTGACAGAGTCAAAAATGAAATGTAAATCTTCCTAGTCCCAGTTCTCTGTTTTATCCACATGAGCGTCTTTCCCTCTTTAATCACCATGAATTATGGATAATAGTTTGAATAATAGGGCAAGACAAATGACCTTGAATTACATCAGTTCTCTAATTTATACACAGGTATATATTAGGGCTGTGGATTAATCGCAGTTATCTCACTGGATTAACTAAAAAATGAAATGTGATTAAAAATTAATCACAATTAATTGCTGTTTTAATTAGACAGTTAAACAATAGAATACTAATTGGAATATAGTAAATGTTTTGGATGTTTTTCTACATTTCCAAATGCATTAATTTCAATCACAATACAAAATACAAAGTGTACAGTGCTCACTTTATATAATTTTATTACAAATATTTGAACTGTAAAAATGATAAACAAAAGAAAGGATTTTTCAATTCACCTCATACAAGTATCATAGTTCAATCTCTTTGTAGTGAAATAACATAAAACTTTAGAGTCTTTAGAGTCCACTCACTCCCACATCTTGTGCAGCCAATTGCTCAAACAAGTTTGTTTACATGTGCAGGAGGTAATGCTGCCCATTTATTATTTGGAATGTCACCTGAAAGTGACAATAGGTATTTGCATGGCACTTCTGTAGCCAGTATTGCAAGGTATTTGCATGCCAGATATGCTAACCATTCACATGCCCCTTCATGCTTTGGCAACCATTTCAGAGAACATGCTTCCATGCTGATGACACTCATTAAAAAAATCATTAATTAAATGTATGACTGAACTCCTTGGGGAAGAATTGTATGTTTCCTGCTCTGTGTTTTACTGACTTTCTGCCATATATTTCATGTTATAGCAATTTTGGATGATGACACAACATGTTATTTTTTTAAGAACACTTTCACTGCTGATTTAACAAAACACAAAGAAGGTAACAATTTAAGATTTGTAAAGATAACTACAGCACTCAACCCAAGATTTAAAAATATGAAGTGTCTTGCAAAATCTGAGAGAGATGAGGTGTGGAGCATGGTTTCAAAGTCCGAAAAGAGCAACGCTCCCATGCATAAACTACAGAACCCAAACCACCAAAAAAGACAATCAGCCTTCTGCTGGTGGCATGTGACTCAAATGATGAAAATGAATATGTGTTGGTCTGCTCTGCTTTGAATCATTATTGAGCAGAATCTGTCATCAGCATGGATTCATGTCCTCTGAAATGGTGGTTGAAGCATGAAAGGACATATGAATCTTAAGCAAATCTGACACACAAATATCTTGTAATGCCAGCTACAACAGTGCCATGAAAACACCCATTCTCATTTTCAGTTGACATTGTAAACAAGAAGCAGACAGCATTGTCTCCTGCACATGTAAATGTGTTTGTCTGAGACATTGACTCAACAAGAAGTAGGCTTTAATGGATTTGTAGGGTCTACAGTTTGACATAGTTTTATATTTTAATGTAGTTATTTTGTTCATAATCCCACATTTATATATTAAACTTTCATTATAAAGAGATTGCACTATGGTACTTGAATGACGTGAATTGAAAAATACTATTTCTTTTATTTTTACAATGCAAATATTATAATAAAATAAATATAAAGTGAGTACTGTGCAGTTTACATTCTATTTTGAAACTGAAATTAATATATTTGAAAATGTAGAAAACATAAAAAATATTTAAATAAATGGCATTCTATTTTTAATGGAGCTATTGATTTTTTGATGGCTTAACAGCCTTAGCATATATGCCATGTCCCATCTTTCCATTGCTTCTGGTTGACAAAATGAACATTTTTTGGATGGAGGAGATGGAGGAAAAGCTAGAGTATCTCAGCACTTTGTTTTTTATCTACTACATGAATTAGAAATAAGCGCTAACCTGAATTTCAACTCACAATTCCAACGGAGTGTGTATTAATGTTAGAAAAAGTGTCATGTGTGTTTGTTTTCAGTTTAATCTGCTTCTATACATCTGACTTTGGACACAAACATATTGAAGGTTATTTTATTTTTAATATATGTATTAAATGTATAAATATTACCTACAGGACAAATATTAACTTGATTTCATTTTTGTGTCCAGTAAAGTATTTTGAAAAAAGTAAAGGAAGGTGTCTCTGGTACAGTTATTTCATCTCCCGTCTGAAGTGATATTGATGGTCACATTTGTTAGGGCCTTTTTTCCTACTTAGGGAACATCTACACAGTGGGGCTATTTCGGGATACCGGAAGTATCCCGAAATAGCTACCCTGCATCTTTTGAATGTGCCCACTAGATTGAGATAGGTCTCAAAATAGCGGACACGCTATTTCCAAATTTGGCACTATGTAGACGCACCAAATTTCAAAATGCGCTATTTTGAAATCCAATCAAAATAAGATACGCAATTTGTGGAGCACAAATTGAGCATCTTATTTCAAGTTTAGGGGGCTGTGTAGATGCACCCTTAGTGAAGTAAGTAAGGACTTAGACTTACATGCTAAACTAACTTCAGTAAATGCTGGGCCAAATTCTGTTCTCAGAGGTAGTGCAGAGTTTCCCAAACTTTTTCAGATGCAGAGCCCCCACGGGGACCTGAAAATTTGGCAGAGTCCTTAAAATATCATGATTTCTAATTCAATAGTTACTCAAATAAATAGACAAAGGTTTGGAATTCTATTTTTATTTCTTGTATATTTCTTATAATATTTTTTTCAAAAAAGCCCCTATCAGAAAATTAGTAACAAAATAAACTGTCATTAATATTTTCTCACAGAGCCCCTGGACCCATCACGTGGAGCCCAAGGGCTTCGTGGACCGTACGTTAGTATGCTGTACTGAAATCATTTGAGAGGAGTAAATCTGGAAATACTCCATTGAGGGTAATGGAGTTATTTGTCTTTTACAAGCCTGTAATATGAGAGAATGAGAAAATTTAGCCCATTGTGAACTCATATTTTCTCATATCTTGGTCTAAAATTTAAAATAATCACTCATGTTCACTTCAAAATGAAGAAAAAAATCTATTTTGTAGTCTATAAATGTTTCTCCTTCTGGATACTAGGAAAGGAAATAAATTCATGCTTTGCTGAAAAGAAGATAGGCAATAGCTGGTCAATATGAGAAATAATACATATAAAGTATCCAAAATGAAGTTAAGTTTTATATCCTGTTTCCAGGACTGTATATAGATTGTTTGGCATGCCACAACCTGCTTTAACAAAAGAGTTACAAATGTCCCTATGTCTGCAGAGACAAAATACAATGTGTTAACTCAGAGCAGCCATAATAAGATTTCAGAATACTGTCAAGGAATAATCCAATGAATTCTTTCCTGATGATTTTGGGAAAAATGGTTGCAAACAGGACACTAGGTTTATATCATTAAATGCTGTCTTACTTTCAGACTGATAAGAAGGGATTGGTGAAGTTCTTTTCAAGTCAGCAAATGGCATGCTATGCTCAGTTTGAAACCACTACCCTCAGTACTGCTCTCATGATGCTAACAAAGATGCAAAATATATTTCTTGGTGAATCTTAAATAGATGTCCAACACTCCATGGTCTATTTTCTATGTCTCTGATGAATGCACAGCTCTGTGGTTTTAAATAATATATTGATTAACCCTGTTCTAAAAAAATATTTGAAGTCAAAGCACTGTTGTTGTTTCTCAGCTGTGAATTTTATTTCTAACCAGAGGTCTCTGAGGTGCTTGTTCAAGATCAATGTTCTAAGTCAAAGTATTTATTATGCATCGAAGTGTAAAGCATCACACAGTTCATTGGCTGGAAAATGAGAAAATTAACCCAGAGGTGCCACACTGTACAAGAATGCATTACAGAGATATTTTCCTGACTATTGGATTATAAACAAGAGTTAAAACATTGTTATTTATGGTTATTAATTGAGTAAACAATATTGGTACTCACCTCTATAAAGCCAATGAGTGGAAGAAAACTTTGACAGAGCAAGTTACAGTTGCTGCTGTGTTTGTATTGCAAGTTTGCTCCTCCTAATGGGTGTGCTTTAACTACTGAGATACTGCCAGGATCTGGAGGGAAGAGATTTTACCTACAAAGTTTCATGTAATTTCAAAATACGCACATAATCAAAATGTTAGCCAAGGCTGCTCTTTTCTGATCACTATGGTCCTCACAGCTCCCCATGTTGACTTTCACTGTGTGTTTCCTATTGCAGAATACAAAATCAGAGAGTGTTATAAAAGGGTACAGTGCTAACCTGATCAATACTGATGAAGAATTTATTTATGTTTTGATAGTTACAGATGCTCAGTTGAATGGGTGAAAGATATTAACAGTAGTGACATCATCACCCCTCGCTATAATGGAGCTCTGAGCCATAGTGGGATGTGAAGCCATTTGGAAAACAAAACAAGTAACACAGTTTAGGAACTTATTGGAATGCTGCTTTTAAGAAAGTTGCTTAAAAAAAGAAACTCCTTTTTGTGCTACAGCTGTTGCCCAAAAAGGTGTATGTGGATGCTCCGCAGGGGTTTCTTGTGCAAATAGAGCCTATCCGAAAAAACACAAGTGCTCTGATGGCCATTCTGTGAATGGCCATTAGAGCTTTCTTGCGCAAGAGCAGCCATGCATTGTGAACACGCTTTTGCGCAAGAAGTTTTTGTGCAAGAACTCTTCTGCAAAAGACTTCTTGCTCAAAAACCCTGCAGTGTAGACGTAGCCCCAGAGCATGGAGTTGCATCACTGACTATCTTGGCTAATAGTTCTTCCATGAACTTATCTAATTCTTTTTTTAATCCATTTATACTCTTGGTTTATATAACATCTCTTGGCAATGAATTTCACAAGTTGACTATGCTCTGTATGGAAAAGTATTTCTTTATGTTTGTTTTAAACCTACTGCCTATTAATTTTATTGGGTGATCCCAGGTCCTTGTGTTACTTCCTCATTCCACACCATTCCTGATTGTATAGACCTGTATGACATCCCCCTTTCATCATCTCTTTTCTAAGCTGAACAGTGCCAATCTTTTTAATCTCTTTTCATATGGAAGCTGTTCCATACCACTAAACATTTTTGTTGTCCTTCTCTGTCCTTTTTCCAATTCTAATATTTCTTTTTTGAGACTGGGCCACCAGAATTGAGTGAATGGATTTATATAATGGCATTATGAAATTTTCTGTTTGATTATTTATCCATTTCCTAATGCTTCCTAACATTGTTAGCTTTTTTGAGTGCTGCTGCACATTGAACAAATGTTTTTAGAGAACTATCCACAATGACTTTAAGATCTCTTTCTTGAGTGATAACAACTAATGTCGACCCCACTGTTTTGTAGGTACAGTTGGGATTGTGTTTTTCAATGTGCTTTACGATGGATTTAGCACCATTGAATTTCAGCTGCCATTTTGTTGCCTAGTCACTCAGTTTTGAGAGACCTTTTTGTAACAGGTCTCACAATATGTTGAACAGCACAGGTCCCAATACATATTGTGACAAAGTCAGGTGAGAGAGCAGCATTAGAGTGGGAAAATGAAACCTTGGAGAGGGAAAAAAAAGCCAACTCCCTTGTTATCAAGGAGTGGGCCAATTAGGAGCAGCTGACAAGAAGCTGTCTGGAGAAGATTAGGGATCTGCTGAGACTGGGCTACCTTGGACCAGCTGACTCCACTTCAGGCCTGCTTGAGACCTTTTAAAAAACTCCCCTGTTAGGTGGAGGGGAGAGTGAGAGTGATGCAAATAGTCATCCTCACACTCACAGAGTGAGAAACAGGAGGAGAGGCTGGGCTCCCTACTCTTCCCTCAGGGACAGACTACTAGGCTAACCCTGGTTCTGAGAGGAAGTGAGTTTAGCCATGCATTTTGCATGAAGTCACGTCCCAACCTGGGGGAAGTCACCTCCCAACCTGGCGCGTTCTCACGCAAAAACTCTTTTGCGGAAGAGTTCTTCTGCAAAAACTCTTCCAGAAGAGAGCGTCTACACTGGCATGTGCTTTTGTGCAAGAGATGTGCTTTTGCGCAAGAGCATCCATGCCAGTGTAGACGCTCTCTTGCGCAAGAAAGCTCTGATGGCCATTTTAACCATAGGGCTTTCTTGCGCAAGAAATTCATGTTGCCTGTCTACACTGGCCTCTTGCGCAAGAACAGTTGCGCAAAAGGGCTTATTCCTGAGCGGGAGCATCAGAGTTCTGGAGCAAGAAGCCCTGATTTCATACATTAGAACATCAGTTTACTTGCGCAAGAACACGCGGCCAGTGTAGACAGGCAGCAAGTTTTTGCGCAAGAGCGGCCGCTTTTGTGCAAGATCGCGCCAGTGTAGACACAGCCTGGGTCTTCACTAAACAAGGGCAATGACTATGGCTGAGGTGTGGTAGAGGGAGATAAGGGGGGCACTTTAAAGGAAATTTTGGTTGTTGGAATCAAGAACCTGAAGCAAAAACCACTGTCCACCTTACTTGGAGGTGGGTGTTTTGCTTACAGTTGTATGTTTATGAATCCTGCTTGCAGCATTTCCCCAAAAGAATATTGGATTATGTCCCTCCTATCATTAAAAAACTATCTGCTACACTCAGACTCTGTGCTTGTGAGAGGGGAGGTATTGTGTCTTAGAGGTTCCTTGGGGTGGAGTGTAATTTTTCAAGGTCACTGGTGAGGAGGGGGGGGCTTCAGATGGTTCTATGTTGTATTATTGAAAATGAGTCCCCAGATATTGAACCCTGCCCCAGTTGCTTCTGACTCCACCTGGCAGAAGGGTTATACCTATTTATGTATGTATTAATAAGTGGGGGGTAATAATTTGTGATTATTACTTTTAGTTTGGTGCTGTGTTATGTTTGCATTTGACTTTTAAAAATCAGCCATGAGGTTGGAAATGTGACAGTAGCCATCCAAATCAGTAGCTACTGAAATCTGCCATGTGACAAAGGTGTACGTGTAACCTTTGGTAACTCTGACATATACCATGTGACTGGAACTAGGCAATAAAGGCCAGTCCCTTGCCAGCATTCATGTCTGTCATACCTTTGTTACAACATTCAAAAGCCTGTGATGTCTTCAAGCAATTTCTGGTGACTCAGAATGAGAGTCCTGCATTCCAAAGAAAGTCAGGTGTTAATACTCAGATGAGAAAAACGTAGTAATTTCAGCTAGCTCATAGTGGTGGGTGGAACTTCTGGGCTCAGTCATCCTATAAAAGAGGCTAATGCCTCTTTTTGAACAAGAGAGAATTAGAGGCTGCTTCAGAAGCAGTTCTCCAGGGACAAATGAATATGGTATAATAATTTAGACTGAGGTTTATGTGTTGTTTATATTTGAGTCATCAATAAAAGCAAACCCTTTGAGGGGCTAACTTTGGACTACATATGATAGTGTTGTAATCTGATCAGAGCGTCTGCTGTTTACAGGCTCTCTACAAATTGAAGAGATATAAAATAAATAGTGATGGCAAGATCATTTGTTTTAAAGTGTCATTCTTTATAAATACAATCTGCCCCCTTCAGAATGCCTAAGGATATCTGTTGATTGTAGGAAGGAAATAATCTGCTACTTGAATAAAAAATTAGATTGCCTTAAATTATTGGGCCCCTAGCTGCCTGACAAATGAATTTAAAATGCTAAAGTATGTCTCCTTCATCAATACACTTAGTTAATTACTAATCCTCCTAAGGATTTAAGACTTTAAATAAAATAAGAAATCCTGATGTATGAGTCCAGGTTCCAACCTGAATCTCTCACATGTCTTGTACAACAAATATGGATACTAATTAATCATTTGTGAGATTATCTGCATTGTCTACATGGTGCATAATACTCTTCTAATGTGGAAATTCTCATTTCTTTTCCTAAGACAAAACTCAGCTTATCCTTTACTATGAAGCTCCAACTGGCAGCTCCATATAATTTGGAAATACATTACTGAATATATAGAAGAGAGCGCAGACTTAGGAGAGCTAAGAACTCCTCGGTTCTAATTCTAAATCTGATAATGGCTCCCTCTATATTTTAATCTGCATTCCACATATTAAATGAAGATAATACATAGAAATTTCTTTGGAGACATTAAAAGAGGTAATTAATGAAGGTTTGAAAATCACTTTGAAAATGAAAAGTGCATCATAGATATTAAATATTATTGATATATGGTGCAAAAATAAATTAGGACTAAATTCAAGAAATTGGTAATGGGATACAAAGCCTTTCAAATCAAGGTTGCTTTAAATCTAGCTCAATACAATAGTCACCAAAATTTGACACAATCCAACAGTTATTCTGTGAGTTGTACAAAATGAGTTAGGGTGCATCTGGACAGCACCCTTCTGTAGGAATAAGCTACGCAATTTGTGCTATGCAAATTGAGTAGCTTATTTTAAGTCTAGGTTGTAAGAGCTTATTTTGAAACTTGGCGCTGTGTAGACAGTGCCAAATTTCAAAATAAGGCACTATTCCGACAAATCCCTCAACCTTCATAGAACTAGTATTACAGGGATGCTGGAATAGTGTGCCTGCTATTTCGGGAAATAGTGAGAGTGTTTAAAGACATAGCATTGCTATTTCGGGATACTTCCAGTATCCCAAAATAGCACCACAGTCTAGACATACTCCTAGTTATCAGACCATCTCCTGCAGCTTCATGTGCAAAACCTCACATAAACAGAAGAAAAAAACCAGGCTATATTAATTACTGTCATTAACACATGCAGCTCCTGTGATTATATTTTAGTGGTGAATTTTATTTAGTATAGTCTGAAATAGTCCAAGTCTATAGACCATCAGAACATATCATTTACATGGGCTGCTGCAAAGTAGGCTTTTGAGGGAAATCAGCTTTGAATGTTAAGGAAGGGGCTTTCTGGGATGCTTCATACTTGGTTTTGCAGTTTCTGCCAGGGCCACCTGTGGCCAGATTTTCAAAGAGATTTGGGCATCTAGTGGAATTTTCAAAAATTCCTAAACAGGCTGTTAACCTGCTTTACCTCCTGGAATGCTTTTGAAAATCCCAGTAGGTGCTTATCTTTAGGCATCGGAATATCTTTGCAAATAGAACACTGGGCAGGTACCTTTTTTAATAGAAAACATGAATCCAGGGTTAGATATCCACAAAGCAACATGAATCCTAAACATATCTAGGTAACTGTAAGACAAAATATATTCCTTTTACTCTGTGGGAAATATCATTCCATTGTGATCCTGCAGGAGTCCAGGATGTTCACATCTATTGTCATTCTTCTACCAGCAAAGCATTCTCACTTATTAGCAGGCCCACAACACAGTCTCCACTGCGTGTGTCCTACCTCCATCACTGAACAGGCTCACATCTAACTTGTCTCCACTGTCTTATCTTTGCCAACTTCCTGTGTTTGGACTGTTTCCTACTCTTTCTAGAACTTAGTCCAAAAGTTCCAGAATTGCATCCCAGTGAATTACCAAAACTGCTCCTGAATGTTATGCCTTATAACAGGGCTGAAGTTCTACCAGAGTTGAGGTTCATGTATGGGAGTAACTTTGAATAACTGACACAGAGATACTGTGTGTGACTGGCAGTTTTCCCGTGGAACAATATGGTTAAGTAGGGTGAGCCAAAGCAAAGCTGCTCCAGAGAACAGACTGGATTGCATTAAGATGAGGATGATAATTAACGCACACTATCTCTGATGTAACATTTTTTGCCAGTAGATTAGGAAGTCAACATAATTATCGCTATTTTACAGATGGAGAAACAGAGGCACCTATCTGGGATCAGCAGTAAGAGATCAGATTCAGTAGTGCATTTGAACAACTGGTAGCAATGTAGTGCTTGTGTTCATTGAGTTGCTTTATATGGAAGAAGGTCAAGAATTCAAAGGTGGGAAAAAAGATATTATCTGAAGGGAACACTGAGTCTGCACACAGGATACTACTCTATTCCATTTAGCCTTTAGCCATCTCTAGCAATAAAGAATTAAAGGATAAAAACATTATCTTAACTTTCCTTGTGTTTTCTATAGAACCTGAGATGTATTTCATTGTGCTTAGGTTAATACTGTACCTTTATTTTTCTGACAGAATTTATTTTTACCATCTGAATGTTTAATTTTGTGAATATCTGTAAACATAAAAGCACTTTTATTTTAATTAGATTTTTCTGGTTTGATCTTGAGGGGTTTTTTAATGCTAGTCACCCCACTTTGGAGGGGAAAGATCTGGAATGTAAGAGATATATCATGTCTTTGAACCCAGGCTATGTCTACACTGCACAGTTATTTCAGAATAAGCTATTCCGGAATAGTTATTCTGAAATAGCTTATTTCAAAATAGCATGTCTATGTGGCAGAGAAGCCTCAAAATTAGTCTGAGGCAGGGTTTCCTAATGTAGATGTGCTATCTCGATTTACAGCCCCAGGAGGAATAACTTAGAATGGCCCTGGTGAGGGACTATTTTGAAATAGCAGAAGTGGAGCATCTATACATGCTCTATTCCAGAATAGCTATTTCAGAATAGGTGTTATTCTTTGCAGAATGAGGTTTACAAAAGTCAGAATAAGCCGTCCATTATTTCAAAATTATTTCAAAATAATGGAATTGCTGTGTAGACATTTGCATAGTTATTTCGTAATAATGGCCGTTATTCCGAAATAACTTTGCTGTGTAGACATACCTTGGTGATCTTAATCTTACACTCATTAAGAGAGAATGTGTTTGGGGAATAGGCAATGCAAGATGGCATTTCCAAGCTTAACTGGCATAGAGTGTGCATCTGGGAAAGGATAGCTAGTTATGTAAGCACTCACATTACATTTGAAAGTATCCATGGCTGCTCAGATCCCAGTAAAAAGCCAGAAGTGGAAGACATAAGGGCTGTGTCTAGACTGGCAAGTTTTTCCGCAAAAGCAGCCGATTTTGTAGAAAAACTTGCCAGCTATCTAGACTGGCCGCTTGAATTTGCGCAAGAACACTGACGATCTAATGTATGATCGTCAGTGTTCTTGCGCAAATACAATGTCTCTCCCGTTCGGGAAAAAGCCCTCTTGTGCAAATGCTTTTGCACAAGAGGGCCAGTGTAGACAGCTGAGAACCGTTTTGTGCAAAAAAGCCCCGATGGCGAAAATGGCGATCGGGGCTTTCTTGCTCAAAACCGCATCTAGAGTGGCACAGATGCTTTTCCGCAAAAAGTGCTTTTGCGCAAAAGCGTCCGTGCCAATCTAGATGCTCTTTTCCGCAAATGCTTTTAACAGAAAAACTTTTCCATTAAAAGCATTTGCAGAAAATCATGCCAGTCTAGACGCAGCCAAGATGACTTCCTCTTCCAGAGTAAGTGTCTTTGGAGTTAAGGATTCTCTACATAGTCTGCTCAATGATCTCTTTCCTTTGGCACAGATTTACCATTTCTCAATAGTAAAAAGTTGTAAGTTAATTTTCCCTGCAGTCTTTTGAATTTTCATTGTCATGTGGAAACTGCTTTGAAGTATTAACTTTCAGCTAAGGGAATCCATAACAATCATTCTCTTTTATATTAGGATTGTGTTGGCAGAGCCAGCAAAGTATGCACATTCATCACTGAGTAACATGTGATATTTACAATGGTAAACCTTGTCCGAGCTCTGCCCTTCTCATCCTTTTTGACCATTGAGGATCCTGCATTTGTCATGTCCTGCATGAACTTTTCCAGAATAGGATGATTCCAAGCCAATGGGAGTGGTGGGGGGGAAAGCATGCAGGAAAGTGCTAGCTTCCCTGTGCTGTCCTTTCCCCAGCTCTGGGGGGGAGAATGAGGAGGAATGGCAGAGTGCAGAACCATTTCCATTTCCCATGGGCCACAGGATTTGTAACTATCAGTCACAGCTATCTTATTATTAGCAATCCTTCACTTTTATATTTCAATGTTCTATCAGTCTGTATTATCCTACTTTACCCCCTTAATGTATTAAGGGAAGCAGGAAGGGCTGGAGGGCATACTAGGATTCTTTAATGTCAACTACTCTTTATCTTCAGCAAATATGGACTTGTCAGGGGATTTTTGTTCAAAGCCCAAAGCCTTATATTTGTAATTATTATCAAATCTTGTCAATGATTTTCCTGTTACAAATGTTGAAGTGCTTCTGTTTTAAAGCCTTCATATATAGTTGCTTTTAATAGTACTCCAACAGCTGAATGAAATTGTTGTTATTGTTTTTTTAAACCAAAAAATACTCTACCAATTTTGAGAATTTGAATCCTCAATTTACATTTCACAAACAACATGTATTTTCAGTGGGCCTATGGCATGTTCAGGAGAAGCTGGAACTACCATAAAGCTGGAATATTTGGAAGATACAGAATCACCCCATGTGACTTAGATTGGAAAACATCCCTGTGACCACAGAAAGCCTAATCAAAATAAGTGTCCAGCTACAGTGCTGCTGTGAGTCACATAAAAGAGTGCAGTTGACACAAATACTTGAAAAGTAAGTCAACTGAACTTCATTCAACACACATTGAGGTGGAAATGTAGTTAGATAATAAGCCCCATGTTTTGAATGGGTTCACTGTAAAATTAGATATGCAAAGATTAAAATACAGATGAGACTTTCTGCATCACTGAAACAAGAAGAATTCAAGTGTGTGGGTGGGTAATTACCACAAGACAATAAGTTGCCTCATATTTAGAGTCACCGACATTTTTTAATCACATTACCTCTCCCTGTTCTGTTTTTCTGATGTATCATTGTGCGACAGTATCCCTGATACCATTTCAGTCACTCTTTGCCTCTTTAGTTTTTCAATTATAGATAATTACTAGCCATGTGAGTAGAAGCGATCTGGAATTTATTCTCAGGTAAATTTTCTAAGCACCCATGTGTCATAGGTGCTTAAATCATGGTGACTTGCAATAGAATTTAGCCTCCAAAGTCATTAAAGGACTTATGAAAATGTTTCCCTTCTAGCTTCAATACACATAAGGTTCTCAATGGTAAAAAGTGAATGCATTCTCCAATAGCCTTACCAGATCTAATCAGTGTTGTTGTTATAGGCAGAGCAAGCAACAATGCCTAGAATTAAGTTTTCCTTACACTTTTCCCTTATAGGACCCTTATAATATTTCCAGACTTGAACCATTCATGCTGAAAATTTCCTTGCAAGGACTGGAGTCTGCCTCAGGATGATTATTTTTGGAAAGTTTCTTCTAAAACCATTCAACCAAGAAGATCGAAGGAGGGAAAGGGGGACTATGGGGCTTTTTTTGTTGTTGTTGATTTTTTTTTTTTTTTTTTTTTTGCTCATATTAAGAAAATTCTTTCTACCATTTCACTTACAAGTTTTAGCATCTCCATGCTTGAAATGTGGCAAGAAGGAAATGTTCCTTTATCAGGAATGAGCTTTTTGCAATCCCCATGAAAATTCATCCAGATTTGGCCAAGGTCCAAAAAAATCTGTTTGCACATACTCCAAACAGTTTTGTTGGATTTGGCAGCTAAATTCTCTAAAGATCCCAGTATCCATCCACACTGAGCATGTGCCATATTACAGAAGATGATCCCTGCAACTGCTGACATGCAAGGCACCACAGCTGCGAGCAGAGAGGCTCTCTCTCCTGTGCTTTTAGTGCTCCCCTGCCCTGGCTGTGGCCTAGACCCCAGCTGGGAAGAAGCAGTTACACCAGAATGAAGGTTGAGAAAGGTCAGGCATAGGGAGAGAGGGTTGTAGAAGCCAGTGGGTAAGGAGGATTGGCAGGGGAGGGTGGAGGAAGCAAAGGGAGAAAGGGACACTGGAGCTCATGGATGATGAACAAGAATTAAGGTCGTTGAAACCAAAGGTAATAGACTGGTACAGAGGAAGGGGAACAGGAGCCAGGAAGATGTGGCGTGGATAGGAGCAGAGGCATAGGTGCTGACTCTGAGGATGTTCTGGGGCTAAGGCACCCAAGACAGCAAGCCCCCCCATGCCTCTTGCCCGCTGATGGCTCTGCCAGCTAATTCCTCCCCCTCCCTTCCAGTGCCTCCAGTTTGCTGCAATCAGCTGTATTACAGCATCTGTGATGCTTTGGAAGGGAGGGGAAAAGTGGGGATGGGGTGCACTCCGGGGAAGAAGTGGGAAGAGGCAGGAAAGAGGCAGGGTGGGGGTGGGGAGTTGGGGGAAGGGATGAGGTGGGAGTGGGGCCTAAGACAGTGCAGGGACAGGAAAAGGTAGAACGTTGGGAGTTTGAGTGAAGGGGTCATATGGGAGGGCCTGAGGCAGAGCAAGGGGTTGAACACCTCCTGGGCCTGGAGAAAGTTGGCAGCAAAGGTGAAAGAGAGCAGAAGCAATGAGCAGTTTGCGTGAACAGGTGCAGAGGGGCACTAGAGTTTTGGCATTTCCTGACTTTGCAACCTTAATGTGCTTTTCACATATTTTGTATGGATATAGTATTGTCTACAATTAAATTGAAGCATTTGACCATTTTTTTAATCTTACAGCTTTTTGTCTTTAATAACGAACTCATGTGCAACCATGGCCAGCACTTAGTATCCCAAAAGATCAAAATGTGGGTTTCATTTGAAAAATGACTAAAAATGGCATTGTGGTCTTATTTCCTTTCAGCTATTTCCATTTTGTATGTACTCAATTTATAAGTAAACATCTTTTCTAACAGCCAGCGTTGAAAACCCAGTAGGGATCAGAAAATAAAGCTGGGTTCTTTCTACCTTATTCATCATCACTAGTATGACAGTTCTATAAAACAAACTATTCTCTCAGTTACACATATGCAATTTTTCAAAATTAAACCGTCCATAATAACGGTACAGATTGTGTCTTCAATATATTTGCACAGATATATTCCTTAATTTGGTTAATGATTTTGGTGATCCATGGAAAGGAACAGAATCCATACTTTTAGTTATCTCCAGAAGGGTAGCCGAGTTAGTCTGTAACAGGAAAAACTTAAAAAACAAGAAATAGTCTAGTAGCACCTTAAAGACTAACAAAACATGTGAATGGTATCATGAGCTTTCGTGGGTACAACCCACTTCTTCAGATGACAGGAGTATTAGAAGTCCAGATCCAAGAAAAAATAAGGGAGGAGGAAAGGGGGGGGGGGGAGGAGGGAAAAAAGAGAAAAAAGGAAGGGAGGAAAAAAAGGAGAGACAGTGAGTAGATGGTTCAAATAGTTACAAGAGGCTGATAAGAACAATTAGCACCTCCATTGGTTGGTTGGTTGGTTAAGTCATTAGGATGTGGAAGGTAGCGTGGGAGCCAGCTGATGTCCTTATTCATATCATTTGCATAAGAATTAAACTTCTGAATGAAGTTAAGTTCCAACCCTTCTCTGTGTATTTGGTTTGTGGAATTGGCCTGAAACAAAACGGTGACTTGGAGATCCATTAATGACTGTCCAGGCAGATTAAAGCACTCTCCAACAGGTTTTTGTGTATTGCCATATTGGATTTGTGTCTTTAATTCTTTCCGGTAGAGATTGTCTAGTTTGGCCAATATACATTGCAGTATATACATATTTGTTGTTTTTTATGGTTTTACTTTTAGTTATGTTCGCTCTGCAAGGCTAATAGGGACGCAATGCAGTGAAAGATGATTTTTGTCACTCCTCTCCACAAATATGACTAAATGCACACAGGGTGAATGAAATTCACTTTTTTTGCAGAGGTCCAGTACAAGGCCCACACATTACTTAAATCCCTCTTAAACCCTATTCCGAAAGCTTACATGGGATTTATGTTGGCCATAGCCCTTTTCACAGGGATTAATTTAATAAAAGTGTCATTTTTACATAGTTTTTGGAGTAAAATTGCATTGTAAAATAAGGAAGTGGCACCATCTTGTGGGTGAAAGTAAAACAATTTCTTAAAGTGAATTTAGACAATATTTCATTTTACTCTTCCCTCATTTCTCTCTAATATTTCTTCAAGGATCCACAGAATTCTACAGAGATGACTAACACATGTTAAGCATTTAATTTTGTCAGAAACCTTTAGAGCACAGCCACCCAAAAACAGATCAGATGTATTCCATTTTGGTAAAATGAACATACTCTGTTCACTTATATGGGATACTTCGGCTGATACTCAAAATGATCTGTGAAAATCCATTGTGAAGCTAAACCCACTCTTACCAAAATATTTAATGACTGTAGTTTAATATTTGACAAACTTGATCTTCTGCTGTGTTTTATAAATGCTATCAGTTGAAGAATACTTATCAAACTGTTAGCAATCACACTAAGCCTAATTAAAATATAATTATGAAGACTTTCTGATCACCTATTCCACTCACTTTTTCACACACTTCAGTGCTTCCTGGCATAAAGTAAGATTGAAACCATATGGCTGCTCCTGTGGTATTTTCCAGACTAACTACAAACATGAACCAGTAGAAATTGTTCCATAAAACCTGTTCTCAAATGATTTCCAGCCCAATTTAGTACACACAAGAGGTCTGAATAGCTCAGAAAATTCTTAGGTAACCATCCAGGCTTCCAAATTTTGTCTAAATTATTTGAATGAAAGAAAAATTGACCCATGTGAACCTTCATCCAGAATTCAAAGTTAATCAAATCCAAGCTTGTTTTGAAGTTCCAACTCACTTGGTTAATTTGATTGTCATGTGTGTTAATTTTCATATTAATTACCAGGTGTTTTATATGTCTTCCTTTTGAACTACCTGAGAACTGACTCTGATAAAATAGAGTTTTTTGTGCAATATTTTTGACCTGGCTTAAATCAGAAAGCAACAGAAACTCTGGGAGAAAATCTGTTCTTGTGATACTACCGAGACAGAAGATACCTAAAATCTATACACTATTATTTGAATAAACTTTACATATGCCTCCAAAGCTTTTGAGGTTTTTCCTTCATTTGTTACTATATTTAAAAGGATCTTTATTATTTAAAATGAATCCATGGACTGCCATTTGTCTGCCATTCAACTCTTATGCCATCCCCCGATCTAACAGATGGACAACTTGATTGGATCTGCAAGGTACTGGACATGTTTAAGATAAAGAGGAGGAAGTGTATGCAGGGATAGGCACCTACTCTCCAAGTGCCGCATTGCTATTGGTCAGCCTGAGAGAGACGAGACAACTTGCTCTGGCTTCCCAAAGTCATTTATTAAAATGCAGTGTCGGGTTTTTCCGGCCTTTTGCCACACATCTAGCTGAATCCACCCTACCTCCCTGTAATTATGTAGTATATTATTGTATTGTCAGGTTGCTGTGGCTCTGACTGATTGCTTGTTCAAGGAATTTGGGAAGCTGAGGAAATAGTGCCCTTTCTAATGTGAAATCTTTATAATGTTGTGGCCTGCTGTTTAAAATCTACCCCTGTCTGTCTTCATTGACCTGCATGTCCTGATCAAAGGGGCAGTACACCTTTTCTTTGATCTTCAGTATAATGGAATTGCTAGGTCCAATACAGGAGTTTTAGATTTTTTAACGGGCTGCAGTAGAGCAAATTGGTAGTGAGTGATCTTCAAGCATGGTTACATGGACAACAGCATAGATTTCTACGGGCCAAGCCTTTCCACTCAATTCAATAGTAAACATCCCATTATTTCAATGAAATCAAGATTAGATGGTTTGGGACAGATTCTCTGCTCATGTAAATTGTCCTGTCTCCACTGAAGTCAATTTATGCCAGTTGAGGGATCTGCCCCTTTCTGTGCTACATTTTGAATGATGTGTTTTTCTTGATGAGTGGTGACTTGCAACATGCTGTTGTAGCTGTCATTTAATGCGTAATTAAGCATTACTCAAAATTAACAACATCATTCCTCCTGCGTGCGTCTCTGGGTGGTATAATAATCTTCCATAAGGAAACAGTGTAGTTGTTTGTGCTGTTTCCCATACTGTAGTCCAAAGAATTTATCCAACTCCCATTAAAGCCAGTCTTTCCATTAATTAAAACAGGCTCTAAGGCACCAAATTATCCTCTTTGGAATTTATGATCTAATGTCTTATTAGTGCATCCTTATTAGGATTCCCTTCCCTCCCTCTCCTGATTTATGTTCAGCTAAACTCGAACAGATAGTTATTAAATACAGGAAGTGAAATGGCATGCTGAGTCACTGCACAGAAATCAATAGAAAGAAGCTGCTATGCCTGCATACATACTGTAACAAAACAGGACTATGGAATGGTGTCTTCAAACTTTTACGGAGACAGTGAAGAAGACTACATTTCTTCTTCAGATCATAAATTTAATCACACAACCTAAGCCAAAAACACTCGATTGAAACATTATGCTATTGCTAAAGCAGTCATTAAAGTGAAGGATGGGCTTTCATTAGTCTCCTAGGGTATGTCTACACTACAAAGTTAGTTTGAATTAACTTTCATAGGTGCTACACATGCAAACCGCTAGTTCGAACTTAATTCGAACTAGCGGAGCGCTTAATTTGAACTAGGTAAACCTCATTCTACGAGGACTAACGCCTAGTTCGAATTAAGTAGTTCAAATTAAGGGCTGTGTAGCCACTTAATTCAAACTAGTTGGAGGCTAGCTCTTCCCAGCTTGCCCTGGTGACCACTCTGGGCCAAGCCAGGGAAACTCTTCTGCCCCCCTCCCGGCCCCGGAACCCTTAAAGGGGCACGGTCTGGCTACAGTGCCCATGCCAGGTGCAAGCCTGCCAGCACCCAGCCAGCAGACCCTGCACCTGGCACGGCATGAGCCAGCCACCCGCTGCCACCCAGCCCTCCGCCTCTTCCCAGGACCAGGCTGGAGGCTCCCAGGAGCCTGCCCAGGGCCGCAAGAGGCGGGCGCCCGCCTGGTCTAGTGTGGAGATCGTGGACCTCATCGAGGTTTGGGGGGAGACCTCCAACGTCCACGACCTCCGCACTAGGCACAGGAATGAGGCCGTCTAGGGCAGGATAGCTGCCAGCCTGGCCACCAAAGGCCACATGCGAACCCAGGAGCAGGTTTGCATGAAAATCAAGTTGGTCCAGTGAGACCCCCGACCCTGAGCCCTGAGCTTAGAACATAAGAACATAAGAATGGCCATACTGGGTCAGACCAAAGGTCCATCTAGCCCAGTAGCCTGTCTGCCGACAGCGGCCAACACCAGGTACCCCAGAGGGGATGGACCGAAGACAATGACCAAGCCATTTGTCTCATGCCATCCATCTCCAGCCTTCCACAAACAGAGGCCAGGGACACCATTCCTACCCCCTGGCTAATAGCACTCCATGGACCCAACCTCCATGACTTTATCTAACTTCTCTTTAAACTCTGTTATAGTTCTAGCCTTCACAGCCTCCTGTGGCAAGGAGTTCCACAGGTTGACTATTTGCTTTGTGAAGAAGAACTTTCTTTTATTAGTTTGAAGCCTGCTACCCATTCATTTCATTTGGTGTCCTCTAGTCCTTATATTATGGGAACTAATGAAGAACTTTTCTTTATTCACCCTCTCCACATCACTCATGATTTTATAGACCTCTATCATATCCCCCCTCAGTCTCCTCTTTTCTAAGCTGAAAAGTCCCAATCTCTTTAGCCTCTCTTCATATGGGACCTGTTCCAAACCCCTAATCATTTTAGTTGCCCTTTTCTGAACCCTTTCCAAGGCCAAAATATCTTTTTTGAGGTGAGGAGACCACATCTGTACACAGTACTGAAGATATGGCATACCATAGTTTTATACTTCCCCTCCTCCTTCTTCCCCTGGCTTCCCCCTTCCAGCTCCCTCCTCCCAGGTTTCCCCCTCCCCTCTCCCACCCTCTCTCTCACCTCCTTTTCCCAGTCTCCCCAGAGGTTAATCCCCCACCCCCAGTTTTGTTAAATAAAGAGAGTTTCTATTTTTGAACACGTGTCCTTTATTTTTTACATCAGGAAGGGGGGCTAGGGAGGGGTAAGTGGAAGGAGGTGAGGGAGGAATGGGGCACGAGCCCCTGATGGGGAGGACTGGGGTGGCTCTGCGGGCTCCTCGGGGTGAAAGCTCTCCTGCAGGGCCTCCTGGATCCTGACAGCCCCCCGATTGACCCCCCCGGATGGCAGCCTGCGGCAAGTGCAGCCGGGCTGACGGCTGAGTGCTGTGATGTGCCGAGTGTGGGCACTCAGGGCACTCCAAGACAGGACTGCTTTGCTGTCCCTCATCGAGGTAGACAAGCAAGTGGGGAACCCTGAGAACTGTCTGTCCGGGGTGGGGGTTGGGTCCCTTTAAGCACAGAGCTCAGTTAGCCTCAGGCAGCAGCTCCACACTCTAAGTTCTAACCTGATGCCCTGCCGGCACTGGTTCCGGCCAGCCTTAACTTCAGTTCAGGGTCCACTCAATGTGGACATGCTAGTTTGACTTAGCAAAATGCTAATTTGAATTAGTTTTTAGGTCTAGGTGCACTAGTTCGAATTAGCTTAGTTCGAATTAACTAATTCGAATTAAGTTAGTTCGAATTAGTGCTGTAGTGTAGACATACCCCTAGTTTTTAGCTGTTTTTCACTTTTTTTTCAGCCACATCCTTTCTTTTTTATTTTTTTAAATATAAAATACATATGAAAAACAAGGAAACAAGGGGGAAATGTTGATACTGGCATAGGACATCAAATTCTAGAGTCCAGTTTTAAAATTCAGATTGAAATCCATGCTTTTCAAAATTCAGTCTTTTCCAGATCTGTTGTTCCAAGTAACTGCTAAGGTGTGCTGTTTAGATTCACATCTAGACTTGAATTTCCTCAACATTCTCAGGAATACAGATCGACTGTTCTAGACTTGACTCAGCTTTGATTACAGTAACAAAAAGTTATTGATTGAGAATCTGAATATTTCAAAGTCAAGAAACGCAAAGCCTCAGAGGAGTAACTGTGCTAGTTTATTTCAGCAAAAATAACAAGTCCTGTGGCATTTTAAAGACTAACAAATGTATCTGGGCATATGCTTGCATCTGACAAAGTGAGCTCCAGTCCATAAAATCCTATGCCCAAATAAACTTGTTAGTCTTTAAGATGTCACAGGGTTCCTTAAAGAAACTCATAGTTATGGTTCCATCTTTCAGCAACTCAGTCACATTGAACATGTATTTTAAGAGTTTATCATTAGCAATCTGAGCAGAGGGACAAGCTACTGCCTATTAGGGATGTAAAACCCCCATTTAATTGGCTAAGCAGTTAAATGTAATATTTAACCATTTAACTGATTAAAAGGGGGAAGCAGGGGACCTAGAATGCCTCCCCCATCACAGACAGGGGCTGCTCTGGCCAGGCTGAAGCACCACCCCCTCCTGTGGTGGGCCCCGTGGGGCTGAACCAGTCCCCCTGCCTGTGGCAGGGGGGAGCTGCTCCAGCCCCCACTGGCTAACCAGAATCAGTAAGCCGCACCTTAAGGGTGAGGCTTACTGGTTAACCATTCACATCCCGATTACATATGGGCAGAGGGATGCCCTAAGTTTGCAGTGGAAACCTGGAGCCAAATTCTGATCACAGCTTCACTCCAAATGTACACAAGTGTACCTAACTTCAGCAGAGTTACACCAACAACTGCCAAATCTGCAAGCTGAATTTGGCCTGAGTATCTATGAATTTCCCAACTGCTGTACATTTAAATTACAATGATGCATTAACATAGTTATTTGTATTTTATTTATACGTTTGTCTGAAATGAAACTTTCAAAGGAAATAAGACCATTTAGGAAAATAACCACCCTTTTTTTCACTTGTCTTGTGAGGCTGCTTTACCCATTATTCCCATAGGCAAATATTATTTAAATAACTCGAATGTGTTGGCTTGTTCTGTACTATATCACATCTTTTTGGTTAGATATTGACATGTTCTAATCCAACAACTCCTGACTATTAAATTTGCATATGGTTATATAGAATGTACAAAGGCTATTCACTAACGCACCGCAGCTTAGTGCCCACAGAGCCATAAAATTGCCTGTTCATCAGTCTTTAGAGAGTAAATGTCTTAGGATTTTACATTTAATCTACAATATATTTGAGAGAGTTTGTTCATCTATCTCTCTGGGTGTCCCTCTGTCTGTGAGTCTGTTCAAGAACTCATCCTAAATGGTAAAAGCTAGGACCACCAAATTCGGTATACAGCTTCCTCTTATCAGAAGTTAAAGCAAGGTAGGGGTTTGGTTGTACCAAGAAAATTGGATGTGTCTGGAATGGGATTGCTAATATATCTCATATGGGATTGCCTCTCATAAAAACCATACACAAAAGAGACAGAATCACAAAGGGGCTGACTCATGGCGTGTTCCCCCCACCTTCAAATCCAGGACTGCTCCAGCTCCCAGCCTCTCACCCCTCTGAGCACCCTTTAAGGGGGAGGGGGATGAAGCTCCTCACAACCCCCATTCATACGAGATAGCTGGCTGTTCCACTTTGTGAGGGAGTGAGGGGGAAAGTGCAGTTTGCTGCATTATTCATGCTGGCTGGGGAGCGCAGGGGGCAGACAAACCTGGACCTCCCCCAGCATGAGGACGTGCATCTCTCCCCAGCCATGCCCGCTGGAACTGCAGTGGTCATGGAGAGGTGTTTCTCACGCGACTCCAAGCTGCTTTGATGAGAAAGGGCTGAAAAGTCCTGTCTCCACAGGGCAGCCTTCATACTGAACCCAGCCCCACCCCGGAACAATGATTTAATTTCATTTTATTTTCCAAAAAACAAAAATTGAGTTAAGAACACAAGCAACACTGGGTAAATCTAGTCTGTCATATTTATTTATCAATATATTTTGACATTCTATTATGTGCTTTCCAAGGGTATGGCTATACTGGGTTATTTTTTTCGGAAGAGGTATGCAAATAGCGCTCACATTTGCATACCTTCTTACGATTTTTTTCCGGAAGAGGCTTTTCTGCCATTTGGCCCCATCTACACGGGGCCAAATGTTGGGAGAAAAAACCTCTTTCGAAGGCCCCTGTAAACCTTGTTTTATGAGGAATAAGGGGGCTTTCAAAAGATGGTTTTCTCCGACATTTGGCCCTGGGTAGATGGGGCCAAATGGTGGAAAAGCCTCTTCCGGAAAAAAAACGGAAGAAGGTATGCAAATGCAAGAGCTATTTGCATACCTCTTCCGAGAAACAACAACAGAATAACCATACCCCAATAGTGTCAGTTGTCCCACTGTAGCAGCTAAAGTCTTAATGAACATAAACATTTGAAACATGTGTTCAGAGACTAATTTTTCTCCAGAAGACACAAAATCACTGAGTATTCCATATAATTGAAGATATGAGACTCTGGACTCTTCCGCCCTCACCTCCCGATTGGTAAATTAGAGACTGTTGTTATTAATACTCTTCAAACAACAACAAAAAATCTAAAGATAAATAACAATATGACACAGTGCATAAAGGCACATTGGTTAATTTTTCAGTTAAATGTACAGACACTGCAGATAATGGATTTCATAATTATCTGATTTAATAATTTGATTAAATAAAAACATTGTCATATAAAGACTTATCAAGGCAAATGTTTAGGTATATGCAAGTAACATTATAAATTGAGAATGAGTTATCACTTATTTCAGCAGATACTTTTTTCAGTGTAAATGTGATGTGATTTTTATCAGCTACATATGCAGAAATTTCTGTGTGTGGGGGGTGGACTGTGGGAGGGGCTGGTGGCTTCCCCGCCCCAATGGCCCAGCCCTGCTCCCAGCCTCACCCTTCTCCCAGTCAGCTGGGGCATGGGGGAGGGAAGCTGGGGCAACGCACTGCTCTTGCCTTCCTCCGGCCGGCCAGGGTACAGGGAAGGCATGGGCATTGGGTGAAAGCCCAGCTGGGGAAGGCAAGACCCAGCCCTGCCCCTTCCATCCAAGGCCCCACCCCTGGAGCCAAGCCCCGCCCATTCCTAGCCCAATCCTGCCTGGCTACATGGAGAGCTGGGGCTGTTGTGATGCAGCCCCTGTCCAGCCCTCCCCCGTGGCCAGGAAAAGCCATGCATCCCCACCATGGCCCCATGACCCCTGGTGGCCAGGCTGCTGAGCTGGACTGCCTTGCCTGGGGTCCCGGTCTACCATGCAGCCATTCAAGCCTTCCCTAGCAGCCAGGGGGAGCCAGGCTGCCGTGCTGCAGTCCCAGCCTTCCCCGGGGGCTGGACAGAGCTGGGCTGCCACGCCACGGTTCCAGCCTTCCCCGCCGGCAGCCCCAGTCTTAAGCAGTCAGGTATGTAAACAGTTTTGGGAAGGCTGTGCCTTCCCTTGCCTACATTACCGACCACTCATGGGGGGAGGGAGGCTCGGGCAACGCGCTGCCCCTGCCTTCGTCCAGTCAGTCGGAGCACAGGGGAGGGAGGTTTGGGCAATGTGGCTCCCCTGCCTTCCGCTGGTTGGCCAAAGCACTGAGGAGGGAGACTGAGGCAATGCGCCACCCCAGCCTCATGCTTACTTGGAGGACCATGGAGCGGGGGGTGCATTCACACCCTTAGCGCACACACCCTGCATACGGGCCTGTATATGTTCTTTCCGGAAAACTGCAGATTACAGCTTTAGGATTTGTGGGCCAGATCCTTATCCCTTGTTTGCATTCTATCTGCTTTGCTCCAGTCAGCAGGCAACCCGCTATCCTGCTAGTGTGAGGAATGTCCCCAGATGACATAGAGCTGGTGTAATCATCTTCTACAGCCTGGTTTTTTAGCCCTGGCCTAGCATATTGACATGGTCCAGGAAAAGGGAGGCATGGATGTAACACCACTCCAATCCAGCAACACTGGGCTGTCAATATGGCAATTTGAGGCCCAATACAGTTAGACATTATTTAAACCTGTCTTGAGGCATCTTTAAATTACAACAATGGACAAATGACCCTCTGTCTGACAGCAACAGTGTTGGGTGGAAATGTGGCATAAAGATGGCATGAAGCTACTTTAGTCTCCTACCACATCTGTGCTAGACATGTCATTTATGGAGATGAGGATATGATCAATGTCATGTACATTCTACCACATAACTCTTAGCTAGACATTAGAAACATATATCTTTATTTCAGCAAAGTACCACACTCAAAACTCTGCAAGAATGTATTTTGCATTGGCTGTATTTTACTCTCCAGGTGGCAGTCAATGGCAAAAGCAAACGACAGCTGGCTAGAGACATAGAGCTGCCAACTTTTTTCTTCTGCTGCTGTTGATATTCAAATTCTTCCTCAGTGTCTGAGACACGTCGAAGTCGGTCAATGGAACCAGCAGGAATCAGTGGACAACTCTCATATGTCCAAAATCGTTCTCTTAGGCTATGACTAGACTGCACCCTCTTGCGCAAAAAAATATGCAAATGAGGTGAAGCGTGGAATATCACCACACCTCATTTGCATAATTAATCATAGAATCATAGAATACTAGGACTGGAAGGGACCTTGAGAGGTCATCGAGTCCGGTCCCCTGCCCTCATGGCAGGACCCAGTACTGTCTAGACCATCTCTGAAAAAAAGAGGAAGAACGGCTCTTGTGCAAGAGGGGGTTTTTGCACAAAAACGGAGCCCCATTAATTATGCAAATGAGGTGCAGCAATATTCCACGCTTCTGTGCAAGAGGGGGCAGTCTAGACATAGCTTTAAGGTATAGAAATGTCTGTGTCTCTAACCTAAGAATGATCCTCTCTCTCCCATATAAATACCAAGTTACTAGTTCTCAGTCCTGGCTAACTAAATTTGGGAAATATGTTTATATTTCCAAGATTAAGTGTTTACACCTGGTATTTTCTTTTGATATTACCATCTACTTTAGCTGGGTGCATGACTACACCTTTTACTCCATCTCACTTTCCCACTAATGTTACTTTCCCTCCCTTGTGACTTTTTTTGTGTGTAACTGCTGGTCTCTCCTCTTTCCTTTTCTGCTACTTTGTCGAATAAAAATATTTGGCAAACACAAATCTAAGAATACCTTTCCCAACATACAACTGTGAGAATGATTCTTTTGTCTTGTGTGGGAAATTTTAGCAAGTTGCTTTTTCATATCTAGTAGTATTCAGTTCAGAATACTCCTTGTTCTTGTAGTAACAGGCTCTCTTAAATCCCCAAGTCCAGGAACAAACTTGCTGACATAGTTGAACTCCCATTAACCCTTATTTCGTCAGTTTTGAGCAAATGATCCCACACATATAGAAACTAAATCATTACATTCTAGGAGGTTTTTTGAACAAACAAACTCCTCTTCAACAAATGCCACACAGACTATACTTAAGGAAAATTATTCACACAGTAATCAGCTATAAATGCTGACAAACTGGTTCTCTGCTGGTTTTCCTATTTGTCTATCAAACCTCCCTCTGACTCATTGCACTGACCTCTATGCAAAAGTAATATAGCAGCATTGATGTATTCCCAGATAGCCTCATTGTCTGTTCTATATGTTTCTAGTCTCCAAGCAACTGCTTGTTTTAGTCTAATGAATTTAAAAATATTTTAAGTCAGCAATTTGTTGTTATCTGTTATACAGATGTGGAAAAATCCAAGTCCACACCACATCACTGAACAAGTAAACTCAGGCTACAGCTACACTGCCGTTTTTTTGTGGAAGAAGATATGCAAATCACACTCTCATTTGCATATCTTCTTCTGATTCTTTTTGCAGAAGAGGTTTTGCTGCTATTTGGCCCCATGTAGATGGGACAGATGTCGGAAAAAAACTCTCTTTCACAAGACCCCTTATTCCTCATAAATTGAGGTCTACAAGGTCTTGAGAAAGAGGGGTTTTTTTCTGACATTTGGCCCCATCTACACAGGGCCAAATAGCAGCAAAACCTCTTTTGCAAAAAGAATCAGAAGAAGATATGCAAATGAAGTGTGATTTGCATATCATCTTCTGCAAAAAAATGGCAGTGTAGCTGTAGCCTCACTGTACATATTATGGAGTAGTAGCAAACAGTCCCTTGCTAATGTTCCAGATGAGTTTCCATGATAAATCCAATTCTAACACTCTTGTAAAATCTATAAGCACATCAGCTCAAAATTAGTAGGTGAGATCTGGGGCTGAGTTAGAATTTCTGTCAGATTTGACATTATTAAGGCTTTTTCTACACTGGCAATTGAGGGACAAAGATTTTGTTGTTTATGGGTGCTTAACTCCTTTCCCCCCAAAGACAAAAGCTTTGCCCCAGCATATACCAGTGTAAGCAATGCTTTGTCAAACAAATGCCACACGTGGGGTGGAAGCTTTTTGTCAGCAGAAGTGCCAACAGCATTTACATTGCCCAAGTTTTAGCAACACGGCCGTGTTGACATGACCATGTAGCTAAAAGCTGTATACTTTTATCCACAGTATTCTTTTAACTGTATACTTTTATCCACAGTATAGACAAAGGGACAGGGATTTTATGAATTCTGATGCCCTAAAAACAGGGACTTTCACCACAGCTCAAAACTCTTGTAGCATTTAATAGGGATGTTAAATCCCATTTAATTGGTTAACCGGTTAAACATTATACAGTAGAACTCCAATAGTCCAGCATCCAATTCTCCAGCTTCCCAATAGTCTGGCACCAAAATGGCAAGAGCCTAGTGAAGGGGTGGCCAGCCCGAGGCTCCTGACGGAAAAAAATTGCGGCTCCTGATGGAACCCGGGTCAGCCGCTCTCACAGCCGGGCCGCTGTGAGCCACATGCGCGCTCACGGCCTGCGCCGTTCCGCTCACAGCCCCAGTGCACTGCGTCGTACCCTGCACGTGCACACTGGGTCGCATACAGTGTCCCAGCCTGCACGTGCTAGCAGCCGGCCGCTAAGCGCAGGCAGCTACTTCGGGACCCGGACTTAAGGTTGGTGGGGAGAGATGCCTGGCTCTGGAGAAGGGGAGGGGGATTGGGAGGAGGATGGGAGGGGGGCGGTACGCATGGTATCCCAGATGCGGCACAGCGGCTCTGGCTCCAAGACCCGAGCATGAGGTTGGGGGGAGGGAGGGGGATTGGGTTACTGTAGGGCGGGGAGGTGTTTGGCTCTGGGGAAGGGAAGGGGAGGGGAGGGGGATTGGGTTGTGCACAGCATCCTGGCCAGCTCATGCTCAAAGCCGGCCGCTCAGCGCACGTGCCCAAGCTCCTGGAAGGAGACGCACAGCTGTAGCGGCGGCTCTGGGACCCGAGAATTAGGGTAGAGTGGGGGGAGGGGGATTGGATTGGGAGTATGCCCCCTCATAGTACCTCCTGATAATCTGGCATATCCAATAATCCAGCACCACCTAGGTCCCAAAGATGCCAGATTATTGGAAGTCTACTGTATCATGTTTAACTGGTTAACCAATTAAAAGGAAGGTTGAGGGAGGGGGTGCTCCAGCCCCATTGGCGGCCTTCCACCCACCACAGCCAGGCTAGAGTGGCCCCCCTGCCATGGACAAGGGCTGTCCCTGCTGGCAGGTCAGAGCAGCCCTTTCACTGCAGAGAGCCCTGCCGGGCTGGAACAGCTCCCTGCCATGGCAGGTGGAGAGCTGCCCCAACCAGTACTGGTTAACTGGAACCAGTAAGCCTCACTCATTGACAGTGAGGCTTAACAGTTAACCATTCACATCCCTAGCATTTATTAGCCAATTTTTGGGAGAGGGATGAAGACAGAGAGAAGCTAGTTGTCTAGTCTGTCTGACTCAAGCACCAATAATTACTTAATTACAAGCAGTCTTGAGAAGTTAACATTTTCATAGGAAAATTACTGTGGATGTTCACCTACAGCAAGCATATTTAGAGCTTCTTGGGATGAGCCCTGGCTGTTCTATGTACGTGTTTGTGATCTTTAGACACTATTGTAATACAAATAATAAATAAGAGGACAAAATAGTCAGTTTCTAGGGAATCAAAAAGCCCCTTCTCCACCCCTCCTTCATGTTGTTTTAAATTAATTTGCAAGCATGTGAAGTAGCCCTCTGCACACCACATCTGTTTATGTGTCATCTCATAAAAAATGTTTATAGTAGGAGAGACTACTTAATTAGTGTCGTGATAAGGTACCCATGAAAATACCAGTTTAAATAATTTGGCTCTTTGTGTTAACATTCTTCTAGAGATATGCATTAAGATCTTTAAAAAAACTGTATAATCTTTAAGAATCTACTCTCTTTTGGAATCTAAACAAGGTTCTTCAGAAAATACCAATGTCTCAGATTCACTAAGACTTTGGGATTTAACAATAGGACTGATTGTTGATCTTCTTGCCTCCAGCCCACTCATCACTAGTACCTACAAATCAGCATAACATTTTGCAAGTGATTTTTTTATATATCACTTTCATCTCCCTTTTAAGGTAGATAATAATGTGTTTACTTTTTTCTTTTATCCACAGATGACAAGCTGCCATACTGGTTAAACATTCTCTTTTTTTCTACAAAAAACCAAAACAGAGAAAAATATATTTTTCCAGGCAAATTGTCTTTCCTAAAAATGGATGGGAACATTTTATCCAATCTCTTGGAAAATATAGCATAGAAGGTAATGCAAATCTGGCCATAGGTAGACAATTATTAAAAACTCTTACACAAATATTTGAGCTAATGCCTCTGTTATTTTATGAACAGTTCAGGAAAATGTATGCCTTTTTAAAAGACAAACATTAAAAAGGGTCATAGTGACTGAAATGAATCATAGAACTGAAAGGAACCTTGAGAGGTCCTCAAGTCCAGTCCCTGCACTCATGGCAGGACCAAGCACCATCTAGAGCAGCGGTTCCCAACTTTTTTTATACCACGGACCAGCAAACATATTCACAAACTTTTGGTGGACCAGATATGCAAATAATGAATATGCAGATAAAACATTACCTGTCCACCAAATTTACCCACACACCCGCTGACCCCGTCAGTGAACAATGAACATCCCTTTACCTCCAACCCCAGAACCCTCTGACCCCGTCCAGCCAACCCTGGTACTCTGTGTTTCTGTTTTATTAAACCTGCCGAACTCATCATCTGATATCCCCTGTATATCCCACTAGCTCCATTACATCACAATTCTGTCTTGCTAAGCCTGTCACCCCAGTGCCCACCATCTCCTGCTTCCCAACACCCCCTGTTGCCAACTTCCTTCTGTCAACCACCTTTGTCTTGCCTGGAACCTGTCCTGCATCTGCAGTTACTACCAGTCTTGGCACTCTGAGGACCAGTGACCTCCTGATTTAAATTAACAACCTTCCATTTCCCCAGATCCTGCCCCACCATTCCCAGTGCTCCCTGATCCCGTCCCACTACCACTGATACTCCTTGCTCCACAAACTCCATGACTGCCTGTTGTGCCAAACCCTGATCCTGCCCCACTGACCCTGCAACTGCCTGTTCCACAAGCTCTATAGCCCCCCGACTCTGCTCAGACACCCTCAGATCTGCTGCCTCCTGAGACAGAAACATGAACTATGCTGTACCTGGCTCCATAACCACTGACCCACTGCAACCCACCCCTCTTGCCCTTTTGACCTCTAATCCTTGTCCTCCCTCAGCCTCCCCCCACTTAACCCCTAGCCCCAACCCAGCCCCTTGCTCCCCAGTGCCTAACACCCTTTGACCCTCACCCCTACGCCCCGTGCCCTCTGACCCTTTAACCTCTGACCCCTAAAGCCCATGCCAACACCCTCTTGCACCATGATCCCACCACACCCTCACTCAACACCCCTTTGCCGTTAGACCTCACTCCACCACTGCACTACCTAGAGTGAGGCTGCCCCCTCTAGGGAGCATGGACATTACTGCCCCATGGACAGGGGGAGCAGCTGTTGGCAGTGCGTGCACTTCCTCCTCCTTCGCACCCTCTCCTTCCCCAAGCATGTCTTGCGCACCCATGGGTAGAGGCGGGGTGGGGGAGCAAGAAGCCCCAGCTCGGCCACCATCTTACCTTGCTGGGAGGGGTGAGGCCATTTCTGGGCAAAATCAGCTGCCACAGCTGCTGGAGCTGAAGCTGGCTGCTGAGCCCAGCCCCCAGAGTTGCTGCGAACAGCTGGCTTCAGTTCAGCAGCCACCAGTTCACAGCCTGGCACCAGTCCATGGACTAGTGGTTCAGAACCGCTGATCTAGAGCATCTAGAACATCTTTGGTGTTTGTCTATTTTGCTCTTAAAAATCTCCAAAGATGAAGATTCCACAACCTCCCCAGAGGTTAAGGAGAATATTTTTTTCTCCCTGCTCCTTGTAATATCCTTTTATGTTCTTGTAATCTGCTATCATGTCCCCTCTCAGTCTTCTCTTTTCCAAATTAAACAAATCCAGTTTTTCAATCTTCTCTCATAGGTCATGTTTTCTAGATCTTTAATCATTTTTGTTCGTCTCTGGACCTTCTTCAATTTTCTGCACACCTTTGTTGAAATACGTTGCTCAGAACTGGACACAATTCTCCAGCTAAGGCCTAATCAGAGCAGAGTGGAGCAGAATTACTTCTCTTGTCTTGCTTACAACACTCCTGTTAATGCAGCCAAGAATCATGTTTGCTTTTTTTGCAACAGTGTCACACTATTGACACATATTTAGCTTGTGGTCCACTATAACCCCTAGATCCCTTTCTGTAGTAGTCCTTCCTGCAGAGTCAGTTCCCATTTTGTATGTGTGAAACTGATTTTTCCTTCCTAAAGGGCATACTTTGCATTAGTCCTTTTTGAATGTCATACTATTTATCTCAGACTCCTTCTTCAGCAGAAGGAAGGTCTATTTCATTTCTGTATTACGTGTCATTCTTTTTCACAGATATGTGTGTGTATATAAATTAAAATAAATACATACAATCAAGTATATAGATATTGTTTCCTGGTTTAAAATCAGAAGGAATGAACCAACTAAACAAAATAAACTTAAAATTCAAACAATATCCCATCTGTCTAGAACAGTGTTTCTTAAACTTCTTAAGACCGAGGAACACCAAACAATAATTTGTTTTTATGAGGAACACCAAGGATTTTTTGTTGAGAAAAAAAAAGGTTGGGGGGGAAAGTTATTGACCAAAAATAAAGGTTGCCTGCCCTTTAAGGGCAGCCATTTTGAACTCTGTTGTTCTCCGTGGCACACCAGTGTGCCCCGGAACACAGTTTAAGAAACACTGGTCTAGAAAATCCTATCTGCGGTGGTGAGTTCATGATGGTGGGACAGAGAAATTAAAATCTTCCCCTCCACTTTGTAGAATGCCAGTTAAACTGCTCTGCAAAGATTATTGCAGCCCAATGACCAGGACACTTTTGCAGTTCCTATGTAGGAAGGGTACAGGAGTAGAGAGGGGAGGTTCCCTGTAACACCACATATTCTGGCCTGTCCTCTCTTTATCACTGAACAGGGGAATCATGCAGATCAAGACTCCATGTCACTCATGGACTGCACATGGACTCTCCTTAGCTATGAAGAAGTGGGCTGGTTTTCCTCTTTAGTAATTCTATGGTGAAATCATTATCCCCACTAGGTTTATCTTTCCCTTGTACATTCCGAATGAGTGAAGATTTCTGGCCTAATAGCTGAAATTAAATTGGCATTGTCTTCTGATGAGCAAATTGGAATAGGTACAAACATGGAAGTTCTTCTTTCTTTATCTGAAAGTAAACAGATCAAGGTTTTAAGTCTATAAAAAGATACAATGCACAGGAAGCAATGAACAGCAGGCACAATTGAAACAGCTCTAGTTGGCACCCTAGCAGTGTTAATGACAGGTATGGAAAAACCCTATTGTCTCACCACACTGAATCTTAGGCTTTGTCTACACTGCAGGGTTTTGCACAAGAAGCTTTTTGTGGAAGAGATCTTTCGCAAAAACTTCTTGCGCAAAAGCGCATCCACACCTCTAAACTGCATTGCAAAAGCAATGTGCTTTTGCGCCCGAGAGTGTCCACACTGCATGGACATTCTTGCACAGGAAAGCTCTGATTGCCATTAACAGAATGGCTATCACAGCACCTGTGCTTTTTCTGATAGGCTCTTTTTGCACAAGAAATCCCTACGGAGCGTCCACACGTGCATTTTTGTGCAAGAGCAGTAGCGCAAAAAGGAGTTATTCCTTGTGGGGAGAGGAATAACTCTGTCGGCAAAAGCTCTCTGTCCTGTCCATTTACTGTAATTTTTTTTGCGCAAAATCGCACTTGAAGTGTGGACACTCTGCCAGTTTTTGTGCAAAAACCTTGTAGTGTAGACATAGCCTTGGACTCTGGTGGCTAGGGATGCATTTCCATGTGATCTGCAGATCTGTCACTGTTCAAGAAGAGATGCTTCCTACAAATAGTAATCCAGTCCGGGATTCCCAGAATTATCAGTGGCATTATTAACTCATTAAAGAAAAATATTACATGTATATATACTGCATGGCAATGTCATGTCTTTTTATGGCAGAGGTTTCTTTGGTGTAAATTCAATAAAGAGCAAAATATGCCTACTACAATCTATGCAACTTTTATTTGAAAAAAAAGAAAGAAAGAGTCTCTGTAGGATAAAGAATACAGTGATTATATCTGAATGGAACAATAACATTGTAGATGCCTCAGAGTTGCTACTGCAACAAGCTGGCATTTCCTCGGTATCCAGAGAGTAAATGAGTCAATCTCCTTACAGTAAACTAACTATATACACACCTATTCCTTATTGATTCAATAGCAATTTAAACAACTAGCTCTGTCAGACAAATTCTCTCTTGGGGGGAAAAACGATACTGTTTTCTTAAAAAGAGAAGTGCTCGTTGTCACAGCTCAAACCCTACCGTCAACCACAACCGGAGTTTTTTCTTGGTTACCACAATTGGTTATTGAGGAAATGGAGTAACACGCTCCACAAGGACAATGAGGGAAAGATGGTCTCCCTTACACACTTCCATTTTCTTATTATCTTTTCGATGTTCTCTTTTTCGATGTGGCTACAATAATCATACACTCTCACTTCTAGTCTCACCCAATCATATTTATATGGTAGCAACTATGATGTTCTTTCTCTTGGTATGCTGTGTCACTTGGTATGCTGTGTCACTTAGACTACATCTACATCTACATCTACACTACACTGCACCAGAGGTATTCCGAAATAGCTACCCCACATCTACACAAACCTCCCGTTATTTCAAAATATTTTTCTAAATAATGGGCACACTATTTCACCATCCTGGTAACTCTCGTTGCACGAGGGATGAGGAATAGCTCAAAATAACATGTTATTTAGAAATTTGGCATTGTGTAGACACACCAAATTTCAAAATAAGCCATTTCAAAATAGAATTGAAATAAGATATGCAATTTGCATAGCGCAAATTGCGTATCTTACTTCGAGATTAGGGTGTTGTGTAGACGCACCTTGAGACTTTATCTTCTCTGAGATCTGAAAATGTGAGATCTGAACCACAATACTTTTATATTAAGATCTGCATTGGACTTTGGTTTTATTTGCTCTTGTGGCCAAATGACTTTTCTCTTGGCCTAATGGAAAAATTAGAATGTTACTCTGCCACATGCAGCAATTACCTCGAATTCTTGCTTTAAAAAAATTGCACTGTCCTTTAGGGCTTTCACACACTTTGATAACATACACTTTATCATTAGAGTAAAGTGAAAAAATTAAGTGAAGGGAAATTTGGCTGAATAAAAAAAAATCCTAAATGAGTTTCCAAAGCAAGGTAATGGAAGTCACTTGGCCATTAAAGACAGACTTGACAAAGCATTTTAAATATTTTATAAGAAGGTCCCTGTTGAATTCCTGGTCTATTTTAATGTCATGGATTTAACATTTAAAAAATTTTTAATTTCACAGTTTCAGATATTTAAATCTTAAATTGCTGTAAGAAACATGTATATCTTTAAAATGGCAAAATATAACATGTAAAGTCCTTAAGACTCAGCGTTTCTCAAATTGGGGGTCCATTTCCAAAAGGATACTGCAAAGCTATTGTAGGCAGGTCATTGTATAGCCACCCTTAGTTCTGCGCCACTTTCAGAGTTGGTTGGCCAGAGAGCAGTGGCCTCTGGTCAGGGGCCCAGCTCTGAAAGAAGTGCTTCCATCAGTACAGAAGGGGGGCAATTGTGTGCCCTCCTAGAAATAGCCTTGCAAGACCCTTTTGGATCAGGACCCCCAGCTTTGAGAATTGCTGTGCATTTTTGTATACTTTTACCCCATACTATATGGAAAAAGTACATACAAGACCAGATTTCACAGAGAAAACCAGATTTCATGGTCCATGATGTATTTTTCATTGTGTACATTTGGTAGGGCTCCATCTATGAGATAATGCACTGCAGGTGGACTAATATTAAACAGGTTTTTCCATCTCTATTCTCTATGTACACTTTCTTTAATTTTATTTATTATTTCAAGTAAAATATACCTTTAATTCACAACCAATTATAAGTCATAAAAGATTTTGTGGGGATTAATAATCAGATTCATAGAATCATTGAAATGTAAGGCTGGAACAGATTGTGAGAAGTCATCGAGTGCAGTTCCCTTCACAAAGACATGGCTGTAGGGGTAAACTGAGGCACTCCATGGTATTTTGCTAAGAACCCCTATCCCATCCCAAATTTGAGACAGGATTGGGAAGACACAGCACAAGCAGTTAACATAACTTTGGTCGCCCTGGCAACCACATTCCAAGAGAGCCTCACTCCGATTAGACGCTGGCTGGTACCAGGGCAGGACTAAGGGGTGGGCTAGCCGGGCAGCTGCCCAGGGTGCCAACCTATGGGGGGGGCACCTGATGGCAGCTGTAAGGGGCGCACAGCGTCCCTTATAGCTGCCATCAGGCACCGCGCGCCTGGCTCCCGCAGCGCCGGCCCCCCATCCCCGCGGCGCCAGCCAGCAGTGCCCGTCCCCCCACAGCAGCGGGGCCCTGCACGGCCAGGCGTGGCCCTCCCCGGGCTGCGCGCCAGCAGCGGTGGCCGAGCCGGGCAGGGCAGCGCATGCACGATGCGCCCCGGAGGCGGGCCCCGGGCTGTGCGACAGTGGCCATGGCCGGGCCAGGCCTGTGCATACGCTGTGCGCCCCGGGAGTGGGCCCGTGCTCCCGGGGGGGGGGCCCGCCCCAGGGCGGGCCCGCACATGCGCCGTGCACCCGGAGGCGGTGCCGGGCGCCCGGGCCCGGGGCACCAAAATGGCTCGGGCTGGCCCTGGCTGGTACCAAAACAACTTTTGTGGAAACTGTTCTCACTGTCTTCCTTTAACCCTAGATAATAAGCCTGGAACCCAAGGACTATGCCAACGCGAGACACTACACCCCGTAGTAGATGCATCATCATTTCAGCAGACAAAGTTACCAATAAAATGTCTGTTTTGTTTATGTTGGCTTCTTTAGCTTGTTAGGAATAACTACCTGTATTATTGATAAGATGTTTAATTGGCGATGGGCGGAGCTGCTGTGTAACCTTTGTAGATGATTGGCTTACGTGCTCATTCCGTCTTGCCGCCAGACCCTTTCAAATTGCTTCTCCTCCGTCCATCTGCCGCCTATATAATCTATTGTAATGTTTTGTTTAACCAATGTTCTCCAGCCTAAAAGCGGAGGGACACTCCACTAACTGTGTGTAATAAATCCTCTACTTGTTTTCACCTGCATCCAGAGTTGTCCAGAATTATTCCCTACAAGGGCCAAGTAAACCTAGATCATCCCTGAAAGGTGTTTGTCCAGTTTTTTCTCAAAAACCTCCAATGATGTGGATGCTACTTAGAAGACTAATCCAGAAGGCTGCACAAAGGGTGAAGTACTTGGCCTAAATGCCACATCCATAGAGAAACCATAGGCTTTCAGATGCTAGTTAGTGAACAAGTCTTTGAAGGATCAGAGCCTAAGCTGTTTTCCCTTTTTTAAATAAATTGCTTTCTCATAACCAAGGCCTAGGTCATCTCCTCTGATCCCAGAGATCTGCATATCTCAAACATTGATCTCAATCTCTCCACACTGGAGGCTCAGGACTTTCTACAATACGGTTCCTCCCCTTCCTCACATTCCTAGACACTATGATAGACTCTCTTCAGTTTGAGCATATACATTTTTGTGGACTCATTTCTAATGTAAGATTTAGCAGCTCTTGCATTATTATTAGGAAGGGCTGATTTAGCATTATTGAAGCAGGTGCCAAATTCTACAGAAGGCGAAGCTGAACAATATTCCCTTTAAAATGCTGAAAGAATTCTAGCCAAGGACTCTCACTGACACCTGTTTTCACCTCAACCCTGATGGAGGCTTCACTGTTTCCCTTTTGCAGTCACGGGCTATAAGAATTGCTCTAAAGCAGCCCTATTGCTGTCTAATGCCTACAGTTTACCACCCCTGCTACAGGGAGAGATGACCAAAATCCAACTTATAAAATTAGATTTTGTGTGTCTGTTCCTGCTCTCCAGAGGCATGTGATTTATTATAAAATTGTAATAGCCTCCACACACTAAGGCTACATCTAGACAGTGGCACTATTTCAGGATACCGGAAGTATCCCCAAATAGCTATTCCAAGTATTTAAACACACCTGTTATTTCTAAATAGATTTTGAAATAACAGGTGTGCTATTCTGACATCCCTGTAACCCTCGTTCCATGAGGGCTAAGGGACGTTTCGGAACAGTGCTTTACTTAGAAATTAGATTGAAATAAAATACACAATTTGTGTAACAGTGCAGATGCACCCTTAGGGTTGTATACATTCCCCATGAAAAAGCCCTGTTTTACCCACACTGCAACTTTGGTTTGGAAAATTGAATTAGCTGGAAATTTTGCCACCCCAGATATACTCCAAAAAGAGATTTTTCCTACAATGAAAAAAATAGGATTTTTAAGTTAGTTTATTATAAAATTACCCTGAATTCAGTTTTTTACTTCTTATTGTTCCTTTTCTCCCCTTCAAATACTCCATAAAATAAAAACTCATTGAAAAGTCACACATCAATTACAGTGAAAATAGGCTATAACTAAGAAAATGTATCAATGATTTTTTTTAGTGGATAGCTCTTGACCCAATCATGTTCCAGTTAATTTGAATGGATCTTACAGATCCATTTTTCCCCCTTGATCTTGTAAGTTGGGTTTTGTTGTTTTGTGCACCATTCACATCACTGGGAAGAGGATCAGACACAGAGATGCTGCACATCCCCAACGCTCACTTTTCAGAGGGAGCTGCTAAATCAGGTCCCTAACTTGGGTGTGAATGTCGCTTGTGACTGTCACATTGCAGATTAAAGCCTGTCAATAGCTGAGGGCTCGTACAGAGTTCCATTAGCAACTCAGGCCCCAAGCCATTTGCAACCTAGGCTCCACAACCTCTGCCCTCTCACAAGGCCAGTCCCCAACGCAGGCTCTTCCCCCCTCCCCTGCTGCCTCTACTCCCCAAGCCACTCACAGCTCAGGGCTCCCCCTCCCAGCCAACATCTGTGCCCCCACCCAAGCATTAGCAGACCCGAGGGCTCCCCTTTCCCCAGCGGGGCACATTTGCAGCCCCGCAAGCTCCTTGCCCCTCGCGGCAGCAGCCCAGCAGCGCCCGGGCCGCTCCCGCCTGACGAACTGGGAGAGCAGGTCGGACCAAGCCGGGCAGGTATTTAAGGGAAAGGCGAGGGCGGCGCTGCTCACTAGCGGCACCAGCTCCCAGTCAGCCAAGCGCGGCCCAGTACAGGGGCAGCAGGCGGGGCCCTGCTCCGGAGTGCGGGGGGGTCCCCTCAGCGTGTGGCGGCAGCAGCGGCGGCGCAAGTCCCGGCCTCCCCTCTGGCTCCGGTGCCGTGTGGTCTCGCCCGCCCCCGCTGCCATGTTGGATTGTGCGGCTGTGGGAGCCGGGGAGAAGTTGGAAGTTTAGTGCTGGTCCGAGGGGTGGGGGCGATCGGCCGGCGGGCAGCGGGAGCCGGTGCCGCCTCGCCCCTGGGCTGCCGGGCGCCGCCAGCTGCCCCCAGACGAGAGGAGGAGGCTCCGCTATGCAGCCGCTGTGAGGCCGCTGGGCCAGGGGAGGCGGACGGCGAGTTGCGGGAGGCGAGGGCACCGCGGCGCCCCAGGAGCCGGCCCCGGCCATGAGCAGCAACCAGCAGCCGCCCCCGCGGAGGGTCAGCAACGTGGGCTCGCTGCTCCTCACGCCGCAGGAGAACGAGAGCCTCTTCGGCTTCCTGGGCAAGAAATGCGTGGTGAGCCCCGGCCGGAGCGCGGCGGGAGCGGCCCGGCCAGCGGCCGCGGCCCCGGGGAGGAGCCCGGCGCAGCGCGGGGGGCCCACGGCTGGGGAGGCCCGTTCCGGTGGGTTCCCTGTGCTGGGCGGGGGGGGGGGCAGTTTCCTTCCCAGGCTGGCAGCTGCGGTGCCCCCCGTGGCCCAGGGAGCTGCCCCGCGGGGGCGCCGGGACAGCTCGCTCCCTGGGCGGCTGGGAGTTTCGCAGGGGGAAGGGGCGTGAGCAATGAATGAAGCTCGGGAGAGGGCAGCCGCCGCCCCTGCGCTCCCCGCCTCCGTCCTAGCGCTCGTGCGCTGCGGAGGTGCTGAGCGCAGGTGACTGGGCGCCCCTCGCTTCTCCCTGGGCTCCTGAAGCAGGAAATGCCGCTGCTGCTTCCCCGAGCACGGCACGGTGGGCTCGCTTCCCCCGAAATTCTCCGCTAGGCCTCGCCCGCCCCCCCTCCCCCCCGTGGGATGCTGCCATGCGCAATGGAGCTAGCGTCTACGCCTGCTGGTTCTGGAGGGCTCGGGAGTTGGGCCTGATTGAGGGACTTCAGCTGCGGAGGAGCTGGGAATGTTGTTAAAGGGCAGGGGTACTAATTACACTGCTCTTTATTGTCCTGGATGGTGTAAGTCGGCCCAGACCTACTCTTTCAGTTAGCCCCTGGCTGATCTCGGAATGCTGTTGGTATCTCTGTTCCTCTTCTCTTCTCCCTGTACTTGCTGCTGCGTACTTGTGTAGGTATGTGTGACCAGGGCTTGTCCAGTATGCAGTGCAGGTAAACGATGACTTACTATGGGAAGTAGTCAACTGTAGCGCTATTGCAACATCCGGTAGAAAAGTTTAATCCGTTCACAAGGTTGAACAAATCTGGGCAGATTGCACCTGCAGTAAATCAGTAGAATTCACAAAGCTACAGGAAAACGGTGAGGAGAGCTGGGTCTGACTTTTTTTTAGGTTGTTATATCCATGTGAGTTTGTTATCCTTAACAGTCGATTGAAACTTGCAGATGTACTGATTCCCTTCCTGCATTCATCCTTGCAGGAAAACAAATATAATGCAATGATTTTAAAAAACTTTCATAGACCTGGTCCTAGTTACCTTAGTTTCAGGATTCCTAAATGACCTCTTGTATTTTAAAGGTAGAGGGTAAGTTGCTTTGGGACAGCAAAAATGGAAAGAGATTCATATGTTTGCTAAAGAGGAATCAGGGTTATGGAATACTCCCCATAATTTTTGAAGTTCTTTTTTTTTTGTTTGTTTTTAAAGAATCAGCCCTTGTTATATATAATATGATATAAACTACATTGTGTATAGGTTACAATATAGGTACATTGACTTGATGCTATTCTTTGTATGTCACGTACCTAGAACATCAGTAATAGGTACATAATATTTTTATAATTTTATTGTATGTATGTTTGTATTGTGCAAGATATCCTGTTTAAAAGTGAGTGTTAAATTACAAGTTTCAGCAGAAGTCACAATGGTCACACATTTTAAACTAGGTTTGATCAAACTGAATAATTTCTAAATTGTAATGGAAGTATGGGAAATTCTGAGATTGAACAGGAAGTATGCAATATTTGCATGAACTCAGACCACATAAAATTATCTTACTGTGATTTGGTTACTTTAAGATAATTTTATCACCTCATTCTGGGTGTTTAGGTGGCTCAAACTGTATATTCATAAAGCCTGAACTGGTAGAGAAAAGACAACGTTTTTAGGGTAAATTTAGAGCCAGCTTCACTCAACTACTTGAGCTACTGACTGACTCTCGCTATAGTAAATTATGCCTATGCATGTTTCAGAGGTCTAGAAATAAGATATGATCATGCTAGTAAATTAATATGTGATTAATTCAATTACAGAAGAAAACTTAAGTGCTTATCTTAAAATATGAATTGCTCTTTTAGAAACAAAATAAATCAGATACTTCTTGGGAGAATTTTTGGTTTGCAAGCCATTCTACTGCCCAACTAACAGTTGTTACGGGATCTGGTAGTGTAATCATTAATATTTTGCTCTCCTATAATGCGTTCTCTCAGGTACTCAGAATTCATTATAAACACTAATGAATTAAGCCAATCCCAGTGGTAAATGCTACTATTCGCATTTTAAAGACAAGGAAACAGAAACACACAGTTTTTTGGTTGTCTCAGGATGTCATTACAGATGGCTGGTCTTCTGGGTTGACCTTGTAAACCATGGTAGCCAAATAATGGATTTATTCCATCTTTTCTTAGACGTGGGCTACATCTAGACTGGCATTTGCGGAAAAGAGCGTCTAGATTGGCACCGACGCTTTTGCGCAAAAGCACTTTTTGCGGAAAAGCGTCCGTGCCAATCTAGACACGGTTTTGCGCAAGAAAGCCCCGAGCGCCATTTTCACGATCGGGGCTTTTTTGCGCAAAACAAATCTGAGCTGTCTACACTGGCCCTTTTCCGCAAAAGCTTTTGCGCAAAAGGACTTTTGCCCAAACGGGAGCGTCAAAGTATTTGCACAAGAAGCACTGATTTCTTACATTAGAACATCGGTGTTCTTGTGCAAATTCAAGCAGCCGGTGTAGACAGCTGGCAAGTTTTTGCGCAAAAGCGGCTGCTTTTGCGCAAAATCATGCCAGTCTAGACGCAGCTGTGGTGTTCAACACACTAGCCAGTAGCCACATGTGGCTATTTGGCTGGTTGAGTGTGGCTATTTCACTATAGCAATAACCTAAATAGTGGCTACCTCTTCAGAACTGGTTGGACACCACTGTCTTAGATTCTGTGCATATTTGTAGCCTATTCTGAATCTTGGGGGTTTTTTCCAATTTGTTTGAAGATTTTAGGAATTCAAGAAAGATCATGCTTTTATTATGGTTTAACTAGCAGGGCTGCCTAGAAAATAAGGGCTCCATTTTGCAAAAAACACCTGAGCTGTCAGCATTTGTTTTTTGTTCTGTCAAAAAAGGAAAACTGGGCTTAAGAATTTTTTTGTATGAAGAAAAAATCCGACTCCATCCTGGAATAGCCAATAAATAGTTAAGTTGTTAGGGCACTCTTCAGGGATATAGGGACTATATCAGAATGTAATATTTTTTTAAACCTGTTCAGTTATGTAGGTAACTTGTCCCTTTGGAGAGTGAGGGAGTGCAGGGGGATGAACCAGACTAAGATGCTTGGAACTTCCAATTACCATCCAGCAGTTATTGATAGGAACCATTTACACTCAGCCAAATAGTTCCCATTATTTAGAAGTGATAGATAGCATATTGGCTTTGTTTCAGTGCTGATAACTTCAGCATAGAAATAGTTAAACATTTTAATTTACTTTAAATTTCAGAGTTAACCCATTTAGATGAATTTTGAACCCCTCTAATCTAGCACCGTCTGGTCCAGCAACATCTGTGGTCCAGCATGCTTTTCGTTAGCTGGATGACCACTTGTCATGGGTGTGGACAAGTTTTCCGTGGTCCTGTAGGTTTGTTTATAGCCACCAGTCCTGGCCTTATGTTCTGTGCTGTCATTTAGCTGTGAATTACCCCTAAATGTCTTCTAAGAACCCAGTAAACAGTGGATGTATTCGTAATGTTGCTAGACAATATTGACCTCCCGTAGTCTGGCAAATAATGGGTCAGGTCCCAAGGCAGCTGGACTAGAAAGATGCAACCTCCTAAATCCAGGATTCTCTGGTCCAGTGGGACCATGGATGTTGCTGGGCCAGAGAGCCCTGGCCCCTGGGAGTGTGAGCCCCCTGGGAATCCAGCAGCAGGGAGCCCCACCAGCAGGGCCGGTGTTGGCTAGTGAGCCCCATTTCCAGGAGCCCCAGCCAGGGGCAGCAGAGGGGCTGGTGAGCCTGAGCCAGAGACAGCAATGCAGGAAGGGGAAGGGGGGCTTGCGTGTAACTGTGAAGGTTAACCGATGATCCCAGGCTCATTGGTTAACTGTTTAAATATGTATGCTAACACATTCCTAGCATCAATCATGCTTACCCACCAAATCGAACTGGTTTGGCACTTGCATTTCTTCCCTTTGGGAATAGCGAATACAGTGACCAAGCAGCAATCTTTAAGCCAAAGGATCTAATTTTAATAGCAGAAACAAAGTACTTAACAGCAAAAGGATTTTAGAACAATTAATAACCACACCTGTGTTTTACCTAAAACCCTACCATCTTGTGAACATAAGAATGGCCATACTGGATCAGACCAAAGGTCCATCTTAGGGATGTAAAGGAGTTGTCGACTACTCAACTACCTGCTAAGCCTATGCTTATCGAGTAGTTGAGTAGACTACTTGCATATTTCCCCCCAGCTTCCTCTGTGTCAGAGGCAGCAAGGGGTGGGGGAAGCAGGAGCTGGTGCTGCCCATCCCCTCTTCTCCCCACTGCTGCTTCTGTCAGAGGTGGGGGTAGCAAGGGCTGCTGCCGCAAAGCAGCCTCGGTCTGCAGCGATCCGGCCTCAGGCAGAGGCTGCTTTGTAGCAGTAGTTCCTGTGTGCGGAAGGTCCCAAATCCCCACTGAGATCCCCATGCACAGGGACTGCTGCCAGCTAGGCAGGCAGCCCAGCTCAGTTCCAGCTTGCGCCAGGTGCGGGACAAAATCCTGCTGCATCTCTGCAATTTAAAATGCCGTAGAAGCTGGGTGTCAGTCTGCATGGCTCTTACTGCATTTTAAATTGCAGAGCTGCAGTGGGGTTTTGTCCCACACCTGGCGTGAGCCGGAACTCAGCTGGGCTACCTATCGACTATTTGAGTGATTAAATACCTGCATTTTAACATCCCTACTCCATCTAGTCCATTATCCTTTCTCCTGACAGTGGCCAATGACATGCCCCAGAGGAACAAAATAGGTAATCAAGTGATTTCTCCCATTACCCATTCCAGCTTCTGAGAAACAGGCTAGGGACACCAGTCCTACCCATCCTAGCTAATAGCCATTGATAGACTTATTCTCCATGAATTTATCTAGCTCTTTTTTGAACCCTGATAGTTCTGGTCTTCACAACATCCTCTGGCAAGGATTTCCACAGGTTAACTGTTATGTGAAGAAATACTTTCTTTTGTTTGTTTTAAACCGGATACCTATTAATTTCATTTGGTGATCCTTAGTTCTTGTGTTATGGGAAGAAGCTATTTACTTGGCCTTATTTCCTTTCTCCACAATGGTCATGATTTTATAGACATCTATCATATCCCCTTTTGATTTCCTCATTTCTGAGCTGAAAAGTCCCATGTTTATCAATCTCTCAAATGGCAGACATTCCAAACTTCTAATCATTTTTGTTGCTCTTTTCTGAACTTTTTCCAGTGCCAACACATCTTTTTTGTTATGGTGGTCTTTGCAGCCTAACTTCTTTATCACCCTCATGGAACCCCGGCTTTCCATAACTAACAGCCTTCTTTAGAGGGAGGCCCTCTTGTTAGTTCCTAGGCTTTGGCTTGGTTTGCCAAAACCAGGTCAATAGGCTCAATGAGAGGGAGACAGCCAAGCTCCTCTGAGCCCCTGGCTTGGTTATTGTCCTGTGACTTCCCTCAAATGCTTGCTGAGGAGTAGTAACTTATTCTTAGCTTATCTTTCATCCTTCCTACTTGTTTTCCTTACAGCCTTCTAGTAAACTAAACCAGTATACTTGTACAATAAACATTCAAATTACCAGGTCCACACATGGTGTTAATGCAGTATTTCAGAGGAGTCCCACGTGTGTCACAGTATTTCTAGTAAAATTTCTCTAGGTGTTGACCCAGGGTGCATCAGTCTTGTATTCTCTTCTGATGAGTTAAAAGCAGTGTGGACAGACTCTGGACAGGACTGAGCGTGATTCATTCCAAAGGAGAGTTACTGCTGTGGCTGGGATGAAAAGTGGAAATATGAGAAACTGGGCTCTGTCCCTCACTCCCAGGCCTCCCTGTGCTCTGTGGGTCTGCATGCGTAGATGTGGCTGTGCGGAATCTGCTGTGAGGGCAGTGAGTGGGAGCCAATCCCCACAACTGCCCTGGGATTCCTTATCCCTGCCTCCCAGAGCGCATCAAGGTCAGAGATAAGGGATCCCTGGTTGGTTCTGGAGCACACTGCACTTCAAGTCCTAGAGGCACAATTCATTGTCCCGCAGCTGGCAGGGGAATGTGTATGTGTGCTTTTTCCAATGAAACCTTTCTTTTATGTCAAACTTCAAATCCGACAATAGTTAAATAAAAAGACAATATAAAACAAACAAAAACTCCTTTATTGAACATTCCCGCTGGCTCTTGTAAATTTCAAAAGCAGGGAGCGCAGGGCCAGCAGAGGATTGTTTGAGTCCCCAGCTCACCCCAGGCTCCCCACAGTGCTTCTGCTTTTGGAAAGCTCTTACCACGTTTCAAAGGCAGAAGTGCCACCAGTTCCCTGCTGTGCCCCTGCCCCTTCTCCCCACAGAGACTGTGCTGGTGACCGGATTTTAAGCCGGCTCCTCCCAGCACCAGATCCTGCTCCCTCGCTTGCTGCCTCTCTTTGATAGAGGCAACAAGGGGGCAGGTGGAAGCAACTAGTCAAGTCACTCGTCAACTGTCCAATAAACATTTGCTTATCGGATAGTCAACTAATCGCTTACATCCCTAAGCTAGTCCGGTATATTGAGCAGTCTCTGTCCGTGGCGAGCCATGCCTGTTTTGGAATAGACAGGGGTGGGTGGGGAGCCTGCCCTTTAATCGGTTAAACAATACTTTTCAAGATGAGATTTCAAAGCACAGAATTTTGTAGTATTGCTTTGAATGTACTTTTGTTTATTTCTCTAAAATATAGTCATACTTTGTATGTAAACCTTTTTCCTTAGCTCACTCTTGCCTCAAGCAAAAGCCAAGAGAAATACCATTTGGTATGTGAACATATTTGGAAGGATGTTGATTTTACCATACACATTCCAATCCAGACAAAACATTTCCATAGGTGGTTATTGAAATATACAGATGAGCAAAGAAAGAAAAATACTACTTGAGAATGTAATGTATTTTGATTTAAGCATATTTGTATACTTTGCAATGTAATGCTTAAAAATAGTTTTAACTGTTGTAAGCTTTAACTTTTTGAATATTAAAATCTGTCATTAACTTAATTGTCTAATCTTCTACCCATTGACTGAATCCATCCTAACTTCATGCAATTGTGCAACAAAACCAAAAAATGCTTAACTAGACATTGGCATGTCAATGATAAAATAGGGGATGTAGGTGACTAGTCAACTAGTCGCTCCCCCCCTTGCTGCCTCTATCAGAAAGAGGCAGCAAGTGGGGAAGAGAGGAAGAGCTGCTGGTGGGAGCTGGTTTAAAAGCTGGCTTCTCCCAGTTCCAGCTCTGTGGGAGGGGGCAGGGGTTCAGTGGTGTCCCTGCTGGGGCTCCTGTGCATTCAAAGATTGAAAGCCTGTGTGGAACCTGGGGCCAGCGGGGAGTCCGCTGATCCCAAGATCCATGTGGGCGCTTCTTCTTTAAAATGTACAAGAGCCCCAGCAGGCGTTTTAGTCTTTGAAATGCATGAGAGCTGCTGAATGAATGAAATAAAGTGCAGCATTTCAGTCTTTGAAATGCACAAGAGCCTCTGCTGGGCTTAGTTCTTATCAACTAATCCAATAGTCGGTGGAAATCCCATTGACTATTCAATTAGTTATTTCAAAATTTAACATCCCTATTATAAAACATAAAAATTAAATTGATCCAGGCTATTTATAATACTAAATATGCATAAAGACATCTGTGGAAGCTCCTCTCTATATAAAGACAGAATTGCTTTTTTGGTTAATTGAAAACAGGAAGGAAGTGATGAGCCTCCTATAATAACGTGGTTTTGTGGGGTTTTTTTTTTTTAAGTGAAATACCACAGATTAGGTTCCTCCTTCGTTTGTTAGAAGGAAGCAACAGGATCAGTAAAAAGAAACTACTCAAATGTCTTAACTATCAATTAAATTCAACAGGAAAGTGTATATATCAGTGATGGGCAACCAAGGCTAGTGAGTGGGCTGCACGAGTGGCCCTCTTTCATTTCAGTGGACCGCAAGATTGAAATTGTTCATAAGCGCTTACCATGACTCCAAGAGTAAGATTCAGTACATAAACTCTGCCATACCTGGCATTAAACTGAATAAGTGGTTAACCAATAAAATGATGCTTATTGGTTAATGCTATTGGTTAAACTGTGGAACCACTTCCCCAGGAGCAGAGCCACAGCCGTGTAACCGCTGAGCTTTGTACTGCAGTGCCCATAGTGCATGTAACCACTAAGATTTGCAGCAGTTACATGGTTACGGTTTTAACTGACTTTTTACATCCGTAATGAATACGTGGCATACTGGATATTTCAAAACAAGAAGAAATGCTGTAATCATGCATATATTAATAGACTGTTGTCAGCTTCAAATTAAAAACCATTTATGCTTACTTTACAATACAGGTTGAACTTCTAAAATCTGTGAGACTGATCCAGCAACATTGGACCAGAAAGCCCCAGTTGGCCAGGTTCAGAAGCGCAGCCTGGGCTGGGCTGGCAGTGGGGAGTACAGCCCCAACAAAGCTGGAGTGGTGGGGAGCACAGACCTGGCCAGGGCTGACGGCAAGGAGTGCAGCCCCAGCCGGGACTGGAGGCAGCAAGGCAGGCAGCATGGTGTGCAGCCCCATCTGGGAGCAGAGCCTGACCTCCCTTTGTCAGGCCAACTCTATGGTTCAGGTCCCGAGAGTGCTGGACAAGGGAGATTCGACCTGTATATCATACTCAGTATGACTTCTGGTTGGATCTGTCCTCCACAAGCTTTCTTAGATTAGGAGTAAGGGATGTGCAGAACTTTGCAATTCAGCACTGATGTTTCCATTCATTAAATCCCTTCCTGGCTTCTTCACCATCTCCTCTCCCAAGCACTTTTCAGCCCTGCTCCTTTCCAGCACTTCCAGAGCACCATGAATTGGCTCATTCGCACCTTGTTCCTGCTCCTCCCCTGCTCTCCCAGAGCTTAAATGCTGTGAATCAGATGATTTGCGGTGCTCTGGAAGTGCTGGAGGGAGGGGGGAGAGTATCTAAGTGCAGGACCCCCAGTGAGTGAGACGTGGGGAAAGAGAAGGGGTATGCAGGTCCCACATGGAACCCTGACTGTCTACACAAGGCCAGGGGACCTCAGGTTGCCTACCACTGATATATCAAACAAGCTTTTTCTCCTAGGAGAGACTAAATGGTTCCTTCAGTCATTTCGGTTGTCAGTTAAACTTATTATTTTGTATACTTAGGAATTGTCATGTATCTATTTTGGGAAGGGAAAAGTTGAGGTGATAAATTTACAAATTAGTCCCTGTTCTACACTAATCATACCCTTTAGGAATAAAGGATTTCAGGCCTACAGTAGAAGGATATGCCTTGTGGTTTGACCTTTCTTGGACGATGGTAACCTTGGCCTGCACCTTTTGCATTATATTGCATTATATTCCATTCATCATCTTTTCATTTTGTGAATCTGTATTCTATCACAAGCCAAAGTTCTAGTTGGCATTTAAATAGCCTACAATGCAACTATAGAAATATGGATTGCAGTTTTCTCAATTTAGTTTCTCAATTATTGGCAGAAAGGCCAATGCTTTCTTCGTTGATTAAACCAGTGATGTAGATTGCTGCAAACTTGAGATAAAATTGTTGACTTGTAATTGGTATGTCTACCACAGAGTCATAAAATGTATTTCTAAATTCCTGCATTGTTGCAAGAAGTGACAAACCCTTGACCGGTCTCCAATACTGCTGCTGTATTTTTCTGTAGCATCAGAGCCATTAAACCATTGGACATTCTCTCATCAATTTCAGAAAAGTAAGAAAAGATTGCAGTTATTTGCACAAATGGATATCAAACTATATAACACTTCATATGTAAAACGTGATTAGGATTCGTTGATATTCTTTGGACTTGTGATACTTGCTGTCTAAATTTTCATTTAATGTCAGACTGAAAATTTTGTTTTCATATTTCATTTTAACTGTAGTACAGAAAAGAAAATACTCCCTAAGAGTTATTTGGCTGTAGAACTGAAACCACAACACTAACACTCAGCATTTCTGCATCAAGCAGTAGTCCAAATTAACTAAAAAAGTCACAAGACTAGCCAAAAGGAGTAGTACAGTAAATTTCCGATAATCTGGCACCTTTAGGACCCAGGGGGTGCCGGATTATCAGATATGCCGGACTATTGGAAGGGGGGGGGGAGGATGGGGAGGGGCGGCAATGCGGGACCAACCCAGCACCCCAGCTGCTCTGCCCTGGGCTTCCCTGAGTCAGCCGCTGGTCAGTTTCAGCAGCGGCTGACTCGGGGAAGCCTGGGGCAGAGCAGCTCCAATTGTCCGGCTGCCTGGAGCACTTCCGGGTTCCAGGTGGTGCCGGACTATCAGGAGTGCCGGACCACTGGATGCCGGACCACTGGAGTTTTACTGTAGTAGCAAAGTGTAAATGGAAATCTTACCTTAATGCAAAAAAAGTGGTTTTTGAGGTTTGTTGGTTGGTTGAAGGTATTGAGTGTATTTTTTGTCTTCAGAACTTCTTGTTTTTCCCTAAATGAAGTAAACTTCAAATGGTTATTATGGATCAGAATAGTAAAAATTGGAAACTTTTGTGATTTGTTTGTTTGTTTCTATGAAGTCTTGGGTTACAAATACAAACCTGAGTGGCACTATTACCTTAAAAGCTGTAATGGTATCTGTTATGGGAAAATTCACTTGTGGACAAAACTTAAATCCAGGTTGGTTGTGTGTTTTATGGCATAATGTACACTTGGAACTCATTTTGCACAAAGTTGCAAAGGCTCATGAATAGGTTCCCTGGAAAACTGCAGAGGCTGATAACTGTAGAAGCATTTTCCTGTTCTTGAATGGTTAACCTTAATTCTATATTTCCAAATTATTGAAAGCTTGACTTTGAACTAGAATTTTCTTTTAACATAGTTTATATAATATTGGTATATTCACAGCTACTCAAACTAATAGTCTTAACCTAGGATGCAGATTTGATTGGTTGGAATAATACTTCACTTTGTAAGCCTTCTTTGGGGTAGAAATCAAATCTGTCACATACTAGTGCACAGTATAGTATACTAGAAGATTTACCCCACATTGCTTAGGTCTTTAATTCAAAATATTTTTGTTTTTATTCTCTTAATATATATTCTCAAATATATATTAGATATGTTGCAAGCTTTTGCCAGCAGGTGATTCCCTCCTTCACAAAACAAGATCCCTGTTGCTCAAGTCCTTAATCTAGTTCATGTTTGTTTTTCTTCTCTTCAGTCACTACTCTAGGGTGGGCTGGGGATGAAAGGTTCAGTATGCAGGTTGTCCTCTGAAGAGAGGGCTACGCCTGCCCCCTCTCACTGCAGCAGTTTGGGGCCAGGTGATAAGCATCTCTCCATGGCCACTGCAGATCCAGCGGGCACAGCTGAGGTAAGGATGCATATCCCCTGGCTGGGGTAGGTGTGCTTCAGGGCCTCCCCCCCCCTCCCTGCACCCTCTGTAAAGGACGGGACAGGGTGATGGGCAGCCCCTTTCACCTGCATGGCTGTTGTCTCTTTTCTGCATGGCTTAATGAGAAGCAAACCTGTTCTGGGCACATCACATTTTCCTGGCACAACCAACCCCTTTACCTTGGTTTAAATTATAAAAGGAAACTGCAAATTTGGTGGTCCTAGCTTTTGCCGTTTAGGATGAGGTCTTGAACAGATGCACAAATTCTCTCAAATATATAGTAGATTAAGGTTGTCATTGTAGTTTTTTTCCCCCCCAAGCTGAAGTTTTAAAGTTGCTTAAGCATATTGACATACTTATGAGAATCATATTGAAGCTAATAGTTATAATACCTTTAATACAGGTTGAACCTCCCAAATCTGGGAGACTCTGGTCTGGCAACATCCATGGTCTGGCAGGGCCATAGATGTTGCTGGACCAACGAGCCCGAGAGGTAGGAGCAATGCAAGGGCTGGGGAGTCCCAGCTGAGCCAGGCGGCATCTGGGAAGCTCCACTGTGACTGGGAATCCCTGGCATCAGCAGGGCCAGGCGGTGGCTGGGGAACCCCCAGCATTAGTGGGGGAGGGGATAGATGACCCAGCAAACCCCTGGTAGCAGTGGGGCCAGGGTGACCAGGCAGCCTCTGCCAGGGACACCCCCCCCCCCCCCGCTGAAGCAGGGCTGGCGGAGATGGGCAGCCAGAATCCCCAGCAGCAGCGGGGTAGCCTCAGCAGCAGGGCAGGATGGCCAGGCCCTCCAGCTGTAGCACCCTGCAGCAGCAGGGCCGGCAGCAGCCAAGCAGTCCCAGTTGCCGGGAACCCCAGGAAACTCTGGGGCAGCAGGGTGGGGAGCCATGCCTGGCCAGTGTTAGGGGGCCAGTGGCAGTGCAGGAAGCCCAAAGGAGAGGAGTTCAGGAGTGGGACAGCTAGCAGGGGAGCACTGACCTCCCCTGATCCAGAAAACTCTCTGGTCTGGAGCAGCTCGGGTACCTAGGGTGCCGGGGCAGGGAGGTCCAAGCTGTATTATCAACTGCTAGTTTAGATTCTGTTTGTATAGAAAAATACAACATCATTTAGAGTGATTGATTGAAAAAACACTTAAAACTGCACACAGTAACTGGGGGGGAAGAAGGCGGCGAGGCTCCAGCCAGTTACCTGATAAGCCTACTGCTTACCGGGTAACCAGTTAACATCTTACATACCTAATATTCATTTTTCTGTAATCAATAAAATAAGATTGTCCTTAAAATGGAGCCAAAAAAATCCATTAAAGTTGCAGTCCATTAAAGTAATGGTTCTTAACCTTTTCAGACTACAGTATCCCTGGTCTCATTTGTCTTGTGTACCAAGTTTCACCATGTTTAAAAACTTCTTGCTTACAATTCAGACATAAAAATACAAAAGCATCTCAGCCTGCTGTTACTGAAAAATTGCTGGCTTCCTAATTTTTACCATATGAGTTATAAAATAAAATGATTGAAATATTTTACTTACATTTAGTGTTATATAAAGAATAGCATAAACAAGTAGTAATTTTATGAAACTTTAATTTGCATGGGCTCCATTAGTGCATTTTATGTAGCCTGTTGTAAAACTAGACAAATATCTAGATGAGTTGATATATACCCTGGAAGACTTCTATATAGCCTTAGATGTACCTGTACCCCGGTTGAGAACCACTGCACTGAAGTATGAAAGAACCATATGCATTATACAGTCAAAACACTGAAAACTATCAACTCAATGTCTTCCGATGTGACCCTTGCTAAAGGTGTTGGGAGTGGGGAGGGAGGGGTTTAGCTTTCCTCTTTCATGTTTACCCACAAAATATGTTCCCTGATAGGTTCACTAAGTTTTATGATTAAATGTAAGCCAGTAAACTGTTCTTGCAGGCTTTTTGCTTGTAGTTTGCTACAGTAATAAAGTGTACATAGTATCAAAGTAATGATAAACTGCTGTCTGGAAAAGCTATTCTCAGTAGAAGTATTGGGATGAGTTCTGGAAGAACAGACTCATCTGGATGGGAAAGAGAGGAAAGCATTTTTCCCCTTTGATGAAGTAGATGTCAGATTAAAAAAGCAAATACTGTCAAGAATAACAATACAATTGAGTAATTGTGCCTTCTCCTTCATCCCATATTTGCATTTTTTCATAATAGTCCAACTTGTCAGCTTGTCACCCTGCATTCTTCTGTTTCTGAAAAATTCATTGCTTGGCAAGTTGCATCTCAAGATTTCAATTTTCTTTATATTACTATCAATAAAATAACTGCATCCAAATAATATCCTGGTATGACTTCATTCAGTAAGCATTCTACTGAGAGAGGAGCCTAATAAGATGAATATATCAGAAGCACACAAAATAACAAATGGCAAATGAAAGAATTACTCATTTGCAACCCTCATTCTTCCTCGTATCAACAAAGCAGAAGCTGATAGCGTTTGGCTCAAGCTTCTTTTGGCAGATTTTTTTTCATAATTCTCCATTTGATTCCTGATCTTGGCTGCTGTTGGATAGATGGACTATCACGTGAATGTGGGTGGCAGTTCCTAGAAGTTGTTCATCAGACCTCTGGGTTTCCTTTCTAACTTTGCTCTTCCCTTCAGGGCTCTGCTTTAGTTCTTGTTGTGTTGAAAACATTCCCCGGTGGGTGTGTTTAGAAAGGTCTGGTTTTTGTAAGGAAGGTTAAGGATGACTTCCAGTCCTGTGGTGGTTTTCTACCTTTCATTACTTGGTTTTGAAAGTCTCCTCCCTAATTTTCCTGTTTCCTCTGTCTTCAGAAAAACTACCAAAAGGATTAGAGTAGGGCTGTAAAATCCTGTTTAAAATGTTAATCAGTTAAACTGTATATTTAACTGGTTAACCAGCCTGATGCAGTGCAGGGAGGGGGCTGTTCCAGACAGGTGGGGCACCAGTTAACTGGGTACCCCTGTAAGCATGCTGGTAAGGCAATACTTACCAAGGAACTGATTAACCAGTTGCCCCTTTACTTCTCTAGTGATAGGTGACCTACAGACTGCAGGCCACATGTGTCCCATCAGGGTTCCATGTGTGGCCCATGAGACATTTTGTTTACCATTGCCCACGTGCAGGGTTGCCAGATTGCTCTGGTTTCCATCCACATAGTAATACCAGTAGGAAAAAAACTAAAGAGACATGCATGTAAAGCAAGAGCATGTAAAGAGAGGTGTGTGCTGATTGCACACAACATTGGCTGCGAGAACCATGTACTCCCCCTTCATCCTGTCAAGAAGGTGCTACAATTCAATTGGCACACCCCACAAATTCTGGGTATGTAAGCCCAGTTATTAAAATGACTTATCCTGGAAAACCATCTTGGTTATGGCAATCTTGCGGCCCACTTACTAGTCTAGGTTGCCCATGACTGGATTAAAGTGAAAATGTATAGTGTGGAGGGAATTAATGAACCATATAACAAAATTCAAAACCAAGCATCAAGCAGGGATGTAAAAAAGAAAAAAATTAACCGTGTAACTGATAGAAATTTTATTGGTTATACAATTAACTGCCCGGGGCTGCAGTGGTTCCCTGCCCCACATGGGCTTCCTATGAAGAGTTTAACCGGTCGGATTAAGTGGCAAGGTATCAGTTAAACTCTTACATCTGCAGCAGTAAGTAAACCACCAGTCTGTACAAAGAATTTACATATGTAGTACATATTACTTGAAAAAGTTATAGTACTTTTCAGACTTGTATAAGAACAACCACAAACAAAGGGCTTGTCTTCACTGTACACAATAACTTTTGAATCCAGCCAATGATGATGTAACTATAGCCACTACATTTTCTGTGCCACTATTTCCAAAAGCACAGCTGCCCTTCAAAAGTTGGCCTTCGGGAGTAGGTACTATCTTAAAATTCAAAGATTTTCACATAGTTTACTCTATATATACATTTACAGGGCATCCCTGCTATAAGTCTAAGATACATTCCAAAAATGAGGACGAAAAGTGAAATGTCGTAAAGTGGGGAGTCTGTTTTTCCTGTTGCCATGTTGTTGTTGTTTTTGTTTTCCTCAGTGTAAGAGCAGGGAAGGGGAGCACTTATAATGTAACAGTCCCTACAAGTGTCAACGACATTAGTGCGGAACCTATGTATACTGGTATGACATAGTGGGGATGCCCTGTACTTACTTGCTTATCTATGATTTCAGTTGGTAACAAAGTCTGAGGGGTAGCCATGCTAAGGTATGTCTACACTACAGCGTTATTTCGAAATATCTTATTTTGAAATAGTTAATGTGAAATAACTTATTTTGAAATAATGCGTCTACACACAAAATGCATTTTGAAATAGCATTTTGCTATTTTGAAATATTGTGTCCACACTGAGTGGACGCTGAATCGCATTTAAGGCTGGCCGGAACCAGGTCTGGCAGGGCATCAGGTCAGGAGTTACTTTGTGTGGCTGCTGTCTGAGGCCTGGGCTTAAAGGGACCCCCCCCCCCACCCCAAACAGCTGGTTCTCAGCTTTCCCTGCTTGCTTGCCTACCTCTGAGGGACAGCAAAGCATTTTGTCTCTGCGTGCTGTGGTTGTCCTCACTCGGGACACCACAGCACTCTGCAACATGGAGCCAGAGCTGCCCCTGGGCACTCTGGTGCTTCTCATGGACGCGTTGCTGTGAGCCTGGCTGCACTTTTTGCAGGCTGCCATCCAGGAGGTCCATCGGGGGGCTGTCCATATCCAGGAGGTCCTGTGGGAGAGCTTCCACCCTGAGGAGCACTAAGAGCCTCCCTGGTCTGCCCCGCTGGGGGCTTGTGCCTCATTCCTCCCTCACGTTCTTCCACTTACCCCTCCCTAACCCCCCTTCCTGATGTCAAATAAAATACACGTATTTTCATGAACACAAACTCTCTTTATTTAACAAAACTGGGGGGGGGGAGGAAGAAACTCTGGTGAGACTGGGGAAAGGAGGTGGGAGAGGAGAGGAAAGAAGAGAGGGTGGGGGAGGGGAGGGGGAAACCTGGGAGGAGGGAGCGGGAAGGGGGAAGCAAGGGGAAGCTCAGGGTTGGGGGTCTCGCCGGACCAACTTGATTTTCATGCAAACCTGCTCTTGGGTTCGCATGTGGCCTTTGGTGGCCAGGCTGGTAGCTATCCTGCCATAGACAGCCGCGTTCTTCCATCTAGTGCGGAGATCATGGAAGTTGGAGGGCACCCTGGGAAGGCTGGAGGCCCCCTATTTCGAAATAAGTGTCTACACAACACTTATTTCGAATTTGGCGTTATTCCTTGTGGAATGAGGTTTACTAAATTCAAAATAAGCGCTCCGCTATTTCGAATTAATTTCAGAATAGCTGTTTGGCTGTGTAGATGCTAGTAAAGTTATTTCAAAATAACAGCTGTTATTTCAAAATAACTTTGCTGTGTATCCTTAGTTTGTAATTTAGCTCTTGCTCCGCTCCTCTGAAGAAGTGAGTTGTGCCCACAAATGCTCATGATACTATCGGTATTTTTCGTTAGTCTCTATGGTGCTACTGGACTACTCATTTTTTTTTTTTTTTAAGTTGTTACCAAAGCAATTGTACATCTTTTTATTCTAGTGTTATCAAAGTCTGTAGGGTCAGAACTCTTAGTGTTCCAAGCCCCATAGGAATATTAACCATTTTAGACACTCGGCTGTAAGATCATCATAAAGCAGCTAATGAGTACCTTATTTTTGATATAATCACCACTTTTTATGTGAGAAAATGAATAAATGTTAAGTAGCATCACACAGGCAGTCTCCAGAGCTAGGATTCTGAGTCAGGAATTCTCACCACCTTCCAGCTAGATCAGCGGTGCCCAACCTGTGGTTTGCGAGCCTCATACAGCTCTCCCCCCTCTGCCCCCAAGTGTGGCTCATGAAGCTGCTCCTGTGTGTGCCCCCCCTCCCCTCCCCAAACGGCTCCTGCTGCCCCCCCTGTGGTCACCGGGTTGGTAATTCAAAATAGTGGTGCCTAAGCAAGATGGCAGCTGCTGATGGCAGCCTGATATTCCCAAAAAGCCTAAGCTTGCTTGCTCCTTGAAGGCTCCCCCCCCCCTTTTTTTTTTTCCTTGACAATTTGCTTTATAAATCTGGTGCGGCTCTTTTTCCGATGCTGTTTCGGCTCTCTTTGTTAAATGGGTTGGCCACCCCTGCACTAGATAATTTAAAAAATATATTGTTGCTCTGCACCCATAACCTATTTAGTTTTACTTACATTAGTATAACCAAGTATGCTAACATAGAATAGGCCTATGAAGAACTTGTGCCTTCTCTTAATTGTGCTGTAAGTTTTTAAAATAACTTGTCTGCCTATTTCGTTTGATACACAAGGATGGCATAAGATGTGTATTTTTTCCTAAAAGGTCTCTTCTACATCTCTTTAAATTCTGGCAGACTCCAGAGTGAATGGGAAGCTAGCGAAAGGTATTTGGAGAGTGATATATTCCAGTGAAAGAGAAGGATTTGTTGGAGACACTGAGGAAAATAAAGCACTTGCTGGGAAAAGGAAAGGGCCAGCCTGGCTGGAGCAGCTGACTGCACTGTGGGTGGGCTCAGGCCTGCTCCAGCCTGGCCTAAGGAGCCCTCCCCACCCACCTGCGGGCTCCTGGTTAAATGGTTAACCAGTTAAACATAACGTTGTTAACCGGTATTTTACATCCCTACTCTCTATTGCTTTCTTATCAAATACAACCCAGTTTAAGGTTGCTATACCAACATTTTTTTCAAAGCTCTGCACAGTACTCTTAACTAGAGAGAGAGAATGTCTGTTATGACAACGACCTCATATGACATTGGTTTTTCACTAGAACAACCAAGTTGTATGTCAGCAGGAGACCGAATACATAGCAGTTGGACTAGGAGAATGAAACTTGCTAGGGTGCAATTAAAATGACCACTCTGTGTCCTGACCTAAATGCAAACCCAACTGTGTTTGACTTATCATTGGAAAGCTAGTACTTTAAAACACATCAGCAACTTCATGTCATGTGTAGTTTATAGAATTCTTTAAAAAAACTACTGTATAATAATAGTCAGGGATTTTTTTGAGTGGTGTCCCTTATGGGTGCTCCACTGTAGGTATGTCTGTATCCTTGTACTGTCAATCGGAAAACGTCAATAGCAGTCCATCCTGCCTATGTGGAACTCCTCCATCCACAAGGCTAGCTGATGTGTACTAGTATTCCCTCCTCAGTTTCTTCTCAACTGCCTTACACTAGAGATGGAGCTAAAAGCTGTCGGTTCACTTTTGTCGTTCTGCAAATATTTGCTTCTTTGAAGCACCTTATTTCATACTACTTAAGAGGTTTTTTAGTTGTGCTAAAAAAGAAGGAAAAGAAATGAATAAATAAAGGTTTCTCTTCCTGCCAATCCTAGTTGGGAGGGGGATCCTCTGGACAAGGGTATGTCTGGCTTACCAGGCTTAAAGTGTTTTACCTGCACAGAGTTGATCCCAATAATGGTGAGCATTTGCAGTATAGTCACTGTCTCTAGGAGAAGCACAATCCACTGAAGTGTGGTTGTTGCCAGCATCTAAAATGCAGGTACAAGAAGAACAGAGTTTTGACTAAAACTGCTGCTCATGGAGTTGGCCTTTCACTCTGTGGCATCCCAGCCAGAGCTATCACCGCAACTTTCTACTCTGAAAGCAGGAGATGGAGAAGATGAGCCACTTAAAGACCTCCTAAGGAAAGGTCTGAGGGTCCCCATAGCAAGCCCAGATCAAGCTGGAAACTATCTCCAGTACAGTCAGCATCTTTGGTACTGACAGCATGTTCCCTGTAAGCTGCAAGACCATGAAGCAGACTATCAAGGGCTAGTTTAAGCAAGTCCTAGTTGAGTCAATTAACTAATTCTCTAAATTGGGTGTTCTAGCTTTCCTGTTGACTTTTACATGAGTGCTTTGCAAGTAGACGCTAACACTATCACCTATGCAATCACCCCAGTTAACTGTCTTGCCTCTTGTTTGATTTAGTTGTAGAATCATGGTATTCAACCAGTCACTCAACTGGCCAAATAGTCACATGTGGCTAGTGTGTTGCATACCACAGTTCTAGAAGCTGGTGTTTGGTTAAGAATTCTCAAAATGTGTGATTTGTTGCTTCTGCTTAATGTATAGAATTAAAATAGGTGTAGGTTTTTTCTAGAAGAAGGAATGTGGAACTCTTAATTTTAAGCTTTAACCAATGTGATTTTTCTCATTTTTTTTTTAAGACAATGTCTTCAGCAGTTGTCCAGATATATGTAGCAGATCGCAATGCCATGTGGTCCAAAAAATGCTGTGGGGTAGCCTGCCTTGTGAAAGACAATCCACAGAGGTCTTATTTTATCAGAATATTTGATATCAAGGTGAGAAACCTTTCTCTAATTTTTTACTTGCAAAGATAAATTCATTCTATAGTAAATGTGAAGTTTCCCTGAATTGTTTGCATGAATTTCATAAAGGGATGATATAAAGTGAGTAATGCAAGAATTATGCTGATTAGATTTTAATAAGACTTTGATAAAGTCCCATGTGACATTTGGCTAACAAACTAGGAAAACATGGTCAAGAGGAAATTGCTATGAATGGTGTGCATAACTGACTGACAAACTGTATTCAAACAATGGCTTATTGTCAAACTAGGAGGACCTCTCCAGTAGGATCTCATAGGAGTCTGTTTTGGGTTCAGTACTAGTTAATATTATGGATGTCAGTATGTAGAGATGACTACATGCTTATCGGTTAATCTTGGCAATTACATGCATTTCCCCCCACCCCTCTTGCTGCTTCTGATACAGAGACAGCAAGGGGCAAAGTGGGAGAAGCGGGAGCCAGTGCCTGTGAAGAGCTGGCTTAAAAGCCTGGGCCCGCCAGGGACAGAGGCTGCTCCGGAACAGCAGCCCCCTGTCTGCGGGGGCTCTGAGCTCCTTGTGGACAGGGGCTGCTCCTCCATCCCATGGAGCAGCCTCTGTCTGTGGGGAGCTTGGACTCCCCATGGGCAGAGATTGCTGTCACTCCACGCTGCTGCCTCTACATCAGAGGCGGCAGCAGGGAGCTGGTTTTTAAACTGGCTCCCCTCGCAGACCAGCTCCTGCTTGCCACCCCAGGCTGCTGCCTCTGATAGAGGCAGCAGCGTGGCGTGGCAGGGGACTCCCTGGGAGTGGGGCTGGGAGCACACTGGCTGCTGGCCTCACCCCCGGTGACTATTGAATTGTCATGTAATTGCTTAAATTTTGTGTGGTTACACAACTATTCAATTACACGGTATCTAACCTCCCAAGTAAATATTTTTATTAATGACTTGGATGATGGAATGGAATCTTCCTAATTTGTGGGAGGATTTGTAAACACTATGGAGGACAGGATTGGAATTTCAAGTTATTTTGATAAATTGCAGAATTGATCTGAAATCTGTACTATGAAATTCAGTGAAGACAAATGCAGAGTACTTCACTTAAGATTGAAAATCAAATGCCCAGGTACAAAATGGAGAGTAACTAGCTAAGCCAGTGTTTCTTAAACTGTGTTCTGTGGCACACTGGTGTGCCGTGAGGCAGTTGGAGGTGTGCTGCGGAGAACAACAGAATTCAAAATGGCCACCCTGAAAGGGGCAGGTGACCTTTTTTTTTGCACTCCACAAAAAATCCTTGGTGTTCCTCGTTTAAAAAAAAAAAAATTGTTTGGTGTTCCTCGGTCTTAAAAAGTTTAAGAAACAGTGGGCTAAGCAGTACTCCAGAAAAGAATCAATGTGTAATGGGTCACAAATTGAACATGAGTCAACAGCTTGATGCTTTTATGAAAATGGCAAATTTTATTCTTGAATGTATTTAACAGAAGCGTTGTGTGTAAAATATGGAGATAATTTTTATCATTGCTTATCACTGCTGAGGCTTCCACTTAAGTTGTGGGCATCACACTTAAAATATGATGACATATTGGCGAGAGTAGAGGAGAGCAACAACATAAAATTTAGAAATCATGACCTATAAAGAAAGGTGAAAGAAAAAACGTGCACTTGTAGAGAAGACCAGGCAAGCGACGGGGAAGATGTTTAAAATATTGTCAAAGATTAACACAATGGAAAGTGATCAGTTGTTCTTTGAGTGATTGCTTGTGTCCATTCCATGCGCCCCTCATGCACGATTGTCAGAAGATTTTTCCCTCAGCGCGGTACCCATTGGGCTGGCAGAGGAGTCCTCTGGAGTGGTGCCTTCTTGGTAGTGCATATATACCTCGGCTGGCCCGCCACCCCCTCAGTTCCTTCTTACCACCCATGATGGTTGTTGGAACACTCTGTCCCTTACTATGAGTGCTTTTTTAGTTTTCCTGTAGATAGTTTCTTAGTTGTTAAATTCATGGTTGTAGTTAAATAACATTTGTGGGGTTTCCCACCACATATTAACTTCCCTGCGCAGGGGTATGCCCAGGCCTCAGGACTGTAAGCCCTGCAGTGACCCTCCCAACTTGTGCCTAAAGTGCCTGGGAGAGGGTTACCAGGCAGATAGGTACAAGATCTGCCAGGGAATCATGCCTTTCATGAAAAAGGAGACACACATGCAGCTAAAATTTCTCCTTATGTAGGCAGGTCTTCAGCCCCAGTTGGCCTCAGAGTTGGCGCCAGTGCCTATGATACACAGTGCACTGGTATCAATACGGGGACTATCTCCAGCACCGATACACAGCATCAGTGGATGGTAGCAATCTTAGTTCCCAGTGCTGCATAAGAAAGAGAGGACGGAGGGGAGTATCTCCATCTTAGCATGCAGCCCAACCGCATCCTCAGTTGGGGCACTCTAAAGTGACTGCCCCCTCAGCACCAGCGATCACTCCAGTGGCCTCAGGACCTCATTCAAGCCCAGTGCATGTTGACTCCCCAGAGTTAGAGACAGTAGTAGAGGACACCAACCAGCCCTCCATCCCAGAGACTTCGAGGGGCAGGTCATCTCTAGACACACACAGACTGTAGAAGGATAGTCCCAGGCCTGCTCTTGAGGGTGAGATTTCTACGATCTCATAGGCCCCAGTGGCCCAACAATCTATCCAGGAGGATAGGGAGGTGCTACAGGACACAAAGGAGCAGGACTCTCTTAGAGAATTTTCCTTATCTTCACCGGACAAGGCGATGGCAGGCAAATCATTCTTACTACCTGCTATGGACTTGAGGGTCCATCAGAAACTGCTGAAAAGGATGGCCCAAAATTTGGGGGTGCAAGTTGAGGTATCAGAGGTGTCTAGCCCAATGGTGGCCACTCTGACAGCTGAGGGTCCATCTAGAGTGACCCTACCACTCATTAAGTTAGTGACTAATGCCACCAAGGTGCTTTGATGGACTCTATACCCCCCACCCCCATGCCAGTATTTTGTTCCCCAAAGGGACCGTGTACACCTCTTCACACATCCTCCCCCAGATACTCTAGTGGTGCAAGCTGCTAACCACAGGGAGAGGCATGAGCAACCAAACCCAACCCCAAAAGCCAAGGAGCCCAAGAGGCTTGACTTACTAGGCCTGAAAGTCTATGCTACTAGTGGCCTACAGCTTCACATTGCAAACCAGCAGTCAGTGCTAAGCAGGTAAGCCTATAGCTCCTCGGTGGCCTTGGGAAAAATTCAAGGAACTCCTCTTTTCTGATGCTAGACAAGAGTTTGGGGCAGTGGCAGAGAAAGGCAAAGTGGCACTGGACTGAGCTGATTCTGCTGCACATGCTATGGTCCTGGTATAATCCTGCACAGGAACTTGTGATTGCAAGGGCATCCCCCTGAAGTCCAGCATATGATTCAGCATTTGCCATTTGAGGGGTCGGGCCTTTTCTTCAACCAAAGGAATTCCAAGCTCCATAACCTGAAAAACTTGGACTACTCCTAAGTCTTTAGACATACATACCTTGGCCCCACATAGAAATCCATTTAATCCCAGACCACCACTGTGTCCATATAAATCTGGCCCTAGACAGAACTTCAATAAGTGCAGGAGCAGAAATGCCAGTGGCAGAAATGGAAGACCTTCTTCAGATCAGGACCCCTCCAACAAGAGCCAAGGCCCCAAATCGGGATTTTTATGGGCGCTCAGAGACAGCATTGCAGTCCTATCCTTGGATCATCCCTTTGTCAATCATCTGTCACACTTCCACGATGCCTGGGCACAGATTACATGGGGCTATTGGGTCCTAGACACAGTGCGAACAGGATATTCTATCCCATTCCATTCTCCCACCACCTATCTCTCTTTGGAGACCCCTCTCACAATCATCTTCTCAACTAGGAGGTAAAGTCACCTTTTGCTCTAGGAGCAATAGAGGAGATTCCTACAGAGTTTAGGGGCAAGTGTTTTTACTCATGATATTTCTGAATCCTGAAAGCCAAAGGGAGCCTGTGACCCATACTGGGCCTCAGAGATCTCAATGCCTTTATAAAAAGGCAAGGTTCACGATAGTAACCCTGGCTTCATTATCCCTTCCCTTGATGCAGGGGACTGGTATGCTACTGTCAACCTGAAAGATGGGTTCTTTCATATATAGATCATTCCCACTCAGACTTTTCTTTCATTTTATGGTTGGCCATTCCCATTACCAGTTTGCCATGCTTCCATTCAGTCTTTCCATAGTTCCGAGGGTGTTCATGAAATGCATGGTAAGTTGTGGTCGCGTTCCTCAGAAAGCATCAGGTTCAGGTGTTAAGCCAGTTGTCCAGGTATGGTTATCAAGAGCAAATCAGACGCACACAAGTGTTCGAACGCATAGAACTGGAGGGGGGAAAAAAATCCTCCTCATTTGATGTGTCCATCCTCCCCCTGCAACTGAGAAGAAAGAAAAAAAAAAAAAGTCTCTATCTCATTACCCTCAAGCTCCAGCCTTGGGATGAGGAGGGGAGATGCAGTCGCACAAGTCGTCTGGAGGACCTGGACCTATTAGATTTTTTTGTGGACCCCTTTAGATTCTGAGGTGGGGCCAAGAATGAGGTGTGCAGTGTGTGGGAGGGGGCTTCCAGGGGATAGTCTGGGATTAGGGGTGCAGGGTCTGGGCATGTGGTAGGGTTCAGGAGTGGGCTGGGGTTGGTGTGTGTGTGGGGGGGGTGTGTGTGTCTGGACAGGAGATATGGTACAGGAGCAGGGGATGGGGGCAGCTACCTAGCACAGTTCCCAAGGGCGGAGGTCATATTACAGGAGCTTCTAGGAATGGCCAGGAGTCACCTGATTTAGATTGTAAACTCTGTGGGAGAAGACACTCTCTTTTCTTTGTGACTGTACAGTGTATAGCAAAATAGGGCTGCAGTATCCAGTTGTGCCCCCTGAGTACTACTGCAATAAAAGTTTGTCTAATCAGTCTTATTTTTTATTTATATCTTCAGTTTTCAATATCTGAATTTCTTTCCTTTCCAGGATGGAAAACTATTGTGGGAGCAGGAACTGTACAATAATTTTGTATATAATAGTCCAAAAGGATATTTTCATACCTTTGCTGGAGATGTAAGTCTAGTATTTACTTAATTCTTGAATAGCTATCTTAAAAATGTTTGCCCTGCTAGTATTTTTCTTTGTATAATAGCTTATTTTAATATCTTATAAGCTTTCACCTTTCACTTTGTAAATCCAGTAATTTTATAAATTAGACTAGAAGACTTACCCAGCATTGCGCAGGGGTGGGCCGCACAGGCCTCCCACCAGTGCTTCCTGGTCCTGGCCCAAAGCCCAGAGGTTGGGGTGGCCTGGGAGAAGTGTGAAGAGCAGCACAGAGGCCTCCCTCCAGTGCTTCTTGGGCCCGGGGCAGAGTGAGGAGCAGTGTTAACTCCTTCTGTCTGGGCCTGCAGGGGGGAGCAAATGCGCAGGCATGGTGGCACGGACATGCTGGGCAGCTTGGCAGTCCAGGGAGGGCGGCACCTATGGGTCCTGCGGAGGGCAAGGGCTGCAGTATCTGGACCTGGCGGTGCTCTTGGGAGGTGTGGGGGTAGAGGGGGGAGAGAGATGCACGGGTGGGGCCAGTGGGGTTTCTCCCCTCCCCCCCAGTCTGGGGCTGAGGGTTGGGAAGGAGAGGGTTTTGAGGTAGGGTAGGCCACTTACCATCTTGCTGGCCACTGGCCCAGGTGAGCCAGGTCCCCAGCTGGTCACTCCCTTCTTGATGAGTGGTTATGTGGCTGCCCCCCAGTGGTCACTCTGCAGTATAGTTGACCTCCCGTGCTCACTGCCCCTGGAGTGACTGCAGTACCACATCCCTCCAATCAGCTCCCTCCCTTTCCATGTTATGGAAAACAATCTCTTTCCAGGCACACCCCGTTTTCCTCATGCAACCTGACCTTGCTTTAGGTTAGAATAAGAGGAAGCTGCATACCAGATTTGGCAGTTGTAGCTGTTATCATTGAGGTGGAGTTATTGAACGAATACACTCAGAGTCAGGTGCTTACTTATATGCGTGCGCGCACACACACACCCACCACCACCACCACCCCCCATTTCATCTTTCTAGCAGCTAGTTGCAGATTTGATTATAAATAAGATTTTTTTTTCTAGTGTCAGTGCTAAAATAGAAAACCTCAACTACAAATGAATCAGGAGCACAAAAAATACCTCTTTAAAGTGCTCTTTCTCTGGTAAAGAAATTACCACCTCAGTTGTAACTGACAGTTGCTTCGTTAGTGTCACCAAATGAGCATTTCAAATACATAAGCAATTTTTATGTATCCTTAACATAAAATTTTCATTTTTATCATTGTGTACTTGAAATATTGCTCAGATCTGACAAAATGTGGACCTATCATATCTTAGGAAAAAATTCCACAATCTGAATGTATTTTTAAATTTGACATTAATCTTTGCTTCTAAATTGTTCACTAACAACTATAAGGTGATAAGTCTTAATTATTTCCAGTTTATTCCTTCAGAAACAAAATGTGTTCACTTAATTTTTAGAATATTTTACAATTTAAGCTGAAAAAAACTTTAACTTTCTTGGCCATTATGGGGGGGAAAACTGATGTTGTCTTCTTTCAGGCATGTCAGGTTGGTCTTAATTTTGCTAATGAAGAAGAAGCTAAAAAATTCCGAAAAACAGTAACTGATTTGCTTGGACGACGGCAAAGAAAGTCTGGTAAATATTCAATTTAACATGTCATTAATTAGAGTCTAGACATGGCCTGGGATAGTGGTTAGTTGACGCTTACATATCTGAAAGCTATTAAGAACTTAGTGCCATATTTAGATATTAATTTCCATTTGTAAATGTGTGATGCAGAAAAATATATACAGTACAAATTTCCTGAAGGTAACACAAAAATTGGTTCATCTTTAAAGTTTCTTTTTGCAATATGAGGTTTTCTAATATGTGGTATTTGAAAGAACAAACAGGAAGAAGTAAAAGAAAGTTTACTTGTGAATTGGAAATCTTTTTGTGTAACTTGCATGCAAGTTAGATCAATTAGCCGTTCAGTTCTGGGTTTCTCTTAACTAACCCTGCTGTCTTAAATGTGGCCCAATTGAGTAGTAACTGAAATCTTTTACTGTCTGGTATGTCCAGTTGTCCAGGTGAAATTAATTGTTGGCATCAATACAATTAGTAGAAAAATGCTTTATTCACAATTAGTAAGGCAGCATGTGTGTTGCAGCATGAAAAAAAATCACAGAATTTGATTCCTCTTCCCCCAGTTTGAGATCTTTGTCCATGTCTCACCCCACAGTGGTAGCTTCTTCAGCTCCTGTGTCCTGTGGGGTTGAGGCTGGTTTCCTGCTCCGGTTGTGCCTTCAGCACTAGGTCACAACACTGTTGGATTTGGCCCCAGCCACCCCTTCCATCATGGTGGAGGGTTGAGTGAGTGAAACCTGGAGGGTGTTGTAAACTGGTGTAGGGGGTTGCAACACCTACCACGGAGTGCTAGGTCCAGCCCCATGGGATACTGGTATTGTACCAATAAAATCAAGCAGGATCTTATGAGGGGGATAAGGCAAAAAGCCACATTTATTGTAAAGATAATAATAAAGAATAAAGAAAAGATAGAAGCAAACAACGTTGTTTAACTACTTATTCCTATCACTACTTAACCCCCCCCCCCCCCCCCCCACACACACACACACACTCTCTCTCTCTCTCTCTCTCTCTCTCTCTCTCATCCATTCATTCAGGTTCTGTGTAGTTGTTATAGTTACCAGCCTGGAAGTTGCTTGTGACAGAATACTGGCCAGGTATTCTGGGGAGCAAAGTCCTGATCAGATGCGCATCTGAAGCTCCTGGTAGGCTGGCAGCAGAACCTTGGACTCTGACTCCATAGTCTTTTGGTCCAGTCTTTATAGGAATTTCTTCCTATGCCAGTCTATGGGAATTGCTGCGTCATGCTGATGTCTACAGGGTGGCTGCCAGGTGCTCGTCAGTGATCTCAGAGGGTGGACCTCCAGTCTCCAGTTTTTCTCCACTTGACACCTTTTGGTTGCACTAGCACCTGATGCCTTCTTCAGTCCTTTGATACTGTATTCTCAGGCTGGCACCTCTCAAACCATTCATTCATTGTCCAAGCACTCTCTCTTACATACATTCCCTAATTAATGTTTCACATACAGCATTTTGTATAATAATAATTTTACATATACAAGAGTTGTAGTTACAAAAAGTTACAAAAGTTTCTGGATGGCATTTCTTAAAACATTCTCTCTGAGTGCTGAGTTAGTTACTGTTATAGTTACAATGTTTCACTTTGAGATTAGGGTTAATTGGCTCACAATGCTTTGAAGAGAACAGGCGTCAATTGTGTAACAATGCCCTTAATCAATTATAGGGCTTGGCTCCCAGAGCAGAGTTAGTGGCTTGACAAGCAGCCACTTGCAAAAGTTTGAGCATGCCCTGGGACACAGAGAGGGGAGCTGTTTCTGGCTACATAGTATTATATTCTTAACAGTTTTAAGTTACATGACCTAATATTACATTCCTAACAAATTATATTCTAGAGGGGCAATAATTATAAATCTAAACATTTAACAATCTTAACAAATAATAATAATAATAATGAATCTAAACACTTATCAAGCTTGATAACACTAAATCTAAACACTTTAACAAGAATAAATCTAAACACTTATATGCTTCTTCTACTTGGGGAATCATTTTTAATACTTTAATATGTTATCCCTACACTGGAACCAAGTTTTGGGTTGTGGCTCCAGAGATAGATGGTGCCGCAGTAGATGGGTGATTGATGCCCATTTGACATCAAGAGGATATTTATCAAAAATCACGTAGCAGTCACAGTAAAGTTAGTAGCCTGTGACCTTTACTAAATTTACTGTGATTATACTACTATTTCTATTTTTTGTTTTGTTTTGTTTTTTTTAAGCCATGATACATCTCCTACCCTAACAATTGGTAATCAAATCAGAGGCCAACATCTTTTGATGCTAGGGAGCTGATCCTGCAATGCATTCCACAGTGAATTCTGATCTTCATTGGGCCTCAGGCAGAGCTCAGTGCAGGCAGAGCTCATTGCAGGATTGGAGTCTGTTTCTTTGGATGGGATTTCCTAAATTGTCTAGGGTCTTAAATGTGAGTTTAGGTACCTAAATCTCAGTTCCAGGCTGGGCTGCAACTCTCAACTCCCACCAAACTCTGTAGGGATCTAAACTTTGGTACCTGAATTTTCTGAAAGTTCCCTAGGCATACAAGCTTCTGCCTCTGGGTATGTGCACTGTGGCCTCGGTGTCGATGTCTGGACACCTTGTCCTATCTAAGCCCCAGAGGAATTCACAAACTGAAGGGAAATAGGTGGGAGGACACTAAGGATGCAACAGCACAACCGGCTAAACGGTTAACCAATAAGCATGAGCTTATCTTATTGCCTTAGTGGTTACATGCCAGCTCCTGGCACTGGCCAATTCCTGGGAAGCCAGCTGCAGCCGCCTCCCCACCCAGAGTGGGACAGTAGGCAGGAGCCGATGCATGCCAGGAGCCTGCTTAAAAGCCGGCTTTCAGTGCGCACAAACTCCTGGGGAGCCAGCTGTCTCCCCGTACTGCGGTCTCTGCAGTATAAAAGTTATACTGCAGAGCCCACAGCGCGGCTGGCTCCCTGGGAGTGGGGCTGGGAGCTGGCTCCCAGCACACACTGGCTGCCGGTCCTGGTCCCTAGGAGCCTGCAGTGTAACAACTAAGATGTTTAACAATTACATGATGTTAAGCAGTTAATTAGGTAACCATTAGTGGATGTCAGTCTTGTGTGCAGGGTGTGCTCAGAAGCCACCTATCAGGTTGGGTCCCATTCAGAGTCTGACTGAAGGAGATGGTGGTGGTGCCCCTATCAACTTCCAGCTTTTGCGGTTAGAACGCTCACTTGGAGCGTGGGAGATGAGACCCAGGTTCAATCCCCTCTAAGGCAGAGAGAGGATTTGGAGCAAGGGGTCTGGCCTGCATCTTAAACCAAGCTCCAGAGTTCTTCTCACACGAGCATGTGCCTAATAACTCTATTTTATTGCTAATTATAAATAAATAATGAGGTAAAAATGATAATATGGGCGCCCCCACCCTTTTATTTTGTGCGAAGTGAGTCAGGCTTCTAGTTTCTTTTCACAACAAACATCTTGGGTGTTTTTGCCTCCTGACTCCAGAAGAGAGGTTCCCAGCTGTGAATCACTGGTAGAAATGAGCACCTGTTTCCAGGAGACTGACTTGGAACACACCCATTTCTTCAGCATCTCCCATTGCTAGCTTAAGTGGCTCCCCTCTGACTGTGCTGGCTTTTGTGAATCACTATCCATGGTACCTGTCCCAACTCATGCATTTTATAGGAAATCTATGTACCTAATTCAGTCTTTGTGAAGGGCTGTGTGTTTCCTGTGATTACCTAGGCACCTGAAAGTTAGGCATTGTAACACTTGGCATCAGAACACTTAAGTCCCTTTGTGAATCTTGCCCTTTATCTCTGAGATTTTTGTCTGTACAAAGTTGGAACATGTTAGTGAAGTACAATAATGAAAGCATGCAGGAATGGTTTCTGTGCTTTAACTGCTCATGAAGAAAATACATTCTCCAAGGCTCTCAGCCTTCCAGTTTTCACAAGCCTGAAGTTTTACTCTCCTAAAGGTACTACTACTAGCAAAGCCAAGTTTTAAAACACTAAAAGTTCATGACTGTAGAACAATCTTCTGCATGGTGTTGGCCATGGTAAAATTTCTTTAGAAATACAGGGGAAAATGATTTCTTAAAAATAACATTCCAGTTTTAATTCAATATTTCTTTTATGTAAAGACACTTGTACTTTACAACAAGCATACCATTGTTAATCTGTATTGCTTTGCGTGCTTGAACATCATGTTTTATGCACCATAATAACACTGACTTATTCATCTTTTTTGTAAAATTACTGTTTTAATTTAAAAGGTTTAATAAAGAAACAACTAGTTAATTATATAGTTCTCAGTTGATTGCTGTTCTTTATAATTCATTTCTAGGGGTTTTTTTTCTTTCATGCACAGAACTCCATGAAGTTCTGTGATTAAGCCACCAGATGGAGTTCTGCATTTATATACCTCAGACAGGATTTTATCTAATTGTGGGTATATCTGAGGACTAAGTAGCTGAGCTCAGTTAGCAAATTGATATACTTATGTAAGGCTTCTGATGAGTCTCAACCTTGATTCATCAGATGTAGAAATAATGTATTCTATTGTTCTTAGTGCTGTCTCCACACATAGTATTAGAATAGTTATAAAAATTGAGCAATCTTGGTAATGGGCGATTACCTTGATAATGTCAAACATTAGACTGTTAATCTTTTTACAAGAATCCTTCCGCTCTAGAATCTCTCAGAAGAAACTTCACCTGAAACAGGAGCCACCTGACATATTAGCAAGGGGTCATAGGCAGGCTCTAACTGTGTCATAGGGCTAATGGGAATGTTTCCACATGTCCCTTGGGGCTTTTCATTATCAGAAGGGGCTGGGTAGAACCATTCTGTAATCATGTGAACTAGGTCTTGGAGCTAAGGCTGTCACACAAAATGTTGCTATCTGGAAACCACACGAAAGAAAAGCAACTGCAGCTTCCTGCTCTTCCTTTTTTTCTTCCAACCCCTTTCACATGTGCTGATAGATAAGGACACTGATTCTTGAACAGAGGTTCCCAGAGGCAGCAGCAACAACTGAAGTGTCTGAGGAGCTCCTCTGGCAAGGCTAAAATAGAGATGCCCCTGGTGTTCTTGAAAGGGGAAAGTACAGTGTGTAGCAGAATGGTCTGGCAGGGCTGGATGCAGGCAAACCAGGAAGGATTGGCTGGATAGTAAACTGGATAGTAAGAGGAGTAAGGATTGGCTGGATAGTAAGAGGAGGAAGAAATTGAGTTGGAGGAGGAATAGAAAGAGAATCTTAAGTGAAGGAAGGAGAGAATTAAAATGAGGGGAGATAGAAAAAGAATATTGATTACCGAACGTACTTTGATGGGATGACTAGAGGCTTTTGGCAGTGCATGACTGATTGACCCCAAAGTGAGCATAATTGAGAACTCCCCAAAAAGTCTTAAACCTATGTAGCTAAATGGATAAAACAAAAGGAATTAGAAGCAAAGACTCTCCTATCTTCTACTCCATCCTCAAGTAGTATTGGTTTATAGGGTTAGGGGTTTTTTTGTTCCAAAATGCTGTAGGTCTTGCAGACCTGCATCTGTGCCCTTCACTTCTTGTCAGCCTCTTCCCCCTTCCTCTCCAGAAAAATATCCTTACCTGCCCTCACTTTAAATTCTGAAATAACAGAACTAGATGTCTTACCACAGCTCCCAATACAAGTCCATAAGGTCATCTTAAAAACAGAGTAACAGCTGGCAACTTTTCTTTGAACATCTTCAGGAGGAAACCTTCCACTTTCCCTGCCATCCTGTTGCTACTCACCAGAGCTTTTATGATGAACTTCAGTTGTCTTACTGGAAAATAGGTAGCCATGAAAATTGTAATTAAGCACTCTGCTTTGAAGAAGTTAGTCATCTTTAATCCATATTTAATAAAAAATGCTGAGTATGTGTTGCTTCTGTTGACTTAATTTGTAGTGTGGTTGCTCAGTGCCTTTAACAACAAGGTTGCTTTCATTTAGATGGCTAATTGTAAATCTGAAACTTAGCTGCCTGCTGCACTAGGCAGGCAGATAAGAAAGTTAATACTGATGAATAAAAACACACATCCATTAGTTCAATGCAGTAAATCTGAAAGCTTCCTATTTTAATTCTAAAAAAAAAATGAGTTGATCCCAAGTATGTCTCACAAAGTATTTATAAACAGAGTGCATATGGATGAAGAGAAAAATACTTTTGTAGGGAAAGCCATCTTCAGTGGTAGAGTTAAACATCATAGCTGACCCTCTGCCTGCCAGATAAAGCTGAGGGTTGATGGCTAAGTTGACTGTATTGGCTTGTTCAGCTTTAGACTATATGAAATACTTGCAATTAAATTAGAAATTTTCTAAATATATTTTTTTGCATTGGGGGAGAGGGAAAGTGTTTCCTAGCAGGTAGAGCACCAGAATATGTCTTGGAGGACTTGCGTTGCTGAGCCACTCACCTGCTGAGGCCAGTTGCTGCACCTCTGCCTCTATTTCTCCATCTAAAAAATGGGGATGATACCTCCTTTGTAAAGTGCTGAGAGATCTACTGATGGAAAGTGCTATAAAAGTGCTTCAGATTGAGACTTGTTTCACATATAGGATGACTGAAGTTACATGGTGCCTGTTCAGAGAGGACTTTAGAGCAGGGCTGGGGAACATTTTTTGGGTTGAGGGCTGCACAAAAGTGAGAAGCAGAACAAAACCACATAATTGACGTGGCTCCCAACTGAGAAGAAGAAAGACCATCTCCACATTCCCCTCACACACAGCCTGGCCGGGGGGGAGGGGGGTGGGCTAGTTGATTTTGTGGGCCCACCTAGGCTCTGGGGTGGGACCAAAAATGAGGGATTCAGTATGTGAGAGGGACTGCTGAGAAGCAGACCTGAAGTGTGAGGTCTGGGAGGGAGGGTGCAGGAGTGGGCTGTGGGCAGGAGTGGATTGGGAATTGGAGTTAGTGTTGAATAGGGGAGTGGGCTGGGAGTGGGGGATCTGGATGGAAGGTAGGATGCTGGTGCTGCAGGCCCATGGCGGGGGAGCATGGTGGGGCCGCAGGGCTAGCGCACCAGCATGGGAGCATTGCAGCTCAGAGGCCAGATCCAGGTAAGCCAGGGGCTGGATGCAGCCCCCAGGCCATAGGTTCCCCACCTCTGCTGTAGAGAGTATAATACATTCTCTTTCAAAGTTCTGCTTCAACAGTCATTGCATCAAAACACTTTAATTTTTCATTTGAAAACTGCCATTATGTGAACACTTCACTCTACAAAAATGTTGTAAAGGCTTCAAATTGGACTGAATCAAATTTTCAACTGGAAAAATAAGCTAGCTAATTTCACACAGTCCTTCTCAATTTAAACTGTTCAAACACCTGATTGTTTTCTTATTGTGGGTTCTGTAGTTTTGTGACATCTAATTTTGCTGTGATGATTAGGCTTTCTGTGGCGCATAATCTGCAGTCCTTGTAAGAATGAGAAGTCCCAACTGCAAACTTTTACAGATTGGAGGCTTTTGTGATGTATAAATTATTTCACTGATCTGTTGTGCCAAACTTTGTGTTTCAGATTTCAGTTGATACAATAGATTAAATTTAGTATTTTCCCTCTGTTCTTAGATGAAAAGTCTGACTGCTAAAATAAATAAAAAATGCCTATTGGGGTAATTTGTATATTACTAGAAGAATAAAATTCAGATATAGGAAGCATATATAATTTGTAAAACTACAAGTTACGGAGATGTGTGTAATGTTGAAGAATTCAGTTTAACCTTTTGAATAAATACTTCTGTTTTATCTTTTTAACAGAAAAAAGACGAGACCCACCAAATGGTAAGCATTTTCATAGGATTACTGTTTCATTTTTCGTACCCATTTGTTTAGATGTAATTTATTTTTGGCTTTTTTAATTTAAGCATAATGCTTATAATTAAATAGTCCTGAAAGTATCCATTCCAGTAAATCAGGATTTTAATGTGTATCTGTTGGTTTACATGTACAGTAGTTCATGACCACTTCTAGTGAAGGAGAGGCCTCTGTTGAATGATATCAAACCTCAGGTTTGGAATTGTCTACAAGTAAGGCAGAAGATAGATTGCTGAAATTGGAATCAGTTTGTATATCAATCAAGTTGATAACAAAGTCAGAGAGGGTGAGCATTATATTTTGGAAACAGAAGTGCTCAAGTCTTATTAGGCAGTGGTTTTAAACAGCATAAAATTGACATACTCGCCTTTCACAGATATCCACAGGGGTTGTCAAAGTAGAACAGACATTGGAACTATTTTTTAATTTAGGAAGACAAAACTGCTTGAGCTTACTTTGTAAAGTTCACTGCCTTTTCAGGACATAGTGCTGCTAGAAACTTGAGGGAACATGATCAGCCTGAGCTTCCAAAAAATTGTTTGCAGCATATAAGATTACCATTACTGGAAAGCCAGTAAACATCCCCTTTTTCAGTGTGTTTTTATGCATTTGACAGCACTTTGTGTATACAGGTTGCACCTCTGAAAACCGGCACTCTCTAGTCTGGCAATATCCATGATCCGGCAGGACCATGGGTGCTCCTGGACCAGAGAGCCTGGGAGCCTAATAGCAGGAGGGTGAGCAGCCCAGCCAGGGCTGGGGATAGTGGGGGGCTGGGCCAGAGCCCCACAGTAGTGCTGGGGACATAGAACCCAGCAACCCGTGGCAGTGTGGGGCTGGAGAATCTTGGCTGCCAGCAGCAGCACAGGGCTGGGGGATAGAAAAGCCCAGCAGTACGCAACAGCGCAAAGCTGGGAACCTGGCCTCCCATGACAGCATGGGGCCAGGGGCTGGAGAAGCCCAGCAGCGTGCAGCAGTGTGGGGACAGGGAACCTTAGCTGCCTGTTCAGTGTGGGGCTGAGGGGGAAGAAATCCGGCCACCCATAGCAGTGCAAAGCTGGGGTTGGAGAATCCTAGGTGCTTGAGGCAGCGCGGAGCCGGGGAATCCTGTCCATCTGCAGCATTGCGGGGCTAGAGCGAGGGGCCGGAGAACCCCAGCCACCCATGGCAGCCCAGGGCCAGGGGACAGCAGCAGCAGCAGGACAGACTGCCCGGCTGGGATAGGGTTCCAGAGGCAGGAGGCCGGCTGGCTTGGGACAGGTGACAGGGGACACCTTCCCTATTCCAGCAAATTGTCTTGTTTGGGACCAATCCGGTCCCGATGGTGCCGGACCAATGAGGTTCAACCTGTAGTTGGCTTCTCTATTATTCTGGTTGTTAACATGAAGACAAAAGAGCATGCAAAGTACTCGTGAGACATCACTTTTGGTCCTGGTCTGGATGGGATATATGCACAATTTTCTGCAGGCACTAGAGTTCCTGTTTCTGCATTTTAAGAGCAGAAGAGGGTCTCCTCCCAGAATCTCTGTATGGCACCAGGAAGCAATGGACAGCCAGGAGAAATCCCTTTTTTGCTTCCTGAGCCCCTGCACTGGGTTGATATGTGAAGTTCCTCTTCATTTCCACAAAGGGATGGCATTGGGGAGAGATGGGGGCTTGCCCTTTCATGTCCAAATATTTTTCCAAGGGTTTGGAGTGAATCCAGCACTAAATGAGGTATACATAACAACCCTAGACTGCTCCATGGGGTCTGGGGATGAATCTTGAACAGTCAGGTCAGGAAAGATGCTTCCCTTTTCGTTTCTATTGCTAACATGGACTTCATAAGAAGGAAGAAAGGCTGATGCGTGAGGGTGGAATCCTCCGTCAATACAGAGAAGGAAGTCATGCATTAAGCATGCCTCCTTTCTCCTTGCAGCTATTTCCACCAGAAAGACTTCAAGACATAAAGGGTGGTAGCTTTCAGTTTCTCCAGGATTTGAGGAAACAACCAGTTGCATAAGGGGTGGATCTTTCTACCAGACGGGAGGAGGCACAAATGTGTGCATGTGCACAGGTACAGGTGATGGAGGGGTTTACCCCACTTCTGATACCAAGCATATTCAGAGCTGACTGGGATGGAAGCTGGAAAGTAGTGATTCCTGGAAAATGATTCTCCAAGGGTCTCATGGAGTAGAGGCTGCTGTTGTGCAGAGGGGAAGCAGTGGAAGCCTTCTACAAGTCCTGGGGAGGAATGTGTAAGCTGGTTTGTCTCCAATGCTGCTGCTGAAGAGGATGCCACAGAACAGCCCCCCTCAGCCTGGGGAAGAGCCTGAGAAGGAATGTGCTCAGCATGTTTGTCTTACACCTGCCCACTCTTCCCTGTTGAAGAAACAAAAACATCAACAGGGAAGAACTGTTCATTCTTCTTTTAAAAGACTAGGGGGCAGTGCCCCCTGCTCTCTGCTTGCCAACTCGGTCTCTGGGGGTAGGCAGCTTTCTTCCTCCTGGCTACTAGAACCCCCGGAGGCCAGGCCAGCCCCAGCAATTCTTGTGAGCCCTGCCCCCTGGCTGTTGGGAGGGGTGGGGAGGGTTGGCCTGGGCCAAGGCTGCAGCTGGCCTGCCTCACTCCCTCCGGCTGCTGGGGGGTTGGGCCGAAGCTGTGCCAGAGCCAGCTCTGCCCCTGGCTTCCAGGGAAGCCCTGGGACCGAGGCAACCCTGACCCCAGCTCTTCTTCCACCCCCCCCCCCCCCCCCCCCCCCGGCTTCTGGGCAGGGTTCAAGGCTGCCCCATCTCTTCTCTCCCCTCCCCCACCTCTGCCTGCTGGGAGGGGAGCTGAGGGATCGCCATGCCTCCGACCCCGAGAGTGGAAGCCTCGCAGCTCCTGCATTCCTCCCCCCCCCCCATCCCCACCCATGAGAGGAGAGAGCGCACGGCTCCTGGCCCCCTTCCCTCTATGATGGTGGAGGCCTCGTGGCTGCTACCCCTGGAGCTCCTGGTAAACTGGGGAAGCTGCGTGGCTGCTGCCTGCCCCAGCTCCAGGGAGGCCAGGGCCCTCAGCACTGGGGAGGGAGATGGGGGAGGGCTGTGGGAAGCAGAGTGATATGATGATGTCACTCTGTCATCATGTACCAAAACTTTATTTATATAAGAGAATGTTTTGAACTGAGACACTGGCATGTTTTGTTACCAGAGTTTTAAAGTAGTTGGTACCACAAATATCACATTCATTTCATTCCAAAAAAGTTTTCTGCAAAATTTGTTGGCTTAAGCCCCTTGTTAATTTCACAGCTGTCCATGTATCATGCAGAGAACTCAGTGAGACCAAATCAAACTCAGACTTGGACACTCAAGGCGACTTAACCCTTGCTACACATAAAAGTTCTAGAGCTATTTGATTAACCCGTATAGCTTTCATGCTCATGATACCAATACCTGTCAAGCAATGTTCTACATGAACAAGCAGTGACTTGATTGTCTCTTTCTCTATTGGGAATTGGCGCGTTAGTCTATTATATCACCTTAGTAGCTGTGCTCTGCCAAAATCTGACACCCTAGTAGATCTCTAAGCAGATAGTTCTCATGAGCTCTCAGCTGTTCAGTCAGGGATTCCATCATACAGAACACTTCCACCAGTGAAGTCTCCCACTCGTGGACTTGTTTGAGGCAGTGTCAATTTCTGTTTTCAGGGGAGGTCTGAGCCCTGAATCAGAAGCAGTAGTTTTCCTCATCCCAGGAACCTTGAGGGTAATGTATGACTACCCATCAACCCCCTTAACTCACAGGGCTTTGAGAGAGCTTAGGAAACACCTCGCAGTAATGATCATGGAAGCATCAACTTGGCCCAGGAAACTTAGGTAGGCAGATCTGATAACCGTTAGATCAGCCACTAGTGATGTTCCTGTTAATTTCAGTTTCCCAGAACAATGAAATGCCCTGATGACTGTAGCTTCCTGATGGTCTAAACCAGTCGCAAGAGGCATCTTCTGTGGCACCGCATGGAATGCATTAACACTAACCAGCACTTTTATTGACTACATGATTGGTCGATAAGGGAAGGCTTCCTCAGTCCTGCCGGGTCCAGGAGCTACCCCTGCTGTGGCTCTGCAGTTTAAATGTAGTAAGAACCAGCTCTTACTACATTAAAATGCAGAGTTGCTGCGGAGATAGCTCCCGGTCCCAGCATGAGCCAGGACTGAGCTGGGATTGTGTTGCAACTACAAACCTTTAGCATTACTCATCTGTGGAAGGTGTTTGTTCATATTCTGTTTGGTAGGATGCAGGTGCTCCTTAATAAATATTGTTTGTACACAGCAATCAGGTTTCTCTGTTGGTCAATGATGTAGGCTATTCTTACTCTCTCTGGCTTCTGGTGAAGCTTCACCAAGATTTTAACCACCACCTTCACCTGACATCTATGAACATTAAAATGGCTTTTGATTCAGTCAACAGGTCAGCACTTTGGCTCCACGCTAATTAGTGTTCCAGATATCCTGGGAAAACTTGTTCAAAATCTTCACACCAGTACCAGTGCAAGGGTACACATTGGTCCTCTGTTTTCACCACTTTTTTGCACAACCTCAGGTGCGTGACATGGATGCATTCTCACCCTGCTGCTGTTGACTGGATATTGGGACTTTCTGATCCATACGTTAGCGTCAAGCTTGGAAAGGAAACATTCACCAACCAAGACTACATTGATGACGCTGCCTTGCTTGTGGAGAAGACTGCCCATACTGTAGGGTTGAGCATTTCATGGCAGAAGACCAAGGTACAGAACTTGGAGTTGTGCCATCAGTCCTCAGTGCAGGGGGCACCTGAGTACTGTGGAGAGAGCTAATTAGCTCATCTACTGAGGCTACAAGCAGAAATCAAACAGTTGTAGAAAACCAGGTCTCTTTCTGACTAGGTCTGTCTTATGGATGCAAAAAAGTCTGTGCTAAGACAAAGATCTGTCAAATCTGCATTCTGCTTGCAATGCTATGCACAAAGGTGGATTCTTACAGGTAAACTTAGATGCATTCCATGCATGCTGTGAGTGCAAAATTATGAGCATAGAATGGTTTGACTTCATGTGAAACATCATGATACTGCTCCTTATATTTGAAATGTTGCATGCATCTTGCTGCAATGGACAAAATCATCTCAGCCACTGGTCTCAAACTCCTCATTAGCATGGAAAAGTCTGTCCTTCCTATCCCCAGTTGTTGCCATCTGCAATGCCATCCTAGAGATTTGTGGGACTAAGCCAGATCTGGGAACTTCACTACATAATGTGACACCATCAACCCTGATTGCTGTGGCTGGCGCAGTTATCGGCAGACTATAATTGTTGAATCTCCCAATACAAAAGCACATTGCATTTTCATTCCCAGAGCTACATAAATTCCTGAGAGGCCTCATCCACTCATTTCTGCACTGGTCCCCTTCCTTCCTGGGATCTTATTGCATTCAGTGTCCTCTTTGGGAAGATGGTCTTCCTAGTGACAGTTATGTGAGTCTGCAGAGTAGGGAAATGCAGCCACTTTTGAGTGGGCCATCGTACACTCTTTCATAATAATGAAGTTCTCCTTAGGCCATTCTCCATTTTTACTAAAGATGTTCAGTTCTCTATCTGAACCAGATCATTCATTAACCTTCAGTTTACCCTTGTCCCCCGTGCCAACCAAAGATAGGACATACTTCATGGCTTGGATATATTTGGGGCCCTTTCCTTTTGCCTTAATGGAACTAAATGTTTTGGAACCTCCCCAGGCTGGTTGAGATGTTTTTGCATAGGATGACTAGTCAGGCAATATCCACCCAGAGACTTTAAGTGGATAGGTAATTATTTTAGGCCATGTTATGAGTTACCTAAATTAGACCTTACCTATTCTGCCACATCTTAGGCATCCTCTGCAGCTTCTTTGAGAAGTGTATCCATTTCCGATACTTGTAGGGACAGCTGCATGGGGATCATTATATGCATTTCTGAGGCATCAAGGTCAGATGTCCATTTTGGCAAAGCTATTCTACAGTGACTGTTCCGATATACTTCAAGAAGCCACCTCCTTTACATCAATTCACTGTTGAGCTACCAAAGTGGAATATACACAGACAAGCACTGAAAGAAGAAACAACAATGATTTACTCTGCAGTAAGTGTGGTTCTTTGACATGTTGTCCATATGTATTCCATAACTGCTCTCCTTCCTGCTGCTACAGTCTGATACCTGGATTCTGTATTGGTGAAGGAACTGAAGGCTAATTGACTCCCCTCCACACTTTGTTCTCAGAAGAAGGTACTAGGGCGTATAAAGTACAGGGATGAACCAAACAGTGCTGGTCAAAATATACTCAACTTGAGAGATGCAGTGGGTGCATGTGCACCAGAAAGGAATACCAATGTAGAGCACATTTCTAAGAACCACAGGTACTGTAGATTAAGTAAACTGTTCTTTCATATAACTTCCTCAGGTCATAGGAGGGTCTAGTAAAACAAAAAATATTCTTTTTTTTTCCTTGAACAAACTTTACTTTCAATATTCTCTCAATACCTGATTGTTTTTTATAAAAGATTTTGTGAACTAGAATATAACCATTCTATATATTTTTAATATACTTAGTTTGAAATCCTGGACTTGTTAAAGTTAGGCCTTGTCTACACTGGCATGTTTTGTCACCAAAAACTGCCTTTTGCTGGCAAAACAATGAGCCTACATGCTACAATGCACTTTTGTTGGGAAAAATACCCCGTTTTGGCGACAACTGACTTTCACCTCTGAGAGAGACTTTTCCCTTTATTGTCAACAAAGAGCCAGTGTGAACTCTGTTGTTGTTTTTTGTCCTGAGAACTGGCTTCTCCCAGTATCCTACAATGCCTGCCCTGATGAATATGCTCATCTGTGTTTTGTGATCTCTGTTGTGCTGCAGGCATGCATCCCTCCTCTTTCAAAGCTCCAGGAAGTATGTGACAGCTGAGTGAGCTGTTCCGTTTGGGGAACAAAGAAAAAGAGCAAATCATGCGTATGTTCCTGTTCTGTCCTGCTGGAAACACAGCAGCAGGCAGACTGGTGCTGCAGGGGGACGGATGGAGAAACTGCTGTGCTGTTTTGACATTCTTCAGCACAGAGAGCTCAGAGCAACTCATGATGCTGCTCCCAGCAGCTGAGAGTGCTGTGGGAGAACACTGAGAGAATTCCAGGAAGCACAGGCATCAGCACCGCCTTCCTGCAACACTGTACTATGGGATTCTTACCCACATTGCTTTGCTCTATCTGTCCACAGGGTGATAGCAATGTGACCGTGAAATGTTGACAATGGGAGGCAGAAAAACCAGTTTGACCAGTTCTCACTTTTGCCAACTTTTGCACGTCGATAGCACTTTTGTCACCAAACCTTCCCAGAGTAGACGTAGCCTCAGTGACCATTGTTTTTACTGGGGCCCATAATCTCGCCCATAATGTTTAAAAGTCTGAATTTTTCTGCACATGTAGGGCAGGCTGGCTGTAGAGCTACACTTCACATAAAAAAATCCTCTGTTTGGATGACCTTTTAATGTTAAGGATCTAAGATTTTGAACAGAATTGTAGGATTAAAACTAAATAGCATTAATGGTTATGTAAAATGCATTAGCCTGTAATTTCCTGGGATTTGTTTTACTCTCATTGGTAATAGCAAAGTCTCTTTATGAAAACTAAAGGAGTTACCATGGTTATACTGACCTCATGGTAAAATTCTGGGCAAAAAAAGAAAGGGATTTGTCAGAGAATTATTTTTTGAGAGATTCTAAGAACCATGTGGTACTACTGTATTTTTATTTCAGCTGTAATACTAGAACCATTTAGATCTATTCTTGAGCTGTCTGCACTTGGACAGGTGACATGCAAAGCTTTAAAATACAGAGGATTCTAAATAAAATACAAAATACTGAAATGTTGTGTACTACATTTTCTGGAGCCGCTTCTGAGGATATCACCGATATTAATATGAGTGGATGCTTAGAGCCGCTGTATTGTCAAGTACTTCCAAATGATGAGCTCTATTTGCCCCTCTCATCTTCGTTTATTGAGTTGTCTACAGCTGGTGGGGAAGGTGCATGTGTTATGATGGGGAGATTTTTGTTGGATATAAATATGGCAGTGTTAGAAGAAAATGATAGCTCGTGCAGAGGTTCTTGTATTCCTCGTGGACAACTAAGATCTAAAACTAATGGTAAGCAGTCTCATTTGGCTTAAAGTTATTCTGTGAATTTTGGAATAGGGAACCTGATTTACATTTCAAATTTTTATAACTGAATAAATATAAATTATGGAAATTAACTCTTTCAATAGATAATCATTTTATATTTACTATAACAATAGAATTTCACATACAGGGTATAGGCAGCAAATATTCAACATACTGAGTGTTTGAAGATTTAGTCTTTGTCAGAAAAGATGAGTGTGAAATATTCTGATCTCCAAAGTAAATGCAGTACTACACTATCACCCCAAAACAAAGTTACAAGTTTCATTTGATTTTTGGAAAATTTTTGAAGGGTAATACATTGAAACTATTGCTATCATGTAGATGCATACCCTTGCCTAGGCTTATTGAGTAGTCCGAATCGACTACTCTCACTTCCTGCCCCCCCCTCCCACCCCCCCTGCTTGTATATCAGAGGCAGCCAGGGAGGGGAGCAGGAGCCAGTCATAGGGGGAGCCTGCTTAAAAGCTGGTTTCCCCCCCCCCCCCCATCATCGTCTCCAGTGCCACCTCTTCCCTCCTCTGCCCCCCTGCTGCTGCTTTTATCTGAGGCAGTAGTGGGGGGGGGGGGGAACCAAGGGAGGCTGCTGTATCTGCTGCAGCTTCTGTGGACAGGGACTGCTTCACCGCAGCAGCTCCTGTCCGCGGGGGGGTCCCAACTGCCCACTTGGACCCCCCCCACAGACAGGGGCTGCTGCAGTCTGGGCACATAGCCCAGCTCAGTCCCGGCTTGTGCTGGGGCCAATCCCCACTGTGGTTCTGCAATTTAAAAGGCAGTAGGAGCCAGGCAGCCTTACCCCCTCCTATTGCGTTTTAAATTGCAGAGCTGCAGCAGGGTTTGGTCGCAGACCTGGCGTGAGCAGGGACTGAGCCTGCTGTCTTCCCCATCGACTAATGGAATAGTCAATAAAATTCTATCAACTACTTGATCAACTAGTCAATTATTAAAATAACCTCGTTTTAACATCCCTCGTCACCTCTTTATTAAGCTGAAAAGTCCTAGTTTTATTAATCTCTCCTCATATGGCAGCTGTTCCAAACCCCTAATAATTTTTGTTACCCTTTTCTGAACTTTTCTTCCAAGCCATTATGTCCCTTTTTAAGATGGGGCAGCCACATCTGCATGTAGTATTGAAGATGTGGGCATACTGTAGATTTATACAGAGGCAATAAGATATTCTCTGTCTTACTCTCGATCCCTTTTTTTAATGATTCCTAACATTTTATTTGCTTTTTTTTTACTGCTGCTGTGCATTGAGTGGATTTTTTCAAAGAACTATCCCCAATGATTCGAAGGACTCTTGAGTGGTAACCGCTAAATGAGTTCCCATCATTGTATACATATAGTTGAGATTGTTTTTCCAATACGTGTTACTTTGCATTTTATTAACATTAAAATTCTTCTGGCTTTTTGTCGCTTAGTGGTGTGAGGTCCTTTTTGAAGCTCTTCAGTCTGCTTTGGTCTTAACTATCTTCAGCAGTTTTGTATCATCTGCAAATTTTGGCACCTTCTTTTACCCCATTCTCCAGATCATTTATCAATATGTTGAATAGGATTGGTCCCAGTACAGACCCTATGGGAAACCACTAGTTCCCGCTCTCCATTCTGAAAACTGACAGTTATCCTTTGTTTCCTATCTTTTAACCAGTTATCAGTACATGAGTGAATCTTCCTCCTTATCCCATGACAGTTTACTTTGCTTAACCGGGACTTTGGTGATGGACCTTGTCAAAGGTTTTCTGGAAATCTAAGTAAACTATATCCAGTGGATCCCGCTTGTCCACATGCTTCTAGACTCCTTAGAGAATTCTAGAAGATTAGTGAGGCATGATTTCCCTTTATAGAAATAGGGTTGCCAGATGGTTTCAACAAAAATACCAAACACTCTCGCGCCCCCCCCCCCAAAAAAAAACACCGGGGAAAAAACTCTGTTGGGGGAGGGGGAGAAAAGAGGGGGGGAGACCAAAGTTGTTGAGCCAAAAAAAGGACCCCAAGAGTTAAGCAAAAAAAAAAATAAATAAAATAAAACAGCATTAAAACAGCATGGCCCTTCTAATTGCATGCAGAGTCAGAATAGGGATAGGAAGAGAAGGGGTTGAGCACGAAGACCCAGGGAAGGCATTGCTTCCCCTTGCTCAGTTCTTTAGGTTTTTTGCCGGCAGCCATCTTGTTTTCTTGGTCGAGCCAGAAGGGAGCTTCCCTACGGAACCAGGTAAGCAGGGGCTCTGGGGTTGGGCCCAGTTGCTGAGTGTGTCATAGGGTTGCCAGGTGTCCAGTATTTTCACTTCCTGGCAGGGAAAAAAAGTCAGAAAATACCAGACACTTCAGGTGTCCGGTATTTTCTGAATTTTTTTACTGGTCAGGAGGCGAAAATACCGGACTGTCCGGGTCAATACCGGACTGTCCGGGTCAATACCGGACTGTCCGGGTCAATACCGGACTGTCCGGGTCAATACCGGACTGTCCGGGTCAATACCGGACTGTCCGGGTCAATACCGGACTGTCCGGGTCAATACCGGACTGTCCGGGTCAATACCGGACACCTGGCAACCCTATACAGAAACCACATTGACTTTTTCCCTAACAAATTTTGTAATGAACAAAATTGTCAGAAACTATGTTTCAACCAATTTGACCAGTACTGAAGTTTAGATTTATTGGTCTGTAATTGTCAGGATCACCTCTAGAGCCCTTTTTGAAAACTGGTTTCACGTTGGCTATCTTCCAGTCACTTGGTACAGAAGCTAATTTAAAGGATAGGATGCAAACAACAATTAATATTTCTGCAGTTTCACATTTGAATGCCATCTGGTCCTGTTGACTCCTTACCCCTTAGTTGAGCAGTTCCAGAACCTCCTCTAATGAAACCTCAGTGTGGAACAATTCCTCAGCTGTGTCACCTAAAAAGAATGGCTCAAGTTTTGAAATCTCACTAACATCCTCAGCCATGAAGACAAATGCAAATAGTTCATTTAGTTTCTCTGCAGTGACCATATCTTCTTTGTATGTTCTTGTATCATCTCGATTGTCCAAGAGCCCCACTGGTTTTTAGCACGCTTCCTGCTTCTTTTGTCCTTAAGAAAATTATTATTTAGTTTACTACTACTTTTTGAGTTTTTGGCTAGCTGTTCTTCAAATTTCTTTTTGCACTTCCTTATACCTTTATACTTCACTTGAAAGAGTTTGCTCCTTTCTATTTTCCTCGTTAGGCTTTAACTTCCACGTTTTAAACCATGCCTTTTTCTCTCTCGTTGCTTCTTTTTTTACGTGGTTGTTAAGCCAAAGTGGCACTGTTTTTGGTTGTCTTTATCTATTTTTTGTTTGTTTGTTTGTTTGTTTGTTTGTTTGTTTGTTTGTTTGTTTGTTTGTTTGTTTGTTTGTTTGTTTGTTTGTTTGTTTGTTTGTTTGTTTGTTTGTTTGTTTGTTTATACATTTAAGTTGAACATCTATTATAGTGTCTTTGAAAAGTTTCCATGCAGCTTGCAGGGATTTTACTTTTGGCTCTGCACCTTTTAATCTTAATTTAACTAGCCTTCTCATTTTTATGTAGCTCCCCTTTCTGAAATTAAATGCCATAGTGTTGGGCTGCTGTGGTGGTTTTCCCACCACAGGGATGCTGAACTGGAAATAGTGACCATGATATATAAATTGGTCTAGTTTATTCACCTCTTGGACCAGATTCTGTGCTCTGCTTAGGACTAAATCAAGAATTGCCTCTCCTCTTGTGGGTTCTAGAACCAGCTGCTCCAAGAAGCAGTGATTTAAAGTGTCTGCTTTATCTCTACATCCTATCCTGAGGTGATAGTTAAAATTCCCCCATTATTATTGAGGGTTTTTATAGCCTCTCTAATCTTTCTTAGCATTTTTCACAGTCACTATCACCATCCTGGTTAGGATAATATATATCTATTGCTATATTCATATTAGAGCATGGAATTACTGGACATAAAGGGTCTTTGGAACAGTTTTGATTAAGTTAAGATTTGTACTTCATTTGATACTAGGGTCTCATTCACATATATTGCCACTCCCCCACTGGCATGAACCATTCTGTCTTCCTGATATATTTTGTACCCTGATATTACTGTGTCCCATTGATTATCCTCATTCCATCATGTTTCTGTGGTGTTTATTAGATCAATATCCTCATTCAATATGAGGCACTATAGTTCATCTATCTTATTATTTAGACTTCTAACATTTATATATTAGCACTTCTTTTAAAATAATTATTTAAATATGATCTGCAGTGCTACTACATGCTACTACAGCTGACAGGATTTTGTACTCCCTGCTCCAGTAACCAAGCACTGAGCATATGCTTACTTTGAATCCTATAACTTTTTTTATTTTATATATTGTAAGTCTCTGAAACAGTAATACACAAGCATTATTTCAAAGGACTAATTTCAAGAGTCAAACAATATTTCAATATATGTAAGACTGTAAAGAGAAAAATCTCTTCCTGCCAAGGCAAGTTCACTAAAAAACAGGCAACTGAAAAAGGAGACCTATTAGCTAATACTACCAAAATACATTTGAATAACCTTTATAGTAAGAAATAAGTAAGACGAATAATCCTTGAATATTGTTAGTATCTGGATTATTTGTATATGAATATAATCACTTGCCTTCAGAAAAAAATTCTAGTTAATACTCCATATTCTATTTTCTAGTTTATCCAAGTTCAGTGTTCAATTTATATTTAATATTACACCCAAAATAACTTTTGGGTACTTGACTTTGCAACTTTTGTTTAACAGTTAAGAAATGTTAGAATTAAAGTTTCTTGTACAGCTTTAATTGATCATCTTGTGTGTATGCATTCAGTCTTGAAGTGATTGTATTTGCTGGATAGCCAAGGACTGTTGAGACTAGTGATCCTAGGTTCAATGCTAAATTTCGGAGGGGAACATCCTGTAGTGGCTACACACCCTTGTATCTGTGTCTCTTCTTCTTCTTCTTCCCTGGCTCTTTTTATCCTCCTTCCTCCCAACTTGTCCAATCCTGATTGTTTCCCCATCTGCATTTCAGTGAGTCTGCTTCTTTCTCTATGCAGTCTGGGAGCCAGCAGGTGGGTCACTGAGTACAAGAAAGTCTTACTGTCGTTCCTGGTGCCAGAAACCTCAGTTGTGAAGTCCTCAGTTGCTGAGAGAGTTCTATTCAGCCATGCAGCCTGAAGATGGAACGTGCTCAGCTGCTCAGGAGATGGCCTGTATGCATCCTGGTCAGCACTAGGAGCTACTTCGCTATGTAGATTTAGTGTTCCCTATTCCAAACACCCAAACTATGTACAAGCATATCTTACTGTTCTACATAAATGAACGTAATGGAATGAACAACTTTTCTTACTCGTGCTTTGATTTCTTATGTACAGAAAATGGCATAAAACAAATGTCCAGTTTGTGAAATTATGGTAGTACCTCAGATCAGACTTAAATTATTTATTATACAGAAGTGAACTTATCAGTTGCTAAGGTGATGACACTGAGGTCTTGTTTATGCTACCGCTGTGGGAATTGATCTCCCAGGGTTTAGTAAGGAGTAAAGACCCACTCTCTTGACCGCTGATTACACCCCATTGACTCCAGTATTTCGTCAGAGCGAGAAGAGTTTCTCCTGTTGACACTCCCACAGTGGGGACACTGTGGTAAGTCAGACTAAGGTACATTGACTCCAGCTATGCAGTTGACGTAGCTGGAGTTGTGTATCTGTAGTTTGACATTGATCCCCACTGTAGACCTGGCCTGAGAATTCAGAAAGAGTACCACGTGAGTTGGGGAACAAATGGGCATAATATGCATGTGTCAGCAGTATAAAAATGATCCAGGTAGAAGGTTAAATGTGTAACCCACTTTAGTTAAGTATAGTAGTGAAATCCATGTCCTCTCTTCATAGGTCCAAATCTACCAATGGCAACTGTTGATATCAAAAATCCAGAAATTACAACTAACAGATTTTATAGTTCACAAGTCAACAATATTTCATATTCCAAAGAGAAGAAAAAGGGAAAAGTGAAAAAGAAGAGATTGACAAAGGCAGATATTGGAACTCCGAGCAACTTCCAGTAAGGACACTTGTATTACTGTTTGTTTCGTGCTTAGGAAAAAGTTCATTCACATAAATATGGCTTGTTTAAATGGTCATTAACAAATTAGTCCTAAATTTCATATTGATACCTTAATCAACAAAGAATGGGCAGAGGAGAGGGAATATAGTGAGCTCAATAAAGGTGAGGAAAAACAGGATAAAATGTATCCTTTTACCAAATGTGATGCTTACATTCTTTGAGGCAGGAATCATTTTCTGTTTGTGCAGTACCTTGTACAGTGGGGTCTTAGCCTGTGACTGGGGCTTCTAGGCCCCACCACAATATGTATAAAAAAAAGAAGCACTCAGAAATAGGGAAAAGCTGAATTGTTACCAAAAAGGAAAAACTCAGTGACCATCATGCTTAGTCTGTTAGGGTATGTCTACACTTGCTCCCTAGTTCGAGCTAGGGATGCAAATTTAGGCGACCGAAATTGCTAGTGAAGCGGGAATTTAAATATCCCGCGCTTCATTAGCATGATCTCGCCAGCGCATTACTCCGCTCAACAGCTGATTCGAACCAGGAAGTGCGCGCTGGGACACATTCGTTTGAACCAAACCCCTTGGTTCGAATTAACGTTACTCCTCAGAAAAAGAACGCGTCCCAGCACGCACTTCCTGGTTCGAATCAGCTGTTGAGCGGAGTAACGCGCCGGTGAGATCATGCTAATGAAGCACGGGGTATTTAAATCCCCGCTTCACTAGCAATTTCGGTCGCCTACATTTGCATCCCTAGCTCGAACTAGGGAGCAAGTGTAGACGTACCCTTAGGGATTTCAGCTACTTGTGGCCTAGTAGTGGTGGAGCTCCATGGGGACAGATACCTAGCTTAAATACAAGTTAACAATAATTTATCAGTTGCACTAGCGGAGTTTACTTTTGCTTAAACTTACACTAGTGTGCACTGTTGTAATCACACCAATGGCTAATTACATATGACTGTAACAAGGGCAAAATTCCTATTGGGAAAAAAATCATTTATAAAATTTTTCCTTTTTTTTTTTTTTAAACTTTGATGGAGCATGGTCTTGTGTGTATACTGTGTGTGTATACATTTTTAACTATGAGACTGTCATCTCTATGACATGAATTAAATGGATTTATTTAAATTTACTTTTTTAGACAGTTAACACACACAAACTTTGAAAAAAATTGAGAATCGTGAGTCTGATAAAATAGTTAAGTTCAAACAAAGGCTACTTGCTGTTTCATGCCAGATACACATTTACTGTGTCGTGTCTTCATCAATATAAAGTGGAAACAACTTTGCAATTGCTGGTTAGTTTTCCAGTAGAAATAACCTAGTATTCTGGGATAAATCTGTAATACATGCTTTTGTTACAAACATAAGGCAGTTCTAATGCTTGATACTATCAAGACAAGCATGGCAGATTTTGCATAATTGATTGAATATAGATATAGGTATTGTGGTTAAAGTACTGAGTTACTGAGCATCATAATTAGTTAGTTGGGAAAAATTCCAGTAAAACATTTTTTTCATCATAATTAGCTGTTTCATCAAAAATGAAACCTTATTACTTGTCTACCTAACCAGAATCTGGTCAGTTTCAACACTGCTGTTTGATGATGGTGGGCACCAGTGAAGTGACAAGAGTCACGTCTGTTTTAGTCAACACCTGCAAAGGCTTTCAGGGTCCTTGGTTCTACTTCAGTTTGTCATGCAGGCAGCTACAGAGCTCAGCGAATATAGTTTGTTTTGAAAGTCACATTTTTATCAGGCCAAAAAATATTTCCTGAAACTCAAATTTCACAAACCTAAAATTTGGCTTCTCTGCTAGCTCTAAACATAATACATGTCACATATACCTACTATAAATCCAAGATGAACCTGCCTTAACTGAAGATGTAGTTTTCAAACCAGTCTAGTTAATGCATGTGTACACAGGTAACTAAACTGGTTTAAAAGAGAACACCTGTTAGTTACACAAGTGCAACTTTCTTGTGTAGACAAGGCCTTACTTTACAGTGTCGTGTGTGTGAATTTTTTTTATTAAAAAAAAATATTTATTGGAAAGAATAATGTAGCATTTTCCAAAATAACTTTGGTCAATACATAAAGATGATCTGCGTAGTATTTCTCCATGTTTTTGATTAAAGATTTTTTAAATAGTTTTTCATCCCACTAGCAATGACCATGAATACTTAAGAAATAAGTGAACATACAAATGTTGTCATGATCTATCCACCAGCTGTAAGACTTTTGAGGAGCAGTATGAAATATACGATTAGCTTAAAGAGATTTTTTTTCATTTAATGTCTCTGTTAATTTCAGCTAACTACACATGTATTAGGAGTGAACTATATATGTAATTATATTTAATATGAGAATAGGTTTATGTAAATGCTTGTCAAATGATTTAGGTAGGTAGCTCATGCATCCCTTCACATGAATGTTTAGCGTAATAACATGATTAGTAAGAGGTCTTTTTAGTATAGCCTTCCATTCATTTTGCCCTTATCTAAAAGACTTCTAATTTTGCTGCTTACTTTTTGGTCTTAAAGACCTTTAAGTCAATTTGTATCATTCTTGAAAGGAAATATTGGTATTATGATAGCACCTAGACCCCAGTGTCCTAATATACATATGAAAGTAGTCCGGCCTTGATGAACTTAATCTGAAGTATAATATGTGCCATCGGGATATGCCATCTGATATATTTTTATGATGTATTTTTGACTGTCCTGACTTACTGAGGTTGTGTGGAATCTCAACTTCATTTTTAAAAAGATGTCTTTAGTCCTTGTTTTTGTCAGAAGATGTTCCAAATACAAAATGCCTGTAAACTAATGTAATGTTGCCTGCCTGATTCTGCAGGCAGCCTGAAACAATGACTTGGAGAGATGTGAACTCTTGTTTCCTATTAATCTCATGGGAATATCAAATAAAATGCTGGCATTTAAATGTCAACACTAAGGGTTCGTCTACACAGCAGCGCTATTTTGGGATAACGTCTGTTATCCCAAAATAGTGTTCTGCATGTCTTCACAGCATGCCCATTATTTCAAAATACACTTGAAATAATAGGCTTCTTATTCCGTCTTCCTGTAACCCTCATTGCATGAGGATTAAGGAAGATGCCAGAATGGAGATTTATTTCAAAATTAGTTCTGTGTAGACAGTGCCAAATTTCAAAATAAGCTATTTTGAAATATGCTACGCAATTTACATAGCTCAAATTGCATAGCTCAATTTGAGGTACACGCTGCTATGTAGATGTACCCTAACTGTTTTAGGCTGTGTCTAGACTACATCGCTCTTTCGACAGAGGGATATAAGTTAGCCACTTCAAGACTGCAAATGAAGCAGGGATTTAAATATCCCACGCTTCATTTGCATAATCACATAATGGCACTCTTTTGAAAAAGCACTATTTCAAAAGTAAAACCACAGTCTTGACACGGTTCTTTCGAAAATAGCAGGCTTTTTCAAAAACTCCTGTACTCCTCCGCGGTTTTACTTTTGAAATAATGGCGCTCTTTCGAAGTAGCGCCATTATGCGATATGCAAATGAAGCGTGGGATATTTAAATCCCTGCTTCATTTGCAGTTTCAAAGTGGCTAATTTACATCCCTCTGTTGAAAGAGGGATGTAGTCTAGACAGGAGTGGGAGAGAAACCTTTGCAGATGGGAACTGGGAATTGCTTAAGAAAGGAAATGCAGAGAGTAGAATAGAAACACTAAGACAAGGAAAAGGAGGAGAAATGGAGAAAGGAGCGGTTGGTAAGGGATGAACATAAATGGTGGTGCCCAAAGAAGGGCCAGCGCATTTTCCCACTGTGTGTTGTTAAATGTGACTATAAAGAACTTTAATAGGAGCCAGAAGTGTTACTATATAAACACCAAAATCTATCCTTGAGCTTTGTGCAAGCCTCCAGTTAACATCACTGTATTATGGTGTGGTATGAAGTCATAAATTTATACCACACCCCATAACAGAAAGCACTGGAATTTGGACCTTTCCACCAAATGGGTGACTCTTGTGATCTGGAACTCCTGGGGTATGTCTAGACTACAGGCTTTTGTCAACAAAAGTTTTGTCGACAGATACTGTCGACAAAGCTTCTGTCGACAAAGAGCGTCTAGACTACATCCAGTTCTGTTGACAAAGCAAGCCACTTTGTTGACATGACAGTGTAGACGCAAAGGACAGTGTAGATGCAATAACACCTTCTGTTGACAGAACTCTGTCGACAAAAGGCGTTATTCCTTGTAGAATGAGGTTTACAGCCGTTGACAAAACTGCTGAGTTCCGTCAATGTTATGTCAACAGAACTCAGTGGCAGTGTAGACGCAGGTATAGTTTTGTCGACAAAAGTCCACTTTTGTCGACAAAACCCTGTAGTCTAGACACACCCCTGGAGTCCTAGTGCAGTTTTAACCACAAGATTCATTATTTCTCTGACATGGATTCAATTAATTTCTTTAATTTTGCTTTTTTTTAGGCACATTGGACATGTTGGTTGGGATCCAAACACAGGTTTTGATGTAAGTAAATTCCATATTTTCCATAACATATCAGATGGTTAAAGGCCATTCTTGGACAACTTAGTCAAAAGCACTGCATCAAACACCAGAAGTTTCAATTCATGGTTACTGTGATGCTACAGAATTGTGCGCTCTGGAACAATTATAGGGGGAGGGAAAATATTAAAAGGATTTGATTGAGGGAAATATTTGTAGAATGCTAATTAATCCTTATTTTGTGCTTAATATTTGCCCACCAAGAAAGTTCTGTCCCTATTAAGGAATTCAGCATAGAAATCTGTGCTTGCCTCATTTTTAGTTTAGCTGTTCCTCATAGTTAGATGACATTTTTAGTTTAAAAAAAAAAAAAGTTTAAGTAAAATAGGAATCTTTCTTCTGTTTGTTTACTTCAGATGAGAAAACAGTATCCATAAATAAATTATAGTACTAACGTGTATGACTTACAGGTGAACAACTTGGACCCGGAACTGAAAAAACTATTTGATTTGTGTGGAATTTCAGAGGCTCAATTAAAAGACAAAGAAACATCGAAGGTGATATATGATTTCATTGAAAAAACAGGAGGAGTAGAAGCTGTTAAAAATGAGCTGCGTAGGCAAGGTGAGTCTTCTGCTACTAATGCATCAAACTGAGCTATTTGATTTTTAAAGTACTTTCCATTGAATATTTTATTTATGGTTTTGCGAAATCATGAATATTTAAAGAGATGATTCAAAAAAATCCATTGCTGCTGTCAGTTCAAAGTAAAGAACATGGTTGAGACGACAAACATAAGAGGGACAGAAGCACTTTAAGCTACTAGTACTTTAGGTAATGAATCTTCCAATATACTGAACTACAAAATGTTCTCTAACTCGGTAGCAGAAGTATGGCTTGTTAATCAAAGGATCTCAGAGTTAAATTTCTACTGGAACTTCATTCATAAATGAGCCATTTTCATGATACACAATATATATTTAAGAACATAAAATGGGCCCATAGTGGGTAAACCAAAGATCTGTCTAGCCCACTATCCTGGCTTCTGACAGTGGCCAGTACCACGTGCTTCAGAGGGAATAAACAGAACAAATAATCATCAAATAATCCAGCCCCTATTGCCCCATTCCAGCTTCTGGTAAACAGAGACTAGGGGCACCATCCCTGCCTGTCTTGGCTAATAGTCATAGATGGACCTATTCTCCATAAACCTAGTTCTTTTTTTAACCCTGTTATAGTCTTAGCCTTCACAATATCCTCTGGCAAGGAGTTCCCTGGGTTGGCAGTGCATAGTGTAAAGAAGTACTTGCTTTTGTTTATTTTTAAACCTGCTGCCTATTAATTTATTTGGTGACCCCTAGTTCTTGTGTTATTAGCAGTAAATAGCAATTCCTTATCTATTTTCTCTACATCAGTCATGATTTTATAGACCTCAATCATATTCTCCCTTAGTCATCTCTTTTTCCAAGCTGAAAAATCAGTTTTACTAATCTCTTCTGTACAGAAGCTGTTCCATACCGTTGTTAATTTTTGTTGCCATTTTCTGAACTTTTTCTGGTTTTAATACATCTTTTTTGAGAAGGGGTGACCGTATCTGCACAATAATAAAATGTGAGCAAATCATGGATTTGGTATAGAGGCAATAATTATATTTTCAGTTGTCTTATCCTTTCCCAACATTGCATTCACTTTTTTAACTGCTGCCATACACTGAGTAGATGGTTTTTAGAGAACTGTCCACCTTGACTCCAAGTTTTCTCTCTTGAGTGGTTAACAGCTAATTTATACCCAGTTGTTTTATATTAATTGTTGGGATTGTTTTCCATGTGCATCACTTTGCATTTATCAACCTTGAAATTCATCTACTATTTTATTGCCCAGTCACCCAGTTTTGTGAGATCCTTTTGTCACATCAGTCTGCTTGAGACTTAACTATCTTGAATAGTTTTATATCGTTTGCAGACTTTGCCACCTCACTGTTTACCCCTTTTTTCCGGATCATTTATGAATACGTTGACTAGGACTGGTCCCAGTACAGACACTTGGAGGACACCACTATTTATGCTTCTCCATTCAAATATTTGTTGTCATTGTATTTATCTGCTGTTTTTCATTACGTCTGGATGTCACTATAGTGGTAGGATGGTATCTGCTAAAAATATACTATTATCATCAAAAGTCAAAAAATGTCCTGATGAATGCTGTTGCAGTTATAATTGTTTCAGTCTGCTTGGCAAATTGCTTTGGTGAACAAATACAGTTACAAGGTTTCAGAGTATGGTAACTTGTTACATTTATTCTCTAGGTCCCCCACGTTGGAGTGGTATGTATTGAGCTGTCATTTAAGCATAAATCACTAAACACGTATGTTGTGACTGTGTGACCCTTTCTTAATGGATAAGAAGTGGTAGGCCATTTATTAACAATTGCACAGTAATTGTGACACTAAAACAAATCTAATAATAAAAAACCCACCGTTCTGTTTTGGTTTACCATTGAAATTTGGCTTGAATTAGGACTTTGTAAAATATTGGGTCTTCAAATTTTCAGTTGTATTTGTCTCCTTTTAAAGTTTGGCTATTTTAAACTTAAAATGCATATTGTATACCAGATTTTGAAACTATTGACCATGTTAGTCTTTGAGTTGCTTCTTTACCTGTCTTTGGTGTTTTACAGATAACATACAATGCTAACTTTTACTCTGTGTGCATTAACTTAATTTCCAACACTTTGCATGGGTGTAGTTAAACCGAAAGATGCTGCTTCATGTTAGCATGCATGAGAAATGCAATGGGGCATCTCCTTTATGTTAGAAGTAGCTCAGTAGTCCCAAAGGCCTTAATTTTGGCCACTAGGTTGCCTTTTAATCTACAGCTTTTGTATATAATGTACAAGTTAATGTTCAATCTTGACTGCTGTTTGTAGTACCCTCTGATATTTTTTCAATAGAAAACCACTCTCCACCCCCTTTTCATTTTCTGTTTTACTGCAAAATTCTCTATTTATAGATGTCATTAGGCCTGATAGGATACTGGGTAGAGGTTTGAGTCCTTCGCTGGTTGTAAGGATGTCATTATGTGGCTCATAAGCCTGGTCTTATCAGGTAATCTTGTCGACTACATGCATTTCCCCCCGGCTCCCTCTATCAGGCCTCAAGGGAGGGAAGTGGGAACTGGTGCCTGTGGAAAGCACAGAGGCAGCAGCGCAAAGGGTGAGCGGGATAGGCTGGAGCCATTATGCGTGGGGAGCCAGCTTTCAAGCCAGTTTCCTGCGTGTAGCAGCTCCCGCAGACCCACCTGCTGCCCCCCACCCCTTGCTACCTTATACAGAGGTGGCACTAGACAGGGCAGGATGGCACTAGACAGGAGCTTTTAAGCCAGCCCCTCCCCGCAGCACCAACTCCCTGGTGCTGCTTGTCTCCCCCCTCCCCACCCTGTGCTGCTGCTTCTATCAGTAACAGCAGCTGGGGGAGATGCAGGGGAGGGGGTCTCCCTGTGGGCAGAGGCTGGGGCTGCTGCCACCCTGTATCAGACACAGCAGCACAGGGAAGCAGGCAGCTGGTCTGCACGAGGAGCTGGTTTTTAAACTGGCTTCCCTTGCGGACCGTCTCCCACCTGCCACCCCACGCTGCTGCTTCCTGAGAGTGGGGCTAGAGGCACATTGGTTGTATAACTGCTAAGATATCATGTGATTACACGACTATTCAATTACATGATATCTAACATCCCTAACAGTTGAACCTCTGGTCTTGCATCATCCATGGTCCGGCATGATTTAAGTTAACTGGATGTCCAATTACTACGGATGCGTCCAAGTTTCCCGCAGTCCCATAAAGTTTGTTTATAGCCAGCCATCCTGGCTCTGTGTTCTGTGCTGTTTAGCTCTAATGTATCCCTAAATATCTTCTAACAGCCTGATAAGCAGAGAGAGGTGTTGCTAATGCTATTAGTCAATATTGACCATCTGTGGGTTGGCAAATTCTCTGGTTTGTACCAGTCAGGTCCTGAGAGTGCTAGACTGGAGAGGTTTAGCCTGTTGCTGATTTTGAAATAGAAGTAATTTTTTGGAGGCTTCTTTCCCCTAACTCTTGCAGAATTGATTTTTTTTTGTTTGTGGGTTGTGTGTTTTTTTTGAAAGCAAGGCTCTCATTAGAAGGTTTTAAGAAACTTGAGTTGCCCTGTGGCACCTTAGAGTAGAGGTGGGCAATAATTTTAGATGGGAGGAACACTTCACTAATTTTTGAAGTGGGCCTGGACTATCCCAAAGGGGTGGGGCCTCTGTCAGAAGGGGCGGGGTCAGGACATTTCCGTGCTCTTCTCCCCCCGCCCCCTTCCCGCCCATGGATCCTGATTGACCTGGGGGCGGGGGAGCATGTGAAGTCTTTACCCTTGCCCTCCCCCCACCTAGAGAGAACTGCCAGCTGTTCTGAACAGCTGGCAGTCCCCTCTAGGCACCTGTCCCCTTGCAGGGCAGGAGGAGACTTTGCGTGCTCTCCTGCCCCAGGCACTGATTGGCCTGGCAGCGGGGGAGTGGCAGGGCATTCGTGGGCCAGATCTGGCCCAAGGAGGCCCCTTTGCCCACCCCTGCCTTAGAGACTAACAAAAATGTAGATCATGATCTTTTGTGGAGAAAACCTACTTCTTCAGATGAGCTGAACGCTTAATTTTTGCCAATAAACAGAGTAGTTTGGTTTAGTTATAATCAGGCTTTGATAGCTTTTATCTCTTCGCTTTTTTTTTTCCTGATTAAACTGATAGAGTATCTTAGAATTTTATTTTTCTGGTGTAAGGTTTCTCCAAGTTAATACAGTTTGAAAATCCATAAGTTATTCAGCCAGTCCTTTGGTGATGTTTGTTCAGAAAATTTCTTTCTTTGCATGCAAGTGAGCTTCATAAAACCTCAAACTTCTATTTCACATCACATTGGCTGTTTCACTATGTTTGGGGTATGGCATATTTTTTCCCGTTTAGATATCAGTCTAATGCACATGGTAAATAAACATCTTCTCTGTCAGAGTGAGATTTTAATACTATTCTGTCAAGCAAGTAGATTACAACAAGCTACGGAGGCACACGCCGTCTGAGCCATGGAAACGTATATTTTTTCCACTAATGCAGAAAAATGTGCAAACTCTTACTGAAGATGTTACATGTGGTGATGGTGACCTCTAGCGGCCAAAGGGAAAAGAGCATCCTGTTTAGCATTCCCACAGTATCAGAGTGGTAGCCGTGTTAGTCTGAATCTGTAAAAGCGATGAGGGGTCCTGTGGCACCTTATAGACTAACAGATTTATTGGAGCATAAGCTCTCATGGGCAAAGACCCACTTTATCAGATGCATGTCGTCACAAAAGCTTATGCTCCAATAAATCTGTTAGTCTATAAGGTGCCACAGGACTCCTCGTCACATTCCCACAGTACCACCCATACTCTTAATACCAAGAATGTTGTCAACATTGATTTCTGATGCAAAAAAAAAAATCTATGAAGTTGAGGTGTGGGCAGGGATTGGAATAACCTCCTCCTCTTTTGCAAGGAAGGGAGAGATAATGGCAAGGAGAGACCAGCCCTCCTTTAGAGGGGAGGAAGTGAATGTTGAACCCTGTTGGCACACACACCTTTTCTTTGCAATGCTATTCCTGCTTCATTTACAGGAGGAATGGTTGGAAATGCTGGAATCTCCTCACTGAGGCACCAGTGCCTCTTGCAGCCCCTGATTCAAATTCCTTTTCCTAATGATTTAACTATAATCAAACCTTATTCTTCAGGGCATCAGACAGTGACAGACAGAGGTCAGAGAGCCTCCTCCCTACCCCTGGTGCATAATTGACTGGATGGGGTCTCATAATTTTTCCTTTGAAGCATTGGGAATTGGCCTTATCTGGACTCTGGAGACCAGATGGGATGGACCAGTGCTCTGAGGTGGTACAGATTAGGGATATAAGCAAGTAAAGGAGTCCACTACTCATATTCCCCCCTCCTTGCTGCCTCTGTATCAGAGGCAGCAAGGAATGGGGAGAAGCAGGAGTCAATGCTGGGGGAGCCAGCTTAAAAGCTAGTTCTTCCCCCCGCCAGCATCTGCTCCGCAGTGCCACCTGCCCCGCCCCTCACTCTGTTCAGTCAGAGGCAGCAGTGTGAGGGTGGTGCAGGGGAGGCTGCCTTGAAGCAGCCAGCTCCGGACCCTCCCCCACCCCTCCCTGCAGATGAGCTGCTGGACCTGGCACAATCCAGATCTTAGCAAGCCCGGCTTAGTCCCAGCTCACACCAGGTCTGGTCGCTACCCCCACTGTCGCTCTGCAGTTTAAATGTAATATGAGCCAGGCTACACAAAATTGTATAAACTATACTATTAGCCAGTTACCCGCCTTTTAACATCCTTAGTACAGATAATGATCTGTCTTAGATGCGTGGCTCATGTGTCTTGCTCAGTGGCAAATAATCAGCATATATGGAGTCTGGAAAGAGTTTCCCCCAGCTCATATTGGCAAGGAATTTAAGATTTTTTTTTTCATCTTTTCTTGTAATATAGATGGCTGGTAGTTACGTGGATTTTTCTGACCTCTTCAGTTTTCTGACATTGCTGGCACTGCAGACATTGGCAGCATCTGGTTTTCTCCTGTTCTTTGCCTGTGGCACACCACAACTTGCTCTCTTGAGGATTGAAATGTTTTATTGTTAATTTAGATTATTGACTTAGGTATAGGGGCGTCTGAATGAAATGTAATGGTCTGTGATGCACAAACAAATAATCCATATTATTCTCAAACAATCTAAATATGATCCATATAGCTAAGTATTTAAATAAAGTAAGCAAACTGTAATATCACACAAGTCATTAGAAGAAGTCTAGCTGAAAGTAAAGTGAAATTGTGATACGGAAGGTAACAATTGTCCAAATAACTGAATTTTATATTGAAATAAGTTTAAGCTAAAGAGTTATCAAAAATGTATATAGGCAGACCTCTGAAGTCGTTTTCTTCTGTCATTCTTTCATATAAGGATGTTACAAAAAATACATTTTTCATGATCTGCACAATATGAAAGAGTTTAGAAAAACAAATTGGTATCTACAAATTCATTATAACTTCAGATTAACTTAGTATGGTGAAACTCCAAGAATAAAACTTCACATAGGCAATAGAGCTCTTTTTTTTTTTTTTCTACTGGGTAAATGGAAAAGCATCAAAACTAAATTTTCTGCAATTGTGTGTCATCTGGGACTAATGTTCATCCATTCAAGAACCTATAGAGAGCTTAGGGCAAACAGTTTCACATTGGGACGATCTTTTTTTTTTCCATCCAGTATTAACTCTCAGACCTGTCTCAGAAAAAGCTGAAGTCCGAAGTGGGTTACCAAATCACACAAAATGTGCTGAACTATCAATGCACTTACTGTGTCTCTAGGGCAGTGTATTTTCAAATATGGAAATTAGAAGCATTAAAATACTTAATTAAAGCATAGACTAACGTATTTGTGCACTTAAGCTATGTGGGGTACAGGGAAGATTCTGAGACACTAATTTTGGGAAGTGTATTACATGCCCTATTAAGAACTGTTATTCAAGAGGCATTGCCTGTAAGTTGAGATGCTGTTTCTGCAGCACTGTTTAATGTGTGTTGCTGTGAGTTAATTCTTAAGATTGCAGTTGTTTGCTGTTGGCCTGCACAACAACATAACTGTACATGCAATATTTGTGTGCCATCATGTCTTAGCAAGAAAGTAATTTTGGTCACTCTCTTCAGTGTTATCAGAAACATGTTACAGAATTACCAGCAAGCCATTCTTTTTAAAATATACATTTCCTAAAAAAAAGTAACTATTCTCCCCATATTTAAGATAAATATTAGGGTTCCATTCAATAAGTATTAACGTCTTAAAATATTTCCCTATACAAAAAATAGAATGGATATTCTGGGAAGTTCTTACCCAATGATACCTAACACCATAAGACCCAGGTTATGGTTTATGGCTGGCTTGTTTTGGGGTTTTTTGCAAACATAGTGCAGGTCTGATAGTTGGTATTATCTGTTCTTGTAAAATACACGAGAAAGATAATACATGGACACTCTTCTCAGCATACAGATATCTTTGTAAAATACTTGGCAGAAGTGGTTTGGCATTATCTTCTACCCCTTCATATGCAGCTCAGATGGGATGACTGGGATAAGAATTTTGTATAACATCTAACTAGGCTCTATCTTGTGCTTTGTTTCAGCTCCACCACCCCCGCCGCCATCCAGAGGAGGACCTCCTCCTCCACCTCCACCGCCTCCACATAGCTCAGGGCCACCGCCTCCTCCTGCAAGGGGCAGAGGAGCTCCACCTCCTCCTCCTTCAAGAGCTCCCACAGCAGCACCTCCACCCCCACCTCCATCTAGACCAGGTGCAGCAGTGCCCCCTCCTCCTCCAAATAGGATGTATCCTCCTCCACCTCCATTGCATTCATCATCTGCACCATCTGGCCCGCCTCCACCACCTCCACCACCATCAAGTGGGTCAGGTGTGCCGCCACCACCTCCTCCACCACCTCCCCCTCCTGGTCCTCCTCCACCACCTGGCTTTACTTCAGAGGTTGATCACCAAATTCCAGCTCCTGCAGGAAACAAGGCAGCACTCTTAGATCAAATCAGAGAAGGTGCCCAGTTAAAGAAAGTAGAACAGAACAGTCGACCTGTGTCCTGCTCAGGAAGAGATGCGCTGTTAGACCAGATCCGACAGGGTATACAGCTGAAGTCAGTAAGTATCTGTCTACTAAGTTAGTTTTGGAAATTTGGAGCAATAGCAAGTGGGGTTTTTTTGTTGGTTTTTGGGGGGGAGGGGCTTCTTGGGAGTATTAGGGTATTGGTATGTTTTTATTTTTTGATAAATCTTAGGCTTTCTCTCTTTATTGTTGTCATGGCTGTTGCCACACGAATTAAAATTGATTCTCCATTTCCCATATTTCACTTTTGGCCCACGTCTGAAATCCTTGAGAGATTTTTGCTATAAAACTCTGGTATGGTCTATAGTTGGTTGTGTCCTTCAGTGAACTTTTCCATCAATTTTTGGGAAAAATCAGATAATAAAAATGAATAATTCTTAGTGCACCTTCTAGATTTTAGTTTGAAAAACAGATTGTTTTATTTCTATTGTAGTTATTTAGTACACAGGTAATGTTCAATTCCATACTTCTGACATTGCAGTCAAATGCTGTTTTTATTAAATGTTGCTTTAGTTATGCCAGCATGACGCATCAGATTATACTGACCTTTGGAAGGAAAATCCATGCTTTATTAAAGTCTTTAATAAAGAGTTGAGTTTCATGGGAGACAACACCTAGATTTCACCTTATTTTCCTAAGGCAAATGGAAGAAGAACTCCTGATAACATAAATCTTTAGGAGATTGGTAAGAGTAGGACTTCCTTTCTGCAAAACTTGGAAATCCTGAAGGAGTGAGGAGTCGTCTATGGAATGCATTTCCTGTTCTTGCTGCTCTTCAAATTATTACTTGTTCTGATCCTGCAGACTACTCTATATCCATAGGATAACATTTCCTTCTTGCAGAGTAAGGATCAACAGTGAGGTGACTTACCTTTTAGGTGGTGTTAAAATGTACCCATAGTAATGTTAGCCAAACAGCCTAACGCAGGCTCAGTTGGGTGGGGATGAGATTAAGTAGATTAAATCTTGGAGGCAGCACAGAAGGAAATTACCAGACAGAAGTCTAAAGACGGTTGTAAGTTTAAGACTGTTCTTAAAATGAGGAAAAGGGGATCTTAGCTGTCAATTGTCTTGATTTAAAAAAAAAATAAAAATAAAAAAAGGCAAAACAAAAAACAAACTAAACTACCCCAATCATCCCTTATTCATAAAGGTTCTTGCAAGATTTTTAAGAATAGAGTTTACTCAGGCAAACCTGCTCATGGGCTTGGATCACTATTCTAGTATTTGAGGAAAAAGCAGAAGTTGCTGTAGTAAGGAAGCATCTTTTATGTATTTCACTACTTGTGAACTTGATTATTAGTTATTTTTGAAACTGTCAGGAAGCTAGTCCCTAGTCATCTTGTCCCAACTGGATGCCTCTGGTTGGAGATTTTATACTCTTAGAGAACTCTTTGAATATAGTTACTACACAGTACATATGAAGAGAATACAGAGTCAGCTGGTATAGTTGTGGAGGGGCAGAAGTAAGGCTATATGGAATAACTGTGAATTTCCATGCTTTCAAATGTGACTGAGGGATGGGGTTGAATAGAATATTAACCTGATTTTATAATGTCTTGTATATTTTTGTTTTTTGAAAATTTGAAATGCTCTCATGTTTGTCACACTCCATCACCGAGGGTATTTCCAGTCTTCAGCCTATCTCTGGGACTAGGCCATTTTCTTTTTTAACTTTGTCGTCTTTTCCGGCCTTCCTGACTCTGCCCCCTCTCCAATCAATCCAGTATTCTACAGTTAAACCTTTTTCCTGACACTTGACCTCTCCACTTCTCTTCATTGTTTCCTGGTCTTTACTCATGAGTTTGACTGCATCCTCATATCTCTGCTCCAGCTTTCAACTCCTCTCCTAATGCATGTGTAGGAACAGCATACATTCTGACCACTTTTCTCAATCTGCAACTCCCAGTCTCTTTCAGTGCAGCAGGCGTACTCATTCGTGTCAGATATCTTCCCACTACTCTCTCCCAACTTGCTGTCAGTCTTTTTTAAATGAAACTTAACACATGTTGATAGTGCAATCCTCAAATTATTTTTCTTACCTTGCACTGGATCTTTGACTAGGTCTTTCTGTAAAGCACCACGCAACAGTATGAAGATGTATAAAGACTAATAAACTTAGTAATAAATTTGTGGGTGTCATACCCAATTGTATAAATCTCTACTAGAAAGATTCGGGATTTATCTGCCTAGACTAGGGCCTAGTTAAGAAACTTACATAAAATTTTTTCATGAGTTTTTAGTTATCTATAGGATAGGCCATTATCGTGCCAGAGTCTCATTTGTTATCGGAATTAACCAGACTTTTCACTCCAACTAAGAACAGCCATGCGTCACCACCCACAGAATTGAGAAAGGGCTATCAATTGGTCAATCCTTTCTGTGTCCGGGCCAGTCAGGTTTCCCATTTTGGAGTCAAATTAAGTGATAGGCTCCCCTCCTGTTGGTGGCCTTCCATCAATTTCTTAGTTTCAGCTTTGCAACCATACACTCAGTATGTATTTTTTAGGGTTGCCTATTAAGATACAGTACGGAACTTTCCTTCAGCCATGGGGTCTCTTGCTGAGTTGTAATGTGTATATATTTAATCACCACTGTCAGAGCATTGATTAACTGGAACTGTGGTGGTATTGAAAAACAGTGGGAGAACTTGTATTTAGAAAACAGGGAGTTTCTGAGCTTTTATCTTCTTTTTTTAGATCTAGCTATATCTGAAGTTGTAGTGTCAGCAAATTTACAATCTTTCTCTGTAACTGAAACATTTTTTTTTACAGTTTTTATAAAAAGAGGGTTTGCTTGGAAATAAAAAGGTTCTCCTTTTAATTAAGTCATAGTAATTGTATTCTTCTTTCAAGGTATCTGATGGCCAAGAGCCTGTGCCACCTCCACCTGCACCCACCTCAGGAATTGTGGGTGCATTAATGGAGGTTATGCAGAAAAGGAGCAAAGCCATTCATTCTTCAGGTAAGTTTGTGGGAACTTTTGCATTGGGGTGTAAGGTAGGTGTTAACATACAATGGAACATGAAATCTTTTCTTAATATTGAATTCTCTATGTATAATGAAGCAGAAAATGCCAAACCTAGCCACTAGCCCATCTGAAATAGTTAAGCATACTTTGTCAGGAAGTGACCAGTGTGTTGTATTTTCCAGTAATGCTGTATTAAAAATTACCAGTTAAGACTAGCAAACACCTGATCTAAAATTTTAGAATATACAAAAGTGAATACTAATTATGTATGATCTTAAATATAATTATTTTGACCTTCTCAGTGTTTGGTGCAATACCAGATTAATGAACACTGCATACTGGAGTTCTTCCTTCAGAAAAATCTTTTCTAATTGCCAGAGAAGCTGTTTCTAACTGAAGATGCATGTGTTAGACCTGTTACTATGATCTTTGAATGTCATTTGCTAGTCAACCAATAAGGCTACATTTACACTACAGCACTATTTCGGGATACTGGAAGTATCCTGAAATAGCTATTCTGCATCTTTTGAGCAAGCCCATTATTTCGAAATATAACGGGCTCTCTATTCTGATGTCCCTGTAAACCTCGTTCTATGAGGATTAAGGGACATTTTGGAATAGTGCTCTATTTCAAAATTAACTTGAAATAAGATATGCCATTTGAGCTATTCAAATTGTGTAGCTTATTTCAAGATGAGGGAGCAGTGTGTAGATACACCCTAAGTGAATACCATCACTTGCTCATGCTTGCTGTGTTGTAATTGTTAATGCTTGGGTATATGCAAAAATAAGTTTGGGATAGTAGCGAGAGAACTAGCGAAAACTAACTTCTTAATACTGTGGCTATAAGCTGTTTTACTATATCTCCATTTTGCCCCTTGTTACTTTTTTCTCCCAGGATTTTATGCAATATAAAGACCAAATCTTCCCTTGTTGGCTACCAATACCCTTACCTTGATATCCACAGGAGACTTTGTAGTTTGGTTCTAGCCTTCTGTGTGAGAATATTTTGATTAGTTTGGTTCTCTTTTTGTTTGGGAGCCTTTTAATTTAGATGTCCTCTGCAAATTTGATTTACAATTGAATTTACACCACAGAAACACCACAAGGACATTTAATACAATGCCATGCCCTCCAAAGGTGATCTTTTGTTTTTTAAACTTCAGCTGGTCAAAAATAATTCTAGACATTCTAACAATCTGGATTACACCCAGGGGCAGCCCGAGGCGGGCTGCTGGCAGCTCGCACCCCAGGCGGAATGCGTGATCGGCGCCCCTGCCTCCACAGCCCTCAATGGCGTGACGTCAACATTGGGCGCCCCATTTAACGAGGCGCCCTAGGCTATGACCTAGTCAGCCTATACTCACAGGCTGCCCCTGATTACACCAAATAGTAAACAATACTGCATGAAGACTGATACATACGTCTCTGCTTACTTAGAAATGGCGTCACACACACAAGTCAAAAGTATTTCATGAACCACAAATGCTCTGTTGACATGATAGGAGTACTTTATTTCTGAAGTGAAAAGAAACTCCTATGGTAGGAGTTTAAATCTGGAAAGGCAAAAATCTAACAGACTTTTTTCCCCTCTTTGCAAAAGTAGAAAACCTAATTTAGAATGCTTTTCTCCCTGCCTCACTCAAAGAAAAGCAGGTGGTCAGGAGTATTAGAAAATACATTTTAACACTATATCTAACAATCAGAACTGGAACTTGTATATTACGCAATGATAGTAAGAGCAGTTTAGTGTTATGAATTTTGTTTCTTGTGATGCTAGTCACTATACTTCAATTATACAGCTACTTCGATTTCTAAGGAAAAGGTAATATTTGTCATGTAAAGTCTATATACTCAGCTGACTGTCACTTTTTTCCTAGATGAAGATGAGGATGAAGACGATGAAGAAGACTTTGAGGATGATGATGAATGGGAAGATTGATCAATATATTATATTATATATATATATATATATATTTTTAAGGTGATTGAAATACTAAACACTACTTTCTGTCTGGATTCTGTAAAATTATCATGTAAATGTTCTACCAATTTGCTGTATATTTTTGTTGCCTTTTGCTTTTTTATTAATCTGTGCAATACCTCATTTAATCGGTAAAGGTTTGTCAAAATCCTCTACAAAGCCACTCCCTATTAATGTGTGCAAGTTTACATCTGGATGCTCAGTGTACATGTGAATATTTTCCATTCCATCAATAAGGGAGTTTAAATGTAATATGTGAGACTGACAAAAACCTTATGTAATTTAGTTATAATGCAAGAAGGAAAACACTATTTTCATACCCTACTTTTCTGTATCTAAATTTTCTTATTAAAACCTAGTATAGTACTACATTCTTTAAGTGATGCAGCTCTTAGTTTATTTAGCCCCTTCATTTCAAATACAATGCTATATGAATGTTGAGGCTGATTATTGCACAGTTTTCAATACATCACAATATTGCAGTTGTTCAAATCTTTATGGTATGCATTTTGTAAACTACCAAAATACACAGCTAGCTATGAAAATTAGTAACTTACCATTATACTGTAGCAAAATTGTCTGCTACTGGATAGCAGTGATATTTGAAGGCTTTAATTAGGGAACTCTCTGCCTGAGATTAAACAGGATTGCTTTTACTATAGCAATGGTGAGGGCATCTTTGATGCAAACCAGTTTAGTCCTTGTTGCCAGCTGTCTTTCAGAATGAGGAAGAGCCTAAATTGCTGGGGCTATACTGTAATCTGGCTGTTGCTACAGTCATTTGATTTATTTTTTTAAATCAGTTTTATGTATTTTTGGGCTGAAGGGCTGTGTTCAATGCTTGCTTCAATAATGTTGGGTTTAAATTCATTTTAAAATGTGTAGGGCACTGGTATACTAATAAAGTAAACTTACATGGTGTTACTTTGCAGTCTTTATGGATTATGGTAATACCAAACACAAAGATGCATGTCCTGCATTTTAAAGAAAGTTGGAAAGCATATAAATACACTTTAAATATGTACTGAACATTATTATTGTAATAGTCTGCATATGATGGCTTTAAGACCAAGAGTTGTTAGATCAATAGCCCTATTCATAAAAATAGCGTTTGAGTACATAATTGGAAAAATGGGTTTCTTGTTTCACAGCTTTCACCTTTATATCAGATATACTTAATAGTGAGGTAAAAATTGGAGCATCTGCCTATTAAAATACACTACTCTGCTCTAGGATGGGTATTTAATATCTGCAGCACTAATTATTGAACTTGCAGTAAGATTTAGGTAGAAAATCTTTTTAAACAAACATTATCTCACTGATACAGAATGTTTAGTTGAATCAATCATTTGGAGTATAGTTAACACATAGTATATTTGAGTCTTTCTGACTATAGTCAGGATATCAAACTAAATTTAAGTTATCCAGAGTTTGACTGAAACCCAGTGTTGGCTTTATCTTGACAGGCTGGACCTGCATGATGTGGCTTGGGATTTCTAACCCAGTTATCTAGTCTGTAGTGATCAAGTACTTAATTGGGTGAGAAGAAAACAGTTTAAAAGGTTGTGTTACTGAAAACTGATGTGAGAGGTAGTTAAATTAGTCCAGTAATGCTAACTCTCTTCCAAGTGTAACTTAAGCATGTAACTTGGGAAATCTCTTCCAAGTAGTCTCATTTTCTTGCAGGAATATCCACATTGCCCTCTGCTGCTAGAAACACTTCTACAGGCTTTGCTGCTGTAATGGCTTGAGCATTGTGAGTTGACCATGGGTGAGGCCTGGGGAAACTACTGTCCAGAGGGTTTAAGAATGTGCACATGAAAAATATTGTATGGATTTGATGTAATGTCTAGCATTGTTTCATTTTTATAACACTATGGGCATTTTAAAATTAAGTGAACAACCTGATTGCTCTCCTAATACGCTGCTTAATAGTGTATGTTTAACCCCTATAGAGCTGAGATTTCTGTTTAATACATAATTAGCATTCACAAAGAAATCTCTATTCCGGTGTCGGGAGAGCTAGAAGATGAACACTATATACTTGGGATAACTGTTTGATCCATGGATCGATCACTTAGCAAAGAAGGCATTTGATTTTGTTTTTCTCTTAAAAAAAAAAAAAAAATCTACTTTATTGCACAAAGCCTAAATTAATATTTGCTTAAAGTAGCATATGTATGGTTAAATCCTGGCATGAAGACTGCAATTGCAATTAAGCTAAAATAATGTCATGGCTGCATGTTACAGTGTTCCACCACTTGCACTATGGGCAGAAGATAGTGTTTCATGGCATTGATTTACTATCGCTAAACATTGTAATGAAGGCCTCTCTATATACTCCAGTTAAATGACTGTGTCTGGATAGCCTTAGCAATTAACAAACTAGCATGAGGCTTTTAGTATCTTGACACTATGTGCATAGACAATATCAGCTAGCCACTTATTGTACGTATGGCATTCATAAGAACGTCTCAATCATTCAGTTTTCCATTAATCAAATTGAAATTTTTAGTATGTGAATTTTTTTGAAATGTACAGTGAATAGGATGTTGCACTGGTGGCAATTCATCATTGAGCATAATAAAATTAATTTGACCCAAATTGTGTAAAATCGTGTAGTTTTTTTAAGTGCTAATTGTAGCACAGCTTTTTAAAATAGCTCGACATATTGATTACACACTTTGAAAATAATTTTAACTGCTGAGGCAAGACTACAAAGCAGTAAATAGTGCCCTCAAATCTGAATAGTTCTCATGTCTGGAAAGTTGGATTGTGCCACTGAATAAACACATTCTCTTACTCATGGTAACACACTGTCCTGCTGGCAAATGTGACAGCTGCTCAACAGCTCCCCTGGAAACAAGTGCTGCTACAGGCAAGTGCAATAATGCATTAACACGTCAAGGTCAAACAAGTGCGGCTGACTAGTCAATGTTCCCAAATAAACACCAAATGTTTGAGCTTTTGGTCGCAAATATTGTATGTAGTTTGACGCACTTTTTTTCTAGATATAAATCTGAACCTTGTACTGAATATTTCAATGTTTGAATTTCAGAAGATCTCTTCTTACCCAAAAAAGTGTTTGGAAGGGACCATTTATGAATGTATTGAATCCTTCTCCACTTAAGTTTTACAAAGTCTTGTACCTTTTTCTGCTGTAATCTGAACATCTCCATTCCTGAACTTGGTGATCCAAAATATCTCCCAACAATCCTAAATATCTGGCATGGTACATTCAAGTTATTTAGTGTGTGTATTTTAAAAATGCCATACTAATGTTGACATTTTTCTCAATTTGGCTAATACGCAGGTTTTTTTAACTGAATGACTATATTCACTATGACTACATTCAAATGTGTGTGGGAATCTTGGGTTTTATACTGTTGCTTTTTCATCACAACAGCTCTTATCTAATCATTAGAGGAATTCCTGGTCTAGTTAAAGTTCCTGAAGTTCAAGTACATTGATAAAGTCTTATTTATAGTACAGCAAAAAAAGTTTAAGGAATGTTTGGGAGAGATTAACACTCTTTAATTTTTTTTCCACAATACAACACTGTCATGTTACAACATCACAATAAAGGTTAAGTTAATGTATATTAAACTTCCTATCTGAGGTTTGTAATAGGATGATAGGCAATAATTGAGACTAAAAGTAAAGAATAGAATTTGAACTTGGTGAAACACTGGCATCAACCTTGCTTTATACTTTGGCCTTGTGTAGTATTTCTGAGCATGTTGACCTAGTTAGAGGAGGCTTTTAAAATAAAGCTCTTCACTAAAAAGAAGTAACAAACTCAATCAGTATATGTTATATTCCAATATAGCAGTTGACAGAATACAGTAGGGTTGCTTCATGGATATTTAAGCACAGATTGGACAGTAACAAGAAAATGGAGAGTAAAATAGAAACATTGCACAATCTGCTTATTTCACTGCTTCATTGTCAAGAAATTTAGCATAGCTAGAGTGACCTTTCCCTATAAAAGATCCTTCTGAATTCACAGCCATTTGCAGAGTAACCTAGTAGGCAGAGCACCTACATGGTGGGTCAGGACACCTACTTTCACCTTAGCTCACTTTTACCTGTCCCTAAAATGGGGAATATGTACCTTTTAGACAAATTGAGGCTTAATGTGTATAAGGTGCTTATTCAATAAGTGCTGCAACTGTTAGTAATAGCTAATGTTGACTCTCTTCATTCAAAGCCACTATGGTTAATGGTGTATAACTTTCAATCCAAGATGTATTTTTGGGGAAATTACTCAGCAAAGCAGTAACTGTGTAGAAGTCTTAAGAAAATCCATTTGCTCTCCTTTCCCCCAGTTTTGACTGCCTGTTTGGGTAGTCTTGAATCAAGTTGTTCAAATGCTGAACTTGCAGTTGGGCAGGGGATGGGGAGATGGGAGGCATTTCTGAGGCCTTCCTTGCTAACTTTGGAAAATGAGGAAGTTTTGGTGGCTACTCACTGCCGTTTTCTGCTTGCAGGTTGTAAGATGCAGCATGGGCTGGAGTGTGTAGCTTCAGAAGGATAAATGTGATGAGAATATGTAGTAGTCTGTATGGTATTGACATCTATCCCCTAGTCCCCAACTACTCTGAAAGTGATCCTAGGGGCCTATGCCCTCTGCTTGCTAGACTTGCCAATCCCTTCTGCCACAGCTGGAATGTAGCCTTTCCTCCTACCCTACCCGTGCTGCAGCAGGAGGGGAGGCTGCCACCAGCCCTTTCTGTGGCCAAATGGGGGCTGGACCATGGGGCCTGCCCCAGAATCAGAGCGGGGGACAGGACACTGGGGCTAGGTGGGAGATGGGCTGAGTGGGTCTCACCAGAGCAGCTTGGCTCAGGCTGCAGCCATTCGGGGTGTGGCAGAGGATGGGGCAGCTGGGGAGGGGCCTTGCCCTGCACCTGGCAGGTGTCCTGAGCCTGCTGGCCTGGAAGCCTGAAAGTGCCAAGAACAACAGAGGCAGAAGCAAGCAGCCCTTGATCAACAGGAATGGGCTGTCCAAAAGGCCAGGGCCAGAGCTGAGTGGGCAGGACCCTTGGGAGGCAGAATCTGCCCACGCTGGACTGCCAAGCAGCTTTGCTGTCCCCAAACAGTGTCCTGGCAGGGAGCCCATGCAAAGGCAGAGCCTGTGGACACAGAGATGTGATGTCACTGTTGTACCACAGGGGAAAAAAAAATTGTATAGATTCAATGCAGAAGCAATTTATTCCTGAAAAGGTTTTGGGAGATGCCTGCCAGCTTCACAATAGCTTGGTGCAATGCTACACAATAGTTTATAAATAGATGGTATTGTATGTAAGTAGACAGTTTCTTACCAAACTGCAATTTAGCTAGAACATTAAGGAGGGGTGCTTTCAAATCAAAGTTCTGTAATGAATAGGCATCTCAGAGACTTGCACCACAAGTTTTACATCATATCTGAACAATGGCATTTCCAAGTGTTCACGTCCTTGCCTGCTTAATAGGCAGGGTAATAGTTAAGTAGAAATCAGGAGCATGCCACCTCTTGAAATACCAGTAAAGCAAAATCTCCTGCAGCATTTAGAGTTTTCCTTCAGGTGCTGATCACTTCTTTTGTACCAACACTTCTTTTTTCTCCACCATAAAGAAAAGCAAACAGCCCCATGTTGTTTATTTCAGTATATAGAAAAATGGAGGAGTTTGACTGCTTGTGCATATATATTCCATTGTATCCACATGTCCAGTATGCTCATGTTTGGGTTCTTGTGGCCAGCAGTGTCTGTTGGGGGACCTCAGCTTCACCTTGATTGTTCTCAAACTTCAGCCAAGGGCATACAGGGCCAGCTGATTCCAACTGCTCTCAGTTCCTGCTCACTGCCAGTCTCTGAGTTGAAACTTGCAGTTTCCAATCCTCTTCTGCTATGTAATTACCTATTGTTTTGTAACATGAGACTTAAAAGTTAATTTCCTTTTAAATGGAAATCTTATTTATTTTCCCTGAAAGTCTGCTCTAATAATAGATAAGTCACAACTGAACACAGATCTCCAGACTTTAAGAATTATTCTAAGGTTCAGTCAATAGCGCTTCTTAACATAACTGAAATATGCCATCTGTAATCCTTTTGTAAGAACTGAAAGGTTTAGGCAGTCTATTGTGAAAATGTTTCTTCTACTGGAGAGGTAATTGCAGATTTCAGAATGCCTTGGCAGGAATTTCTGAGGAAGAGGCATTCCTGCTCTGGGGAAGAACAAGAGGTACCCAGGCCAGAAGGAGAGGTCAGTGTCTCCTTCAAAGTTTCCTTCTGTAAAGAGCCACGAATCCTCTCAATCCATAGTTGAAAAATGTAGCACAAGGCCCAGCAGGGGTCGGTCAGTCAGTCAGCAGAGGTGTAGCAAGTGTGTTATGCAGCCACAGGCAAAGGAAAAATTTGCACACCCTCCCTGCCGCTGCCATGTGGCAAGGCCCTGAACCTGGTGCACAGCTGAGGGGAACTTGTACTGCATCTTCCCCCACCCCCCTACAGTTTGGGGCCCAGCTCCCGCATGCACTAACGTGCCGGTGGAGATGGAGTAGGGTCGGGCTTGGAGCAGAGAGGTGGCTCCAGCTGCCAGTGGCAGGCGGAGTAGGAGCATGTGAGCTGAAGGGATAACGGGGAGCAGAATGGAATTAAATTTGGAGCCTCCCTAGCATGGTGCCCAGGGGCAACTGACCTCTCCGGCCCCCTCGCTGCACCACTACCCCCCCTCCTGCAGATCTATCATCTTATGCATGTGCAAGATCTGTGAGAGCCGTCCCATGAATCTGCAGTTAGTGTCTGTGGCACCTGCTTCTGGGTGGTGTCTCAATGCTGCCACATTCACCTCCAAAGAGGGGGCTTCCCAAAGCAGGCCCTTGCTGCTGACCCCCAAAGCATCCACATGTCCAGTCTCCTTTCAATGGGCCCACTTCCCAGGGCTCATTTATCTTGGATCTGGCTTCCATCCCCTCTCCAACCTTTGCAACTGCCCAGAGGTGCTCACCTTCCACCTTATACATTCCCACCTCATTCACCCCACAGGGACAGTCTCTGCCTCACTTGTCCTAGGGACTATTCTACCAAGACGTAATACAAAGTTTCCATGTAAAAGGACTCAATACAAAGCTAAAAACTTCAATATGAGAATGATTAATACAGAGACATGTCTACATCTGCTGCAGGGAGACACCTCTGCCTGCCTCCACCCCTCTCCCTCCAGAGTCTACAGCCCCATTGCAAAGCGGGGGAGGGGAAGAAAAGAGGCTGAGGTCCATCCAATGGGACTGAAGCAGTCATGAGCAAGCCATGCCCGGGAGCCATTCTCCTGTCCATTGCTGGTGGTGTGTTGCTTCAGGCACACTGAAATGCAGTCACCTCTAGGGTGAGCTAGACAGCTGTTTAACACCTGCACAAGGTTTCAGGCTGGGAGCAGCGTGGGCTGCCTTCCTGAAGAGCCCCCATCAGAACTACTGTGCCCTCCTGGCTTAGGAAAAGAATAAACAGGAAGATTGGAAATTAACCCGCCCAGTCTCACGTCCCCTAGGCAGGGACTGAGCCATCTACATTAGGCCCCAGCTGGAGTATCATGTTCAGTTCTGGGCACCACATTTCAGGAAACATGGAGAAACTGGAGAAAGTCCAGAGAAGGTCAACACAAATGATGAAAGGTCTAGAGAACATGAGATATGAGGCAAGGCTGAAGGAACTGGCCTTGTTTACCTTGGAAGAGAAGACCGAAAAGGGACATGAGAACAGCTTTCAAGTATCTAAAAGAGTATCATAAGGAGGAGGAAGAAAAATTGTTCTCCTTGGCCTCTGAGGTTAGGATGAGAAGCAATGGGCTTAAATTGCAGCAAGGGAGGTTTAGGTTGGACATTAGGAGAAACTTCCTGCCCATCAGGGTGGTTAAACACTGGAATAAATTGCCTAGGGAGATTGCGGAATCTCCATCACTGGAGATATTTAAGACCAGGTTAGACAGACACCTGCCAGGGATGAGCAAGGGCAACTCAACTTTGGAAGCCCCAGGGGCCACACTGATACTTACAGAACATGCAGAGGGCCTCAACTTAAGTGTGGTTGCATATGCAAGCAAATATATACAAATAGCTTCTCTCACAGACAGGCATGAATACAAAGATTAAGGCAAGACTACACAACACAGAGACCCCATTTAAGTCAGCTCTGCTGATATTAATAAAATGCAATATTTACCGGATTTCTACCCATGTGACAGCACTTTTCATGAGCAATGACAGTCCAAGAATTTAACTACTAAAACGCATATCAACAGAAGATCATTACACTGACTACTTTTTTGTTTTGGCTTCCACTCGCCGGCCACATGTTGATCCCCACACAAATCCAAACTGCACAGCGGGGTGCAAACAAACTGGCTGTGGGCAGCATACCAAGTTATTAATAAATATTTTTAAACCTTTACCTTTTCTCTCTGCTGCCATGTCTCCTCCCCTTGCTCCATCAGCTCCCCTGGTGTCTGCTGCTCCCCAGCTCCTCACCCTCCTCTGCTGTCCTGACTCCTGCCCTTCTCACTACCCTCAGCCCTCTTGCGACCTGTCCCCCTCCACCATCCCTTCTCTCCCTCCTGTGCCCACTCCTCCAGTAGCCCCACTCTGATCAGGTGAGCTACTGCTCCTCATCCCCTCTTCTAACACCTCCCTCTACACACCTGCCCTGCCTCTCTCTCTGGTGCTGGTCCCTCCCCTGCAGGTGTCTGCCCTTCTGCTTCACCCCCAGAATCCCCTGGCACCTGCACCTTCCCTTAGCCCTGCACCCTCCTGGTGCCTCCTCCTTCCCTCACTGCCCCTGTCCCCTTTGCCTTCTTTTTCCCCTGATGCCCACCCCCTCATCACTCTCTGCCCCCATTTCCCTCCTGCCCCTGTGCGCTCACACATTACTTGCTCCATCCCCACCTTTCTCATGCCCATCCCTCCTTTCAAGCCTTCTCCCAGTACCTCCCCCTCCCCCCTCTAGACCCTAATGCCCTTCCCCTCTCCCCTCCTCTCCCAGCATTACCCTGTCCCCCCTCCCACTGACACCTCCCCTCCTGCCCTTTTCCTCATTGTCTGAACTTGGCCCCCTGCCATTTGTATCTTCCATCTCCCTTCCACCTCCACACAAGCTCCTCCCCTCCCCTCCACACAAGCCCCTTCCTCTCCCACCCCTTCCCCCTAGTTTTCCCCCAGCCCTGTCCTGCCGTACCTTCTGCCTTCCACTTTGTGGGGACGGAGTCTGCGCTCGGGCCCCAGAAGTCCCCGGACTCCAAACCGGAAGCTAGGCCGGCAGCACTTGGCACCGAACACTTTTAAAGTCCCGGGCCGTGAACATCATGTCACGCCCGGGCGTCTCCCCAGTCACCTGTAAAAGCTGCACAGCGTGCGCAGGCAATGGGGAGCTGACTGAACGCTGGCATGGGCGGCGAGTTCTATGGCCGTCTCTCCCGGCCCCGGACCGTCCCTGCCGTGCGCAGCGTGCGCGGGCAAGGGGGAGCCGACTAAATGCTGTGCACGGCAGGGACGGCCCGGGGCCAGGGGGGGACGGCCATAGAACTCACTGCCCATGCCAGGTGAGCCTGCGCAGCATGCGCTCACTCTCATCCCGGCCTGGCGCCCCCCTAGTGTGGCACCCGGGGGCAACTGCCCCCCCCCGCACTCCCTTTGCTACGCCTCTGGTCAGGTGCTGGTGACTGTGCCTCTACACCATGTCCCATGATGCTACAAAAATCACCTCTTCGTTCCAAGGTTTCCAGTACACTTTACTCTTGTATTCAACCACTCAACTGACTTACACACAGACATATTCAGCACGAAATTCCCCCCAAAATTTATTGACTTGTTGAGTAACAGCTTCCCCACTGCTGGCAGTAGCTAAAGTATCTTCTTTCAGCCAACATAAGTGACACCAGAAAACAGTCTGAGGTGCTCCCATCATACCATCTGGTTTTGTGCCTAGTGAGAAGGACTGTTCATTCTCATTTCTAGTCTGAGGCCAGTATGGAGATTGCATCAGTTGACACCTCAGAGGCAATCATGAACTGAGGATGAGTTTTTGTTGTTTGTGGTGAGATAGTTAGGATGGGGTCCCATGGTATTACAGAGACAAGGTGGGTGAAGTAATCTCTTTTATTGGGCCAACTTCTGTTGGTAAACAAACAAACAAACAAACCACACCATCTTTCCTTTTGTTTGTTTTAATTTCATGTGTGACCCCTAATTCTGGAGTTATGTGAAGGAGTAAATAGCACTTCCTGGTCTACTTTCTCCACACCAGTCATGATTTTATAGGTCTCTATGATATCCCCCCTCGGGCTACGTCTATTCTGCAGCCTTCTTCCACAAAAGCTTATGCAAATGAAGCGCAGAGTAGAACATCGCTGTGCTTCATTTGCATAATTAATTAGCAGCCATTTGTGCACAAGAAGCAGCTGTGTAGATGGCTCCTTTTTGTGCAAAAACTCTCTCTTGCACTAGAGCCATTCTTCCTCATTTTTTCAACCTGTAGAACCTGTTTACACAGCTCCTTTTTGTGCAAAAGCCTCTTGTGCAAAAACGGTACCTAATTAATTATGCAAATGAAGCACAGAGATATTCTACTCCATGCTTTATTTGCACAAGCTTTTGTGGAAGAAGGGTGCAGTATGGACGTAGTCTTAGTCATCTCTTTTCCAAGCTGAAAAGTCCCAGTATTATTCAGCTCTCTTTATATGACGGCCATTCCATACCTCTAATAGTTTTTGTTACCCTTTTCTGAGCTTTTTCCAATTCCTATATATCTTTTACAAGATGCAGCATCCACATCTGCATACACTATTCAAGATGGGGGCATACCATTGATTTGTATGGAGGCAATATGATATTTTCTGTCATACAATCCCTTTCTTAATGCTTCCCAACTTTCTGTTCTGTTTGTTTTGTTTTGGTTTTTTGTTTTTTTGTTGTTTTTCCCTGCCACTACATACTGAGTGGATGTTTTCAGAGAACCAGCTATAATAACCCTTGCTTGCAGAGATTTTACTTTTGGCACTGTACTTATTACTTTCTGTTTAACTAACTTTATTTTTGTGTAACACCCCTTTCTGAAATTAAATGCTATAGTGTTGGGCGGTTGTGTAACTTAGTAGTATTATTATTAATTTGAATTACCAACGCTTGGTCATGGCTTTGGGGCAAATATAAGAATAGCCATACTGGGTCAGACAAAAGGTTTATCTAGCCCACTATGCTGTCTCTCAACAGTGGCCAATGCCAAATGCCCCAGAGGGAGTGAAAAGAAGAGGTATCATCAAGTGATCCCTCTCTTGATATCCATTTCCAGCCTCTGACAAAAGGAGGTTAGGGACACCATTCCTACCCTCCTGGCAAATAGCCATTGATGGACCTAACCTCCGTGAATTTATCTAGTTCTTTTCTGAACCCTATTAAAGTCCTGGTCTTCACAACATCCTCTGGCAAGAAGTTCCACAGGTTGACTGTGTGCTGCATGAAGAAAAACTTCCTTTGTTTTATACCTGCTACCTATTAATTTAATTTGGTGATCCCTAGTTCTTACTTTAGGGGAACAATAACTTTTCCTTATTTACTTTCACCATACCTGTCATGATTTTATAGACCTCTATCAAATCCCCCCTTAGTCTCCTCTTTTCTAAGCTGAAAAATCCAAGTCTTTTTAATCTCTCTTCATATGGGATCCGTTCCAAACTCCAACTCATTTTTGTTGCCCTTTTCGCAACCCTTTCCAATGCCAATGTATCTTTTTTGAGATGAGGCTATCACATCTGTACACAGTATTCAAGATGTGGGCATAACATTAATTTATACAGAGGCAATTGATATTCTCTGTCTTATTCTCTATCCCCTTTTTAATGATTCCTAACATTCTGCTTGGTGTTTTGACTGCTGCTGCACACTGAGTGGATTTTTCAGAGAACTATCCACAATGACGCCAAGATCTCTCAAGTGGCTATTGCTAAATTAGTCCCCATCGTTTTGTATGTATATAAAATAGGTAAATGCATAAGTAAGTGCACCAATTGGTTAAGATGGAAGTCAGAGATTCCCTTTGGAAAAAAATGCAGATAAGATCCCAAGGCCATCCTTTCTTTATCAAAACATATATCTGGGGGATGTAAGAGGAAGATACTACAGGAGTGTCGCTGTTCCTGACCAAGGAGTCAAATCTGCTGCTTTGATAATCCTGAAAAGCTGGTCAGCAGCCAAGATGGTGGATGCAGATGTGGAATGTTCGATGCTTTCTTGTGTAGACCTGTGGGTGATATGGAATGATGTTTTGTGGAAAAACGTTTGTCCAGCAATAACACAGTGTTTTTGTCTTTTATTATTTTTTGTGCAAGCTCATTTGCAGGCATAGGAATTGTCTTGTTTCACCCACAGAGTTGTTACTGGGGCAATGTGTGTGCTGAATGAGGTAAACTACAGATAATAGGATCTTGAAAGGTGTGTTGTGAAGGGGTGGGAGGAGTGTTGATCATCACAGGAGTGGAGATATGTCTGCAGGTTTTTCATCTGTTATGAGAGGGTTGGTGGGGCCACTTTGAGTTGTCTGTGGGCAATTTGCTTTGGATGATGAGTTTGGCAAGATTTGACCAGTGGATATGTGAAGGCCAGAAAAGGGGGTTGAGGAAGCATTTCTTTCAGAATGCAGTCCCCATTAAGAATACAGTGTATTTGTTTAATGATAAAGGTTGACAGAATTGGGTACATTTACATTTCACATTTGGAAAAGTGGAGATTAAGGGAGGACATAACAGTCTGTGACTACTTGAAAGGCTACCATAAAAAAATGGAGAAAAAAATGTTCTCTCTTGCCACAGAGGGCAGGACGAAAGCGGAGGGTTCTATCTACAGCATAACAAATGTAAATCTCAGGAAAAACATCCCATCAATGAGAACAATGGAACAGACTACCAAGGGAGGTCGTGAAAACTCCTTCAGTGGAGGTTTTCCCAAAAGAGGATGGATAGTTGTCTGTCTTGGATGGTTAGATACAATAAATCCTGCATCTTGGCAGGGAATTAGGCCTCTAACCCTATGATTCTGTGGTACCCCCAAATGGCTCCCAGTGCAGTGTAGGTGACAACCAGTGATGTGCAGTCAGAGGCACTTTTTCCTCTGAAGCAGGTTCTCTCAGGCTATTTAGGTGGAGCATTTTTGTTGGCAGAAGGCAGTTTTAGGTTTCAAGGCCTGCATCTCAGACTTTCTCCTCAGACCACATCCTAAGGTATCTGTACCTGCCTGTGAATAACAGATTGCTTGGTGCATATAGGATTGTTACTAGATGTGTGAAGAGTAGAGAACTTACCACTCAGTAACTGTAGATATCATTTCTTCCCTCAACATGAGACACATTAAGGGCCAGACTTTGCAAGTCCTTTCTAGGTATATGCAATGTGTCTGGGGTGGGGGACAGAGTCCTAAGGAGACCCTTCCCATCCTGCCCCTGTAAAAAATGGCAAGCTGAATTTAACTCTATGCCATGCCTGCCTCTCCTTTTAAAATGGCCTGCAGAGCGTGGCTGGCATTGGTGTTGAGCTACACTTCTGTGCATTGGCATCAGGTTCATTGCCTCCCTCAGAGACTGTGTCTCCTGGTACAAACTCAGGAGTGGTGCATCTCTGCACAACTCCTTGCAAAGGACTGTGCCTATATGGCACTGTGACCTGGGAGTAGTGTTGCCAGGTATCCAGTTTTGAACCAGACAGTCCAGTATTTGAGCTTTCTGTTCAGGAAACAAATTGAGAAGATATAAAATGTCCAATATTTTCTAAATAAAATGTAATGTAGATTGTGATGTAATGTGAAGTGTGTCCGGTATTTTTGTTGAAACCATCTGGCAACCCTACCTGGGAGGACTCACCACCATTGCACCTCCTGCTGGTCAATAGCCCTGGAACTCCCCCTTCTGGCTGGTATCATGCCTGCTGTTAGCTTTTATTCTCCACCATTTTGCATTAGGATCCACCATCCCTCCCAGACCATGGCAACCTCCCCTCAGGGTATCATTCTGACAGTGCCCCCACACTCTGGGGTCCTTCCCTTCAGGGACCCCAATCCCCCTATACCCATCTTACCTCAGTGACCCACAGCCAGTCATCATCTAGCCCCTGCCTCAGGGGCAAACTGCAGTCTGAAATGGCCACTCATCATGGGCAAGGGCTGTGGACCTGCTGCCTCCCTGCAGCTCTAGTAGCCTCAGGCCTTGCTTCCAGCCCTGTATCCTGGGAGCTTGCCTGGCCAGAGCTTCCACAGCTCTGCCTGCCTTTCTTCAGCCCCACTGTAAGTCAGGAACCCTCTAGCTTCCCTGGCAGACAGGTCCTCTCCTGCTCCACAGCTGGAGTAAGAGTGAATCAGCTCCAGAAGCCCTTATTTGTACAGCCCCAGCTGGGCCCTAATTGTCTGTCTCTGCCTTCACTGCTGGCTCCACTGCTTCAGCCTTTTCTCAGGGTTGGGTTTTAACCCATAAAGGGCCAGTGTGGGGCAGACACTGTGTCACAGATATAAATGCTTTTAATAGTAATTCCATAATAAATGGAAGTTGAACCAAGTTGCCATAAGCCCCATGTATCAGAATTCACTGACTCCTCTAGCTGTCCGAGAGGAAGGGTGCTCTGGGGGTTAGAGCACTAGTTTAGGACTCAGGAGACCAAAGTTCATGTTTCCTGCTCTGCCACAGATTCACTGTATGACCTGAGACAAATCTTGTCTACTCAGTACTTTATTGGCACCAACAGAGGTGTAAACTGTAATGCACATCAATGTGTTGCATATTAACTGACCCACTTGGGCTCTGCTAACATGCACTGAAAGTTCCCTAGTATGAATTAATGCACGACTGTGTGAAAATTTTAGTGCCCGCCAGCAGTGTCCACGTGGGCCATTTAATGTGTGAGACTCTGGTGTACATTACAGTTGACACCCCTGCTGAAGCTTGATGAAGCATCATATAGAGAATCCCTGAGTCCTTTCTGTGCCTCAGTTTCTCATCTGTAAAATGGTTATAATAGTACTCAATTGGAAGTGATGAGTAAGGAGTGCCGATAAATACATTAGGCTGTAGGACTTTCAGATACTGTGGTAAGGGGATTACATTTAAAAAAATTAAGTTGATTTCATTAACCTTACGCACATTTATTCAGAGAATGGATCTTACCTAATGTTTTTGTTCTTTCTCCCTGCTGGATCTCATTCTCAGAAGCAGCATCAGGCCCCTCAGAGCACCGCAGGGTGCCAAACCATGGAGTTAAACTGGGCAGTTACATTATCCATGCCTATAAGTACTATGTCATGCTCAAATCAATTTGTTGGTGTCCAGTAACTTAGAAACCCAAGACTAGATAAGGAAACATTAGTACCCGAGTCAGGCCACTTTGACCTCTTAAACTTTTTTAACTTTCATTTTTTGACATTTTTCAAAATCCCTTCATCCTACCTTCCTGCATAAGCAGAACCCTGCAGAGCCAGATGCAGTACATTTCTCAGTGCATTCAGTCTGACTGAATTATATGTAAGAATGTGGAGTTTCTGTGAACCACATTTTTTGGCTTTCAGTTATGGAATCTGTGCTAATCCTGCCTGTTGATAAGCGAAATGGACTCTCTGGATTTTGTAGCAGTTCATGTCCCAACCCACCATACCAGATGTACTTTGGTGTGATTGACAGTGTCAGAAGTTGAGGTTTAAACTTGTATTGCACCCAAAGTCCTCAGTGAGGATGATTCCCTCCTGCTCAAGGTTGTGATTCTTACAGAGCCAGTAGTTGTCTAACCTGTATCATCTCTTCCCCTGTCACTGAGAGCTGTGTACCTAATAAATCAGATGTTTCATTAGGGCTGCCATGAACTATTGCCAAGGTTTTTCTGTCTCAAAGATACAAGAGCAACATTACATTTGACCAGGTCCAAATTACTGAAGGATCAGTTCCATTTCTGAACCCCGCAAACAACTGCAAAACCACAGTACATGGTAGTGGTGCATCTCAAAACCCAGAGATTCTTAAGGTTTTAAGCACAGAAGGTGTGTTTAGTACTGGCAGCTCTGTTGGATTGGCCCCGACTGATTTCACCTTACTGCCTTGCCTGTGCCTATCATTCCTGGTAGGAGGGGGCCATCCTGTTCTCTCTTTGCATGCTAAAGCTCTGGCTATATTTCAGTAAGCGCAGCCAATAGCGCTGAAGTGTGTAATAACCTTTTTTGCTGTGTGTGATGACAGTCGCAATCTATATTCCCCTTCCCCTTAGATCATCTTGGGACACTGGAGAAAAATCATTCCAGATAGCTCTGAAATTAGATGGATTTCTTTCTTTTTACATTCCAATATATTTTCCTACCTACATTTGATATATGTAATGTTATAGCAGCATGGTAAAAAGGTACCTGGTCTCTGTTTCAACTGAACCGCTTGATCCATATGGTACTTCAAACTGTCAGACTTGCTATATATTCTGAGAACCAGCTACAGAATTTATTAATCTTGCTGAATAATTTTCTGTGAACAGCTGCACTGTCATTTTAGAGACCGGGAGTTCTTCCAAGAAACACAAGGGCAAACTATATCTAACCTCCTAGCTTTATTATTACTAAGGCAGGGAGGTTCTAATTTAGCAGCGTTCATTTTGCAATACAGGAGAAAGAAGAAAACAAAATCTTTGCTCAGGCCTTCCTTTGGTGCTGCTAAAGTAAAGCAAACTGACAGCATGCTCCTGCCCTGATCAAGAGAGCTTGTGAAAAGGAAGATTACATTTATGCTAGCCATAGAGTTTTTAACCCATTTTTATTACTGATAAGTCTTTCCACTCATATGTAACACCTGCCATCTCAGAATCTCTAAAGCATTTTACTAACACTAATCAATTAAGACTCAGATACTCTTGTAATCCTGTAGAGTAGCAAAGCATTATACTCCTTGGCTGCGTCTAGACTGGCATGATTTTCTGCAAATGCTTTTAACAGAAAAGTTTTTCCGTTAAAAGCATTTTCGGAAAAGAGCGTCTAGATTGGCACGGATGCTTTTGCGCAAAAGCACTTTTTGTGGAAAAGCATCCGTGCCAATCTAGATGCGGTTTTGTGCAAAAAAGCCCTGATCGCCATTTTCGCCAACGGGGCTTTTTTGCGCAAAACAGTTTTTACCTGTCTACACTGGCCCTCTTGTGCAAAAGCATTTGTGCAAGAGGGCTTATCCCTGAGTGGGAGCATCATAGTATTTGCGCAAGAACACTGACAATCTTACATTAGATCGTCAGTGTTCTTGCGCAAATTCAAGCGGCCAGTGTAGACAGCTGGCAAGTTTTTACGCAAAAGCGGTCACTTTTGCGCAAAAACTTGCCAGTCTAGGTGCAGCCCTTGTTTTACAGAAGGGAAAACTGAAGCATAAAGGCTAAATGAGTTAACCAAAATCCCAAAGGCAGTCTCTGGCAGAGTCAAGCATCAAGCCAACTGCTCCTGATGCCCCATGCTATGCTTTAACCACTGTGCCATCCATCCATGGAACCTTTCAAAGTAGCACACAATTAAAACTTGCATTAATATGAAATGCTTGTACTGCCTTGGAAAGTTAAATTCTTGGACTGTCATACTGATGGAATGAGAATTCCTGTGCAGAAGGAATCCATTGTAGTGCTATATTGAATTTACTATTTTCTTTTTGGCATGTGTGTCTGAATTTCACCATTTGTGCTTAATTGGTGTCCTACTTTATTTACAAGTTTGTCAAAAAGTGGTGATATTACAATGTTGGGAATTCCAGTAGATTTTTCCCTTTGTTCAGTATCTATATTGTTCTGTACATATCTTTATTATAATTTCTTTGCAAGATAGGGCCTGAGAGCTCCACCAGGGTTTGATTGTGTTAAGCAGTATACAAACATAGGACCAAAAAACAGTCACTGCCCCCAAAGAGCTTCCAATCAAAGTATAAGACAAGAGACAGTAGAGGGCTACAGGAAGACGGATAGAATACAAGGAACCAATGAGGCTATATTGAGCAGCATGATATGCAGTGGTCTCAGCACACCAGCAACCTAAGTAGATGTTACTTTAGGGTGTCTCTGCTTTTCACCAGCATTTCCTTTCCGCTGTATGTCACCTTATCAGACGGAGTAGGACCAACACACAGGTTACAAAAGTAAACACAGGAGCAGGGAGAGTGTTAGGGAGTCTGAACACTATGTGCAATAAAAATAGCCAAACTTATCTGCAACACATATGAGTACTTGGCAGAATGTGTAAAGCAGAAGCAAAGTCTGGGATTTCAGAAGTGATAAGGGGGTTTGTTGCATTATCTCAGGCAAGTGCCCATTACACAAATATGTAGGAATGAAATCAAGGCCCATACACACAATGTTCTCCAGCTCATCTGATGAAGTGCGTTTTGCCCACAAAAGTTCATGATACTCTATATATATTTTTGTTAGTCTCTAAGGTACCACAGGACCACTTGTTTTTAAAATGACAGACTAACACGGCTACCCCTCTGAGAATTCTTGACAAGGATATGTCAGGGGATCCACAAGTTCATATTGCAGTTCTGACAACTCTTTCAAACCACAAAACATTTGCCAGTAAGAGCATTTGTAACTGCCTTTTCATCTGCCATAGATTTGTGTGTGTCTCTAAAAATCAATAAATCTATCTCTGTGGTATCTAAGTACCATCAAAAGAAAATACACTTTAAAAGAGTAAATCAGCAAAGACTGATTCTGAATGTTGTACACAAGGATGTTGAAAAAATACTGCAGATCTAGAAAGGATTCTTCGGCTTGAAGAAGGATAAAAGGATCATTAGTTTTGGAATAGTTTATTTTATCAAGTTCTTCTCACAGGAGAATTTGTAACAGAGGTAGGGTGTGTGGGTGGGTGTAGGTGTGAGTGTGGATGTGTCCCTCCTGAACCTTAAATTGTATTGATATATAACATTAATGAGTGTACAGCAAAATATCTCTGATTTCCATCCTCTTTCTTAATAAAACACATTAAAGATAATAGAGAGAGGGGGCTTCCCTTAAAAAGAAAACTGAGAATTGCATTAAACATAGTTTACTTTCCCTATCACCACTGTGACATCTTACAGAAATTGTTTATGTTTACACTGTCCACTTCAGTGTCACATCATTTCACTGGCTATGGGAACCTCTTGTTTCTGGTGACAACTTTTCTATTTGCAAGAATCAAGATGCTCCACCTCAAACCTACTCCAGGAATTTGAAGATCTTTCACTGTTGTGTATTTTTACCATGAAATGGCTGCCTTCTAAAGCAGTGAAAGGATGCCTGGCTTGCAGATCTATCAAAGATAGCTTCACTCTGCTTCTTTATAGGTTTCAGATAGGCTACACCGGGGGAAAAAGCAGCTTGGTGGACTTCTGATTTAGTCTCCCTTGGTTAATAGTAAGCAGTTGTGGAAAAAGTACTCAAAAAGGTACTTGAGTAAAAGTACTGCTACTTTGACTTTGACTTAATTACATTTTTTTCAAAGTACCCTTCTGGAAAACTACTTGAGTAAAAGTACAAAAGAATCGCATCTTAATTGTACTTAAGTATACAGAAGTAAGAAGTAGCCATCCTATGAAAATCTATGGTTAACCACCAAAGTTATCATAGGGCACCATTATTTTTCATAATAATGAAAAATACCCCTTCTCCTTGTTTATTTAGTGTGAGCAGAATTCTCTCCACAGCCATGAACATAGAGTTCCACCTTGTCTGGTTTGGCCGAATGAACTGTAGCTTGCATTCTGCTTCCACCATTTCTTCTCCAATAGGTGTGCATCCAGTTTCACGCCACAGATTTTGTGAGGTTCCCCCCCACCTCCAGGCTATGGGGTAAAGCCAAAATGAGGAGTTCAGTGTGCAGGACGGGGCTGTGGACAGGGGTGAGGGTGGGGGTCTGGGTGGGAAGTAGGGTGCTGGAACGATCTGGGAGTGGAGGCCTGGCTGGGAGAAAGGTGCAGGAGTGGGCTGAGGGTGAGGTTTCTGGAAGGGTGCAGAAGTGGACGGGGGCTGGGAGAGCTGGGCAGAAGGGGGTGCAGGAGCTGATCAGAACGGGGAGAGCTGTTTGGGAGGGGGAGTGTGGGAGAGGAATGGAGGTCAGGGGGCTGGCCATGAAGAGAGTGGGGGGGGGCACTTACCTAGCTCCATGCTCCCTGCTGCTCCCCACTGCTCTCATTGGCCCAAATCTGGCCAAGGGGAGCCGCTGGGAAACCCTTCCATGAGTGATTTCCAGCACCACATTCCCCCCAGCCAGGGGGAGGGGGAGCAGCAGCGCACGGCACCGCACTTCTTCTCCCTTACATGCCAGATCTGTCCCACAAGGCTTGGGGACTCCCCACCCCTGCCTAGATACTGTTTTTGAATGAAAAGGTATTGATGCAGCTATTAAAAGGCTTCTTTGTTGGCAGGGTCATTGTGCTTGTTGATTGGTTTTTTTTTTTTTTAATTGTCACTTAATGATGATTGGATGCTTCGCACATGTGGCTGTGCTCTAGCCAATCAGAATGCTGGCTTGCACAACTGTCAGTGGGGTGCTGAAAACAGTGAGTAGACTAAGTGCTTCAGGAAATGGTAGTGGAGAAAAAAGTACAATATTGTCTAAAAAAACTACTTGAGTAAAAGCTGAAATATCACAAAAATAAATTACTTGAGTAAAGTACAAAATCTGAAAAAATGTACTTGAGTAGTGTAATAAAGTACTTCTACTTAGTCACTTTCCACCTCTGAGAGTAAGCCATCTTTTCTTTATCTCAGTGTATTTACTTCTCAGATGACAGGGATAATGCCAGGTGAGATTGAAAACCATAAGAACTTTTGCAATATGCTTTGCCACCAGATAATGCTAAGCCAAGCACAGACAAAACAAAAAGTGACATAGAGAGCAGTAGTCTGAGCACAAGCCAATAAAGGAAATCTTACACTTGCCTTGTGCAATGTATTTTTCTGAAAGGAGTTGTTGAATGGGCAAATGTCTCACAGCAAACATTGAGGAAGTAAAGCCTCTTCCATATAAAACAAAAGTATTTATTTCCTGAAATGTAGGGGTAAAATAGAAGGGAGATACTATCAATTGTTGCAAACATGGAAAGGGAAATAAGGAAAAAATTAGGGCTGTCAAATGATTTAAAAAGTAATCATGATTAATTGCACAGTTGAACAATACTACAATAGCATTTATTTAAATATTTTCAATGTTTTCTACCTTTTCGAATGTTTTTATTTCAATTACAACACAGAATACAAAATGTACAGTGCTCACTTCATATTTATTTTTATTTTAAACTTTTGTTTGTTAAAAACAAAATGAATCATATTTTTCAATTCCCTCATTACAAGTACTGTAGTGCAATCTCTTTAAGTTGAACTTACATATGTAGACTTACATACAAAAAAAACTGCATTAAAAATAAAAAAATGTAAAGTTTTAGAGCCTATAAGTCTTCTTGGTCCTACTTCTTGTCCACTCAGACAACATGTTTGTTTACATTTGCAGGAAATAATGCTGCCTGCTTCTCGTTTACAGTGCCACCTGCAAGTGAAAACAGGTGTTTACATGGCAGTGTTATAGCCAGCATCACAAAATATTTATATGCCAGATGCACCAAAGGTTTGTATGTCCCTTCATACTTCAACCACGGTTCCAGAAGACATGCATCTATGCTGCTAACAGGTTCTACCAGATAATGATCCAAAGTAGTGTAGATCAAGTCCTGTTTGTTTTCATCATCAGATGCCACCAGCAAAGATTGATTTTCTTTTTTGATGATTCAGGTTCTGTAGTTTCTGCACTGGAGTGCTGCTCTTTTAACACATCTGAAAATATGCTCCACACCTCATCCCTCTCAGATTTTGGAAAGCACTTCAGATTTTTAAACCTTGGATCAAGCACTATAGTTATCTTTAGAAATCCCACATTGATACTTTGTATTTTATCAGCTCTGCAGTGAAAGTGTTCTTAACCCAACACATGTTGTTCATTTTATCAGCCAAGACCCTTATAACATGAAATATGTGTCAGAATGTGGGTAAAACACAGCGTAAGAGACATACTATTCTCCTGCCAGGAATTCCATCACAAATTTATTTTTAATGAGCATTATCAGCATAGAAGCATGTCCTTTTGGATGGCGGCTGAACCACAAAGGGCATATGAATGTTTAAAATACCTGGCACATAAATACCCTGCAACGTCTGCTAAAAAAGTGCCATGCAAACACCTGTTGTCACTTTCAGGTGACATTGTGAGAAGCATTATCTCCTGCAAATGTAAATAAACTTGTTTCTCTTACTGATTGGTTGAATGGGAATTAGGAATGAATGGTCATGTAAACTCTAAAGTTTTATATTGTTTTTATTTGGGTGCAGTTAATGTAACAATCTACCACATTTACAAATTGCACTTTCATGATAAAGAGTTTGCACAACAGTACTTGTATGAAGTAAACTGAAAAATACTATTTCTTTGGTTTATCATTTTTACAGTTCAAATATTTGTAATAAAAAATAAATTGAGCACTGTACACTTTGTATTCTGTATTGTAATAGAAAATGTAGAAAAGCATCCAAATATGTATTAAATTTCAATGGATATTCTATTGTTTAGCAGTATGACTAAAAGTGCCATTAATTGTGATTACTTTTTAAAATCATGATTACTTTTTGACTTAATCATGTGAGTTAACTGTGATGAATTGACAGCTCTAGGAAAAATAGAAAAGTGCCAGTAGCTAAGCAGGTGCAATCAAAGAACCAATGTGGTAGTAAGGTCAATGTGAGGATTTGGAGCTTTGAAGTGAGCGGTTATTTATTTGTGGTATGTTGCACACTACTTCCTCGCTCTACTACGTTAAAAAAATCCTTAGGTTGATGCTTTAAAATGTCAACCTTACTATGGCCTTAGGCCTCAGGGAGGAATTAATGCCTTTGGCATAGTAAGTAAAGACTTTAAAAAAAAATTTAAAAGTTATGAACACGCTGAATGCTTACAATGCAGCAGCCTATAATGCAGCAGCATAGAGCTGATCTCAATACTTGGAGCAAGTCCTTGGAAATGACATGGCATTTAGTGTATATCTTCATTAATAATTTTTCTGAAATGCAGTGATGGGAGAATTTGAGAGACCTGACAGTTCAGGCAAGGTGTGGGAGAGAAGTTCTGGGACAAACAGAAGCAGATTAGGAGTTTGTGGAGTCCCGGGCCAGAGCAAGTGGAGGCCTCTCTTCATCCCTTCCACCTGTAGTCCCCAATCCATCCCTGGTGCTTCTGCTGAAGAAATGGAGTTGGGGCACAAGGGCTCCCCCTGAACCACAGCAGTAACACCAGATGGGTGAAACAGCCCACACCCTGACCCTTCTTCCCAGAAGCAGGGCCATGTGGGTTGGGCAAGCCCCCAAACCCTGACCCTGATCCCAGCAGTAGCACCCAGTGGGCAGAGCAGTTTGGGGCACAGGGGCACCTATTTTTCCAGGACCCTTTTGACCCAATGGCTAATCCACCACTGGGGACAAGCAATCCACCTGTTCTCTCTGGTTGTGACAGAAAGGAACATGTGCACAAGCAGAGAACTAAGAGCAGTCAACAGACCCAGTCAAAGGACTAGCCCTTTTTTTGTGCAAAGTATAAAAACGCTTCCCTATAGTGCCTATGAAATTCATTGCAGTTGATGTGGATCATTTTACAGCTGTGAGTACCACATGGGTACATGAGTTAAGATGATGGTAGGGTTCCTCTGTTTCTACGTGTAAACTTTATCACCCAAGTTGACTAAAAAAATGTTTACCCACTTTTGTACAGTTAACTAAGTGCATTCTATTAAGGCGGAAGAAATGGGCATTTCCCCTCGAAATAGTTTGTCCCTGCAAGATGCAGCAACGGTCTGACCCGGTGTGGAAATGTATTTGTGCCATGTAGAGGTCCTATCTGGTTAGTCCTACAAAATTATCTGCTGGGCCCATCCTGCTGAGTGACCTCAGCCACCCTCAAACAGAACAGCTGAGGAGCCAACAGAGAGGACACATGCTTAATGCATGTGACCATGCTCAGTGCAAAGCAAGCAGCAAATGGGGAAGGAGCATGTGACCCTGGATGCCCCTCCCCCCCACACATCATCTCTGGGATCTGACTTTGGATTTTGTCAACTCCTAGTGTGTTCTTGTCATAGGAGGACGGCTCACAGAAATTCCACACATTTTCTTTCAATGAATGTTCTTCTAGTCTCAATAAGGTAGTTCTCCAATTCCTACCTTGGTGGCTTAAGAATAGTTTACTTTCCTGGAGAACACCTTTCTCCTATTTTTTGCCAGGTGTTTGTTCAGGCCTCTCATAGTTGTGATCCCTAGTGAACTGGATGGTTCATTATTGAGTCTTATGGATTTATGGCTTTCTGCAGTCTAAATAGGAATTCCTGTGTTTTGTAATGGGCTGTGGCCCTCTAACAGTTAAGAACTGTGCATATACACACTAATAATTGCACAAAGGTATTCAGCCAATTAGAACACTTGATTAGTCTAATGATAATACTTATAGTACCTTCCATTTGAGGAGCTCATAGAAACATATTTGAATTCACATTACACCACTAAGACAAGTCGATATTAGTATCAGTGGGGAAACTGAGACATATATGTAATTTGTCCAAGAACAGAGTAAAAAAATCCCTAATCTATATTTCCAAACGATTCCAACCCCACTGTGTCCTATGGCAGAGCACAATGGCTTGTTTATATTTTAATTGCTGTCCTAAAACTCAAATGATGTGTAGACATTAGGGGCTTGATTCTGCAGGATATTGAACATTCTGGCAGCAAAGCATTTAAGTCAGACCTTAACTTTAAGCATGTATGTGTTAATGGGATTGCTCATGTACTTAAAGTTAAGCACATGTTTAAGTGCTATGTCAGGATCTAGCTGTGTATAAAGAAAATGCATTGCTGGAGGCAAAATATCTTGTAAAATTTCCACTGGTGGCTCCTTTTAAAATTCTATTGGAAATACAAATTATTCTGATACTGAATAATGTGTGGATGATTTGCTAGTTTTGGTCTTCTCTGGCCTGCAACCAGTTTCATCTGCAGCCTCAGAGATGCTCTAGTTTCAGAGTCTTCCATATGTTTTTTGGCAAATTCCAGGAGGTCCAACTCATGCCCACCCACAACCAGGATCTGCATGCCATCCTCTGCAAATGTGAGCAGAGTGCAGCACAAAGACCATTATTATTACCCAGAAACTTTAGGTGAGGATATATAGAAAGTGAGATTTCAAAAGCAATGTGAAGTAAAATGTTATGTACATTATAAGCTGCTTTCCTGTCTATAAACCTTAGGCACCTTTCCTGGACTACCAGGTAACTATGTAAAAGCTAAAGGGCCAGTGTCTGCCAATATTGCTCACACTGTGTACTCTACTTGTCCAGGTTAGTGGGATCTCACTCAGAGAAAGGTATCGCTCAGTGTGAGTAAGGATGGCAGAATCTGGTCCTTACTTTCCTCTTATTCATCCAATTGCAGAATCTCTTCTCTTCAGTGGCTCTGTCATTTCGATGGAGGATTAAGGAAGAAATTAAGCAGGGCATTCCTAATGGGTGTAGCATGTGAGCCAGCAATCCTGATCCTAGATCCTTCTTAGTCCATTACAGCCTGGGCAGAGCAATCTTGGTTACCTTGTCAGCTTTTCACTTCAGCTCTTGCTCACATGGACCACCCAGTTGAATCCAATAAAGAGAGGTTTGCTGGATCAGATCTCTTTTACTATGCACATACTTGCTTTGCTTCACTTATCTTTGAATGGCATCAGACACATAGTTCCATAGCAGCATCACCACCGGCATTCCCTCTAAGCTAACAAATGTAGGTCTGTCCACCTCATTTTAAGAGCCGCGCAGCAGCACTCACCACTCACCTTCCCACTGGAATAGAAGGTGAGTGGTGGTGGCAGTAGCAGTGGTTGGTGGCCTGGTGGATTCCTGGCAGCTGGTGGCTGCCCTTTTGCTCTGCCTGAAGCTGTGGCACATGCGGTGAGGCTGGTCCGGTGAGGCTGCCCCAGCTGAAATGGGCCTCATGCAGCAGCCACTTTACCCCAGCTAGAGCCAGGGCTGCCCACGAGAACCGGTACTGCAGTACTAAAAATAGCATCACAGGAGGCCTCTGCTCTAGTCCTAGCATGCAGTGCCTCCCTGGAAGCAGCTAAGGTCAGGGCTGTGGGAGCTTTTGGGGCCAGGACCATAGTACTAAAAATAGCACTGTGGCCCCGGCTCCAGCCCCCACAAACTGCTTTCCATGTTGAAGGTAAAAAGTTAGGGAAGGGTCAGGGGGAAAACTAAGGGGAAGGTGGTGAGTAGAGGAAGGGGCTTGTGCTGAGGGGAGAGGAGGAGGCCAGGGCAGGAGAAGAAAGGGGCAGGCACCAAGGGGCAGTTTGGAGAAGAGACAAATGCCAGGGGGCCAAGAGGAGACAATGAGGAAAAGGGCAGGAGGGAGGAGGAGTGGGGAGGGGAGGTTTCAGTGGGGTGGGAGAAGGGAGGGAACAGGGTGATGCTGGGAGAGGAGAGGGGAGGGACAATGGGGGCAAGAGGGAGAAGAGGGGTTGGCATGAGGAAGGCAGGGATGGAACAAGCAATGTATGAAGGCACAGAGGGGCATTAGGAGACCTGGGGCAAAGGGGTTGGGCACCAGGGAGAAAGAGGGGAAGGGGGAAGTGTAACCCACACACCTAGTGTGGTTCACTGTCCCATGTAGTGGCACTTAGACCACTTACAGCAAGAGATAAGAATAAGGGAGCTCTATAGCCTAAGCTGAGAGCCAACTGTCTTTTAACTCAGGTGGTAGAGGCTCCTACACTAAACATCAGAGGTCTCAGGTTCAAATCTGCTTGGTGGCAGTTACAGAAGCACCAGGAAGGTGCAGGTGCCAGGGGTATTGTGGGGGGTGAAGCAGAAGGGCAAACACATGGAAAGGAGGGACAGGAACCAGAAGAGAGAGGCAGGGCAGGTGGGTAGAGGGAGTTGTTAGGAGAGGGGATGGGGAGGGGTAGCTACAGATGATCAGAGTACTGCTAGTGGAGGAGGGGCACAGGTGGAAGAGAAGGGCAGGTGTAGGGATCAAGGAGGATGGGGAGGGGGGCAGGTTCCCAAAGGGCTGAGGGGAGTGAGAAGGGCAGGAGCCAGGACTGCAGAGGGGGATGGGGGCAGTAGTGAGCACCAGAGGAGCAGATGGGGTGAGGGGAGGGTGGGAGGCATGGCAGCAGAGGGAAAAGGGAGAGGTTTATAAGATATTTATTAATAACTTGGGTGCCACAGTGGCACACATCCAAACAAGCGCACATAAACTCAGTACTGGTTCAGAAGACAAAACTCACTTGGCTCATGGTTGGAAAATCTTAGAGGAAACACTGATCACCACTACTTTCTGCAACAAATCTCACAAAACCCGATAAGGAACATATTTGCATTGTTGGACACCATTGTGAAGGTACTACAATTAGCTTCAAAGACAGCAGATTGCTGGACATGGGACAGTTGACCCAAGCACAACATTCTTTAGAGGTCGAACGAGAAGGCTGTCAGCCTTTAAAAGAAACTATTTGTCTCCCTCGAGGACCCTGGAGAATAGTATAGAATGTGAACTAAGCATACAAGCAGGAAATAGACCCAAGGAAAAATACAGATTTGTGCTGCTGCTTGTTCCCCATGAGATTTTAAACCAGACAGTAACATAACCTTGCCAACATTTCACGTGTGAGGCTTTCTGACCTTTACACAAACCCTCATGTGTCATTTTAACCTAAACAACATCTCCCAGAATGTTTTTATGTGCCTCTCATTTGGTGCAAGCAGATCTAATGAAATGCAAACAAATTGCTCTTGAACATCATTTGTAAGCCATTTGTGAAAGGGAGAAGTTAGCAACATTAACAGAAAGAGGATACTTTAGCGAGACAGGGAACTCATCCTAATTTTCCCTTCAAGTAAGTGGCAAAATATTGACCAAGTCAGTATTTCCCAAAACCTTCTCAAAACCTCCCCCACTAGCACATCTGTGAACAGAAGACAGTATTTGCAGTTTCTCCAAATGAAACCTGGAAATTTAGGTAGGCAGAATGTAATGCCCCAGATGAGAATTTGACCTGGGCACAGTATAACACTTCATGAAGAGTGCCATGGGCTCTTGAATGGGCACAACTGATCAGGACCTTCTTGTTTTTGTAATTTATCGAAAAACCTCACCTCCGTGCGCACAGAGTGCCACAGCACCCTGCAGGAATATTGGACGATTTGTCGTCATTTGTCAGTACTTAACTTATACATGGATACATGTCTGTTTGCTACACCCGCCCCATTATGGCATTTAGAATAAATGAAGGATTTAAAAACACAGATACATTAAGCAGCGTTTACTGACCTGCAAGCTGGGTATGTGTTTTCTTGCTTTTTCTTCCCTTTTTCAGATTTTCCATTCCCTTCATACATGCCTGCAACTTTCCTTCATTTCCTCTTTTTTTATGTTTGTTTTCATTTTCTGTACATTTTTTTCTCCCTTTTTATTTTCTTTTCTCCCTCTCCCTGTTGCCTGCCTTTTCCCTGTCTGCCTTCACCTATTTCTTTTCCTTCAAATTTCCTGCACTGGACTTTCCCTGAATCCTGTATTTGTACTTTGGACCATTCCATGTTTGCCCCTCATTTCACGATACCTCATACTTACTTCAGAAAGGGTTCCTTGTACAAAAGATCTTGGGCTAGCAGGCTTCATCCTGGTTCCGGTCTGTGTTCCAGTGTAAAGTTGCCATATTGCTTCCACCCTGCAAGCATCCTGATTTCAAACCTCCATGGGCTTGATGGAGGCTGTGGATTGTGCCTTGGGCCTCAAAAGCCTAAAGGATTGTAGAGGTTTCCAAAGAACGGATAATCAGACAGACCATATTTATTGTGACAGTGAGACAAAAGGGTAAGTCATGGAAGGCACCTCAGTCCAGTATCAATTGCTTTTGATAGGTTATACTTTACAATATAAAAGCAATTAGAAATGGAAAAGATCCATTAGTTTCCTTAGTCTATCCCCCTGCCACTGACGATGAGTGTTGTCTCCACCATAGTATTGTATGCTTCATCCATTCTGATGTATTTAACTCACAAGCAACCTATGTCTTTCACCTCCCTCCTAAGGACAGGCCATCTCTCAAGAATCTCATATCTTAATATTTCCAGATCTTTAGCTTACATTTATTTTTTTCCAGTTTCAGGAAATTATATTTGATGGGGCCAACATAAACTATTATTTTCTAGTTTGGTGTTTATATCCTTCCAATATATAGAAAGAAATAGAATGTATATTATTTAATGTTGAAACCAAAGAAACGTATTTAGCTCTTTTCCTCACAAACTCACATCTCTTTGAATTTCATGTCTGGCTAACTTTCTCTGAGTTCTCACCAGATGATCACAGTTTTTCTGACAGCAGAAGTACTCAGAACTATAACTAATATTCTAGAGGGAGACTCACCCATGCTGCATTGAGAGAGACTTTCCACTATGTAGTCTATGATGTGACACCTCTGTTACATTGATTCCAAAATCTTGTGGGCTCTCACCAAATCATACCCACTTGTAGTTCAGCCCATAGAACCTGGCATTCTTTTTCTGCTTGATCACTAGCCAGCTTTTCTGGTTTTTCCATCCCATTGAATCTCTTTTGGGGATTATTCCTCTTCTCCCCTCACTCCAAGTCTACGTCTACACTGGCGGCTTCTTGAGCAAGAACAGTTGTTCTTGCGCAAAAACTTGCCAGGTGTCTACACTGCACGCGCGTTCTTGCGCAAGTAAATTTACAGTCTATTGTCGGAAAACAGGGCTTCTTCCGGAAGAGTTATTCCTCTCCCCACAAGGAATAAGCCCACTTGAGCAAGAGCTCTTGAGCAAGAGAGCAGTGCAGACAAGCAACATGAATTTCTTGCACAAGAAACCCCTATGGCTAAAATGGCCATCAGAGCTTTCTTGCGCAAGAGAGTGTCCACACTGCCATAGACGCTCTTGCGCAAATGCACATGCCAGTGTAGACGTGCTCTTGTGGAAGACTTTTTGCGCAAAAACTCTTCCGCAAAACAGTTCTTGCGCAAGAAGCTGCCAGTGTAGACGTAGCCTTCAAATGTATTGGCTTGCATTTGTATGAGAGAGATGTTTCCAGTGTATATATTTCAAACATCTTTTTCTCTTTGTATTAATTATCAAGACCTCTTAATTCAACACCATCTTCCAGTTCACCAATTGTAGCTTTGTTTGTTTTGTCACTCCTTGTCATTGTTATGGAAATGGCAAAGTCACTTCCAAACCATTTTAACAATAGGAATAAGACCAATTTCTTTAATCTTTTGGTATAGTTTAGGTTTCTACTACCTGTTATCTTTGCTGCCTTACATTGCACCTTTTCTGGGACTATAACATGCTTTCTTTGATGTGTAGCATGGTGATCAGCACTGTACACCGCATTCTAATATTTGCATCTATCTAACATTTGCTTTACAACCTAAGATTACTTCTTTTGTTACATATTAGATTCTAACTGATACTGTAAGAATCTTGTTTGGTTTTTTAATGACTGCTATGCTTTTGACTATAATTAAAAAGGCATTGAAACTCTAGCTACTGAGGCCTGGATTATCAAAAGTGCTGAGTACCTGCAAATCCTACTATAGTCAATGGGTGCTGTACGCGCTAAGCAGTTCTGCACAGACCTTTAGATATTTACACCAACCTCTTCAGCCCAGTTACTGGATGTTTAACTAATGACACATTTGACTGGTTTGTACTCACAGAAACCTGGGACTAAAATTGTTTTGGTTGCTTAAAAGCTTCAAACCACATTTATTGTAAATTCATGAAAAAGAAGAAAAAAACACTGATCACTAAACAATTACATCTCAATGTAAAGAACATGTCTAGTGATGTTCAAACAACCAGATATTGAAAGGAATATCTAAATAAACCGCTATTTCTCCAGTAGAAATCTCATTACATAAAAAATGTTTATTTCCATATTTACAAATTAAAAAGCTTATGTGCTCTTAAAGCATTGTTTAATGTTTAATAGGTCTATCTCTTTAAAAAGAAAAGATTTCCATTCTAAGAGCGCACTTTGGAAGCAGCTCACAACGTCGTCTATTTATCATCATTGAACAACTCAGTAGCCTTCCCATGACTACTGCAGAGCTTTGGCTCTTCTATATTCCATGCTTTCATCGAAGAGCTTCTGGCACTTCCACCTACAAGAGAGTGGGTTTTTTCTCATTACATTTACAATACTTGATGGAAAAGAAGAAGCATCATTGTCTGTCTTTCTGTATGTGTCAGTATGATAGTGATTTACATGCATTTCTAAGTGCCTATTGTCATAGTACATAGATGCCATTACACACATTGAGAAGAAAACTCATTCTCTCTGTGAAGAAAACATTTACACTGGATCTGGAGGTGCAATTTTCTACCTCAGATAGACATACCTGTGCTAACTTCCATTGAACAAGCACACTAAAAACAGTAATGTGGCTGCATGGATGGCAGGAGGGGCTAACCAACATGAGTACAATACTATCTGGAAACCTAGGTATGTGCTTGGACATCTAGGGTATGTCTAGACTACATGGCTCAGTCGACGGAGCCATGTAAACTAGTTTACCCGACATAGTCAATGAAGGGGGCATTTAAATAATCCCCGCTTCATTAAAACAAAAATGGCCGCCGCGCTGTGCCGACAATCAGCTGATCCAGCACAGCGCAGCAGTCTAGACGCGGATCGGTCAACAAGGGAAGCCTTTGTCAACCGCTCCCTTATGCCTCGTGAAATGAGGTTTACAGGAGCAGTCGACAAAGTCTTCCGTTGTCGACCGATCCGCGTCTACACTACTGCGCTGTGCCGGATCAGCTGATTGTTGGCACAGCATGGCGGCCATTTTTATTTTAATGAAGCGGGGATTATTTAAATCCCCGCTTCACTGACTATTCGGGTAAACTAGTTTACATGGCTCCGTCAACGGAGCCATGTAGTCTAGACATACCCCTGGCTAATCCCACTGCTCGTGCAGCCATTCCCGTCCCTTCCTCCATAGACTGAAGCTATTAAAAGAGGTGTCAGACTGAGATGTTGTGTTTCCTTGACCAAGAAATCAAGCCCATTTCACAATTCAATTCTAAACTGATGCTTTACTGAAAAAGATTAGTTATGCCTGAAGGCAGCAAAATTTCACCTCTGGCTCATTGCTTGTTGTATTCACTTCTACACCAACCCTCTATTGCAAATCCCAAGCCCCAAGAAGTCTGAACATGGGTTCAGTCAGCACCTTGGGTTCTGCCAAAACTGAGGTCAAATTAAAATGAAAAGCGTAGTCATTAAAGCATGTTCAAATGTAAATTTGCTCCCAAATATATACTTATGCTAATATTTCTCAAACTGCAATCTTCTATTAAATACCTATGTTTTACAATTCATGATGCGTGTTTTGGATTGTGAAGTATTTGAGCCGTAATCTATTATTTAAATGTGGCCCTTACTTACCCGCTTTAACTGTTTTATGCTGCTTCCCCGAATTGCTTCCATAAGGCTATCATGAAGAGATATTTGTGGGGTGGAGGGCCGAGTAGAGGGTTGTGATCCTTCTTCTGATTTCTTGTCTGAGACTGATCTCAAGGAATTTTTAATTTCTTTCAATATGCTATTTTCATGCTTTTTGCTTTTTTTGCCTTTTTTCTTTTTGTGTCCATTTTGTAAGGCATTCCTGGAGCTCTCTTGTTGTTTGATGACTTCAGCTATACCCCTAGTTGGTGCCTTCTTCTCTGGAACAATGAGAGGAGGAGGAGGAAGAGGAGGTGGGGTTGGGGGAGGAGGAGGAGGGGGTGAAGGAGGAGCCGGAGGCTGGCTTTTGGCAGGCTGAGCTTTTTTAGGAAGTTTTGGAGAGGACCAAGGTGAGTTCTTAGGGGATGCATAAGGTGAGGACCCAGGAGTGTCTTTCTGCAAGGCTTTGGTCTTTGGATTGATTGCTCCATTACAACCAGACTCTTGCTGTTTTTGCTCCTGCATACGTTTTTGCCGTTGTTTATCCATGTTTCTTGTGAGAATACTAGTCATACTCATTCTTGGTCCAGCAAGCTCAAAATGATACCCTAGCTTCACCAATGTGGTATTATCTTTTAACAGTTTAACAATGTCCATTTCAACCTGACTGCCCATGATATGCCGTTGGTTGTGGAATCGTAGTTCTGTTAAAATCTTGTTATGCTGCAAAGCTCTCATGATGGACAGTATCCCTTTGCCAGTAATAAAATTTGAATCTACATTCAGACTCGTTATATACTGATTCACTTTTAACATCCCAGCAATAGCAATTGCTGCATTATCATCAGCACGAGTATTGGCCAGATTGAACATCTTAACCACTGTGTTGTTCTTGAGGGCTTGCGCGAAATGTGTAAGCATCTGTATGGTGATGTTTTCAATGTTATTTAAGTTGACTTCAGTGGTGTCAGGGTCATTGTTCCGAACTTTTTCCAAAGTATCCTCAATAACCGTTGGGTTTCCACAAGGGTGGGTGGCACTTGTTTTAAAGCTCATATCTTCTGTGTCATTGCCATTGATGACATTTTCATTATGGCTGTTGCATTTCTTGTGTTTAGAGTGGTCAGAACTCCTGCCACTTTCACAAGTCACAGTCCTTTCACAAACTGCAGCATTTTCCTTTTTTTCTGAGTTACCTTCATCTCTGTCTCCTTCTTCTTCTTCTTCTTCCTCCTCCTCTTTTTCTTCTTCTTTTTCTTCTGCTTCCTCTTCCTCTTCAGTGTATGCCTCCTCAGAAATTTCACTGTTAGTTCCTGTGAAATACTCTTCCTCAGTCTCTTCTGAATTGTTGTCTTCTTGCTTTGAATCCTGAACAGGAATGTAGGTGTCGTTATTAAACATGATAGCAAAATACTGAACTTTACTTTGATTTTCCCCAATAGCAATTATACTGAAACTATACTAAATTAATATTAAAAGTTGAATATAATCAGACATAAGCATGAAAATTTTAGAGAACTGAAACATCTCATCTAATCTAATTTTTTAAATTTCTTCCCCCTTCTCTAGAGGCCAAATCCTTGGCATCAGTTGGCTTACTTTACTGAAGTCAAAGGGGCTATGTTGATTTACATCAATGGAAGATCTAGCCGATAACACGCCAACACAGATACACATAAAATTACCATATAGTTAATACATTCACAGTGAAATGTCAGATGGATTTTCCTTGTCTGAATGTCCTTAGTTGTGTGGGTTTCACTAAGACAGACATATAGTACAATGATTTTGAGAGTGACTACAACCCAATGGCTACATTTTGATGTACAAAATTACATACCTCTGTTTAATTACATGAAATTCAGGTACCCAAATTTTCGCATTTCCCAAAACTCAGACTTCCATGCACAAATGCTATATATGCATCCAAATCAGCTAAATCATTGTCTAATTTCATACACCCACATACTATTTGTACATGAAAAGTTGAGCAAAAAAGGGATTACCATAGCTGTTCAAGATTTTGGTTGCACAATTTTGGGCATGGATGCTTATAGACCGTTTGTGAAAACATTCTTCGTCATGTTACTCTAGCGTCACTTTAATACTTTAACATGTTCAAATTCAGATCTACATTCAAACTGTCCCAAAGTTCAGAAGTAGCCCTGGAATTTGGGCTAGTTTCACAGTGCACAAATCCAGCTCAATGCCTATGTACCAATAAGGTCTCATTTCAACTCCATTTTTTGAGCTTAAGTACCACATAGGCCTTGCCACATAATTGACCTTAAACCCCTTCATTGCAAGAGCACCACTCAGGATAGCTGATAGACTTGACCGGGCCAGGGCAAAGTGTGTGAGGGTGCTCTGGGCCCCCAGAAGGGGCGGGGCCTCAGGAGGAAGGGGTGGGGTTGGAGCCTAGCGTCCCCCAGCCAGTCCTTTCGTGCCATCTGGTGCATGCTGCCTGGGGCTCTGGCAGTGATTTAAAGGGCCCGGGGTCTGACCGATGCCATTGCCGCTGTAGCAGCGGTGGCTCTTTTAAATCTGAGCCAGGGCCCCAGGCAGCACATGCCAGGTAGTGTTGTCCTCTTTGCCCTCCTCCCATCGTCAGCAGACCTGGCTTTACTCTAATTATATTTTAACCTGGTAGACTGATAGATTATAAATCAATAATAATGAATTTTTAGTAAAATTCTGGGTGAAAAACAGTTTTCTGCTGCAGGATACAAAATAGGTTTATTATCATTTCCGTGCTCACAGAAGCTTGACTATGGAGGTGAAAAAGGCCTCGGGTTAACAAACGATGGGCCCAGTCTTACAAACCCTTTGTGTGATTCACTAGGAGCTCAAAACATGTAGAATTTGCAGTATTGATGGGATCCTAAAATGAGCTCTGTGCAGAGAGGCTGCTGATCACCCAGAAAATCCTTCAGCACCACAGCCTCATTGCAAGATCAAGACCTAGATCTATAACTTTCTCACATATACAGGCAAGTTGAAAAGTTGAGAATATGTCTGCAGCACAGAACATCCCCTTTGATTCCTGCACATTTATCTGCCTAGGCATTTATACCACACGCTTCAGCATGGTTGTTGAGCACCTATTCATGTCTGGAACTTTCTAATGTACTAATTGTAACTGATCGGCAATAGTTTTCAGTGACTTTAGAAGATTAGTGTAAAAAGAACCCTGCTAGAATTGTGTTTGAAATGGGGGTGGGGGGAAGGTGATTCAATTCTCTTTCATATGACATCCATACTTTAATTTGATAGCGAGCTATAAGCATTACTGGTGAGCTTAAAATTAACTTCTCTCTTTTAAATTCTTCACTAGCTTGCTCTCTGTCATCATGATCGGATTATATCCCAATGCACTATTGCTACAGACACCTAGGGCGAAACTGTCCTCTCATTGAAATTGAGAGTTTCGCTGTTGCCTTCAATGGGGGCAGGTTCAACCCCAGATTGCACTTTACAGACATCCTATGGCAGGGTGCTGACATTTATGGATACATTTTATAGCTCTCTCCCCTCCAGAGCAAAAGCTGTGGATTCTACTGACACATTACAGCCTAGGCAATCCATGTATTGCCATTCAGGATGGAAGTTGCTGCCAAGTCAGGAATCCTGCTTTTTGGACAGGATACCAAAACTAGGACTTCTCTGGCCATTTCTCATTCTTGCCTGCATGTCAGTTAAAGATGTAGTTGAAAAAAGTAAAGGACTAACTTTGCTGTTTTGTCCAGATGTCCATATCTGACCTAAATAGGTTCTGATGTCTCACACTATTTGATCTGGTGCTTAGTGTTTAATGGTGGTTATATTTGTTTACACAGATGCTCTGGTCAGCTAACTCACACTCTAGCTAACTCAAGTTAAAATAACAGAGCAGACACAAAGCGACTTTTAACTCAGGTTAGCAGCTTGAATTCAAATGCATGCTGCCCCTATAGGCTTTATCTTGAGCTGCTGACCCAAATTAAAAGCCAAATTGCCATGTCTTATCCAAGTTAGTTAGCACAGATTAGCTAACCTGCATTAAGAACACATTTTTTTTTCAGTGTAGACATAACTTTAAACCTGAAATCAATGAGACTGCTTGCTGACCTCTGAGCAAGACTGGCAGAGTCAGGTCCTTAATCATCAGAGCTCAGTATTGAACTTTAGCTGCAAAATCATTGGCATTTGTACAGCTAAGACTCCACACTGTGCTTTGAAAGTTATAGTCCAGGTGTTAAAAAATGTGCCTTTTATAGTGCTTAATCCTAAAAGCAGTTTCTGCAAGGTGCTGGCTGGCCTCAACTCAGGCTGAGACTTAAGGGTGCTGAGTACCTCACGGGACCAAGCCCTTAATTATTATTACCCAGTTATAGAGCTCTAGGCAACTAGCATCTATTGTTACTATTTATAAAAAGCTCCCTGAGACAGAGTGCATGATGAGTACTCTATTAATATGTTGATTGACTGAATACCAGCTCCAGGCCTCTATGCTTACAAATTCCTCTAGCGGTGTTCTGATAAGACAACACACACACATACTGGGCAAGATTCTCCCCTGGTGTAAATCAGCTTAATTCCATTGACTGCAATGAAGCTATCCTGAGTTACGCCACGTGAAAATTTGGCCAGTTGGTTCTTCTGCATTTTTTTGCCCAATCTCTTTTCTGCTAAAAATTCAGAATTCTCTTCCTGATGATCACTCATTCAGTCCATAAACCCAATAGTGATTATTTATTTTTACAAGAGAAAAAAGCAGTCCCCTAGCTTCCAAAAAAAATAGTAACTTTTGTAATTGGCTACTTGCACCTAATTTTGTAAAATCATTTCAATCATTGCTATATTATGACTTATTTAAAATTGCCAATTGCTTTTACAGATTTTTTTTCCCAATGGAGTTTTTAAGCCATTGCAAGACCAAAACCAAAAATTACTGTTGCCAATTCGCAGCACTCTAGAAAGAGACTGTCACTAGCATCTTTCTTTCAAATGCTGTAGTAGATCAGAAGAAAATAAAAATAGTAAATGATGGAAAATCATTGAAGAGGGAGCCTGAATATTTCCAGGGCTCTGAAAAATCCTACCTGTTCACACGCCCCCAACCTTTCTTTTTCTAGGAGTTTTCTGGTCTCTTTTTCCCAATAGGCCATCAACGCTTCCCTGCTAAAAGTTCCTGTCGGCGTTTTCTCTGTTAAATTCTTTTGCCGTTGCCCCACTGGAAGGTTACGGTCAGGCTCAATATCTTCTAGTTCCCTTTCCAGTTCCTTTAGCTCCTCATCAGTCAGAGAAGCGAGGAGTTCATCTTCATCAATGGATTCATATTTACTAAGCTCTCTTCTATAGCCAAAGGTCGACATGGTCCCGTTTGGTCAGACCGATAGAAAGTTGAAATAATTAGGCATTCAAGAAAGCTGAATCAAGTAGGCTGTATCTCGTTTGGTCAGCAACTGTTTCCCTGACCAGCTGAGGCACCCTTTTAAGAGTTGTCATGGGAGTTACGACAATGCATGAAGGGATGAAAGCATGCTCTGTTTTAAGCATCAGACGTCAGCTAGACATTTGGACAGGAAGAATGTCACATCACTACTGTTTGTAGGTCCCTTAAACAGGGGGATTATTGACATACTGACCATTACCATATTTAGTGTAGCCTGAGAGCAGAAGAGTGTATTAGCCTATACACTTAGCAGGGGCGAGGGGGAATGGCAGGAAATAAAACAAGCGGAATTACACTGACTTTGTTCTCAAGCAACAATGGAAGGGGAACAGTGAAAATGCACTTTCTGAGTTGCTACTGGTGGTGGAGAATAAAATAACTGCATGGTTGTTAATAGAAGTTCCACTCATTTTCATGATTAGTCGGGGGGCTTATAATATGATGAGGCCAAGGCTTTGCGAAGACTTTGAAATTAGCAGGAATGTAACATGTATTTGTGCAGGTCAGCATTCCAAAGTTTACAGAAAACACCACTCCAGGTTTTCTTACATAGCACGTAACTGGCTACACAGCAGTGCTGTTTATTTTGATTTCAGTTTTGGAAAAATGATCTGAGGGAGAATTAGAATGACAAGTTTATTTGAAGTTAATATGTTTTATTTAAAATTCAGGACGACAAAGTGCCACTCATACTAATAGGAATTTCATAGGGCCAAAGTGTAGAAACAGGGCCTGAAGTCCACAACTATCACAACTTTAGCTCTGACAGAATCCAGCAGCTATACATCTATAGCTTTGGGGCACCTGGCACTGGTCTTTGTCAGAAGACAGGCTAATGGGCTAGTTGGACCTTTGGTCTGACCCAGGATGGCCATTCTCATATTCTTGGGTTCTTATAATGGCCATTTTACAACTTGCTGCATCTGCTTCTCTTCCAGGAGGCAAGTACCCATTATGCTTTCCTTTTCTTAATTCTAAGGAGATGGGACAGTATTATAGCATTAAAAATGATGACAGTGTGATATTACTTTTACAACCGAGGCACCCAACAGTAAGAAAATAGAGCATGAAAGCTGAAAATTCAACCTTCACTCTGCCCCTTCATATATAGGCATTGCAACATGGGCTTTAAATACATGATCATATAGAACCATTCCAATAATACATAGTATGCCACCTTTTTCTATTAAGAGAGAAAGAAACTGAATGCTTAAACCGCAGATGCTGTTCTCAGACATCTAGCCCAGCACTGTGTAGTCTTCTTCACGTGCCCTTGTCCATAACCAGGGAAGAGTTGCTGTAGCAAAATAAGACAAGAACAAGCCTAACAGTGTTTCCATGCTTACCCTTACACCAGCCTTTTTTAGCTCATAGAGTTTTAAGACTATATTCAGTGACAACAGAAGAAGAGATTTGGGACTGCTGGTTTTGTTCAGTGCCATCACTGTTTGTCTGCTTTTTAGAATGGTGTCTAGGACTAAATCTATGATGTTCATCAGTATAGTCTTTATTTATGTGCGGACTGGTTCTTCACTGACACTGGGCAGAGGATATGTAGCCAACGCCGTTCATATAAAGACTAACAAAACCTAATGTTTTAATTTTTTATTATTTCACTTTTTTATCTGAATTTTAGATTAGTATCCCACCAAAGTGGGATCAAAGCTGGAGAATACAAAATGAATCAATACCTAAAGGATTAGTGGAAAAGTCTGAAGTAGTTTGCAAAGCCGTGTGACTAAAGTAATGCACATGGATTGTCATGTAACCAAATGACCTGTGAGTTCAGATTGCTCATGCTGGCTAAATCTTACCCTAACCTGAAAACAATGTGCCAATCATGTTTATTGTTTGTTATGGAGACCAAATTGGAGGGCTACTGTGAAGAAAACGAAACATGTCAAATGTCAGATAATACTTTAGCACAATGGAAGGTGTGCTCATTTTTCTTTTGTTAATATGATAAATTGCAATCGCATACATTACACACAAATTAGGGATTACCTGATGATATATATGAAAAAATAGGTACTGTTTATTCTTTTAACTTTTGTCTTGAGTAGTTATGGTTCTGATGGCAGAATGGATGAAATGCAATCTCTGCTTAAAATATGTCTATCAGAATTCTCAGTTTAATCCTTCAGTATATTAAGATGGTAGTTTACTTGCTTGCAGTTTGTGAAATAGCAGCCCAATGTAATCTATATATAATGTGGAGAATTTTTACAACAAACATTTTGAGTACAGCTAGGCAAAACAATTCTCAATGACAAAGTTTCTGTCAGAAAATACTGATCTGATTAAATTGAAACACTGCATGGCAATGTATTGATTTTTTTCAAAAAATTCAAAAGGAAATTATCAATGTTTTTACATTATTGTTTCAGATATAATCTGTGTTATGATGTCATTGACATGATGAAGTCAAAACAAAATGTTTTAATAAGGTTCAAACAAAATATTTTGGAGAATTTTGTCTCACTGAAAATTTAAAAATCTGGGAATATCCTATGAAATAGAAATTCCACTCATTGACCAGCTCTTATTTGGGGCTAGAATCTGTATTACATCTCCTGGAAGGTGCAGTTCAGAAGGCTTGGCAAAGAAGAGCAGATGCCAAATGTATCTTTAAGCATCTTCTTTCATTTATGGCAGCCTCCCATAGTTTATGAATGTAAGTGCTACAGCTATTCCCTCTCCTAAATGTAAGAAACTGTCCTAACGCTGGCATTCCCCCTGTGTTGGGAGCTGTGAGGATGACCACCATAGGTTAGCACAGGCTTATGCAGCTCCTGGAATGGAGGAATTCTCCTCTGGCCTGTTGTGGACCCCATATACCAGGGGTGGAGAACATTTTTTGGGTCTGGGGGCACTGACCCACAGAAAAAACAGTCAAGGGCTGCACACAAGTGAGAAACAAAAAACCCCACCCCTCACCAGCATGGGCTCTCCAATGCTGGGGGGAGCCCCAACTTTCAAGGGATGGATCCAGGCAAGCCGGGAGCTGCATCCAGTCTCTGGGCCTTAGATTCCCCACCCCTGCCATAGACTATGGGAGTGTCATAATGTGACCACAGTGGTGACAAGAGTCAGGCTAGCTATAGAATTTACTAGCTGATATACATGCTGTAACTGAAGGAATTTCTCTTTCTCTTTCTTTCTTTCTGAATATACATGTGTTATTTCAATGATTGTATTTTTCAAAATGTGAAGGAAAATGAAGGCTGGCGTGAGAGCTTGGGGGTGAGGAAGTAAAGGGGGTAGGTGGCTTAGGGCAGAGGGCTGGGAGGTGTGGGGGGGTTCAGGAGCAGGGAGGTAGGGGGCTCAGGGCAAGGGAAGGGGGTGCTGAAGTCAAGGCAGGTAGGAAGTGCAGGCCTTAGGGGAGGGGGCATGGAAGGTGGGGGGTTTACAGGAGCTGACCTTGGCGATGAGGGTGGTGCTGCTCCGGTGATGACTCCTGCCAGGGGGCCGGGGCAGCGTTCCCCTGCTAGTGTGCCACTCCCCATTTACCCCTCTCCCGTGGCCTAGAGGCTGTCTCAGGGGTCCTGGCTGTAGGCTGTCTGTGGAGAGGCCAAGCTCCAGGAGCTTCTGCCCTCCAGCTGCACCCTCTCCAGTGTTTCCCCCGCAGCCTGCAGGCTGTTGGGGGGGGGGGGTGAGGCTCCCCTCTGTCCTCCCACAGCCTGTTTGGGGAGGGGCCAGGCTGCTCTCCAGCCCCACCTCCCATAGCCTGAAGGCTCTCCATGGGAGGGGGGGCAGGATAGGCTCCAGGTTTGGGGCAGGGAACTCCTTACTGGTGTGCTGGCAGGCAAATTGGTGGAGCCCAACCCTGCTGGCCATTCTCTTGGTGCTGTAGCTGCCCCAAGTGGCCACTCTCAGTGTCACATCACTCCTATCTCTGCGCCCCTCCCTTTCACATTTCTCCTCTCGCTGCTCCTTCCCTTTCCATGTTATGGGAAATAGCCCCATTTCTAGCACTTCCTGTTTTCCAGGCACAACCAAACCCTGACCTTGGTTTAAGTTAGGGTCAGAGGAAGCTGCAGAACAAATTTGGTGGCCTTAGCTCTTACAGTTTAGGAGGAGTTCTTGAACAAACACAAACAGACACACAGTAAAATATATTTGTATATAGCGTTGTGATAGCTTCTAACAAGCCTAATAATCAGAAATGGGGCCCTGCTGTTCTAGGAGTACATTAACCCATAGTAAGAGACAATCCCTGCTCGGAAGAGTTTACGGTCTAATTGATAAAACAGAAAGAGGCACATCTAGGGTTGCCAGATGGTTTCAACAAAAATACCGGACACACTTGACATTACATCACAATCTACATTACATCTTATTTAGAAAATACCGGACATTTATATTTTTTCAATTTATTTCCTGAACAGAAAGCTCAATACTGGACTGTCTGGTTCAAAACCAGACACCTGGCAACCCTAGACACATCAAGGCTACATCTAGACTGCAGAGTTTTTGCACAAAACTGGCTGTTTTTGCGCAAAAACTCATGGAGCGTCCACACCTCAAGTGCGTTTTTGCGCAAGTAAATCAACAGAATGGAGGGGGTTTTGCACAAGAGTTATTCCTCTTTCTATGAAAAATAACTCCTTTTTGTGCAAGAGCTCTTACACAAAAAGGTGTGTGGGGACAGGGACTGTCTCTTTTTGCGCAAAAAACCCCTATCGAAAAAAGCACAGATGCATGCCCTGGTGGCCATTCTGTGAATACCTATCAGTGCTTTCTTCCGAGAGCATCCCTGCAGTCTGGACGCTCTCTTCCGAAAAAGCGCATTGCTTTTTCAATGTGTGTTTGTACTGTGGACGCTCTCTTGCACAAGAAGTTTTTGCAGAAGATCTCTTCCACAAAAAGCTTCTTGTACAAGAAGCTTGTAGTCTAGACATAGCCCAAGATTCAAATAAAATAGCTGTCAATGGTCCAAAACCTGAATGGCAATATTTCTTATGGCTCACTACACTTCTCTGCCCCCCAGAATCTATGCAATACAGACACACACACACACATGCTGCTAAGGATATAAAAATGAGTTTATTATGCATGTGATGGGGCGCTCTGGCCCTGCACTCTGGAGAGCCGGGGCGGCCTCCCCAGAGATGGCAGGGAGCATGCAGAGGCCAGGCGAGCTGCCGCGCATCCGGAATCTGTCAACTCGGCCATGCCAGGAGGTAGCGCATGGCCAGGGGCACCTTGCGATGATGTCACCGGAGGCGCCGCTGGGGCGCGGGTGGATGACATCACCCACCGGTCCAGCGGGATAATTGAAAAGCGGCAGATAGGCACTGAGGAGAGAGGACGGGGGCGAAACTGGCCAGGGGTTGAGTAAGGGACCCCCCATGGTGGAGGAGGCAGAAGAAGGTGCCGCGGAGGTGGAGTAGGAAGTGGCCCAGGGCAGGGGCGTGGAACCCGAGAACGGGTGGGTTTAGGGGCAACTACCCCAGCCGCTGTGCAGGGAGACTCCCTCCCTGCCTTAGGGCCCTGGGCCGGGGCTCAGAGAGAGGGTGGGCCCGAGCCCCCCTACTCCACCACTGTGGGGAAATTGCGGTGCAGCACGGGCGGGAGCTTTGAAGCGCGAGTTTCCCATCCTGAGGACTAGAGGGATTTTGTCATGCTGGATTGGTGTTGGGGACACAGGAATGGAGAGGGGCGTGGAGACGCCCAATAAATGGTGTCCGTACGGGAAGGAACCCGTGAGACGAGTCAATTACTTTACAATGCACCTTTGACAACCTCAATGTATCTATTTCCGTGAGACTAATTCTATCATTTCACACCCTGAGCAGATTCAAACAGCTGCCAATTTTTAAAAACAACTTGCCAGAAAAAGATTTCTTCCTTCTTCCCAAACTGTGGATTTCCCCCCCGCTAAATATTACTCCTGGCTGATGCCCAGGCTGGGCAAGATGAAACCCTGGACCAGTGACAGCTTTTTCTATACACATCAATGCTACATCTTTAATATTGAATATCTTGTAGCAGTCTAGTGCTAGGAATAGAACTTTACAAAACATGAAAAGGGCAATTCCCAGCATGAGATTAGTAACTATGGAAGAGCTATTTTATGTTGTTAGCAATGGGGATATGAGTTCAATATAACTGGAGTAGTGACAACGAGGGCCTCTGACTTTACAAGTTGAGGGATAAAGGAAAAGCCCCAACAAACTTTTAAAAACTGTCTAGAACATTTGTAGCACAGATTTTATGTGACATAGATGGTATATTATATACCAAAATCTACCTTATACTGAACATTATTAAGGTTGCAAAGTCAAGCACTCAGAAGCCTGATTTGACCCCTTGTGTGTACAGTAATTCCTCATTTAACACTGTACATATGTTTCAGAAAATGATCGTGTTAAGTGAAAACATGTTATGTGGGGTCAATTTTCCCATTGAAAATAATGGAAAAGGTGGGGGTTGCGTTTCAAGCGGTGGTGTCTGTTGGGACCAGGACATAAGGTTGGGGGAGAAAGGGGACTGGGTTACAGGAGGGAGGGGAGGTGTTTGGCTCTGGGGAAGGGAAGGGGAGGAGAGGGGAGGAGGATTGGGTTGGGAGTATGCCCCTGTGACGGGTCTGCCGGGACCCACACTGCATCTGGCAAGGGGGGGTCACCGGAGAACGGTGCGGCAAGCGCGAAACTTCCGCTGCTTTGCAGGGATACGGGGGAAGCCCCACGCAGCTGCTGGTGACGGGCCAGTTGGGGAAACCCAGCCGCCGGCCTGCAAGCGGGGGCAGAGGAGAGGGGGCAAGGCATCCGGCGAGGGGAAGTCAGCGGGGAACAGCATGGTGAGCGGCGAACCCTCCGCTGCTTTGCAGGGAGGCGGGGGAACACCCGCGCAGCCGCCGGCAACAGGCCGGCTGGGGAAATCGTGTTATTCCAGGGATGGTTGTGTAATTAAAAAAACGTTCCATAAAAAAAAAAAATCTTGCTATCGCGAAAACGTGTTAAGCAGGCACGTGTTAAATGAGGAATTGCTGTACATGTATTATGATATAGGATGTAATTACATAATCACATGATATATTTCCACAGGACTCCTGCCTCATTCAATGTACTAGATCAGTGTTTCCCAAATAATGTTCTGTGGAACCCCGGTGTTCCGCGAAGTGAAAATAAGGATTCAGTGAGAAAATTCCATTACAATAACATGTTATGATTTAAAAAATAATAATTAATATTTAAGCATTTATGAATTTTATTGAAAACAATTTTCATTTTTGTTTGCCACGATAAGTGTCCCTGTGTAATGCCAGCTTAGCTAGAGAGTGGCGACGATGATGTCACTACTCAGCGCTGTGCACTCAGTCAATCAGTGGTGCGATCACCTGTTATATACCAGAGTAAATTCCCATACTCCCTCTTAGGATAACTCAGTACGTGGGCGACTCAATACAAATATACTAGTGCCGCGTCGGACAAAGGCGAAGCTTCAGCTGTCAAACCAGTTGCTTGTATGGGAGTGTGCAGGCAGTGCTCTTGCAAATACTTTACGTTAGTATAGTCTCGTGATATCTTGTATTTAAAAATTTAACCGAGACAAATATAAATTGACTATGATAGATTAATCTACATATCATGACCTTGATTAGTATTTGTTTATTATTAACCTTACTTATTTGTGGTCTTCTTTTTCAGCTCCATATATAAGACTGTTATTAGGGATTCTGCAAAATTCTTTCGAGTTTAAAAGGGTTCTGTGGCCAAATAAAATTGGGAAACACTGTACTAGATGAACCGGGCTCAATACTTCAGCTGGGAGTGTCTCCCCCAGATGGTAGACAGATTCATACAGACAAACCTGAGGTCCCATTGAATTCATTTGCTGCTGTGAGTGCTTATCACTTCTACAAATCAGACAGTTGGGTCTACCAACAAATGAGGAACACACAATTAGTGTGAAAAGTTTGGTTGAAGTGACTTGACTAGCATCCCATAGGAATTCTGTAGAAGAGGAAGGGATGGAATCCAGTTCTCCAGGGCTGCATTCACTGACTGAACTTTGAAAATATTACCCATTTTCTTACAACCTTCTGCCTCCGTTACATAAAAATAGCCATACTGGGTCAGACCAAAGGTTAATCTAGCCCAGTATCCCATCTCTGACAATGACTAGTGCTAGATGCTTCTTCTGGTAGTCAGAGGTTTAAGGACAGTCAGAGCATGGGGTTGCATCCATGGCCATCTTGGCTAACAGTTGTTGATGGACCTGTCCTCCATAAATTTATGTAATTCACTTTTAAACCAATTTATAATTTTTGCCTTCAGAATGGCAATGAGTTCCACAGTTGATTATGTACAGTGTGAAGAAGTACTTCTTTTCATTTAAACTTGCTGCCTCTTGATTTCATCAGGTGACCCTAGTTTGTGTATTATGTGCCGGGGTAAATAAGATTGCTTCATTCACTTTCTTGACACCATTCATGATTTTATAGACCTCTCTCATGACTCCTCGTTGTCGTCTCTTTTCCAAGTTGATCGGTCCTAGTCTTCTTAATCTCTCCTCATATAGAAGCTGTTCCATACAACTAATCATTTCCTTTGCTCTTCTCTGAACCTTTTCCAATATACCTTTTTTGCGATGGGGTGACTAGAACTGCACTCTGTATTCAAGGTGTGGGTATGTCATGGATTATAGGAGGGGTAGGCAATAATTTTTGATGGGGGGAGCACACCAAGATTTTGGAAATTGGTCAAGAGCCACACTCTTCCGTGATATTAATGGAGGAGGTGCAGGGTCTCGGATGGAGGTTGAGTGTAGAAGGGTGCCTGGGGTAAGGCATTGCGGTACAGAAGAGAGTATGGAGTCTGGGAGGGAGTTTGTGTGAAGGAGGCAGTTGTGACATAAGGCACTGGACTGGAGTACAGGGGTCTGGGTTGTGATCTAGGACAGGAAGGGGTTGTGACCTGGGGCAGGAGATTGGGGTGCAGGATATGGAAGAGGGTATGGGTGAAGGAGGGGAAAGAGAGTTTTGAGTTATGTGGGGTAGGAGAGAAAGAATGGGGGGCAGAGAGTTGAGGGAGGGGGGCTGGGATGACAGAGGCAGGCTCTGGCTGGGAAACTTACCTGCGTGACTCCTGGCCAGCAGCCCAGCATGTTTCTGAGGCAGCCTCCCTGCCTTCCTTCCCCACCCCTGCACAGGCTGAAGGGGCCATGTGAGTGTGTGAATAACTATGACCCGGAGGTGCGGGGTCATGGTGCTTTGTGTGCTGCTTGTTCTTCAAACAGGCTGCTCCCAGAAATTGGCCAATGGGATTGTGCTGGGGGTGGGTAAAGCATATTAAACCTTCCTCAGCCCCTCCAGGCTCATAGTTCTGAAACAGAAACGGCTGCGGCAGCCGCTTTTCTGAACAGCATGTGGGTGGGGCGAGGCAAGCAGAGAGCCTACCTGAGACTTCCCCGTGTGTCCGCAGGCCAGATCCAGTTGCTTGGTGGGCTTGATTCGGACCTCGGGCCATATTTTGCCCAGCTCTGGATTATAGAATGGCATTATATCTTTTGTTTTCTATCTCTTTCCTAATAGTTCCTAACATTCTGTTAGCTTTTCGTCTGATGCTGCACATTGAGCAGATTTTTGCAGAGAACTATCCACAATGACTCCAAGATCTCTTTGAGTGGTAACAGCTAAATTCGACTTCATCAGATTATATGTATAGTTGTGATTATTTTTTAATGTAAATTTCTTTGCACTTATTAACATTGAATTTAATCTGCCATTTTGTCACCTAGTTTACAAAACTAGGTAACTACAAACTCCTTTGTAACTCTTTGCATTTTCATACTGTCATTAACAACTCTGCTATATCCCCCAAACATCCTGTACACTGAGGCTACATCTACACTGCAGGTATTTGTTGGCAGAGAGTATGCTAATGAAGCGATCATTAGCATTTGTCGTGCTGTCATTTGCATATCTCTGCCGGTGCTTTTTTCACGGGTTTTTGCGCAAAAACAAGCAGTGTAGATGGGTCCATTTTGCACAAAAAAACCCTTTTGCGCAAGATCCCTTATGCCTCAGAAAAGGAGGTGTACGGGATCTTGCACAAAAGGGTTTTTTTGCACAAAACGGACCCGTTTTCAAAGACTAGTAACTTGGCAATGTTTGGACATAATTCTACGGGGATGGCAAAGTCACATCCCTCATTCAAAGCTCTCTGCCAGTTTCATGTTCAAGACATAGGTGCTGGTGCCTAATGGTCAGCACCATGGAGGGATCCAGACCTAGAGATAAGAACATAAGAACATAAGAATGGCCGTACTGGCTCAGACCAAAGGTCCATCTAGCCCAGTATCCTGTCTGCTGACAGTGGCCAGCACCAGGTGCCCCAGAGAGGGTGGACCGAAGACAATGATCAAGCGATTTGTCTCCTGCCATCCCTCTCCAGCCTCTGACAAACAGAGGCCAAGGACACCATTTTATCCCCTGGCTAATAGCCTTTTATGGACCTAACCTCCATGAAATTATCTAGCTTCTCTTTAAACTCTATTATAGTCCTAGCCTTCATAGCCTCCTCTGGCAAGGAGTTCCACAGGCTGACTACACGCTGTGTGAAGAAGAACTTTCTTTTATTAGTTTTAAACCTGCTATCCATTAATTTCATTTGGTGTCCTCTAGTTCTTCTATTTAGGGAACTAATAAATAACTTTTCTTTATCGGCCCTCTCCACACCACTCATGATTTTATATACCTCTATCATATCCCCCCTCAGTCTCCTCTTTTCTAAACTGAAAAGTCCCAGTTGCTTTAACCTCTCCTCATATGGGACCTGTTCCAAACCCCTAATCATTTTAGTTGCCCTTTTCTGAACCCTTTCCAAGGCCAAAATATCTTTTTTGAGGTGAGGAGACCACATCTGTACACAGTATTCAAGATGTGGGCGTACCATAGTTTTATACAGGGGCAGTAAGATATTCTGGGTCTTATTTTCTATCCCTTTCTTAATAATTCCTAGCATCCTATTTGCCTTTTTGACCGCCGCTGCACACTGTGTGGAAGTTTTCAGAGAACTGTCCACGATAACTCCAAGATCTCTTTCCTGATTTGTCATAGCCAAATTAGCCCCCATCATACTGTACCTATAGTTGGGGTTATTTTTCCTGATGTGCATTACTTTACACTTATCCACATTAAATTTCATTTGCCATTTTGTTGCCCAATCACTCAGTTTGGTGAGATCTTCTTGGAGTCTCTCACAGTCTGCTTCTGTCTTGACTATCCTAAACAGTTTGGTATCATCTGCAAACTTTACCACCTCACTGCTTACCCCTTTCTCCAGATCATTTATGAATAAGTTGAACAGGATTGATCCTAGGACTGACCCTTGGGGGACACCACTAGTTACCCCTCTCCATTCTGAAAATTTACCATTTATTCCTACCCTTTGTTTCCTGTCTTTTAATCAGTTCTCAATCCAAGAAAGGACCTTCCCTCTTATCCTATGGCCATGTAATTTACACAAGAGCCTTTGGTGAGGGACCTTGTCAAAGGCTTTCTGAAACTCTAAGTATACTATATCTACTGGATCCCCCTTGTCTGCATGTTTGTTAACCCCTTCAAAGAACTCAAATAGATTAGTAAGACAGGATTTCCCTTTACAGAAACCATGTTGACTTTTGTCCAACAAATTATGTTCTTCTACATGCTTCACAATTTTATTCTTTACTATTGTTTTGACTAATTTGCCCGGTACTGAAGTTAGACTTACCGGTCTGTAATTGCCCGGATCGCCTCTAGAGCCCTTTTTAAATATTGGTGTCACGTTGGCTACCTTCCAGTCATTAGGTATGGAAGCCGATTTAAGGGATAGGTTACAAACCACAGATAATAGTTCAGCAATTTCCCATTTGAGTTCTTTTAGAACCCTTGGATGAATGCCATCCGGTCCCGGAGATTTGTTAACATTAAGTTTTTCAATTTGTTCCAAAACCTCCTCTAATGACACTTCAATCCGGGACAGTTCCTCAGATTCATCACCCACAAAGGATGGTGCAGATTTGGGAATCTCCCCAACGTCCTCAGCCGTGAAGACTGAAGCAAAGAAATCATTTAGTTTCTCCGCAATGGCTTTATCGTCCTTGATTGCGCCTTTTATAGTTCGATCGTCTAGGGGACCCACAGGTTTTTTAGCAGGTTTCCTGCTTCTAAGGTACTTAAAAAACATTTTGTTATTTCTTTTTGAATTTTTGGCTAGCTGTTCCTCAAAATCTTTTTTTGCTTTTCTTATTACATTTTTACACTTGATTTGACAGTGTTTATGTTCCTTTCTATTTATCTCACTAGGATTGGACTTCCACTTCTTAAAAGATGCCTTTTTGTCCCTCACTGCTTCTTTTACATGGTGGTTAAGCCACGGTGACTCTTTTTTAGGTCTCTTGCTATGTTTTTTAATTTGGGGTATACATTTAAGTTGGGCCTCTATTATGGTGTCTTTAAAAAGTTTCCATGCAGCTTGCAGGGATTTGGCTCTAGTCACTGTGCCTTTTAATTTCTGTTTAACTAACCTCCTCATTTTTGTGTAATTCCCCTTTTTGAAATTAAATGCCAGGGTGCTGGACTGCTGAGGTGTTCTTCCCACCACAGGAATGTTGAATGTTATTATATCATGGTCACTATTCCCAAGCGGTCCTGTAACGGTTATTTCCTGGACCTGATCCTGTGCTCCACTCAGGACTAAATCGAGAATTGCCTCTCCCCTTGTGGGTTCCTGCACCAGCTGCTCCAAGAAGCAGTCATTTAAGCCAGTGAGAAATTTTATCTCCGCTTCTCTTCCTGAGGTGACATGTACCCAGTCAATATGGGGATAATTAAAATCCCCCATTATTATAGAGTTCTTTATTTTGGTAGCCTCTCTAATCTCCCTCAGCATTTCAATGTCAGTATCGCTGTCCTGGTCAGGTGGTCGGTAATATATCCCTCCTGCTAATTTCTTATTATTGGAGCATGGAATTACTATCCATAGCGATTCTATTGAACATGTTGATTCACTTAATATTTTTATTAGATTATTAGATTAATGCCAAGCCAAGCTAGAGTCAAGAATCAGGGCTGTGAGGCACCTGGGGGCACAGCCGACAGCAGAGCTGGGCCGGGGTAGGCACAGGCAGGAAGATCAATCACAACTGCAGCATAGAACACATTAAGCAGACAGGTTGCTCTGGCTGCTATGGGCTAAGGGTCAGCTATGTGTGGTATGTTGCTAGTAGTCTGACCCTGCTGTAGCTGCTTTCTGGTACTGCTTCCCTTCCTGCCAAATTTCAAATCTTTTGCTCTAAATCTTAAGGAGTGGGAGGTTCAAAGAAAAAAAAGGCAGGATTTTTAAAATATAGGTAAAATAATGTATTTTTCCCTAGCCTCATTCTTGGAAATGTCTCTTTTGGTGGAAATTTTCCCCAAAACAAGTCAGCCTGAGACAGCCATCCAGTATGACAAAGGTTAGCTCAATCAAAATTTGGCAGTTATAAGCAACTGAAAACAGGCTCTTCTAACGGGAAGTGTCAGGCAACATGTCACCAGTACTTCCAATAATAAAGAACCACAATGGGTGTGTGTGATTTTTTTAAAGGTTAGATTGGCAGTTACTTAGGGTAAAGTATATCACTCAGTCTGGCTTCAGTAATATAAACTCACGCTGATAAAACCTTTCTAAATGTGCCACATATACAGGGACTGCACTTCTTTCCTTGGTTCACAAGCAATAGAGTAGTTAAGGATAAACTGAGTTTCACCACTTCTCACTGGGCAAATGAAAGCATTTAGCTTAATTTACCCACTTCCTTTTTAACCACTGTAGGATGCAGAGTCAAGTTAGGAATTACAGCCATTATTATAAGTGCAAAATTCACTCCCACATTTGAAGATCGTTTTCATACAACTTTCTTTTCATGTGTTTGTTTTTCCATAGTGTTTTTCCACACCTTCTTTAGCTAATGGTAGTAGTAGTTATACAGAACCTAAACGTCTCCTTAGTAGTTAATATTTAGTGCAGACTTTAATTTTTCTCTCTCTCATAAAATATTTTCCAAGTTTTTAGAAGAGGGTATCTTTCCAGACATTCCCCTCCCTCCATTTCATCCCCATCAATCAACTGTTTCAAGTAATAGTTTGAAATTTGGTCAGGTTTCTAACAAATTTCCAAAGTTTGGGCACTTTGGCCCATTTGTTTGAAAGCCTGTGTGCAATGCCCGAAAGGTAAAAATCATGCCTGTGGCGGGGGCCTGTGCACCACAAAGACCCACTTCCATTTTGGTAAGTGTAGAAATAGTGCACAAATGACCAAACTGTTGATCAACCTGTATGACCAAACTGTTGACCAAGCAGTATGTGCAACAGTCTGCTGTCACGTTGTCATTTAGGTCCATCACAGAGCATGAGGAAAGCCTGCCATGCATATTTTAGGTTGTAAAGGAAACAGCTGAATTGGAATTCCATGCTGCAGGAGCACTGCTTAGTTACCACAGTTCATGGTTTAAACAATATACATTTATGCAAATTAAAAAGGACATCTGGCTGTCCCCTTTGTTCCTCACTCTTTGGGTTATTTTTCATCTTTATTTACCTTTTGTTGCTTTTCTTTCCTTCTGTTTCTTCCTTTAGACTCTAACTTTCTTCTCCACTTAACATCCTCTATTCTCTGTCCTCCCCCTATAATTTCCTTTTTCCCTCCTCTTTACTCCCTACTGCATGCCCCTTGTGTGTTCCTTCTCCACCACTGGATATCCCCTGTACCCTCTCCCCTTCCGCACTGCATGTTCTCCGTGCTCTTTTCTCCATCTTTACAAAGACTCCCCTAGGTGCTATGCCTACAGGTACAGTGGGAATGCATAGTGCAATTTGTACAGTGTACGCAGGTAGCAATATATTTGCTTTTGCTGTGAGTAGCCACTTAACATTGCATTCAAAAGTGTCTAAACCATCACAAAGTAATTCAGCTTAAATACGCACTTCAAAGGCCTTTCTTTAGAGAGAAAAGATCAAAACAGAAAAAAAGCCAGCCCTATGTGACCTCTAAACATGGCTGTAAAACAGACTGATGGGACAAGCTGCATCTGCTTTATCCTAGAGACAAACACAACTGCTGAAAGAAAACTCTGTGTACTGAGCTGTCCTTGGAAGCTATGTGTCATCACCTACATTTAACAGTGGTATCAGCAAAGCAAGCTGGACAAAGCCTGGGTTGCAGGCATGTGAAGGAATAACTTTTCAGCTGCTTTTCTCTATGCCAGATGATTCCATTGTTCAGATCATCTGTCCTGGTGATTTGTAAACAAGGTATCACATGGTAGAGAAGGTTCCTGCCCTTCTATCCAGGCTGAGGAAAAACAAAGAGATCAGAGTTTAGAAGTGGGCCCGAGCCAAAACTTTCTTCCCTTGCAAATCAGAATTATAATCTGGGCAGGTTCTAAGGCAGGTTCCAGACTAAAATCATGACTGATGTTTAGTATTTATAAGTGTGAAATGCATCACCCTAATCTTAATGATTAGCCCTAACTACCTGCATTACCCTGACTCTATTCTTAATAGCAAATCCTAGCTTAGCCCTAAACCAGGGCTGGACAAGAGCCTGTCAGCGGGCAGGATGTGGCCCACCTCGCTCTTTTATCCAGTAGGCAGCGCAGTTACCTTCCCCATCCCCTAACAAATTGCCTGGGAGCTGGGGAGGCATGAGCCCTTTCAACTGCTTCTATTTAAAGGGCTTACACATTCCCTGTGGCTGCCAGGTAATGCATTAGCAGCCACGGGGAAGGCACAAGCCCTTTAAATAGAAGCAGTTGAAAGGGCTTGCAGCTCCTGGCCTCACCACGTTGCCTGGAAACCACAGGGGAGGTGTGAGCCCGTTCACTTATTTCTATTTAAAGGCCCCACCCCTTCCATGGCAGCCTACAAACACTTCGAAAAATTTTTGAAGTGGCCTCCCCTTAAAAAATTATTGCTCACCCTGCCCTAAACTCTGCTTTTGCCTTAACTCTAAAGATGATCATATTTAGGGTAACCCAGATGTCCTGTTTTCAAAAGGGCAGTCATATACTTAAGCCCTCCTGCAGGTGTCTTTGCATTTTTTTTAAAAAAATGTGTAATTCTCTTGTATTTTCTGTCTCTCCCTTTCCATCAGTACTGGTAGGTTTTACTGCTGGCCAGATCCTTGTTCACTGGAGGTGAATGGGGGGGTGTCCAGAAGCTGATGATGGGGGTAGGTGTGCAACGTTGATGGTTGGGCAAAGTTAAGAGTGTGTGGGGCTGGCTTGTCCTCCTGCTGGTCCTTCAGTGCAGTCCCTGTTGAGTGCTGGCTCTTTGCCAGCAGCCTCTCTCCCCTTCCTCCTGTTGTCAGCCAGCACTGGCTGCTTGCTGTGGTGACTGGTGAGTGCAGGCAGGTGGTGGCCAGTTATGTGTTGCCTCTGCTGTTCACCCATCCGCCCTTTACATGCTTCCTCTCTCATTGTCCTCTCCCTGGTGTGCCTGTTTACCCCACCAGCCCCACTGCTCCTCCATAGCCCTCCAAGCCCCCGCAGGGTGCATCATGTGGAGAACCAGATCCTGGTCAGATCATTCAGCTCACCAACAGCCTGGCCCTTCCTCCCACCACTGCTTCTGGCTGGGCTGGAATACATGGAAAGCTCAAGACCCTACAACCCAGGATGTTGGTCAGAAGGGGCCAAAGCCCCACACAGCGCTGGCATGGGGAACTGTTCTGACCTTCAGCTAAGCTTTGCAGTGCCGGGGAGGTAGCTATTTCCAGCCTCTTTGTACCTTGACCCTGCAGGATCCACAGCAGACCCCCAGGAGATGGTGCTTAGCATACTCTTCATTCACTGGACCCATCCTACGTCCTACCCCCAGGCAGTGTGGGGCTTTTCTGTCCCCTCTGACCCCTCCACTGCTGAGCCACCTCTCTAGCTGGGTTCAATGAAGCCCCTTCAGTCAGATTTTCTGAGCCTTAGCGCATGCTGCATCCTCAGGGCTTAGCTCTTTTCTGTCTGTGTGCTATAGCCAGGGGACAGGAGGTGACTGGGTTATGTTAGTGGCCGTAATAGCATGGAGGTGTTAGCTACCTTTCTAAAGTGTGGGGATAGAAAGAGACAAGCTGATTCTAGCCACAGTGGAGCAGGAGGGTGGAAGGGAAGAGATGATCTCTGCAAAAACACAGGCCAGGTCCACCTCCATCCCCTTCCCCTGAATCTGGAAGCAGCTCTCTTCCCTTCCCTCACACAGTGCTGAAAGATTGCTGCTGACTACTTTCAGGTATGAATACTGACAGAAATTGGGGGAGGGGGAGAAGAAATTACCCTGCCTGCCCTGCACATTTGCCTTGAGAAAATGTAGCACCAGGTATCAGGTAAAGTGAGTTCATCCCATGGGCTCAGACAGGCATGGAGGGTGGAGTGCACTGGGCAGGGAGGGCTGGGTCAAGTCAATCAGACTCCCCTATCCCTATATGAGAAGGGTGTGTAGGAGTGTGTGTGCGCTACTTCTTCCCATGAAAACCTTAAAGATAAGAAGGTAAACAAAGACTCCAGCTACACAGTATTTCTTCTTAACAGGGGCTCAGTCAACTTGATGTTACTTTGCATGTTTGTACTGCATAGTTCTGATTGATTGCCTTTGAACTTGTTTGAGTGCCAGTAATTTTACCAGGTGTCCTGTATTCAGCATAGGGAAATATGGTCCTCCTAATCATATTACCTTACAGTTACCTATAACTGCAAATCTAAACAAAGATCAATCCTAGGCTAAATGTAAGCCCTGAGCCAAATCAAATCATGGTGCTTATTTCTTAAAGGAAATAGGATGTGATGAGGTGTCTACCTTCTCTTATATGAAAAGGGTTAACTGGAACTAAAGAGTTCTATTAAAGTACCTAACTGCACCTGGAGGGTAGGCCAGCTCCAGTTACTGATGATTCCTAGGGAGGGGTAGAGATGGGAGTTAGAATGAAGAGAGGAAGTTTACAACTGTAATAGAGGGGGCTTCAGAGAGAGAGAGAAAAATAACTCTGTAGTCTCTCCCTGGGCTCAGTGTGTAGGAAGACCTCTAGAAGATATTCAGTTGAGGATCAAGAGTGGGATAAAAGGTCAAGCCATATGAAGGCAAAAGGGGGGCTATGTTTATACTTTTATTCTGTAAGATAGCCCTGAGAATCCTAGCCCTCCAAGAAAGGCCAGCTTGGTGAGACTATGGAAGGACCTGATAATAGGCTCATATCAGAAGAAGCACAAAGGACAGAGAGGGCCTGGGGGAAGTTGTACTGAGAGGAAAGATGTGAAGATTACAGGGCCCATTGTCAGCACCAACATCCCTGACGTAAAGTCACTGGACTCTGTTGTGTTGGATTTTCTCTCTCCCCAGAAGGAGTGGACTTAAATATGACCTGGTCAGACAGCTGAATCATGGGAAGAGACTGACCAATGTAAAACCAGAGCACCTGTCAGCAGGGAGCTCTACCCTGGACAGACCTGTTAAGCCATGCCCAGCCATGAGAAGGTGTCCCAGTGGTGAGTCCATTCTTCTACAGCATAGTATTACCATTAACATTTTCTCACTGAAAATTAACGTTGTGTTAAGTTCTAAAAGGACGTGAACATTGGCAATATCCCAGAGAAAGGAACATTCATTGGTTATTTTCCAAAAGAGATATAATGGGGACTAGACTGCTTTCACCCAAATGAGAGGGTCCTCTTCATGAAGAATTTAGGTGAGCTTTTCCATTATAGAATGATGCTATGCAGCATAGACCTGTTTCTGGGAGATCTGAGCTGTGCTGTCAGAAGGAAAATGGTGCAGCATTGACTCACACAGAGCAGCAGGTAATGGTACGTGATGCCACTCGTTGGCTGAGACTAATTGGGCTATCTCTGTTGGCAAGAAAATGAAGAACTCATGACAGGCAGGAAGATGAGTCAGTTCTCTGAGGGAGCTGGCAAGAAAGTGAGAACCTGTCTTGTATTTGGCGGGCTGGGACAAGCACTCTCCTCAGAGGATAGCACTGGAAGGAAAAGTTTGTTTGGAAAAGGCAGAGGGGATCTTGGGAGGCTTGGAGAGATCCAAGAACCAGCCCACCTTGTTTTGAAGAATCAAAACTTGTTGCCTGGTGCCCCCGGCCTCAACTTCCAGTGACCCAGATCCTGATGGTCTTGGTTTATTATCCAGCAAAGCCTGAATCACATGATACAGCAAACTTCCAATATTGTCCTTGAAACAGGCACTGAGCTAATAAAATAAATCAGCCCTTGTACTTCTACTTCCCCTTATTGAATAAAAATAGAGAAGCCAATGTAGGCAAACAAAAGTTAAGTGTACAAAGGTTTTCTCTCCACTCTCCTTTTCTCCCTATACAGTTAATACCTCCTTACCATTCTGTGTTAGTAAAATAAGAATCATGTCCTGTAATGGAAGATGAGACTGTTGCCTTTGATAGCACAAACTATTTCCATTTGGCTTCTACTCAAAGCAAGTACTTCTCCACATCTCTGCTGACCATACACTTCCTCAATATCAGTTACTACAGTGCAAAAAAAAGATAAAATAGCTACATGATTATGATGATCTTATATTCAAATAGCTCCTTTTATCCCTCAGGAGGGTTCTCAACATGCCTTACAGGCATTACCAGCAGCTTTTCAAACTATATATAGAAACCATTTCACTCACTGCTGAAGTACATACACCCTTCTGGTGAAACATACCAGTTGCTTTGAAACTGCACAGCTACATGCCCAATACTTTAGGACAGGTTATGGAAAATACAGTCAGCGTCCCACTGAAAATGCAAGAGGCAATATGTTAGGTACATAGAGCATAATTATAAGAAGTGTAATGTGAGGAGAACACTATCATTAACTCCTTCTTTCCTAATAAATGCCATGAGACAGCTATCAGAGGGGTAGTCGTGTTAGTCTGAATCTGCATAAACAATGAGAAGTCCTGTGGCACCTTATAGACTAACATATTTATTGGAGCATAAACGTTTGCAGGCAAATACCCACTTCATCAGATACATGACATGCCCACGAAAGCTTACGCTCCAATAAATCTGTTAGTCTATAAGGTGCCACAGGACTTCTCGTTGTTTATGAGATAGCTAGTCCCTGTGACTAAGGCAAGTATGACATACTTCTAGATGTTTGGAAAAAAATCTGATCATTTGGATGTTCAGCTGCTAGCTGGTGTTTATTGAATTATTATGTAATTATAGGGAAAAAAAGTTTGGGCTCAGTCCTGTACTGAATTCCTCAGAAGTGGGAAAGCTATAAAAAAAAGTCACCTGCAGTTCCATGATCCTGGGGACAACTGGAGGCCTATCACCCCATAGTTTGCATTTCAACCAAAAGGGTGCTCTATTTTCTATAGCACAAGCAGCAGTACTGTACTATTCATTGATACACCAATCATTTCTTTTGCTCACATATCTCCTAAGTGATTAAAAAGCTGTGTGGTTTCGCTTTTAAAAATGAATAGAAAAAAACCTCAGAACACTTATAATGGAAGATTATAATATATGGGGACCTAACTACAAATAGATGTACAATATAAGACCAAAACTGACCCCTCTGTTGCATTGTTTTTGTCCCATAAGTAGGGGGCATATTGACATTAATGGGGGTTCTGTGCACCATGGAATATGCTATGGACGTTCTCACTGCAGTGCAGACAAGAGAGAATAATTCTGCCCTGCGGCTGTGTCATAGTCAGGGGTTTTAGTTGAAAACATCAATTATGTATCGACTATGAAAGCTAAACGGATGGCTTTCATATGTCCCTAAAGCTCCACTTTATAAAACCAGCCTTATGAATGGTAACAGTTTGTGTATGTTTTATTATAGCAAATTACACAGCCAGAGATGCCTGCAGCACTATTCTTCCTCTGATTTATGTGCACATCTTCCACTAATGTTAGTGAGATTTCTGTGGCTATTTCAAAGGAAGAATGCCTTCCCTGCTCTGTGCTGCCCATCCCCAGACATACATTTTAAAATAACTGTTTGACAGTTTTGGTTCATTTACTCAGTGCACTTCTGTGATGAATGCAAATATTTTGGAAACATTTTTATGATATCAGTACATGCCTTGGTTTCCCTCTGTGCTTGGTATTGCTTTTCATGGACAGAATAAAGCAGGACACACGAGCTGTTTTGTAATGTAACTGTCTAGGAAAGATTATTAAGGACTGGCTGGGAACTAGCCCCTGACAGTGGAAGGCACTAAAGACATGGTGGAAATCTCAAGAGCTGAACATTGATACCTGTCCAAGCTGGGAGTCATGAACTCAGGAAGAAGGTAATAAGGTGAGGTTGCAGGAAGTAATAATAATAACTGGGTACCGATCTCTCTCCCCTGAAACAAAGATAAAGGACAGCTAGAGAAAGCAAGTAAACCACAAATGTGGTTCCTCCGGCAGCAGGTTCAAGTGTATGTCTTAACCTCTGCCGCTCAATGCTAAGCTAAAGATTTCTCGATGTTGCATAGCAGTTGACTAATAAAACTGACTGTGTTTTGAAATTCTACTCGTGTCCCTGCAAATTCTCACTGAGGTGATTCCACTTTTTTCTGATACAATTTCTTTGAACGGTAGGACTAGTATTTATAGGGTTCATGGAAGAAGCATATTCAAAGACGAGGCTTGGGACAGATTGTGGAAGCAAAGCAGACAAGATCAGAGAGTTCCAGTTGTAGGAGGCTGCATGAAAGAAAGGAGAGAAGGGAACTGAGGGGAATGGTAAAATGTGCAGCATAGCTAGAGTAATATAGGGAAATGCAAAGAGATGAAAGACACTCTTCTGTAATTAGTTATAATATTGTCTTTACATCACCACACACCAAACCAAAGACACCTGTAAGGTCTACATTCCAGAAAGTTTTTATCTGATTCCAAATTACTGGACAACTAACGGCCAAAGTACTTCCCCTAAATCAGTACACCCCAGCAATACTTTGTGACCACATTCTGCCCTCCCACTCTTTTTGCCTAAGTAGATTGCTCCTGCTGCTGTAAACAGGAGTAAGCCGAATAAGCCAAGCAAGGAAGGACAATTCTGAAGCACTTGAACTAGAACACATGGACCATGCCCTCCAACTGTAAGCTCACCTAGAGTACGTCTAACACAGCAGTGTTATTTCGGAATAACTGACGTTATTCTGAAATAATATAGTTCGCCTTTACACTACAAGCAGTTATTTTAACATAATGTCAAAATAATGTCGAGCTGGAGGACTTCTTACTCCAACTCATTTTACAAGGCATAAGGGAAGTCGGAGGAAGAGTGCTCTTTCTTGGACTTCCTGCTGTGTAGACCGTGCCAAAACCTGAAATAAGCTATTTGAACTTAAGCTACGCAATTGATGTAGCTCAAGATGCATAGCTTATTTCGGCTTTAACCCTACTCTGTAGATATGCCCCTAGAGACTTCTGCACGGCTCAGCATAAGGGCCTGCAGTATCTGGCCTCTAGGTTTTGGGGTAGCCAGTATCAGAGTACAAGAGTTGCCCCCTTCAGATCCACAGTTCAGAGCTAGAATTTGGTCTTTTGAACCAGGCTATAAATGAGAAAAAAAGCAGGATCTCACCTATAACTAAAGATGGCATTGAAAAGCAGGAGCTAAAATAACCACAGCTGAAAGTCTGGCTGCTTTGGGAGCTCACCTGCCCAATGCAGCTGTTTGTCTCTCCCATATAATGTCTCAGATTCTATAAGAAATGGAGATCAAATTATACAGAAATATTTTGTCATGTCACCGTCCAATAAAACCCTTCTTACTCTTTGCGTTTATCCTGTATAATAATATGGCATACTGTCTGCTTTGGCAGGGAAATGTACACCAGAATAAATTAACTATTTACATTACAGTCATGCTAGCAATGTACTTAGGCCTTGGAGAACATAGTCAAACCACTAAAATCAGTGCTTTGTATTAGGTAAAATAAATCTGTTGCTCAAAACTACAAATCAGATGCCCCACAGGCATTCTATTTGATGTATTTGTGGCCATGTGACATTCAAATTGCATAGAATCTAAGTTTTTATTTACAAGATGTTTCCAGACCTTATGTTTGCAAAGATAACTTTTCACATTTTGGAGGCTAATGCAATATAACCCTCTTATTGAGTCTGCAGGCAGCCAAAATCAAGGAAACTGAGAGATCTGAATTCTCTTACTTCTGTTCAATCTCATTGGATTATTCTACTGCATAACACAATGAAGACGCTTTAACACAAGATGCCATTTTAGTAGTTGGAAGGGGTAGAAGAAAAGCCCCTGTAGCTGGGGCTTGGGAGGTTCAAGGGCTGAAACCCAAAGGGCAGAACTGAGAAGACACACAAAGGGTGTGTCTAGACTACAGGGTTTTTTCGAAAAAAGTAGATTTTTTTAAAAAAACTTCCTTGCATCTAGACTGCTGCTGTGTTCTTTCGAAAGTAAATCGATAGAACGCAGCAGTTTTTTCGACCGTGGAAAACCTCGTTTACAAGGAAGAACGCCTTTTTTCGAAAGTGCTCTTTCGAAAAAAGGCGCTATGTAATGCAAACTGTGCATTTTCGAAAGAGAGCATCCAGACTGCCTGGGTGCTCTCTTTCGAAAAAGCGACTTGCTTTTTCTAAAGTACTGGTTGTAGTCTAGACGCTCTTTTTCGAAAGAGGCTTTTTCGAAACTATCTTTCGAAAAAGCCTCTTTCAAAAGAGGCTTGCAGTCTAGACGTAGCCAAAGTGGGGAAGAGGAAGAACTGAAAAGGGAGGATGGGAAAGGAAAAGAAACAAAGGGCAAGAACTGTGGTGGTTCTGAAAGTAAGTCTGTTACCTCCCTGATGCTGAATGCAGGGCCACTGACAGGGGAAGGAGAAAGGGGGCAGTTGCTCCAGGGCCCAGCAATTCAAAGGAGCCTGGGGCTCCCAGTCACCGCCGCTGCTACTGTGGCAGTGGCAGCAGCAGAAGCCCCAGGCCCTTTAAATCGTGTGCTCCAGGCAGCTTTGAGGGCTGGGGGAAAGGGGAGGTCTTGCTCTGGGTGGAGTGTAGGGCTGGTTGCCCCAGCCTCACCACTTTTGCCTGAGGCCCGGTCCCTTCCAGGGGCATGGAGCTGCCTCCCCACACCTTGCCCAGGGCCCATGGAAGCTGTCAGTGCCCCTGGCTGAATGCCATGATATGATACTGAGCAAATAATGAATGATGATTATGAAGTAGTGGCTTAGTCTATTCTTCATCTTCCTGCAAACCCCTCATTGACACTAGTGAAAGTTTCACTATGTCCTGAGAAGAGCATGGAATCTTAAACATAAACCCTGGTCCATGGACCATAATTAACAATGAATTTGGCTCTATTCCCAGAATGAGTTTGAAACCTCTGATCTAAAGACTTACTGGACTGTTTCTTTTGCTGGTTCAGGTACATGAAGCTAAATATGTGGCTATGTGCATTCTTGTATTATGAGCATCAGGTAAGTCACATTTGCCATAGATCTTGCAGAGAAAGGTAATTTGAGATTATGAAAGAGTTTGATATTTTGAAATTCAGTTTTATTCTGATTTTGAACAATACCCAAAAGTTTAATTATTGGCAAAAGGAAAAACACCAGGCTCCCTACACTGAAGCAGTCCACCTGCCAGGCTGCTCTGTAGCTATGGCCCTGAGAACCCTGGGGTTCCCTATCTTAGGTAGTCTGCCAATTGGCTGCCCTAAAGCTGTGATCCCTGGAATCCCTAGGAAACCCTAGACAATGGGAGCTTAGGAGTTGGTAAGAATATGAGAACGGCCATACGAGGTCAGACCAAAGGTCCATCTAGCCCAGTATTCTGTCTTCTGACAGTGGCCAATGCCATGTGTCCCAGTGGGAATGAACTGAACAATGATTCATCCTCTGTCAGCCATTCCCAGCTTCTGACAAACACAGGCTAGGGACACCATCTCTGCCCATCCTAGCTAATAGCCATTGATGGACCTATCCTCCATGAACTTGCCTAGTTCTTTATTTCTTGGCCTTCACAGCATCTTCTGCCAAGGAGTTCCATGGGTTGAATGTGCATTGTGTGAAGTACTTCCTTTTGTTTGATTTAAGCCTGCTGCCTATTAAATTCATGTGCTAATCCCTAGTTCTTGCATTATAGGAAGGAGTAAATAATGCCTCTTTATTCACTTTCTCCACACCAATCATGATTTTATAGACCTCTATCATATTTCCCTTAGTCATCTCTTTTCCAAGCTGAAAAATCCCAGTCTTATTAATCTCTCCTCATATGACAGCCATTCCATACCTCTAATCATTTTTGTTGCCCTTTTCTGAACTTTTTCCAAAGCCAATATGTCTTATTTGAGGTGGGCAACCACATTTGCACACAGTATCTAAAATGTGAGTGTACTGTGGATTTATATACAGGCAATAAGATATTATTTGTCATAGTCTCTATCTCTTTCTTAATGATTCTCAGCATTCTGTTTGTTTTTTTGACTGTGACTGCACACTGAGGGTGTGTCTAGACTACTTGGCTCTGTCGATGGAGCCATGTAGATGAGTGTACTCGGCAAAGGGAAATGAAACGGCGATTTAAATAATCGCCGCTTCATTTACATCAAAATGGCCGCTGCGCTGTGCCGATCAGCTGATTGTCAGCACAGCGCGGTAGTCTAGATGGGGATCTGCCGACCCCAGAACCCTTTGTCATCAGATCCTGTAAGCCTCGCGGCGGCCATTTTGATGCAAATGAAGCGGCGATTATTTAAATCGCCGCTTCATTTCTCTTTGCCGAGTACACTCATCTACATGGCTCCGTCGACGGAGCCATGTAGTCTAGACACACTCTGAGTGGATGTTTTCAGAGAACGGTCTACGATGACTCCAAGATCTCTCTCTTGAGTGGTAACAGCTAATTTAGTCCCCATCATTTTATATGTATAGTTGGGATTATGTTTTCCAATATGCATTACTTTGCATTTATCATCACTGAATTTCATCTACTCCCAGGGTTTCCAGTTTCTTGGCTTCTTGTCAGACAGGAGGGTTGGGCTGTGTGACATTCCCCAGGGTACAAACTGCACCAACGAATAGTGGTGTCTCCTTAACTCTATAGCCTGGGATGCCGTTTACACTGCTTTGCTGCCAGAATAGCCACACCTGGCTTGCTCACACAGAGCCACTAGCATGCAAAATCACTCTTAGCAATGGTACCATGAATGTTTTCTCAGCCATTCAAGAATTACAGAGCATCAGGGTAACACTTGCATTATTCTTTAGTGCCAGCCTTGTTCCCCAGATGGAAAGTCATCCTTTCCATTTAGGAAAGGATGATGTGGAAGTCATCTTATTTTTATACTCTCCTCTTTTCTCTGAGGATTACCCCCCCCCCCACACACACACACACACTAGGCTGTGGATGTGCAGATTGAAACATTCCTGTGATGCAATTAAAATTTCTTGTTCATATACCCAAATCCTGCTTGTAAATGGATAGTTAAGTAGGTAATGGCTTTTTAGCACCTAGCTGGCATGCTAGTGTGTCTTTGTCTCTGAAATACTCATTCTTCTGCATTACACAGAAGTACAGTGCATTTCAGGAACAATCATATAGGAAAAATCTCATTATTTTACATGCAGTGCTATTATAGACATTTAAATGGAATAATAATGTTCAGCAAATTATCAGTTTAGAAATGATTCCTCACAAGGCACTCTTTGTACAAAATATATCATAACCATATAAAGTGTAATGGTGGGAACTAGGAGCCTGGAAGTCCTACTTGAGCAAGGAAATTGGAAACTGGCAATTCCAGGCTGTCTCTCAGCTCTGCAAGTAAGCCTAAATATTTAGGAGCTTGCGCTCCAATAATTCATACATTATAAAACCAGAAGGGACTACTGTGATCATCTAGAATGATCTCCTTCAAAACACAGGCCATAAAATTTCCCTGAATTAACTGCTATTTGAAATATAATATCACTTTTAGAAAAAAAAGTTCAACCTTAGTTAAAAATTGTCAGTGTCGAAGAATCTACCATAATCCGTGAGAAGATGTTCTGATGGTTTTGTTATTTGGACCCAGCAGGGAAGAATCCAGACAGAGGGAACTAATGAAAACACAGCTGTTTGCTGAGGAGAGATTATTATTCTTCCAGCAGCAAAACTGAAACCAGCATGAAAGTAAAGGTTTGCATGGAGGAAGGGCAAGTGCTGAAACATAAAGGGATAGGACATCACATTCCTCCACCCTACTTTAAAAATGTTCACCTAACTGAAGTTGTGGATGGTTTACTGCAGTCTCTGAGGCTGCAAAGTATTACTCTGTCTGGAATAGCAACTCACAAAGGGCATGTCTACACTAGGAAATTATTTGGAAATGGCTACATTTGAAATAATTACTCCCAAAATAACTATTTTGAAATAGCGTGTCCACTCTATAGGGAAGCCTCAAAGTTAGTCCAAGGCAGGCTCCTTTAATATGGACACGTTACCTCAACTTAAAGCCCCAGGAAGCACTGGGGAGTAATTACTTCAAATTACTCTGGAGAGTAGTTATTTTGAAAGAGCAGCAGCAGACCATCCACACTATCACTATTTCAAAATAATTTCAAAAAAAGCTTTATTCCCTGTGGAAAGCAGGAGTACAGATTTTGAAATAACCAACACATTATTTTGAAATAATGGGCTTAGTAGTATGGATGTTCCGTTTATTATTTCAAAATAAGGGTGGTTATTTCAAAATAACTCCCTACTGTATACCAGGGCCAACTGAATAACATATAAATTCAAGCACACATCTTGTTCTTTCCCTCTTGGGATAACATGGTGATGGTGGTGTGGCAGTGCACTGAACAACAAGAATAGTCAGGGTAAGAAATCAACTGGATCTGACATCAAAGTTTCTTTCACCAAGGCATCAAAATTAGGAGTTCTAACTGAAGGAGGTTTGATCTGAGGAATATACCTGGATTCTGGTACTTGTCAAAATTATGAGTCCATATGTTTTTTCCATAAAATACCATCAGATAGTTTTGCCACAAACAAAAGAAGTCCTGTACATTTTACACATTTTTCAGGTATCCATTTCACATCACAGTCACAGTAGTCAGTCTGCTTTGTTTCCTACTTGAAAAGAGCAATGATGAGTCTCACATTATGAATCAGTGTGCACAGCTTGGGATTTGGCTGTATGTGACACAATATCATGATGAAGCAGGTTCCAACAGGTATGCAAAGATTGCTTCAAGAACAGAGTTGCAGGTGACTCCTGGGTTATTGTACGTATTGTGTTCTTGTAGAAAAGCAAAAACTTGTCCAGTTTCCATTGATGATTCAAAATAAGCTCTTAAGAAGCTTAGCTCTCAGAAGTCATTCTGAAAACTTCTGGACATTTCAGATAGGTGTTAACTACAACCAAAAACATAACCTTCTACAGGGTCTGGTAAAGTCCATATGAATAAATGTCCAATGAATCTGAAGCCATGACCAAGGGAGTAGATAAGCTGGGCCAGGATCATGTTGCATTTGTTGGCACGTTGTACACTTAGCATTTCTTTCTATATCTTTGTCACTCCCTGGCCATAGAAATGACTCCAGGCTATGTAAGGCCTTCATCCACACAATGCCAAAATGTTCTTTGTGAAGAGTTTTCAGAACCTGAAACTGGCATGATCTTGGAATGATCACCTGCATTTTCCAATATATGCAACTGAGATTCACAGATAATTCACATTGACATGACATAAATAGTGTACACTGGGATTTTTTTTATCCAACACTACTTTGTAGTACCACTTCTTTCCTGCAAGAAAGCGCATAATCCTTAGCTGTTTCTTTGTTGATGTCTGTGCTAATGATGGGTAACCTATCCATCAAACTGAGAAAAAACATTTTCTCTGAAGTTTCTTTGGGTTGATGGCAGAGCAGGCATGGCAGTCATCACAATCAATGTTCCCTCTAATCTCTTCCATCTATGTGTGGATTTTTTCCACCCATGTACAGAATAAAATTTTATGTGCACTGACATATGTGTGAATGTGCACCACCAGTAGAAACAAAAACCTAGCTGTGAGAACTCTGCTAATTAGCTGGACAGCATTTTAATCTCTCCCGGGAGGCTGCACAAGCACCCAGCTTACCGGGAACACAGATCACAACCCATCAGCATTGCTGTGCTGAATTCCGTTACTGAACTGAAGATTATAGGAATGCATTGAAAGAAGCAACGCCCATTGTTTCATCTGAGTAGCAGCTAATGATAGAATTCCATGTTTCCATCCAAAAAATGAAAGTGATGGCCAATGATCCATCAGTAAGGCATCACAATTTTGACATCAATTACATGTCCATGAAACTGTAAAAAACTCAGTTATCTTGACATACTCTCAGTCCATAGTCTTCCAAACACTGCAAGACAACATCCAAATTCTGAAGATGATTCTCTTGATCCTTTCCTGTAACAAGAATGTCATCCAAGTAGAAATGAACTCCATCCTTTCATGATCTCTTCCTCAGCTTTCTGGAAAAGGGAAGTGTTGATGTGATACCAAAAGTCAACTGTTGCAACAAAATTTTTGCATATTGATTGAGAGATATTTATGAAATGGCAGATAAATCTCCATTGTAAGTACACATTGAGCAAATCCAATTGATTGAAACACTGTCCATTACTAAGACTGGCAAAGAAATCTTCATTGTGAAGGTAGTGGTTGTACTAGTCTGCCAATAAAATTGGATTTAGTGCCACTACAAATTTAAACTGAACCAGAGGTGTAGCCTACTCATTGTGTGAAAGCAGTGACAATATTCCAGTGTTCAGTAAATGGTCCAAATCAGTTTCTACCTCAGGCTTAGAGCAAAAGGAACACTCTGGGCTTACAATATTTTCGATGGCTGTCAGACTAATTGTGAACTTCACTGACATGCACAACTGTAGTGAAAGAACACCAAAGCCACAGAAGGCTAAACCATAATATCATTCCCCTAAAGCTTTACAGTATGAATAAAAATGATGATTTGCTGTATCGTGTATTGCTGGACATGGTATATCTAGACTTTAGTAAGGCATTTGATACTATCTCACATGAACTTCTTATCAATAAATTAGGCAAATATAACTTAGATGGGGCTACTATAAGGTGGGTGCATAACTGGCTGGATAACCATTCTCAGAGAGAAGTTATTAATAGTTCACAATTCCGCTAGAAGGGCATAAGAAGTGGGGTTCTGCAGGGGTCTGTTTTGGCACCGGTTCTGTTCAATATCTTCATCAACGATTTAGATATTGGCATAGAGAGTACACTTATTAAGTCTGCAGATGATTCCAAGCTGGGAGGGGTTGCAATTGCTTTGGAGGATAGGGTCATAATTCAAAATGGTCTGGACAAACTAGAGAAATGGTCTGAAGTAAATAGGATGAAGTTTAATAAGGACAAATGCAAAGTACTCCACTTAGGAAGGAACAATCCATTTCACACATACAGAATAGGAAGGAGTACTGCAGAAAGAGATTTAGGGTCATAGTTGACTTCAAGCTAAATATGAGTCGTCAGTGTGACGCTGCTGCAAAAAAAGCAAACATGATTCTGGGACGCATTAACAGGAGTGTTGTGAGCAAGACATGAGAAGTCGTTCTTCTGCTCTACTCTGCACTGATCAGGCCTCAATTAGAGTACTGTGTCCAGTTCTGGGCACCACATTTAAAAAAAGATGTGGAGAAATTGGAGAAGGTCCAGAGAAGAACAACAAATGATTAAAGGTCTAGAGAACATGACCTATAAAGTAAGACTGAAAGAATGGGGCTTGTTTAGTCTGGAAAGGAGAAGACTGAGGGGGGACATGATAGCGATCTTCAGGTATCTAAAAGGGTGTCACAAAGAGGAGCAAGAAAAGTTGTTCTCGGCCTCTGAGGATAGGACAAGAAGCAATGGGTTTCAACTGCAGCAAGGGAGGTTTAGGTTGGACATCAGGAAAAACGTCCTAACTCTCAGGGTGGTTAAACACTGGAATAAGCTGCCTAGGGAAGTTGTGGAATCTCCATCTCTGGAGATATTTAAGAGCAGGTTCGATAGACATCTATCAGGGATGGTCTAGACCAATGGTTCTTAACCTTACTGCAGCCTGCACCCCTTTGGTTCTCAAAATATGTTCTCACACCCCTTATTAAAAATTGATGAAGTAGGTCAGTTTTAAACCTAAGATATATCATAAAAATCTGGCATGTCTCGCACCCCCAGAAAGGGTATCTCGCACCCCCAGGGAGTACGTGTACCCCAGGTTAAGAACCACTGGTCTAGATGGTACTGGGTCCTGCTGTGGGGACAGGGACTGGATTTGATGATCTGTCGGGGTCCCTTCCAGTTCTAGTGTTCTAGGATTCTATGTTTCTTTAAATCTAAATAAAAAGAGAATTGTTTTATTATTTTGGAGCATTTAACAGTAGGACCATGATTTTAAATGGAAAATATATTACATTTTCAAGCCAAATACATAAAAGGTGGCTCAGTTAAGTGTTATTATACAAATGAATCAGGGAACATTTTTATTTTCATCGCACATCTAATTTCCACATATACACTTTTTAAAATAAACCAGCATTTTAAACGTGATCTATTATCATACTCCATAGAGAAACCACTAAGACAACTCTGTTTGCAGTAGATATTAAATATGCTTTTTCCCATGTTGAAGTGTACATATTACTCACCTAAAATCCAATTCAAGAGGTTCTGGGTTGCACAATGACTATCATCTCCTTCTCCATGCTCTTAAAATATATTGCATGACATAATGTTAAGTAAAAACAGAAAAAAAAAACAGAGTTTTACATACTATGTTCTTAAGAAAGGATTTTCTCGTAAAAGACCTATTAGGGTACATCTACACAGCAAGCCGTTATTTCAAAATAATGTCGAGATGGAAGACTTCTTATTCCGACTCCTGTATCTCTCATTTCACGAGGAGTAAGGGAAGTTGAAGGTAGCGAGTTCTTCCTTCAACTTCCTGCTGTGTAGACAGTGCCAAAAGCCGAATTAAGCTATTTTGACTTAAGCTACACAATTGACATAGCTCAAGATGCGTAGCTTATTTTGACTTTAGCCCTGCAGTGTAGACATGCCCTTCTAGCAAATATCAAATGTTTTGAGTAAATATAACAATACTAAATAATTCTCAATCTAGCCAAAAATTCTAAAGAATTTTACAAGTTTTAAACAACTTCTTTAAATCTAGGCTAAATTTAGCCCCTTTCCATAAAGATCATATTCTTTAAATAGGATATAGCCCTTGAGTACAGGTGGAAGAGGAAGTCTCGCCATTGATCTTTGTTTCTGTAGCCTCCTTAGTCCCATCAGTTTACGTATTTTCAGGCGGCACAAATGCTTTAATGGGCGAGGATTCTCTGAAAAATAATGAGAGAAACACATGGGGGATGGAAATCTACTACTTTAAGACAGGCCCAACAAGGATTTCTGGAAATCTACTTCTTCAAGACTGACCAAACACAAATCAGACATAAAAAATGGTAACACACATAAACCTGTAGGGGAACATTTTAACCTTCGTGGTCACTCAGTCATGGATTCAAAAGTAGCCATTCTTCTAAAAAGGAATTTCTCACCAGCCAATTACTTAGACAGAGTGTGGAATTGACCTTTATATACAAATTTGACACTGTTTCCCTGGGCTTGAACAAAGACATTAACTGGATGTCACCATATAAAACCAGTCTCCCCATCTCTAACAAATGCATTTTTACATCAAAAGCTAAGAATGGGACACTCCCAGCCCACTTAATTAGCCTCGTTAGCACTGGTCCTGCAGTAGACAGGTACTTTTTTTTTCTTCCTCCTCAATTATAAATATCTTGGTTCTGTTATTTCCACTCCAGCTCATCATCTGATGAAGTGGATTTTACCCACAAAAGCTCGTGATACTATATATTTTTGTTAGTCTCTAAGGGTGTGTCTACCCTGCACCCTTATCTCGAAACAAGCTATTCATTTTGGGCTATGCAAATTGCATAGCTTATTTCGAGCATATTTTGAAATAGCTTATTTCAAAATTTGGCACTGTATAGACAAAACCAAATTTCTAAATAAATCACTATTCCAAAACATCCCTTAATCCTCATGGAGTGAGGTTTACAGGGAGTTCGGAATAGCATGCCTGTTATTTCGAAAGATAATTCGAAATAATGGGCTTGTTCAAAAGATGCAAAATAGCTATTTTGGAATATTGCAAGTATCCCGAAATAGTGCCGCTGTCTAGACATACCCTAAGGGTACCTCTATACTTCAGAGGAAGAGCAAAACTGCTGCTGTCGATCTTCCAGGGTTCATATTAGCTGTTCTAGTTAAGACAGCTAATTCGAACTGAGAGGGGCACTCCAGTTGATGCCAGTAGTCTTGCTTTCACAAGGAGTAAGGGAAGTTGAAGGAAGAGTGTTCTCCCTTCAACTTCCTGCAGCGTGGACAGCTCCAAAACCTGAGTTAAGCTACTTCAACTTCAGCCATGAAATTAACATAACTGAAGTTGCGTATCTTAATTCAACTTTGTCCCGTAGATGTACACTAAGGTGTCACAGGACTCCTTGTTGTTTTTAAAGTTACAGACTAACCAGGCTACCTGTTTGAGACTTTTGAAGCAATAGTGACATCCAGTGGCCAATTTTATTGTACTTATTTTCGTATGGGATGATCATTATATTTTCCCTATTTTTAATTGATATGCTTATTTATTTTAGTTAAGTTCTAAATGGTGATCCAGCCCTCTGACAAGGGATCAAAATTCTCCACTGGCCCAGCAGTTCAAAAGGTCCCAGGGTTCCTGACTGATGCCAGAGTCCTGGGCCCTTTAAATTGCCAGCAGAGGCCTGCACTGTGTGCTCTGGGCAGCACTGAGGCTGTCTGGAGGAAGCTAGCCCCAGCCCCATCTCTTCCTCTATGTCCTGTCCAGGGACATGGAGCCATGTCCCCAGCCTTTCCCAGGGGCCAGGCGAGACTGATATTGTGATTGTGATTTTATGTACTAACATCTTATAATCAGCACTTTTCCTTTAAAATGATGGTAACACTCTGGTCTCCATTTTTCAAATGTAGGCACCTGAATAGCATATCCAAACCCTTCATTTAGTTACTTAGACCAAGACATAAATTAGCAATAAATGGGAACTAAATCCTGGAAGTTGTGAAGCACCTTTGATTCCCACTGGCTCAATAACACTTGATAGTGCAGTATTACACCCTGTGTGTTTAAGTTATTGCAAGTTCTAAACAATGATTACAAATATAATAAAATATATAGGGCATCCCCAGAACAAGATACTGAGTGGGGCAGATCCTCAACTAGTATAAATTGCTAATGCAGTGATGTCAATGGAATTATGTCTCAGATGGGTAGCCATGTTGGTCTGTAACTTTAAAAATGAGTAGTCCTGTGGCACCTTGACTGATTATACCTGAGGATCTGCCCCAATCTGAGAGCAGGAGTTACGAACTGGCTTTTAGACTTGGTGATTCAAATAGAACATATTAGAATTAAACATAGTCTGGCAATTATAGCAATTTTTTTTTACAAATCTTTCATCCTGGATCAAATCATTAAACTAATGTTAGATGTTTACCTAATATCTGACGAATCTCTGGCCATTCTTTCTGTGCTTCTAGGACAACCTTAAGTTTTGAGCACAAAGGAACATAATCCATATAGTCAATCAAAATGCGAATCACTTCTCCAACTAAATGTTTCAACCAAGGAACAGTAATAAAGTCACAGAACTGAAAGGAAAAACAGATTTCTCTTAAAACCCACCTTCAGTAATGACAAAGTGATGCAATTTTAAAGAATGTATTAATAGAAATAACCTGTAAACAACAGTCCTATACTGGTGCCTCATGTGGATGTAATGGATGACTTAAAAAGTCATCTCCAACCTTCTCTAACTTACGCTTCTTTATTTGGTTGGACAGAAACCTGAAGGCCACTTTTCAAAATGTCAAAGATAACAATATCTTGATAACTTCTATTGTTTTATTCAACTTTGGTTTTAGGAGTAGAGTTAAACATCTCTCTTTAAAAAGTAAGCTTTCATTGCATGTATGCTGACGATTATTGTACAAACAATCTTACACCCAGAGGAAAACCTTGAGTACATTAATTCTTAGGTGTTCCTCATTTTTATCTACTACTATCATAACTCCACATTTTTGGATATTCTTTGTATTGAAAATTTGCTTGAAGATATCCTTGAAAAATGGGTTTGGGGGAATCTCAAAACAGTCTATGATATAATCTGGTACCCTTGGAAATCTTTGATCAAAAAGCACCCAAATTATAAAATCCTCATGTGTGTGTCACAAATAATAGTTATGTGTGTTACCAATAACAACTTAGTGCCTGCTGATAGCTTCACTGGATCCTGGGCAAAGTGGGGAACGAGGGCACACAGCACCAGAAAAGGCCGGGCCTCAGATGGAGGGGGTGGGGCTCGAGTTAGGCAGTCCTCAGTGCCACCTGGAGAGCATGGCACCTCTCCCAGGCAGCCTTCAGTGCTGTCTGGAGCGCACCATGTAGTGCTCCAGCAGAGATTTAAAGGGCCTGCTGGCTGCTGCAGTAGCGGCAGTGGTTGCTAAGAGCTCTGGGCTCTTTTGTTTCACTGAGCCTCAAGGCAGTTGCTCCTTTTGCCTCCCCTGTTAGCAGGCTTAACTCTAATTATGTGGGAATGCCTGCTGGTAGCAGAATCCAAAAAGGCATCTACTTCCACTGAATGGGAATTTCATCATTGACTTCAGTAAAAAAAGGGATTGGTACCAAATGCAAATATATTTTTTTCTTTTAAACCCATCATTATATACAAAACATATAAATGGTCTAAGAATGGTGTGTCATAAGTACTGCATTTAATTGTATTGGCCCCATTTTATATGCTTTGCACTTACATACTACACAGTCTTTCATCTGAGGATTTCAAAGCCTTATCCAAACATCAATAAAGCAAGTCTCCCAGCCCCCTTGTGACAGGTAGATATTATTATTCTATATATCAGTGGAAACTGAAGTATAGACATGTTAATTCTTACATTTTTATTTCCCCCCCCCCCCCACTAACTTTGGGAGTCTGAGTTATTGGGATACACAAGTACTGATTTTCAGAAGTGCTCAGTATGCACAGCTCCCACTTGACTTCAGTCAGAGTTGTAGGTTCTCACGGGCTCTGAAAATGAGGCCTTGGACAACTCAAGTTGGACACCAAAAATCTGGACTTTCATAAATTTGGCCTAACATCTCATTCCTGGCAACTCTGTGTGAGTAAATCCATTGATTTAGATAGGTTTACCACATGAGTAGATAGTCACATACTTAAGAGTATGCAGGATCATGCCCTAAGTGATTTAACCCATAACATACTGGCAAATAATTGGCTGAGTTGGGAACAGAACCCATTTTCCTGCCTTCCATCCTCCTCCCTTAAAATCGCTAGTCAATATTTCCTTCTTACTAGCTCTGACACAGTTACAAAAGTAAAACGATTCTACATGTGTTTTCTTTATCCTAGAATAAAAACTGAAGAATGGTTATTTTGTGTATATGGGAGGGGAGGCGGTGTAGGGTCAACAAGTATGCTAGCATCATGAAATCTTAATGTCTGATTTAAAATATGAAATAAATGTAAAGCAAGGTTACCCTGAAGAGAAAAATGAAAAAGAGTAGAAAATGGGGAATGTGCTTACTGGAGTATCTTTTATTACACAAGATGTCCATCCTGGTAACACCTCCTCTTCTGGAAGTGACCACAGAAAAGAACTTCCAAAGATGTCGCCATGCATACAGTCAAAACACCTCTCTGCCTTATATCCATGATTTAACAAAAGTCTCAGCATTACCTCATCATTCAAAGCATACTGAATAGCACTGGGGAAATGAGTGTCATTCACAAGCATGAAGTAGCAATTGACATTTGCTCCATAAGATAGAAGCAACCGTACGATTTCATGATTGCCAGCTCTCAGTGCTACAAGAAGACAATTTAGAGGATCCTTGTTTGGGTTTGCACCAGCTTTGAGTAACACTTCTGTGCAGAGAATGTCATTGTTAGAAACAGCAAAATAGAGTGCTGTTTTCCTTTCATCATCGTAGTTTTCAGAAATGTGTTCAGCCAGAAGAGTATTGACATCAAAATCATTTTCAATGAGGAGTTCTAGGCACTGCACATTCTGGCCATCTGCTGCTGAGTGAATGGGGCTTAACCCGCTTTTCTGGATTGCAGCCTTTGATGTAACAGGAATTAGATATTTCAGTGACCTAAAAAGATCATGAAGAAAATTTTTATCTGGCTAAAATCCACCCACGCATCAGTCCCCTCCCCAGACTCCAACTAAAATTCACCCAGACATCAACCCCTTTCCAGCCTCATGAAAACAGAACGTCCAGTTGTGACCTAACTAAACATTTCACCTCTGTAGTCAGTCAGAAACTGTGTTCGTTTATTCCCAAACAATCCCAAAAGAAAAATATCTGTGCCAACTTATACCATATGGAACCCTTTTAAATGAAATGAGTTAAATCAGCACAGATTGTCCCAGTGACTTCCTTTTAGTTCTGCTAGGTTTTTGTTTTATATTTTCTATTGCATATGCTGAAGCCACATATAAGATTTAATTAAAACTAATATACATAGTTGTCAAATATGACCTTTAAATTTGGACTTTTAAATTAAATCTTCATTACTGTGATGTAGTGCTAGTTGCAGAATTGTAGTGGAGTATGTGAAATCTACAATTATACTCACAGATAATGTCCTTCATAAGCTGCTTTGTGTATAGGGAGCTGTCCTGCCTTATTAGGCACATTACCACTTCCTCCATATTCTAAAAGAAGAGCTATACAGTCTGGATTACCTCCTCCAGCTGCTTCAAATAGTACTGATGAACCATCATCTGCTAAAGCATGAACATCACCACCTGGTGGAAGGATATATAGGTAATAGTTATTTTCAAAGGAACTTGGAAGATATATCTTCCCTGTAAAATGTCCTGAATTTCTTTTCTCTTCATGTTCAGTTATTAAAATGATGCCTCTAACTTCATAGAAAAATTTATAGTATTTTTTAGAAATTAAATGTAAAATTCAGCCATTGCAGATACAAATGGATATATACTAGGAGAGTGGAGAGAAATCACTTGAGTGACATTTACTTTGAGTTGAGATACTTAACTGAGGCTTTGCAGTATTCTGAAATTCTTTAAAAAAACATGCTTAATCTCTGATCTGCATGTTAAAAAATGTCTGGAGAAGGAGCAGAAGTAGTTCCTTCTTGACTGGAATGGATTGCTGTCAGTTGTCACTTCTAACATATATATTACTAGAAGATTTACCAGGCGCTGCTCAGGTTCTTCAGGGCAGGGGGCTGGAGGTGGGGCAGGGGGAGAAGGAGTCAGGGCAGAAGTGAGAGGAAGGGCTCAGGGAAGTAGCAGTGGCTGAGAATCCCAGGCTCCTTTGCATTGCCAGGTCCCAGGGCAACTGCCCCCTTTTCTCCCCATCAGCAGGCTTGTTTATAAGGCCTCAAATATGTCAAAAATACTTAACAGTTTGGAGAGGCAACCTTCTGAACCAAAGGGAAAGGCATATTAATGTGAATAAGTGAACACTATGCAATTATTTGTCTTTTACAAAAGAAGGTCTGGCACTGATATTTGCTTGGATATATAGAAAAACTTTTAAAGAGGACAGTGGTCAACAGTGGTAGTGTAGATGGCCTGAACACATGGTCAACAATCAAGGAGGAAGGTTGTGGGGAAATATACTGCTAGAACACAAGACATGCATGTTTGACATTTTCCTTGCTTTCTGTTTATTTGGTCTATTTAGTTTGTGAGGGACCATGTCTATCCATGTGTTTGTACAGCACTTCCCTCAATGGTGCTACACAAATCTTTACCAAAGATTTTCTCAACACACACATTACAGTATTGAAAAAAGATTACATTATTCTCACACTTGTCCACAACATACAACACTTAGCTTAAAAAATTGAGAGCCTGCCATGGCGGTTTCACTGTCAGTTTGTTGAAATAAGAGAGCACAAAATCAGACTACTGTTAGTGCTAAGACTTCCAAAAGATACTTCATGGAAGGATGCAAAAGAACTGCATGATACTGTCAGAGTTGAAATGCTGTTGACAGCATCAGCAAAGGCATTTTAAGATTTTAACACAACCCCAGGGTAGCTGGAGCAAATGGAAATTCTTGATGTTGTCTCAGATGTCTGTTGATCAAGTTTGCTGAAAGAGTTTGCAGGGGAGAAGAGGTTCAGGACTGTAATGGCCAATCTTCCTGGGAAGAGAAAATATTACCAGGATAGATCAGAACAAAACAACTGTTTGCTCTAACAGAGTAGAATCAAGTGAAGAGTTTTACAGCATATTTGGGAAATGGATGCTTTGCTCACCAGGGAGAAGGGCACAAGCCACACATAGAGATGTATCCAGAAAACACAGATGTGTGAATTGCTGCATGTGATAAGTATGAAGATGCCAGTCAGCATGATTTTCATGGAATCAAGGGGAGTGCAAGAGGAACAACTAGAAAATATTCAGACAATGGAAATATGGTTGAACATTGGGAAATATTTTAGGACTACAAAGGTTTTAAAATTGGGAAATACTTTAGGACTACAAAGGTTTAAAATACAAATATTTTAAGACTACAAAGGTCTTACCCCTTCTTTGTGCCTTTCCCATCTTGTTTTGGCTACAGGAGGTAAGCAAATGACATGGAAACATACATTCCTAATGGTAAGAGATGTATCTGCAGTGTTGGCTTCAACATCAGCATATATTCCTGATTGTTTGTCATGATTCCTGGTAAATTAGCCCTTCTGAGACCCTCTTTCAGTCTCTGAGTGAATTCTTATCAAGCGGCAGGCTATGCCTCTACAGCTCTTTGAGAAAAGTACCTGTGAACCAATAATTCCCTGTCTGGATCTCTGAGTTACATGTCATGGGGCAAAACTGGCTTCCAGCCTGCTCCGTAGGCAACCCAGCAAGCTCAATGGAGCCCAATAAGCCCCCTCCAAATGGTTGTGCTTCCTGATTGGATAGAGAGGCCAAAAGACTGTTATTTAAGGCTTGCAACAGTAGTAGTACAGCCACTGCTTAATGTGAGCTATGCCTGCAGCAGTGCTTCTTGCCCCAGCCACAGGCTCCCTTATCCATTCTGGTTTCTGAGTCCTAGCTCCAACTCCCGGTGACATCCCTGACTAGGACTCTGATTTACCCCTCTGACTTCTGACTGCAGTTCTGATCTTCAGTTTGGCTCCTAATTCCTGCTTTACCCTTGTGCAGGTGCCTGATTACTTGTTGTTGCTTGTTATTACCTGAACTGCAACCACAACCACCAGGCAAGATCCTGCTCCACCTCCTAGGTAAGCCTCACATTACATCCCTCTGGCTGCTAGCCAGATTTCTGAGGAGGCCAGCTGGCTTGGCACCTGCACAAGTTTCCCACAGGGAGCCTTCAGTCAGTAGCAGTATGCAGTAATACATCAGCAGCTTCTCCAGAACAAAGTATGATTTATTATTTATTTTATCCCTCCTCAAGGATATAAACTTAACTACTGTGTTTGAGAGGAAGTCCATTTTCTTGGTCACTGCTTTATCTTTCCTGACTAGTTTTGTTACCAGTCCCTTTCATCTAACTGTGCATTCAGGAACGGTAATATCACCAGGGTACACTGAGAGGCATATAATAGTTATAAAATTATAAATGTTTCCTACTTCACCATGGCCTAATCATTTAAAGACAATGTTTATTTCCTTCCAACCAAATTAGCTGAAATCTGTGAATGAAGTCAAGCAATAGCCAATTTTATAGAGCAGTGTGATTTAATGGATGGATTTTAGGGATGGAAGCAAGCAGGTCCTGAGTTCTAGTTGTAACCCTTCTGCCAGGTGAAGCCAGCAGCAGCCAGAGCAGGGTTCAATATCTAGGGGTACCTCTCTATCCATCCAACACAGAACTGGCTCGAGCCCCTACTCAGTAACTAGGAAATTCACACACCACCCTTGGGCACCTCTGGGAGGCAATGCTTCCCCACTCACAAGCACAGAGTCTGAGTTTAGAAAAGAAACTTTGAATAAAAGGGAAGGAAGTAACTTGACATTAATGTGGGAAAACACCACAGAGTTCAAAACCATGAGTAAAAGTCCTGTCCAAGTAGATTGGGCAATGTCCTTTTTCTCTCAGGTTTTTAAGTCCAGCAATGTAAATGTCCCCTTCACACACCCAACCTTTCTCTGCACCCCACTCACAGTTGCTGCCCTTGGTCAGGGCAAACATAGTCTTTAGAGATGCATCTGCAGAGTTTGCCTCCCATCCTGAGTTGGGGGTGGGGAGTGGGGGGGAGAGGTAAAGAAGCATCTTACTTGTCATCAGCCTGCTCACTGCTCTCTGCTGGCCACTCATCATGCCAACACCATCCTCTGGCTGCTTGTCATGCCACCTCTGCTCTGCTGGCCACTTGTGCTGGTGCTTCTCTGCTGGCTGCTCATCACGCTACCATCGCCCTGCCACCCACCCACTGCTCCTGCTGGTCACCCTGCTGGCTGTCTGCTGCTCCTGACAGCTGCCTTGCCAGCAGCTTGTTTGCTGCTGCTCCCTCTGGTTCACCAGCCAACCACTCGCTGCTTCTGCCAGCTTGTGATGGATTTGGTTCTAGGCAAAAACCAGTGATTTCAGCTCTTGGCCCAAAGCACAGTCCAGCCACAAGAAATTTCAGCATCCTCTGCAGTAAATTTAAAATAATAAAAGAGACTCCTTGTGGTGCCTATTTTAGCTGTATCATTGAAACAGTGGGGTACAACAGGTTGAATCAGTCATGTATCCTGCTGATTCAGAGTCCTGCCCTCCCCACTTAACTTCACAGAGCTCTGGCGGTAGAGCCCTTGTCCATCCAAGTTTTTTTTACGTTGACAGTGTCTCTCTCCTTTTGAACTGGGTTAAACAGAGTGTGGCTTTTCTGTACTCCCACAATAATTACAAGTATTGGTGATCATATTTCACATAGGGTTACCAGATGGTTTCAAAAAAATACCGGACACATTTGATCTCAGATCGGGGGGGGGGAGGGGCCAGGGGAGACGACAGACCAGCCGGGAGAGGAGCGGGGCTGGCCGGGAGGACGTTGTGGGGAATGGGGCTGGCCGGGGGGGAGCGGGCCTGGCCAGGGGGGAACCAGACAGCAGGGAGCGGGGCAGGCCAGGAGGGGGTCGGGGGGAGCAGGGCTGGCCGGGGGAAGGGGGAAGCGGGGGGGAAACTGGCCGGCAGAGAGCGGGGCTGGCCCGGGCGCATGCAGATCCCGGGGTGCTGCCCGTCCTGCGCATGGTCCCGACAGGGCGCATGGGCGAGTCCGGCCCCAGGGATTCCATCCCGCCCCAGCTCTGCCCCCATCCTCTCTACTGTGTAGTTGCATACTGCCTGGCTGGTAGACATGCTCACGCAGTGTGAGCATATCTATTAGCCAGGCAGTACGCAACTACGTACTGATACTCACGATAATAATAAAACTTACTTAATTAGAAAATACCGGACATTTATATGTCTGGTATTTTCTCAATTAGTTTCCCGGACAGAAAGCTCAAATACCGGACTGTCCAGTTCAAAACTGGACACCTGGCAACTCTAATTTCACAATTCCTGCATGTAGTGTTATATACTTTATGTGTTATCATACTTTGTGATCCAACACCAGCCAAGTTGATTACAATGAGAAAAACACTGCTCCATCAGCTGAATATTTAACAAAACTAAACAAAAGCAAAAGTAAACAGTATTTACGTAGATACATCCAGGGTCTCTCCTCACTTCTAGCTGTAAGGGACACTTCCTTCAGATCCTGCTTACATCATCTATATTCTGTCATTGTCTCACTTTATGACCGAGTGTGTATTATCCCATCCATAAAATGGGTTCATAATACTTACCTGCCTACCTCACAGGCATGTAATGAGGATGTGTGCAAAGTGCACTGATACTGTAAAAAATATTATTCTAAATAGTCAAGCACTTTAGAGAATAATTCCAATGCTGCACTGACACGCTACAGTATGCATTCTGCCTGATAAAATGGACATATTTCAGGACCATCTGGGCAGGATGACACTAACCCATTCAGATATCTGAGTCTATGAAAAGAGAAAGAAATCAGGATGGAAGGCACTGTGGATTGCCAAGTTCAAGATACATTTGTACAGTGCTTTGAAAATATAAAGTGCTATGTAATTTCTAAGTACAGTTAGGAATTAATGTGTGATATAAATTGATACACTGTAGCTATGAAACAGCTTGTAGAAGGCAGAGTAAATAGATAAAGCCAATGTTAAATGTACTGAAATGTAACTAACTGGTAAAGCCCTGATGAAAGTGGCAATGTAAATTAGTACTTTAATTACGTCAGAGTAATTTAAAGTACAAAAGACTATTCTCTGAGTCTGCAACTAACAAACTTCAATCATTGCTATAAACATAGACTGCTGATAATATGAACTCTAGCAGAAGCCTTAAACACATTACTATAGAACTTTGTTATGTCGGTATTTGGAAAGTAGATCATATGAAGCTTGAATTATTAATTGTAACAACTTAACTAATGAAAATTGAGTAAGTGAGTATACAGTTGCCGTGCACAGGTGAAAATTGCTCAGTGTCAGTAGAAAAGTATCTATATAAAACACTCATTATGGCTGTCATGTAATTATTTTTTTATTTCTGCAACACACTTTCAACTGTTATCTCTTCTAGCATTTAAACCAATTGTAGCATATTTTAACCCCAAATCCAAAGGTTTCAGTGATCTACAACTCAATATAAAGGGACTGCTGAGGTGAAAATAGGGAAAATGTACGTTAGAAAATGTAACTGAATGGTTAAGTGAAGAGATTAAAAAGACTTGGACTTTTCAGCTTAGAAAAGAGGAGACTAAGGGGGATATGAGAGAGGTCTATAAAATCATGACTGGCATGGAAAAAGTGAATAAGGAAAAGTTATTTACTTATTTCCACAATATAAGAACTAGGAGTCAAAAAGTGAAATTAATAGGCAGCAGATTTAAAAGGAACAAAAGGAAGTTTTTCTTCACTCAGCGCAGTCAACATGTGGAACTCCTTGCCAGAGTATGTTGTGAGGGCTAGAACTTTAACGGGGTTCAAAAAAGAGCGAGATAGATTTATGGAGGTTATGGTCAACAATGGCTATTAGCTAGGATGGGTAGGAATGGTGTCCCTAGCCTCTGTTTGTCTGGAAATGGATGACAGGAGAGGGATCATGTGATGATTAGCTGTTGTGTTCCCTCCCTCTGGGGCATCTGGTATTGGTCACTGTCAACAAACAGGATACTGGGCTGGATGGACCTTTGGTCTGACCCAATATGGCCGTTCTTATGTTAAACCATGACAGTGGTTCAGCTGCAGCATAATAGTGCTTCACTGTAGAACAGACACTTGCTATGGTGACGGGTGAGCTTCTCCCTTTATTGTAGTTAATCCAGCAAGAGGACATGGGGGTGTCAGGGTGAGGACTCAGTTTCAAGTCTTTTGTAGGAACCTGGTCTCTGTCTGGGCTCCTGGACAGAGGGGGAAGACATAATCAAGTTGCATGTACTGTTTTGCCAACCCCAAGAGATCAAAACTCATAAATCAGTCCCTTGCCCCTTAAAAAGAGAATGGCTTCTTTATCTCACAGATAAACCTACACTTTGGGATATTTTGACTTGGCATTTAGTGTTTGAGGTCTTTGGCTGAACTTGGGGCATGTTTTCTAGATTTTCTCCACAAACCATGAGACCAAAAGTCTTCCTTTAAAAAAAACCAAAAAGAAACCTGGGAATCTCTTCTAATACCATGCACCAACAAACAGACATAATGTACTAAGTCAGAGCAATCAGAGTTGATATTGGTGCCATGAGACATCAGGTAAACTTTACAGATCTGGCTTAATTCTAATAATGTGGCAGGGGCTTTCAGGGAAAAAAAAGCTCCAATTATCAGGAGGCTTGTGATCAAATCAGGGAAGTTGGCATCAGTAATATCTAGTCAGTTTCACAAAATGAGTTGTTAGTTTCACAGCTTGCATCTATGGATGGGATGGCTCTGTGCACACCTCCCCCAGGCCACAGGGATGTGCTAGCAGCAGCATGGAGCTAGCAGCAGGAAGCCACTCTAGCCCTGCTGCACTGGCGGATCTGGCAGGTTTTAAATTACCCAGAAGTGGCAGACCACACCAGGGGATGCATATGGGGGAGCATGTGAACCAGCAGGAGGGGCCAGGAGATATGCAGGGGGGCACAGCAGGGTGCCTGCTGGCCCACTAGGAGGATTTGAGGACTGGCACTGGCCCTGAGGTAAATTAAGTTTGAGACCCCTGATTATTATAAAGGAGGGTGTGGTGGTGTATGTATTCCCCATAACTGGGGAGACCACATTCCAGGGTGCAGACATTGCCTCCTCGGCCACAAGGTAGTTGGCCATCTCTATAATCCATGAAACTTCACCAGTCTCCAGGTAACCCCAAGTCCATAAGTGGCCCTGCTCGCCAGGCAGTGTGGCCCAATGGCCAGAGTCAGTACATAGCCCTCAGTGCAGGGTAGTATGGCTTACTAGCCAGAATCAGTAAATGAACCCCAGTCCAGGGCAGTATGGCCCACTAGCCAGAGTTCATGAATAGCCCTCAATTCAGGGCAGTATGGCCTACTGGCCAGGTCAGTAAATAGCAGCTCTCCATTCAGGGTAATATGGCCTACAGGCCAGAGTCAGTAAATAGTAGCCCACAGTTCAGGGTAGTATGGCCTACTGGTCAGAGTCAGTTCAGTCAGGAGCTAATGCCCTAGTAGGGGGACCCGGGCCCCTTCTGCTCCACCGGGTCCCAACCCAGGGCCCTGTGAGCAGCAGCATGGTCTGCCACTTCCCCCGTAGGGAATCCAGCAGAAACACGCCGAGGATACCTGGGTGGAAGAGGCTGCTCTAGCACACACCCTGGGTTACTTCCTGCCGCTTTGGTTGGATCAACATCCCACATGGTAGCTGGGTCTTCCAGCTCTCTGGCAGCTGCTTCTCCCTAGAACTCCACGGGGGTTGCGTTATGGCTGTCTCCCGGATCTCTGGTTCCCACCGTTGGGGTTACTAACTACAGCAGTTCACGAGCTCCGGTAGGAGGTCCTACTCCTTCACTGGTCAGGCCAGACAGAGCTGTTCTGCTGTCCTTTGTGCTGCCTCAGCATTTGGAGCATGCCCAGTCTGGGTGGAGGAGCAGGACTTACTCTGCCCATAGTCTTAGCCCCGCCTGCTTTAGTGCAGGGTATGCACTCCCCATCACAGAGGGCCATGTAAATCTAAGTAGAACCTTGTGTAGGACACATTCTACATATTGTAATAAGACTTAACATCACCAATATTAATTTATATTTTAAATTTACTTGTTTCAGAGGTATTTAAACAGCTTGTTTTTCTGTACCGTATTGTCTATTTACATACTTTTGTAAATTAAAATGATGTAACCATGACAAAACACTAATGAATCAGCTGTGGGCCTTATGGAACGCTCTGGTGGCCTGTGTATGGCCCATGGGCCATAGGTTGGGCACTCCTGACCTAACCTTTTAGTGTAGACCTGCTCTTTAGTCTTTCTTGTATGTTAACTGGCTAGGTGACTAAACATAAAACATGACACATTTTTCAAACTATCCAAAGAAAAATTATGGAACTAACAAGGCACCTGTTCAATTTCACTGTACAAGCACAACTCTTTTAGTTACACCTTAGATCTTTCATTGGTAAACTATTCATCTAAATGGTAAGGGCTTAAGGGTAAGTATGTTGTCTTTACACCAGTCTGTAAAATCTTTAGCATACTATGGCATTATAATATAAATTAACAATAATGTTTCAAATTTACTTACATAGCACTTTTACCATTGATCTTAAAGGATCATTGTCCCTGTTTAACAGTTAGGAAAACAAATACAGAGGTCTTAATTGATTTGTCAGAAGTCACATAGCAAGTCGGTGGGAGAGACACAGAACTCATGTCTCCTGGTTCCCTATAAAAACAATACCATAACAATAATGCAAATGACAACTACTTTGAGATTCCCTGCCTTCCTCCCTCATCTACCTTTATGCTACCGAAAGGAGTAGGAGAAATTGAGGCTTCAGAAAGAGGAGGAACGCAATACACTTGAAAGAGTTGCAGTTCATTGAGGTTAGATATTAATGCTATCTAACCCACTGAAATCCAAGGTTCCTGACTTTCTATGGTGCCAAGCATTGGTTTCCATTCATGGAAAGTCATTAAATAGGCTTCAAAAAGCTGCCTGTTGGGATACATCTACATTTCAGTAAGAAATGGGCGGCAGCAAACCTCAGAGCCTGGGTCAACTGACTTGGGTTTGAGAGGAGAGGGTTAAAAATTGCAGTGCAGACATTTGGGTTTGGGTTTGAGCTGGAGCTCAGGTTCTGCAACCCTCCCCTTTTGAGGGGTTTCAGAGCGGAGCTCCAGCCCAAACCTGAACATCTACACTGCTATTTTTTGCCCTGTAATGTAAGCCTGAGTCAGCTGTCCCAGGCTCTGAGACTTGCTGCAGTGGGATTTTTATTGCCATGTGAACATGCCCTTGCTGTCTCCTGGTGATCACAGAACAAATAACCCAGCAATGAGTAGGTTATTGTTAGAACCAAGGTGAAGAAATAGAAAATCAAATGGGGAACCAACACTAACAAGCTAAAATTAAAATAGATTTTTTTAGACCAAAATTGCTCCCCAGCTCATTGTGATCTTCAATATTTATTGTTCTAAAAATATTGTAAGATCAGTGACACCTCCATTTTAATGTGAACAAATATATGTGACCTCACATATGCTGTGGTAACCAGACAATTTGTATGCAGTTGCTGAGGCACAAACGTTTACCTGCTTTCATACCTTTATGAATAAGATGTTCCAGCACATCACAGTGACCATATTCAGCAGCAACTCCTAATGGCGTTACCCCATAACCATCTTTCAAGTGTACATTTCCTCCATTCTTCAGAAGTAGAGAAACAATCTCTTTGCAGCCTTGTTTTGCAGCTTCGTGCATTGCTGACCAGCGTTTTACGCATGGCTGGTGGATGCGACAGTTGTATTTAATCAGCGTCAATACCATTTCGTAAGAGCCCTGTCTCACAGCTTGAAAATATTGAAAAAGAAGAAAAAAGAGACAGAGAGATCTTGTTACACATGCCAAAAGAGGAATTGTCAGGCTTACATTTTTTTTCAGTGTTTAGAGAAAAGTAAGCTGGTCAGCTGGCCTTCTATTCAACACTATGTTGATATAAATTCACTACTTAACTAGTTTGCCCATTCTTCTTTCCAGCTTGGATCTAGTGTATAACATGCACTACCATTTGTCACAGTTGAATAAGGCCCCTTACTTTTAATGCTAAAGAATATTCGTCAGTGTTCCCCCAGTGTTCCAACTGTATCCAACTTAAGTCAGTTTCTAATGTTAATGTCTAAACTGATGTTTGCTGGACGTTGCTAGGCAAGATAATACTGACATCTGTTAGACTTAAAGGCCAAATCTGGACTTAAAGGCCAAATCTGGATCCAACTGTGAAATGTGAAATGTGAAATTTTAATGGACAACTAAGCAACTCAAGACCAGCACAACTTACCTATCTATGCAAAACTTTTCTATTCATGCACATTTTGCTACCCAGATCAAGAGTGATTAGATTTTAACATTTAACAGTAATATTGCTACTTTTATTTTCATATGGTTCTAGACTTCTTTGTGCTTTGTTTTGACTTTCACATTTAGTATGAGTTTGGTAGTATATCTTTAATCTGTAATGGAACTTTCATTGATTTCACCAAGATTCTTGCTTTCAAGGGATAGCATGATTTTCATCCTGAATTTTTGGACAAATCTTCATTATTCTGTGAAACTCCAAGGCCTCAGCAATAATAACCTGTCATAAATGTTTGAATACATTTACAAGATTCCCCATCAAAAACATTCTTGGTGATTATTTAGTTTCAGCTGATCTCTATTCTGTGATAATGATAATAACAGGATTTTATGGAATGCACCTAACTTGAGAGTTCTCTAATCTGTAGTTCTCTTGGGGCTTGTCTACACTACAGAGAAGATCAACGCTGCCACAGTCGATCTTCCAGGGTTCAAATTAATGGGTCTAGTAAAGACCCGCTAATTCAAACTGAGAGGATGCTTCCATTGGCATTGGTAGTCCTGCTCCTCATGAGGAATAAGGAAAGTCGATGGGAACGTGTGCTTTCATCAACCTCCCACTGTGTGAATAGTGCCAAAATGCAATTTAAGATACTCGGACTCCAGCTATGTAATTAACGAAGCTAGAATTGTGTATCTTGACTTTCCCCTTTAGTATAGAGCTGGCCTTATAGAGTAAGTTCAGGAGTCATTAAGTTAAATTAAAAGCAATACTGAGGTTCTTTCTATATTGAATGGTAAGTGCTTGATGATGCTCTCAATGACTTCACTGGGACTAGCACTGAACCGTAAGGTGCAGAGCACCCTACATGCCCATGGACTCAATTCCAAATGACAACAGCCTCATAGTGTAAGAAAACTTCACAGGCAAAATTCCACCTTTCAAAAAATCATAAGTAGAAATTTCCAGGAGAGTAAATTTAATGGGGAAGAAAAAATTTTTTTCTTGTATTCATCAAACAGCAATGGCTATAAATATCTTACCTTAAAAGTACTATGGATTTGCAATTACTGTACTGTAATACAAAGTAATACATTCTAAAGAAACTTTTACAGATCTTTTGTGACTCAGGCCTTAACATTTTAATACACTAATTGCTTCATTGGGTATTCTTGGGGGTTAGATTTGGTAAAAGTTAATACCCATCAAATGTAACATTTTAACAAGTCTAATTATATTTCAGTATGTATGATGAGGGGAATGTATTAATTTTACGGAATGATTTTCTTCATAAGACCTTGGGTACTTTCATTTTTAACAACAGCTAGAAGCTTGTGAACCTAAATTACTAATATATGGTAACACTTATTTAAATATATCAGTAGAAAAAGTTCCAAAAGAATAATCTGTCTTTGAACTGAATTTTCACTTACTAATTTAGTTGCACATCATTTCCCACACATTTTGCTGAAAGTGAAAATAACTAACTACTTCTGACAAAGTCAGCCTATAAATATAATAAAATTACACATATATATTCTCCAGTAGGCCATCCCCAGTCACAGACAATTACTTGTAAAACATCCAAGGTGATAAGCATTTGCTTAACGGATAGTAATGTTGACTAGTCAATTCTCCCCCTTTGCTGCCTCTATGAAATAGAGGCAGCAAAGGGGGGGGAGGGACATTTCAAAGTGGCAGCGCTACAGGGCGGCGCTGCCACTTTGAAACCCCAAGGAGGCAGCTGCACAGCTGATCCTGGGATCAGCTGTGCGGTGGGCTGCCCCTTTAAAACACTGCCTCTGCAGGATTTAAAGGGGCAGCCCTGGAGCCCGGGGTCAGCTGGGAATTCCTAATTGATCCCGGGCTCCCCGCGACATTTCCCCAGGACCCAGGATCAACTAGGGAGTCCTCAGCTGACCCCGGGTTTCCAGGGAAGTGCCGCATGGAATCCAGGGTCAGCTGGGGACTCCGCTGCCTCCCCTCTGAATCACATGGGCTCCCCTGCCTCCCCTCTGAATCGTGTGGATGGGCAGTTTCAAAGGGGCAGCCACCGCACAGCTGATAAGCTGTGCAGCCACTGCCCCCTTGAAGCTACTGCCTCCACACTATTCAAAAGGGCAAGAAAGCCCATAGCATGGAGCCCAGGGTCAGTGCGGGACTGTGAGTCCCCCACTGACCCCAGCCTCCATGGCTTTGAAATGCACAAGAGCCCCCGCTGGGGACTCTTGTTCATTTCAAAGCAGGCACCTGTGTGCAGCCCGGAGTCAGTGGGACTTCCCGCTGGCCCTGGGCTGTATGCAGAATTCTGCATTCCTGCTTTGAAATGTACAAGAGCCTACTGGGGCTCTTGTATATTTCAAAGGAGGAATGCGGAAGTGCCTATTGATTAGTCAATGGAAATTCCATCAACTAGTCGACTAGTCAATTTACCACATTGTAACATCCTTAGTCTTTACTAGACCTGCTAAATTGAACTCCAGAAGATCAATCTCTGGCACTTAAGTATAGATGTAGCCTCATCTGGGCAGTGAACTTGGAGGACAAGACCACCCCTGGGGGAGTGCAAGGTTCAGGACAACTCAACTCCCACTGGCTTGGAAGGGGATGTAGGGCCTAGGACAAATCAGCCCCCCTGCCCACTTGATGACCCCTCTCTACATTGGTGATTAGATGGCAGGAGGGATCCAGCCTGGTGCTGGGCTGATTGCTGCTGCTATATGAGCCTATTGTTGGCCATAGTGCCAGGGTGATTCAGGATTCTGGCTGGGGTGGGGAACTTGCTGCACTGAAATGTGGGTAGCCTAGCTCACCACTGTCTCCACCAACTTCTAATAAGCTAGCAGGCCTTTAGGAAGTGATGGATTCATCTTCCAGGACCAATGGCACTGGCCAATTCCACCAGCCCATGGGGCTTCCCAAAATGTGGGACTGAGAGTGGTTGCCCTGATTTGCCCTTTTTAAGGGATGACTCTTTTGGAGACTGGTGCCATTTGTTCTGTCCACTGAATAAGTTTTTCATATAGCATGAGAGTGGAAATTCCCCAGGATACCTTGGCAATCTCTTGGTAAAAGGTAGTTGGTAAAACTTCTTAGAGACAACTCCTAATTACTTAAAAGCTATTTTGAAGTACTTTTCCTGAATGTACAAATTTATTCCTTCTGTTTAGTCTATAGATCAACTCCTTTTTATAACCATGTTCTTTGTGCTTTCTTAGCCCAAACTCTATTTGTTCAACTTAAGAATGTATTTCATTATTTTTGCCTATATTTTATCTGATATTTATAACTCTATGGACATAAATTGATTACTGTGGGCAGGGGCGGATGAGAGTGCCGCGGGTGCCATGGTACATGCGCGGGGCCTCGGGAAGCACAGGGCCCGGGGCAGCTGCCCTGCTCGCCCTGCCCTAAATCCGCCACTGACTGTGGGAAGAAACCTAACATGAGTGCTTCTGAAACATGCCCCTATAACATCATGCAAGGTCTCCTCCTACACTCACTTCAGTTAGTACCAAAGCTCTCACAGACTTTGACAGTGAGGGATCAGACTCATATGTCTACATGGCAGGATTAGTAGAATTTGAGTTAATGGGCCCTGGATTTGTTAACATAGGGCTTGAGTGCCTATACTCGTTTGTAGCCATAGGTTAGGAATTGTTGAACCATGGATCCAATCTGGGGCTTCAGTTTCTACACTACATTATGCAGAGCTAAATGCAACCTCCATATCTCAGACTTTCTAGCACCCTCTCAAAATACAGTCCCTAAAATCCCTTTGTTCGTGACACGATGGAAAACTTTACTGTTCACCAAATTTGTCTGTCTAGAGCAGTGTTTCTCAAAGTGGTTTCTGAAACCACTTTGAGAAATTTGTTAACTGGCCACTCTGGTGTGTTACTTACTGGAGCCACGGCCACAGAGCTTCACAGCTCCCACTGCCTCAGTTTCGCTGTTTGCAGCCAATGGAAGCTGTGGGGAGTGGTGTAGGCCGGGATGCTACTTCCCGCAGCTCCCCTTGGCTGCAAATGGTGAAATGGAGTCAACAGGAGCAGTGAGGCTCCATGGGCACGGTTCTGATAAGTAAACACACCAGAGTGGCCAGTTAACAGGTTTTTCAAAGTGGTTTCGCAGACCACTTTGAGAAACACTGGTCTAGAGAACAAAGAAAGTTGTAGCATGGGATTGTGGAATACTTCTTGTAGATACACCACTCATGCAGGATCCTAAGACCCTGAGTCTGAGCGCTGCATCAGCACAATTTTGTGGTGATGGAAGGGGGGTTAGAGTTGAGCTTTAGTTCGAATGCGGGGCATATGCTGCAGTGTAGACATGCCCATAGGGACCAGAAAGTCAACAATTAACTCTGAAAACTTACTAAATTAACACAGGTTTGTTATGGTTGGCTTGGGGGAAGACAGAAGCTGGACACAACAGTTTAAAACACTGAAAACTCTGCGAGTTACACTGATTTAACTAATAGAAGGAAGCCATTACCAATGAGAAGGGGAGTTTCTCCTTTATTGTTTGTGGTATTAGGCCAAACTCCCTTTTCCAATAAAGTTCTTACATTTCCAACAAGACCAGCTTTTGCTGCCAAAGTTAATGGTGTTTCTCCATCGCATGTTTTGTATTCCCACATCGATTTATAAGATGCTACAGTTCAGGAAGTAGAAAATAAAACACAAAATTAAAATGACAGACATTTAGGATATAACACAAATACCATGTTGATAAATATCTGCATGAAAATTAATTTAAACTCTTATGTGAATAATTGTACTTTTGTAAACAAAGTCATTCAAAATGGACCAACTTCTCTGCTGGTGTACATTGTTGCAGCTTCACTGAAGTTAACAGAGCTATGTCAATTTACACCAGAAGAGAATTTGGCCCATATAACTGACCAAGCCATGCAACAGAGGAGAGTTTTCTCATACATTTTGAAGTTATTGATTCTATTCTTGTCTGTCTATTGCTCCTTGGTTTTTTTTCACAATCATGTCTTGTATCTTTCCAGTCTCATAGCCCTCTGGGGTGTCTTGAGCTCACTCACCATCCAAAATTATTTCAAGTATTTGCTGAATTGGCTGAGCTGCAGCCTCATGAAGTGGGAACCAGCCTCTTTCATCAGCTTCATCCAAAGCATATTTATGTTTCACATCGTTCTGAAGATCTAATATTTGGCCTGAAATAAAATATAGTGCATATGTGAAAAAATAGGACAATCTAAGTGCTTTACAAAATTAATATTTTATTTCAATATTTGTACCTTGTCTTATGGCTGCTACAAGTTTCCTATTTTGATTACTGGGTGGTACAAATCTGTTGAAGGGATGAGAAATGATATCAAGTATACATAATATAGATATATTACATTAAAACATAATTTTTAGTGGTTTTAATCATCTGTTTCCATTGGTTTCAATTTTAGGTTTATATAATCTCAGCTACAAATCTTGATTCACCATGTGACCTGGCAGAATACTCAGGAATGTTATACAGGGTGAGAATTTGAAGTTATAGACTTGGACCCCAGGCTTCAGGCCAAAGATGACCCAGGCCTGCTGATAGTAGGGTTGGGAGCAGAATGAGGGCAGCAGGCTTCAGCAGTGTTACTGAGCATGCTTATCCATGTGAGCATGCCCAGCACAAGCCAAGCAGCAAATCTGGGGAGAAGGGCACATGATCCTATATAGCCCACTCATCCATTGCCAAGGCTCATCCTCATGCAAGTTATAGACATAACCAAACAGAGCTGTGCTTAGACCTATTCAGAGCAGAGCTCCATGATACCATGGTAAAAATGCCAGTGGCTGCCAGGACCCTGAGATATTATGACGAGTACAGCAGCATAAGAGTGGGAATCAGCCAAATCATAGATGGAAATGGACAGTGGCACCAGTCACAGGCTCAGTAAAAAAATAGGCTCTCTTGCAGTGAGAGCCACAGACAGGCCCTTACTTACATAGAGTTCCAGCAATCCCATTATAGGATTGGAGTCATACATTGAATTAGATGGTTAACACCTATCTGTCTTCATCCTCATTTTCAAATACTGTACAGCATTTTACAAAAACTTCTTCAACTTATAGTGATCAGAAACATATGGTGGCCATACAATTTCCATTAAAGCCAAGTTTTGTTTCAAAAATAGAGGTAGCTAACAGGTAATATTTTCAAAATCATCTTAGTGACATAGAAATTGAAGACCCATTTTCTAGAATAATGTAAGTATTTATGTGCCAAAGTCTCATTGAAAGCCCATGGGACCTGTGGGCTCTTAAATTATTTAGGCACTTTTGAAAATGTTACTCAACATCTATAACTGAAATACTACCTCCATGTTATGTCTGAAGGTAGTTGGCTCAAACAGAAAACAACCTATGCTAATAAGTATGTTAATTATTTAAAAAAATACTAAATATGCCTTTAATGCAAAACTCAGTAGTTTTGTTTTTCACAGTTAAAAACATGTAACTGTACTACAGTTCTAACACTTTTGCTGTATCCAACCCTACATTTCATCTGTAAGAGTAATTCCCATTGACTTCAGTGAGCATTTTGGGAGTGGAAGTGCTATGAGATCAGATAGTTAAATACAATTTCTTGAGTTACTATAATTGGGTGAAATTTTGGCAGGCATTGCACAAAAAATCCATGGCGAGTCATGAGACAGTGTCTTCCTGTATTGTGGCTCTTCCCAATGTGTGGTACAGGTCATTCTGCGAGACCTCTGCTGTGAGGTGGAATCTATGAATCAGAGGTGTGTTCTGCATGTTTGGGTTTATGTCCAATACTCTTGCACAGAGCTTTTTTTACCCCCCCCCCCCCACCTACACAGACATGTATTTTGCCTTGGGTTTCTCAGCTCTAGATTCTGGAGGCTCATTAAAGACACAACCCTGAAATCAATGGGATTACTCACATCCACAAAGGTAGTCATATGCATGAATCTTTGTTCCATCCAGGCCTAAAGTTTCTTTTACAAAATATACATGTGTCAGTGTGGCTACTATGTCATTTTCTGCACACTGGCCAGAATTCTCCCCAGAAAGCCTTTTAAATGTGGTTATAACAACAGAATACTCAGGATAATGTCTACATTGTAATATAATCCCATGCTTTGAATTCAGACTCAAGTCTACCCTCCTTCCATCAAGCCACACTAATCCCAGGGCCCAGACCCATGCCCACATCAGGGTGGAGAGTCTGAGCCTGAGTCACTCAGGGTTCAAGTGCACTGCACTTGTGCTCTGGAAATCCACCCAAAGTATTCTACAGTCCCACGGATGATTTTCTTTGTCCTCTGGCCAGACAAGTTTGGTGGACAGTCATGTTTTCTTATGATTGCACTACACAGAAAGGGCTAGAGCAATCACATTTTGAGAGGGAGTTAGGAAGTCTGGTGTGTGGGTGACTTGACTTGGACCTGAACAATGCAATGTAGATGCTGGTGTCCAGGGTTGGTCCCCATGGTTCAACAATTCCTAATCTGGGATTACAAATGAGGCCTGGTCTACATTGGAAGTTTAGGTCGAATTTAGCTGTATTAGGTCAAATTTCTAAACAGGGAGTCCACACCACCATGCCCATTCCATCAAAATTAAGGGTCATTAAAGTCAATTTCAGTACTCCACCTATTCACAAGGAGTAAAGTTAAATTAGACCTTGCATGGTTGACTTCTTAAGCTGTGTGGTGTCATGGGCATGGAAGCAATGCTTATGAACAAACAGTTGTGCTGGACTAGTCATGTTATGAGGATGGATGATACAAGGAAACCAAAGATGGTCTTCTATGGCCAGCTTGCTCATGGAAAGTGCTCTATTGGTAGTCAGTATAAGCGCTATAAAGACATATTAAAGGCCAATATGAAGTCATGTGGCATATCTCCCAATGATCTGGACATCTAGTTCAGGACAGATTGTCCTGGCGACAAACCATTGTACAGGCTCCTAATTGCTTTGAGAATCAGCGTATCCAGGCACTGCAGGAAAAGCACAGGATCTGAAAAGAACATACAGTGCCTGCAGTTGGCAGCTTTTTATGTGACATCTATAATTGGCTCTGCTGATCAAGGATTGGTTTAGTCGCTCACCAACGGCGTCATAGAAGATGAGATCTGTCGATCGATGGCTCAGTCCAAGAAGCAGATGCAGTGCTGTGAAAGTCGAAGTTCTTGGCCTCTGAGAGGTATCCCATAGTGCTCCATGGTGGCCACTCGGGACAGGACTTTCAACTCTGCTGCTCTCCAGGGGTGTGTCTAGACTACAGGATTTTTTCAAAAAAAGTGGCCTTTTTTCAAAAAAACTTCCCCTGCATCTAGACTCTTGCTGCATTCTTTTGAAAATAAATCGAAAGAACACTGCAGTTTTTTCGACCGCGGAAAACCTCATTTTACGAGGAATAACAACTTTTTTTGAAAGTGCTCTTTCAAAAAAAGGCGCTATATAATGCAAACTGTGCTTTTTCGAAAGAGAGCATCTGGACTGCCTGAATGCTCTCTTTCGAAAAAGCGGTTTGCTTTTTCAAAAGTACTGGTTGTAGTCCAGACATTCTTTTCGAAAGAGGCTTTTTCGAAAGTATCTTTAGAAAAAGCCTCTTTTGAAAGAGGCTTGCAGTCTAGACGTAGCTCAGGTGAACAGGAAAAGCCCCGGGAAAACTACAGACAGCACACCTGAGCAGCACACCTGACCATGAGTTCCCAGTGTCACAGATGAGCACCAGCATGGATCATACAGGAGATCCTGGACCTCATTGCTGTGTGGGGAGATGAATCTGTTCTCACAGCACTATGAATCAGCAAAAGAAAAACTTATCTCTACGCTAAGATCGCAAAAGGAATGGAAGAAAAAGGATATGCCAGGGATACCCAGCAGTGCCATGTGAAAATAAAGGAGCTGAGACAGTCATACCAAAAGACAAATGAGGCAAATGGACAGTTTGGATCATCACTGCAAACATGCTGCTTCCATGACCAGCTGCATGAGATCCTAGTGGGTTAATCAACCAGCTTCCCTAGTCAGTCCATGGATTCCTCTCAAGATACTCCCCTGGCAGCCTTGGGCAGTAGCACGAAGGACTGCACGGATGAGGGAGAGGGATAGGAGGAGAAGGAGGAGGAAAAGAATCGTAAGCAGGCAAACAGGGCTACCGATGTCACCAACAGCGAGGACCTTTTGATAACGTTGAAGACAATCCCCTCCTCCCAGGATGTCTTGCAGGCAGGTACTGATTCCACAGAGAGCACTTCTGGTGAGTTCACATTTTTTATCATGCAACAAGTAGCTTAAGGCAATTGGGTGTGATCTGTGCCAGCCACGGTTACTACACAGCAGGAAGACCCCAGAACAGCTTGTTAAGGTGTCTGGAGATGGCGTGGGAATCCTCCTTGACCATCTCCATAAAGCTGTCATAAAGGAACTCTTTAATCCTTCTCACAAGGTTTCTGGGAAGGCCTTTCTTATTCCATCTTCCATGGTAGGATACCTTTCTATGCCACGCCAGCAGTAAGTGGTCTGGCATCATTGCAGCAGAAAGCATTGTAGCATAAGGCCCAGATTTCTGGCCAAAATCTGTCACCATCTGCTCCCTATCACTCTGTGTGATTTGAAGACTGATATCTTGCATGGCAATCTGGATGAAGCAGGGGAAGAAATTAGCTGATGGCTCTGCAGCAAAACTCCATTTGCTTGTCTTCAGTGAAGCATGGCTTGAGACCCTGCACTGCCCCCATTTCCCCCACAGGATTGAGTCCTGGCCTGTTCCTTATCATGCTCCCCTACTCCCCAGCTGCTCCCCTAAGAAGTCTGTGCATATTGGTCACTTAAAAGCATAACTGTGGCCTTGTACATAACACATTTCCATTGTCTTAAGACAGACCTCCCTTTTATGATAACAGATTAGGTTTTACACTTGATGGTATCTCTTGTAAAGTCTGCCCTTTACTTTTCATTACAGCGGGAACAACAGCAGGAATACTGCACACTCCTCACTGGCTCTGCCAGCTGGCTGGCTGGCACAAATCCATGGGTGACAACAGACTAGGGATGACATGTTCAAGGAGCAAATGCAATTTGCCCATTTGGACAGGGAGAGATTAAGGGAGTGGAGGAATACGCTGCTGCTGGCGGTGTGAGTGGAGCATGAGCACAGGAGAGTGTGCTGAGAGCTGGAAGTGAAGAACCAGGAGAGTCTTGATGACCATGCAGATGTGATGTGATGAACCACATGGTGACCTTCTAGGACAGCTACATGCGCAGACACCCTCTCCAGCCCCTGCAGAACCACATTCCCTCCTCACCAAGTTCCATAGCCCCCTCTCCCAGTGACCCTGCAGTGTGGGGGAAGAGAGGAGTAAAGGGCAGCCTCACACTCAACCCCCAGGGATGCGTTCTAAAGCAAAGGCTGTGCTTCTCACCTGTGATCAATTCCCTCACAAAACTCCCACCTCCTGCTGTGTTCCCTAAATAAAAATGCATCATTTCTGAACAACAGACTCTTTATGCTTGTGTTGAAGGCGGGAAGGCGGTGTCAGGCAAGCACACTGAATTCATGAACGCCTCATTAAGAGCAAAGTGCATGACTCTCAAATTGCTGTCTGACCAGTCAGAAAGATGTCTTTCAAAGCCTCTCTGATTTTCAGTGACCCTCCCTGTGCTCTCCTTATTACCCTGGGGTCTGGCTACTCATAATTAATGGCCAGGCACTGTGCCTTGACTCTCCCATCCTGCCATATAACTTTCCCACTTACTCTCACAAATATTATAGCACACACAGCAGGCTGCCACACCAATGGGAATGTTGCTGTCACTGAGGTCTAACATAGTCTGTAGACTGCATAACATTCCCTTTAAATGTCCCAAAACACATTGTACCACCATTCTGCAGTTGCTCAGTCTGTAGGTGAACTGCTCCTTACTGCAGTCCTGGCTGCCAGTGTACGGTTTCATGATCCATAGGAGCAAGTTGTAGACTGGGTCTCCAAGGATCACTATTGGCATTTCAATGTCTCTAATGGTAATTTTCTGGTCTGTGAAGAAAGTTACAGCTTGCAGCTTTCTGAAGAGGCAGGTGTTCCTAAAGATATGCGTGTCATGCACCTTTCTCAACCATCCCACATTGATGTCAGTGAAACAGCCTTCATGATCTACCAGCACCATTAAGAACTACCCCTTGTAGTTTATGTACTCTTTGGCAAGGTGGCTGGTTGCCAAGATATGGTGTGTGTTCTGTCTATTGTCTCACCATAGTTAGGAAACCCCAGAATGGCAAAGTCCTCCACTATGTTCTCCATGTTTCCCAGAATCACTACTCTCCACAGCAGAAAGGTGTTGATTGTCTTGACTATTTGGATCACAACAGTTTCACTGTAGATTTCCCCAACTGATTCCCAACTAACCGGTAGCTATCTGGCATTGCAGACTTCCACAGGGAAATCACCACTCACTTTTCCACTGTCAGAGTGGGTCTCATTCTGGTATTCTTGCATATCAGGGTGGAGGAAAGCAAGTGGCAAACTTCCATGAAAGTGACCTTATGCATGCAAAAGTTTTGCAGTCACAGCTGATCATCCCATAGCTGCATCACTATGAAGTCCCATCAGTATGTGCTTGTCTCACAGCTCCAGAACCGGCATTCCACTGTGTCCAAAAAATTGAATGCCAGAGGCATTTGCCAATCACTCAGAGTCTGTTCATGGCTTCCCAAGATTCTTCCTCATTCTGTCAGACCCTGGAGTCACTCTAGATATACTCCAGCATAAGGCGCACCATGGTTAATATGATTGCCATAATGCATTGATGCTCAACGGGATTCACAATGGTTCCATGCTTACTCTGCTATGGCATCTACATGAATAACCAGGGTAGAAAAGGGCACAAAAAGACTGTTTGCTGTTGCTTTCAAGCTGGGGGGAGGGAGGAAAGGAGTGCATTATTCCTACTGGGGATGCACTACTTTGAATTGCATCAAATTCTTGCGCATATACACCTTTGACTTTACAAAATCGGGTGCTAAAAAAATTGACCTTAATAAATTTGACCTTATCTCTGGACATGCTCTGAGTGTAGATGCTTAAGCACTAGGTTAACAAAGGCAGCATCTGCTAATTTGAGTTTCCTGGGCTTACAATGCAGTGTAGACAAACCGAGTGACTACAAACAAAGCACTGTCCATTTTTTTTTCAAAGAGAGAATTATTTATTAGCATGTAATTAATGAAGAAAGTTATATTGCAATTTGCCATACATAGTCATTTCTTCACACAGTGCCTAGCTGACAAACCGGCAAACACAGATGATAGCCAAACTAAAATTAAAATTAAGAAATATTTAAATATTAAATATTAAGTGTCCAGAACACTTAAAAAACTTGCTATGTTCTCATCACATGTATGTGCTTTCTGACTTACTAAGGTACCTGTCATGGTAATAGGAAGATGTTGATTGACTGGCTTCACCTGATTCTTGAATACTAAGCTGAATTGCATAAGCAGTGAGATGGTCTTCAATAGAGTCCTCATTTTCTTCCATCATCTTATATGAAAAGCTGAACTATTATCAAGAAAGAAAAAAGAAAAATGTACTGTTAGGATCCATATTCTACCACTCATATTTATGGTGAATGATACTTCACTCTAAGGCTTGTATAACATGGCAAATTATTGTGCAGCAGTCTAGAATCTGAGTGCATCATCTTGCAGTACAGTGACATCCTATTTAGACACTACTGCAGGTACATCATAGTTAAGCCCCTTTGTTCTTGGTTTAAACCAATTTTTAACCAAAAATATTCCCGATTTTACAAAAAGCATTATTTTATTTTTTTCCTGATTTTTACTCAAGTTTTGTCAAATATATAATTTTTTTTAAATTCAGAAAGTACAATGCATTGAATGGGATACATTTATTTCAATAATATATTTGTCTGTGTGCATATGAAAAGCTGCCCATTGAAGTAAGGCTATATCTTAGTCTAGACAAGTGGTGGGCACAATAAACAAACAGGCATGCATGCAAGGCCTGAAATGCATACACATCTGAACATATTGATGAATCTCATGCCCACCATGTGCACATTTCAAACTGTTAGAGGATAATGATTTAATGATCTGACATACTACGTGGGAAGAAAACAAAAATCTGTATAAGAATATATTTTCAGAACCCAAGGAAGCATTTGAAGAAAACCAACAACCCAATATAGGAGAAAAAGACAAAGTCGATTGTACGCACTGCAAATGGTGTGGCCTAAGAATTAAATGTAAATATTTATACGCTAATATTTCTAAGTCTACAACAGTAAACAGTTTATTCAAATGAAAAGTTTTATCTGTGGATTAGAAATATATTGTTTTCCTAAACTCAGAGATGGCATTGTGTTTTGAGTTCTGTTTTATTTCTCCAGAAAACTGGTGAATGGAATTCAAAGCAGTATTCTATTGAATACTTTCTCCCCATCTTTCCAGCCACCAAAATAAACCTAAATGCTTACCCAAAAATTATTAACAGTTTTTTGGCATTAATTATCATCTGATTTTTGTAGTAGTAACAAACACTGATATAGTCCCATAAAATTAATTGAAATAAAAACTGTAAATTATCATAGTGAAAATTCACAAGCGCAGCTTGGTATAGTATGTTAAGCCACACTCTGGGACTTTAACTGCACTGTACCACTATTACTGTGCAGCAAGCTGGTGAGCTATAGATTCTCACCTTAGGGAGCCATGTAGACAAGCCCTGAGAATAACTGCATTTAAATAAATAGGATTGTTGGTGGAGTAAAGCACTATTCAGTGTGAGCAAAGGTATCTAAATTTCACCACGTGATTAGAGATAGCCAAATAAATCATATACATATTTGTGAATATTCTTGAGAATAAAAACTCATGTTCATAAGCAAGGGTCCCAGTGAAAGGAGTGGGGTCCCTTGTATAGAGACTGGAATCTATACCCCTTTTCCCTCACTTCATCACCTTTTCCAAAGGCAAAATTGGGACAAATGCAGGAGCTCTGCCCCTTCTCTGTGGCCCAGCTGCTGCCCCTCTTCTTCCCCAGAGGCACCACCCCAATTTCCGGCCAATGGGAGCTGCAAGATTGTGCTGGGGGCAGGGACAGTGCACAAAGCTTACCCTCCCCCTCCCACCCCAGGGTTCATGGTCCTCAGAGAAGCACATAGCCTCTGCATCCTCTCTGAGTGGTGTGCAGGGATAGGGCAGACAGAGAGCCTGTCCAAGGTTCCCACTGGGTCGCAGGTTGGATCTGGCAACCTGGTGGATTGGATCCAGCCCATGGGCTGTGTTTTGTTTGCCTCTGCTTTAGAGAGTTAGGTAGGTATATTCATTTGGTATAGAGTTTTATTTTGCAAAGTATTTAATATTTACATTTTAAACCTTTTAAGATATCAAATACCACATTACAAAACTGCAGAATATAGTAAAAAGTGCATTTACCTGACTCCCTGCAGAAGGACAATTTTGTAATTGTTATTTACTGGCTGCCTGAGTGGTGTTTACAGGGCAGGAAGTGTGCAAACAACCCTTCTCCCCCTGGGACTTGTGGTACTCAGAGAAGCTCATGGTGCCACAGGTGGCTGCTCTGAGCAACATGTGGCAGCATGGAAGGCAGGGATTCTGCCTAAGGGACCCATTGGGTTGCTGCCCGGGAGCCACCTATGGCCACTGGCACCCCAACCCTTCCCTCCCCCAACCCTTGTCCCCTTTTATACCCTCACCCCACGTAACCCGAACCCTCTGCACCCCACTCCTGCACCCCAACCTCCTGCCCCAGGTCACAACTCCTTCCTTCACCCAAACAGCCTCCCAGACCCAACACCTCCTCCTGTATCCTTGTCGCCTACCCTGAGCTCCCTTCTGCACCCAACCTCTATCCCAGACCCTGCATCTCCTCCATTAATATTATGGAAGAGTACGGCCCTTGACCACTTACCAAATTCTTGGAGTGCCCCCCCCTAAAATTATTGCCCACCCATACTTTAACGGCCAGCTCTGTGTTCCATCAAGGTCTCTGTGACTGAAGTGACATCAACAGCTTAGGACATGTTTGGTCTTTATCTAGTGGTGCCTACCTACAAGGGACTGTGGAACTTGAACTACTGCGCCTGCCAATTAGCACTCTTCATAGTGCTTTACTTTTGTTAGTGCAGCACAGATATTAATCAGTTGAATTAAACAAGCATAATGTTGACAACCTCTCATAGAATGGCCACCAGAATGGCATCCAGCATATTGGTAATGTTGCTGGAATTTTGTCAGAAGGATTTGCAGATCACTTAAGCAGTTCTTCACACATGAAGTGCTAATCTGACTTTTGTGAATCAGGTATTTTGCACTGTAGCACTAAACTAAAAATTGATTTTAAAACATCATACACAAGTGCTATAATCCCATACATAAATGCTTAACTATTTATCACATTGTGATACCCTATAAAACAAAAACTGATCAATAATGGCATAGAGTCAGGATGATTCAGAAGCTCAAAGTGTCACTGCAGCACTCCGGTTTCAGACTTTTGCAATATTATCACGCTAGCCCTGCGCATGAATTCACATTTCTCCAAATGCTCAGATATAGGACTCTTGGTCAACATTGTCACCCATAAGGTTTCACTCTTTGAAGGCAAATGAAAACACCCTCACTATCCCATTACCTTTAAAGGTAAACATGCACAACTTTTGCTTTGACTATCAGCTCTGACAGTAATAACTTCCAGAAATAAAAAATAGCTTTTGTGGACACATAAATCTTTTTTTTTCCTGCTTAGCAGAACAGGATTCTATCTAGCTCATAGTAGACAGGGAGATTCTAATGCAGCCTCCCCCCTCTACTTTTGTATCTTGGAGCCAGGCTTCAACATAGTTATCCAAAAAAAGATTTCACACACCAGCTTGAATATCTGATGAACTGGTCAGCAGGGTACAGAATCGTATTCCAAGGCTCTTCACACCATTGCACAGACTTAACTAGGGACAAAAGGTACTGTCTGTAACATTTCTGTTCAAGCAGTCAAATCCTACAGTCCGAGCAGACTCCCTGTGGAAACAAGGATGACTGTAAAGACTCGAGGATTTTGACCAGAATTCTAGGAAGAATCTAAAGCACTATAAAACATTTCCATACTGTAAATAACAGAAGAATTTCAGAGAAAAGTTGTGAAACTCCTCACAGTGCAAAAAAGGTTTATCAAAGACTTTGGAGTTTGATCCTGATCAAAAGAAAAAGGTAGACAAATACTTTTTCTGACATTTTCCATGCTTTGTTAAGCAAAAGAGGAAGAAATTCAATGTTGAACTTTGAAAGAGGTAAGTACAAAGGATTCTTTTTAATCCTACAAAGTAAAGTGACTGACAGTGTATTTTCCAAATCTCTTTCTAAGGGTCTTATTAAGAAATCCATAAATATGTCAACATGAGGACGAGTACCTCAAGGTAAATGAATTGCAGATTAAACCACATAAACACTTTCAAATAGCATTAAAAGTTGGCAGCCTGACTTAAATCCACAAAAGCAAGAATATTTAAAGTAAAAGGACTGAACTTCTGCCTTTCATCCCATCCTGTTGGAAGTACACTTGGTTAGCCTGTAAGAGAATCCTTGGTTTGAAGTTCTCTCCCGAGTTTATTTTTCTCCTTATCTTAATATTTACTTCTATAATTTCAATCTCAGTGTCTACTTCAAAAATTTCAATGGTGTCTAAAAAAATCTGTTTTGCTTCATTGAAATGCGTTAACTTGATACAAAGAAACCAATAAATGTATGCTGTTACATAAAGGACAGCTATACTTTTCAAGACGTATAAGTAGGGTGGTCATTCATCCTCTTTTACAGACAGTCCTGTTTTTTGCTGCTCTGTCCTCTGTACTCTATTGATACAAAAGAGGACGTCTTTATGTCCTCTATTTTTCTTTTGAGACCAAATATGAAAGTAAGCCAGTGAGACCCGGTACGGAACTTTAGCAGGAAACCAGCCAGCGGGGGTGCTCGGCTATAGCTGTTCCCAGCTGGGCTCCCGGGGCTCTCTTGCAGGCTGCCTTGCTAAGCAGCAGGTAGCCAGGCTGGTGAAAGGGGCTGGCTGGGGGGATGTGGTCCCCACTTCCTGGGCTGCCCCATCCCCTAGCCCCCGCCAGTGCCTTTTTGAGAGGGCGGAGGAGGGCAGTAGCTGTGCACACCGGGTTCTTATTCCTCAGCCCCTGACTATCAGGGAGTGAGGAAAAAGCACTCATCTTGTGGCTTCCTCTTGCTCCTGGCTGCAGAGGGGAAGAGAGAGGAGGAAAGCAGCAGGCTCACTTGGAATATTCAAAATGAAGCCACATAGTAATTTAGCACAGTGTTTCTATAGATGTAAAATGAGAAACTGAATAGCATCCATCCGTTCTGTCTTCCAACTAAAACAGTTCAGTGGTGCTATATGTACACTAGGCTGTAATGTAAAACATTGTGCCTTCCATCACACTTTCCCCTACACTTGGAATAAACTCCACCATGGATAGGTAGGCTTCATGTATAACAAGTGCTCTCCTTTCTCCTTCAGGAAACTTTTGAAAATCCACCTGCCTATGAAGGGTGCATCTACACAGCACCCTAAACTCGAAATAAGATACACAATTTGCGCTACGCAAATTGCCTATCTTATTTCGATTGTATTTCGAAATAGCTTATTTCGAAATTTGGTGCATCTACACAGTGCCAAATTTCAAAATAACATGCTATTTTGACACATCTCTTATCCCTTGTGGAATGAAGGTTACAGGTATGCTGAAACAGCGTGCCCATTATTTTAAAAAATATTTCGAAATAGCAGGCGCGTTTAAAAGATGCGGGGTAGCTATTTCGGGATACATCCCAAAATAGCCCGACTGTCTAGACGTACCCCAAGTGAATGCCCTAGGCTATGGGGTGAAGTGGTGGAAGGAGGAGGTCTCTAAAGGTACATTTAGACTGCGGGTACATTTACCCCACGTCATTTAAATTCATCCATTATTTTGAAATATTTTTTGAAATAACGAGAGCGGTATTTTGGCATCCCTGCAACCCTCGTTCCACAAGGGCTAAGGGATGTGTCAAAATAGTGTGTTATTTCGAAATACAATTGAAATAAGATATGCAATTTGCGTAGCGCAAATTGTGTCTTATTTCAAGTTTAGGGTGTTGGGTAGGCACCCTTAGTTTCTTTTCCTTTCTTGCTTACAAACACAGAAATTCTATCCCGGACCTGAGAAACCTTTTTGTCAAAGCTGATCCATTGACTTGAAAAGTTTGTTTTGATTAATTGGCATTTTTTTTCAAGAAAAAAAAATTCTGATCATGTTTACTCCCTTATACTTTTAGGTTGCATCTAAACAGTGCCAAATTTCGAAATAACAAGCCCAGTCAAAATAACGTGGAACGAGGGTTACAGGGATGCCGAAATAGCACACCCGTTATTTTGAAAAATATTTCAAAATAACGGGCATGTTTAAAAGACGTGGTATAGCCTCCGGTACCCGAAATAGCCCCATTGTCTAGACATACCTTTAAAGCCTGAATCAAAGTCCACTGAAGTTAATGGAAAAAACTCCCATTGACTTCAGTGAGCCTCAAATTGCAAGTACCTTGAATAAGGCCCCTGTTAGTGGTTTGGTACAATTTACATATGGCAGAAGTTCATGTAGGGCTCACTCCTGCAAGGTACTGAGTTCCCTCAACTGCCATTGAGGGAACTCACTACCTGGCAGCTCCAGAGGGAGCTGAAGCCACTCACTACCTGGCAGGATCAAGATCTTCGCAGAATGTAGCAATACACGTAATTCAATAAAACATGACATAATAAATTCAATTAACTTCAGAAAAAATTACGATACATTTCCAACCCCACCTCAGCACTAAAAGAAAAGCTAAGTGAACACTTAACAAATTATTATAAAATTATGTTTTTCTTTCTGGTCCCACAAGGTCAATACCTGCTGGAACAACAAATCCCTCCTCTGCTTGGTTTCTCAGATTTCACTAGGTCATAGTTACTTAGAACTCTGCTAGAGCACAGACTCAGCCAATGTGGTAGTGGTTTTGGTATCTATTTTCTCCAAAGTGTCTTTCTAGACATTACCACATATTCTGCACAAGATTATAAGCATAATTAATAATACAATGGAAAAAGTGAATAAAGGAGCCAAGAGACTGTGACATGGTAGAATAAGTAGGATAAAACAAATAACTCACATGCACATAGTAGACATTGATTGAGGTTTATAAATGCTTTGTGTGCCTGCTGTGCTATATCACTGCTGGTCAAATGCTGTGTGGGTGTGATAATGATTTGTTGAAGTGTGGATATGCCACTAAGATTACAATGGAATATGGCAGAAGACTGGTACACTAGGAACATGAGAAGCATATTTTGTCTGACATACTTGTGTATAAAGTAGCAGTGAGGTCATTAAAAGATGCAGCTGCAAAATTCCTTTTCCTTTACCCATGGAAAACTTATTCATCATTTTTTCAGACCAAGCTCATTGCTAGATGAAATACTGGTTGCTTTTTCTAAAAAATATTGCTGTTTGTGTACAGATACAATAATGTTCATATGCCCAAGAATATTTCCATATTTTAATAGACTGAACTATTTTTAAAATTTTTATTCTGAAAAAATAAATTCCCAGGAACCTATTGATTACTGTAGATTTTTTAATTTTTGAGTTTTTATGCATCCTAAACCTAAAGAATCAATTTTCATAGAAAATAATTTATTCTGCTTTAAACTACTTTCTTTCAATCCAAAAGAATTGAAATACTCACAAAATATGGAAATTTAGTCTTTTCTTAGAAACAGATGTATCAAAGGTTTATTACTATTAAGCATATCAAGCAGATGTTTAGTGCTATGTGAACAAGACGTGTTAATCTGATTTCACATTTTCAAATTAAACTACACAATCCTAATTTTGTTTTCTATAACCGGAAGGCCTTTAGGTATCCAAGCTTGAAGAAATTATTCAAAGAAATATAGGGATTAATAGCAGTTTAAATCTGGATACAATCTGTTACAAATTATCCACATTTTTAATCTACTTCACCATTAGGCTAAATGGCAAGCTACAGATAAAACATATCATATTCTCACCTTTTCCACCCATCATCTTGTCACTGTTACTGTGGGGCCTGTATTTTGAACAGACAGGAATAGTACTCTGCACGATGATCTGTCTTGTGGTATTTCTAAAATTAAGTAAGCAGTTGGAAGTTAAATTAAGGTCTGACCTCGTACAACTGTAATATAAGCAGACTCCACCCCACTGGCAGTATTATGCATGACTTCTCTAGAATCTCATAAAAAGTTACATGAGTTGTGACTGGTACAATAAAATTAGCTGTGCTTTGATTGGTTTAAACAGCTCTTTTTAAAGAAAATAAATAATATTAGCAACAAAATATAGTAACACGCTGACATATATAAAGAACTAAAATCAAGACAAGTTTAGCTGTTATACAAATATTTAGTCTTCTATGTAACAGATCCTGTCATATTACTATATGTCATAAAACAGCTTCAATTTCTCACTATTCAAACTTTTGTAGCTATGGTAAGATGATGTGATGCCAAGCTTTAAAGATTCAGTGACAGCCAATCCTAGTTCTTAACTAGATTTTAATAATTTCCATTTTAACACAGAAGCAGGAGATAAAGCATCATAGTCAATGTGGACAAGTCTGATAAAAAAGCTCTGAGTAATACCATCAAGGACATTAATATCTATCACAGCCATAGGGTGAGTGGGAAACTGGATTTTTTTCTTCACTTAATTTATTTACCTACAAAAACAAAACTCAGATGCAGAATAAGTTAACACCTGTTTTTTTTTATCTATTTATCCAGCTATAGTGATTGAGGCACAAGTAAATTCAAGTATGCTAAACTCATCAAAGATTAGAAATGAGAACCATAAGCAAGCTTTCACTATCTCTGCCTTTGCTTTGACTACTCTAATCAAATTAATTTTATTAGACGTAAGCCAGTGGTGAGCAACCTGCAGCCTGCGTGCCATATGCAGCACATCAGGGCTCCTCCACCTGTGGCCTGTGCATCCCTCTCTGCCTCCTTCTCCCATGCCTCTCGTGCACTAAGGCACTGGTTCCCTGCACTTACTTATTCCAACTCCTCCTTCCCAGCACTTTTGGAACACTTGAATCGGCTTATTCGTAGCATTCAAGCTCTGAGAGGGAGGAGGAGAAACAGAGATGGCGCACAAATGGGCTGCAGGTCACAGGTTGCCCACCCCAACTGGACTTCAATTTTGGCAGTCCACTGAGATGAAGGAGGGTTACCTATGTGGTCTACTCACTGGTGTTAGTTGCCATGGCTGCTGTAAGCTCTCTGAAGCTGAGACAAATTGTCATAGCTCCAAACACAATAGAGTCCAAATTCTAAAAAGGAACTCTGGGCACACCGCAATACACATACATTCATAATAATAAATTTTGTTCACAGAGACATACCTTTGCCAATGTTACTTGACCAAGTGTGGTGCTGTTCTACAGACACCATTCAGTATGATGGACAGGACTAGTATAGAGAACCTTCTCTACAATGGACTTAGAACAAACTGATAATAAGAATTAAAATTTCTCATTTGAGAATTTAGAAAAGTTATTATTGCTGACCCATTAATCCAAGAATTCCCTTAATCTCATATAACCATATCAGTACTAGTACATATGCTTAATATAAGAATAATGCAGGCCCTTTTTCTTTTAAATTGAAAAAAATCACACCACCTTGCACTGTTATGTACACACTTGGAGTCTGAGTCCGATTTCACACTTGTTTAAATTAGGAGAAATTTCATTAAAGTTAATTCATTAAAATACATTGGATGTATTACCAGTATAAGTAAGGCCAGAATCTCAGCCGCAGAGTCCAGCATTGGTGAATATAAGTTAAGGTAGCTTGTAAGAAATTAAAACAAAAAGGCTACGCTCAGGCCTCCTTATGATTCTGTCAATTTATTGTTCATTAAGAATGTATAAGACAATTAACACAGACAATACATTGTTGAGACAACCGAGAATAAATTATAAAGTAATCTAGAAGCTTTTTAAAGTAATTATTGCATGTACTTCACTCATTTGCTATATGTACTTGCTGTACTCACTGCTATATTGTTAAAATATGTTTATTGTGGTGAAACATTTTGGTAGAAATTTGGTAAAAATTTCAGCAGTTACACATTTACCCGTGAAGGGCAGGTGGCAGCAGCGTGGGGAGGAGCAAACAGCTTGGTGGGAGATGGCATGCACGGGGAGCCAGCTTGAAAGCTGGCTCCCCATACATATCAGCTCTTCTCCACCCCCAGCACTGATGCCTCTGTGTCAGAGGCAGCAGCAAGGGGAGGAGGGCAGGAGCAGAGCAGGCAGGTGGCTCTGTGGGAGCCAGCATGCATGGGGAGCTGGGTTTATTCATTTCCATGTTTGTTTCAGTGTTACAAAGGATGAGTCTTGCAAATCGCCAAAAATGCATTACATAAATTACAGACAGCCCCAGACGCCAGTGGCACGTGATAAGGAGCAACCCAATGGAAGATCCCTCCACTGAATGCCCTGTAGACAGCCCTACCTAGCTAGATACCCAGCAACAGATGCACTGCAGTGGGTCTCCAGTGACAATGACTAGTGACAGGGGGACACAAGCCTGGCTGGTTAAAGAACCACATACTCACTTTTCTCTCATGAACATTTAGAATGTTGGTGCAGTATTTTGGATAATGTAGAGCATCTTGGAGATGAGTGCAAGTAGAGATTCCCCTGTCCTGTAGCATATTTGTGGAGATGTGGGCTGAGTTCCTCTATTATGCCCCATGTCTACAGTGACCCTACGTCCCTTTTTCTCCAGGACATCCCTGGATTTAAGTGTTCTGTCCCAGTGTCCTGATAAAGGCGGCAAATGTCCCGGAAAACCCGTTGGGATCTGGCTACAAACAGCACCGCCATTTCCCCCCCCCTCTCGGATACCCTCGTAGACACCCAGCGCTAGCATGGCGCAGCAGCAACGCCCCACCTCCACTCAGCACATAAGTGGCTCCCTTGCTGCTTTGCGCGGGCACCCAGGGCCACTGCCGGTGGCACGCAGCGTCCAGAGCACCAAGCTCCCTTGCAGCACGCGCCGCTGTCCAGCACGTCCCTCCGTGGCCCTTCCCTCCCGCTGCGGGACTGCCTCCACCATACGCAGCCTCCAGCCCAGCGTCCTCCATCCACAGGTGGCTGCTGCTGCTGCCAGAAGGGGAGGAGCCGGTGAGCCGCTCCTGGGAGCGGCCACCGGAGTCCCAGCAGAGACCGCGCAGAGCCCGGCTGGAGCGCTGCAGAGCAGGGTACGATCGAGCTCTGCCGGTGGGTTGTCTGCATGGCCCTTTCTCCCCCCGCCCCTTCCCACTCTGCTGTGGGAGTGGCAGTGCACAGCTGTGCTCCGCAAACCAGGTCTCGGGGTGTGGGGGCTTCCCCCACCTCGTGCTCCTGCTAATGTGAGCCAAAGCTGATGTGGGGACTGCACTAAAATTAGCACTGCGGACGGCCCAGCTCCAGGCCCAACAAGCGGTCCTGTCCCGGAAGCAGCTGTGGCAGTGTCCAGAGCTGGGGACTTCTGGGGCCCGACCACAGACTCCAGCCCTGCAAACTGGAAGGCAGAAGGTGGGGGAGGGACAGGGGGAGAGGAAGGGGCTTGTGCTGAGGGGAGGGGGGCAGGGTAGGAGACGAAAGGGGAAAGCACCAAGGGACAGGGTGGAGGAGAGACAAATGCCAGGGGGGCAAGTGGAGATAATGAGGAAAAGGGCAGAAGGAGGGAGGGGGGTGTCAGTGGAGGGTGGAGGGGACAGGGTGATGCTGGAAGAAGAGAGGGGACAGCATTGGGGGTCGGAGGGGGGAAGAGAAGGTGTTGAAAGGAGGGGTGGGCATAAGAAAGGCTGGGATGGAGCAAATCATGTGTGAGGGCACAGAGGGGCATGAGGGGAACTGGGGCAGAGGGTGGTGAAGAGATGGGCATCAGGGAAAAAGAGGGCAAGGGGAGCAAGAGCAGTGAGGGAAGGAGGAGGCACCAGGAAGGTGCAGGGGCAAGGGAAGGTGCAGGTGCCAGGGGATTCTGGGGGTGAAGCAGAAGGGCAGACACCTGCAGGGGAGGGACCAGAAACAGAGGAGAGAGGCAGGGCAGGTATGTAGAGGGAGGTGTTAGGAGAGGCGATGAGGAGGGGTAGCTCACATGATCAGACTGGGGCTACTGGAGGAGTGGGCACAGGGGGCAGAGAAGGGCTGGTGCCGGGGGGGGGGGGGCAGGTTCCATGAGGGCTGAGGGCAGTGAGAAGGGCAGGCGTCAGGACAGCAGAGGAGGGTGAGGAGTGGGGGAAGGGAGCAGCAGGCACCAGGGGAGCTGATGGAGCAAGGGGAGGAGATAGGGCAGCAGAGGGAAAAGGTAGAGGTTTATAAGATATTTATTAATAACTTGGGTGCCACAGTGGTATGTCCAACCAAGCCACATGAACTCAGTACTGGTGCACAACACAAAATTCATTCCGCTCATGGGAGGAAACTCTTAGAGGGAACACTTCCCCCAGCCTTACCCCCCACCCTCTGAATTAATGTGACACAAATTGGGTTAATGCAATTGCAGGATAGTTGCATGAGAGGGGTTTGGTAGGGGCCAAACTCATCCCTATTGGTAGAAGGATGGTGGGAAAAGTTCTTAGAGGGGGTCATTTGACACCTTTTACTTCTGGTCATGTGTTCATCTTGACCCTGAGAGTGTTACCTCCAGAGGCATGGCTAATGGGGGTCAGGGTGTGTGGCTAATGTGTCCCTAGTTTTGGTTCAGAAAATATGGTCACCTTACAGGCCACGTCCCTCTGTGGCTCAGATCCCCTGAAATGTGGCATGTCCACGGCTGGCAGAAGCAGGCTCACTCAAGAGAAAGGATGTGGACGCATTGGAGGGGGTCCATGGGTGGGGGGGGAGGATTAGGGGGCTGGAGCACTTGATTTATGAGAGGCTGAGGGATTTGGGTTTATTTATTCTACAGAAGAGTGAAGGAGGGGGATTTGATAGCAGATTTCAACTACCTGAAGGGGAGTTCCAAAGAGGATGGTGAGAGGCTCTGCTGACAGAACAAGGAGCAATGGTCTCAAGTTGCAGTGGGAGAGGTCTAGGCTGGCTATTAGGAAAAATTATTCCACCGGGGGGGGGGGGGGGGGGGCGGGGGGTGTGTGTGAAGCACTGGAATGGGTTACCTAGGGAGGTGGTGGACTCTCCATCCCTAGAGGTTTTTAAGTCCCAGCTTGACAAAGGCCTGGCTGGGTGGCTTTAGTGGGGGATGGTCCTGCTTTGGGCAGGGGATAGGACTGGAGACCTCCTCAGGTCTCTTTCAACCCTAGGATCCTGGCTTCATGACCCATTTATACCGCAATTTCCTGAGTACAGCCCTTCTGCCGTTAAAACCCCCTTCCGCCAGAGGGCGCTACACAGGCACAGGCGCTGCGCTGAACACGCCGCTCACCGACTCCCCGCTGAGCTCAGGCAGCGCCTGTTCATTTCGCTCCCGAGGCTCTTGCGCAGAACGCATGCCCGCCCCGCTCAGAAGCAGCGCGTGCGAGCAATTAGCTTGCCGCACACGCACGCACGCACGCACGCGCACTGGGAGATAGCCTTCCACCCAGCCTCGTTCTCAGGCCTTGCCCCATCGATGCCTGCGGCCTTCAGTCGTCTTTGGCTTGTCCTCTAACCAACGGCTCACGGTTATCGCGGCGCCTGCGCATTGTGGTTCCGCCGGCGGCGGCGGGAGTGAGCACTGTCGTGCCCGGGCCACGGTGCAGCGCGCCTCGCGCATCATGGCTGGGGTGCTGAAGAAGGTGAGATCCGGGGTCGCTCCTGAGTGGAAGCTTCCCAGGTCTGCTCCCGTAATGGGTTCCCAGGCTGCGGGGCTGCTTGCCTGGGTCACTGGGGATGCACCCTCCTCCCGCTCTGCTGGGGACGGGCAGGCCTGGCTGGCGGCCTGGCAAATCTCCGCCCGCGCGTCGGGTTGCGGTCAAGCGCCTCGTTACACGCCGGGGCCAATGGCCGCGGCGCGTTTCGCTTTGGGAGCAGAGCAGAGCAGGGAAGAGGCAAATAGGAAATCTGGGGAAAGGCCTGAATGCTCGTGGCTGCCGAACGCCCGCCGGCCGGGCCCGACTCTTCTCTGCGCGTGTCCACGCACCCATCGCGGTGCTGCCCGCGGCCGGGTTACTGCTGCCCGGGGCGCGGCTGCGAGTGACAGTTGCCGGTCTAACTCTGCATTACCCCGTCTTGGAGGCGGATGTGTGGATGGGAGACGCTGTCCTACCCTGAAGTGCTACCGCACTGCTGTATCTGAACGCAAGACCAGACGGAGGGGATGGAGGCTCTGTCCCCCCAGCCCTCCTGATATGTGTGGCACTCTTGTTTGTGTGACATCATTTGGAATTAATTGCCAAGATGTGCTTTGCTTCAGCTGGAGTTAGGTGTAAGTGTTGTTTATTATCAGCCTTGACATTAATGCTTTGGTTTGCTCAATATATTCTGTTTGTGCAGACCACTGGGCTCATGGGACTAGCTGTGTCTGAGACTCCTCATGAGGTATGCATTTTTTATATCTAATTGACATGGACTTCAAATCAGAGTATTCACTTGTCTTGCATGATTTTTTTATGTATATTTTAAGTGTCTTATGATCTTACAGGAAGAAGAGTTTAAAATCCAAAATTTGACCAGCTCTGAAACTTTCAGTTTGATAGAGAATATTGGCTTTGGTCTAGGAAGATTTGCTCTTACAAAAGAACTGCTTTCTTTATTTTTATTTTATTTAAATATAAAAAAGATTGACTTCTTAGAATTAAATTCCAAAATCACGTACAATAAGGTTTTGTGGTCCCCCGTCTCCAGCAAACATGAAGTGGTAATGCTTTTTTATGTCGGAGCCTGAAGAGGTGAAAAGAACTGTGTAACCTATCAGATGGCATGCAGTTACTTAGATTTGGTAGCTTGTCAATTTAATTACTATTTCACAAGCACAGATTTTCCCACAACATGTAATAGATTCTGCAGCCCCCTGTTAATGTTGCTGTTATACTGGGAGTGGCAGGACTGGATTGGTGTCTAGATTGTAAACTCTTTGGGGCAGGACCCACGGTGCTAGGTTTATATAGTGTTTAGTGCAGTGGGGCCTTGGCCCAAGACTGGAGCACCGAAGACATTACTGTAATACAAATAATATATATCTTGACAATTCTCATTTGCACTCCTAAGGCAGTATTTTGCTAGCTCATCTAAGACAGAGGTCCCCAGTCTGTGAGGTGCGCTCACCTTGGTGGTGCGGAGGAACATTCAGGGGTGGGATGCAGTGTTCCTCTAATATTTTCCATCCATGTGTAGAATACATTTTTATGTGCACCAAGGCATGTGTGACACTGCAATACCAGCAGAAACAAAAACCCAGCATTAGAATCTCTCCTGAGTGGCCGCACGAGCACTCAGCTTACCAAGAACACTGGTAGAAAGAAAGCATCACCAAGTCTTGCTCCTGGCTCCTCCTCCTCCCCTCCCCTCTTACACCTGTCCATATTGCACCTTCCTGGAGCAGCAACTCTGCTTCCAGCTAGCGTGGGGAGGAAAGATAAGGGTAATGGGTGTGTATGGGGGGGGGGACGACAAGGTAAAAGTTTGGGGACCCACCAATATCGAACATAAGATTTTCCACTAACAGATTTGAAAAGGACAGTTTAATATTGCAGCAATCCCTGTACTTCTCTGAAATGTTGAAATAAATTGTGCAATAATCCCATTAGGGAGAGATCACGCCAGTGCCACTACTATTTGGAAAGAGTTAGTCGTGTCTACAGTATGTATGTTAAATATTGAATAATTTACTAGTCAAATTGTCGATGGAATTTCCCTTGACTAGTCGATAGGCACTTCTGCATTCCTCCTTTGAAATGTACAAGAGCCCCCACTCTGGCTCTTACACATTTCAAAGAAGGAATGTGGAACTCTGCATGCAGCCTGGGGCCAGCAGGAAGTTCAGCTGACTCTGGGCTGCACTTGGGCATGCCAGCTTTGAAATGTACAAGAGTCCCCAGCGGGGGCTCTGGTGCATTTCAAAGCAGACCCCGCTGACTCCAGGCTCCATCTGATAGAGGCAGCAAGCAGGTGAGGGGGGAATCGACTAGTCGGCTCAACTATCTAATAAGCATTTGCTTATTGGACAGTCAACTAGTCCTTAACATCCTTAATCTACAGGACTGTTTTACGACTTTAGGAGAGTACATTTTTTTCAGAGCTTAATTTATAACAGTTGGGGGTCCTAAGCCATAAACTCATCAGGGCTGCAATTAAACCCTTAGTCTTAACACACTATTTTCCTTCTCTCATCCTGCTGTTGTGTATATAATTCTGCTTATGCTCTTTGCCTTTAACCTTTCACATCCCTAGTGTGAAACTGGAATTAACTGGAGCAGCCCCAGCTGCTGTGAATTTTTTTTGCTAACCCCTGAAATTTCTTCAAAACATACTTAGGGTATTTGTTCACAAACTTTTCTACAGATGAATGTAAATGAATTTCCCCTAATGTTGGCACCTGTTCCAGGTGCCCTTTTTAGTAAGCGTTGGGTAAGGGGGTGGCTATATCTTTTAGTTTTGATTATTTGCTTTAAGGCTTTGTGCTGGCTAACATGTGAGATAAATTAAAGTGCAGAACTTGAGAGCAGGTTAAAACATTCACAGCACAGTTTGTGAAGAAAGTAGTTAAGAAGATTAGCAAGGTAGTTTTGTACTTTACAGATGAGTCCAAATAGAAAGTCCAAATAGAAATACATTCTGGCCCAAACCAAAGTCAGTATTCTGCACTCATACCAAGCTATTTTATTGATATAGCTACTGTGAATTTGAATGCAGTAGTTTTCTGTATTTTACTTTGAGCTCATAGATTATTTAAATATTTCTGTTAACATTCATTTATTGTTTGCATGCATTCACATGTCTTCCAATCATTTCAGCACCTGAGGATACTGTATACAAAAATTCTTACTGCACTGCAGGACATCCCCAAAGATGCAGCATATAGGAAATACACTGAACAGATTGTAAATGAACGGTTTAACATGGTAAAAACAGTAAGTATAGAACAAATATTTTACATGCTTAGTTTGCACAATATTTTCCTTCTCACTTGATCTTCAAAGAACATATAGAAGATGTGTTTCAGAGAGATGATCAAGGTCACATTGTTTTGTGATTACATAAGCTATTATATTTTGTTTAACTAGAAAACAGCAATTGTTTCTCATCACTGATTTCTGCTAAAAATAGAAAGTAGTTAGCTAAAGGTTTGCAGACTCCCAGATATTTCTTTAAATTTTTAGGTAATATATACATATACGTGTTTACCAAATTAATTATTTTAGCTCTTTACCATTCAACGTTTTTGAAACAACCACTTCATTGGGTAGGGTCAAATAGCTCATTCCAGTTTTGCATTCTTGCTTTTGTCTGTCTATAGTGACTTATTGAAAGGATGAGTATCTTATTTGTCCAGAAAGCTATGACCACACTTCCCTTCCACAATTTGGTACAGCAGAATGCTATTTTTTGCTTCTGTGTACATCTGAGTTGCAAGGAAATACACCCCTAAAGTTATTTCTCTTTACATTTTCAGTGAGAAATTGAAAGAACAGTATAGGCATTTTTTCCTATAGTGTAAAATAGGTCATCTTGACGTTAACTCATTTGAATGGGTACATTCAGAAAGAAGTGGACACTGATCAATTGTCAATTTTTTTTTAGTTCTGCATTTGACATTTAAGAAAAAAAAAAAAAAACCCTAAATGCTTATTTTTACCTGTATTCACAGGAACCTAATGTGCAAAAACTAGAAGACAAACTGAAAAGTGGTCAGATAGAAGAAGTTATTAGACAGGTAAGTTGAATACTGTTTAAAAACACCTTTGCTAAAAGGAAGCAACAAATATGACAGCTTTTAAAATGATGGGCATTAAGAGTATATTAAATATATAATAAGCAGCATGTGTTTTCTAAATATTTTAATCACAGAAAAGTGAATGTCCTCTGCCTGGTCCACATGCATGGAAATAAAAAGTGCTTTTATCTATTTAAAGTTCAGTCCATGCACTGTATTAACCCTTGTATCTGCGAGGATGACTTCCAAAGGAGATTACACATGACTAACCAGAGAAAGAAGCCATTAGAGGAAGCGGTGGATCTCTTGATAGGCATCCAACCTTGTTTTGACACTTTCTGGAAAAGAGTCATTAGCCAAACAAAACTATTGGGCATGGTGTGATGATATGCAGGTCAGACAAACTGATTTTGTGGTCTTTTAGCCTTAAACTCTGAATAAAAATGACTTGAACCAAAGCTGGATAGAAAATGTAAGGTCAAGAAAACTAAAAACTTCAAGATATGGCATAATCAGATCCTAATATTGAACATCAGATATTAAGTACTGAATAATAAAGACTGCATTTTTTAACCCTAAGACAAGAATGATGCAACTGAAAGGAAAAACTAGTAAGTTTAGCACTGTTCCAACATTAACATACTATTCCCTTATCAACTCTTTCAGCTACTTTCTCTAATAAAGATCCATTGCACTGCAACATGTTTGACAAAGCTTACGTTGGTGAAAATCAGAGTACTTTATCTTATGGGAAATATGCATTAATAATTGTATTTTCTTCTCAGATTTGCAAGCAGAATTCCTATTGATTGGGAATTGTGTGTATTTAGGACTAAATATAGTTTTCAGGTGTGGGAAATTCTACTCCAGAAATGAAAGTTTGACATAAAAATGCTGAATACATAGTACATTGATTTCAGTCATAAATGTGACTTGAAACTATATATTTTTTTTAAATTAACTAGTTACAGGGTTGTTGAATGTCTAAACAGTGAATGAGAACACAGTTTAGTAACAATGTACTGTAAAACTCTCCTGACCTCTGGATCTGGTGAAGCTGCAGAGAAGCAGTCCTTTCTTGCTTAATTCTTAGGGAGAATTTGAGTCAAGAAAGTGTTGAACAGTTCAAGAATTTCACAATTAGGACAAAAAGTAATTGTATAACTGTTATCCTTCTGATAGTATACTTGAATAAAACTGTGTGATACAGTAATAAAATACGTTTGTTTAACCACCCCTAACCAACTGCGGGGCCACCACAGCCAAGATGCCCACACTCCTATCCTCTAATGCAGGCCTGGGCAAAATCCGGCCTGCAGAGGCAGCGGGTAGCCCAGGCAGGCTTCTCAGCTTGCCCTGCAGCCTTGCACGCTATGCAGAAATATGGCTGGCAGGGCTCCATTTCAGTTTTAAAACTGAAAAGGAGGGGGGAAGCTTTAGGAGCTGCCCCACTCCTACCACATTCCCATTGGCCGGTTTCTGGCAGAAACCGGCCAATGGGAACTGCTTGTTGGAATAACAGGCAGCTAAGATGAATCATGCCCCCTCTCCTGGGCTTAATTATTCATGAAGCACATGGCCAGGCAGGCTGGCTGGGAAACATTTTAAGCTGGGCAAGCAGGCTAGTTTGGCAGCTGGCAAGTAAGTCTCCTGGCCACAGCCTGCTTCTGGTACCCCTGCCCTTTCCTGTCCCAACTCTCTGCAACCCCTCCCCCCACCCAACATATTCATACTTTCTGTCCCCCTCTTACACCCCTCCCAGATCTGACACCCCAGTCCTCCTGCCCCAGATCACAATCCCCTCCTATCCTCGGTCACATCCGAAACCCCTGCACTCCTGTCCCCTGCCGTAGATCACAACCGCCTGCTTCATCCCAACTCCCTCCCAGACTCCAAGCTCCCTTGTGCACCCAACCTCCATCCCAGACCCCGCATCTCCTCCCTTGATATCATGGAAAAGTGAGGGCCTTGACCACTTTTCAAAGTTTGGCATATTTCTCCCCTCCCCCTCCCCCCCCCCCCCCCCCCCGGTCAAAAATTAATGCCCACCCCTGCTCTAGAGCACAGCTGTGGGGAGGGTCCCACCAGATACTTACACACAACCCTTGTCCATCAGAGCCCAGCTGCAGAGTCCACCACCTCAGACACACTTGCAACTTCCCCACAGATCCCAGCTGTGTGGCGCGCGCCCCGCCCCCCCCCCCCCCCCAATCCCAGACACCTGCATCCGTAAGCCTCCAGAGCCCAGGAATCCAGAGTGAGAAGAACTCTGGGCTTGTCTGGAGTTTCCTGCATCCCATCTCCTGTAAGGGCAGGCTAGGAACTGCAGCTGCTGGGAACCCTCCAGAAGTTTCTAATAGCAGCCAGCTGTTCTGCAGCCCAGTTCTGTAGTAGGAAAAAGAAAATTCTGCACTGGCAATGTTTAATTTCTGCACTTTTTTTGGGTAAAGGGCCACCGACCAACAGAAAAATTTAGTGGTGAGGAACACACCAATGAGAGGAAAAAAAGCAACCCACTGGCCTAGACCTCAACTGAGAAGCAGGGTTACCAGGGCTCTGCTTGCACTCCAGACTTGCAGGAGGCTGACTTGCTGCAGGACTGGAATGTCAGCACTGGCTCACCCTGCTGCAGATTGAAGCCCTGAGATTTGCCAAGGACAAGGCTGTATTAACTCTTGGGGCCTGGAGATTTTATGGCCCTTCCCTACCTCCCAGGCTCCAGAGTAGGGCCAAAAATGAGGGGTTCAGTGTATGGGAGGGGGCTGCATGTTGAGGCAGGTGTTGGTGAGGTTTCCACTTGTCTTATGGGGTAGAGCTTGGAATGAGGTGCTTAGAGCCCACTCCTGAACCCCAGGCTGGGGCCAAAGAGAGTGGGCTCAGGGCAGAAGGTTGGGGATTGGGGTGTGGGACTGGAGAGAGGGTTGGGGTGCAAGGCACTTACCTGGAGCAGCTGCTCCTATTTGGTATGGGAGGCCTGCAGTTTCCATTGGCCAGGAATCATGGACAATGGGAGCTGAGGGGCAGCACCTGCAGGCAAGTGCAGCTCAGGGGACAGAGCTTCTATCTGGGGAGGCAGAGGAATGGCAGCGTGTGGGGCTGCCTTCCCCCTCTAGGAAGGGCTTGCCTGAAACACAAGGGCTTTAGTGGCCACAGCCCAGGGCCCTGAGCCAAGAGGGCTCCCAATCGCTGGCTTAGCAGAACAATGTTAGTGCTCATGTACTCCTGTTGGGACCAGAGAGGAAAAGTGTAGTGCTTGAACAACTTTTCCTGCTTGTTATGTTCTCAGACTGCATGAGCATGATTGGAGAGGGAGGAAAGACTGATGCGTGGGTAGTTTAAGAAGAGCTGTCAGTCATTCTTGTTCTTCAGTTAGGAAGCACATTTACAGTGTGGTTGGGAGTATGGGTCTTTGCTGGCTCCCTCTTATGCAGAGGTGGGCAAGAGGCAGCTAGTGGGCCAGATCCTGCCTGCAGCCCCCTCACCAGAATCCTTACTACACAGCAGTTCATGCTGCTTTAAACAGCTGGCTGCTAATTGCTCTGAATGCTGGGGAGGGATGGGGTGGCTTCATGTGCTGTCCCTGCCTCCTAGCAAAATCCATCAGCTCCCATTTGCCAGTTTCCAGAAGTAAGCCTCCTTCCTCCCTCACTCCCCCTTCCCTGTGGTGGAACAGAGCCACATGGAGCAGCTAGCCCAGCAGCCAGGCATGGAGCCATTATCAGATTCCTGCAGGGCTTTTGGCTGGGAGCTGCCTAGGTAAGTGCCTCCCAGCCAGAGCCTGCTTCTGACACCCTACCTCCTCACCCCCCAACTTTCTGTCCCAGGTCACAACCCAAACTCTCTGCACCTCCTTTCCCCAGGTTACAACTCCCTCCCAGACCTTGTACCTTCTCCTATACCCCTCCCCTAAGACAGAATCTTCCCCTGCCCAAGATCATAACCTCCTCCTTCACTCAAACTTCCTTTCAGATACCACACCACCAATGCACCCCAGCTCCCTTCTATACCCCATCTGCTGTCCAAGACCCAGCACCCCTGCCACAGAAGTGTGGCTCTTGATGATTTACCAAAATCTTAATCCCATTAATCCCACTGATTAATAATTATTGCCCACCCCTGCTCTTATGGGTGCCAGCCAGAGATAGGATAGGTTACAGAGCATCCCTTGGAGCCTGGAATTTCTCTGAATTATTTTCTCTCAGATGTGGGTTGAGTCGCCCTTGTGGTTACATGGAGCTAAGACATTTCTGCCCTTGGAACGGTCTTGAACTCCTTTTAGGCAATCTGATTCATAGTTTGGGAACCAGTATGCTGTAATATCACTTGGAGTGGGTGTTGACTAATCTGATCTAGGATTGGCAGGGTTTGTAATGAATGATCTCATTTGTGTTATATAACATGATTCTACAATTTGTTTTAATTTAGTTGTAAATCAAGTCTTAATTCAACACCTGATTAATCTTCTTTCTACAAATGGATAGTAAGCTCTTTATGGCAAAGGCGCTCTTTGTGTAGCACTTATCTTGGAGCCCCCTAGCAATTACTGCAATACAAATAAGAATTTACGTTTTATGCTTGCTGTGATGGGTTTCATCTCAGGAGTCCTGTTGGGATTGTTACCTGATGTGTGTGTTTGTTCCACTGAATCTGCCTGCTTGCCCTCTAGTGTGCCCCACTACCCTGTCCTGCTGGGCCAGAAGCTCTTATCTCCCCCAGCCAAAACACAAAGCTGCAGTAACAACCACTTAGGAGAGCAATATAGATGCTGAACCAGTTCCATTCTGGGAAGGCTCAGCTATAAGACTGTTGATAGCATCCAGGAACACAGCCCCAAATAAATCCATCTTACTCTTCATAAAAGTTTTCCACCGAGAAAGCTCATGAGAGCTTTCTGTTTATTAATGAAGGGAAGATCTGCATGGTGGTTACCTCTGTCAAGTAACAATTACTTATACTGAGCTTGATAATAATAAAAACATTTTATTAAGTATAAAAAGGTAGAATGTAAGTGACTGAAGGTGACAACAGGCACATCAAAATAAACAAAACATGCCAGCTAATACATTAAGAAAATTGTTACATGCAAATTCTTACCCTAATGACAGTTCTAATCTTTTTCACAAGCTAGACAGCCTCCTAACTTGAGCCCAGTCCTTCTCATTGTTCAGTCTTAGATGTTTCCAGAAGCATCTTGGATGGTAAGGGGGATTCCTGGGCTACATCTACACTGCAGAGTTTTTGTGCAAAAGCTCATGGAGCATCCACACTACAAGTGCGTTTTTGCCCAAGAAAAAGTACAGAAGATCGTCAGAAGACAGGGCTTTTTGCGCAAGAGTTATTCCTCTTTCTATGAGGACTAAGTCTTTTTGCACAAGAGCTCTTGCACAAAAAGGCATGTGTGGATGGACAACGGGTTTCTTTAGCAAGAAACCCCTATCGGAAAAAGCACAGGTACTCTGCTGGCCATTGTGTGAATAGCAATCAGAGCTTTCTTGTGCAAGAGAGTCCATGACAGTGTGCACGCTCTCTTGTGCAAAAGCACATCTCTTGTGCAAAAGTACATGGCAGTGTGGATGCGCTCTTGCACAAGAACTGTTTGCGAAAGAGATCTTCTGCAAAAAGTTCTAGCACAAGAAGCCTGCAGTGTAGATGTAGCTTTGGTGTCTGCCAATTTGGTTTCCTGCTTTTAAAATCCCTTTTGCCCAAGGTCGGAATTCTTTGTGTGCAGTTCAAACTTTTCTCACCTTGAATGGAAAAGTACAAGACCCAAAATGGGTTCCATCATTATGTGACTGGGGCACATATCTTTGTAGGACCAACTGTAGTTTGAGCTTACAGGAAAAACAAATCCATTTATAGATCACTGTCTTGAGTACTGGGCCTTTGTCTGCAGGGTATCACCCTGGCCCTCACTAGCACATCTAGAATTATAAACAGATTCACACTTCATATTTCTAACTTTACATAAAAGAATGATATATACACATTATGTTGCAACTTTTAAAATGTCACATGATGCATTTTGCCTAAAGTATCTTAAGCCAATTTTCATAACACATGGGGAGGCTGTGACACTTGCATTTAAAACAAGTTGAGTTGCTATTCTGTTTGTCAGGTTTTCTCACTCATGTTCAACTAATCAAATTATTAATCTGCAAATTAAAAAAGCTAGAAAATAAGGTTATGTCCTAACTAAAGAACTATTGTAAGAATGTATTGCTCATGACATAATTGTAGCTGTAGGTTAAGTATAGATGCAAATTTCCACAATTTCTAAATATACCTGCAGTGCTGTTTCACATACTCCTGTAAATTTGAACTCTTACCATGATTAGAGTGGGCTTCATGTCTGAAGTCAGTGAGAATAAAATGTATGGCTTTGCATTGTGATACATAGCCCAATGACTAAATTGCTTGTAAATTACTCTAGATGGAACTTTGGTATCTGAATGCTTTTTAAATTCATAAGCTATGTTCTCCAATTATAGATTAGTCAGTATCTCAAAATATAATTCAAATATTTTGTATGTTTTCATCAACAGGCTGAAAGTGAGCTCTCTCTAGTAAAAAAAATGACCCAATGGAAACCATGGGAACCATTAGTTGAAGAACCTCCTACTGACCAATGGCGATGGCCAGTGTAATAGTTTTATGTCTGTAACTATATGAGAGCTGAAAACAATCCTTAATTAAATATTGGTATCATGTTAATAAAAATGTCTTTAATTTAAAGAAAATGGCTTATGTGTATAATTTATTTTGCTTCAATAGCTATTTAAATGTAGCAGGATGTAAAAGTCCAGTCCAACTTTCTTGTGGCTTTGCCTAATAGCTAGACAAAGTTTTAGTAATCTGATTTTTTTTTCCGTAGCTTGCTGATTTGATTAACAATATATTTAAGTAGAAACAAACTTTCTTCTTATTCTTTTCTGATTCATCTAATTTTCACATATCACTTCTTGACACTTTATTACCACGGATGCCATTTTCATGTCTGACTGTTGTTTAACCAAAAAGAAGAAGGGGGGGGAGAACTACATTTTACACGCAGTTGATCAGCCACAGTGAGATAAATACAGATAAAACTGTGTCTGTTTGATACTTTTGACTAAAATGGCACACTTGAAAAGTTTTGTTAGCCACTCTGGGGAAAAAGCTAAGAATGAAGTCTGCAAACAAAATTATATAACTATTGGAGACAAAGTACTGAAGTGCCAGTACTGTTCCACACATTTAAATTTAATTTGATAGTGTGCTGGTAATTTTTAAGGACTTTAAGAATCAGGATTATACTAGATAGAGCATACAAATGCATCTGTAACTCAAATGCAAATAATACTTAAAATTTGAAAAGTAACAGTCCTTTACCTAAGCAATGACTTAAAACTAAGATCCCAAAATACACAACTTGGAGTAGCTACATGGAACTTATTTCATGTTAATTGTATATTCTAAGGTGGTTGGCTTCTTGGGGGAGGGGGTAACAAGCCCAAAGAGAGAGTCAGTGATAGAGGAATTTTCAGTGTGACTTTGGACATGGAAAAATCTAGAATTGTGTACACAGTATGTTTCATTTGCTAAGCCCACTTGATTATGTTTTTTTTTAATTGGAATAAAAGTTTAAACAGCCTTTGTAATACAGAGGTGCAAACTAGTGTATTTGGGAAGAACAAACAGATGTTTTAGCACTGCTGTTAGAAGAGAATTATTACAAAGTGTGGGAATCCCTGCTATGAAAACTGATTACTTATAAATGCTATTAGACTTAAAAGTTGAAGTAAAAGGGTTGTCTACACATGGCTGGCTAGTGCACATGGCATTGTAATATTTTCCGGTAAGGAGTAGCCAACAGCATATGTGAATTTCATTTATTATTTTAAGCAAATTATGAGATTATACTGTTTAAACTGATATTGACTGGGACTCTGTTTTTGAGTTGATACTCCTACAGAAATAAAAACTCCAGAATGTTGAGGATTCCAGACTGTGGCTGAGGAGGTAACAATTTATTTGGTGTTGCCCAATACTTTTTACATGCATTTTCAACATGAGATGTAAAACATACTTTCCATACAAAATTTCAACAACTTTTTAATGAAAATCATACAATATAAGAGTCTGATTGTTTTTTGTGACTAAAGAGTAGCTATTCACCTTTCAGGCAAGATTTGATTTGAATCAAGCCTGTGTTAATATAGCATTAGTTTTTTTTATATGTAAACGTGCAGAAACATGATAATAGAGCTTCAGCTACTGCCTGGGATTTTCAGTGACAACATTGAACAGCACCCATGGCTCTGTGTTGTGTGCATTCAGCATGCATCTCATTTAATGTGCCCTTGTTTCCCATGCATGTCTCGGTAGTAATACTGGTAGGAAAAAATGTTTGGTTAGAAGTCAGCAGAATCTGAAAGTCAAATGGTATTGTGGTGGTTTGTAATGAATGTGGGATAATTCAAGTGTTAATTTAAAAGACTTCATAAATTAATAGATCACAACATTCACATCATAATGCCCACTAGTCTATCTTTACAGAGTAACTTGCATACTGCAGTCAAGATAAACAGAATTCTTACGATATTGTTAGGGAGAAGTAGAAGTCCATTAGGGTTCAGTTCTGCTTCGCCTGCAAAAAGTACAGCACTGGTAGGCATAATGCAACCACTACCTTATGGCATCTGAACACTGGGTATAACTGCACTCACCGGTATTTCTGGCTCACTCCGATCATGTACTCAATTATTTAATGAGCATCACAATGATGACCGCCGAACGGTCGCATTTTCAAAAATGTGCATGCACAATGCCGTTACCATGGGGTTTGCACCCATAAGTCAGGTGGGCGCTTGCATCTGTGTGTCCTACAACGGCAGGCAGGCGGTGCCGCTAAAATCTAAGCTGCGTAACTAATCACGAATACACTCTCAGCACCCCCGGCTCACGGTTCAGCGCGGTGGTAACGAGTCCAGGATCTAGCGAGAGGCTCGCTGGAGGGCGCGCCAGGGTTTTTGTTTTTGGCAGGCCCTTGGTCTCCCCCTTGCGCTAGGGAACAGATGCGTAAGCTCCGGAGAGGCTAGAGCAGAGCCTGGACTACAGCGCTCACACCCGCGCTATGGAGCCCTTGTCTCAAACGCAGAAGGTCACTACGGCTCTGCTCTGTTCTCAAACTTGCGGTCCAGCATGGGCCATAACGCGCATGCTCCAACTCTCAGCCCCGCCCTTCCCTGATCTCGCGAGAATGTGTGAAGTTCGAGGTTGCCATGGCTACAACTACACCGCACCAGCGCTCGAGACTAAGAGGGGAGAGAGGCGCCTTGCCCGGGAAGCGGCGCTGACGCCTTGGGGCTGAGGTAAAGGGGGCTCGAGCGGGAGTGTAAGCTGGTCCCGCATGAAGGAATTACAAGGCGCCGGCCGGCTCAAAGGACCAGAGTCACCTCGAGAAATGCTACGTCTCCCAGCATGCAACAGCGCCGCTCCCGCTGCAGGGTTAAGGAGGCGGGTCGGCGCGGCGCCATGAATGCCGGGAGTGAGAGTCTGACGGCTGCCTCTATAGAATGGGCTCGGTGGGCTGTGGTGCATTGTGGGTGTTGTAGTCCCGGTGGTGCATTTTGGAGTCCTTACCAAGCCGCAGTCCCAGCGCCCGACTATAACCACGGTAGGGGTTTAGTGGGACAGCCTCCCCATGTTGCTGCTCCCCCAAACCCTACCTGCCCTCCTCCGTCCTCCCCGTGTGTGAGTCTGGAGCTGGTATCGCTGCTTGCTTGAGTCTTGCCTGCCACTCACCAGAGCTCTGTCTCTCCCACTCCCAAGCAGGGGGCTGGCATCACCATTTGCACCCCACACATTCTTCCACACATGACTTTTGACAAAAGTAGGCAGTTGTCGCATTTGCTCTTGCCAACTTGATTAGTTGGCAAAAACAAAAGAGACAAATTCTAGTTTTTGCCAAAAAAAGTCTGGAAGGCCAGAGCAGTGCTTAATAAAGGGACTATTGTGGCCAAAACAGGATATAATGTCACCCTATGCATTGGCATCTTTCATGAGCTTGGTATAGTGACTGCCCATAAAGGTACCATGATACTGTATCAAAATGTCATCAGGTTCCTCAGAGGGAACCCAAGACATCCCTATAGATCCACTGAAGTTGATAGTGAGACTAGAACACTGATAGTTGAAAAGTCACTCTGAGATCCTTCAATGTATCTCAGAATGTTCCTGTGCTGTGTACATGACAGATACAAAGAAACAACGTTCTTTTGCCTTAGGTGCATCAGCAAGGTCTCACTGATTGGATGCTCTTCAAAAGGACAACAGTGTGATGTTTCCGATGTGCATTAGTTCCATTGTCTGTGTTACCATAATATCCAAGCAGGAAATTATAAGAGGCTCTGATCTTTAATGGAATTTTCTCAATGAAGTCTCAATTGTATCAGGGGAAAATTTTACCAAATAATAGCTAGGCTATTGTGTCCCATGGTTAGTGAAAACACTTGGGAAGGACTTGAGGCCACTGTTGCAAGGATTAATAATACTTTACTTTTTGAACCAAAGATCCAAGCCACCATTAAATAGGCAGTATTGTGATAGACATGGCAAAGTATGTTTGGTGATGTAAATGATTGGGGATAGGTACCACTATGCAATTCTAAAATAAAAAACTGTGAATTATTCAAGCAGCAAACTTAAAAATATGTCATCTTAAATTTCAGGAAAATGGCTGATCCAAAGGAGGTGGTTGATAGCCACAGTGAAGCAGATAAAACTGAAGCATCAGACACTGAAAAGCAAATGATAGATCACACACACAGAAAGCCACCAGAAGAAGATGATACAGAGACCGATCGTATTAGCACTGCAGAGACATCAGTTCTTCTGAAAGCAAGGGCAGATGTATCACAGTCAAATGAAGATGGACTACAGAAGGAGCAGGAACCATCTCCAGAGACTTGTGGGGAGGAACCGGAGCAGGAACCCACTTCAGAGGCTCATGAGCAGGAACCAGGTCTTGAGGAACTAGAGCAGGCAACGGTAGAAGGGCAGAAACCAGGTCTTGAGGAACATGAGCAGCCAAGGGTTAAAGGGCAGGAACAAGGTCTTGAGGAAGAAGAGCAGCCAAGGGTGGAAGGGCAAGAACCAGGTCTTGAGGTACAAGAGCAGGCAAGGGTAGAAGGGCAGGAACCAAGTCTTGAAGAACTGGAGCAGGCAAAGCTAGAAGGGCAGGAACCAAGTCTTGAAGAACAAGAGCAGGCAAGCATAGAAGGGCAGGAACCAGGCCTTGAAAAGGATAATGATCTTGCTGTGAGCAATAAAGAATTGCTTGAAAAAGGTGAACAAGGTGCATCTGAGCCAACTGCTCCATTAACTGAAGTGACTGAAGAAATTTCTCAAATTACTACAGAAACATTTGTTAAGTTGTTAGCAGCTGAAATATACAACTTAGGTAGGATGCAGCTGGGTGATTTGGAATTGGAGCGGTCCTTACCAGAAGCAACAACAAACGCTACAGCAACAGGTATAAAATTTGCTGCACATAAAAATTGGTTGTTACTGCCATATTTTTACAAATGCTGTTATATTTATTCACAACTTGCCAATGGTTTCTTGGCTTTTGCTCATTACCTGATTGAGGCAACATGGACTCCAGCCAATATTTGATATTTTTGATGTAAAAATAAACTTTAAACCATATTGCATTAATAAAAATTGTGTTACACCATATCTACCTGCTGAAACACCAGATAGATCAAAGTGATATTTTATTCTTAACCTGGTAGCAAAAAGTGTTTTATATATCAATCCCTGTTTCTCTATTGAGAATTTTCTCATTATTGAGAACTACAGAATAAACTGTTATTATATTGGCATGCCAGGTCACACAGCACTGCTGCTATTGGTATGTTTTACATTCTGATTTGTTTTCATTTTGTAATTTTGGTGTAAATTGTTTTAAATGTAACATTTATACTATATGTTTTATTTCTTATATATAGATATATGTACACACTATTATGCAAATCTACTATATATTTAAGAGAGTTTGTTGTGTGTCAGTGTCTGTCTGTTTGTTCAAGAACTCCTAAACAGTAAGAGCTATGACCACAAATTCAATATACAGCTTCCTCTTATAACTTAAAGCCAGATAATGGTTTGGTTGTGCCAGGACAATGGGATGTACATGTAATGGGATTGCTTCTCATAAACCATATAGAAAAGATCCAGAATCATCAGTCAGGTGAAAGAAACTGTCTGGGGGAGGGGAGGAGGTGCACTCCAGGACTGCCCTAATTTTAAGCCTTTACAGAGGGCGGGGGGTACTGAAGCTCCTCCCTCCCCCAATTTGTATGGGAACATTGCTGACTTTTCCTCTTTGTCAGGGAATGAGGGGGAAAATGCACAGTTTGCTGCATTCCTCACTCTGGCTGGGGAGCACAGGGGACAGATAAACCTGAACCTGCCCTAGACAGGGGACATGCCCACTGGACCTGCAGCAGCCATAGAGATACACTTCTCACCAGGCCCCAAGGTGCTGTGATGAAAGAGGGCTTGGGTAGTCCCTCTCCCCAGGGCAGCCTGCATATTGAATTTTTCATCTCCAACCCCACCCCAGAGCAATGATCTAAATGAAGCATGTACATTTTCATTTTATTTTCCAAAAAAAACCCAAAATTAATTGAGGTAAGGACCCGAGCAATGCTGGGTAAATCATCTAGTGAAGCATATTTGGAAGGGAGGAAAAGTGCCTTATGAATATTGGAAGAGCTGAAATTCAGTTCTTCAATCTAAATCAGTGTATCTCAAAGTGATCCACAAGACCACTTTGAGAAAACTGTTAAATGGCCGCTCCAGTGTGTTTACTTACTGACACCATGGCCATGGAGTCTCGTGGCTCCTATTGGCTCCATTTCACTGTTTGCAGCCGAGGGGAACCACAGGAAGCGGTGTGGACCAGGCCACCGGTTCCTGCAGCTCCTCTTGGCTGCAAATGGTGAAACAGAGCCAATAGGAGCCACGAGGCTCTGTGGCTGTGGTGCCAGTAGGTAAACATACCTGAGCAGCCAGTTAATAGGTTTCTCAAAGTGGTTTCATGGACAACTGTGAGAAACGCTGGTCTAAATAAAAGGATTTATCATCCATTCAATTAATGTAACAGGAATTGGTATCTCTGTTTATTTTCCTCAGTTAAAATCATGTTGGTTCCTGATATCCAGATGATCACAATGGCTTTTAACATTAACCAATCCATAGGGAAGCTGAAGCAATACTTTGCATCACAGCTAAAAGTACCACAGGATGTCTTACAGGTCATGTTTCAAGGTATGGAGCAAAGATTTAGTAAAAACCTTCCTTTGTTTTTCAGCCCTATTAAAAACCATAAATGATTAGGCCCTGATCCTGAAATTGGATTGTCAGAGGCAGACTTTGGGGGAGGTCCACAAGAATAAAGGAGTCTGCTTATGTGGATCCAATGGCAGGATCATGACCTTACTTTGTACTTTTTGTAAGAATATATTTCTGGCATATATTATATAGTAAATTTAATAGACCTGGTGTCAGACCACTGAACAGGTCCATTGAATAAAATTTTGCATTTGTACATCAACTACTTCCAGAAGAACCATACTTCAAATATTTTAGTTGGTAAACCAAACACAATCTTAATATTTTTCTAATACTGAAAATATATTTTTATTATTATACTCCAAAGGTTTTCCTCTTACATTTCATTAAAATATCATGTCTGGGCTGACCCCAAATTTCAGAGTTCCAGACACTTTTTTTCTTCTTTAGAAAACGTTAGAATAAATGAAATCTTAGAGCGTATCTGATTTAATAGCAGAGAGCACGTCTACACAGCAGGGCTAAAGTCAAAATAAGCTACACATCTTGAACTATGTCAATTGCGTAGCTTAAGTTGAAATAGCTTATTTTGGCTTTTGGCACTGTCAGCAGGAAGTCTGAGGTAGAGCACTTTTCCTCTGACTTCTCTTGCTCCTCCTGAAATGAGAGTTACAGGAGTCAGAGTAAGAAGTCCTCCAGCTCAACATTGTTTTGACATTATGTCGAATAATTGCTTGTAGTGTAGATGCGAACTATGTTATTTTGGAATAATGTAAGTTATTCCAAAATAACACTGTTGTGTAAACGTACCCAGAGAGCTAGGTAGGACTGGAAAAGAAATAGTTGGTGTTTTGTGGTTAAGGGCACTAGAAAATGAGTAAGATCCAAGTGGTAGAGGCTGCTCTGGAAAATGACTAATTGTAATATTTTTCCTTTGTGGCAATGACACAGAGTAGGAGCTTTTCCTGGCATCTATTTCTCAAAACTTGCTGCTTGAGTCAGTTTTTTCTTTTTTCTTTTCCTGGAGGAACTGCAGGACAGACCAGAGATGACCAAAAAGTGACACAGAGTGGCTCCGTGCTGGGAGACAATGGAATTGGCAGGCTAGGCTTTTCAAACCTGTTAAAGTGTTATATTGGGATACTTTATCAAAACCAACTGAGACCTAGCAGACCCAGGACTCAACTTCATGTATTTTAGTACCATCTTTCCATTAAGCAAGATGTATTTGAAATATTTCATTAAAATTAAAGACAGTTTGTATCCATCTGAGTTAGTGTTTAAACCACAGGTCTGCATCAGATTATGCATTTCAACTTTCTGGCCATTTTGTTTATTGTGTACCCACATCAAGTTTGTAAATAGAAATATTACATTTACTAATACACTAAATCTTCAGGGAGGACAAAAAAGTAACTAATGTAAAGGCTAGAATTTTAAAGAGCTATTTAACAAATAAGGTAAGTAGATACTTTAATTTCTGTGCCTTTTTTCTTGAAAGTGAATATGAATTTTTTTTTCTCTTTGTGTGATGGTGGCAGTGCTACCTAGAATTTCTTTTGGGCAGAAGTAACACAGACTTTCCCTAAATTGAGTTTAAACTGACTCAACACTCATGTTTCACTAAAATAATCTGTAGTTTTGATTCCTTCCTGAGGAAAATGCTTAACATTATCCTCATTTATTAGAGAAGAATACCTTACTTTCTTTGTTTTGTTTTGTTTTAAAGGGAGGCTGATTGAGGATGGTGAAACTCTAATGCATATTGGAGTTAGGCCTCATGGAACTATCCAGATTGAAATGTTTTCTCTTGATCCAGAACAGTACCCAATCAAAACAATTAAACTGCAGCAAGACTACAACATGCCTGATGTCATAACTGTGAGAGTGCAAACAGGTCAACAGTATTTTTCAAATATGCATTAATATTAATATTTGTGCCATATTGTAATCAGATTACTTACAGAATAGTATATAATTGTATCTAATTATTATATCTGAACAGATTCTGACACATTCCAGGATGTAGCAGTAGAGATCGAAAGGCCTACCTATCGTAAACCATTTCTGGGTGGATTTAAACATAGGGTAACAGGAGTGGAATTTCATAATGCAGGATCACAAACAGTACCCAAAAAACGACGTGACAAAGGAATTGAAGTATTTTGCAGGGAGACACAGGTAATCTTTTAATGGTCTTTCATTTAGAACATTTTTTGCTAAACAAAATAGAGTATTGACATGGTTGTCAGAAATTAAGCTGACTGGAGAAATAATTGAGCATAAATAAGTACAAGGAGTTCTGTGGCACCTTATAGACTAACAGATGTATTGGAGCGTAAGCTTTCGTGGGCAAAGACCTACTTCGTGACATGCATCTGATGAAGTGGGTCTTTGCCCACAAAATCTTATGCTCCAATACATCTGTTAGTCTATAAGGTGCCACAGGACTCCTTGTTGCTTTTGCAGTTCCAGACTAACATGGCTACCCCTCTGGTACATAAATAAGTAGTTAGGCTTAAAAACAAATAGTTAATAAGATGAATTTGCATGATTTTAAGTAACTGAATTTCATTCATTTTAATTTGAAAAAATACTAAAATCCTCAGCATAGGTTGTTATGTCATATTTTAACATGAATTATGTTTTTATTCCAGACCATTGTGGAGAAGAATAAACGCCAACAGACTATAAATACAACCTCCACACAGATGACTAAAATTGGCCTCTATGTGTCAAACATGACTGACAAGTTAAGAAAACCAAGAACATATCTTACTGCAGAAGAATATCATAAACATAGACTAGATGCAGTAAGTTCTTCTCCATATATCTATAAAGTGGCACATTAAAGAGATGATTGGATAAGTGTTCAAAGAATGTGTTTAAAGATGAATGGCAAAAATCCTGTTAATTTTTAAACTTTGTTTTTATGATTGTTAGCGGGATAAAGGAAAAGCATGTATCTGCTAATTTACAATGATATCAGTGTTGTATTTTAACAACATTGAGATAATAATTAGTTACTGCACATCTTGAGAAATGTGATCAGTGGACTTTGTGGCTTCTTTCTCAGAATGAGTGACACCCTGATTGTTGTGTATGGAAGTTTATCTAAACATGTTTTCATTTCCTCAGCTTTCTCATAAAGTTTTGTTAGTTAGGCATATTGTATGCATAAGTGTGTGACTACATAAGTTGATCCATGGCAGCACTATGATATTTAAATATGCCATTCAGCTTTAAACTTGGTGCACTGGATTGAAATTTTGGAGATCTGGGTTTAGTTCCTGGGTCTGTTACTGAGTGACCTTGGACACGTGGCTTCCCTGTTCTGAGCTTCCGTTTCTCCACTGATCTCTTTTTTTATAAAGTTCTTTAGGATATACTGATGAAAAGTGTTATATAAGATCTATACAGTATTATGATTTTGGTTAATGAGAGTAGTGAACATCTTGTGGAATTAGGCATTGAATAGGCCTGCAGTTTGTTTTAGTATGCTCTTTAATAGCCCTTACAGAAATTATTAAAAAGTGTGCAAATGGTGTTATGTAGACAATTTTAGTTGCATTTTCCAGTTTTCCCTTGAAAGAGAGGCACACATTTTTGAAGATTTCTTCCATAATATTGCAAGACAGTTTCAATTCTGTTACGGCTTTTTACACTAAGTCTGAATTTTTGGCGCCATAATTTATTACATTTTTAAAAGTTGCAAGCTGGTATATAGAATATTGCATCTTGCTTTTTGTTAATGTAATTGAGATATATTATCTGAATGTTTCTAGAACATGTATTTCTACTAGGTCCAGTGTGCTTTCTTATGATCTTGTTGACAATTGTTTGACTTCTGCATGTCTATGTTTATTCATCCTTGAAGCAGACCAAGTATATTTTCTGGAGAGAAAAAATTCTAATCTTTGTTTCCGTTTTCTGATAAACGCCATTCAATCAACCTTTTAAAAACAAACAAAAGATAGCACACTGTTGTAATTGAAAATTTTTTATAGTATATTCATTTTCCATAAATGTAGTTTATTATTGAAGGGGAGCTGAAATGGGTGAGCAGTCCTGTGGAGTTACAAGATGATGTGGAATCTCCTGAGAATCTCTTGGGATCATTCTCCAGGTCACCTGCTGCTGCAAGTACTTGTCATCTATCCACAAGCTAATTACTGCATTTAGAGCCAAATCCCATCCCCATTCATTTTCTCAGGCTGGCTGGCTGTTTCCTTAAGGTCACAGATGGCGAGCTTCAATGTGCAGGTTTTTGCCTCCTCGCATCTACTGAAAGGTCTCCGTAGACTGATATTTGCATCAAGAACTTCTTTACTTTTAGAGATCTTCAGCAGAAAGCTCTTTACTGTCTATCCGCATCTGTCATGGCAAATCTGAGACACCAAAACTCATGGTGGTGTCTGTATTGTAGGATTCTTTTGTTTGAAGTAACGAAGTAAATTAACAAAGAAAGAGAGAAGTTTAAAAGATTATGAATCAACAAACAGGATTGTGCTCTTACTTTCATAACCTCACTTCTTTTTTTTTTTAAATATAGTGCTGTACTGAATGGTAGTCTCACCTCAACCACTAGATCACAAACAAAATATTGCTGATTTTCCATTACATTTTCACTTTCTTTCTAAGAGTAAAAGGACAAATTTTCAAGTGTATTTGTCAAAATGTATCCATTATACATGCTATTGCACATTTTTATCTACAGGATGGACTTCCCTGGTCTGGCACCCTTGGGGCCTGACCTGTCCTGAACCAGAGAATTTGCTGGATCAGGGAAGGTCCACTGGCCCTAGCCCAATCTCCATCCCTCTCCATCCAACCTCCCTACCTTTGGTCCGACTGCACTGCCGGCCCTGGCCGGGCTTGCCAGACATTGGCCCCCCTTCCTGCAGCCCCGGCCAGGCGGCTGGATACTAGGATCGCCCACTTCCACCAACCCTGGCCCTGCTACTGCCGGTCTTAACAGTGGGCCCAGCCCTCCTGCCACTGTGTTCCTGGCCCGAGGGTTCTCTGGTCAAGGCAGGATCACAGATGTTGCTGGACCAAAGAGTCCCCGTTTAGGGAGGTACAACCTGTATTATTATTTATATTATCATAGCACCTAGGAGCCCTAGTAGTGGACCAGAATCCTATTGTGCTACGTGCTGTACAAATACAGAACAAAAAAACAATCCTTGTCCCAGAACTTACAATCTGTGTATAAGACAAGAGACAACAGTTAGATGGGGAAGTAGAAGAAAACAATGAGGTAGTTCTGGTCAATGTAATGGGCCGAGGTGTCATCAGGCCTGCAGCCTAATCCTTGGCAAGTTTTGTGGAGGCACCATGGCAAAAGAGAGTTTTGAGGAGGACTTTGAAGGAAGATAATGAGGTTACCATATTTTATAATCACAAGTCAGGCATACATTTGATAACTTGAAGCTATATGGTCAGTGGTACATGTAGGCCCAATTCTACTCTCACTGAAGTCAACAACAAAACTACCATCTAGTTTGATAGGAGTACAATGACGGTCATGATTTAGTTTATTGTACATTTTAAACAAAATTGTAATTTCTAACAAATTTACGTGCTACTTAAAACAAAATTTCGGGCATGGTACTTTAAGCTGATATTATTTTTCTGTTTTATACTCCATTTAGGTAATAGTATTACAGACATATTTCCGACGATGGCATGCCATAAATGTTGTACAGAAATTAAGAGAAGAAAAAAGATTGCGGTTAGAATGGGAGGCACAAGAAGAGTTAAGGAAAAAAAGAGAGAAGGAAGAAAGATTGAGAAGGGAGCATGAACGAAGATTGAATCCTAAAACAAAGGAAGACTTTGAACTACTTTACCATGCTTTAGAATGTAAGTTTTTCTTATAGGCCTTCTCAGTTTGTCTTGGATTTCAAATGTAGGAGTTGTTAAAGAAAAAAAACTTTCAGAGAACCCTCATGTCAATGGAAATGTTTCCATTGCTTTTTTCAATTTGCAATGGAAGTACTTTAAAAATGAAGTATTTTCAAAAGTAAAATACCATCTAACAAACAAATATTTTCTGTTTCATATTAGGAAGTAATTAGCTTACCAAATACAGCTGATAATTGTGCTAGCTGACAAATTTATTGTTGGCTTCATCCATTTCTAATGCTAACTCTAGTTGGAGGAACAGAATATAATTTTTGTTTGTAATGTAATACTGTGATACTTAAATATCTGAAATAAATCCATACAAAATGCAGCTTTAATGTCCATAGTTCAGAATTTTAACCATCTAAATTGCAACAGAGATTTGTGGTATTTTATCCAAAACTCAAAAGACAACATCCATATTTTCTTAATTCTCTCATTCTCTTATGTCCTTTTTTCTTTTTTTCCCCTCTCCTCTCCAAAATCACAAGTCAGTTTGAAAATCTTGGCCATTTTATTAGTGCTGATGTTTGGAATCTGGATCACTGTAGCATTTATTTGAAAACCTGTTTCATAATTAGCAGTGTATTAGCAGTCTGTTTGACCCAGTCCAAATCATTTTTAAAAGAAATTTATTTGAGGTAGAATCAACAAAGATCAGAGTTGAAATCCTGAGTGAGTCTTGCTATTTTTAAATTTGAAACTTATGGTTATATACATAGTTCTTTTGTTTAGTTAAATACCATCTGGTTCACAGGCACAATAAAATTCTTAGTTGTGCAAGTTCAGAAATGTAATATCTAGGCAACATAATAAATTTGTGCCACTACAAACAGTGTAAAAGAAAATTCTATTATTTGAAATCTCTTTAACACCTTATGATGAAAAAATCAGTCATTATATAAATTATTGACAGTTTGCTTTTGTTTTGGTTTGTTTGACTAGTTGCTTCTCTAGTCTATACAATGACCTGCAGTCATGCTCATTATAACAGAGTAGTACTTTCACATTCTTACAGTGTCAATAGATGACACAAGCTAAATCACTGTGACAGAAATAGAATGAGATTATTGTCCTCCAGAGATTTGTGAAGGGCATTACTGGTAATCACAGCAGGAACAGGGTCAGCCAGAACTAGCTAGAATATTTTTCAGTTTTTTGGTTAAAGAAGTTGAGCATGAATAGTAAACTCTCTTTTTTATATAATGTATATAATATTTTAATATGGCAATTTTATTAATAAAATGTAAAGTGAGTACATGGGAATAGTTGAAGTCTGGAGAGAGAATAAATATTGTGCCAAAGAAGATTCTTTTGGTTCTATAAAGCATTTGTTCTACAAGGTACATTTTTAAGCTGGTTGCCTATTTTCAGTGAATCAGTAGGTGAATCTAGACAATGCCAATATCTCTGTCTAAACACCTTTTAGCCCCGTAAATAAAACCTTGCTTACTATATTTATTAGCTTTGTCTTTGAAATTGCTGCCTCCAATTGTGGTATATGAAGCTTTCAGCTATGCAATGCTATTGTTGACTTAAATGGCTGCTCTTGGAAGTTTCATGAGATACTGTGAACTAGGCAGGAAGCTTAGTATTAAAACCATAGCAAAGGAGCCATAAAGAAATGAGTTGAAATATTCTAAAATAAAAACACTTAAGCTACTGGAGATAAGTGAATAAAACTTTTCTTTGTGTAGCTCTTTCCTGGGATAAGGTACCATATTATAGATTTTCCTCCTTAAGTATGCATTATATATTGTTTCCTTGATATGTATGCTTTGCTATGTAATTGTTTTGGAAAAGTCACTGTCTCGTTTTAATATTGTTAGGAACAGAAAAAATGTCATATGTGTATGTATGTATATATCAGCATCTATGCTCTGGTAATGGCCAGTACAAAACAAGCCAAGATAGGTGTGCGTATGCATATTATACCTACCATGGGACCTAAAAGGCAATAAAAGAGGTTCTATAAATACATTAGGAGTAAGAAAAAGGGAAAGGAGAGTATAGGTCCACTACTCAGTAGGAAAGGAGAGCTAAGTAGATGATATCAAGAAGGCTGAGATTATTAATGCCTATTTTGCTTCAGCCTTGATTAAAAAGGTTAACTGTGATCACATATTGAACACAGTTAATATTAACAACAAGGGGAAAGGATTGCAAACCAGAATAAGGAAAGAACCAGTTAAAGAATATTTAGATTAATTAGAAGAATTAAAGCCAGCATGGTCTGATTAAATTCATCCAAAACTACTTTAAGGAACTATCTGAAACAGTTTTGGAACCATTAGCAGTTATATTTGAGATCTCATGGAAAACTGTAAAGGTCTCAGAGAAGAGAAGGGCAAACCTAGTACCTGTGTTTAAAAAGAGGAACAAAGAGGACCCAGGGAATTCTACATCAGCCTACCCAACTTCAATGACTGGAAAGATCCCAGAACAGATTATTATTCTTGTGGATAAGACAGAAGCGGTGGACATGGTATACCTAGACTTTAGTAAGGCATTTGATACGGTCTTGCATGAACTTCTTATCAATAAACTAGGCAAATACAACTTAGATGGGGCTACTGTAAAGTGGGTGCATAACTGGCGGGATAACTGTTCTCAGAGAGTAGTTATTAATGGTTCACAATCCTGCTGGAAGGGCATAACAATTGGGGTTCCGCAGGGGTCTGTTTGGGACCAGTTCTGTTCAGTATCTTCATCAATGATTTAGACATTGGCATAGAGAGTACTCTTATTAAGTTCCCAGCTGGGAAGGGTTGCCACTGCTTTGGAGGATAAGATCATAATTCAAAATGATCTGGACAAACTGGAGAAATGGTCTGAGGTAAATAGGATGAAGTTTAATAAGGACAAATGCAAAGTACTCCACTAGGAAGGAACAATCAGTTTCACTCATACAGAATGGAAAGCGACTGTCTAGGAAGGAGTACAGCAGAAAGGGATATAGAGTGGACCACAAGTTAAATATGAGTCAACAGTGTGACGCTGTTGCAAAAAAACCAAACATGATTCTGGGGTGCATTAACAGGACTGTTTTGAGCAAGACATGAGAAGTCATTCTTCCTCTCTACTCTGTGCTGATTAGGCCTCAATTGAAGTATTATGTCCAGTTCTGGGCACCACATTTCAAGAAAGATGTGGAGAAACTGGAGAAGGTCCAGAGAAGAGCAACAAGAATGATTAAAGATCTAGAGAACATGACTTATGAAGGACGACTGAAAGAATTGGGCTTGTTTAGTTTGGAAAGGAGAAGACTGAGAGGGGACATGATAGCGGTTTTCAGATATCTAAAACGGTGTCACAAGGAGGAGGGAGACAAATTGTTCTCCTTAGCCTCTGAAGACAGGACAAGAAACAATGGACTTAAACTGCAGCAAGGGGGTTTAGGTTGGATATTAGGAAAAACTTCCTAACTGTCGGGGTGGTTAAACAGTGGACTAAGTTGCCTAGGGAGGTTGTGGAATCTCCATCGCTAGAAATATTTAAGAGCAGGTTAGATAGACATCTATCAGGGATGGTCTCGGTACTGGGTCCTTCCGTGAGGGCAGGGAATTGGACTCGATGACCTCTCGAGGTCCCTTCCAGTTCTAGTGTTCTATGATTCTATGATTAAACAATCAATTAGTAAGCACCTAGAGGATAATAAAATTGATAAGCAATAGCCAGCATGGATTTGTCAAGAACAATGCCAAAGCAACAAGTTTCCCTCTAAGCAGTGTCAGGGCCCTGCAACTGCTTAATGAGCCCCGCCCAGCCAGGGGCTTAGGGCTCTACACATGGAGCTACCTGGCTGAGGCTCAGGGCTTGATGCAGGGAGCTGCCTGGCTCGGGGAGGGGCACTTCTCCTCAGCTACAGCAGCAGCTCCCTGCTGAGGATGGAGTAGCAAGTCTCTCCCAGCTGGTAGGGAGGGGACAGGCTGCATCCCCTCCAGATGTGGTTGGTGTCGGTCTATTCCCCAATCAGACATCACCTAGACAAGGTCATTATGATTCCACCGTAAATACGTAACTCTCTGCTGTGGTAGTCTGACCCAGTTATGGTGTTGGAAGGTGTGCTGTTTGTAAGCCTGCAGCTCATGATCTTCCTCATCTCAGATGTGTCTGATCTTGGTTGTGGAGTGCATCTTGGTACAGCATGGATTCAGGGGTTATGGTCTCAAGAGGCGCTTGCATTACAAATAAATGTCAGGGAGCTCGGAGCTATCTATCTGGCTTGCTACGTCTTCCTTCCCCAACTGGTCCGTTGGGTGGTATGGGTGGTGCAGGTGCTGACAGACAATGTTCTATGTTAGCAAACAAGGGAGCTCATTTGTTGGCTCTGTGCCTGGAAATCCTCCATCTGAGGGACTTCTGCATTCAGCATGTAATCCATCTGAAAACCTTGCATTTCTCTGGAGTCTGGAACATGCTGACACATTCTCTTAGGAGGTTCTTCTTCTCTCACCACAAGTGTCCCTTTACTTGGAGTTTATCAGAATGTCAGAACTGGGGAGATCCCGAGTGATCCTGTTCACCACCAGGCTGAACAGATAGTGTCCTCAGTTCTGTTCTTTCCAGGTCTCAGCAGAGGCTTAGTTTGCAATGCCTTTCTCCTGTCGTGGTCAGGAGACCTGATGTACTCTTTTCTGCTAAGTCTGCTTATCAGCAAAGTGTTCTCAAAAATCAAGTAGGACAAGACACGGTCACTATGATTGCCTTGGCATGGTCTCATCAGCATTGGTTTGAAATGCTCATGGACCTGGCTGTAGCATCCCTGAGGCCACTTCCCAGCTGCCTAGACCTAATCTCATATGATGCTAGTCAGGTCTTGTGCCCATACCTCCCCTTCTCCACCTCACAGTTTGGATGCTGTGTGGCTGAATCCAGAGGAACAAGTCTGCTCTAGTCTGGTACAGCAGGTTCTCTTGGGCCATGTCTACACTAAGCCATGTCTACTACTTGATCTTCCAGAGTTCAAATTAGTGGGTCTAGTGAAAACCCACTAATTCGAATTTAGAGGGTTCACCTGTTGGTGCCAGTAGTCTGTTCCTCACAAGGAGTAAAGGAAGCCGACTGGAGTGTTTGCTCCTATCGACCTCCTGCTGTGTTGCTGGCGCAAAAACACTATTTAAGTTCCGTCGACTCCAGCTATGTAATTAACATAGCTGGAGTTGCATATCTTAAGTCAACCTTACCCTTTAGTGTAGACCAGGACTTGGAGAGCAGAAAGCACTCCACCAGAGCAATTTACCTGGCTAAGTTTTTCTCTTGTGGGCATCAGCACAGAATATCTTCCCAATCCAGCTGTCTCTGCAGTCCATTCTGGATGACCTTCTTCACTTGTGGCACTAGGGCCTTGCCTTCTCTTCAGTCAAGGTGCACCTGGCAGCGGTATTGTCCTTTCATACTTGCATCCATGGTCACTTTGTATTCTTGCATGAGATGTGAATCAGGTTGCATAAGGGCCGTGAAAGACTCTTTCCACTTATATGGGACCCCATTTCCCAATGGGACATCAGCTTGGTCCTCAATGAGTCTGCCCTTTGATTGGACAGAAATGGTAGGTCTCTAAGCACCAACCACTAGTGGGGTACTAAAATGAGATATCACTTTTAGTAGCTTAGACAGATGTTAATAATATGCATCTTTTCATTTCTTATATGCTTTGATCAGCAATGAAATAGTTAATACAGGTTTTTTAACTGCCATTGGACATCTGAGTTAATACCTCATTGAAATGAACTGAACTGTTCACGTCTTTCAGCACTATTATTTCAAGCTCTCTGCAAACTCATGGGGCATACATTTTTTCAGTTACATTTGATTAATATTTTGAAGATTTTTTTCATAACCACAAGGCCTAGGCAGGGATGAAAGTAACATACATTTCTTACACATACTGTTGTATTCCCCTCAGGGGCTCAGGGCAGAAGGTAGGGGATGGATTTGATAGTAATTGTAAGTGTGGGGTGGAGGGCAAGGGGGTTGGGCTGGGTTTGTGGGGGTCAGGGCAGGGAGTGGGAATGTGGAGGGTGCAGGAATCAGGGCTGGGTGTGTGGTAGAGTGAAGGAGTCAGGGTTGGGGGTTTGAGGCATGGCTGAGAGCAGAGGGTTGAGGTGTGTGTGGAGGGGTGCAGAAATTAGGGCATGGGGCTGAGGGCATGGGCAGCTCAGGGCAGGGGGTTGGTTTGTGGGGGGTAATGCGGGAGGGCAAGGGTCCCCTTGAGGGAGGGGGGAGCTGAAGTCCCCCTGTTCCTTGCTCTTCCCGTTCCTTCACTGTCAGGGAGCGAGGGGAAAGCTCACAGCATAGGTAATTCATTCCTCTGCAGCCAAGTGCCCCAGTAAGTCCTTACTGGAGCGGCACACTGGGCTTGCTTCCTCCTCTGGGCCTAGGGATCTTTTCTTAATAAAATTTTAGATTGAGGAGCACAAAATGGCAGCTTGGAGGAGGTGAATGCTCATAGAATATCTATGTAACCCCCATAATTTGATTAATCTCTGTGCTGTTTTTATATGCTTGGAAAAATATGTATAACTAACTTAAAATGTACAAGTGATTTGTTAGGAAGATGAAAGTTTGGTGTTAAACACTGAAAAATAAATACACACTGACAATGTGAAAGCAAAAATGTCCAGCTGGTAAACTTTGATAAGTTTTTAAATCCAGATTTTTTTTAAATTAATATAGTATGGAGGCAGGAGGAGATTGAGCACATTAACCGCACTTTCACGGGAGCAGAAAGAAAGGCAGCCCTCTGTGCACTTCTAGAACAAGAGACACAACTGATTGCTTCCATTGGGAGACACAAACTAAATGCTGATGAAGAGAACCAGCAAAAAGCAATACTGTTCTTTTTGGATAAGGTCAGTGAAGTAATTGCAGTCTGAACATGACTGGTACCCAAAGTTCAAAACATAATATAATTTACAAACAAGCAGACAAAAGTAAACAACTGTAATTAGGTTGACCTGTTATGTATAGTACACATTCCCAGTAGTTGCAGGTTTTAAGTCTTTATTTATGTTGGTACAGTTTAATGAACACTTCTTTTTTTCCCAAGCACAGAGTTGAAGCTGCCACTTACTTCATAACCTATCTAGTTATTTGAAGAGATATGAGAACAATGCATCATATAACCTACCATCTGTGCTTCACTCTAGGCACAGCAGGATATAAGTATATTATAATAATGACATTAAGACTGAGTTGATGAATTTTGCCTAAAAGAATATTCTGCATAAAGGGCCCAGTTCTGCTCTGAGACATCAGCAATACAAAGTCAGGCCCTACCAAAATGCATATCATTTTAGAGCTAGCATAGTATGTCAGAATAACATGTGCTATTTTCATTTTTATAAAGTATAAGTTATTATCATTTAGAAACCCATACATGAAAAATAGTTACTTTAAATGCATTATCTATTTTTTAAATAACTCTGTGAATTAATTTCTCTCTCCAAAATACCCAATGTCACTAATAAAAACAAATAAGCACTTGATTCTTCCCTCTGATATGCTGTATATGCTGTTGTGTAGTTTGAAAAATCAGTTACTGTAGTTTGTCAAAACATGCCTTAGATGCCTGTAACATTCATTTTTTGAGTGTGTGAAAGACAAAAATGGGCAATCTCAATTTAAATGAAATGTTCTGTGGGGAGGGGAACAAATAACAAAAACTTATTTGGAAGTAGGGCAGTGAATGGCAAATTTCAGTATCAAGCAAATTAAAATGACAAAGTTATAAATGCCTCAAAACAAGGTTGATAGTAGAACTGGAAGCTACAGACTTAACTATACACTCCTTTCAAAAATGACTATTGGATACTGTGACGGGGCGCCTCCTCCCCGCACTGGAACCCACCCCGAACTCCGAAGCGGGGAGCCCGGAGAGGCGCGGAGCGGGGACAGGGACCTGCGGGAAAGCCCCGGCCGGGGAGCGGCCGGAGGGAGCGCGGGCGGCAGAACGAAAGACGCGGCCTGCCCGCCGCCATGGACTCAGGCAGATGATGTCACTCGGGGCATCATCCAAGTGAGACAGGAAGGTGGGGGCAGGGACGCCGAGGGAGGAGGCGCGCCGGATGCCACGGCGGGAGATTTAAAAGGGGGTAGGGAAACCCTGGGAGAGGGGAGAGACGGAGGCGCGAGGAGAGACGGCGACAGGGAAGTTGAGAAGGCGGACGCCAGAGCGTGTGAGGAGATGACCCCGGGGAGTGAACGAGCGGGGTAAGTGTTAACCCGACCTTCGTGGGTCGGACATGGACACTGGACTGGGGAAGAATTGGCCCAGGGCAGGGTCGTGGACCCCGTGAGTGGGGGAGTTTAGTGGTCGCAGCCCCCTCCACTGAGCAGGGACCTAGGTCCCCGCCATAGGGCCCTGGGCCAGGGTTCGGAGAGAGGGAGGGCCCAAACCCCCTTCCCCGGTATCTGGGGTGTGATCCCCGTGCTTTGCGGGTAAGCCGTCATAGGGTGTGGCCCGCTGGATACAGGAATAAAACAAATCGTAAAACCGTTACCATGTGCAACGGCTTAGATAGGTACTTGACAAACGGAGGGGAGCGGGGAAGTCTCGAACCCCACGGGGTGAACTTGTAACAGATACATTTAACAATCAGCGAATGTGCATATATAGAGATGTCACCTCTTTCTCTTCATTTAGGCTCCCATTAAGGATGTTAAAATGCACTTATCTGGCTAATCATGTAGTTGATGCAATTTGTATCGACTGTATGCTTAGTCAGTAAGTGCCACTCTGCAGAGCCACAGCAGGGGTAGCTCCAGGAGCCGACTCGAGCCAGACTGAGCAGTCCTGGCTCATGCCAGCTCTGGAGCCACCCGCACTGTGCATCTGCATTTAAAATGCAGAGGCGCAGCGATCAGTGGGATCTGGGACTGCTTGGTCCCGGCTCGCACTGAATCCAGCAGCCCCTGTTTGCCGCAAACAGGGGCCAGTGCTGGAGCAGCCTCTATTTGCAGCATCCAGGGCTGGCCGCAGTCGGGGGCTGCTCACACAGCAGCCCCTGTCCATGGCCAGCCCTGTCAGCCACGAACAGGGTCTGGTGCCGGAACAGCCTCTGTTCACAGCAGCCACAGCTAGCCGCATACAAGGGATGCTGCTTGTGGCCAGCCCTGTCCACCACAAACAAGGGGTTGCTTTGTGGCAACAGCCCCTGGGGCAGGCCTGCTCCCCTCTGGGAGCCCTGCAAACAGGGGCTGCTTCACAGCAGCGTCCCCTATCCACCTCCTGCTGCCTTTGATAGAGGCAGCGGGAAGGGGAGGAGGGGAGACAGCACCCCAGGGACAGTGCTGGGGGGAACGGGCTTTTAAGCCAGCTCGCCCCAGCACTGGCTCCTGCTGCAGAGAGCACGGGGCGAGCGGAACTACTTGAGTCACTGCTCACCCTGTGGTACCTGCACCACTTCTGCTTTTGAAATGTAAAAGAGCCCCGTAGGGCTCTTATACATTTTAAAACCAGAAGTGCCCACGGTGGGAACCATTGCAAGTGGGGACTGAAGCAGACCCTGCTCACGCCGTTTCTCTGCTGTGCCTCTGCCTCCCCTGCCCCCCGCGGAGATGGCCCCCCCAGCACCGGCTTCTGCTCCCTCCTCTTGCTGTCTCTCTCTGATAGAGGCAGCAAGGGGAGGAAGTGACTAGTCGAGTCGCTGCTTGACTAACCAATAAGCATTTGCTTATTGGATGGTCGACTAGTCACTTTCACCCCTAGTTCCCATAACGTAATTTAACTAAATAAAAAAACAAATTTACTTCATATAAGAGACTTGGTTCTGAGCTGTTCACAGTATCTGCATGTCTTCTTGAAGTAACTAATAAACTCTTGTAACCACAGATTACCTAATACAAGTTGAAACTCTCTTAACCAGGATTCTCTGGTCAGTCTACATCCATAATCTGGCACAGATGTTGTAGGACCAGAGTCCCGGTGGAGGTCCAGCAGCAAGGATCCCTGCAGGGCTGGCAGGCAGTGGGCTACCTGCAGCAAGCTGACAGTGGAACTGCCTGGCGTGTGTCAATGAGGCTGCCCGGAGAGATTGGGAGGCCCAGCACTTGGCTGCCCAGTGGGGCTGGGAGCTGCGGTAACTCAGTGGGGCAGGAAGCCGTGGTGTGTGCGATTGCCTTGTGGGTTCCATAGCCCCAGCGCGGCATGCACAGCTTCCCAGCAGGTCCCGGAGCTCCATCTCGGCAAGCACAACTGCCCAAGAGGTCCTGGAACTCCAGCATAGCGCACATGATTGCCCAGCACATCTCAGAGCTCCAGTGCGGCGCGCACGGCTGCCCAGCATGTATGCACGGCTTCACGGTGTATCCTGGAGCTATGGCAGCAATGGCTGCCCAGTGGGGTTGGCAGGGCAGCGGTGCCATCAGGAGGCAGGGAGCCAGCTGGGAGGCTAGCGGTTGGGCTGGGGGGCTAGTGGCAGGGGTCCAGAAATGACCTCCCCTAGTCTGGCAAAATCCCTCATCCGGAACTGATCCGGTCCTGAGGGTGCCGTACCAGGGAGGTCCAACCTGTAGATTTCACTTGGAGCAGAATGACTTGATCTTTGCTCAGTCTAAACATTTTATTTTGTAGAAACAAACATCACAGACATAGCAGTGATTCCCAGTGCAGCACAGGCCTCAACTGCCAGACATTCCTGCCTCTTAGTTGGGAGGAAGGATTTACTTGTGGTTCAGTGCACAGGACAGAAAGTTGGAAGACCTTTGGTGAAATCTTTGCCTCATTGAAATCAGTGTCAAAACTCTCACAGACATCAATGGAGGCAGGACTTTACCCCTAGATTTCATTCCTGTCTAACTTTAGGAGGGTAACTTAACCACTCTGTGCCTCAGTTTTCTTATTTATAATAAGGATGCTACTTACCTAACAAAGATAACGTAAAGGTATGTTGTTATCAGACACACAGATGAATATAATTTTGGGGGAAAAGTTAGCATGGTTTCTGTAAAGGGAAATCATTCCTTACTAATCTACTAGAGGTCTCTCAGGGGATCAAAAAGCATGTGGGCAAGCGGGATCCAGAGGATACAGTGTACTTAGATTCCCAGAAAATCTTTGACAAGGTCCCTCATCAATGGCTCTTAAGTAAAGTTAAGATGTCATGGGATAAGAGGGGAGGTCCTCTCATGGCTTGATAACTGGTTAAAAGACAGGAAACAAAGGATAGGAATAAATGGCCCATGAGTCCATACTGGGACCATTCCTTTTCAACATATTTATAAATCATCTGGAGAAGGGTAAATAGTGAGATAGGAACATTTGCAGATGACACTAAACTGCTCATGATAGTTAAGAATAAATGAGACTGTGAAGAGCTTCAAAAGGATCACACAAAACTAGGTGATTGGGCAACAAAATGGAAAATGAATTTTAATGTTGATAAATGCAAAGTAATGCACATTGGAAAAAATAATCCCAATTATATGTATAAAATGATAGGGACTAATTTAGATATTGCCACTCAAGAGAGAGATCTTTGATTCACTGTGGATAGTTCTCTGAAAACATCCACTCAATGTGCAGCAGCAGTCAAAAAAGCAAACAGAATGTTAGGAATCATTAAAAGGAGTAGAGAATATCTTACTACATATAGCTGTATTTACTTCATCTCAAAAAAATATCTTGGCATTGGAAAAGGTTCTGAAAAGGCAAAAAAATTGTTAGGAGTTTGGAATAGGAGACGTATGAAGAGAGATTAAAAAGACTGGGACTTTTCATCTTAGAAAAGAGACTAAGGGCATATCTACACTACAGAGAAGATCAAAGTTGCCACTGTCTATCTTACAGGGTTCGAATTACTGGGTCTAATTAAGACAGCTAATTTGAAGTGAGAGGGGCACTCTGATCCTACTTTCACGAGGAGTAAGGGAAGTCGAAAGGAGAGTGTTTTTCCTTCAACTTCCTGCAGTATAGACAGCACCAAAAGCTGACTTAAGGTACTTCGACTTCAGCTATGCAATTAATGTAGCTGAAGTTGCATTTCTTAATTCGATCTTGTCCTGTAGTGTAGACATACCCTTAGTGGGGATATGATAGAGGTCTATAAAGTTGTGTCAGGTATGGAGAAAGTGAATAAGGAAAAGTTATTTAATTATTCCCATCAAATAAGAACTAGAGGTCACCAAACAAAATTAATAGATAGCAGGTTAAAAACAAACAAAAGGAAGTATTTCTTCACACAGTGCACAGTCAACTTGTGAAACTCATTGCCAGAGGATGTTGTGAAGACCAGGACTTTAACAGGGTTCAAAAAAGAATTAGATAAATTCATGGAGGATAGGTCCATCAATACTTATTAGCCAGGATGGGTAGGAATGGTGTCCCTAACCTCTGTTTGTCAGAGGCTGAAAATGGGTAAAAGTAGAGAGTTCACTTGATTACCTGTTCTGTTCACTCCCTCTGGGGCATCTGGCATTGGCCACTGTCAGAAGACTGGCCAGGCTATATGGACCTTTGGTCTGACCCAGTATGCCAGTATGGCTGTTCTTATGTTAAAACTCATCCTGAAGCTCTTAGAAGTCTTCTTTACTCTTAGCTAGGAGTAATATCCTATTCTTTATTGCAAGTAGCTAGGAAAATCTGAAACAGCTGTGAAGGACCAAGAAATACTAAGAGTAGTGTGACAACCATAATATTGCATGAAGTTGGCAGACTCTCTGTAGTATTTTCCTGACTGTCAATTTGGGGTGAGTGGAGAAGAGATTATTTGGGTTGACTTCATCCCTGTTACGTGAACAAGAGAGAATGTTTGGGCCAAGAGAAAATCTATTGAAACCAAAGGCTACCTCTGAAGTGAATGTGATAAGGAAAGAAATATGAAAAAGGGAGAAAAAGATTTTAGTAGAATTTCAACAAATGAAGAGATGAGTGGAAGGAACAAAAGAATACCTAAAATGTATAGTAGACCATACTGATAGAAGATGTAGACAGGAAAGAGAAAAATAATATCAAAAGTGGGACAGAATCAGAAGAAAGAATCTGAGAAAAAACAGGTGAAAAAATAAATGGAAAACCTAAAATATTATTAGATGTTACAGAAAAATTAATCTGTTGGGGTACGTCTACGCTACAGAGGAAGATCGAAGCTGCCACTCTCAGTCTTCCAGGGTTCGAATTAGTAGTCTAGCTAAGACAGCTAATTCGAAGTAAGAGAGGCACTCTGGTCAATGCCGGTAATCCTGCTTTCACGAGGAGTAAGGGAAGTCGAAGGAAGAATGTTCTTCCTTTGACTTCCTGCAGTATAGACAGTGCCAAAAGCTGAGTTAAGGTACTTCGACTTCATCTGTGCAATCAACATAGCTGAAGTTGTGTATCTTAATTCAACTTTGTCCTGTAGTGTAGTCATACCCTTGCAAACCTATATGTGGGGAAAACAGATTCAAGACTATAAAAAGGGTGGAGAGTACAACAAAGAAATCAAGCAGAGAGAGAGAGAGAGACGTCATTAATCTTGAAGTTTTTATACAACATTTGCAGCTAAAGTTTTCTAGTAAATTTTATCAAATAATTGTTTTATGTAAATGTTATTGATACTTTATGGAAAATTATGTAGTATGATGTTTGTGGTATCTGATCCTATCAGACAGATTAATTTACATTTTGTTATATGTAAAGCATATTGAAAAGATGGAAATAAATAATTTGCTGGGAGACATGAAGATTGTCAGTATCCATAAACCGATTGCAGGCCACACACAAGTAAAAAGCAATTTAATTTTGTGATTTTTCTAGAGCAAGCGGGATAGCCAGAGTCCAACTATTTTTCTGCATGAAACCCTGAAGAAAAGGGACCCAACTCAAAAGAAATAGTAATATGCTGAGTTAATTAGTCCACTTTCAGATGTTACTAGTCTCCTAATAAACAGAAATATTTCAATATAGCTTAAATTTCGGTTACAGTTTAACATTTTGACAGAAAATAAGGCATAACAGTATTGCATGAAGCAAATACTTCATGCTATTTAATGTCTTTTTTTTTTTGCTGAATGTAGAATTCTTTGAGCACTCAAGTTAACATCTGTGAGCTGAAGTAAGAGAACTGCTCAACTGATACTGATCAGATAATCTATTTGATCTTTCTCATGAACAGCTCATCTGAAATGTTGATGGGAGGATTAGTAGGTGGGTTTATAACTGTGCTACATTAGTGGATACTCTCCCAGTATTGTTCTTTTCCAAGAGTACAAAAATAAGAAGACTTGGTAAAATCATGTAATTGGTATCAAAATCAAGAATTTTTATCATTTAATCTCCTATCTGAGCATAAATACTGCTAAAAAAAAGTGATCTATATTCCTGCTTTTTAATGTCACGTCTGTTTAATGCTCAGACAATGGTTCTCTAACAAAGTATTACACTACTTCTTCCCCCAGTTGAGTTTATAACCACTCTGGAACATAGGTTTTCAATCTGAACCCAGTATATTCTCTCCCTTCACACCCCTCTTTTTTAAACCCCTCTTTTTTTAAGTGTAAGGAGACTGTTCCCCAATATCATCTTGTGTATTTTAGTTTCAACTTGTATACTGAAGAGCTCCATAGTTAACTCGGGAGAGCAAAGTACTGTGATTTGTCAGGAAGTAGGGAGCAAAGGTCAGCGAATGCATTTTATTTCCCATTTCTTGTCCCTTTCTCCCTTCTCCTCCAAAACGGTTATGTTTCTGGAGCATCTTCATGTGCGATTGAGATTATGAATAACTTTTTGTTTTAATTTCTATATTGTAACTCTGTGGCAAAGTCTTCTTTGGCTTTTAATGTTTTAACTGAAGAATTAGTGAGGTTTTCCACACATTTGTTTTACTTTTCTGGGGTTTTTTGTTTGTTTGTTTGTTTGGAATGTCTGGAGAGTATGAGTTTTCTTCATTGTTGTTTCCCTTGTGATGCATACAGCTTAGGATGTTAAATATTGGTTAATTGAATAGTCGAGTAACCTCATTAATTCTTATCGGTTAGTCGACTATTCTATAGTCCCTAGGGGCAGGGCCAGCAGCCTCACTCTGAAGGAGCCCTCTGCCACTCTGCATTGCTGCCTCTCTGCCTCAGTGTGCCAGGCAGGAGCTGGTTTGTGAGGGGAGCCAGTTTAAAAACCAGCTCCCCTCGCAGACCGGCTGCCTGTCACTCTGTACTGCTGCCTCTGATAAACAGACAGCAGTGTGGGGTGGCAGCAGCCCCTGTTGGGGGAGGGGAGGGGTGTCTGAGCTCCCAGACCCAGTGCAAGCCAGAACTGAGCTGGGCTGCCTGCCCACTCGGCTCCTACTACACTTTAAATGAAGAGCCGCGTCCAGGACCCATCACAAGCCAGGACTAAGCCAGGTTGCTGGTCAGCCTGCTAAAAAATTTACTGGTGGGGAAGAGGGAAGTGCGTATAGTCTATAGCTTTAACCTATAAGCTTTTGCTTATCGGTTACTCGACTACACTGTTGCATCCCTAATACATCTGTTATACACTGAGGTAAAGAGAATGAGAATTGCTGCCTTTTTTTGTTTTTAGCATTGGTGTATATGAAAGATGGTTCCTTGTGGGGAAAATGAGATGTATGAGGGAGTTAGCAGGTAAGAGAAGCCCACGTCACTTCCTGCAGCTCTCCTTGGCTGAAAATGGCAAGCTGCAGCTAATGGGAGGTGCAAGGCTCCGTGCCATGCCTACGGACGCTTAGATAAATAAAGCATCTCACAGCCCGGCGGGCCTGCAACCCAAGTTTGAAAACCTCTGGGTTAGAATAGCCTAGGAACCTGCAGCTTTAGTTTCTGTTGTGGGAGAATGCTTGATATTGCCAGATGGATGCTTCTCTTCCTTAGACTGGGAAGGCCATAGTCTTGCCATTTTTGGAGAGGCTTGTTCTTTTGTGTCCTCACTTGTTGAAGAAATTCCTTGAGAGAAAGTGACTGAGGTTTAGAATGTTGGCAATCACTGTCATGCTCTTTCTGAGGAAAGCAATGTGGTTACAATGATGCAAAAATATTTCTTTCTTTAATTTCAGAACTTGTGTGGGTTACATATTTATGTCATGGTAACCAAAGTGTCCTGGTGAGGAACTGTATATAAGCATGAAAGCTTGTCTCTCTCAACAATAGAAGTTAATCCAATAGAAGACTCACCTTGTCTCTATAATAAAGTATTAACAGTAATAAATACCCTTGGAAACACGGGGCTTGATTATTTTAATTTCTTCTTTGTAGGGCTGTCACTGGGGCTTCTTCATCACTTTTGTTTATTCACACTTAAGTGATATCATTAACCACAGTGTTATTTTGATACTGCTGTTTTGTTTTGTTTTTCACATTTGTCTGCCTTTAAAGAATTAGGCCCAGACTCCATTAGAGGCCTGGAACATGAACCTTGTACTGACATGTAACTGTAGTCACCCCACTTGCGATTTAAAGATAACACTATCATATTTGAAGTCTTCAGGTGACTGCACTTTTGCTGCAGTTGTCTTGTGTGAAACTTGCTCCCATGTGGAATGTTTCTCATATCATCCCTTATTACTTCCAAATTTTAGTTACTATATCTTTTTAGTGTATTTTTGGAATGACAACTCTTGGCCCTCTGTTTATTACCTTTCCTTCCAAATACTTTCTTTCTCTTTTTAATTCCTCATTTGTTGTATGAGTTGTGTTTTAAAAGGGTACTACTTTACCACAATTAAAACCGTAGGGTTGCAACGAGAGTGTTTCATGGAGGAACTATATGACTATTGTTATTTATTGTTGTTCACAGTGTTCATATTTTTCAGGCTTTGTACTGTTTCTCACCTTTTCTATGCCCAATCTATGTTGTCTTCCTTTTTCTTTCTTCTCTCTCTTCATTACTATGTTCTTGTATTGCTCCCCTCTGGTGCTCTGCTCTGCTTTTATGAGTGCAATTACAGTAGTCCTGCTCTGTGAAGCAATTCAGGTAACAAGATTATTGTAAATTCCACTTTGCTGCCAAGAAACTAAAAGGCAGGAGAGAGTTGGGAAAAAAACCCATGAAGTTTTAAATTTCTTGCATCAGTCTTGGGAACATGAATAGTCCTGAAATCAGAGAGCTTGACATTCATTCTCAAGCATTAGTAGTCTTGCTTTTCATACTTGATGACATTAATATTTCTTAAGTGAAGAGCTGCATGTTATTTTAGGTGCATCATTTTGTTTTTATAGTACCATGTTACAATATCATCAGAAATTACAAAAAATATTGTACCAAGATTTTCATACTTTCTAGACCTGCTGCTATAGATTTGGTGACCCAGTTTTAGAGACCTGCACATTATAAGACTAAAACTGCTAAGTCACTTAAGTGTTTTATAAATTTGTCTTTGCTAGCTGTAGTTAGCATTTCCTAAAGTGAACCTTGGACTTTAACTCTTCCTGACACAAGCCACAAATTAAGAGAGTCAAAGATCATGATTTTTAATGGGGGAGGGGAGAATAGGGGGTAGGAACCAAAAATTGAATGCATATACCCACTGGGAAATTATGTCAGAGGATTTTAACTGTTTTAGTGTGATATTAGAGAACTGACTGATTTTTTTTTCTTTTGGCATTGGAATCTAATCCTTTAAAGGATTTTTCATACCATGCATTCATGAGAAAACAAAATAATATTCCTTCTGTCATGGTAGAGCAAAAATTGCTTGTTTCTAGTTTTGCAGGATTTTACCATGCAAATCAAAGATTTAGGATTTTACTAGTGGGTTACACCCTGTGTTTGCTACGTTTGCCCCTCTTCCCTCCCCCCCAGGCCGCTTTTGCGGCCAGAGAGCCAGTTAATCTTGCACTGAATATATAGAAAACTGAACAAACAAAAACTGTTAATTGGTCTATTGCTCACGTACTACATGTTGCAGAAGGATCTACAAACAGATCTCAGTTTTGCAGTTGGTTCTGGTTGAAGCCATGTAAGTGAGATGCTGAGATTCCACTTTCAAGTAGGCTGATGATGTCATTGTGACGTGCAGCTGGGAAAACTTTTTTATAGAGACAGAGATTATAGAGTCTGTCCTGTTTCCTTTCAGATTTCTTAATCAATTTTGGTTCCAAACCATCAGTTCCAATTAGCAGTACTTCATTTAATGATAGCCCTACATGATAACTCATTTAATTATAGTTTTACACCTAGTGATGATATAGTTAAGAATCAATCAAATTTGCAGTGCTAAAATCCTATTTTCAATTATTTCTCGGTTTTTGTGCTTACATAATTAAAAAAAAATCAAACTGTTTCTTAAAGTTTTGCAGGCTTTTAGTTCCTAATGTACACTATTCACGCTTGTTATCTGGTCCCTATTGCCTTATCAGAATACCTCACAAACGTTATGAATTTATCCTCCTAGGTTGTGCAGTAGGTGAGAATATGTGTTTACTGCATTATCCATTTAAAGTGCTGCCAAATACTAATTAAATAATAAAAACCTTTTCTGCAGATAGGAAACTATTAATATTGTTATTTTACAGAGAGAGAAACTGAGTCACAGAGCAGGGATGTGAAAGGTTAACCAATTAACATCACCCTTAATGGGTGATGCTTACCGGTTCTGGTTAACCATTAACTGGTGGGGGCTGGAGCAGCTCCTGCCTGCTCTGATTGTTCAGAGCAGCCTCTGGCCGCACTTCTCCACAGTTGGGTATCACCCTGTCAGAAATCTCTCTGCTCTGGGTAAATAAGGAAACCAGGGCACAACTTGTCCAGGCTTATGGCTTTCACCCTGCTCTGTATACAGTCCACCTATGATCCGCTTTGGTTCCTGAACAAGTGATTGATGAATTGTATGAGTGTCTTACAGTGGGGGAGAGGACAAAGCTGCACTGCCATGGAATCTGTGGCAGAAAATTAACAAGTACCTCCTGAAAAGTTTCAATAGCCTCTCTCTGCAGGATTCCATTGAGATCATGGTGAGCATCAACATCCTGCTTGGCCATATCAATTAACTACGCAGGGATATATGCAGCTCATAGAAACTCAGCCAGCCTTCCACTTTTCCATGCCCTCAGCACTGCACTCCACAAGCCACAGCCAATTCCCCTTGGTCTTATCTTCTGCTTCGTGGTTCCTGAAAAGCAGTTGCTCAGACTGTCTATGTCTATCAGCAGTGGAGAACATTTCATCAAAAGGCACCTCCTCCACATTGCTAGCTCTAGTAACTGGGAGAGCACAGAACAAAAGGATTGCTTAGCAGGCTGTATTGGCAGGCAGTTCAAATTTCTTGTAATGTGCAGAGAAGGCAGTGGAGTTTTCCTTCAAGTGAACCTCATTCCTAGCGCTAGAGCAGTGACATTGGTGGGGTGAAGATGCCACTCTGGGATATGGTTATTTTGACTCAAGTCTGTGCACTGCAGTGTGCAGGCCAGATCCTTAGGTTTCAACACAGGTCAGGAAATTCTTAACTATAGTAAAAATGCAATATAGATACTCAAGCCCAGGATTCTTTGACACGGGCTAGCTGATTCAAGTCCCACTAACCCTAACTTACCTTGTTGCATAGACATACCCATAGTCTTATTCTTTTGGAATATGAAAGTGGCACTAACACCCTTGGATCTGAGAGACAGAGAAACTTTAGGTCCAGTAATAACAATCCCTGTTACAGGATCTAATCTTCCCCAAATTTATTATTTAAAAGACAAAGAATGCCAAGAAATGCTGTTATCAGAATTATAAATGCTTGACTCATTGACTGAGAGAAGATTGCCTGGGCCCAATGTACATCTAAACTGTACTTCTTTACATTTCAGTGATAACAATATTTCATCTTAAATAACATCTATCAGAAAATATTTCAAAGCACAATAGGCTTTATGGTCTTAAGCCTGCACTCCTTACAGGGAATCCTCCCATTAAGTTCAGGATCAGCTCTTGAGCATGTATTCCAGTACCACTTTCAGTACTTTCATTTTAAACTAACAGAGCACTTCTATATAGGAGACTGTCCTTTTTTTTAATATGTTGTCATTATTATGGCTTGCTTTTTTTACAAGTCATATAGTATTAAAACTTTATTCTAGGGTACAATGAATTCATGGCTTAATATATTGTAGAAATACTGATGGTAGAAAGACCCTCTGTATTAGAGAAGTGTTAAAGCTGAGTTCTTAATGATTATGGTACATCTTTTTGGAACACAATGTGCTTTTTCAGCTGTTGATTAAATTATAACAACTCTGATTGATACAAATTGTTTCTGAAGTGTGCAGAGCCAAAGAGATGGAAAGCATATGATGGAAAAATCACTGAAATGGATACACAATTTACATTACGTGCCAGAGAACTGCTTGAGATCTACCGCAGCATTAGTATGAAAGACCTCCCAAAAGATGAGAGGCTGGATGTGCTGTTAACACTAAAGCATACAGTGAAGGTACATTTTGATCTTCCTCTGAAGTTTAACTTTTGGTTATATCTTCTATACCCAGAAGCATAGTACTTTAATTGGTGCTGACACACCAGCAAGGTTTACATAAGAACATAAAAATGGCCATACTGGGTGCGATCAAAGGTCCATCTAGCCCAATATCCTGTCTGCTGACAGTGGCCAATGCCAGATGCCCCAGAAGGAGGGATCACAACAGGTAATCCTCATGTGATCCCTCCACTGTCACCCACCTCCAGAGAAACAGAGGCTAGGGACACCATTCCTACTCATCCTGGCTAATAGCCATTGATGGACCTAACCTCCATGAATCTATCTAGCTCTTTTTTGAACCCTGTTAAAGTTCTAGCCTTCACCGCATCCTCTGGCAAGGAGTTCCACAGGTTGACTGTGCACTGAGGCTATGTCTACACTACGAGTTTTCTCGGCAAAAAATATGCTAATGAAGGACTTGTTTGCATGTCACGATCTCATTTGCATATTTTCTGCTGATCTGTTTTGTGCTGGGGTTTTTGTGCAAAAACAGCAGTGTGGACATTTTCTTTTTGTGCAGAAACCCCTTTTTCCATAAGATCCTTATGCCCCAAAAAAGGAGGTCTACCGATCTTGCAGAAAAAGCGGGTTTTGCGCAAAAAGAAAATGTCCACACTGCTTGTTTTTTGCGCAAAAACCCCAGTACAAAAATGGACCAGCAGAAAATATGCAAATGAGATTGCGACTCATGCAAATGAGTCCCTCATTAGCATATTTTTTGCTGAGAGAACTTGTAGTGTAGACGTAGTCAGAGTGAAGAAAAACTTACTTTTGTTTGTTTCCTTTTGTTTCTCTTAGCAAACATTTGTGGGGATGTGGTGGCATGAACGAAAGCCTGGTGTGCTAACCAGTGCTATTTGTTAAATTAGGAAACGTCAATTTAATATAAATTCATGTTTCACTATCACTTTGTGTGATAGGTATTGATTTTAAGGTAATTTAAAAATTATAACTCTCCACTGTGATATTAAATGTGTTAAATTTTAATACAGATTTATTATTAAATTTAATAATTATATTCACCGGATTAAACTAGGAGAAATACTTTAATGTAATTTATTCATTTATTTTTTATGCTACGGATATTTTATATTTGAAGTGTCTTTTCAGAAACTTGTCTATAAAATATGTCTTGGTTTGGATTGTTATTTTTACATCTCACAAACACTGATTTCCTCTCCCATTTTTAGTGGAGAAAAAAATTAACAGGATTTTTAAAAAATGAAGTTCCTTGTTTGAGCATCATGATGGCACTCAGATACTTTGATATAATGGTATTTTGCACATAAATGGAATAGAAGAGCCTGATCTAAATTAAACCAAAGTGAGGATTTTGCTTTGGCTTTGATGGAATCAGAATTGGATCCAAAGTCAGAACATCTATAGAAATAGAAATCTATAGAATTCTAGAAATAGCTCTAGAAATCAACTACTCCAGTCTGAGCCAGCAGAAGGAGCTTATAGTTTTTGTTTATTGATGATTTCACAATAGTAATGATCCAAATCAAATTCTGCATTTTAGAGAAATCTGGAATTGCTGTAAAATCAGGATTTTTACTGGAGTAAAGAAGTCTGAATTTAAGCAACATAATTTATCTGTCACCTTCCATCTCCACAGCAGTTTCTTTATGTATTTTTGAGATAATGGTAGAAGAACGTTCGTAGCATCAGAAGATAATGTTTTTTATGCCTGGGGAGGCATAAGGATCTTGCGCAAAAAGGGGTTTTTGAGCAAAAAGGAAACGTCCACACTGTTTGTTTTTGCACAAAAACCCCTTGCGCAAAAATGGCTCAAATAGATTATGCAAATGAAGCATGACAAAATGCTAATCAGAGCTTCATTTGCATACTCTCTGCTAGCAAAAGCTGGCCGTGTAGACAAAGCCTTAGAGCAGGGGTTCTCAAACTTTGTGATACTGTGACCCCCCCCTCTAAGTTGCTGCAATGCCCCTCTAAGTTGCTCTTGACCCCCTGGGGGGGGTCGGGACCCACAGTTTGAGAAACGCGGCCTTAGAGTATTGAATGATATATAGAATATACACTGCGTGCTTTGTTTTAATATCAGTTTGTTGTAAATCTAATGGTTTATAGCAAGTATCCATGTTGTAACTTGATTTTGTTTTTTTATATAGGAACATGGGTGTAAACTCACCCATGAAATAGTGGAATTAATTGACAGAGAGGCTGATCTCATGATGCGAGGCGTGAAAGAATGCAATCTAGAAGGACTGAGAAAAAGAATATGTACATTATTTCTTCAGTATATTAAAACTCCACTCTTTAACCCTGAGGTTGCTAGAGTACTTAAGGTATTTCTCCCTTCTGTTATAATCATAATATTTCTCTATGGCAGTACTCACTATATGTTCACTGTTTCCAAGCAGAGAAGCAGAAATAGTCTCTCCACTAAGGAGCTTGCAGTTTTGAGAATGGGTCATCAGGCACAAGGCAACAGAAGAGAGAGGAAATGAAAAACGACATATTCTTTTCTTTAATGTAAGATTAGCCAAAGGCTTCAAGAGGAATTTACATGTCAAAATGGAAGAAACCTCACAGATGAGCTCAGGAAGGTCATACCATAATATGGAAGATGACATGGAGATGTTTTTTTGGGGGGAATCTAACCAATGGGTGTTCTCTGTGGGAGCACTGGCAGAGCACAAGCAGGAGTGAAGTAAGACAAGCTTAGATAAGTAGGAAGTGGAAGATTTATGTAGAACTTTGAAAGGGGTGACAGGACACTTGCATTTTATTCAATAACAAATGGGGAACTACTAGAGAGATTCAATGAGAGAGACTTGGTTAGCAGGGAGATGACTTTTGGATTGGAGGAGGAAAACAAAGAGTTTTAGGGTGACCAAAGTATAAAGAGGTTACAGTAGTGAAGTGGAATATAATGAAAGCCTGACCAAGAGACTTAGTTGTGAACTTCTATAATAATACAAGTTGTACCTCACTTGTCGAGCACCCTCAGGACCTGAGCAGTCCCAGATGAGGGAATTTGCCGGACTGGGGAAGGTCCACTGCTTCCAGCCCTTTCAGCCTGTCACCCCTCCCCACCGCCGGCTCCTTTGGCCCCACTGCCAGCCAGGTGACATGGCTGCCCCAGCCCTGCTGCCATAGCTGTTGGTCTAGCCCCAGTACCGGCTGGCACATGTCCCCGATCAGGCTGCCGACCTGCTGCGGCCCCAGCTGGGTTGCCACAATCCCAAACCCGCTGCCATAACTGCTGTTCCAGCCCCACTGCTGGCATGGCAGCATGCAACCTTGGCCCCACTGCTACAGCACCAGCCCTGCTGCTGGCTGGCACATGGCCCCGATCAGGCTGCCGACGTGCCAGAACCCAAGATGGGCTTTCCCTGCTGGGCTGCCGCAGCCCGATGTTACTGTCAGGCAGGCTGCCACGGCTCTGTCCCCACTGCAGGACCAGCATGCAGCCCTTTTCGAGTTGCCGCAGCACAACCCCGCTGCTGGGCCGGCACGCGTGGGCTGCCCCTGTCCCTCTGCCATGGCCCCACTACTGCTGCCGGTCTGCTGAGCAGTTGACCCCACTAACACCAGCCTCGCCTTTCGCAGGGCTCTCAGCTGCTGGCCCTCCTGCCCCAGGGCTCTCTCATTCAGTAACATCTGCAGTCCTGCCAGATCACAGATGTTGCTCAACAAGAGTCCCAGTTTAGGGAAATGCAACCTGTACTCTCAAAAACTGATTATTGTATAAAATTAAATATGTTTGATAAGGCTTATGACCACACAAATATATATACACATTACTATACTTATCATGCCATTAGAGGCAATGCTAATTCAGTGACACAACTGATTCATTAGACAACCAGACATAGTCTAATATCCTTATCTCGTAGGCTCCTTGGTAAATAGCTTATAGTGGAGCAATGCTATGGAAATACTATTGTTGGATGCTCAAGTGGGAAAGTGTTTTTACTGGATAGTTCCAACACCACACATCTACATCCACCCCTCTGTTGAAACTGTATGGCCCATAATTCCCCCATGAAAAGGAGCCATAGATATGGAGTGAGAAAGAAGCTAGTGAATAATCAATCTAAGCAACATGCTCCACTTCCTATTTAGATTAAAATCTAGATAAAAAACTTCAGTCATTTACACAGATGCTTCACTGAAATGGCTTCTCCCTAGTGGATCCTGATTCCCCCTAGGCTTTATTAGGCTCAGCATGCCTTGTGGAGGGGATTATGCTTCATTGGGCCTGGCATGGTCACCTTCCCCTGAGTGGAGATCAGGCTGCTGCCTATATAATTGCTCCTTCTATGCTTCTAAAGTGGTATTGCTGCTGCTGTTCTATACATCTGCTTTTTCCCTTCTTAGAGGTATACAGATAGACTTGCATTACCTAGGAACCAGTAATGACCAATAGCAGCTAGTGGGGTCTCCCATCCTTTGGGAATGTGTTGGCATCCAGGGTAGGGGGACCCAAAAAGCTGTGATTGGGTATCAGTAAACCCACATGTGGTTGTGCAGCAACAGGGAGTAGGGACAGGGATCCTGGAGGCAATAGCTTTGTGGTAATCAAGGCAGATGGCATCTCATTCATAGTCAAGTCTTAGAGAGGGAGGGTTGAAATCTGTCTCCTCTGACGCATCAGGTTATTTGCAGGTGGGTTAAACATTACAGGTGGAATGTTGTTTGTATTTGGTGCCATGGGCCTTCTCATTGACCTGTAGTGCAGGCAACATCACAAACAAGATGGCTGTTAAGTGGCAGCAAGCAGTGGAGACAAGCAGAGAAGTACATTCAAAAAGACAGTTGGCCAGATATGGGGACTGACTTACCAAGTTGACGAAAGTAGCCCAATTAGAGATTGGCTTGGTCCCTGTCCACATCATATCTCCACTGGTCCTGTTGAGCATGGTAAAAGTGAAAAAGCACATACGACATCTTTATTTTCTTAAGTCCTTATTCATATCATCCTCTGGAGAGCTGCAGCCATGCATTGGGATTTAGGCACAGCTGGCCCTACACTCTCTGAGTTCCTTCTTATTGCCCATGACAGTTGGTCAGAATGCCTTATCTTACATTGCAAGAACATTGCAAGAACAGTTCTTAAAAGTCCACTGGATCTTCTTTTTATATAGTTCTTAGGTACTTAGCCAGTTAGTTAAGTGTTAGTTGTAAGTTTAGTTCTTCTTCGAGGATGTCCCTGTGGGTGCTCCACTGTTGGTGCTGGGCTTGCCTCGGTGCCACAGAATGGAGATTTTTCTAGAAGCAGTACCCCGCTGGACCGCGCATGCGCCGTGGCGTTCGCGCTCTTTTGCCTGAGTACGCGGTCCGGTCCCCGCCAGTTCCTCTCGACTGCCTCAGGCTGCAGACAGAGGGAACTGCGCTCTTCTCCTCATCAACTCATTCTGTCGTGAGATCGCCCTGGTTTTACTTCTTAGCTTAGTTAATAGTTATCCTCCACAGTTCGTTGTACCCCGTTTTTCTGCCCTTCCCTTCCATGTTTGTACATAGTTAGACCACTACCGTTCTAAAGAAAAAAAAAAAAGAAAATAGAAAGAAAGAGAAACCTCTCCTGTAGCATATAAGTCACCATGCCGTCGTCCCCCAGCTTCAAGAAATGCAACACTTGCTGGGAGGCAGTGCCGCCTCGGTGGTCACCCGTCCTGTATTAGGTGTCTGGGAGAATCTCACATTCCCCAGAAATGCCTGCACTGCAGTAAACTCACTGCAAGGGCCAGGAAGGACAGGGAGATGCGGCTAGAATGCTGCTTTTTTATAAAGCCTTGCAGCCCCTGTGGCCTGCTTCTGACTCGGAGACTCTGCTGCTGAAGCGCAGAACTTCGTCTCCCTCGCCAGTATCGCCTAGGCGGTCACGACCATCTCCTACAAGGTCTCTGCCGGCACACCAAGGCAGAGTGAGCTCTGGGGACAAACCAGGCTCGTCCGGCATGCAGAAGCCGCATAGTAAATCAACCGTGGCGCCTAAGCCGGTGAAGATGGGGCATGTGTTACAGCCCGTGGCACCAAGGGTTGCATCGGCACCCCCTGCACCTGATCCTTCGGCACCGACGGGTAAACTGGCACCGAGAGTGTCCTTGGCACCAGCAAAAGCAACAGCGACAGCGACGGACAACCAACCAACACCGCCGGCACTGACAACAACAACGGCTCCAACAGTAACAATGGCACTGATAGCAACAACGGCACTGGCATCGTACCGGTCTACAGCCCGTGCCGACAAAATGATGCCAGACACTCCTCCTTCCCTGAGCCGTTCTCCCTCTCTGGTCTTCTCGCCAGCTCCATCTCCATCTCTGCCAGCACTGCACTCCCCATCTTACCACCACAGCTGCCATAGACCTCACCAATCTCCAGAATGCTTACCATCTCCTTTTCTCGCATCCTATCCCGACCACAGGAGACAACATCACTGTCGTTGGTCCATCTCACCTGCTTCCTCTGAAGTGCTGTACTACCGCTCCCGCTCACCGCACTCTCCTTACAGACACCATTGGGACAGTACCAGACCTGCTTCCTTGGAAAGACGCTCGCCACTCGACAGGCTCTACCACCATGAGCAACCACGTAGCTATGACTCTAGAAGCGGGTCTTCATATCATCATAGATCTAGATCTCACGGACGATCCTGCTGAGATTGTGCCTCTTCTAGACAATCACCAACTCTGGCCACATCTCCGCCCCAACCCCCTTCGGAACCGGAGTTCGTTCACCAAGATGAGCTGTCAGAAGTATCCCCTGTCGATTCCTCTTCTCCAGACGAAGCTGTCATTCGAGGGGACACTTCCCTGCCCAATGACCTCCGACAGTTTCAGGATTTGTTTAAACGCGTCGCGGCAAGTCAGGAAATACCTCTAGAGGAAACGAAGGACAAACAACATCACCTCTTTAAGAATCTTCAGCCACAATACAGATCCAGATTGGCCATTCCACTAGATGAAGCCATCTTAGAGATAGCCGAGGAGATTTGGCATACGCCAGCATCCGTGCCCCCAACGAACAAGAGAGCTGACAGAAAATATTTTGTTCTCCCCAAGGGAATGGAATTTCTTTTTAACCATTCTCAGCCGAATTCTTTAGTTGTTGACACGGCACAACAGAGGTCGAAGACTCCCCAATACAAACAAGTGGGATCTGACAAGGATGTCAAGAGATTAGATTTGTTGGGAAGGAAAGTTTATACATCAGCAACATTGATGCTGCAAATCGCCAACTACGCAGTCCACCTTTCCAACCACATCTTTGACGTATTCTCAAAACTAACCCCTCTGATGGACCATCTACCCGACACCAAGAGGCCTATATTAAAATCACTAATTCAGGAAGGCTTCACCTCGACTAGGACATCCCTTCAGATAGCAAGCGACGTGGCGGATACAGCAGCCCGCTTTACTGCTACCGGGGTTGTTATGCGAAGGGCATCTTACCTTCAAGCAGCCAGAGTCCCTAAAGAACTACAAAGCAAAGTTGAAGATCTGCCCTTTGACTGAGAGAAGCTGTTCGCCGAGAAGACAGACAGAGTTCTGCATTCATCATAAGACTCCCGCACTACTCTCAGGACACTGGGCATGTACATGCCCCCGTTTAGAAGGTGAAGGTACACTCCATTCCAACGATGTTATGACTATTCATATGTTAGGCAACAATGGCAGCAGCAAAGGAATTTTGACCACCAACGCTCGCGCCAGAAACCACAGAGACGTCAGAACATAAGCAACCGCGCACAGACCTCATCCAATAACAAGCAGCAAGTTTGAGGTTTTGGTCGGGGCTCGCGAACAGTCCTCCAAAGCAGCGACGGACATCATACCCTACTTTTCCACCAACGTTTAAAGCCATTCTACTATCAGTGGCTCAACATCACTACGGACAAATGGGTGCTGGAAATTGTTCACTCAGGTTACTCCATCCCTCTCATCTCCACTCCTCCCACCACCCTTCCTACCCTGTCCCTTTTAAGGGACCCATCTCACGAGGCACCCTTATGCGTCAAGGTCAGTCATCTATTGTTGGGAACAATAGAACCAGTCCCAACCGAATTCAAGGGCAAGGGATTTTACTCCCACTATTTCCTCACCCAGAAAAAGTCGGGAGGATGGCACTTCATACTAGACCTCCGCTCTCTGAACAAATTCCTACACAAGCAACGATTCCAGATGATCACGCTAGCTGCTATAATTCCTGCGCTAGATCGCAATGACTGATTCGCAGCCCTCGATCTCCAAGATGCTTATTTTCATGTGTCAATCCACCCGCCACACAGAAGATTCTTAAGATTCGTTGTCGGCACGGACCACTATCAGTACAAAGTCCTGCCATTTGGCCTCTCCTCCGCCCCCAGGGTAGTCTCAAAAATCCTGGCGGTGGTTGTGGCCTACTTCCGTCATCAGGGAGTGATTATCTTCCCATATCTCAACAACTGCCTTCTAAAAGGCCGGATGGCAGCCGAAACCCTTCATATGATCAACTTTACAAGATGAGTTTTTCAAGACTTAGGACTTCTCGTCAACAAACAAAAGTCCACTTTGAAACCGACGCAAGACCTGGAATTCATAGGAGCTCGGCTGGATTCGACAACGGCCAGGGCCTACTTACCTCTACAGAGATTCCAGGCTATCCAAGATCTCATCATATCGTCCAAGACAGCCCCACGGTGCAGGTTATCACCTGCCTGAGACTTATGGGACACATGGCTGCCACCACCTATGTCGTTCACTACATCAGACTACATTTCCGTGCTCTTCAACACTGGCTGACACTGGTATACAATTACACCAGACACGACCTGCACAGACCCGTGACTCCTCCGCAATCCGTACTTCTATCACTTCTTTGGTGGATGAGCCGTACGAACCTACTCTCTGGCGTTCCGTTCCAACAATAGCAGCCACAACACCACATCACCACCGATGCTTCTCTTCTCAGTTGGGGAGCACATATGGACTCGATCTCTGTGCAGGTCAATGGTCAGCGTCAGAAGCCCACCTCCACATAAACTTTCTAGAACTGCGGTCCATGTTCAACGCTTGCAAGTGTCTCTGCGCACACATTCAGGACACGACGGTGAGAATCCTCACAGACAACGTCACAGCCATGTACTGTGTGAACCACCAGGGCGGCACTCAATCCCGCTCCCTCTGTGTGGAATCAGTCCAATTTTGGAATTGGTGCATTCGGCACAGTAAGTGGTTCCTGTGGCGTCCTACTTACCTGGAACCACGAATGTTATAGCGGACTTTCTCAGCAGACACTTTGCTATGGAACACGAGCAGGAACTACACAACGACATTCTCCACGCCCTTTTTCAACGATGGGGGTTTCCCACGATAGATCTCTTCGCGACCTACCACAACAGGAAGTGCCGCAAGTACTGCTTCTGAGCGGGTTTAGGTCCTGGATCTCCAGGAGATGCCTTCCTTACCAGTTGGAAAGGGCCTCTCCTATATGCATTTCCCCCCACAGTCCTCATTCCCAAGGTTCTGCAGAAAGTGAAATCAGATGGAGCCACACTCATACTGATCACCCCAGCATGGGCTCGCCAGCATTGGTTCCCACTACTCCATCGCATGTCCATACGCAGATCGTTCCAGCTTCCGCTTCGTCCAGATCTCCTCACCCAGAACCACGGTTCTCTCCGACACCCCCAGCTTCGCACCCTGAAACTAACGGCATGGCTCCTAACTGGCTGAACCCATCCGAATCCCTGTGCTCTGAACAGGTGAAATGTATCCTCATCCACAGTAGACGATTAACAACTAGGAAAACTTACCTCTCCAAATGGCACAGGTTCGCAGCCTGGTGTGCCACTAGACAACAGCTCCCGGACTCGATGGCTCTTCCAAACATTCTTGCTTACTTAATCCACCGAAAACAAACAGGACTTTCATTAGCATCCCTCAGAGTCCATCTGGCAACTATCTCTGCATTCAGACAACCGATCGACGGCACCTCCCTCTTCGCCCACCCGACCACAGAGCGTTTCCTTAGGGGCCTTACAAACATGAGTCCACCGCGTAATCCCACCTCTCCGGTATGGAACCTAGACACCGTCCTCGAAGCTTTAATGGCCCCACCATTCGAACTGCTCACTACCATACCTTTATAATTACTGACGATGAAAATGGTCTTCCTATTAGCCATTACATCAGCTCGTTGGGTCAGTGAGTTATCTGCCATAATGGCAACACCCTCATATACTGTTTTCAATAAGGAGGGGGTAGTTCTCAGGCTCCACCCTACATTTGTCCTAAGATAGCATCTAGCTTCCACATCAATGAGCCAATTGTTCTTCCAGTCTTCCACCCTAAGCCTCATGTTTCTCCATGAGACATGGCTCTCCACACGCTTGGCCTTCTACTTAGACCGTACCAGATCGTTTCGACAAACTGATCGGCTAATTCTCTCCTTAGCTGATAGATCCAAAGGCCAACCCATATCTTCCCAACGAATTTCTAAATTGATAACTGACTGCATAACAGAGGCCTATGCCTCCAAGAACATTCTGCTCCCGACTCACCCTCGCGCACACTCTACAAGGGCTATGGCTACCTCCGTGGCCTTCTTCGGGAGAGTTCTCCTGATAGATATTTTCAGAGCAGCAACATGGTCCTCACATGACACCTTTATGAAGCGTTATGTTATCCCTCTCAGGAGGCGATCGGACTCTGCGGTGGCATCAGCAGTGATTTCCACAGCAGACAAATAGTGACTCCGTTTTTCCCGCCTTCCATTTTTGGCAACTACTGCTGTTCAGTCACCAACAGTGGAGCACCCATGGGGACATCCTCGAAGAAGAAAGTGAAGTTACTCACCTTGGTGCAGTAACTGTCGTTCTTCGAGATGATGTCCCCATGGGTACTCCACTACCCGCCCTCCTCCCCGCTTCGGAGTCCATTTTTCTCTTGCATATTACAGATTCCAAGGCAATCTCGAGGAACTGGCGGGGACCGGACCGCGCATTCAGGCAAAAGAGCGCGAACGCCACGAGACACCACAGCACACGCAGTCCAGCGGGGTACTGCTTCTAGAAAAATCTCCGTTGTGCGGCGCCGGGGCAAGCCCAGCACCAACAGTGGAGCACCCACGGGGACACCATCTTGAAGAACGACAGTTACTGCACCAAGGTGAGTAACTTCGCTTTGTTAGACTCTCAGCTGGGACTTTACCCTGGAGTAGGGCATGCCCCATTCGCCAGATTTCAAACCATTTGAAGCGCGTGGGAAAATCCCATATAAAGGGCAAGTGTGGGATTTTCAAGAACTTTTATCATAGAACCCAGAAGGAACAGGATATCTTCTTGAAGGCCCTCCTCATGTAGGTGTCATTTCATCTGGTGTCAGAACCCTCCCAACCAGACTTTGCTTCTAGCGCCTCTGCCCAGCACCATTCTCCCTTGCTGATGCCCAAAAGGTGTCAAAAGAAAAGAGGCCCAGGGGCACCATCTAAGGAGGGGACGGGGCCCTGGGCAAAGGACCTAGTTTCAAGTATGTGCTCCCCCTAGAACTACAAGGCGTACTGCTGTGGTTGAACCTTCTAATCCAACCAGGGATCCATCTCTGATCTTTTGAGAGTTGCAGGGGACCCCAGGTACAGCTGGGATCTTCAATGCTTGAAGCTGCCCAGGCAGCAAAAAAAACCTTATAGGCCTGTCAGTACCTAGACTCCATGCCAGGAGCCAGATGTAGCTAAGGCCCTGCAATCCAAGGACAAGCCAGCCATGGGACCCTGCCCAGAGACCGGTGGAATGCCATCAGTCCCAAGAGCATAAGCATATGTCTCCACCCAAAAGACTGAGGTCTCCAGTATTGTGCTCTCCTTCCATGAGGCACGGAACGCTGGAATTGAGGTACCGGTCTCCATACTCTAGTACCCACAAGCCCCTCGCAAGAGATCATCCTATCACTTAGACCATCTCCCAGGCATTGGTAGCATTGGTACTTACCCTCACAGCATCGCTCATCATGGCAGCACCAGTCTCCACTGTCTCGGTACCATTCAATGGATGGACGCTGATCTCACAGCCTTGCTTTTGTTACCAGAAAAGGAATGGTCTGAGTTGGAAACAGAATTCAGCCCCTCACTGAGAAAGCATGGATCCCTGAATTCCCAGAAGTTGGCACAGTATCTGCAGCAGCAGCATGGTAGCAGGGCCAGTGGCTTTCTTGCTAGCCTTGTTGGACTCCTCGGAGCATGCTATTGATGATGTTTTCATATTCCTACCACTCTTCCCTGCCTGCCTCGGACAAAGCTCTGCCCGCACCACTGCCACCAGATTTAGAACTGTGTGGAACCTGATGTGAGGGCAGTACATCAAGCACTAACACCTAGAGAACCACCTGTGGAAGGAGAACCCACCTCTTCCCTTGTGAAGCCCTCATCATTTTCCACAATGGATAAATCGGTGGCTGGTCTCTTTCAGACTGATAGTTCCCCGACAATTTAAAAGCGCATCAGGTTCTAAAAGTGTGGCTACCAACCTAAATTGGGAAATAGAAGTATTGGAGGAGCCTCTTCAATGTCATCTCTCCCAACATCCCGCATTCTCCAGTACCTGCATTCTCCAATGACTCCTGTTGTTCTCTTCCTCTTAATCTTTTTGTCTGACAGATAAGTCATTCAGAGTGTCAACAACACCTTACATTATTGGGAGGATAAACAGAAATGAGATAGAAGTGTTGTTGGAAGGTGTTAATGGGTGCCACCACTCAGTTGTTTGATCTATAGACAATTGCAAAATGTCTTAAAGTTGTGAACGGGCCAATCTCCATGTATCTCCCCATTTTTCCCATTTAGGTTTTTTGATTCTCTCCCAAATAAGTAGGATTTTGGCCTGTGTTGTCTAGAACATTCCCTGATATTTGGGAATTGATCAGGTGTGACATTCTAAAGTTATATTTTGCACTACAGACAGACAGACAGAGAAATGCCATCAAGCTGCTAGTAAAGCCTTAGCAAACTTAGCCAATAGGTGCATTGTGTAAGATATTATATGTTCTTGGTAATGTTAAAACCTTACTCATTTAATAGGAGAACATTCAGTCTTATATGTATTAATTAGAGCATCATTCTTGTCATCCTTCTGCAGGTTCCACCAGATCCATTAAAGCTTTATACAAATATTTACTTTTGTCATGGTTGCAAAAGTTACTTGCCATCTACAGAATTCTCTGTGCCTGCTAATTCACGCACTGTCGGCAGGTGTCGCCGTTGTTGCAAGCTTGATAATGAGGCCCGACATCGAGAAGCCTTTTTGAAATACAAGTTTATGCTAAAAAATCTCAGAAAATCTGAAGCAGATTACGAGGATGATGCCAAAATTGCTTACATAGTTCAGGTACTATGTGAAAGGATGGTGCTGATTGTGAAATTAATGTTTTTGTGTTGAGCACCATTTTTCCTGTTTCTGTGTATATATCAGAGATGTTAATGGCAGCTGGTCTAAGTTGTTACATAGAGTGGTAGTTCTAATTTTAGACAGTGAAAACCAAAAATTACATAAACTTTTTCTAATATGGAACAAATGGTTCTCTCTTAAATAAATAAACACCAAAAACAGAGTTGCTCTTAGTTTAATAAAATGTGGTTAGATTTTTAAAAATGTGTCTGTAAAATAATTAAAAAAGCAAAGAGAAAGGAGGGCCTAACAACAGGACCAGGAATAAACAGATCTGAATTTAATCCTACCTCTGCAATATACTTCCTATATGATACCAATCATATAATTTAATCTACTGTGCCACTGTATCTATCTATCTATCTATATATTTTAGAGTGCCTGTGTACGTGAGTCCGTCTGTTTGCAAGTCCATTTTTTCAAAAACTCCTAGATGGTAAGAAGGTCATCAAATTTTGGTATGCAGCTTCTTCTTATCTTCGCTTAAAGCAAGGTCAGGGTTTGGTTGTGCAAGGAAAACTGAAGTGCCTAGAATGGGAATGTTTTCCTTAACATGAAAAGAGAAGGGGCAGAGAGCAGGGATGCGCTACTCACAGGGATCACTGGGGGCAGCAAGTGCAGGGAAGTGATATACTGCAGAGTGACCACTGGGGCAGCTACACCAAAAGGAGAGTGGCCAGTTGGAGCTGGGGGCTCGCCAATCTGCCTGCCACTAGATGTGGGAAGTAGTTCCCCTACCCCAAACCCTCCCCCCCAGTCCTTGGCTGCAGGGCCAGTGGGGAGGAGAAAGCCCCGTTGGACAGGGAGAAAGGCCCCTGCTAGCTGAGAGGTGTGGGATATGGAGAGTGAGAAGGAACCTGCTAGGTAAGGGAGCAATGGGAAGAGAGAAGTCCCCCGCTGACTGGAGGGACTGGGGGGGAGGGGCGAGAAAAAGCACTTGCTGGCTGGGATGGGGGGAGAAGTAAGGTGGCTGTGGGTGCTAGGGGGAGAGAAAAAGTCCCAGTTGGCTGTGAGGGGTGAGAAAAGGACCCTGCCGGTTGGGGGAGGTGTGAGCCTGGGGGAGAGAGAGAAGGACCCTGCCAGTCTGGGGTGGGGAGCCTAGGGAGGTGTGGGAAGGCCCCTGCCAGGTGTGGAGGGAGTCTGGGGGTAGGGAAGCGGGGAGAGAGAAGGCCCCTTCCAGGTGGGGGAGAGCATACAGGGGGAGAGAGAAGGCACCACTCGGTGGTGGGAGGAGCCTATGGGAGGAGAGAGAAGACCCTAATGAGTAAGGAGGGATCCTGGGCAGGAGGGAGAAGGCCCCTGCTGGGTGTGTGGGGGAGAGAGAAGGTGGAGAGAGAGGGCTCTTGCCAGATGTGGGGGAGGGATCATGGCGGTGAGAGAGAAGGCACCTGCTGGCTGAGGAGGGAGCCTGGGGGAGAGGGAGAAGACCCCTACAGGGTAAGGGGGCACCACGGGATAAAGCCCCTGAGAGGTTGTGGGGAAGCCTGGGGGAGAGAGAAGGTCCATGCTGTGTGTGGGGGAGTCTAGGGGGAGAGACGGCACCTGCTGGGTTCAGGGAGAAAAGGCCCCTGCAGGGGGGAGGGAGAAAGCCCCTGCTGAGTAGGGGAAAGGCTAAGCAGGGAGAAGACCCCTGCTGCATGTGGGGAAATCTATGGGGGAGAGAAGGCTCCTGCCATGTTGGGAGGGAGCCTGGGTGGAAAAGAGAAGGCCCCTGTCAGGTGGGGAGAAGTCTGGGGGAGGAGGGAGAGAAGGCCTCTGCTGCATGTGGGGGAGTCAAGAAGGCCCCTGCAGGGTGGGGAGGGAGCCTAGGGGGTAAGAGAGAAGGTCCCTTCCAGTTGTGAGGAGGAACCTGGGGGGAGGGGGACGGAGAGAAGGCTCCTGCTGGGTGTGAGGTGGAACCTGGGGGGGGAGAAGAGAAGGCTCCTGCTGGATGAGGAGGGAGCCTGGGCGGGGCGGGGCGGGGTAGGGGGGGGAGAAGCCTCCTGCCAGGAATAGGGAAGCCTGTGGGGGAAGAGAGAAGGCCCTGCCAAGTGGGGAGGGAGCCTGGGTGGAAAGATGGAAGGTCCCTGCTACATGTGGAGGAGTCTAGGGGCGAGAGAAGGCTTCTGTTGGGTGAGAAGAGCCCGTGGGAGAGAAGGTCCCTGCCTTGTGGGGGAAGCCTCGAGGGGAGATAGAAGGTCCCTACCATGTAGGAGGGGAGCCTGAGCAGAGGCAGAATGACCCTACTGGGTGGCAGAGGAGGGCTAGGGGAAGAGAGAAGGCTCCTGCCAGGTGAAGGAAAGCTATGCGGGGGGAGAGAGAAGGCCTCTCCTGGGTGGAGAGGAATCCTGGGGGAGGAGGGAGAGAAGGCCCCTACTAAGTGGAGGGGAGCTGGGGGGAAAAAGAAGGCACCTACTGGTCAGGAGTCTGGGGGGTAGAAAAGGACCACATGGTGAGGCCCCCTGCCCTGAGCCCCATCTCACTTCCAATCCTCCTTCTTGTCCCCCCCCCCACATTCCCAGCCCCCTGCTCTGAGCCCCTCCTCAACCCCCCACCCTGACTCCTGCAGCCCCCATTCCCTCAGCCTCCTGCCCTGCCCACCCCACATCCCCAAGACTATGCCCTGACTCCTGTCCCCTCCCCCCACATTGCTAGCCCCCTGCCCTGAAGGATCCAGGCAATGCTAGATATGTTTTCTAGTCCAGTGTTTCTCAACCTTTTTTTATAAAGTACCCCCTTTAAAAAAAAAATACAAGTACCCTTGTACTAGCCCCTGGATGATTGAGATACAAAAGGACCACTTAAAGATGATAAAGTCATTCTGGAGAAACTAAGCGAATTCTTTGCTTCAGTCTTCACGGCTGAGGATGTTAGGGAGATTCCCAAACCTGACCAGTCCTTTTTGGTGACAAATCTGAGGAATTGCCCCAGATGGAGGTATCATTAGAAGAGGTTTTGGAACAAGCTGATAAACTTAACACCAACAAGTCATCGGGACCAGATGGCATTCACCCAAGAGTTCTGAAAGAACTCAAATGTCAAATTGCGGAACTATTAACTGTAGTTTGTAACCTATCCTTTAAATCAGCTTCTGTACCCAATGACTGGAAGATAGCTAATATAACGCCAATATTTAAAAAGGGCTCTAGCGGCGATCCCAGCAATTACAGACCAGTAAGTCTAATGTCAATATCAGGCAAATTAGTTGAAATAGTAAAGAATAAAATTGTCAGACACATAGAAGAACATAATTCGTTGGGCAAAAGTCAACATGGTTTCTGTAATGGGAAATCATGCCTTACTAGTCTATTAGAGTTCTTTGAAGGGGTCAACAAACATGTGGACAAGGGGGATCCAGTAGATATAGTGTACTTAGATTTCCAGAAAGCCTTTGACAAGGTCCCTCACCAAAGGCTCTTACGTAAATTAGGTTGTCATGGGATAAGAGGGAAGATCCTTACATGTATTGAGAACTGGTTAAAAGACAGGAAACAGGGTAGGAATAAATGGTAAATTTTCAGAATGGAGAGGGGTAACTAGTGGTGTTCCCCAAGGGTCAGTCCTAGGACCAATCCTATTCAACTTATTCATAAACGATCTGAAGAAAGGGGTAAACAGTGAGGTGGCGAAGTTTGCAGACGATACTAAACTGCTTCAAGGTAGTTAAGACCAAACCAGACTATGAAGAACTTCAAAAAGATCTCACCAAACTGAGTGATTGGTCAACAAAATGGCAAATGAAATTAATGTGGATAAATGTAAAGTAATGCACATTGGAAAAAATAACCCCAACTATACATACATTATGATGGGGGCTAATTTAGCTACAACTAATCAGGAAAGAGATCTTGGAGTCACTGTGGATAGTTCTCTGAAAACGTCCACGCAGTATGCAGCAGTAGTCAGAAAAGCAAACAGGATGTTAGGAATCATTAAAAAAGGGATAGAGAATAAGACGGAGAATATCTTATTGCCCTTATATAAATCCATGGTACGCCCACATCTTGAATACTGTGTACAGATGTGGTCTCATCTCAAAAAAGATGTACTGGCATTAGAAAAGGTTCAGAGAAGGGCAACTAAAATGATTAGGGGTTTGGAACGGGTCCCATATGAGGAGAGTTTAAAGAGATTAGGACTTTTCAGCTTGGAAAAGAGGAGACTAAGAGGAAATATGATAGTGGTCTATAAAATCATGAGTGGTGTGGAGAAAGTAAATAAGGAGAAGTTATTTACTTGTTCCCATAATATAAGAACTAGGGGCCACCAAATGAAATTAATGAGCATCAGGTTTAAAACAAATAAAAGGAAGTTCTTCTTCATATAGCTCATAGTCAATCTGTGGAACTCCTTGCCTGAGGAGATTGTGAAGGCTAGGACTATAACAGGGTTTAAAAGAGAACTAGATAAATTCATGGAGGTTAAGTCCATTAATGGGAATGGTGTCCCTAGCTTCTGTTTGTCAGAGGGTGGAGATGGATGGCAGGAGAGAGATCGCTTGATCACTGCCTGTTCGGTTCACTCCCTCTGGGACACCTGGCATTGGCCACTGTCGGCAGACAGGATACTGGGTTGGATGGACCTTTGGTCTGACCCAGTGTGGCCATTCTTATGTTCTTATATTCTTACCCCCTTTAAAAAAAATTATAAGTACCCCCAGTACCTACAGTTTTCAGACACACAATTGTTTTTTCTACCATTACAACACATTTGTTTAAACAACTTAATTGTAGCCGTGCAGGCGATGAAATTTTTGGGTGTAAAAAGTACAAAAATAATAAAGCTCTGTAAAACTTTAAACAAAAATTCAGTTTTCTCCAAATTTCAGTTGTGTTGATGTTCCCCCCAGACTCCTCTCGAGTACCCCAAGGGTACTCATACCACTGGTTGAGAAACACTGTTCTACCCATTTTTAAATAAAGATAACTTGCAACGGTGTCCTGAGAATTAATATTTGTAAAGCACTTTGAGATCCTTGGATGGAAGATGCTAAAGAAGTACAAAGTATTGTTTAATTTTTTAAAATTACTGAAGTCTTGCACTGAGTTCTTAAGTAAGGAAAAAGAGCAGAGAAGTCCTGTTTTAAACCTTCAGTCTTACAGTTAGCAGAAGATTTGTATCTAGAGGTTTCTTTTTTAATTTTGCAAGTGTTTGTTAGAATTAATATTTACTAAATGTTAGTTTTACTTTTCCAAGGCTGTGTCTAAACTACATCCCTTTTCTCGAAAAAGGGATGTAAATTAGACACTTCGAAATTGCAAGTGAAGGCAGGATTTAAATTTCCCATGCTTCATTTGCATAATGGCGGCCATGGTTTTTTTCTAAAAGGGGCTTTTCGAAAGAAAAACGGCTGTTTAGACGGGGATCATTTGAAAATAAAACCCTTTTTCGAAAGATCTTGTACTTATTTTTTCAGGAGTACAGGATCTTTTGATCTTCTATAATCCTTGGAAATTTTGTATTTGACATTGATATGTTACCGTTTTTTAAACAACCTCCTCATTCACACACTTTAAACCTTTTTTTAAAAAAATCTTAGTTTTCAGTTTTTAAATGATTAGGTACTTTCAAAGCACAGTTTATCTGAAGTAATCCAACAGCCCTAGATTAGCAGAACTTTCTTAGGGATTTAGCAGTAAGAAGCTACAAGTATCAAAAACAGAAGCATACTTTCTGACTATGTTCAGTGTGTAAAACATATTTCCTATCTTATTGTGGTGTTCTACCAAAAAACTAGAATAAAAGAGGATTAGGCTTTTAGTATTATCCATGCCTATGTTAAGAAATATTATAAAAGTAAGTAGATTATACAGTTTCTATTTGTTCTTATTAAATAGTTTTCCTGTTTAAGAATATTAAAAAGAGATTTATTTCTTTTTATTGGTGCTAAGTTACTGCTTGACTTAAAACTGGTCTGTTTTCCAAAACCCTATAACAAATTCTCAAACTTGGATCTTTAGTTTATGCATGGGACTAGTGGAATTTTCCCACCTAAAGTCTTTGTCTGACTAGCAGTAATAAACAGATAGATGTTTACCTCTGTCTGGAGCGCTGGAGGCCACTAATGCCTACATTCATCTTTTCCCTTTTAATGGCTGACAGTGAAGAACTTGCCTCAGCTGTTCCAACTGAAGTTGTGCTATTGCAACATAGGTGTTTTAATCACAATCAGGTTTATTTATTTTCAGCTGAGTTAGCTATACGATAAGGGTGTTTTGGTCTGGCCTTGATGTCTTAATTCACTGAACTTATTTTAAAATCTTACACATTCTGAATTTTTTGTGCCTTTCGCACTTTCTTACTTTTTTATCCCAAACTTACAGTTCTATATTTCTGGTAGCTATCCAAATAGCAGCTGTGGGGCTTCAAAAACAGTCAAATTTTTTATAACAAACAATCATCACAGTTACCTTCATTGCTTAGGGAAGGACCATAACCGGTTTTGGCTGTACTATCTGCGAAGAGCTGCAAGCAGTTAGGTCCCACTGTAGGATTCTCCACTGGTCTCTCCCCACTGATTTCATATATGTCTGAGCACAGCGACATAGCAAAGTACTGAGAAGATACAGGGGCAGATGCTTAGCTGGGGTAAATTGTCACAACTCCAGCTTTGGTGGAGCTGTGACAGTTTACTATAGCTGAGGATCTGTCACTTAGTATCAAAACTAGCCAATTTAACAGATATGTCAAGAGAAGTCCTGAAGCTGCCTTTAAGTCCCTTCAAAACATTCAGCTGTGCCAAATTCTTTGGATGGGACATATTAAAGGATTCATGCTTATGGTACTTGGTACTAACTCAGATAAAGCAGTTACACAGCCTTCTTTAAAACATACTCAGCTCCTCTGACAGTACCATGTATGCCCTCAATTCCAAGTCAGAAATGCTCAGCTCCTGCACTGACAGTTCTGATATCTATGGAGCATGATCTGAGTAGAGGGTACATCAGCTATCACTAGGTAAGTGATATTCTAGTTTTATCCTACTGTGATTATACCATATCTTCCAAGTAGGATGGTTACTCCTAGTTGTAAATTCACGTAGAGATCTCATAGCTGGCGATGGAAGTCCAGCCCTAGGACCTTCATGGTGGTATTTATAGATATGGAGTCAATGCTTTCTCTACTAGTATTTGTGAAGCTTCCATCCATATGTTTAGTATTCTGAACATGGATCAAGGAGATGATGTTAACAATGAGTCTTGTTATCTGAACAAATACGATTATTCAGAGGAATCTCCAAAATAATTCCAAATTTCCAAATGGGGCTGAGCAGGAGAAAAAACACCAGCTTCTCTCCCTCTAATGCCAGGATGGATAAGAGAGTCTTGTTTATTTTGGAAGTAAGCACTACGCTTATCTTTCATTTCCATTCTTCTAAAAAACTTCAGCCCTTCCTACCTGAGCAAGGCGATTGATGCAGTTGTCAACTTGAGACCGGATTGTTATGAATTGTTATACGTTAATTGTTAAGCATTAAACCAGTGGAAAGAATTCTAGCTACTATAAAATTGGTTATCCACGTCTTCCATGGTTTCAGCTACCATGAACGCTTCAAAGGCATGTACATGGCCCTCCAATGTGAAAAATCTTTCTGGTTATGATTCAGTCAACTTCCACTGTCAGTTTAAGACCTTGATCTTAATCTTCAAAGCAATTAATGGGTCAGTTCCTAGCTACATTCAAGATTGAATTTCCATTTGTGAACCACAAAGGCAGTTGCACTTCTTTGGGACAATGAAAATCACAGAGCATTTCAGAGTAGAAGTCAAAGCAATCTGTTGAGGGGATCCAGCTTTAGAATGGACTCCAAGAGAAGATGTACATGAAGATGTAGATGAATCCATAATCAGATCACCTTCAGGAAATACAGCAAAACCATCTTGTCAGATAAAACTTTTCCACCATAATCAGAATGATTTTTCTTCAAAACATCAAATACCTTTCTTCTGAAGGGCAGAACTATATGTAGCACAGTTTTTTTAATCTGACAAGGTAGAAGAGCAAGGCACTATTGCAAACTGAATTATTTGAAAGGTCCTTGTATAATATGGAAAGGAGTAGCACTATAATGACTGCAAGTTCAGTAAACTTTTTTGACATTCAATGCAGTTCAACGGAAAGTACAGCAATAGCTCAAAGACTTACGATGAAATGGAGGAAACATATTTTGAAAGTGCAGGTAGAGATGAGGCCAACCTTGAGAAGGCTAAAGAAATGGAGGGCTGTGAGACCAGCTTTAACGAGACTCTGTAATGTGGGAACTAAAATGTATAACCTTAGAACAACAGAGGCAAAAAGGTTCTACCCAACAAATTCAAGAAACCATTTTAGTTTTCCCCAAGTCAAAATTCTCAGTGGGAGTGGACCAGCTTCTGCATTTGGAAGCAATCTTCATGACAGTATAGAATGTCACATTTTTGCAAGAGTATTGACTTGGAATGCTTCCAGTCATCCTTTGTGAGGAGTCTGATTTGATAACATGTACATGCCATTAATTAAAGTCAAGTGATTTCTTTTTGGGAGAAGGGAAAAGGGACCTACTTCAAGTGCTTGGTAAAAAGGAAACCATATCTCAAAGTCTGTTGGCCTAGTAAAGAATCCTTTTGACTAAATCCTTCCATCATTTTTCCTTTAATACAAAGAAAACTTGGTGATGGAGTATTAGAGAAAAGCTTGGCAAAGTTCAGCATTAACGATGGGACAAGACCACTTTATGCTTCATAGACTATTTAAAAAATAGTGATTTTAGATGACTAGTGATAAATGAAATATGAGATCAGTATAGGTGAGTCATGACTTTGAGGAAAATATCAGATGTAAGGCCTTTATATAAAGAATTTACAGTACAAATTATCCAACCACTAGCTATTTTTAAATCCCACAGCACCACCGCAAGATGTCACAATCCCATGGGGGCGAATGAGTAACAATATCGCTACACAATAATTAACTCTTTGTAGGATAGAAGCAGAGGGTGGGAAGGGAGAAGCACAAAACCTGTCATGGTTATCCAAGGGATGACCCTTTTGATATTGTACATCCTGGGTTACTTCAGTTTTGCCCCCTCCCACAGTCCTCCAGCCCGGTTTAGTCCTTGCTGCATGCTGAATTTGACTTCAGTAACAGCACAGTACCATAACTTATTAAATTTAAACTAATTATGATCTCTATAAAATACAAATATAAAGGAAACCAATAAAGGGCAAGGATAAGTTATTTTTATTAATGATCAAGGACCAAACAAGTAGGGATGAACATACAAAGGAGCAAGGAAAATATAGTTTAAATAAAAGAAACTTTAAAATTATAAGCAAGTAAGTAATCTCTCAAGAGAAGATATAGAATTACCATTGTGAGAAAAAAATCCAGAGTACATTAGAATTTGATTTTCAGGGATGATCTGAGAAGAATTAAATAAATCCTACCACACCACACTGTGGTAGGGTGGACTAAATGACTCAGATGTTCACTCTTCTCTACCCAAAATGATTTTGTGGTATGTACACAAATTCCAAGCATTTTCTAAGTGCTGGATAGATGAGATTACTTTGCTGGTGGAATTAAGCATTCTGTATTTTTCTCAACCCTGCTTTCAATTACAGCAACAAGATCTGCAGTACATGGTGGAGAACATTTGGGGTTGTCAGTCAGCTCTTAGTGCCTGGAATGATCTTTATGATTTGGTCATGGTCAGATGGGATAAGCACTGTGAATGGTCTCCCTGGAACACAGTCCTTCTCACTAAAGATGAGGCAAAAGCACACCTCAAGCTGCATAGCCTTCAGGAGGTAAAATGGAATTAATGCATTTCTTTTTATATGATATTTTGTATTTTATAGAATTTTGTGACTAAATTGACCATGTTTTGGGTTTAGATCCTCTGCATCTCAATTGGTCCATTATAACTGCTTCATAGAAATATTCCTGTATATAACCACTACCCCTTTGTTGATATCCTAGTAAGCTTATCCACATCTGCTTTTTCTGAAGGATAACATTTAAGTTTCACTGACACTAATTTGATTATGATCACCTGTAATTAGACTATAAAAGGTTACATGTTACTCTGAGTTAATGATGTCACAAAATCTACTATTTTCTGTTACAGGTTGGACCTCCCTGGTCCGGCACCCTCGGGACATGACTAGCAGCAAACAAGGGAATTTGCCGAACCAGGGGAGGTCCCCTGCCACTAGTCCCCCAGCCCGCACCCCTCCAAGCTGCCGGCCCTGCTTTAGGCCAGGCACCACTGTCTCTGGACTAGCTGGGTGGCTGGCCAGGCCAGCCCCTGGCCCCCTATTGCCAGCCCCAACCAGGGCTGTCACTGCTGCCTGGCCCCTGGTACCTAACATTACATTTAATATCATAGTTAATTTGTTAATGATTGTGTGAATTAGGGATGTTAATACATGTTTATTTGTGTAAACACGTAACCACTGAATTTTTTAGCGGTTACACATTTACACGTGGGGGGGGCAGGCTTCCCGTGTGTACCAGCTCCCACCTGCCTCCCCCCCCCCCACTGCTACCTCTCCATCCTAGAGAGCCCAGTACTGGCTCCCACCTGCCCCCACCCACGCTGCTGCCTCTGTGGGAGGCAGCAAGCGGGGGAGAGGTGGCTCTGTGGGATCTGGCATGCATGGGGAGCTAACTTAAATGCTGGCTCCCCATGCATACCGGCTCCTGCATGCTCCCCTGCACTCCTGCCTCTGTATCAGAGGCAGGAGTGCAGGGGAGCAAGCAGCTCTGTGAGAGCTGGAGCACATGGGGAGGCAGCTTTTAAGATGGCTCCCTGCAAGCACCGGCTCCTGCCTGCCCCCTGCTCTCCCAGCCGCCTCTGTGGTAAGTAGCAGCATGGGGGGGGGGGGGAGTGGCTCTGTGGGAGCTCCTGCCTCTCCCCTCCCCACTCTGATATAAAAACAGTGGCAGGAAGGGATGAATGTAACCATGAGGGTTAACTGATAAGACAGGAATTATTCGTTAACCGTGTTCACAGATACATGTTCACATCCCTGGTGTGAATTGCTAATCACCAGAAATTTAGTAAAAAAGTGAAAGTGATTTCATTAACAAGAGTAGACTAGATTGAACTGCAGTCTGAAAACTGAAATTCTAGTGCTGCTTCAATTAACCCACAGTGCCCTTTGTGTATTTAATCTAATTATTTGAATCTCATATTAAACATAGCAGTTTGTACACGTCTGCCTTACAGAATGTTACGTAATTGATTGATCTTCTAGAAATAGAACATTGGATCAAAACCAAGGTTGCATAAAATGCTGCAAGAATGGATTTAAATTGTATGCCCTTATGAGGATTTATACAAGCTTCAGTCCAATTTCCTTACACATTAACTTAAAAACACACAAGTTTAACACACGCGTCTCCTCTTGATTTTCAAAATTTAAAAAAAATAAAAATTCACAGAACACAAAAGATAATAAGGAAGTGTAGAGCGACCAAATCTGGGGAGATGCTGAACGCTTCAAACTCCCGTTGATTTTAATAGGAGTTTAAGGTAGTCATTACTCCAGACAGGTACTCAGTGCTTTCCAGACTGAGGCCTTAAAAGACTCTGCTATACAGGACCACCTTCTGCTGTATTTTGCTGTATTAAGTAACAGGGCTGGATTTGAATCTTATGGTTTGGTTTGTTAAACAGTGTGTAGTTCACTAGTGCAGTGCTTATACTGTGCAGGATATATAGCAACATGTAGATAAGAAATTTTGATTGCATTGAATAGAATTTGGATTTTCTTACCTTTCAGGCATATGAAATGGTATTTATTCATAGGATAAAGCACAAACATATCCTGACAAAGAACTACTTTTCTCAGATTCCAGAGATGGCATCATTTTTGCATAAAGGTGATGATCAGACTCATGCAAAAGAACTGTTAATAACTAAGCCTATTCCTGCTGGTTCAAAAGCATAACTCTTCAGACAGAAAGCTGTCATCTGAATTATTAACATGACTAATTTAATTGTCCTGTTTAATATATAGATTAATTGTACTTGGGGAATATGTATGAAGATTAACTTCCAAGGAACCAATATTCTAATCCTGATCACTTATTGTAATAATTGCATTTCATGTTCTATGAATGCAAGTGTGTTAAGTTTCTAAACATAAAATAAAACATTTTTAGGACACAATTTGTAAAATTTATCATAATTCCATGGGCTCGTCAAACCTGAGATTATGTTCTTGTATTCTAAAGGGCCTGAGTCATTTTGCAATATAAAGACTATTGAGGAGATTTAGCGAGTTTCCTTTATACACAATTTTCATATAAAACAATATTACACTGCTAATAAACTTTTTTATAATATTTTAATTAATTTGTCCTGTGTTTCAAAGAGCTGAGGCCGTTTAGTCTAAACATAGGCCCTTTATTTGAAAACCTTTGTTCACAGGAATAACTTAACACATGCGAGTAGTCCCAAGTGAGTTTAATGGGATTACTTATATGTCAGTGTTTGTAAAATTGTGGCTGTATTTTGTAATACTAAAAATAGGTTATTTGGGATTTGTTTATCTCTTAGTTCGGGGGTTTTCAGACTTGGGTCGCAGACCTGCCAGGGAAAGCAAGCCCCTGGTGAGCTCGTGATGTTTTGTTTACTCTAAAGCGCTACAGCCACAGAACCTCGGAGCTCCCATTGGCTATGATTTGCCGTTTCCAACCAACGGGAGCTGTGGGAAGCGATGTCCTGGTCCGTGCCAGGACCCTAACCCTAGGCCAGTGTGCTTCAGCAGCAGTTATGGAAACTACACGTTGTGGTTACAAGCTATGACATGCTGGGAGAACTTCCTGGTTCTTGCCAAGAAGTACTCTTTTTCCTCCCAGTGGGAAGTTTCAGACTGACTAAAGCTGTGAGCACAAAACAAGCAAGTTGAAAGGAGTCTGTTACTCTGTTCTGCGTTTCAGGTAGGAACAAAAAAGGACTTAACCAACATCCTGAGTGGAGTTTAAATGACACAAAATAAGAACATTGGCTTGTTTTTGTTGCAATTTAGTTATTGTGGGAATTAGAACATGTTTGTTAGAGGGACGTGTTATACAAAGTCCCCTCTGGCCTCCCAGCAGGAATTTTCAACACTGACTGAAGCTGGGAGCAAAAGGCAAACAAGCAAAGAGGAAGCTGCTAGACTGTTATCCTGTTCTGTGTTTCTTTGCAAAACTAAACATTGTTCCTAGTGGTTTGTCAAGAGAGTTTGGTCTGAGATGATACACATTGATGCACAATGCAGGCCGAGTTTCCTAAAGTTGTGTAAAACACCCCAAAGCATGTTGAATAACCTAATACTGGGCCAGTGTATGAAAACAAGGCTACAAGTGAAAGGGAAAACATGAATGTTGTAGATACTATTCCATCCTTTGATAAATGAATGTATTATTTTTCTTAAAAAGTGGCCATTAAAAAAACCAGACTCTCATATTTGGTCCCCCATGAATATGAGGGAATTAGTTCAGGGAAATCTTAGATCTCATAATTTGTGTGTGCCATTCATTTTTGAAGATTATAGAATTCACAAGAAAACAAATGTTTTGGTTCAGTGTAGGGAAGCTCATTTACACAAATGCTTTGCCTCCCGGTCTTTTGTATATCTCTGAGTCTTTAATGATGCTTTCTGTAGCATCTGTTTAGGCATGCTGTTTAGGCTTCCCATGTTTGTAAATTGCTACTAAATTCTGTTGAAACTGAACTGAATTGGATATTTGACTGTTATCCGTAACAGCTGCTGGTTGATGGACTCAGTGAGAATGAAATTTCTAGCCTTACAGAGAGAAAAGAGTAGGAAATTACATTTGTACAAGGTCAAAGCATCAGTTTTTCACTGGAGTAGCATTATAGGATGGCTATTGAGAGCCCATTCTGGGCTCTATAGGATTGAATGATTTGGAGGACATGAGACATCAATACAGGACTTAATGAAAAAAATCTGACAAAGGTGCTGGTGAGTTTGAAATCCTGATTAAATCACATCATTAGGAGGGAGCAAAATATAGGCAACATAATTCTGAAATTGAATAACATGCATTAGTGTCATTTAAGCAGTCAGCTAGGACTGTAATAAGTATAGTACACAAACCTAGTTAGATGTGGTCTTTATTATTGTTCTTTTAGAACAAATTGTTTTAGTTTTTCTCTATTGCTGCTTTCCTTGTCTTCCACATTTTAAAATGTTTTCCCATACAATTACTGAAATTACCATAGTAAGAAGAATGATTTTCACCTTTTTATGTCTATAACATTGTTCACAATTACATGTATGTTACAGAAAGGATTTTTACTTTTGGAATTTTCTCTAATCTAGCTAATCTATTTGTACGGTTTTTGGCTGTTAATCTAAGTAAATTCATAGATGCCATCTAAATGAAACAAAAGCCAACCCGATGAACAAGTATTAAGAACAAAAGAACTTTTGCATATCCAACAACAGTTGGGACAAAAAGAGCTAGTGTAAGCCAGGTTCAAGTTATTGTGCTCTCCAAGAGTGAGATCACTACTCTTTAATATCTTATTTTGTTCCATATAATAATGCATAACCTACATCCACCATAACACATTATTTAGTAGTTCATTAAATGGCCTCTGCGTATTCCCCCTCTTCAATGCTCCAACAGCATAGTTAATTTAGGGTTTGTCTACATGGGGATGTGATAAAATGGGGATTGTATTCACTCTGTTTGCTTTGTTATGTTGTGTGTGATTTTGAATGTCCTATAGTAACTGTGTGTGTGTGGGATGTGTGTGCGCGCGTGCATGCCTCAGTTTCCGTGGGCACTGCACTATTATCTAGATGGGGATGGGGATTTTAGGTGTGACTCACTGAGGGAGCATGCTAAACCCATCATGTTCCCAATGGCCTAGGCTCACTGTAACCTGAGCCTGGGAGGGGTGTGTGCCCAAGTGGCACCTTTGCCCCGGGAAACTCCACAAAGGCTGGAGGCAGGGCTGGAGGGACAGAGATGTGCTGCTGGGTGTGTGAGTGAGTCTTGCTGGCTTGGGGTCAGAGATGGGGGTCAGGGCTCAGGGGTCTGTGCCCCCTTCTCTGCAAGATGAGTTGTATTGACTGCTTCTGGTTCCTGTGCTAACAGATCTGTTCTATGCTGTGTCCCTGTGAACTAATAAACCTTCTGTTCTACCTGCTGGCTGAGAGTCACATCTGGCTGTGGATGGGGTACAGGGCCTGGTGGCTCCCCACACCTTGGTGATATTGGTAGCAGAAGTGGGACATACTGCTCCCCGTGACTGGGACTCAGTAGAAAGAAGGGGGGCTAACAAAAGCCAGGTGTGCTGAAGGCCAGTGAAGAGCTGTTCCAGGAAGTGTAGGGGCCTGCAGTCTAACCCAGTTGTGATCCTCGAAGAGGGTGTCACCCCAAAGAGGGGTTCCTTCTGAGGACCATGGGAAGTGGGTCTAGGAGGTGGAGGAGCGCGAACCCCTGCAGTTCCTTTTCTACCGTCCTTGGCTGAAGACAGAATCAGAGCAGTGCTTTTCTTCCTGACAGGAAAACAAGATTAATAGAATTTGTTTTAATCTTTACCTCATAGTTTAGTTAGTTATCACCAGTTTCAATGTTCATTATGCTTCAAAAGGAAAAAAAAAAAGAAGACAATGGCCGCGGCTCGTTTCTTCAATATGCCGGGTTCCCCCGGCTTCAAAAGATGTGAGTCATGCAGAAACTTGATGCCGATCTCAGATGGCCAAGCTTCCTGTGTCAAATGCCTGGGGGAGTCTCATGCAGCACATAAGTGCCCTCACTGCCTGAATATGACGGCCAGGGCCAGGAAAGACCGCAAAATTAGGCTTAAAACTCTCCTATGGGTATGTCTACACTTGCACCCTCTTTCAAGAGAGGGATGCAAATGAAGACATTCAAAATTGCAAATGAAGCCGGGATTTAAATATCCCACACTTCATTTGCATATTTGCGTTATGGCGCTATTTCGAAATAGCGCTATTTCAAAACAACAGACACTGTTAAGACACGGTTATTTTGAGAGAAAACCCTTCTCTCGAAATAACTCGTAAACCTCATTGTATGAGGAATAAGGGTTATTTCGAGAGAAGGGTTTTCTTTCGAAATAACCGCGTCTTAACAGTGTCTGTTATTTTGAAATAGCGCTATTTCGAAATAGCGCCATAACGCAAATATGCAAATGAAGTGCAGGATATTTAAATCCCAGCTTCATTTGCATCCCTCTCTCGAAAGAGGGTGCAAGTGTAGACATACCCTTTGGGAGAAGTCCCTTCAACCCTCCCGGGACAAACCAGAGGACTCACGGGGACAGCAAAAGCCCGCTGATAGGGCAGCTTCATCACTTTGCAAAAGCTCTCAAGCCGTGTGGGCTTCCCTGGCACACTTGCTATCAGCGTTGCCCAGAGCCTCTCGTTCCCTGGTGCCGTCAGTCTCCAGCACCGTGGAGAAACGCAATCCTGCACCAGCCAGGAGAGCTGAGGCAGAATCTAAACTGGCCGCAATGGTCGGCGCTACAGAAACAGTGGCACCAATGAAGCCGCATATGCTCCCACCATTAGCTCTTGCAAGGTCTCCCTCAGTACCTGAACAGACCGCGCAGAATGACCTTGACTGCGGCAAGACACCTTTGGCCACAAGGTGTACTATTCTGCTGTGCTCCAGTTCTGCATATCAAATTACACAGCCCTTCTGTCCAATTACGATCATGCCAACTATGCCAAATTACAGGACCTACTACAGGGACCTTCCTGACAGTAAGCGACCTCACCTCCACCTCCAGTGCATTATTAAGGAGGGTTTATCAATAGCCAAAACAGCTCTCCAGGTTGCTATGGATGTCGTGGACACTGCAGCTAGAGCCACAGCCACAGCCGTTGTAATGCATAGAGCCTCATGGCTGCAATCATCAGGGGTCCCAAAGGAACTGCAATCAAGGGTGGAGGACCTTCCCTTTAATAGAAAACAGCTATTTGCCAACAACACAAACGAAGTCCTGCACTTGATGAAGAACTCTTGCACGACACTCCGTACTCTGGGGATATTTTCATGTAACCATCCACCCGTCCCACAGATTTGTCTTAGGCCAAGACTATTATCAGTACAGAGTCCTTCCCTTTGGTCTCTCTATGACTCCTCGAGTGTTCTCAAACTCTGACCATAGTCACGGCCTTTCTCAGGAGACAAAATGTCATCATTTTCCCTTACTTAGATGATTGTCTCATCAAAGGCCACATCTGTCAACAGTCTACGATCATGACAACCATTACCAGGGAATGTTTTTCCTGACTTGGCCTGCTTATCAATATACAAAAGTCCACCATACAGCCCACACACTACTGGACTCGGTCATAGCAAGAGCCTACCTCCCTTCACAAAGATTCAAGACAATCTGCGACCTCGATCAGGGGGTCAGGCAGGCTTCCATTTTTACGGTCTGGATGTACCTCCAATTACTGGGGCATATGGTGGCCACAACATTTGTAGTCTTAGGGTATGTCTACACTAGCTCGTTAGTTCGAGCTAGGTAGGCAAATGAGGGCAACCGGAGTTGCAAATGAAGCCTGGGATTTAAATATCCCGGGCTTCATTTGCATCTTCCCGGGCCCTGCCATTTTTAAATCCCCCTTAGTCCGAACTCCGTGCCCGCAGCTACACGCGGCATGGACTAGGTAGTTCGAATTAAAGATCCTAATTCGAACTACCGTTACTCCTTGTTCGAATTAGGATCTTTAATTCGAACTACCTACTCCATGCTGTGTGTAGCCGCGGTCACAGAGTTCGGACTAAGGGGGATTTAAAAATGGCGGCGCCCGGGAACATGCAAACGAAGCCCGGGATATTTAAATCCCAGGCTTCATTTGCAACTCCAGTTGCCCTCATTTGCCTACCTAGCTCGAACTAACAAGCTAGTGTAGACATACCCCTATTCGCAAGGCTGCACAGGCATTGCCTACAATATTGGCTCACAACCAACTACATCCCAACCCGACACAGCCTTGCAAAGTGCCTCACGCTTCCTCCACCGGTACTGCAATCTCTTGAATGGTGGACGTCTCCAACCAACCTGCTCGCCAGCATACCCTTCCACCATCCAGACCCGTCAGTAACTATAATGACGGATGCATCACTTATGGGCTGGGGTACATATTGTAGCGCAAAATCAATACAGGGTACATGGGCCCAACACGAAAGACACTTTCACATCAACATTCTGGAGCTCAGGGCCATTTGCAATGAATGCGCCCATTTCCTGCCCCGATAAAGGGTAGAACTATCCATGTCTTTACGGACAACACACCGTCTATGTTCTATGTCAATCGATGGGGAATCCCGATCACGCTCACTATGTGCAGAAGCAGTCAGACTTTGGAATTGGTGTATCAGGAACCAAATAACCCCAACAGCCATGTATATACTGGGACAGCAGAATGTGAGGGCCGACAAACTGAGCAGACATTTCTCAGACCAGCACGAATGGGAGATCAATATCAATATTCTCCTCTCAGTCTTCCACAAATGAGGCTTTCCAGCTATAGACCTCTTTGCGACACCTCACAACTGCAAATGCCACAGGTTGTGCTCCCGGGCAGGGCTAGGGAAGAGGTTGGAAGGGAATGCCTTCACCATTCATTGGACAGCTCCCCTACTCTATGCCTTTCCACCAATTCTGCTTCTCACCAGAGTGATCAACAAGATTCGATTTGATCGGGCCACAGTAATTTTAATAGCCCCAGCCTGTCTGAGGCAACCTTGATTCCCTTACCTACATTACCTATCCATAGATCAACCCATTCCTCTCCCCATGGTGCTGAACCTCCTGATGCAGAACCATGGCAGCACATGCCACCTCAGCATCAAAACTCTAAAACTCATGGCATGGCTTCTCCGTGGTTCCAGAATGAAGAACTCACCTGTTCAGACAGAGTCAAAAACGTCCTGCTAAACAGCAGACGTCCTTCCACGAGAAGCACCTACCAAAACAAGTAGACACACTTTCAACAATGGTGCACGACGCGCAATTTACATCCCACTACTATCCCTATACCTACCTTGCTGGAGTACCTCATGGACCTCAGCGACACAGGCCTTACCATCAGCTCTATCCGAGTCCACCTGGCGGTGATCACAGCTTTCCATGATCCGGTAGACGGCTTCTCTCTCTTTGCGCATTCCATGGTGAAGCAATTTCTCACAGGTATGCAGAAAACATACCCTAACCTGCACCCCCCAGTGCCACTGTGGGACCTGAATTTGGTCCTTGACACACTCACCAGGTCACCTTTTGAGCCACTAGCCACTACATCACCACAATACATATCCATGAAGGTGGCCTTCATAGTGGCAATAACATCTGCAAGAAGTGTAGGCAAAATTGCAGCCCTCATGGCAGACCCACCTTTACCGGGGACAAGGTGATACTCAGGCCCTATCCAAAGTTCCTCCCGAAGGTCATATCCGACTTCCACTTAAATGAACTCATTTAGTTACCTGCTTACTTCCCTAAACCTCATACGTCCTCCAAGGAGGCTATATTACACACACGAGATGCAAGGTGGGCAATTGCATTCTACCTCGATAGAACTAGAGCAGCGGTTCCCAATCTTTTCCAGATGGGGACCCATTTTGACAATTCAGGAAGCCTTGGTGACCCAAGGCAATTCAAAAATGAGGGAAGGAGGGAGGGCAGAGCCACCTGGGGAGATACTTGGCGACCATTTTGAAATGTAATGGCAACCCATATTTGGGTCCCGACCCATAGGTTGGGAAACCCTGAACTAGAGCAATCAGAAAATCGGACAGACTCTTTGTAGTGCGGTCTGGACCACACACAGGAACAGAGGTTTCAGCACAGTGCCTATCCAAATGGATTGCAAGCTGCATACATACAGCTTATAAACTCCGGGGCAAGCAGCCACCTCATACTATCAGGGTTCACTCCATGCGTGCAATGGCCACAGCAACGGCCTTCCTGAACAACGTACCATTAGTGGACATTTGTAGAGCAGCCACATGGTTGTCACACCATACTTTCGCAGAGCACTACACCCTACAGAAGGTGCCAATACCCTCCGCATCTCTAGCAGATGCAGTCCTTTCTTCCTCGACATAAGTGACTCCAATGCCTGCCACTATCTGGCAGGTACTGCTACTGAGTCACCTGAATGGAGCACCCACTCGCTGAAGAAGAAGTTACTCACCAGGTACAGTAATGATGGTTCTTCAAGATGTGTGTCCCTGTAGGTGCTCCACTACCCTCCCATCCGCCTCTCTGCTTGGAGTCTTAGTGGACCTGAGGTAGAAAAGGAACAGACAGGGCTCGCGCCGCGTGCACACTCCACAAATGGCAGGAGTGCGAGATGCTAGGTATGAATGCGTGGTGCGAGGGGCACTGCTCAGCAAAATTCTCCGATCCCTAGTGCTAGGATGCACCGAGACCTGAGTGGAGCACCCACTGGGGGACACATCTCGAAAAACCATTGTTACTGCACCTGGTGAGTAACTTCTTTTCGGGGAGCCTAATGCTCCAGAGGCAAATTTCTCAGTTTACAGGGTGGGGGCAGGGCTGCCCCTATGGAGCAAGTGCCTCGTTCCCTTGAAGGTGGAAGGGAGGAAGGTCATGGGATACTGGGACACGGGCGCTGAGGTAACAGCACCAGACTGGGTGATGCTCAACACTCACCTGACCCTGACGGACATAGACAGGACCCCATTCAAGGTACCCATAGCCTTCATTGGGATGGCAGGGTACTACCAGAGGTTTGTGCCCCACTTCAGTTCCATCACTGCCCCCATCACTGAGCTGTGTGAGAAGGGGAAGCCAAACAAGGTGGTATGGACTGAGCAGTACCAGAGGGCTCTCTGCACACTGAAGGAGACCCTGGTCAGGGCCCCGGTGCTGGTCAACTCAGACTTTGACAAGTTCTTCATGGTGTTCACCGACAACTCAGACACAGGGATAGGAGCGGTGCTAATGCAGGTGGACGAAAAGGGGAAGCGACGCTCTATTGTGTACTTGAACAAAAAGCTGCTGTCCTGGGAACAGAACTGCATGGCCATAAAGAAAGAATGCCTGGCCCTGGTGAGGGTCCTTAGAAAGCTGCAGCTCTATTTGTTTGGGCGGCATTTCACAGTGTATACTGACCACTCTCCCCTGACCTGGCAGCACCAAATGAAAGGAGCCAATGCCAAACTGCTAAGATGGAGTCTGTCCCTACAGGATTATGTCATTGAGAAAGTCCATGTTAAGGGGAGTGCTAATGTCATAGCCAATGCTTTATCCTGGAGTGAAGGGGTCTGAACTTTCCCAGGCCACAGGCTAAGTGACCCTGCTCAGTTCGGTCTCAAAGTGGAGCGAGATGTGACAAAGTGGGGATTGTATTCACTCTGTTTGATTTGTTATGTTGCATGTGATTTCAACTGTCTTGTAGTAACCCTGTGTGTGTGCCTCAGTTTCCAGGAGCACTGCATTATCTAGATGGGGATGGAGATGGAGATTTCCGGTGTGACTCACTGAGGGACCATGCTCAGCCCATCATGTTCACAATAGCCCAGGCTCACTGTAACCTGAGCCTGGGAGGAGTGTGTGACCTGGTGGCACCTTTGCTACCCAGTGGCTCCCCATACCTTAGTGACAGGGGACACTCAGGAAAATTAATCCAAATTAACTAAAGGTGTGAATTTAAAGTGGATTAGCTAAACTATTAAATCCCTGTGAGGATTCTCATTCAGAATTAAAATGGCCTTTATTTGGTTTAACTTGATTAACTTTGGATTTGAAACTCCTACATTTCAGTGTACCAACAGGGTTTACCTGTTAATACAGGGGTGAGAAACTTTTTTTGGGTCGTGGGCCGCTGACCCTCAGAAAAATCAGTTGGGGGTTGCATGCAAGTGAGAAGCAAAAAAATCCCAAAACAAACACTCACTGACGTGGTTCCTGAATGAGAAGGAGAAAGACACTCCTCACATTCCCAATGTACACCAGAGCCTACGGATGCCCGGGCTAGTAGATTTTGTGTGCTCCAGCCCCTCAGGAAGGTGGGAAGGGGGCTGGAGTGCCAGCCCAGGCTTCCCAATGTTGGGGAGAGCCCTGAGCTTGGAGGCTGGATCCAGGCAAGCCTGGGCCACATCCAGGACTGAGGTTCCCCACTCCTGTGTTAATGCATGTTTTGGAAATCACACCTGTGTAGTGTATATTATCCCACCACATAGAAAAGCCCTAAACTTAATCCAAGTTTACATGAGTCACAAGGAGGTGTGTGTATAAACTGAGGATCTGTATCCGTATTTCAAACAAGGAACTCATTTTAAATGTGTTTTAGGAAAAATTGATATTCCCTTTATATTTTCTGTTTTGTCACTTTTAGCTGTTGAGGTCTAAGCTCTGAAGCACAGTTGCTTGAAATACTACAATATTTGTAATATACTTACTTGTACATTGAAAACAGTTACAAGCATTAACTTGCTAGCTAATGAATTCTTACAGCACCTTATCAAAAAGGACACTGAGGCAGAGATACGGAGACTTTGTCAAGGACACAAAGTGAGTCAGTGGTACAACTGGAATTATAGCTCAGGATTTTTTGCCTTTTAATCCTCCCTGAGGACAAACAAAAGGAAGTTTTTCTTCACTCAGTGCACAGTCAACCTGTGGAACTCCTTGCCAGAGGATGCAGTAAAGGCTAGAACTTTAACAGGGTTCAAAAAAGAGCTAGATAGATTCATGGAGGTTAGGTCCCTCACTGGCTATTAGCCAGGACGGTTAGGAATGGTGTCCCTAGCCTCTGTTTCTCTGAAAGTGAGAGACGGTGAGGGATCATGTGAGGATTACCTGTTGTGAGCCCTCCCTCTGGGGCATCTGGTATTGGCCACTGTCAGCAGACAGGATACTGGGCTAGATGGACCTTTGGTCTGATCCAATATGGCCGTTCTTATGTTCTGAATATTAACTCATTTTTGCCTCATCTCCTTTCACTCACTTCTCCCCAGACCTTTCTTGCTCAGTTAAGTCACTTGTTTCAGTAACCTGTGTCCTTTTTCCAAACCCATCCCTGTGTCGTCTCTTATGTCTCCCTGAATACTGAGGGCTCCTTCCCTGACTCCAGTTGCCATGCCTCTTTTCTACCCTTCTCTAAATTCACTTCTTCAGAGAGATTTATGCTTTGAAAAATAAATGTTGAGAAGAGTAATTAAATGAACCTTTGTTACTTTCTAGCCTGCCATATGAGTGTATAATCATAGTCCTCTTCCTTCTCCTTCCACTGTCCTATGTCTTGGTATATTACCTGTTCTTCCTGTTTATTTTCATCTTAGTCCAGTTGGTAAGCTGTTCAGTGTAGGAAATCTTACCTGCTTTGTAGAGTTTTCCACACTTCTCACATGACTTAAGTGTAACAATAGCTCAGTGCTCATTACTTCTGACTAGAGTGGCTAGACCTCCTGTTTTTAAAGGGGCAGTCCCATATTTAAGCCCTCCTGCAGATGTCCCAACCTTTTAAAAAATATGGACAAACTGTTCCATATTTTTTGTCTCCCGCCTCCCACCCTCCACCCACCAATACTGATGGGTCCCGCTGCTAGCCAGATCTCTGTTCACCAGCCGCCTGCTTACCAGCAGTGAGGGAGGGTCCAGTGTCTGACAATGGGGGTGGGTGTGCAAGGTTGGTGGTGGGGCAAAGATGCAGTGCATGAGGCTGGCTTCTTTACTAGCTGGTCTGTCAGCGCAGCCCCCACTGTGTGCAGGGCCCCAGTCCCAGTCCCGTTTCTGGACAGCAAGCTGCAGTGTCTGATAAGAGCAGGCAGGTGCAGGACTGTGGCCAGTTGCATGTTGTCTCTGCAGGCTACACAGCAGACACCAGGGCAGGGGCATAGCACCCTCTCCTCACTCTGGGGCCTGTTCCCAAGGAACATGGGGCTGCTTCATCCCCTAGGGACCCTCTCCTTCTGAGCCACTTCTCTGGCCAGGTTCACTGAAGCCCATACAGTGAGGTTTCTTGGACCTCAGTGCACAATGCTCCCTTAGGACTTAATCCTTACCTGCCAGTGCTATAGCTGGAGGTGGCTGAGTTACGTCAGTAGCCAGCAATAGCCTGGAGGTGTTTGCTGCTTTTCAGCACTGTGCAGGCAGGAAGGGACAAACTGCTTCCAGCCACATGGGGGAGAGGAGAGAAGAGATGAGCTCTGCAAAGACATAGGCCAGATCATCCCATCCACCCCTTCTCTTCCCTTTCTGTGGCTGGAAGCAGCTTTGATCCCTTCCCTCCCACGCAGTGCTCAAGGGCTGGTGCTGCACACAATCTAGTATGAACCCTGGCAGAAATTGTGTGTGTGTGACCCTGCATGCCCTCTCCCCACGTGTTGCCTCAGGAAGATGCAGCACAAAGTAGCAGGAGAGGCAAGTCTGACCTGGAAGTCCAGCCAAGCATGAAGGATAGAGAGCACTGGGCAGGGAGAATCAGATAAGTCAGTCACCAGCTCTGTGTAGGAGAAGTGTAGATGTGCACGTGAGTATTGGTGGGGTTGGGAGGTGGGGGGGGGGGAGGTGTCGCCGCTCCCTGTGTGAACTCCAAAGCCTTAAAGATAAGGTAAATAAAAAGAATCCAACAACACAGTATTTCTTTTAAACACAGGCTCAGTCAACTAGATGTTAATTTGAATGTACTGTATATTTCTGATTGATTGCCATTATTTATTTAGCATGTGCATAGTCATCTAGCCAAGTGATAGCATCTGCAGTGGTGTGATGCAATTCTTCTAGATCACCACTCAACCTAGTCATCAGGCACTCACTGACAATGTGGGTCATCGTGTCTATTGTGCCACAGCTGCACATAGGGCTATCGCAAAGGCCCCAGTGATACTAGTTGGCTGCACGGAGACCTTGCCCAGTATGGAACCTATTCAACAGGGTTCCACTGATGGTGGAGCAGGTCAAAGCCAGGTGGGCAGATTGTGGTGACAAGGGACTGCTTGGGAATTACCAGTTGATTGCCATTGAACTCACTTGAATGCAAGTAATTTTCCAGGTGTTCCATATTCACCATGGGGAAATATGGTCACCCTCCTCCAGCCTGTGCAGCTGGTGTAACACAGATCAGGGGTAACTGGTAAGAAAAGACACAGAGGGGGTATTGGCCACTTGACACTCCCCCCCCCAACACACACACACACATGACTCTTCCACACACTACCCCTAGCCCAAGGGAGGGCCAAAACAACCTCACCTCTCCCTACCCTGCCTCTTCTCCCTGAGTTCTCCCCAGTCATGCCATTCAAGGGACTAGTGGAGGGTCTGGCACTGGCAGCAGGGGTTGGCTCCCCTGTACTCACTGGCAGCAGAGGGTACTGGGGAAGCAAAGTGACAGCCTGCTCTACTCCCCCAGCTGCTGGCCGCATTGCTCCACTTCCCCCCATTACTACCAGTAAGTACGGCAGGGGGAGGGGCTGACCTCAGGCTGCCCAAAGGCTCTGGACTCTTGCCCCTCCCACCTATAGCATGGGGGGGTCATGTGCCCCCTCAGTTCCCCATCACATGTTGACCCTGGCCCAGATGGTAACCCCAAGAACAGTGAAAATCACTCTTTCCATGTGGAACGGTCAGCCAGCTTGGCAGTGGTGTTCTCAACACTTCCCCCAGAGATGACTGTCTGTAGGGTCAGGAATCCATATGCAATTCCTACCCTCCCTTGCACCTAAATCTCCAGGAAGGTCCTCTCAGATATTACCAGCTTGAATTTCAACATTAAAAGAGCAGGGAAGAGGGAAGAAAAGTATGCTCTTCCTGAGGTCATCACAACAGACAACTGATGCTCCTTCTTTCTCTGAGCTGGTCCCAAGGAAACACCACAGACCAGCCAATTGGCTGGGGGAAACAACATCCATTAGTGTGATGGTATCTCATCCAAAAGACATTGTGTAGTTCTCCAGAACACAATCCCCGATTGGCTCTAAAGTTCTACAGACCCAGCAAGCGGAAAAGCTGTTTCCTTTTCTTTTCCTGAGTAATTTCTCCTTGTCGGGTTTCTTTAACAGAACACCCAGGCACAGATGCCTGTCAGGAAAGACTTGTTGTAGCTTTTTGGAGTGTTTCTGGCCAATATAGCACATGCATATAAGCTAATAGTGCAAGATACAATTGGACATCTATTAAACAATGTTCCAAGCAAATCTTAAGCACCAGTCACTAAAAGTGCTCTGATATGTAAAGATTCTTCAAGGAGTGCCCCTGTGGGTACTCCACCTTAAGTGTCTGAAGTGCCACTGTGTCTCTAGTCAGAGAATTTAGATAGCAGTACCCTTGGCAGGCTGCACACATGGGCAGCCAGCACACATTGCTGTGGCTACTCCACCTGCGCAACCAACCATCCCTCCAGTTCCTTCTCTGCCACCACCAGCTTCAGTCAGACCCGATAGCTGCCCTCCAGATATTTTTCAGATTTTATTAGATAGAGTTAGATAGTGGTGTTTGTTGTTGTTGTTAGTTAGACTGTTTAACTGTTCTAGTTAATTTTTTTTTAAGTTTCTTCTTTATTAGTTTGGACCTTTTCCCCTTTTTTCTGTTTTTTCTTCCTGGGATGCCTGGTTCCCCAGGTTTCAAATGCTGTCTGTCCTGCAAGCTTTCCATACCCATTTCAGACAGCCACTCACAGTGCGTCTGGTGCCTGGGACAGGCACACTCCACTAGTCAGTGTGAGCATTGTAAGCAGCTCACAGCACATGCAAGAAAGGGCCAGGGAGCTCCAGGTGGAGTTGCTTCTATTGGAAAACACTATATGACCAGCATCTGATCCTGAACACTCAACACGACCCAGGCAGCCATCCCCATTGGCAGTGTCAGAAAAACCAGCTCCCTCAGGATTAAGCGCCAGGGACTCTGCATTGGAGCAGCAATCCAAGAAGCCAGCCCATTCAACTTCCAGAGGTGACTCCCCCTCAAAAAAGTGGGCATCACCTCAGAAAATGCCTTTGGTACCAGCAGCACCTAAGGCTCCGGAGTGAGAGGCACCAGGACCATCAAGCACTGACATGTCTCAAGGGGCTAAGAACCCTACTAGGGCCAGCTCTAAGGTACCGAGCAAGTCAAAGTTTAAGTTGGCACCGCCGGTACCTTAGTAATCTTCATGGGCACCAAAAAAGCTGTGCTCCAGCTCAGCACCAAGCGTTTTCATGCTGCCACTAGCAGTAAAGAAACACAAGCACTCAGCACCAATGGCATAGCAAGCCCCACCAGCACTGGCACCATCTCCGGCATCGACCACTGCAGGACCGCAACTCTTTAGGACCAGTGAGGAACTACAAGTCACCTCAGTACCGAGCACACTGATATGACTTTGTCAAAGTCATTCTCTGTCTATATCCCAAATTCCTCATGAAGGTCCCAACTCCCTTCCATTGTAATGAACCCATTTACTTACATGTCTTCTTCCCAAAACCCCATGCAGATACAGGTAGTGCCCAAGGTACAAACGCATCGATTTATGACCATTCGTCCTTACGACCAACCTCCCATTAAGCGCGGCCCTGAGTTACGAATGCGATCTGTGCTTACGAACAGCACGGTCCCATTGAATGGGGTCCTACTTACGAACAGATCGAGTTACGACCAAGTGCTTGGTACGTAACTTGTTGGTAAGTCGGGGACTATCGGTAGCAGAGAGGCTGCACTACACACATTGGATGTCACATTTTATTTAGATAGAACTAGACAGATATGCAACTCACCAAGATTATTTGTATCAATTATGGAAAGATCCAGGGGCATGCCAGTTTCCAAAAAGAGGCTGTCCACATGGAGCTCAGACTGTATAAGAGTGGCTTACCGTACCTTCAGGCAGGACCCTCCGCTACAGCTACATGCTCTTTCCACAAGAGCAATGGCAACCTCTACAGCATACCTGAACAACACGTCTCTGATGGACATTTGTAGAGTTGCCACTTGAAACTTACCTGTCACATGGCACTCACTTCAGCCAGACAATACTAGCCACCGTGCATGATAGCGATGAACTGAAGCTCCCTCCTCCAAGTACGAGTACTGCTTCATAGTGATATCAGGTGGAGCTCCCACAGAGACATTCCTCAAAGAAAAACTGAAGTTCTTCAAGATGGTTGTCCTTGTGGGTGCTCCATCACCTGTCCTTCTTCCCCTCTGCTGCAGAGTCACCAATTTCTGTGGCAGAGAGGGAACTGAAGGGACAGTTGGCCACGCATGTAGAGTAGCTGCACTAGTGTATGCTGGCTGCCCTGCATGAACAGCCTACCAAGGGCCATAAACTAACTTAGCTGTTTATGCTTTTAAAGGCCATACAAATACACAAACTGTTTTTCTCAAATGATGATGAAGTAAAAATACTCTTAAAGGGACTTTGTTGAAGCATTAACAAATCATTTGACTCAGGTTTAGGAAGCCCTTTTGTTATTTCAAATTTGGCAAACCAGGCAAGAAACCCATGTTAGTCACTTGAAGAGAAATCTTTTTAAAAAGTGTAGAGGTATTTTTTAATAGCATATTTGTGTCCCATCTCTCTAAGATAAAAAGGTTCATAAAGAGTTAACAAGCTGAAAAAGGGAAAAGGAAGTTCCTTTCTGATCCCTGTGCGCACAGGCTGAAAAAGTGAGGTGGAGTTTCCTGTTGAAAGAATTAGGGAAGTACAGTGAAGCATACTATTTCAACAAGCCAGAAGCTGAAGTCTAGAGCAGAGAATTCACGTAAGAGTTTTGGTAAAGCTGCAAGATAAAAAGCTTCACATTTTCATTTTGCCTTCAAGAAAGCTTTCAGGCGTCACGGAAAGAGCAAACTATCTCCCCTTTTCCCTGTGGAAAATCTGCTCCCTGAAGCATGGAAGAAGACTGCTAGTCACCACTCTTGGAAATATCAAATTGTGAGTGTTATTTCTTTCACTTTTACTTCCACTTAGGCCTGGTCTACACTATAGTGGGAGTTCAAATTAGGATACTCAATTCCAGCTATGTTAACTACATAGCTGGAGTTGATGTATTTTAAATCACGTTTCCACACCGTTCACACAGCAGGAGGCCAATGAGAGCAAGTGTTCCCATCCGCCAGAGGCGTAACGAAGGAGGTCGGGGGGGCAGTTGCCCCTGGGCGCCACGCTAGGGGGGCGCCGGGCTGGGCTGGGAGCGAAGCGCACAGCTGCTCTGGCCCACGTGATGCTTTTGAACAGAGACCAAGAGTTGGCTAAGTGCCTCCAGCTCTCTACACTCTGAGAGCTGAGGCAGCAGGGCCAGGTGGCAGCAGCAGCCACTTTAAAGGTTAGATTCCCTTACCCTGCCGTTCCGTTCTTCCTGTGCCTGGCTCTGAGGAGGCGAGGGGAAGGATTTGATGGGGGGGACGCTCCTGGCGCTGGGGACCGGGGCTCGTTCAGGGGAAGGCGTGAGTGCATTCGGATGGAGACACTGGGGGGTCTGGCTCAGGGGGAGGGGTGAGTGCTTTGGGATGGGGGAATGCTGGTGAGGGGCTGGCTCTGGGGGGAGAGGTGGGTGCATTGGAGTTACTTATAATTTTTTTAAATAAAAGATACTTTATAACAAAAGGAAGAACTTAAAAAAATAATAATCTGGTTACATTTTAAAGACTAACAAACATATAGATCAGGCATGTCAAACCTGAAGCCTACTGAGGGCCACAAATGAAAACTGATAGCTTTCAGGGACACCAAAGAAAATGTACTTCCATTGGAAAGTTGTAATTATTTATTATTATAAATTATGTTTTAGGTATATTTTATAATATTTTTATAATTATAATAATATAATTAATGTATTTTATAATCTAATATTATAGATTATGTTTTAGGTATATTTTATAATATTTTTCAGGTCTTGTTTTAATATAATAATAATTTGATGAGTAAAATTGTTATTCACTCATAAAATAATTTTTAATTTAAATATAAATTTAAGGTACTTTTAAATTTTGTATATGATATATAACTTTTTTTGTTGAAATAAAAACAAGTATAGACCATGGCCAATCAAATAGAACAGGCTTCTGTGAAAATTTCAGATACTTTGTAAGTTTGAGATTTTGCATAAACATATAATTATTCGTGCAATTGCAAAAAAATTGACATATATTTGATATAAAATTAATATACATTTTGTGATTTTATTTGGAAATAAATAAATAAAAACCAAAACATTAAGAAAATATCCTCCTCCACTGCCCCAGAGCCAGGCACTCCCATATTCCCATTCTAACCCAATTCCCCTCTGTTCCCTGAGAGAACCCCCCTCTAACCCAACGCCTCCTCCCTCCCCCAGACCCAGGCACTCCCAGCCCCTCCCCCCCATGCCTAATGCCTGGGTCCCAGAGCCAGTGTCGCTGCCGCCACACATTTCTTCCTCAGGCTCTGGGAAAGTATGAGCACAGCAGCCAGCTGTGAGCAGGCACTTGATGCCTATGCAGAGCAGCCCAGCCAGCCATGATCTGCACTCGGCCACGTGCTCTGAGCAGGCAGCAGGCCGCAAGTTATTCTTTTATAAAATGTAGTGGCAGGCCACAAAAAATTTTGATTGGGCCACATGCAGCCCACCAGAAGCCTGTTTGACATGCCTGATGTAGATGGTATCATGAGCTTTTGTGGGCACAACCCACTTCCACCCACGAAAGCTCATGATACCATCTACATAAAGGGTGGGCAATAATTTTTGCCTGGGAGCCACTTCAAAAATTTTTGAAGTATTCTTGGGTCACCACGGAAAGGGCGGGGGCTAAACAGGAAGGGGTGGGGCTACCCAGACCATGATTGGTCTGGGGTAGGGGAGCCCCTTTGCCTCCTCCTTCCCGCTAGGCACCCATGTCTCTGGTAGGGCAGGAGGAGGCTTCGTGCGCTCCCCCACCCCCAGGCCAATCAAGACTTGATGGCGGGGGGAGGGCAGGAAGCCTCCTCCTGCCTTGTGAGGAGTACATGGTGCTTGGAAGTACCGTGTGCTGCTTGCTGGGTGGGGGCAGAGGAGAGAAAGCTTCACGTGCTCTCCCGCCCCAAGCCCTACTTGGCCTGGGGGCGGGGGAGCAGCAGGGCATCCGCAGACCAGATATGACCCATGGAGACCTTTTTGCCTACCTCGATCTACATGTTTTGTTAGTCTTTAAAGTACTACTAGACTGTTTTGTTGTTTTTTAAGTTTTTCCTCTTACAGACTAACTCAGCTACTCCTCTGAAGCTTATAAAAAAAAGGTTCTATACTAAGCCATTCTTTTTTGCCTCCCTGTTTCCTTTCTCCTTTGGTGAGTTGGGCAGGCAGGAGTTTTGGTAAAAATGTATCAGACATGCACACAGTGCCTTCTCTACCTCAGCCGGTGCTGGATAATCAGAGCCTCAATTCTAAAGGAGTTGGCATTACTGAAGTGATAGATCACCCCACGTTTTGTTGCCAATTTTCCATCTCCCAGTCATAGCAGAGACTTGGGATTAACGTGGCTTTCTCAACTAAAAGTCTTATACACGTTTGGATGTTGTGATTGTGAACACCTGGAGAGGCAGTCTGCTTAAAACAAAGTTGGCCTTGAATCTTGATATCTATGGCTTCAGTTGAATGGCTTGTGTGAAATTTGGAAGAGCAGCTCAGAGAGACCTCTCTCCTTTACTTAAGGATAGAATCTCATGGCAGCCTGAAGGAAAAAGTCCTCATGGCAGACGCTTGCAGGGTTTCCTCAGCCTTAGGCTACTTACTGCTTCAAGTGCCTTCAAGAAAGTGAGGGTGATTCTTGCGTTGTGTATTAGTTTTATTTAAAAGTTTTTCAGAGCGTTATTTTAACAGGTAAGTTAATCTCTAACATTCATAACTCTCATGTAGTTTTTCGCTGTGCAATAATGTGAAAAACAATTAAGTTAACTAGGTAAGTAAATGGGCAGTTAGGAAGCATTACAGATTGCTTACAATACATTTATTAGGTATCTTGTTAGTCTTTAAAGTGCTACATAACTTTTTTTCTTTTTGTTTTACCAAGGTCAGACTAACACGGCTACTTCTCTATTACAATAAATTTGATATGCTCAAAATCTTTTTTACTTTTTATTCATTAAAGCAATGTGTTACTCATTTGCTATAAAAGTGGTTTTAAATGCTTGAATGAAATATAGTGATGAAATTCATATTTAGGTTGTATAACATTAATTTTTCTCGTGTTTTATAAAACTTACATGTTTAAGAATTTGACATTTTTTATGTAAAAGACATGAACCTAATGAGAATGGGATATGAACAAATTAAAGAGAAAAAAAATATTTAACAGAATGTAAACCACAAAACTTTATAATTTATATGTCTGTCGTTAGTAAAATAAGTAATTCATTAAACAATAAATATCCTAAGAGGTGGATTATTTACAGTGGTGCAGTGAGGAGGGTGGAGGCGGGGAGGGGAAGTGGCCCTTGGGTGCCACACTAGTGAGGTGCCAGTATAGTCCCCTTACACTCCCCCTGTCATCCCTCTGCTTGCCTGCTCCTCCTCTGCCCACCACCACCGGCTAGAGCTACCTCCTCCGCACTCTCTGCCCCCAGCCCAACCTCCTCCACCTCTGCCAGAGGGTTAGTGCATGCGGGACCCAGCCCCAAACTGGAGGGGGTTGGGTAAGACATGGTACAAGCTCCCCCCACTCCTCCCAGGGTCGGGCTCAGCTGTGCACCAAGTTCAGGGCCCCACCATTTGGCGGTGGGGGGGGGCACCAATTTTGCCTTCGCCCCCGGGCACATAACACCCTTGCTACGCCTCTGCCATCTGCTTCCCTTACTCCTCACAAAAGAAGGTGTACTGGACGCCAGCTGGAGCTGCCCACAGCATTTGATTTATGGGTCTAGACCCACTAGATCGAATGCCAGAAGATCAACCTCAGGAGTATCAATCTGCCAATAAGTATAGATGTGGCCTTAGTGTCCTCATCTACATTTAACACAACATTGTGGTTTATTAACTCTAATACCTAACCATGAGGCAGCCAACTCATTAGAAACATGGAGCAGATGCAACATTCTTCCTTTATAAGACACAGGATCACAGGACTGACAAGGTATGTCTACACTATGGGATAAGGTCGAATTAAGATATGCAACTTCGGCTACGTTAGTTGTGTTGCTGAAGTTGAAGTATCTTAACTCGACTTTTGATGCTGTCCACACTGCAGGAAGTGAAAGGGAGAGCACCCTCCCTATGACTTCCCTTACTCCTCATGGAAGCAGGACTATCGGCATCTATCAGAGTGCCCCTCTCAGTTTGAATTAGTATGTCTTCGCTAGACCACTAATTCGAACCCTAGAGTATCAACAGCGGCAACTTTGATCTTCTCTTTAGTATAGACATACCCGAAGAGACCTCAGGAAGTCATCTAGTCCAGTCCCCTGCATTTATGGCAGGACTAAGTATTATCTGTTCTAGAACATCCCTGACAGGTGTTTGTCTAACCTGCTCTCCAATAATAGAGATTCCATAGCCTCCCTAGGCAATTTATTCCAGTGCTTTACCACATTGACAGGAAGTTTTCCTAATGTCCACCTAAACCACCCTTGCTGCAGTTTAAATCAAATGCTTCTTCTACTATCCTTAGAGGTTAAAGAGAACAATTTTTCTTCCTCCTCCTTGCAACAACCTTTTATGTACTTCTAAACTGATATAATATCCCACTGCAGTCTTCTCTTCTCCAGTCTAAACAAATCCAATTTTTTCAGTCTTTTTTTATGTCATATTTTACATACCTTTAATAATTTTGGTTGTTTTTCGATGGACTTTCTCCAATTTATCCACATTTATCCTGAAATATGGCACCCAGAACTGGACACAATACTCTCCAGTTGAGGCCATATCAGTGCAGAGTAGAGATGAAGAATTTCTTCTCGTCTCTTGCTTACAACATTCCTGCTAATATATCACAGAATTATATTGGCATTTTTTGCAACAGTGTTACACTGTTGACTCATATTTAGCTTGTGATCCACTGTGACCTCCAGATCTCTTTCTGCAATATTCCTTCCTAGGCAGTCATTTCCCATTTTGAATGTGTGCAATTGATTGTTTCTTCCTAAACGGAGTACTTTGCTTTTGTCCTTATTAAATTTCATCCTATTTACTTGAGACCATTTCTCCAGTTTGTTCAGATCATTTATATTTTAATCCAACCTGGTACAGCAGTTGTGAGCCAGTTTGGCATCATCTACAAACTTTATAAATTAATTCTCTATGCCATTTTCTAAACCATTGATGAAGATATTGACCAGCATCAGAACTGATCCTTGTAGGACCCTGTTGTTATGCCCTTCTGTCTAGTTATATACACATAAGAACGTAAGAACACAATAACTGCCACACTGAGTCAGACCAAAGGACCTTCTACTCCAGTATCCTGTCTCCTGACAGTGGCTAATGCCAGGTGCCCCAAAGGAAATGCACAGAACAGGTAATCATCAAGTGATCCACCCATTCCCAGCTTCTGACAAACAGAGGGTAGGGGCACCATTTCTGCCCATCCTAGCTAATAGCCATTGCTGGATCTATTTTCCATGAGTTCATCTTGTTCTTTTTTAACCCTGTTAAAGTCCTGGCCTTCACAACCTCCTCTGGCAACGACTTCCACATTTTTTCCCCTTTTCTGAACTTTTTACAGTGCCAAGATATCTTTTTTGAGATGAGGTAACTACATCTGCATGCAATATTCAAGATATGGGCATATCATGGATTTATACAGAGGCAATAAAATATTCTCTGTCTTATTTTCTAACCATTTTTAAATTATTCCTAACATTCTGTTTGCTTTTTTGACTGCAGCTGCACATTAAGTTGATATTTTCAGAAAATTACAATGACTCCAAGATCTCTCTCTTGAGTGGTAACAACTAAATTAGTCCCTATCATTTTATATATATAGTTGCAATTATGTTTTCCAATATGCATTACTTTGCATGATCAACATTAAAATTCATCAGCAATTTTCTTGCCCAGTCACCTAGTATTGTGTGATCCTTTTGAAGAGCTTCACAATCTCCTTTGGAGTTAACTGTCTTGAGCAGTTTAGTATCATCTGCAAATTTTGCCACCTCACTCTTTATCCCATTCTTCAGATCATTTATGAATATGTTGAATAGGATGGGTCCCAGTATGGACCCCTGCAGGACACCGCTAGTTATCTCTCTCCATTCTGAAAACTGACCATTTATTTCTACCATTTGTTTCCTATCCTTTAACCAGATATGAACTCATGAGATGACCTCTCCTCTCATCCCATGACAGATTACTTTGCTTAAGAGCCTTTGGTTAGGGACCTTGTTAAAGACTTTCTGAAAGTCTAGGGCTCCCCTTGTGGACCAGTTCCCACCTGCAATCACGCACTGCCTCTGATAGAGAGTCAGTAGCAGGGAGTGGCAGAGGGCTCCCTGGGAGTGGGGTTGGGAGTGCACTGGCTGCCTGCCCCACCCCCAGGGACTAGTGAATAGTCGCGTAACTGCTAAAATTTCATGCAATTACATGACTATTCAATTACACACTAACATCTCTAAGTGTTATGCTCTGGACCCTGGGAGAGCTGAACTAGAGCTGAAGGCAGAGACCTAATCTCCAACAAGAAGCCATTCTCCATAAAATGTGGGGGTCAGGGTTTGGGTGGGGGTGGGGGTGGACGGGAGTCTTAGCCAGTAGGGTTTGTGTGCCCGACATGGCCGCAGAAAATTTAGACTGTAGATGGTAGGACTCTGAAAAGACAAAATAAACTGGCTAAGATCAAGGGTGTAGGTGATTGACACCAAGCTAGAACAATTTATGGCCTTATTACAAGGAGTACAAGAGGGGAAGCACAAGAAAGTCCCAGGTTCCTGGCAGCCACACGGGAGCCACTTCCACCAGTTAGCTGACTAGGACCCAGTAACACATTAGGTTGGGTCCTCAGTATTTGTCAGGCTGAAATAAAATATTTGACCTATGAAAGCAACCCTCTTGTAATTTAGAATGAAAAGTCATTCTGCTAGCAAGAGGGTTTTGTGTCAGGAAAATCCTTTGATTCTGAATTATCTACTCTCAATATGGAGTTCAGGGAATGTCTGTCTAGAAGAGTTTATCCTGAACGGTCCTGCCAGAAGATTGTCTTTTCAGATTAAAGTGCAAGATACCCGGATAAGAACACCTTGATTTGGCAGCAGAAGTAACTCTTGTGACGGAGAAAATATGTGAGTCACTTAGCCTAAAATCAGTGGGGAAAATCATAATCCTTTTGTACAGCCAACATCACCAGTTATACCCAGAATAAAGTGATCTCGGGATTTGCTGGCTGAAATTAGGTGTTGGTGACATGATTGCAGCACACTCGGTTTGTCACCTGTGTTAAGAATGAGAGCCTACTAGGGTGTCTATAATGCTATTAAAAACTTGCAGCTGATTCAGACTAAGGGGCTATTTAATTGTGGTATAGAATTTGGATTCAGGCTTGAAATAGGAGGATCCCAGAGCGTGGGCTGCAGTCTGAGCCCAAACGTCTCTAACATCTACTACTCTGTGTCCCTTTTTAATATGGATCAGAAAACTGAAAAGCCTGAGATGAGAACTCCCACACTATCTTGTGGTCTCAGGTTTCCTTGGCCCTGGTTAATGTAGATACTGAATTGGTTATTGGACAGACAATGCATTGATTGCCCTGGTAGATGATTTTCTGGCAGCAGATGAAAACTGAGTGCCTATGCTGTTTGTGGGGATCTCTGTTGCTGACTCACCTCAACAAAGCTGTGATGGAGTGACGAAGCAAGTCCTTTGTCCCAGTCCTGTTGGGGTAGTGTCAGTAGGACTCCCAGAGCCGCAGGTTACACAATTAACTCAGTATCAGTATGGTGAATAGGCAGTCCATACTTCTCAGAGTGAATTCAGGTTACTTACATATTTAGGCAGATATTGCATCATTTACACTCAGATCACATTTCCAAGCTGTATTTCAAAACCAGGAGTGCTAGAAATACTTTTAAAAAATGAAAGCTGAGATTTTGATACTTTTGATTCCAAGAATCAAAACCTGAGGCTGATGCCCATAGAACCTATATCATATTCTGGGCCATTGAGGGATTTACTCTATGAGGAGTTCCTCTCCACAGCCACAGAAAGGAGTTTTGCCACAACTGGTTCCAGCCCACACATGCTTATTTTGACATGGGAAGGAGCTTAGAGTCTGGAGGGCAGGTGTGGGCCTTTATTTCATGACCTTCCTCCCACCAGATCCCCTCCATAGGAGTAGATCAGCCATCTTCAGTTCCTGGGCCTCACCAAGATGGACCTTTCTCTCCAGACAGGGCTTCTTTGGTAGTACTGTCCCCTCCCCCCATCACCAGTCACCACAGCTCAACTTTCTAAAGGAAAAAGCTCCAATTTTCTGCCCACGTGCTTAAGTGGATAATCAGTTAACTTGGCAAGGATTCTCGCTTTCTAAGTCTCCTTCCTTTCAACAGAAGGCTGTGTGCTCTTACAGGGATTTACCCTCTTATTACATCTCAGTGGATGAGGAACAAAGGGTCTCCAAGTAACCTTTTCCCCTGCCTCCTACAGGCTGAATCCCAATTAAAAAAATACACATTCCTAGCTTGTGCCGAAAGTAGTTGTAAATACAATGATAAAATAGGAATACGGATTAAATAGTTGATGGTAGCAAAGACATTGGTTACTAATATTTGGTATCCAGCAGATACTTTCTTCAAAAGAGACTATAGTAACAGCTGGGATAAGTTACAATCTCTTACTAATTTTTAAAAATCAAAGCCCAGAATAAACACATCTGCTTTTGTTATTCCAGGTTGTTGAAGGATCCCTTAATATGCAATGCCACCATTGATATGTCAACTTCTTGACTGTGTTTCTTGGGTCATTTTCACACATAATTGATGACAGTCTTTTTTCTCTTGGCTACAGACATTCTGTTCACTAATGTTAGCTTATCATACCCATAAATTGTCCCTTTTTATGAAAGACATCCCTCTCTTCCTAATTTAGGGTGCTATATTTAACATCATCCCACACAAATCTGCCATTCACGCTTTTGCTGTTCAGAATGATTTGGATCAGGAATGCAAAATTATAACATGGATTTTTTTTAAAAAAGAAAGATTTAGCTGCAAAAACAAAAAAAATTATGTCCACATCACTTCAATCTACCTTGCTTACTATTTTTCTTGTGTCCTACATTTGAGCTTTGGCTGGTTGAGGTAGGTGGGTTACAGAGTCTACATAGGATTAAAAAAGAAAACATATATCTGGAGAAATGGGTGGGTGTGGATTTCTAAGTAGAAACTAAATATGGGTTTAGGAAATTAGCCTTGGTGTTCTTTTCATGTAATAAACCAATTGTAGCTAGCGAGCTGATGAAGGTAACATTCTGTCCTCTTTCCTCATTATAAAACTAACACTTTAAAATAACTTAGTCTGAGTCTCAGAATTTGGAACACATTCTGAATTTCAAACACCCCAGTGTTCAAAGGTGTCTAAATATCGTGTTTATGTGCAATTCAGGAAGTATCCTAGGAAAATATAGCAGTAAATCATACATTTTCATATTAGGTAGCATCAATCTAGATATCTAGGCTCCTGTTTGTGCTCAGTCTAGCCAAATAAATGAACTTGTGAGCTCTCATCATGTTAAGTTCAAGCTTGGTAAGTCATCTTTTGTACAAACTCTCTCTCCCCAGTTTTATGTCTGTCTTACACCTGGCCATATCCTTCTTTATTATTCATGTCAGGAACATTTTTTTTAGGAATGAAAAGTCAAAGTAAGGAAAGGGAGCAAATGTATTTACAGTAGTATGCAAGCCAGATTTGTAAGGACAGCAAAATACAGTTCCAACTATTGTTTTCTTCACATTCCTTTTTTCAGGGCTTCATTTAAAACAAAGCTCCAACTCAAACTGTTGGACAATCAGCACTCCAGCTCTTGCTGACTGGGTGGGAATGGGGAGAGAGACATGACATACACTCATTCTCCCCTTATGATTACATCCATCGTACTAGTTTCTCCTTTCCTTTTATGACCCCACGGAGATCAGAAATATTTTAGGCAGCAAGCTTCGGTGCCTATGAACCTTGTCTCAGTGATTTCTTCTCTCTCTTCTGTTTGTAGTAAGGACTCATCACAGAACACACCTCACAGTGTGTGGGCTGACATGACTCTTCTGGCTAGGTTAAAATGGGGATTTGACACATTAGTTGTTTACATTTGTTATTGTTGTTCTGCCTAGGTTCCAAAATCCCAGCCATTTTCAGCGTGCTGAATGCTGCATTGAGGTGGAGCCCTGCAGGAACAAGCTTTTGATACACAGAGAAAAGGGGTTCTAGGTAAATTATGTTTTCTTTTCTTTCTTTCCTGTTATGTAGTTTTGCAAAGAGCTTATGGTCTGCACTTTGCAAACCAATGATGTCTCTTCTGAGCATGAACTCCCAATCTGGGAAGGAATGGGTGTGATAAGAATCTAAGAAGCTTCAATGTCATAATTTGCTGACTGTTCCTCTTAGAGTGGCTGCACAGGACATTCGAAATATGTCACTAAAATTGAAAGAATTTTGCCTATTTTTCTTGCATTTCACCTGTAACAATAAAGGGCTCTAAGAAGGACTCTCAAAGACAACGTCCTGAACTCTGGACAATAACATTTTTGTGCCTTAAATATCCCCCCCATCACATAGTCTCTGATCGTAAGTCTTTTGACCTTTCTTCTTGTGCTCTAGCTACAGAATAGCTGTCATCTGGGGAATTTTTTTAAAGATTCTAATAGATTTTTGGGCAGTAGGCATATGCATGCACAATTTAAGAACATTCTGGAATTGCTGTCCATGCCAATCAAAACCATGGCTCTGTAGGCCGGTAAAGAGTGGTAGAGAGCTGACTCAGGATTTTTTTTTTTTTTACATTAAAAAAGCATGTTTTGTGGATCCTTAGTCCTATTAGTTAAATTCATTTTGAATGAAGCAAAAGGTTTCAATTGGGAAAGGGGGGAAATTATTTAACAAGAATAAAAATATTTCATTTCAACAGTTTTGTTCAGAAAAAGACAAAACATTTTGTTTCAACTTTCAAACTAATATTTCAAATTTACATCTGGTTAATTTTTAAAAAGTGAAAAACTTCCAAATGCCAGAATCAGTACAAAAACTCAAAAACAAGAGAGAAAAAAACCCCCTTGGTTTGAGTTGACTTCCAAAGAGATTTTTTTCACGTTTTTGTTTTGATAAAAACTTTAAAAAATAGATTTTGGTTCAAATCAAACTGGATTTTTTCCCTCAGATATTTCAATTTGACCCTACAATCCAGAAAATCCATTATTTGCTTAGCCTAGTTATAAGTCATTCCCTAGAGCCAACAAGTATTTAGCTTGCTTTGGCTGAACTTTTCGAGCTTGTACTAAATTCTTCTCTGGAGGCTCCAGTTCTTCCCTATCTCCAATTTCGTCTTCTATTAGCTCACTTGTTCTGCCTTATCCTGATCCTCACTGTTCTGTTGTTATCATTCACAGCCAATCCAGCACTTCAGGAAATGGTGGGTGGTAATAGCTGGCTGGGGGTAAAGGCATAAAAGACAAAACTAAGAGGATATAAAGAGTAAGGGAAGAGGAGGACTGCAGTTTTTCTAATGCGGCTCTCCTCTTGTATCATAGCTGATTTTATATTAGCATATGAACAACTGCTCAAGTTATACATAAACTGCAACAATAAACAGTACACTAAATGGAGGGAGTCACATGAATTCAAGACACTGGTGCTTACCTTTAGAGCTTCAGCTAACGTTCTGATCCACCCTCATTCACTTCACTCAAGCTTCCCGTCTTCTCCCTGATAGTTTCCCTCAGAATCACACTCCTACCTTTTCATGACGTTTCTTATTTTTGGGGCTTATTCTTCCTCCTGATTTTTTCTCTTCCCAACCTGTTTTCCATTCAATCCCCTCCTTCTTAGAAGCCGTTCATAAATAATCCACCCAAGCCAGTATTTAAAGTAAATATTATGTGTATGTTTAAACCATCAAATAATCCATAAGGCGCTTAGATAACTACCATGATTTGTTCCCCATGGCACAAATTGTCCTTCTCCAAGATCAATTCTTTCTTTCTTGCATTTAATAATAACTTTCCCTCTCCCCTCCCCTCCACTTTTCTCCATAGCTGCTCTCTGTGGTCTGTTCTCATTTCTGCTGTGTCTTTGATGTAATTGCTAACACAGCTACATCTCTATTACTATTCTAAATTCTGGGACCACATCTTTTACTCTGATTGGAAAGTCCCTTGCATGGCTATAGTGAACATGATACTACCTAACCAGGTGACTCTCAAATGCAGAAACATGGCTTGACTGAAACTCTGTCCTTGAAGGGGGCAGGGGCACCATTTTAAAAAGAAAGAAACCAGATTCTCATGCTGATAGGGTAGAAGAAATTCCATAACCATTCACATCTTCTATTACGTTTTAAGGTATTTAAGTCACATCAGGTCCTGAGAACATTGTAATTTGGTTTGACTTTTGCCATTCTTGATTTATGGGTCAAGCATCTTGATAATTGAACAATTCCATGTTTTAATTAAGTTCCAACCTTATCACTTTCATACTCTCTCCCTCCTTGTTGGAGGCTGCTATGTCCAGATATACCAACATCGAAGGATGACACCAGCTTCTACAATCTGTGAGAAGCTTAGGGACATAGTGATAAATAGCAGAGGAAGAAAATGGAAATATCTGGGGGGGGGGGGGTTCTTCAGTGTGAGGAAAGTTTTCTATAAACTCCATTTCAGGGTTTAACAATTCAGTTGTTAATAAATTACAGTAATAGTGCATGAGAAGAAAGTGGGTCTGGAATAAATGTGGGCCACATAAGCAATGTTCTGGGTAATGATCTGTTAAAAGGTCTGTGCATGGATTCAAGGCATGAACAGTTCCTGAGTCATTTGCACAACTGCACTAAAAGTTATTGGAAAATTCGAGCACTGTTGCTTGACTTAGTCACATGGATGTTTTGAATGTTTATATTTTGATATTAAACAGCCCAACCAGTTTCCTAGCTGTATCCAGATACTGCAGATTAAACCGGAAAATCCAGCTTCCTTCATCTTATATTCAGTTTCATTCTTTAGAGCTAGTCAGTCATTTACTAACCTGAGTGGGATCATGGCCCTCATCCGGCTGTTCTGCTCCCTTGGAATGCTGATCAAATTGACTCTGGCTGTGGACCATGTACCTGTGCTGCTCTGGTCAACTCATAGGTGAGAATTTGAAACATCTAGAAATCTTTATGCAGTTGCTTTACCAGAACAAATTGTGTGTGTGTATGTGTGTATGTAATAAATCACATATGATTATGACTGCTCTACCCTTAGTCCAATATAGAGACACTATGGTCTAGATCATACCTAGTCCTGCCTTGAGTTCAGGGGACTAGACTAAAAGACTCTTGGGATGGTTTCCAGTCCTATGATTCTATGTAATGAAAAGGGGGAGGGAAGACATGGATCAGCATTCACATTGTACTCTGTCAGTACCCAGCCTGAAACGGGGAAGCTAATGATCTAATCAGTGGACCAAATTCAGTGATAAATCCTGGTCGTTTGCCAGCTGAGGTACATTGCACATCCATTGAGACAAAGATGCAATTAAAGACAGTATCACAATGCATACCCATAAGGAGGTTGAATTTAGGTTTCACAGGCAATTATAATTCTGGTATTTACTAATTTTTGAGTGCCTGATTTTGCACCATAATGTTCTTTTTAATATAGCTTTTTCACATGTAAAAGAACATATTTCTGGGCACATTATGTCAGATGGTTAGTAGAACTTGTGGTGTCATATTGGTTTGGTTTTGAAAGTGCATGGAAGATGCTTGAATATGAAGAATTTGAATGTATTTAGGAGGTCATGAGACTTTTGAACCTGACACATGAGAGACTTCAAAGTAAAGGATCCAAAATGACCCGCAAGCTACTACTGAACCAGATTTGGAAGGACTCTAAGCAAGGGTGGAGGAAGCTAGTAAGATAAAGGTAACAATAGGCCTGTGGTACCCTAGACAGACCTGTTGTCTGACCTGAGGCCTATGTAAGTCATTTAATCTCTGTGCCTTACCTCCTTTGTCTGTCTTATCTATGTAGATTGCAAATTCTGTGGGGCAGACTTTTATCCTATGTACATATGTATGTATGATGCCTAGCAAAACAGGGCCCTTGGACTCAGTTGTGGCCTCTAGGCATTGTGATGAAAATAGTAATATCCATCCATCTGACCACACTTGATATTTAACAAAGTTCACCCAAGTTACTTTCAAGCAATTTCCTAATTACTTTCTTTGCCTGGCACTTAGTAGCTTCATAACATCACTGATCTGCATTGCTGTTAGTGGCAGGGCCTGGAATCCTTGGAAGCAATTTAGTTATCTCCTTCACAGCCATGAGTTCTTGAACTCTTCTTGGAGATGGAGCAGCCCTTCCCAAGTACATTTTACTACCTTTGTCGTCTGTGAGAAAGTACAGGGCTGACTCAAGATGTGACAGATTGAATAAGGGAAGTTTCAGAAAATGTTTAGTGAGGATTTAAATGTCTAATTTCATTAACAGAATCCCTTATCATTACAGACGAGGGTGAGATTTCAAAAACTGTATTTCAACATGAGGGTATGTCCCTTTAACTAATGCAAATTTGATAAGTCTGGATTTATGGGCTCTGATCCTTTTACACCTGTATCATTCTATTAACTTCAGTGGAGTTACCTTTGACTTACTGCTATGTAAAATGAGAAAAGAATCAGACCAATGGTTTCTGGGAAGAAGTCACCTCAAAGCTAGTTGTACTGTGTCTGCTCTGCCCTCCTGAGACCTTGATCCAATGTACAATATATGAGGCACTATAGAGTATCTATCATAGAAGGATATCTGGACTAAATTCTGCAGAACAGTTCTGTTGACTTCAGGGCAGATAATTTGGATTTAAATCAGCATATCTAAGAGAAGAATCTGGTCCTCTGTGGAAAAGTATCTTAATTTTATTTGCATTTGCCTCTCAGTTTACTTTCATTTTGAGGAAGGACTAAGTTTATGCAGAAATAGTATAAAATATTAATTCAGGATTTAAATTACAAGCTTTTCAATGCAATGAATATGCTCGCTATGTGAAATGCCATTTCAATTTAGACTTCTTTGATGCCCTTTTATTCTGTTAAATGTGAAACTGTAGTGATGAAGGTAGTAGAGGGATTGCATGGAAGACAGATGTGTGTGAAATTTGTGAGGTATTTCTCTTAAATGTGTTTTGGTCAATGTGTCTTTTATAACATCACTGATTATCACCACACTCGACAAACGTTGGTACTATGCTAAGGCATCTGTGGAAATTGCACCTTTGGTCCCTGGGGAATAGAGGTGTAGAAAAAATGCAGGCACAATTACAGAGAATGATTTAAATTAGTTAGCTTTGAGTTTTTCTTCCTGAAGAAAAGTAAAAGATGAATCTTCAATTTCAGGAGCTGGTACTACATTAGCGGTAATAGAGGTTAATTTATGAATCTCTAAAATAGACAACTGGAAGAGGTCTATAGTTGTGTATTGGAAAACAAATAGGTTTGGCAATAGTTTCATTTTTAAGACAAAAGTTATTCCTGAATGACTGAAAAATGAATCCATATCTCCTTTGTCCTGCTTTTTATTTCTTGTAAATACTGTGTCTGTTGTCAGTACAAATAAAGTGTGCTGCTGTTGTGCTTAAACAAAAGTTATTGCAAGGTAAGGTGTGTTTATAGTACTAATGAAAACAAACTTTTCACTAGCAAGTTGTTGGCAACTTGTTCCATACAGTTTATTCAGGATCAGCAGCAAGAAAATCAGGCAGACAATGTGGTGGTACTAGCTTCATGTTTATATGCCTACAATTTTTTCAGGAGCAAATGTACCTTTATCTCTGACCTTGTGCATTTTGAAAATATAATGTTTAGTGTGAGAGAAATTATTTCTTGGAGAATGTAAATGAAGTAAATAAGATATGTATATTAGTTTAAAAATTAAAGTAGACGTATCAGTAACTTCAGCCACGTCAATTGTGTAGCTGAAGTTGAAATAGCTTCACCTTTTGATGCTGTCTACACAGCAGGAAATTGAAGGAAGAACACTCTTCCTTCGACTTCCCTTACTACTTATGAAATGAGGGTTACCATGAGTTGGAGTAAGAAGTCCTCCAGCTCAACATTATTTCGAAATAAAGGCATGTGGTGTAAACGCGTACTATGTTATTTCGGAATAACATTAGTTATTCCTAAATAACGCTGCTGTGTAGACATACCCAAAGAGACAGGAAAGCAAATGTTTGTAATGTTAAATAAAACCCTTTAAATCTTAACTTAGTTTTAAAATATCACATTTTAAGGAAGGAAGGGTGGGCATACAGCGATGGTGGCTAAAACATGAAGATGTAAAAAGTTGTTCTGGTAATTTTCTGCTGTCCTAATGCCTCTCCCTCCACCGTTAGAATGAGTGACTATTCCATAATAGGAATTGGACCCATTCACAACCATTCTGCCAAATACAAATTTGGAAGGACTAATTAAGTATTTATCCTGGCTCCATATATTCTTTTATACAGTCAACTGTGCCTGTAGTTAACATTAAAATTGAACCTCTGTGTGTTACCTCTCTCTAGATTATTCTTCTCTTCTGTGATAATCTTCCTGTGCAGCTCATTAGTTTTAAATTTTGGCAGTGAGTAATTCTTTTTTGAGGGTCGGATGGGGGGAGAGTGTTCATTTTAATTGTTCCTAAATTTCATCATCTAAAGTGCTCTCTGAAAGACCAGGGGATTTACCTCCCTCTGCTAGTGAATAATCTCTGCAAAGGTCATGAGCCCTTAAAATGAGTGAGAGCCAAATTTCTATCAGAGGCAGTGGGGGCGCGGGGAGGAGGTAGAGGAGACAGGGGCTGCTGCTGGAGCTGCGGACAGAGGCTGCTTTGCAGCAACCTTCCCCCACACCCTCCCCCCAGCAGCCTCCGTCCGCAGGGAGCTTGGACCCCCCTCCACACACAGGGGCTGCTGCCACCCTACGCTGCTGCCTGTGTCAGAGGCAGCAGCACAGGGTGGCAGGCAGCCAGTCCATGAGGGGACCTGGTTTTTAAACTGGTTCCCCTTGCAGACCGGCTCATGCTGTCTCTGTCCCCAGGGACTATAGAATAGTCGACTAACCGCTAAGAATTCATGCGGATAGTCGGCTATTCTATAACTCGCTGTCTAACATTCCAACTCTGGATCAGAGGCAGCAGCATAGGGTGGGAGAGAGCTAGTGCATGCGGGGAGCAGGCTGAAAGGTGGCTCCCTGTGAGCACCAGGTCCCACCTGCCCCCTGCATGTAAATATCTAACTGCTACAAATTTCAGCAATTACACATTTATACAAATAGACATATTTAAACATCCCTAGTGTATCGATTAAGAATTCAAGTATTTTTAAACTGAGAATTAACCATGTCTATGCCTCCAACTATTTACAAATAAAAACATCAAAAGAAATAAAATATAGCCATGTTAGTCTATAACTTTAAAAACAATGAGTAGTTCTGTGGCACCTTAGAGACTAACAAATATATATATACTAGTATCATGAGCTTTCGTGGGCAAAACACAATTCTTCAGATGTGCTTGAGTGGAACAAAACAGGGAGACCCTGAATTTATAACAGAAAAAGAAGGGAGAGGGGAAAAAAGTATCTATCCATTGTAGTGCCAGTGTTAATCAGGCCAATTGAATGGGCTGGAAATGTCCCATACTTAGCTTTTGATGTCAATGAGGTGTTAAATGTATGGAAGGCTGGTTTTATAATGGGACATTCAGTTAATTGTCTTTGTTCAGGGCCAGGGAAACAGTGTCAAATTCGCATATGAAGTTCAATTTCACATGCTCTCTCTCTCTCTCTCTCTCTCTCTCTCTGTGTAATTGGCTTGTGAAATTCCTTTGTAGAAGAGTGACTATTTTTAAATCCTGGATTGAGTGCCCAGGCAGGTTAAAATGTTCCACTACAGGTTTATGCGTGTTACCATTTCTGATATCTACTTGTGTTCATTTATCCTTTGTCATAGAGACTGGCCAGTTGAGTAAATATGTTGAGTTATGATCAGCATCCCTACAAATACCGTTTGATAAAAGCTACATTTAAAAGAATACTAGGATATATACCATAAAGTAAGAAAGATTAGGAGGCAGCAATATGAATTCAGCATTGACAATTAATCTTTCTGTGCTCTTGGTGAAGCCACTTCTCTCTGTCTTAGGACATGTCTACGCTAGGAAATAATTTTGAAATAAATAAAATCAAAATAACAACTCCCAAAATAACAAAACCAAAATAGCGTGCCCCCACTATAGGGGAGCATTGAAATTAGTCAGAATTGTTTCAAAATAGCGCATCCACTCTGATTGACCCTGCCTTGGAATTAGAGCCCCCGGAAGCACTCTGGGGAGGGCACCAGAAGGATGGATACTTCCTGTGGCTGCTTGGTCAGGCAAGCTGTGACACATGCTTTCAGGGGCCCCTCTCTACAGCCGCATCTCACATGACACTCTTCTACTGCCTCACCCCTCGCGGGACATAAAAGGGATGCAGTGTGCTCTGGTTACCCTCATGGATGCCATAGCACTCAAAGCATAGAGCCAGAGCTGCTGCAAAGCAGTGCCAGGTTCATGGGCCTCATGCTGCACCTCATGGCACAGTTCATGCAGATTGCCCACATGCTGCTCCAGCAGGACAAGGACCAGCCCAGACCTCAGGCTCTCCTCACCCAGGTCCTGGCACTCCTGCTGCTGAAAATGCCCCTCAGTACCCTAGACACCGTGTAACACCGCTTTCTGGTGATGGGAGACCAATTTGGACTGGTGGGATTGCATTGTCCTGCAACAATGGGATGACCAGCAGTGGCTCCAGAACTTCAGGCCACCTTCCTGGAGCTTTGCAAGTAGCTCGCCTCTGCCCCAGGCTACAGAACACCCAACTGAGACCAGCCATCCCTGTGCAGAAGTGCGCCTTCATATGTTCAAAAGGGGGAAGCCCATGTGCAGAGTCTAGAGTCCAGTATGTTGCCATCTGCTTGTGGAAGCTTGCCACACTGAACAGCTACTGCTCCATTGGGAACCAGTTCAGCATGGGGAAATCCACAGTCAGGGCCGTGCTCCAAGACCATAAACCATGTGCTGCTATTGAGAGTCATCACTCTGGGGAAGATGGACAGCATCGTTGCTGGCTTTGTCGCCATGGGCTTCCCCAACTGTTGGCATGACCCTGTGCCATATGTGGCACTGCTGTGTGGTTCAGTGACCCCAGACTCCTTAGTGGTGGCTTGTTGTGGGAAGTTGTCCCACCACAGAGGCCGGAGTAAGGCAGGCCTCTCCAGTAACCTTGTGAGAAGGACTGAGGGAGTTCCTGTGTAAGTACGTCATGGGGCTGAGTGCTCCGGACTGTCACTCCATGTGCACCCACATGCACAGTCTAATGTGCAGCCCCCCCAGGCTGAGAAGGCTAAGCAAGGAGCTTGCAGCCCCTTGCAGCCCACCCCGTGCCCCTGCATGTAGATGGGGAAAGTTATAGAGCTCACCTGAAGTGCCTTCCGCGGGATTGTATGAGACCTGGGAGACATCCTGGAAGCGGGGACTGGCTCCAGGGTGAGGAGCAGGCCCTGTCTGGTGGGCATGGTTGCCTGGATGGCCTCCTCCTCCTCTTCCTCTTTCTTGTTTGCAATCCCACCCTCATGGAGGCTGACATCAGAAGTGTCCTGGCCAGACTCAACAATGATGGGGAGGGGGAGGTGACTGGCATCCGGTCCAGGATGCCATCCAGCTGGTCATAGTAGCAGCAGGTGTGTGGTGCCACCCTGGAGTGTCCGCTCTGCTCCCTGGCCTTGTGTTAGGGCTGCCGGAGCTCCTTCACCTTCATCTGGATCTGGTCCAGGGTCCGGGTGTGGCCTTTGTCGGCCAGGCTGGCAGCAATCTGGCCGTAGACATCCACATTCCTTTTTCTGGTGCAGAGATCCTGGAGGTTGGTCTCCTCACCCCAGACCTCAACGAGGTCCAGGATCTCTGCACCAGACCAGGGTGGAGCTCTCCTGTGTCCCTGGCCAGTGGCAGTCAAAGATGCAGCAGGAGTGCATGATACTCTAAGGAGCCATGGCAGAACCCAACACTCCCTCAGAGGTACAAGCCTTTGAGGTACAAGTCTTTCTCCTGCTGCCTGTAGTTTTAAACTCTGCAGGAGAAGGGGAGCAGTAGAAATGGCAGGTGTGGCCAGAGCGGTCACAAGCACAGCTGAGAGAAGCCTCTGGAGGCCAGTTATTTTGAATTAGAAGCAGCGGAGCAGTCACACTAATGCTATTTCAAAATAACAGTTTTGAAATAAGTGTTATTCCCCGAGGAAAGTAGGAGTACAGATTTCAAAATAACCAGCCCTTTATTTCAAAATAACAGGCTTGGTAGGTGGACGCGCCACTTATTATTTTGAAATAAGACCTGGGCTCAGTTTCCTCACCTGTAAAATGGTGACAGCGGGTCAATTTCTTATTCTTATTGAAATAAATGGCAAAATTATCCTTGCCTTCACCTGGAGTAGGATTGAGCCTAATAAGACTTGAATCCCTTTCTCATGGAAGTTTTGAAAAATAGTGAATCGTTGTAAAGCATTTGTGAGGTAAAAGTTAGCTTACAAATATTAGTAACACATTTCAAAATCTCTCTCACGCCATATTATATGGAAGCCTTTCATGAAAACTATTATAATGTGAAACTCTATACAGTGATATGAGAAACCTGAAATTGCAAATGTACAATGAGCAAAGTATAAAATGCATATAACACCAATCCTTGCGGTAAATATGGTACACTAAAATGGTCTCTTCTGTAATGCATATAAACAATTTGACAACATCCTAATATTTCTAACAACCTTAAAGAAAGGAATAGCTTAGGATGCTGCAATGAGGTTTTCACAAAAGGTGACCCAAAATTGTAAAGTCAAGTGCATCTTGTCATTGGAATGTTCTTTGCTTACAGTCAGTGAAAACATTTCACACTTTCCAATAACTACCCAGCATTATGCTAAGACCAGAGGTGACTCTTTGTATATTGAATATAGATTATAAGTGATTTTGAGCAAGAGTTAAAGCTAAACACTAAGGCTATGTCTACACTGCCCAATCTTGCGCAAGAACATATGCAAATGAGGCCCGGCAATGAGCCGCCATTTTGCGCAAGAGGCTTTTGCTCAAAAAGACACAGTCTACACTGCTCCTTCTTGCATAAAAAACCCCTCTTGTGCAAGAGCTGTTCTGCCTCATATTTTCAGGCAGAAAGGCTCTTGTGCAAAAGAGGTTTTTGCGGAAAAGCCTCTCGTGCAAAATGGTGGCTCATTTTAAGTATGCAAATGAGGTGCAGCAATATTCATCGCTGAGCCTCATTTGCATATGTTCCTGCACAAAACTAGGCAGTGTAGACGTAGACGTACTAAAATAATAATTTTTCTCTTAGTTGTGAAAATTGTAAAGGGAAATCTATTTTGACTTATAGGCATAGAGAACTGATACAGGTTGAACCTCTCTGATCTGCCATACAACGGATGTTGCTGGACCAGAGAACCTTGCTGACTGCTAGGAGGGGCTGGCTGGGGATCCAGGGGAGGCAGTTGGGAGCCTGGCCAGGGCCAGGAACACAGCCGCTCTGGTGGCAGAGAGTCCAGCTGTGACTGGGAGCAGAGCTTGGGGGCCAGGGTTGGCAGCATGATTGGTGGCCATAAGAAGAACCTGGAAGATGGGGCCAGCAATGGAGCTAGAATTGACCTCCCCTGGTCCAGCAAACTCTCTCATTCGGGACAGGTCAGGTCCCGAGAGTGCCAGACCAAAGAGGTGCAACCAGTACTATGAATACAAAGAAGTTGAAAAATCCCTTAGCTTCTTTGGGGATGTTTTTCTCAGAAGAGTTAAATATACTCCACTGTAAGATGACATTTTATATCAGGCCATTGTTGGGTTGCCACTCCAAATGTATTCTTTCACCTATAAATGTATCCAGCTGTCATGGTGATATCATACAATACGATGCTTCGGTACCTTTTTGAAATTCAGGTCCATTAGTCATTAATTTTCATTCTGCAGCTGCCACTTGCACTGGTGACATGTGAATTTCATATCTAGTGGCTGTGATTTCAGGTACCTAGTGAAATTATATTAACTACCTATGGGCTTGCTTATGTCTGTTGCATGGGGCAAAAATATCATTATTTGTCTAGTAATCTCCTGCTGATTGAAAAACACAAATGAAAAAGTTAAATCCCAAAATGATTTTGTCTGCACGCTAGAAAGAGTACAGAGGATCATAAGTCACAGATGTAAAAGCCTTATTTAATCAGAGTTTGTCCTCCTCCTGGACCGAGATACAGGGTTTATTGAAATTTTTGCTTCTATTAGAAATCACTGTCCAAATTTAAGCTGGCCCTCAAGAGAAGACAGATTAGATAATATCCTTGTATACCTCACTGATGGACCACAGAACCAGACTATTCATTCAGCTGTTCAGGATGTCTGTGGGAAGGGGAAGCAAATTGCCAGGTTCCTGTACCTATCTCCAACAGGCCTGTGCTATACTCTGGTGGTAGAAGCAAAGCATCTGAGCCTTATTCCCACCCCTTCTTTAACCAGACAGTAAAATATGTAAACACACATAGCAAACTGCAATTAAGAGATTTAAAATAAACAGGCAAATTATATGGTTAATGTGAATATTAAACAAATGTTCCCATTAAAGTCTGAACTAATGTTGCTCATTTAGCACTTGAAGTGGATGACAGTCTCTCTGTTGGCTTCAGTGTGCCCTTAAATAGCTTTTTAGTCTACTTGTAAAGTTCCCAGAGCTACAGTTTTTAAAGTCTCTGTTTTTGAGACAGTCCGGGTACACACACACACACTGTAAGTGAAAAATACACATCATAAGAGATAAGAACCAATCTGTGTAGACTGTATTTGCAGCAATGATGCTGGGAGTCAACAACATTCCATGTTCAGAATAAAAATCATCTTAGAAAAGATAGCCCACCAACTCATAGTCAGTGATGCCTAAGAATGGTAAGCCTTTCCAAGGCTGCCATATTTTTAAATAGCCTTATTAACTTCCAAAATCTTTGTACTTTTCCTTTGTTGAGCTAAACAAAAAAATAAACCCACCAATTTTTTACCATGATGATTTAGAATCTAATTTAATTCCGTTTCCTGTGTCATGTATTTTTCTATTAATTGCAGATGTAAAACCTCTGGAATAATCCTGGGAATATTTATTTTGTATATTTTTGCCAATGCTGCTCGGGAAACTGCTTTTAAATTACTGTTTGATTTGCTATCAGGTAATTGTTAAAACATATGCCATTTACTAACTTTGCTTAAATTAATCTGTAATCAATGTCTTTAATATTTTAATGATGTGTCTTGCTGATGCAAACATGAAACATTCAGACGTTCAGCATGGAGATGAGGCACTGAAAACTCTATATGAATAATGATTGTGAATCCTTGAGGTTTTCCCTGATGTTTTAAAATTTTAGGCTGAGATCATGGGGTTCCCTTGCTATTTTAAAGTCTGATGCTGAGATTGTGGGGTTTCCCTGCTCTCAAATTTCAAGCCTATCTCTGAAGCAATTTCTAGGCTCTTAGGCTTTCTGTATATTCATTAATATGAATTTCAAAATACAAATGAAGAGGTTTAACAGACATGCATATGAAAACAGCAAATGTTAAGATCGCTCAAATAATAAAAGCAAATGTACTGCCTCCACTGCAGGATTCAACCCTAAATTCAGTAAGTGGCTCCACCAGTTTTTAATGTTAACATTCTTGAAGCCTTTTCCTGAAAGTGTCCCCAACACCTACTACGTGCTGTAAGATTGAGAATCTACGGTATTGAGAATGAGATATTTTATCTTTCTAAACAGCTTTTGTGTCAACTCAGGGTGCAAACTGAGATCCCTAGGTGATTCCCCACAAATCTTTAAGAAGTCTTGCAGAGGAACATAGTTTGCTTTCAACTGGCAATTAGCAGTGAAATATATCCTCAACTGACTATTATTCTCCCTGGATGCCAACATCACAGCTCCATTCTGGCAGAACACCCAAAGTATTTTCACCCATGAAAGGTTGTGACTCAAAAATCATGAACTTGTATTCACATGTGACTTCAGTAATAGCTGGCTGAATAAATACTCAGTTGTGTATCTGTTGTCCTTTACAGTGGAACTCATTTGATTCAGGCTTAGAAAATTGATTTATCATGGTTCAGAGGTTAAAGCACATGACTGGAAGATGCAAGATTAAGGTTCTACTCCTGTTTCTCCAGGGTTGCAGTATTACCCTAGACAACTCTTTTAGGGCTGGATTTTCCATAAAGTTCTGCACCCAAGCAGAACAATGTGAAGTATTGGAGTATTAAAACAGCAAGGTGTCATCATTACCTCAGTATTGAAAATATACTTTTGTCATATGTATAACATTTTACTAAATAGCCTCCTAAATACCTACCTATGATTATTCTATGAAACAGTTTCAGTAAATATTATGATCTGAAGATAGGCAAATCTAGGATAATTTATCCAAACCTCCCCCCTACAAATGTTTTTAATACAATGTGAAAGATCTAAGCTGTTCCTAGTTCTAGTTTTGCAAAACCAAGTGATAAATAATGTGTTGAAAATATAATGCTACCTCTAATTTTGTCAATTTCTATCCTTACTATTTAAAAACTTAATAGGCAGCCACCTTTGTCTCTCTCTCTCTCTCTCTTTCTCTCTCTCTCTCTCTCTCGCTCTCTCTCTGTTATTTCAATATTGAAGAACCTATGAGAAAACACATTTATGCCTTTTATCATTGTGAAGTTACCTTCACTTTAGAAGATCTTATCTCATGAGTGCTCATGTGATGCCAAAATAGTAGTAACTTAGCATGAAGTCTATCAATTGTATAGCATCATGGTGTCTGACTGCACTATGCTGGTAGTTTAGTAGGAGTTTGATAAGGGAATCTCCAGCTGAAAATTTTCAGCATATTCTTACTGATTCCAGTTGGCAACCACATTTTGGCACAAAACAATCGAATCTATTTGTCAAGTGGTTCTTTGGTGTGATGGGTTCTCCAGCAGAAATCCACAGAGACCAGACAAAAGATTCTAATAGAGGATGCTACTACAGGGAAATTGGTCTTTCAATGGCAGCCTTTTAGCCTTAGCTACAATAAGTCAACTTACTGCTTCACCTCCTGGTCACAAATCTATTGTCAACCTTTCCTCATCAGCTTCCCTATATTCATGATCCTCCTCATATCTCTTTAGTAATGGGCTATAAAACTGTGTGAAGTAGCAAGGGCAGTGGGATTGATGAGTGGGACACATTTTCTATATCCTCTTCTGAAAAAGTGCCATCATCATCACCACAATAACACCCTCTCTATCGATTTGCATTTCTTCCTCTCAGTCTGGTTGCTCTTTGTTCCCAGCTAAGTATGGTTAATTCAAGAAGAAACCTGGCACCAAAGAATAGTTGTTTTCATTTTGCTTCACAAGTTGAATCTTAGCAGCCTTTTTTTGTCACCAGTGTGTTGTTCTCTGCCGCATTATTAATTTTACTAAAGCCATTTTTGAGCACTTGTAATGGCTAATCTATTTCCATTTAGAACATAGGACAGCTTGCAGCCATGTCTCTAGAGGATGAAAGGACCGTTACAAGAATCCAAAGGAAGCAAATGGAAAATGTCTCTTGAATTCTAAACAATCAAACAATACTTCCTGCCAACTTTTAAAGTATGTTTTATATAAAAGAAAGTTAGCATGAGGTTTTCCCCCCAAATGCATTATGAGAATTGGCTTCTGAATATGAATATGCATAATGCAAAGATGCTTTATGCAAAACAAGCCATGTAACATATAAATTTTATAGTAACCATCAGCTGGATCTATATATGCTTTTTTGTGCATATATCATTCTTGTGTGTGAAGTTAGAAATAAAAAGTATGAATCTGTTTATAGTTCTAAATGTGTCAATGGGAGCCATTATTGGTGCCCCAGAAACTTAATGACTCAGTGATCAGCTCAATGACCTATAAACAGCCTTTTTTGTCCTGTAAGTCCAAAGGTGGTTGATCTAGAAAGACATGTAACCATGCCACCTGGTACTGAAATCCATTTTGAACCTGGTATTTTTCCAATGGAGGGTGGGATGCAAAACAAAGGATTCCTTCCCTGGGGGAAAGTGTTTAAGCAGTGGTAAGCCATCGGCTTTGGTCGTCAATGAAAACTGCGTAACATGTCCTAAGAGGATACAAAGAACTTTGAAGAGGGATGGCAATCCACATGAGTAAAAAAAACAACTCTTGTTTGAAGCTTATACCTGAAAAAAGAATAGCTGTTTAGGGTAAAAATTTCTTAATGGATTAGAAAACTTCTTAATGGATTAGAACTAGATATGTGTATTCTATTCATTTTCATTTAGAAATTTATTTTGATCTGTCTGTTTTCACTTGCAACCACTTAAATCCTACTTTTAGTACTTAATAAAAATATGTTTGTTTACTATCAGGCCCAATGTGAATAATTGTTATCTGGGGGGAGCGACCATTGTGCATATCTCTCTTTCATTGATAAAGAGAACTTACCTTTACACAGGAAAAGATGGATTTGTTTGGGGCTTTGATCCCTTTGGGGGGTTGGTTTCCTAGGTGCTGAGCCCTAGAACTGAGTCCTCTTGAAGTAATTCAGTGTCTGCATTGCTCTGACGGGAGGTGGTAACCCCAACTCTGTGCCTTGTCTGGGGGAAGACCAGAGGATCTGGCCCAGTAGGACAGGTGGTAGGGAGCCCCAGAGAGCAAGAAGGTAGCATCAGGGGCTTAATTGGCACATTAGGGAACAATCCCAAGGTGACTTCTGTGATCACTCCCATCACAGGTAGTATGCAACATCAACTTTCTTTTAAAAATATGCTATGTCTATTACAATAATATTCCAATATAGATGCTTAAATCAATCCCGATTCCGTAAACTGCTTAAGTATGTTCTTAAGTCCCATTAAGGTCTAGTTAAGCATAGATTTTGCTGAACACTGATGGTTTGCTGAATTGGATCCACAGTATTTATTACCATTAGCAGTGTCACTGACTTCTGTGGAATCATCCACAGTGGAAAGCATATTGTTTAGTAATACGTGATATGTGATGATTACCTGTTGTGTTCACTCCCTCTGGGGCATCTGGTATTGGCCACTGTCAGCAGACAGGATACTGGGCTAGATGGAATGTTGGTCTGACCCAGTATGGCCGTTCTTATGTTCTTATGTGTTTGCAGGATTGGGCACTGAGAATGTAAATTCTTCATGTGAGGGTCATCAGTTTACACATGTCACTAAAACATCTAGCATATTATTGACACTCCACAAATCATAATAAATACTAATGGCAGGTGGTAGTAGTAATAAATAATAATCATTCATGCCCCAGTTCATTTCTAGCTTAACTCAACTGACTTCATATAATTTGTCCTATTGAATTCACATCTAGAATAGACTGTCAGATATTACACCCAATTTTTACCCAAAGGCTACGATATCATTATCATCATTTGTATATTGATGTGAAACAAAATGTCAATCTTTGCAACAAGTATAAAGGAAAATATTTAACTTTAATTTTAGCTCACTGTGGAATTCTGAAGCTACTTTACATGAAGGACATATTATCTCAAAGCAGGAGCTGCATATGCTATTGCAACCTGTGTTTACCCAGGATTCCAAGAACCTTGTCTTGTTCCTTCAAGATACGGTATGTACTGGTAATTTGTTTCATCTTGTCAATGCAGAGTACAACTTGTGTGTAATGAGCTGAGATGACACAGTGTGACCTATCCCATTCTTCTGTTTTTCAGCTTAGCATCGATGACTTCACACGTAACAGTGAATCTTATGAAAACAAGAAGCCATTTCACAATGTTCAGGCAAGCCTTTCTATTCCATATGTTGCCTCCGGGTGGCATTTGAAAAACAAAAATAGATGTTAGAAAGATGTGACAGACAATTGTTATTAGAATGACATTCAAAGCAGTTTGATGGTTACATTTTAAAAAGTGCTTCAGTTTTAACAGAGGTATTGCGGAAAAGTAATTGCATTTACTGTAATTAGCAGTTTTCTTTTTGAAAGTCAAATTCTGTGCATTGATCATCATCTGTAAAAATTATTCCTAAAAACATTAAACACACAGACTCAGTATTGAAAGTTAAATCCTGTACAGCCACAGTCAGCACTTTCTGAGCTCTCACTCTAGTTCTCATTAAGAATGTTTACAAAATGTTCTTAAGAATGTTTACAAAATGCTCCTGCAACATGCTCGATACTGTCCATGCTGACAGAAATAGGCACAACAAACTTGATGTGCCCGCCTTTCTCAGGTACTATTGGTTAGTGTGAAGGACAGTCATAGATGCATTGTGGGAGACAGTGCTGGAAGAACAGCAAAATGCACATCCGCGAGGGGCAACTAAGACTAGTAGTCTGGAGATATAAGACCAGGACTTGCTGGCTGAGGAGATTGGGACTATGCAGTGAATGAAGCAGGGGTCCTATGGGGGTGGGGGAACAGTTTGAGATTAAGACTAGATCAGAATGCATACTAACAAGTGGGACAAATTAAGGTTGCATGAGAGATCTTAATTATGGCATTACCTAAACTTTTAAGAGCTCAGTGTTCCAATCCAGACTTTTAATATTGTGTGTGTGTATGTGTAGAGAGAGAGAGAGAGATACAATACAATGTAGCAAAACGGATCTGCAGGAAATGGGATTTTTCTATAATGTATTTACAATCCTACTGATGGCACGTTACATTGAAATATATATTGTTTAAGCTAACCATTTTCTTTCACTTGGGTATCCATATATATATATGACTTTAGCAACACTTGTGCACTTGAGAACAGAGTCATAGATTTGACATTCAGGAAAGGTAATTGACTCTGACCTATAGAATATAGGCCATAAAACTTCACCCAGACATCCCTGAATCAATCTCATAGCTTGCATTTGAGCAAAAGCATATTTTTAGAAAGAAATACAGTTTTGATCATTTGACAAAAGACTCTATCATACTATATACATAATAGGGGACAAAGGGAAAATCAGCTATGAATTTCCTCATCTTAGGGAAATTGAGATCTTTAACATTGTATGATCACAAACTTTTACATCTCAATATACATACTGTGTGGTATAAGCAATTAAGAAATAATAGCTGTGCTATGTCACCTAAGCAGTTTCCTCTTGAACTTCAGAGATGCAAATTTATTCACAGACTTAAACCAGAGATCTCATTTAGTATGAATGTATGCATGTAGCAGCATGTGTAATACAAGGAAAAAATGTAACTTGCAAAGAGAGTTATAGGTCTATAAGCCTCAGAGACATTTGCAGTTATTAGATTTGTTCAGCTACATTAACAGCTGTTTTGAGCTTTTGAGATGAATGGGTATGTATGCAATTAGAAGCTTCCATTTCCAGTTAATACAGAAAAAGATGTTACAAGTACACCATTTTTCCTAAAGGTTCAAATAATTTTTTATTAAATAATAAAATACAAAGATTAGCATTCAGGGAGAAATCCTGTCAAGCAAATTATATTCCACAAAGTATTTTCTAAAGTATTAACTTTGGCTTTCCCTCCACTGATGCTTAACTCTGTGGAATTACAATGTAAAATAAAACAATCTAATTAGTTGCCAGCTGTGCAGTTGTGTAATTACTATTGTAAGTCAGAACTTTTTGCTAACTATTGTATGTGTATGTAAATGTACCTATGCCCAGCTACATGACTTCTCATAGGCACTCCTTAATAGCCAAATATAATCTAAATGGCCAAAACAGCCATAACTGAAAATAATTGCAATCATCATTGGTAATAATAACTATTGATCATTTTACCAACTGTCTGAACAAGATCATATAATCCTATTTCAACATGATTGCTGAACAGGAATACACTATATTGCTGTAAGCATCTTTATATCTGTATAACTGCACCAGTTTAAGTCTATTAGTTTCTAAACCAAAGTAATAATAGCAGTACAAAACTGTGTAGACCAGGCTTCAGTTAGCTATTCTGTTTAAACAGGCTGAAATATTATCTCCTACTCTACCAGGAGACCTATTGCTATAGACTTTTGAACTGACTTAAACAAAATTGATACTAGCTAGTGTTAAACCAATTACCAATTTAATTAAACTGCCCAGAATAGAGAAGGTCTTAGACTCTTAATTTTGTTTACAGTTATTTAACTTCAGTGACTAACTAACTTTTTAGATAAAGGTTGTCTTTGTTAAAGATTCAAACTTCCCCCTTCAACTATGGTGTGAGAACACATGGTAAGCATGCTCTGAGACATTGCTTTCTACTATTAGTAGGTCTTCAAGCAAATGCAGGAATGACCAGAATTAGCATTCCTGATATCTATATGTTTTTTTTAAAGTAAAAAATAAACATAAATAAATAAAATCAGGTCCTCTTTATACATCACAACATTAGCTAAGAAACTGCAGTTGAATGAAAAACTACATATTTACAAATACTTTCAGTAGTTGAAATAACTATTATCTGCTAAAGTATAGTACATCAGTTTTTCCTAGAACTATAATGTATTATTTCAAGTTGCATTCTGGAAGTTGTGGTATTAATCTAAAACTATAAAATACATTATGTAAGCGGAAAGCATCAACAACAGTGACAAAACTAATTTTCCATGTGATTGTCACTGATTTTCAAAACACTATTACCTGAGTAGAAACAGATGGTTCTTCCAACTCTGTGTTCTTTGCTTTGAATATGTGACACTAATTGATCAGTATGTTAGAAAATAAGTTCACAACTTTGATATTTTAAATGGCATTTTTGAAGATGAAAGACTTCAAGGATCTCTCATTTATATGAAGAAGACTTCCTACTTCTGGTTTGTTTTTGTCCCGGAAAATCTGGAAACATAAGAATTGTTTCCCAAAAATACATTTTGTTATGAAATTGACAGAAAAGTATCTAAACATAATCTATATCTAAGAACAAATGAGAGCAATTAACATTCTCTTTCTGGAAACCACTGAAATCAGTTTAAAAAGTTCCTCTAATGTTTGATCTAGAAGAGGCAACTTGTAAAAAAAAGGTAAAAGAAGTTTTTCCAGATAATAATTTGACATAGCCAGTAGAAATTCCTTTTACAAATATTTACACTCCAAGTTCTATGCAGAAGTTCGTCACTCTGTATGCTTAGGGAGAAGACTTCTCTCCCTTTTCACCTAAGATCTCCCCAACATCCAGTTTGATTACTCAGAAATGGATTTGCCTCTTCTTGACTGGGTCCTTCATTGCAATGCAAAATCAGGCCCATTTTGGTAGCTCTATGCATGTTCAGTCCCATTTAAAGTGTGCAGAATTCAGACATGCTGATAATACACGCTAATCTGAATATATACTAAACAGCTTGTATCATAAGGATTCCTTAATGATAAGTGTACAGTGGGGCTGACAACCATTGCGGGCCCTGGGGTAAGGTGGGGTGGGACAGCTCTGCACTCCCAGAAGGGGCAGGGCCTAGCGTGGAAGGGGCAAGGCAAAAGACAGTCTGTCCTTAGCACTGTCCAGACTGAGGTGCCACCTCCCCCCACCCCAGCCTTCAGAGTCACACATAGCTGCAGTCTGGCAGCAATACAAAAGGGTCTGGGACTCCAGCTGCTGCCACTGCTGCAGTAGTGTCAGCACTGGCTGGGAGCTCTGGGCCCTTTTGAATCCTCGGGCCCTAGCATAATTGCCTTTTTTGCCCTGATCCTCCCCCGCCCTCTTGGTGGGCCTGCAGGTGTGCATTACCAATATAAGATTTTGAATTTCTATCTTGACAATTTTTATAAATCAAGACACTGACTACTAATCATTTTTCTTTAACAGACCATCCCCCCCAAAAAAACACCCTGTTTAATAATATTGTTGGAACAGTTCCTGCTGCTTGGGAGCAAGGAGTTAATAGATTATAAGTATAAGGCCAGAAGGGACCACTATGATCATCTAATCTGGCTTCCTACATAATACAGTTCATAGACTTCTCTGAATTAAAGTAGCAAAACTGTTGGCATTAAATATAACATGATAATTTTCTCAGGCAACATGTTAACTATCTTCAGGTTCATTAACCAAAACAAACAAGGCAAGATCTGACACTGATTTCCTGTAGAAGGAGCTGAGAGCCCTTTTCAGAGGTCTATGAACCAAGGCAGCCCTAGCCCTGTTTTCATTCCTGTAGTTATTTTTCTACCATCCTGGCTAATTGGACAATACAACCAAGGTATCTTTGATTTGCAGTTAGACAAACTGTGACAATGTCTAACCTTAGCTTGGGATTTCCTCCTTTAAAATCAACACCATCAGGAAACATAAGCAACAGCAAAAAAATTGAACAACCAAAAAGACAGAAAAGGGTCAGGAATGTGATAGAGAACAGAAAGAAGGAGTAGGAGGAGAAAAGCTTTAGCAACACTATAACACTTGCACTAATTAAGAGAGAATCTGTAACAAGTTTAACATCAGAACACTAGATATAGTGGCAATTAGCCCTAAATTTAGAAATGCAAAAGAGAACATACTATGAACCAGGTGTCACAGTCATACAGCATCATCTTAGACCTAATTAGTCCCTTTCAAGTGTACCCTTCTCCTACCATTACACTTCTCCAGAAGTACCCACATGGTTCAGCCATTCTAGAACTGGATTTCTGCATGGCAGTCCCCTCCAGTTCCCATCAGGCCTGAATGAGCTTAGCACTTGTCAGAAACTCCATTTGAGAGCTTGTGACAGGATAGGTTTGTAGTGACACAGCAACAGCATCTCCAGAACATTAGCGTTATTTATTCATTCTTGCAGAAAAAGATTTTAAAAAAAATCACTTTCCATGAGAGTTTGGCTCAGAAGCCCAAGTAAAAGAATTATGCTCACCTGATCAAATAGCAGATATTATACCATTTGATCAATCCCAACTGAGCCAACTCATTTCAAATTGTGTTATTCAGGTTTTGAGTAGCAAACCAAGAAGTAATTTTGATAATACTCATTTAAAAAATTAAATACCATCAACATGACATTCTGTGACCCCAAAATAGGCATAATTCATCAAATTATTTGTTACAAGAATGAATATTCAAGATGCAAAGTGTATAGACATGATAGGGTGGCTGTCTGATATTGAATTGTTCTGTTGTAACTTATGCTTACCATATTGATTAATTTCAGTTAAAAGAGCATTAATTTCCTGTCTGACAGTAGTTTGATGCCCTTTATGTATTAGACTGGTAGCATCAAAGCACTTCTTCATGATGTAGTAGCCATAAAGATGTAATAACTGCGTCAAGACACATTGGTATAAAAGTGTGAGGAAACTAGCACTGTATATATTCTGGGGATACAGGCCAAGAGCTGTCAGTGTAGCCCCTTTGAGTAGCATGCTTACAAGGCTTCACATGGAGTATGTGCTAAATAAAAAAACCTGTTGGCAAAAATATTAATACATTACTGGTTGAAAAATGCAGAATTATCTTTGTGAAAATATTCAACAAAAAAAGCAGATCAAAATTTTGAATTTTTGATATTTCAGTAATTTTATAATATGGTGAAAAAATAAGCTTTGCAAACCTTTAATGATACTGAGGTTTTTTTCAGTCATTTCTACCAATGCTTATTGCTTTTCATAATTTTGAAATTGCATTGTTGGATTTGTGTGCAGATTTGAATATTATACTCAAGAATATAAAAAAGCAATCAGCTTGTGTCTTAACTATGAAGCAGATGACTAAATTCTGCACATACTTATTACAGGACCTCCTTCATTCTTCATCCTCCTCCTTAGTTTTATCAGCGGTTGACAGTCAGGCAATCAGTCATCTTTTGGATTATCTTCAAGAATCAGTGGATTGGAAGCTAACCAACATAGATGAGATTGAGATATCTAAGCTGGAAGTGGACACATCCAAGCCCAACATATTTGTGGTAAAGCTACAGCCAATCAACAGGTATTGTGTGTGTTGCAGTATAGAATGGAATGGACATTTCTGTATACAGGATTTTCAAGCCTTCCTGCAAATGCCATGTGCATTAACCATGGCTACGTCTAGACTGCAAGCCTCTTTTGAAAGAGGCTTTTTCGAAAGATACTTTCACAAAAGCTTCTTTTGAAAAAGAGCGTCTAGACTACAACCAGTACTTTTGAAAAAGCAAGCCCCTTTTTCAAAGAGAGCACCCAGGCAGTTTGGATGCTCTCTTTTGAAAAAGCACAGTTTGCATTACATAGTGCCTTTTTTCAAAAGAGCACTTTCGAAAAAAGGCGTTATTCCTCGTAAAATGAAGTTTTCTGTGGTCGAAAAAACTGCCGTGTTCTTTCGATTTACTTTCGAAAGAATGCAGCAGCAGTCGAGACACAGGGGAAGGTTTTTTGAAAAAAGGCCACTTTTTTCGAAAAAACCCTGTAGTCTAGACACACCCTATGTGTATTAAGGCCCAGATTTTTAAAGGTATTTAGACATTGCTGTGCTCTGTGTTGCAACACCTTTGGAATCCTAAATGTTATTTTCAAAAGGGATTTAGGCACTTAGGAGTCTGAATCACATTGGCAATGGAGTGATTGAGTGCCTAAATCCCTTTTGAAAATTGGATTTAGGATCCTAAATCAGTTAGGTGTTATAATGTTGAGCACAGCAATGCTCAAAAACCTTTAAAAAACTGTGCCTATGAACATGGGATTACAGGAGTAAGCAAGTTATCAAATATGTTGCCCTAAATATGCACTCTGTATTATTTCACATTTACCAATGACAATATTTGAATGGTGTAGAAAAGGTCAGTCCAGTTTTATCTGTGTCACCTGGAACATCTAATGGAATTAAATGGCAACATTTTTATAACTTATAAAGGGAATTATTTTATGCAACACATAACTAACTTTGGATTCACTGCCATAAGGTTTTCTAACGTTTAAGAACCTAGCAGAATTATAAAAAGAATGGGATGTTGAGATCAGTCTTAGATATATTAGACAGGATAATGAAATTATAAATATTAAATAAAATATAAATTATACAATGTTAAGGAAATTATAAAATTATTCATACTTCTGAACCGACGCTGTCTTGTCTCTGCTGGTACTAGGGAGAAAGTCTCTTCATAGGCATGTTATTGCATGATTGATAGTTCTGGATAGCTTTACACCTCTCTCTGGTATAGAGCGCTATTGGAAATAGGATACTGAACTATATGGACCATTCTCCTGAGCTGGAATGGCAATCTATATATTTCTCTGTTTCTGTTTCAACAAAAAGTCACAAAGTTTATGGACAGTCCTATCAGTTGCTGTCAGCATTCCTGTTAGGTGCTTTATTTCAATATAGTTATACAAATCATTGAGTTTGACAGGACTTTGATTATTTATTTAATCTGATAACTTTTTCTATTGTCAATTTCACCACCACTTGACATGTCTCTAACTAGCATTTCCATTCTCTTTCAAGTGTCAGCAGTGATAAATTACTGTAAAAATTTCTGTCATTGATGTCAGGAGAGGAAAGAGCACATGGAAATGCTTTTAAACAAAAGTAAATTGTGCAGGTGAAAAATCAAATGTTACATTGAAATGTATTTTGTGGGAGTGGCTATTTTGCATCTGAACTCATTGGAATCTACCCTGTAATATTTTCAAATCTTTGAGCATTTGCTTTCACATTTATAGCTCTTGGAATTGCGTACAATCAAGCAACTAGTTTGAAACTGATGCTAAAATGTTGCAAACCACACTGCAAGACATTGAGGTCACCATGAAGCAACTTTAAAATTATTCAAGAAAGCTAATGGCACAGTAGGCTGCATTAGGGTGCATTAGGAGGAGCATTGCCAGTAGATCTAGAGAAGTGATTATTCCCCTTTATTCAATGCTAATAAGCTCACATCTAGAGCACTGTGTCCAGTACTCCTTTCTCCCATTACAGAAAGGATGTGGACGCACTGGAGAAGGTCCAGTGGAGGGCAACAAAAATGATTAAGGGGTTGGAACATGATTTATGAGCAGAGGATGAGGGAGTTGGTCTTATTTTGTCTACAGAAGAGAAGAGTGAGGGGGGATTTGATAGCAGCCTTTAACTACCTGAAGGGGGGTTCCAAAGAGGATGGAGAGAGATTGTTCTCAGTAGTGACAGACGACAGAACGAGGAGCAATGGTCTCAAGTTACAGTGGGAAGGTCTAGGTTGGATATTAGGACTATTTCACTAGGAGGGTGATGAAGTACTGGAATGAGTTACCTAGGAAGGTGGTGGAATCTCCATCCCTAGAGGTTTTTAAATCCTGGCTTGACAAAGCCCTGGCTGGGATGATTTAGTTGGGGTTAGTCCTGCTTTGGGGGTTGGACTCAATAACCTCCTGAGGTCTCTTCCAACCCTGTGATTCTGTGCTTCTATGATTCACTTCTTATTTGTGATGTGGAATTTTGCTTATTGCTGTGCCCTAAAGGCCAATTTTTGCCTGTCCTGTGCAAAGGGGGGAAGCAGATGCTGGGTAGTCCCTTCTCACCTTAGTGGACCTGCAAAGGAAGCAGCTATAATTCAGTTTGCTACACTGAGGAGCACTGCCAGCAGCATTAGGGACCCTAGAAGAAGCATGTTTAGGCATAGTGAAGATACCTGTCCTGCTTGCAACATACACCATCAAGCACTATCCCACAGACTACAGCCAGAGATTATGCCACACTCTTGCAAAGAAACTCAGGAACCACCTTATCAGCATTCTACATGTAACCCTTCTGCCAGGTAGCGCCGGCAGCAGCCAGGGCTGAGTTCAATATCTAGGGGTTCCTTTTCATCCATATCACACAGAACTGGCTCAAGCCTCCACCCAGTAGCTTTGGGAAATTCATACACTCCTGGGCGCCTCCGAGAGGCAATGCTTCCCCACTCATAAGGACAGAGTCTGAGCATAGAAAAGAAACTTTTAATGAAAGAGGGAGAAAAGTAACATGACATTAGCTTGAGAAAATACCACAAACAAGAGTTCATAACCAAACCATGAGTAAACATCCCAGCTCAAATGGATCGAGCAATGTCCTTTGCCTCTCAGGCCCACAAGTCCAGCAATGTAAATGTCTCATTCATATGCCCAAACTTTCCCTGTACCCCACTCACAGTTGCTGCCCTTGGTCAGGGCAGATAAGAGGTCAGGGATGCTTTTCAGAGCTCATCTCCCACCCTTGGGCAGGTGGGGATAGGAGGCATCTCACCCACTCTGTTGGCCACTCACCATTGCTCCTGCCAGCCACTCCCACCAGCCACCCTGCTGGCCACCTGCTCTTGCCAGCTGCCTTGCTGGCTGCCTGCTCCTGCCAGCCGCCCCACTGATGACCTGCTGCTGCTTTTACCAGCCTCCTCCAGCCACTCCCACCAGCCGCCCTGCTGGCTGCCTGCCGCTGTTCCTACTGGCCGCCCGCTGGCCGCTCCCGCTAGCCGCCCTGCTGGCCACCTGCTCCTGCTTCCACGATGGGTCTAGTTCTGGGCCAAACCTAGTGATTTCAGCTCTTTGTCAGTTTCTCAGTGATTTCAGCTCTTGGCCGGCCACCTAGGCTGGCCAAAAGATTCCAGCTCCCACTGGACTAATATTTCAAAATAACAAAGAGACTCCTTATGGAGTCTGTTTTAGGTCCTAAGGCGCTTACAAGCTTATGTCAGACATGACATAATGAGAGGGATAAAATTTAATCTACTGACAAGAGGAGGGTAGGATCAGGTTAATACCAATAACGTGGCTTGTTGGTCTGGGGAATTCAGCAGCTTGATGGAGCAAAGAAGTTTGGGTTTTTCAGTTGACTAGCTTCTTGTGGGCTTTGCAGAAGAAAGAAATGGACTTTAATGATGGATTGAATAAGGAAGGAGTAGTGGCTTTTCAGAGCAGCATAGGAAGGGCTCTCCAAAATGGTCTTTAACTCATTACATTTCTTGACACTATTATTCTGGTCTATGCAATATCTTAATTATCTTTCCTTTTTTGTATAGATTAAATGGAATTTCTACTGCAAAGGCTTTCACTGAAAACGGTAAGCAAGCTATCACTGTATCCAGTGTTTCATGATTTTGCCCTATTTTCCTGAGGGTGCATGCTATATCTTGTAGTGACTCCCAACAGTTGGTATGATACTATTACTAGTTCTTTAGGATTCTATCAATCTGTGTGCACCTATATTACATGTCTGTAGCCAATCATCCTAGCATTTAGGCACTGACAATCTGATCTAATGTCTACCTGAATCAATGGAAGTCTGCCAATTGACTTCACCGAATCAAGACCTAACAGTGACTGGTCTTTTTGTGATTGATATTGTGAATTCCATTCATGCTTCAGCGATAAGCCTCTGCTCACAATGCCTCCCATTTACTTCTATAAATTTTAGCCCCCCCCCGATCCATATGTTTGTACATTAGAGTGCACACATCTAAATAGGTGGGGTCTGGCTCAAGAGGGTAAGAGTGAGGTAAAATGGAACATATGATTGAAAAGATTGGAATATACTTCTCTAGCCTCTGCAAAAAGATAATGGGACAGCTCAAAGAGTACTTGATTTTAAGTTTAATTTTTATTGGTTCTGTAGACAACACACAGAGTGAATGTTAAGGGGGGCATCAGTGCACACATTTTTCTATTAAAACTCTTTTTTTCTACGGTATGTAAGCTAGCTGTAAAAAATTACTACATGCAAATAGACAGTCTTCTTTTTCTCGGGATTTTAACTTGGGCTCCAAATTACTTGTATTATGAGACTTACAAATAATTGTTGGGGCAACCTCATGGTCACCAGTAATTACACACACACAAACAAGTCATTACTGTTGGTGGCTAAGTGGCTATACAATGTGCTTGCAATTATATGTGACCCAGGAACTGCAGCTCTACAATCAGGGGCAGCTTTTTGAAAACCAGAACACCTTAATTCTGGAGTTAATGTTGCTTTGTTTTTTCATAGAACAAAGTGAATTTGGTTTTTAAATAGAAATTAACTGGCTCTCTGTCTCTGAATTCTCTGAGAGGCTATGGTAGCATCACCAGCTGAAAAAAGCACAAAACATGAGACAGCTAGGAGCTTGACATTCTGCCAAGTGGGGACTGTCAGAGTGTAGCACTCACTGGTTACACCCCTTGCAATCATTCCTATTCTGGAACTGCAGAGGTGACGTAGGAGTTGGCTATGCCCAGTCTATGTGTATTAGGGATTCACTGGTCCAGGGAAGGAATGGCCAGTTCCTGCTCGCTTTACATAGATGACCAGCAGAAGCTAGTCCTTGGCCTGCATTTCAATTGTGCCATCAGCTATATAAAAGTAGAAATAGATGCTGGCTCCTCAATTCTTGACACTACTTCAGCCCTTTTGGTTCTTTTGTCAGCCAGGGTGATGCCAAAGCGCTGCTGAATAAGTCCTGAAAATGTCAGTAACAGTGAATTTAAACTTGAAAAATGAAAAGTTACTGAACTGCTGATTTTAAAAGGTGTGTGTGGGGGGCGGGGGGGAATCCCACTGAAGGTCTGTAGAATTGATGGGACAAAATCATATAGGAATCTTGCTTTGCTGTTCCATCAACTGCTTTAGATAAAGCATCCCCATTACGGCTTTCCAAATAATGCATTCCATAATCCAGCAAATCTATTTAGTATTGGCAGCACAACACTACCCATTTGCCAGCTATTACTGCTGTCGGGAGACCTCTTGAGGTCACAGTTCCTTGCAAGGTCATTAATTATTTGTATATATTATTTACTGACAATTGATAGCTACTATTTGGTGTTTGGACCAATAACAAAAAATACCATTTGTCTCATCTCTGTAACATGACAAGAATGTTGTAACCCAATTAATATTGTGTATTGTTTCTGACAACGCCAACAGTAAAATGAGAAAAAATGCTGCAGTCCTGTAGCAGTGGTTAGCAACTCTATCTAAAAGCCTTGTATGCATGTCACAGTAAATTTTTTACTTTCCTCCCAGAGGCGTACACAGAAAAGTCTGCTGACAAGGGGAGGGGCAAAAGGGGCAATTGCCCTAGGGTCAATGCTTCAGAAGGGCCTGGTGCTCTCAGCTATTGCTATCACAGCTGGGGCAGCAACTGTGGCAGCAGCTGAAGCCAGGGGCCCTTTAAATTGCTGCCGGAGTGCCATGGAAGGTTTGGTGGGTAGAGGGGCCAGCCCTCGGTACTGCCTGGATTGTGTCAGGCTCCGCGACCCACCAAGCCTTCCATGGCACTCCGGCAGCAATTTAAAGGGCTCCTGGCTTCAGCTGGGCCCTGCCTTTTTAAGGAACTCAGAGCCACGCCTCCCTCCCCCAAGTTGCCCAGGGGTCAGGCAATTCTGTTGGTCCCACGATGCACAGGAATAAAAATGTGGCTGCTTTTGGAGTGGTACTTTCTCTGGTCCCCATGGCTGGAGGATCTCACTCTCTCCTGGCATCCAGAGATGCTGATTCTCCCTGCAGTAGCCCCAGGGCCACTGGAGCTGGCTCTTCTCCCCACCCCCCCAGCATCTGGGAGAGCTCAATTTCTCCTTCCCCCCACCAGAGCCAGAGGAGCTGTCATCTCCTATCCCAGTCTGGAGCTGAAGGAACTTGCTCTTTCCTACCCAGCTACAGGGTAGTTCTGTGCCCCACTGATTGACCCTCACTGTGCATGGCACGGTTTCCTCTCCACTGCACATAGTTTTAAAATATGACATAACAAAATGTCAGAAGGCTCTCACACAGTTTTATTTACTAGAGATACCATATTTTGCGTAATACAAGATAAAAGTCAGGTCTGGAATTCAAAAACCCCAAAGTTTGACTTGAAGTGACAAGATGATGGAGGTGGTGTTTGGCATGTTATAGAAGTAAGATCAGCTGTGAAATTTGGGTTTAGATTTCAGATTCCAGACCTTCCCAAAATTCCAAGTATACAGACTTATGGTTTAGGTTAAGAGTTCATTTTCTCTTTCTGTGTGTGTAATAAGTGTGGAAAGATTACCTTTGACTATGTCTCACATTTTTAATTATAATTTTTTCTCTCTTAGGCTATACTTCTTCATCTCTTGAAGATACTGTGTTTGTTTTCTTCTGATTTTTACCTTTATCTTTTGCTCCTTCAGTTTCCTTTCAGTGTTTTTTCTTTCCCTCTTATCTGAGGCAGAATTTATGATACTCACTTGGGATTTTTCTACCATTTTCCCTTTTGCTAAGATTCTTCCTTTCTCAGTAGAACCTTTCTTCTGTATAACTGTCAGATAGATTCTTCTCCCGTAAGTGCCTGTTCCTGAAAACTCCCAGGTTATGTCTACACTGCTGGCTTTTGCCAGCAGACAGTATGCAAATGAAGTGCTGATAAGCATTTTGTTGTGCTTCATTTGCATAATCTATTCAAGCCATTTTTGCGCAAGGGGTTTTTGTGCAAAAACAAGCAGTGTGGACATTTCCTTTTTGCGCAAAAACCCCTTTTTGCACAAGATCCTCATGCCTCTCCGGGGGGAACTTAATCATGACTTTTGAACATTTGGGATCAGTGGTATAGTAATGCGTGGAGTGGATCACTCACTACTGCACCAGCTCTACTGAGTGAGTCTGCACAGGGCAGACATGATTTTCCACACCCACCCTGCAGTCACTCTCCAGGAGAGGCATAAGGATCTTGTCTCTCCAGGAGAGGCAAAAGGTGTTTTTGCTCAAAAAGGAAACGTCCACACTGCTTGTTTTTGCGCAAAAATGGCTCGAATTATGCAAATGAAGTGCGACAAAATGCTAATCAGCACTTCATTTGCATACTCTGTGCCTGCAAAAGCCGGAAGGGTAGACATAGCCCCATTGACTTTTATGGTGTAAGACGAGGCCCTTAATAGCTTCCTCTTTTATTCCTCCTTTCCTTCTTATTCTCAATCTATTCCTCTGAGTTGTAAGCCGTGTGTTTTACCTGTTACTTTTCTCCATGATTTCACATCTTTCTCCTTGATTCCCTTTCCTATTCACCTCTCTTTCTCTTTTTTGCTGCCCCTCTCATTCTTTGGACTTGTCTCCGTCCATTTCCCTTTCCCTTTGCCCCTGCCCGTTCTTTTCTTCCTTCCTCTCCAATGGTGCTAATCCAGTAGTTCTTATTTAAATAAAGTGTTTACTGAAATTAATGGGAACCTCAGTAAAAACTGCAGGCTTGGACCTTCCAGAGGGGAAGAGGAACAGGGAATTATTTTCTGTTGCCAGTTTTGGCAGAGGTTCTTAATTTAGATGACTTTTATATATTTGTTCGGTACTAAAGATTTGGGATGCAGGATTCTAGATGAATTGCTACCAGCTATTTTGAGTTTTAACTTATTATTATTTAATTTAATAGCAAATAAGGGTTGTATTGTTCTGGGTGCTGTCTAAACATAGAGCTAGACACTGTGGTTGCCTTGAAGAGTTTATCATCTAAGAAACATTCATAAAGATTGTTTAGAAGAAATGGATAATGTGCATTTTTTTTTCTTTTTTGTATAAGGTGAATTGTAGTCTTTATCAAACATTCTGGCCTGAGTATGTTCACGTGACAACATCTCTGAATAAACAGAATGCCTCTAGACTTTTCTGAAAGGCAAGAGTCATTGATATTCTTGGTAGCTATAGCTACGCTTGTCTCCTTGTTCAGTGAAATACTAAATAATAGGTTATTATCTCAGAAGTTCTTTGATTATCTTAAATGAGACAAATACATATGCATTTATCTAGTATTATACCTGCTGCAAATGGGAACTAAAACTGTTGGGTTTTTTTTAAGTGAAACTGCTGCCTGTGCCTACTGCATATAAATCATCAGGATGTAATTTTTCAGATCTCCTAGATCAAATATATGGAATGTAAATAGTCATTAATGTTGCTGGTAAAAGTCTGTGTGTGTGTGTGTGTGTGTGTAGTTATAGTAGATAAAGTTTGGTCATCATTTTAAAAATAACACCTTTTAATAACCACCATTCTTGATTGAAATCATTATTGTCTTAGCTGTACAAACTTGACAAAATCCAGCTGAAAAACAGTTACTTCCATTTTCACCAAAGCTGCTAAGTGTGAGGGCACAATTTCACTAAATAGAAGACATTAAAAAGGTAATAAAATGGGAGCAAATGCTGATAAATGAAAATTAAACTCAGTTACTGTAGCTTCTCCACTTTGAATCCATATGAGAAGCCTGTTTGGCTGCGTTGTGAAATATTCATTTATCAGAAGGGTTTGCTTGGTAGATATGAAGTAGCTAGGGTACTGAGACAGGAAATTTTAGCCCACTGACTGACTTCTCTGTCAATCACACTGAAAAAGCTAATATTTTCCTGAGATCCACCACTAGTGTCCTTTGTCTTATGTAGTTTTTTCTTAGCATTTTCAGCTACATGTTGGTAAATCTTAGATAAGCTGTACATTATCATAATTATCTATGATTTTATGAATGATGAATGTTCCATAAGAAAATTCTTTGGATTTCCTTACTGACTTTGGAAAACTAGGTAAAGGTTGGACTTCCCAAAACCGGGACTCCATCATCCGTCAACATTCATGTTCCAGCAGGACCATGGGTGTTCCTGGACCAGGGATTCCTGGCTGGGAGCTCTAGTGGCAAGAGGGCTGACAGCTTTGAGTCTGACAGGGCTGGGACCAGCGCCAGAGCCCCAGTAGTACAGCAGGGGCCATGGCAGCCCCAGTAACAGGGCTGGGGATGTGGCATTCACAGCAGCCACAGTAGTGGGGCCAGAGCTAGACACACAGCAGATAGAGGGCTTGGGGGGCCAGAGACACAGCAGCTCTGATAGCAGGGCTGGGGCAAGGACAGTTCAGGTTGCCAAGACTGCAGCAGCACGACAGCCTGAAAGGGGGGGTGTAATTGGGGCTGGCAGCGGGGAGGGAAGCTAGTCTAGGGAGCTGGTAGCAGGGAACCTCCTGTGGTTTGGCAAATTCCCTCATTAGGGATTGGTCAGGTCCTGAGGGTGCGGGACCAGAGAGGTCCCACCTGTACTTTGTAATGATTCCTCCATGTATAACCATATGGTTACATGACTTGACTTATCTTCTTTTCTCAGAAATATTAACAGCAGTGCTAATTAATTGTCTGCTTTTGCTCCTATTGAAGTCAATAAAAAAGTTTCCATTGACTTCATACTTAATAGGATCAGGCCCAAAATTCACAAAGGCAAGTAGAATTTTTACTCTCCGTATAGTACATATTGTGCATGTATTTTAGGTATACTAATCCTTTGAGCGCTGGTGGTAAATTTCCAATAATCATATGCTCTGAATGTTCTGGAGTACATGATATAATTTCTCCTTATAAACATGGTTTACTAAGTCTTCAGCTTTATTTTCAATTAGCTGGTAATTTAACTAGCAGCTTTAGAGGTCTTTTCCTCATTTGCTGGTGATCTTCTCTTCCTTTACTTTCCTAAAACACCCTCTCACAGGTATCCTTCCTATTGTATTTTCTTCTCAATTTCAAAATCCCTCTCTTATCTGATTTGTTATCTTGTCTTGTATGTATTGTAGCTTCCTTGGGGCAGTAAATGTGTCTTACTCTCTTTTTGTAAATCCAGACTCAGCTGGAATAAGCTGTCCAATTCGGGGCACCACACAATTTTTGGAAAGATGTAGACAAGTGGGAGAGAATCCAAGGAAGAGCAAGAAAATAGTAAAAGCTTTAGAAAGCCTGACATGAGGAAAGGTTGAAAAAACTAAACCTCTTTAGAATTGAGAAGACTGAAGGGGTGGAAAATCTGATAGATATAAAGAGGACAAGGATCAATTGTAGCCAGGGAGATTCAGGTTAAACGTTAGGAAAAACTTGTTAACTATAAAGACATTTAAGCTCTGGAATAAGCTTCCAAGGGAGGTTGTGGAATCCCCATTACTGGAGGTTTTTAAGAACAGGTTCATAAAACATCTGTCAGGGATGGTCTGGGTTACTGAGTCCCAAGGGGCCTGGACTTCATGACATTTTGAGGTCCGTTCCCACTTTATATTTCTGTTATTCTAAATTGTCATGAAACTTGGGGGTCACCTAGCTGATTTTAAATAATAGTACTTATACGTTTAAATACTCATCTCTGTTGTTACTTGTATTATGATCATAGCTTTTTAGGTCTCAACTTAGAGTTTGGTAAGCTGTATAAATGTGTATTTACAGACAAAATAATTGGAAGACTGACTACGATTCTGCAAGAACAAGGAATTCAGTTTTCAGCAATTTATACTGCAATGAGACCTTCAAGCGTGAGTAGTCTTCCGTGTCTAGAGTTGTCAATTTTATGGTGTATAACAATACTTGCTAATGAATGTTTTATGAAACTTTTAGGATTGCACAAGTAAGCAGTTAGGCCTGTGCAAGACTTTGTGCAGAAAAATTGTCTGGATTTTCAGTTATAGCCCTGTACTTTTAATAGATAGTTAAGAATTTGTTATTTTAGTGGTCATAGCTTGTAATTTAAAAAAAACATGTTTAGATTCCCCTCCCCATTTAATTCTTGTCTTTGCATAAGAATAATCTTAATGAAACACTGGTTGGCTCAGCATTATCAAGTTTTTCATCTCTAGATGGTTCAGTTCTAGATCAGGTCATTATTAGCCACACGTTGGTAGTTGTAAATTGTCCAGAGAACTGAGTTGGTGGTCTAAATCTAGTTCCAAATAGATGAAGTTCAGCAGAACTGATTTGCTCTTTTTGGTGGTAGTCTGAGGAGAAGGAACAGTAATCAAATAGATACAGACACTGGACTACCATCTGGTCATGTTTGCAAATAACACACAGCTTAGTAGAGAGGTATATAATGATAAGGGCAGGTCACTTTCCTCAGTGTGACCTGTTTCTCTTGGCTAGCTGGTTGAAAACAAACAACATAGATTTTAATGCAAGGTGATACAACTATAGCAACAAAGAACAGAGGACACACTGAAAGATTGTGCATTGTAACCTGAAAAGCACTGTATTCTGAAAAGCAGGACTTTGAAAAGGACCTCAGTGTCTTAGGGTACATCTATATAAGGATCCCATGGCTGTCCTAGGTCAGCTGACTTGGGCTTGCAGAGCTCAGGTCTCAGTTTAAGATATAGTGGTAAACCAATATGAGGAAGCTTTCATTGCTGTTGCCTCTGCTGCTGTCCATGTCCTGTGAATAGAGTGAACTTAAGTCTCTTTCATCAGTAATAAATTCTGTGTTTTACAGAAGGTCCACAGTAATAATGACACTGAATTATCACAGTTCTTTTCTGTATGAAATGGAAGGAAGACAGTCATTCTCAAATTGTAGAGATCCATTTGTTAGATTTTGAAAGCAAAATTGGGATTGGCCACAGGAATGCAAGGAATGTTGAGAGTAATTTAAAAGGACTATTGAAATCTGCAACGATTTTAGTGACTCAGTTTAGGCAACTTTATTCAATAATTAAGTAATGCAGTCATTTTTAATTCTTCAATATTCCACAAACTGAATCCACTTCTAATTATTTGCAAAGTACAAGCGATCTTAAATTACTGCAGCAGTTTCAAGGTTTATCAGCTGCCATACAGGGCTATGGGAGTCAGCTAGTGAAGCACTTGTGAAGCACCTGTTGGACATTCACCTATCCGTACTTCTATGTGTAACCCAGCACTCAATATTTGGTATGCTTCTCCATCTATACTTGGTCCAGTGAAGATATGAATGTACTCAACTATCATCAAAAGCCACATTTATTCCTTCATCTCATGCTGTAGAGGTTTAGGTCCTACATTAATGAGATTGGTTCAATATCCAGTGGCAATCAAGAAGCTGATCATGATATATAGCAAAAGTATTGGTTGTGTGAAAGGGAATTTTACATTATTTTTTACTTTTGAAGAATGCCACCAGCCTCTATCTTTAAATTAAACTCTTTACACTATATCCAGCATAATGTTTTTGGCATTCACTTCTATTTATAAGCTCATATCTCAGTGTACTTTTCCTTGGATGGTCTAATCATATATAGCATTTATCCTTTAGACAGCTCATTTGAAATAGTTTTGTTGCAAAGGAATGGGAAAATGCTTCTGTTTCTAACTACTATTTAGTTTTAAGCGATTTGGTATGAGAGATTTGCTGCTACCAAGTTGGCCTTCTCCATTGATAAAGGAAAGTGACTTTAATCATGATGCTTTTCTTATAAAAAAGGTTGGTATTGTATTTGTAAATGCACTTTCTACCAAGGGGATCCTTACTCCAGAGCTAGCAGTTGTTCCTCTTAGCTCCCTTGCAGGTGATTCTGCTTCATAGCAGTTGCTAAGCAATTTATGACTAGTGGTAATGCCTCCTTGCACCAGCCCTCTCTCTCTAGTGGAAGCTTCCATAGCCTCAAGCACTACTAAAACAATTATAAGAAATGCTTATCAACGATAGAACCTGGGCAGGATTCCAGACTCAAGTCTTTCTCAGAGAAAATGAATTAACATGGTAGAAATCAAAATCCTCTTATAATTAAAGTCCTTTTTCTCTATTGAGGGAGAAGACCAGTTTTAGTCAGAGAGGCTAGAGAGCTCTCTTGTGGTTGAGAAGCAGTTAGTGAGTGGGCCTGGATAACCACAGCCAAGGAAGCAACATAAAGAAAATCTACCAGGAGATAGAGATTTATCCAGTTTTTCTCTCTCTGCTTGTTTCTGCCATAGCTTCTGGGCTACAAGCTTTGAGTTAGATGGCTAATACCTTAGAGCAGCAGGTCTATGCTGAACTAATTGAACTGGTTTTGGTAACCAGTTCAAGATTCCTCTGGATATTAGATTCTGTCACATGTAATATGATAGGTTGTCACCCCCAGGGCAGTTTGGAATCAGTGGGAACCACTGCACTCCTCTTAAGAAATACATCTAGGTTGGCCCTGTTTTCACATTGCTTGCTTGGAGACACAGACAGCCTCACCTCGTCCTGTTACCACCCAACACAACAGCAGGTGACACCATTCACCCAAACTGAGTTACCTGAGTGCAAACAACAGACACAATCCAATTTCCCAGTGCGCCAGGCACACACTCCCCATTCAAATGTAAGCCCAAAATTATACTGTCTTGCACTGCAAAGGGATCTATACAGCATAGCCTCATAAATAGTTTGTTCTCCCTTTGAGGTGGAAAAGACAAGCCTGTGTTAACCAAGCCGAGATTTTTCATCAGACACTTCATGGAAAGGCACACCTGTTTAGATAAAACAAAAAACAAGTTTATTAATTTAAAGAGATGGATTTTAAGTGATCATAAGTGACACCAAACAGATCAAAGCAGGTTACCTAGTAAATAAGCAAAACTGCGTGCTAAAAAGATTGGATATGAATTAGCACTTTCTCAACCTGGCTGATGATACAAGGAACCCCCCAGATTTCTACACACAGGTTAGAAATCCTTTTAGCTTGGGACCAGCACTGCCTCCAGTTCAGTCTTTGTTCCTGAAGTGTTTTCAGGAGTGCCCGTGTGTGGGGAGTAAGGTCCCTAGATGATGTCACACCCTACCTTTATAGCTTTAGCATGTGGTGGGAACCCTTTGTCTCAAAAACAGTTCCCAGCCTAGTTTTGTGGAAAAGTACAAGTACTAAAAATGGAGCTCTTTATCATGCAGTCTGGTTACATGCCCTTGGTGAATCATAGCAGCCATTACATATAGGCTGGCTGAAATGTTTACAGGAATACCTTAGCTTTTCCATAACCCATTTTTCTTGTTGATGAGCCATGAGCGCTATCTAGCTTCATCATCATTGTGGTACCTGAAAGTCTAGGGGAATGTCTACAATATAGAGTTTTGTTGGAAAAACAACTGTTTTTCTGACAAAATCTGAGTTACATCCACACTGCAATCGCGTTCTTCCAAAAGTAAATAGAAAGAACAGAGGAGGTTTTTCAGCATGGGTAATCCTCTTTCTATGAGGAAGAAGCCTTTTTCCAAAAGAGCTCTTTCAGCAAAATGCATGTGTGGATGGAGAAGAGGAAGTTCTTTCGAAAGAAGAGGAAAGAGGAAAAAGCACAGGTGCTCTGGTGGCCACTCCGTCCATAGTAATCATAGCTTAAATGCGAGATAGCGTCCATTCAGTGTGGTTGCTATCTTTCGAAAAAGCAGATTGCTTTTCTGATGCACTTTTGTGTGTGGACATTCTCTTTCAGAAGTTTTTTTGGAAGATCTCTTCTGAAAAAAGGTTCTTCCGAAAGAAGTCTGCAGTCTAGACATAGCAAATAGGTGTTTTCCAGAGTAAGTACATTAGAAATACAGACCCTTAGTCAATATTCATATCTTCAGATACAAAAATGATACATGCATATAAATAGGATAATTGTATTCAGCAAAACTTTTCCAAAGATACCTCACATGACCCATCTTGTACAACATGCAAAATGCACCATAATTACAAAATGCAATTACAAAATGCAAAATACATCATAATTATTCCATGCTCATATCACAGTAATTTTACTGTGAAGAATATGAGGGTGCAGTATCACAGAGTTATCCTTCAGTCACTGCTTCTGCAGGGGAGTCAGTCCTCAGCAGCAAATTTGGTGGTTTATTTTTGCATCAGGAAATGGAATACCAGTCTTTCCTATGTGACAACAATTCTTAGTGTTCCTACCTACGTCCTGATATCTTCCATATTGGAGCCCTGTATGTGCCTAACTAGGGTAGGGCAGCTGTGTCTTTTTGGAGTCTCCCTATCCTCTCAGGGGAGCATGAAGGTCCCAAGAAGCTAGGGAGGTCCCTGGCACCAGGCCCAGTCTATGGGTGCTCAATACTTAGTTCATCTCTTGGAGGCATGGCTCTTGCCATTTCAGTTGTCTGCTTTGGCCAGAAGCTCCTTCACAAGGTATAAGGTAGCTAGAGAATAGACAGAAGGGACTGCAATTGACACATATTGCCTAACAACAGCTAAAGGATGGAGCTACCTGAAATAGAGTCAAGAGGAGCAGCTTCTTCACAGAAAGTTATATTTGTAGTAATTTGAGAGTTTCAATCTGAATTATACAGTTCATTTTCTATTAGAACATGTAAACTTCTGATAGAGCTACACTTCCTCACCTTTGTGTCCCACATGAAAATCAGAGCCACACTACAAGTCCTATGATTTGTAATGAGAAAAATTCCAGACTTTGTTCAGACTTTGTGGTTTTGTATGTCAGCCTGATCCTAGTTAGTTGTTTCTACTGGTGTCAATAGGCATTTTGTATGTGTCAGGACTGTAGATTCAAGATGCAATTCCTCATTGACCTATATGACATATAAGGCATTTCAAAAACTTCCATATGATGAATGTGATACTCTTGGCTAAGAAAACATACAGGAAATGCCAGGGTGCCAACATCCTCTCTAGGCCCCTGGGCAAGGTGGGTGGGGGCTTGGCTCAGCACTCCTGGAAGGGGCAGGGCCTCAGATGGAAGGGGTGGGTCCAGGGGCAGCTAGCCCTCAGCACCACCCAGAATGTACCACACCAGCTCCCCAGCCCTGAGAGTTGCCCAGAGTGCCTGGTGTGGCACTCCCAGCTCGCACACTAACAGCGATTTAAAGGACCCAGGGCTATGGCTGCTTCTACTGCTGCAATAGCAGCAGTGGCAGCTGGGATCCCCAGGCCCCTTTTAATCACTGGGCCCTGAAGCAACTGGCCCCTTGGCCCTCCCTGCTCCCTGTCAGTGGGCCTGGAGAATATGACTTTGAATTCAGAATAGTAACAGCTGCTTATTTGTCTATAAAATAATTGTAACATCTGTGGCCAGTGACAGGGTTGAAAAATTCCATTTATATGGAAACTTTTTTTAATTGATTGTACATGCATTATAACTGCTGCCTCCTGCACAAGCAGTTGGCACCCTCACCTTGTCTCTCTCTGGTTAAACTGATACTATCTACTGTCCAACTTAATAATCTCTGACATCACAATAATGGGCATTTTGCCAGGAACCAAGGACAATAAATGTCAGGAAAACAGCCCAAAGGCCTTTTTCTGGGCTGAGGTGTGTGCGTGTGTGTACATAGTACTAGGGGATTCACTCACTCCTTTACTCTCTTATAGTCTTCAAACCTGGAAGAAGGATACACAGGTCATATTGAGACAGACAGCTGTTAGCTACAAGGAGGAAGAAATAGTTGTGTTTTCCCAACCCTTCCCCCAAGCTTTGAACACTCCTTTACATTTAAAAAATAAACTTTAACTGGTAGCTGTAGAAAGTATACTTAATTATTTCCCAGTTAACTCAGCCAGATTTCTCCACATTCTATTCAATGTTGTTTAAAATAATCACCAAAGAACTGCCCTACGGGGAGGGGGGAAATCAGCCTGGTTATTTTGGAAACTGAATGGAAAAAGGAGTATGAAATATTTTTAGCAATATCCCATGATTTGTTTCATGTTCTAATGTGCGATCCAGGTAAATAAATTCAAGCCAATATTTTAACCTTTAACACTAGATGTTGAAGTGCTGCTTTTCTCAGCAAAGACATTTATGTCTCTAGTGCTTTATCAGTTCATGTGCTTTATACCCTCTCTGAAGTTCATCTTTTGTTTAATAATTTCCTACTGACTCCACTTGGAAATGAAGAAATGAACCTCCTCTTATCGGATGAGGACAGTAACTCACCTTTAATTATTCACATCTTCAGTGTCTGAGGCCCAGGATGTTTGCATATGTATAGAATATCTCTCTGAGCCAAGAGCCTGAAAGGGTCACAGTATTGACAAAAGGCCAAAAGCAGAACACTACACAAAGGAAAGTTCATAGAATTCCCTCCACATTTTTCCATTTGGGTTGGGTGGGGATTTTCCCTTCTCCCCACAGAGTAAGATAATTTCAGTAGCAAACTTATGGATTCTTTAGGAACACTGCACCCCCAGGATATCAACCTGGAGCCTCTGCATCAGCTCTGAACCTCCCTCTTGACTCAGGGCCACCAATACTTATAGGATTGTGCCTTTTAAAAGGAGTGGGAGAGGGGCATGGGAGATAGAAGCATAGGAAATGACCCTCTGGCTCACTTAGAGGATAATAGCATGCTTCACTTCTCTGAGTTGCTCCTATGGCTGAAAGTCTTAGAAGGGTAGCCATAATAGTCTGTAACTTTAAAAACAAAGAGTAGTCCTTTGGCACATTAGAAATTATATTATATCATGAGCTATATCAAGTACCAGCAATGCCCCTCTGCCATGTATATTGGCCAAAATGGAGACAGTCTCTTCAACAAAGGATAAATGGACACAAATCAGACATCAGTAATGGTAACACCCATAAACCTATAGGGGGATATTTTAACCTCCTTGGACATTCAATAATGGATTTATAAGTAGCCATTCTTCAACAAAGGAATTTTATCACCCAGTTAGACAGGGAGACTGCTGAACTGGAATTCATGTACAAGTTTGACACCATCAGCTTGGGCTTGAATAAATATATTAACTGGGTAATGCACTACAAAGGCAATTTCCCATGCCTTTGATATTTGTATTTACACAACAAAAGCTATGAATGGGACACATCCAGCCTGATTCAATTATTGTCATTAATATTAGTTCTACAATTAACAAGTAACTGTTTTTGCTGTTATATATATTCTGGATTCTGTAATTTCCACTTCAGCTCACCTGATAAAGTGGGGTTTTCCCATGAAAGCTCATGATATAATATATTTGTTATTCATAAAGGTGCCACAGGACTGTTCACTGTTCCTATGGCTAAAGTGAAAGAAGGGCTCTGCTGTGGAACTGAAGATTGTGGGCTCAGTTCTGCTGATAGCCCATATATGTGTGAAAGAAGAAATATATAGGTAGTATGGAAATAAATGTAAAGACACTGAAGTAATTACTGGAAAGGCTGCCCATTGCAAAAAATGTATTTAGAAGTGAATTAGTCTCTTGAGTTAATATTTGTTTGATTATATTTTTTGTGTTTATAATCTACAAAATGAGAGTTGAGAGCTGTCTGAGGTCTTCTATTGAAGAGTATGTTTGAATCCCAGCCCAGTTCAGCAAAGATTAAAAATTGTTTCCATCTTAATGGAAGTTAGTGGGCCTCACATGAAATGAGTGTGGTGGGTTTCAGCTCCTATGTCACAAACTCGTTACTGTTCTTTGCATTGAATTTTGAGCTCTTGAGGGCAGGGACTGTCTCTGAACTACATGCAGCATCTAGTATAATAGGTCCCTGATCTTGGTTGAGCCTTGTAACAGAGTGGCTTGGCCTTAAGGGCTGGAGGGCAAGGACTAGACAACCCCGATTAAGACGTTAGGTTGGGTCAGGCATTTCTACTAGAAGAAGCAGCAGGAAACTGCAGTGACTGCCCGAGAGAGAGGAGCTATGTGATAAGCTGTAGAAGAGAAACTCCCGAGGACAGATTTCAAGACTAGCAGAGTAGATGTTATGTTGTTGTTTTCAGTTGTGGTTTGTTGTACTGGGGAAATGAAAAAGGGTAAGCAGCTAGCTAGAAGGTCCTGTGAGACTATGTTTAGCTGAATGGAACAGGAGAGCCTTGAAGAAGGGGGGAATTGTTAACAAGGCACAACAGAAGTACCCCTAGCCATGAGAGGTGGCAGACCCAGTTGTAGTCCCTCCACCATTAGCTCTGACAGCAGGGGCCATAATCACATCACTTGAATATATTGACAAGAGTTGGGAATGCTGTAATTGTCACATACACATTGCAAGCATCAAGGTCTCACAAGGAGGTCTCAAGCGGTGGGTCTGGCTTTTGTAAAGCAGAGTCGTATGTGCTTCTCTCTCTGGAGTGTTAAACAAAAGTTTTATTTGCACTTCCCCATGTTGGAATAAAATATGCACAGATGTTCCAACTGTAGAACCCCAAAGTCAAAATTTGAGTTTCCCAGTAGGGGTGTCCAGCCTGCTGAACTCAAAGGGTTCTCCCTTCCACATGAATCTTGGCTATTCCTCCCCCTCCACCTTGAGTTTCTAAGTTCAGAAGCCTGCAGTGTTTTAACTGCCCATGATCAGACTCCTCAAGTCTTACCTGGCATTTCATGATTAGATCAAGGCATTATCTCTGGCCTTTTCTTCCTAGTTGTTGTTAAGACAACCCAACAGATTCCCAAGTGGCAATATTCTGTGATGCTCATGAGAAAGAAAATAAAGTAGGAAATGAGTGGGAACAGAAAAATGCTTCAGCACATATAAACCTAATACTGGTGAGGGGTGCGGGCAGGGAACAAGATAAAAGTATATTTCATACTCTATTTATATCACATTCACTCATTTAATGAGCCCATAGGCATCATAAGAGTTTTATAAAATACAGAAACCTGCTGTAATGCATCCAGCTCCACAAAGCACTAGGCCACCCTTGACACACAGAGGTATTTTAAAAAATTACAAAAACAGACATTATCCCCAAATAATGTCATGACTGAAGGGATCTATTTCAAGACTTTTGGGATTTGCAGTGTACTTTTGGCAAAGTGAATGGTTGGGTGCAAGTGCCCAGATACTGCTGCCTAGGAGGGGTGATAGCTACTCCAATTGATAGGCTAAAGCAAATCACTTGTGTTGACAGAACAGTGTTGTAACCTTGCTTAAGCAGCCACTTTCAGGGCCTTGCCTGTGGTGAGGGGTTGCCCTGTGCCTGGCACACTTGGTGGGGGGGGGCGGGTTGCCCCAGGCTCTGCATCTCCCTCAGGACTGCCCTGCCTGGATTTTGGGGGGAGTGTGTGGTCTGGTGGTTAGAAACAGGTTAGCCAAACACATGTATTTGGCATGCTCATTCTGAAACACATTGTGGCTCATTAGATAAGGTCTTATTTTTACTTTACGGTTAGGTTTAATAATTATATTTTTATATTTTACTTTATCCTAGAAAAGAATTACAATATAAAAATAAAGTGTTTCGTTTCAATCTTTACAACAAAATTTCATCACAATCGACATAGTCCCAAGGACTGTTCCAATTTGACAAATAGGCATTTTCTGATGGAAAAACTCCTTATTCAAGAAACCTATCACTTGGAAATACTATCAGCTAACACTATCTACTGGTTACTATCTAAAATAAACTAGACTAAGACTAAATGTGAGGTTGTGAGACTATAACCACGCAGAGCTCTGACTCTTGCAACTGGTGATGAGAAGAAATTGAAGATGTTCAGAGTGGTTCCTTTTCATATAGCTGGGGGCGGCGGGGGACACAGCCACAGGGTGCATGTGCTGCTGCTGTACAGGTACTGCTAGCCAAAAGGCTCCAGCACACTGGGCATGCACACACCTCAGTGGAATACATATCTGCATGCAAAATGAAGAAGAACTGGACTGCTTCATAGACTTTCAGCCAAGCCACTGAGAAGGCCACAGAATGGGAGAGGATTCCTTGTCTCAGAATTGGGCTGGACTCTTGGAAGTTGTGTTCAGACACAGCCTTTACCTCCTTATTTCTGGCAATGCCTCTTTTCTCCCAATCTATTATTTTCTTAAGATTATGTTTTCTCTGCTACTGTTCCTGACCTTTCTGGCTGAGAATCAACATATTGGGATGTCCACACCGGGGGCCAGGCTTAGTGCTGTCCAGAGTGGGAAGGCTGGACTGGATACAGGAGTGAAAAATAACAGTAGACACAACATTTTTTGGTGTAGTGAAGATGTGACACAAGAGTGTACTGGCAAGAAATTTGTCTTTATTTTCTGGCCTCAGTCACCTGGCATCAGTTAAGTTTTCAAAGTGTAATGCTGCTATTAGAAGACAGGGATCAATAGCCATAAACTCCAGCAGCCTACAGTTATGGTCAGCTTGTTAGTAAGGGGTACATGCTTTGGTGCTAAATAGTGGGGAACAGGGAACAGAGACCTCAGAAGTGCGGGGAGACTCATTTGATTGAGATCATGGCTCAGGAGCTGGCAAAAAAGTGGATTAACTCTCTGATGAGACAGGAGATGAGTTTATACATTTGGACCTGTGTTGCTGGAAGGGTTAATTGAACTTCAGTGCACTTATGGTCATCATGTAAGAAATATAGGGTGGGGCAAGTTTGTCAAGTAGAAAGAAATTCGGAATAGTATCCTTCCAAAGGGCACATCTGTTAGTTATATGATTATCTTTTCGAAACATGCCCTCTCTTGTGTGTTGGGTTGGGTTTTATGTTTACGCTTTAACTTACATAATTCCACTATATTGTCAGTAAACTCAGCTGTGCTACTGAATAGAAGAAAACAGAACAGAAGGCAAGCATCTTTCTATTTACATTCTTCTGTGGCAAAAGACATGCTTTATTTAAATTTCCCTGAAAGACCTAGTCACAGAGGTCCTGTTTATTAACAATATTGTCCTTTGTCCTATGATTCACCAGTACTGTGAAGGACAGAAGCCCAGATTCTCCTTATGGTCATATGGGTATATGACCCAGGGAATGTCAATAGCCTAATTACATCTAGTCAGTCTACCATGTATAATTATGAATGGTGTATGATACACAAAGGTTTCAAATAACATTCCATAAAAAGGATAATTTTTAAAATAAAAATTGAAATAGATGGTATTGCGAACCTCCAAATCTGAAAGAAAACAAACATGAAACTGGCCTAAAAAATCATGTTCTAAAAAGATTAAAGAGTGATTTTTGAACTTCCCCTGTCCTAATAAATGTGTCTTTGATAATTAGTGGTGGCAACTCTCACTGGTTTATAATGAGTATTTCAATTTGGTCCATGCACACCTACATTAGTTATCAGAGTTAGTTTGTTTCAGCAAAAACAAAAAGGAGTCAGGTGGCACTTGACTAATGAATTTATTAGGGTAATAAGGCATAAAATTCCACTAGCTATAAGTCGCTTCATCAGATTCTAAAGAAGAAAAAAATGAGGATACAGAAAAGTCAGTGTGACATCAGTGCTAATTAAATCAGAGTGGCTCACCTTCAACAGTGATGAGAAGGTGAAAGTGCTTCATTGGGAAATTACGTATTGTAATTTTTGGGTTTTTGTTTTTGTTTTGTTTTGTTTTTGTTTTGCTAGAAAGTGGCAGCATGCAAGTCAGAACCCCCCTGGTCACACAGTTTCAAACATTTACCATTACCAGGCCAAAAAACCAAAAACAACCTCCCTCCCCCCAACCCCAGACAACAACAGGAAAACTACTGAGCTGGAATTCATATGCAAATTTAATACCCTAAACCAAGATTTAAATACAATGAACAGTCCCGTGGCACCTTAGAGACTAACAAATATATTGTATCATGAAGACATGTTGAGTTGTTCTCACATTACAATAGCTAATTTTCCTATCAGGCACTATCATCACTGTTGGAGATGAGTCACATCAATTCTGATTTAATTAGCACTGATGTCACAGTAATCTCTGTATTCTCTTTTTTTCTTCCATGTCTGATAAAGTGAGTTGTAGTTGATGAAAGCTTATGTCTTAATATCCTAATAAATTCATTAGTCTTTAAAGTGCCACCAAACTCCTTATTGTTTCTATATCAGTTAATTATGTGTCTCCCAGTGATGTGCTGCAATCAATACTGCATCCCTCCAATACTGCAGCTGAAAATCTACTCCTTTCTCTGGTACATTTCTCCAGTAGCTACAGAGGCGCTTCCCTCTCTACCAGAACTGGGAAGGGGGACCTCCAGGTGTGCTGTATCCACTTTTCCAGGTGAGGGATAAGTGAGCAGTTCCAATAGGAGTGGCTGTCAATACCCTTCCAGGCCTGATGGTATGGCACTAGAGTATGTCTTCATTGCAGAATTAGCCTGGAGGATTGGCACCTGGTTTAGCCTAGCTGGGACATGAACATCCATGCTGCAAAGCCATACCCATGACTGTGTGCCAACTGGTGCTGCACTTCCCCATGTGTTTCAGTAGGATTTCTGGGGACATGTTCCCTGGTTCTCTGCATTGCAGTGTGTGCATGCTTTCCTAGTGAATTGTGGAAGAATGTCTCTCCTGGGCATAGAGGGAAGACACTGGTGGGGAGGAGGGAGATTATTTAACTTGCATTTTCCCTGCAAAGTGTGTAGGTTATCGGCCCAGGGAGCTCTACTTTCATTCTGACTCTAACACATAAACTCATCTATGTCCACTAACTGGGTTTGGAAGCACCATCAAACTACTGAAAAGGAATTTTGTGTGGAGGAAGTGGGGACAGGGGCAGTACCTGGGCTAGCGCCTGCATCAGTAGTGAAGATAAACCTTCGAAGAGGGGAAGAGAAGGTGGGAAGAGCAGAAACTTTTACACTGTATTGCGATGGAGAAGTGGGAGTGGGGCTCCCCTGACCTGCAGTGCTTTTACTGCCCCCTCTTCCCTATGAAAATAGTATTTGTAATTCCCTCAGCTTCTGCCCTATTTAAAAAACAACACTTTTCTCAATTCCTAAGGGGAAGGATTTTACTCCCTGTGTATTTCCTTCCACAGCTCTGATTGGCAGCTCTTCATTAGGAGGTGAGGAAGCAGAGAGCCAGTCAAAGCATGTTTTCCCTGAGAGTTCTGAAAACGGTATGAAGGTTACAGTTTTCCTAATTGTTTTGGGAAGATTACCTACAGCAGGGGTCGAGATTCCATTACTTGCAATAAAATTGAGGCAGTATTCACAAAGTCCAAAGCTATTGCGATCTAGTCTGACCTCCTGCGTAACACAGGCCATAGAACTTCCCCAAAACAATTCTTAGAAGATTAAACCTCCAGTCTTCATTTTAAAATGGCCAGTGATGGAGAATCCATCATGACCCCTGATAAATGGTTCCAGTGGTTAATTATTATGAGAATAATTATTCTCATTATTTAAAAGGTAGCAACAGTGAACACCTACATATTGACCAATATATGTTGTTTAAATACTCCTTCCAACAGCACTTTGGTTTTCCACTGCAATATCTTAAAAACAATTAAACGCATTAATATTAGTTTTAAAAATTCTGATTTGAATAACAGGACATACCTGAGTTTTAAAAATGTGATAGAAAACCAAAACACTGTCTGTTCTGAGTAGAACAGTTAACATTTATTTTCTCTGTTTGTCCCAGAGTTGGGAAATGTAGGAAAAAACAACCCTCTCACAAAATGAATCCTTAGTATCATTCAGTTCCTCAAAGCAATCTTTTTTTTATTTTGAGGGTCCTATCCTGGTTGCATTATAGTCAGCTGCAAACTTCTGATATAATAAACTGGTGGCTAAACTGTATGGGATGACTGAGATTTAAACCTTCTTTGCAAAACTGAATACTATAGGAAGAAAATAACAGAAAACTTCACAATTTTTCTTCAAAAATTGAGGGGAATTCTGCAATTCTTTGTGAGGTACTGTAAAGATATCTCATAGGCCCCAGTCAGCAAAAAGATCTGCTGGGGTGAAACCTTGTACCCATGAAGTTTCTTTGAGGTACACATCAAACTGTAAAGAAGTGAGCTGACACTCCAAAGTCATTTCACATTGGTCACTAAACAGCCACCATATTGTTACTTGTATTTTTCCATCTGAAGATCTCAGAGTGCTTTATAGGCATTGCTTCACATCCCTGTACTGTTTCAGCTATTTATAGCTGAAGAAACTTAAGATGTTAAAGTCAAAATTCTAGCCCTAATAATGTGAGAGTCAGTAGGACATGGAAGCACAATAGATGCTGACAAAGAACCCCGAGCCATTTTATTTGTTGATGGGAGTGTGTATGTTTGAGACTAGGGTGACAAGTGGGGGACTGGAAGTATGGTAATGTCAGCAGGCCCGTGTTTTGTTGGAGGCTTGAAGCAAGCATTAGCAAGGCCTCTTCTTTAGTGATTAAGAGAATGCTAGGTCCACATTCTTCCCTGCTTATTTGCAGGTATACTCACACACTTTTTTCATTCTTACACATCCAGGATAGCTACTTAAGAAGAACAGATTTTTTTGCCTTGAGTGACTTGTCTTAACTCAAAAGGGAAGAACAGGGGATAGAGTGTGATGAGAGTGGCAGGTAGGGATTGGAAAAAAGGTAGAAGAGCCTCATCCTGAGAGTCTACAAGGTGAAGTGACATGAATTCATTGCAATTGCAGTTATTACACCTGCTTTACACAGATGTAAAATAAATGTGATCCACTTCACAATGCTAGCGAGGAAGCTTCTAATGATTTATTACCAACTGTGCTTAAAGCAACAACAAATGCAAGAAGTGTACTCTCAGAAGCAGTACATTTTCTGAAAGTTTCGTTTCATCTGTGTGAGGAGCTAAAGTGCCCGTTTCAATTTCAGCAAGTGAAACTAAATCCTATTTTGAAAATTCATTTCCTGCTGTGCACTTGTAAATAGGATTGCTACCTCAATTCTCTCTCCTTCTGGTGAATTCACTCAAGTCCACTGCCCTACAATGTACAGCTGGGTCACAGATCCACACAGACTGCTGAGTGAAGCACGAGTTTATTCATTCATTCTTTGGTACAAATTGTCCTCTTCTGAGGATCTTTGCACTCATTGAAATGCCACGTGTCAGTGAATTCCTATACATCACTATATTCTGGTGACTGGTGATTTGTGTCAAGTATTGTCAGTATTTAAACTATCCATAAGTCAGATAGAAGATCTAATTATGTGGGGTTTTAACCAGGGACTTCTTTCTGATTGTCTAATTCAGAACTAGCTTTCTAGTCATTACTTCTGTGGACACAGAAAACATCAGTACAGTATAATTGTGGGAGGGGGAGTTGTTTTATTTCTTACACAATGGCAATTAGAGCTAAAATTTGCAGTTTTCACTCAGGCAAAGCACCCATTAAAGCCACTGGAAATGTTGTCTGTTGGCCCCACAGTTGAAACAGTTTAGTCCAGTGGTCTCCAAACTTTTTGAGCACGAGATCACTTTTTGAATTTAAGTGCAATCCAGGATCTACCACAAATATAAACACCCTTGCCCCGCCTCCTTTCCGCCCCTTCTCTGAAGCCGCGCCCCTACTCACTCCATCTTCCCTCTCTTGCCCATCCTCACTCACTTTCATCAGGCTGGGGCAGAGGGTTGGGGGCAGGCTCTGGTCTTGGATTAAGGGATCTGGAGTGTGAGAGGGACTCTGAGCTGCTCTTGGGGCGGCTAGTTGGGATGTAGGAGGGGTTCTTGGTGCAAGCTCTGGGAGGGTGTTTGGATGCAGGGGTGCTTGGGGTTGGGGCAGGAGCTTGGGGTGCAGAAGGGGGTTCATGACTGGGGTAGTTTGGGATGTGGGCTCCAGCTGGGCACTGCTAGTGGCTCCTGGGTGGTGGTGCAGTGGGGATAAGGCAGGCTCACCTCTGCCCTGGCTCTGGACCACTCTCTAAAGCAGCCAGCAAACTCCATCCCAGGTCCTGTTGTGTCCCCTCTCTGCTCTGTGGAGAAAGGATACAGAGTGGGAGGGGCACCTTGACATCAGCGTCCTCCTCTCCCTCCCCTGCCCTGCACAGAAAGCAGGAGGCTCCCCTCAGGAAGGGGCAGCTCCAAGGTAAAGGGCAGGAGATGAGCAGCAGTGAGAGGAGGAGTAGCTGAAGTGCTGGTACTTGATATCCTTTTGGCCAAGTCAAGGATCACCTGTCAGAGGCTCCAAGATCTACCAGTAGATCCCGATCTACTGGTTGGTGACCACTGGCTTAGTCAAATTGTGCAATACATTTTCACATTGATTTTTCTAAACCTAAATTTCTAAAGTGACTTAAATCCACATGAAGTACATGTTTCTCCCTAGCCTGTCCTCTCACGAAACAGCATTTTTGCTAATCCTAATGCTGTCTATATTCCAGAGGGTTAGTTCAGAAGGAAAAGAGAATATTTCTATCCCCGTTTGAAGAGATTGGATTCTGGCAGCAACCGTGGGTCTGAGAATATATGTGAGTGCAGCTCATCTAGGATGCATATGTTCTCAGATCCACAGTACCCCTTTTTATAACCTGCACAGACTAACTGATCTCAGGTTGAGATTTTCAAGTTTTGTTAATTTATATGGAAACTTTATAGGGCTAAATCCCATCTTCAGCTTTGAGAAATCTCAGTCTTATATACTATTACAATTAAATAATTTCTGGGTGCCAAATAGTTAAATAAATTAATGAATAAATAGCGTATCACAGTGCGTGCTGCTGGGGGGGGGGAGCAGGAACTACACTTCCCATTGAAATTCTGGTCAGCACTTGTGCTGAAGTTCTGGGGATATGGCAGGGCAGCTTAGTTACAGGGGCAGCCAGAATCTCATCCAGACGATGCACAATGAAAGGGGCCAGTACATTGCTAACTTTTACTTTATAAGCCATTTCTTCATGTGTGTCATACTCGTTCCTATGCCACCAGGACCTTTCCTTATTGCCATTGTTATATGGGTCATAAAACAACCAAAAAAAAAAGAATATGGAGAAACTTCTCTTTGGGGAAGCAAAAGTAGTATTGCCTTTTGGACAAATACCCCCAAGCTCCCGATCCTTAGTTACAATGGAAAATTTTCATCCTGTTACAATGTTTTGTTCATTTTTTGTCGTACTAGTAGCTGAAAGCCTGTGTTGCGTGAGTGTTGTGGCTGAACCAGGTAATCTTTGATCAGTGCAGTCTCCCTCAGGTAACCAAAAGAAACTGCTGCATGGAAATTAGTTGTTGAGTAAGGGTAGTAATTGGCTATCTCTGAGATCAGAATGCTCTAGGGCTCTTGGCATGGCGTTAGATAGAACTTACTGCAGCTGTAAACGGCACAGATGTAATTTGTAAAGTCACATGGCTGAGAACTTTAAAAACTGGATAGAAACAGACTGTGAATCCCAGTAACGATTCAACCTGCTGATATTCTGAATCAAAAGACTCCTCCACCCTGCTGGTTTCCATTGCTCCTCACTGACTCAGATATTCTTGGCTTCAAAGTGACGCACATAATGACTATCCTGGAATCGTATACAGCTATTTTCCCCACTATTTTTGTACTTCTTCATTACATTTATTATAACCAGTTTCCATTCTGTCGTATTCTCTTGCACACGCACAATACTTGTAATAGCACTTTGGCCCCAAATCTCTGTTTTGAGTATTTGTTATTTGTAGCACCACAGTGCTTAGGAGCATAGACCAGGATCCCACTGCGCTAGCTCTATGAACCACACTGTTTTGGGAGCACCATCAGAAAAATACCAGTTATGTTCATCCGAGGATCTGCTCCATTCAGAAAGAGAGAGGAATGTCAGTGGGTCAAAACATTGGCAATCGAGGCTCTTTCGTTTGTTCACAAAACAAAACTACCCAGATTGTTTTGAATTAGGAGTCAAACGGTGTGGCTCAAAGGGAAGAATTATGTCCTTTCTAACTTTCAGTCCTACCACGTCAGCCCAATTTTGATCTAAGACAATGTGAAGTGCACCTCTTCATTATGTCTCTTGTTCTCTCAGCAACAGTGATTGTTCACTGTAGATCTGAGATCAAAACTGTTATTGATAAGCCCACAAGAAAGACAAAGGGTAAGAAAAATAATAATATCCTTTAAAGAGTTAGAACATGGAGACTATATTGTATTCTCTTAATGAAATTTAAACTTCATGCATTTCCAAGTAAGGAAATTTGTTGTTTGCAGTTCTTATTATATGTATACGTTGGGTGGGATGGTTCTAAGAAGAGAAATTAATGTTTGTTGCAGCAGAGCATAGATCATCAAATTAAAAAACAAAGGATCACTAAATGCATGTTTAAAATAGAAATAGGCAGTGATGTGCTGGAGGGGCCCTTTGTTTAAAATTCCGCATCAACTTGAAGGAAGGGCTGGATTGATTCTCCTGCCTTTGAAGGAATTCATTCCCTCTTTTGGTCCTGCTAAATCATTCCTGCCACAGATAGATGACTTATCCCTGGGGATCATAAAAATATTACTTAAGAGTAGGTATTTTCAAATCTTTCCTGAGACAGGGTACTTCCAAGTTACTCTAAAAGTTATTTGTGCCCTCCTTTAAATAGCACAAACAGTTGAATACTGTGTTATAGTATCAATATACTTTCTCTATTTTCAGCAACAAAATGTAACGCATTCCAGCAGAGTGCATTGAAAAGACTAAAGTGAAGCCTCCTTTCTTGGACATAAGATAGGGAAACAAATGGATAGATTCTGCAGGCAAATGCAGCCTTGATATATGGACTTTTTCAGAGGATAAAAGGAAAAATCTCTGTGAGACCTCCTTGTTAAAGTATTGGCAGTAGTGGAAATAAAACTTTAGTCTTCTGAAAATGTATCATTTATTTTTTTCCAAACATACTCATCTAATCCCCATAGCTTAATTATTTTCTTGTATAGTCTTGTTTTTGTTCATTAGCAAGTGGTTTGAAAAACTCTTTTAGGTGATATGCTGGGCCCATTCCCCCATAATGTGCAGTCAGTTATTAGATAAAACACAATTTATAGTCATTTGATCTTTTTCTCAATACAAAAATAAAATAATAACATTTTGGGGGGAGGGCCTAGGGAGAGATTCAAAGTTCTATTTTACCATTGAATATTTTCCTTTGTAAAATTATCTTCTTTAGGGGAGAGATATTTCTATGTTTAAAATATGTGGGTTAATACATTATTATGACCTGGGTGAAATGGTATAGGTTGAGTTAATTGAAACTGATGTGTGTAGGTTAATGCACCCTTCACTTAAGATAGTTTAAGAAACATTCAAGAGGCATCCACCTAAAACAAGGCCAAAGAATGCCTGTCCAGAAGCTATCACCATGCAGGCAGGAGGGGGCCCTACTGAGGATGTGAGCAGGTGTGTGTGTGTGTGTGAGAGAGAGAGAAAGAGAGAGAGTGTGTGTGTGTGTGTGTGTGTGTGTGTGTGTGTGTGTGAGAGAGAGAGAGAGAGAGAGAGAGAGAGCAGAACACACAGAGACAGGGAGAAAGGCAGAGGCAAAAAGCAAGAAAGCCAAGCAGTGACTGGTAAGGACAGTGTGGTGTTGGAAAAAGCTAGCCAGTGAGCTTTTGGGCCTGTTGGCTGACAAGGAGTGGGGGTGGGGCTATAAGCTAAGAAACTGCTCCTTTTGTTCTCGGGTCTTCCTGCATTCAGAGGAGCAGGAGCTCCTAGAATCCTTTTAAATAAACAAGATGACATCAAAGAAAACGAGACTCTAGCAATTTCTCTGTTTCAAACTGGAACATCCCCATGGCCATAGCTGCTCCGCTCACAAAGGATCAACTTTATACTTTAAAAGCCAGTACTCTGTATTAAGGTGGGAGGGGGAATCTAATCTAATTGAGTACATGATTTAGATTAATATTATGCAAAGCTTTTTAATTTAGCCCATTATGCTTGTGTCTTTTGAGCGAAATAATCCTCTCCCTGCACAAAGACAATTACAATGGGGCTAGACTTACTGATACTTCCTAGTGGTTAGGTCACTGAGTCCCAGCTCTACCCTATATCCCATGTCCCTTGCCAGCAATCACTCCAATGCTGTAGCAATCCCCATTTTTGGGTGGGTAGTGACTCAGTCCTCCGCCATATCACTAGTTAAGTATTCCCTTTACAGTAACAAAGTCCAACAAAATATATGTAGTCTGAAAAGAAAGTGTCTTCAACCCACTTCCATACTGCTGTGGGTACTGCATCCTCGACTCAGACCTTACTGTGTCTCCCTCCCCCTTATTTCTGAAGGGGCTTGTGCTAGGTGGTAGAGGAGCCCAGGCCCTCCCTATCCATGGGGCTCAGACCTAGGGGCATACAAGAGGCAGCAATAGCACACACTCCAGAGTGCCTTCCTGGGCCACTTCCTACCATGTACTTTCCCTATCCAAGGTGTGATTAAAAGCCCCATAAATGATCCACCAGAAATGGGAATGAAGAGTTCCCTAGTTCTAGGGAAAGGCTAGTTCCTCCAGTAGAGACTCTCTTTGCAGCTGTATCCTTCTTAAGGGGGACACCCAAAATAGGTTTCTCCTGTCTGCCCCTTTCTGAGCTGACCTGGCTCTCTTTTAAGTTCAGAGGCAGTGGAGCGAAGTCACCTGTGCCCAGGACGGCTCCTTAACCCTTTCTTTGCCAGTTTGGGGTTTAAACACACCAGTGTATACTTTATGTAGTAATTGTTTTGAAGGGAGCTGTTAGGATATAGATATTTCAGCCTGCCTGTTATGGCCTATACTTTAAGAATTTGGGTACATTTTTACAGGGATATAAAAACAAAGAATTAAATTCCAGTTTATTTCTGTATGATACAGGTTGAACTTCTCTAGTCCGGCACTTTCTGGTCCAGCATCATCTGTGCTCCAGCATGATTTTAGTTAGCCAGATGTCCACTTATCATGGGTGTGGCCAGGTTTACTGCTGTCCCATAAAGTTTGTTTACAGCCACCAGTCCTGGCTCTCAGAGTTCTGTGCTGTTATTTAACTCTAATTTACCCATAAATATCTTCTAAGTGAGCAGTGGAACTTTTGGTAATGCTGCTAGACAATATTGACCTCCTGTGGTTCAGCAAATTCTCTGGTTCAAGATGTTCAACCTGTAGTCTGAGGCCTTGTTCTTAAGCTAAGGCTTTTGGCTAAGCAGCAGGGGCATCCATAAGATGGGAAATGTACGGTCATGGACTGACATATTCCAAACCAGTTATATTAAAATAAGCCAATTTGGGGCTGTTAGAAAGATGATCCAGCCTATTGCCTCCAGATAAAGGGAAGGACCTAGATGATTTGAAGGAAACTTAGGTTGATGGCTTTCTGTTTGGCAAGGATCCATTTATTCATAGTTGGGGTTGTGACATTTTTATTTTGTGTTATTATGCCTCCTTTGTATTGTTTATTTGTATTGATTTTGTTTGGTTTTTAAATTGTTTTTGTTTGCTGTATAATTTATTTTGCTGGGTGTAAACCAATTAAGGCGATGGAATATAACTGGTTAAATAATTAAATTACTGTAATCCTTGTGTCACATAGCACCAGCAGCAGCAAGGTCTGGGTTCACTATCTAGAAGCTCTTCTCCATCCATCCAACACATAACTGGCTTGAGCACCCACCCAGTAACCTGGGAAATTCACACAACATCCCTGGGTGTCTCTGGGAGGCAATGCTTCCCCACTCACAAGCACAGAGTCTGAATATAGAAAAGAAACCTTTAATAAAAGGGGAGGGAAGTAACTTGGCATTAATTTGGGAAACCACCACAAAGAAAGTTAATAACCAAAACTACGAGTAAACGTCCCAGCTCAAATAGGTTGGGCAATGTCCTTTTCCTCTCAAGCTCTCAAGTCCAGCAATGTAAGTGTCCCATTCACATGCCCTTGTCCATACCCTTTACACAGGGGAGCCTTGTCCATCCGAGGTTCTTTACACTGACAGTCTGTCTCCTTTTGAACTGAGTTAAACACAGTCTGACTTTTCTGCATTCCCACACTAACTGCAAGCATTGAGGATCATATCTCACAATTCCTGCATTTAGTGTTAACAGTTTGTGACCCCACAACATCCAAATTGGTTACAATGGGCAAAACACTATTCTAATAGCTGAATATCTAGCAGGCCTAAGCAAACTGAGTAAACTATGTTTATATGCACTGACCCAGACTCTCATTCTTTAAACTGAGAGTTTGTGCCAGGTTAAGCCCAGACTTTCTTTTTTTTGTATTCCCCCCAAAATTACAGACATTGCAATTAATATTGCCACAATTTGTGACCCAATACCAGCCAAGTTGATTACAATGAGCAAAACGCCACTCTGTCAGCTGAATATCTAACACATCAAAGCAAAGCAAGGGCAAACTGTATTTACATAGACATACCTAGGGTTTTTCTCCCATTCCAGCTGGCTGTAATGGAAGTATTCATTCATTCAGACACTGCTTACATTACAATAAGTTAAAATTGGTTAGTTAAATTTCAGTAGAATAATTAGTTAGGATATACCTAAAAATATTACTATAGACATTAAAAGCAAACAAAAAGTAAATAACCCCCCCCCCCCCAAAAAAACCCAAAGAAATCCTGAATTCTTACTTGTTGGAAGCTAACGCCAATAAATATAGAATTGTTTGCATCTCTGGACTTCAGGTATTGCTGTTCTCTGGTAACGCGAGAAAGACAAGGGAAGTGGGAGTGAGAAGAGATATGCCCTCCAATATCTTGGTGCCATTTCTCAGATACATCACATCAGACAGATGAATAACAGCCTGTAAATCCCCCTCCCACAAATTTGCATAGCTGGTTGGAAGGGGTTACTATGTTGGACTCTCATGATGGTAGTTATTGTTTCTGGCAAGCCAGGGTAAAGGCATATGGAAGAATCAAGGCCCATTTCAGGCATGGGGGTCAACCGGAGATTAAAAGGGAAATGGAGGTAGTGTTAGTGGATCCAGAGGATGGATGTGGGCAGAGACACTCTCCTGGGTATTTGGGTAGTGGAAGAAGGTCTGTGACTATGGGGACAGGGTGCCTTCCAGGGAAAGGAGGCACTGCAGCCTACAGGTAAGAGGTTTGAAGTAAAGGCAGCATGGGAAGCTGCCTTTCAAGTTCTAGGGCTGCTGAAGGATAGTGGATTAAAGTTGGGTATCGTTAAAATAATTTGGCACAACAGGATTTGGAGTCAAAAGCAAAGTTAACAGACCACATAAAGAGATAGGAGCTGGCACTTGGTCCTAGAGAAATAAAAAAAGTTTCAAAGTAAAAAAGTCAGGATTTGCAGGAGAAGATAACAACCCCCACTCTTTTCCAAGAGCCGGGACAAAAACCTGGGGGTAAGAATTCCTGACTGTTTAACACAGAGGGTCCTACTCTTGGTGCTGAGCTAACTGCATCTTTCACCAATAAATATCAAATTGTTTGCATCTCTAGAATTTGGGTATTGCTGTTCTCTGTTCACAGGAGAAGAACCAGGGAAGTTGAAGGGTGAAGGACTAAGCCCTCATACAGGAGCTAAGTAGTAATTTAGGGAGACCGAATTCTCTGAGGTGTCAGTCCACATAGGGTATAGGTCTGTAATGAAACCCCCAGTCCAATCAATAAGCTGTAATAATGGCCATTTCCCCTTGATACTCCTTTGAGAAGGTCTTTCAACTAATGGAACCATGGAAATAGTGGTCTCTGTCCTACCCCTATGTTTTTCCTTTGTACCTTCATATATGGCATTAGCACAGAGACCACTTCCTTGATGTGCAGGGGCTGTAAAATAACTTCACATTAATAGAACAAGATTTGGCCATCGATAGTCTGCAGCCACAGTCATGTCACGTGGATTGCCTAACAACAAGGAATGAAGTCACGGTCCCACTGATGTCAGTGGACGCTCTGCTATTGACTTAAGTGAGCTAGGATTTCACCCAGGATGCCTATGGCGCAGCTATTATAAGATATTATCTATCACATGGAATCCTGGGGTGCCTCTTGTTAAGGAGCTACTACTATGCATGTGCAGTGAACATATATACTTTTAAACTTCAACATCTTGGCCCTCTGAACCCTTTAAAAATTGTTGTTCCAGAAAACACCGGAGGAGTCTAATTCTCATTGGTTCACTAGCCTGTTTTAAAAATAAAAATATAGAAATGTTAAGCAATTTTTAAACTAATAGCATGCCAAAGACAAAATAAAAAAACCCAGCACTTCAGCCTGGCTAACTGAAATTTGTCTGCCCTTTTATAAGAGAAAAGACTGAACTTATAACAACATATTTTTAAAAACTCAAATAATTCTCCCAAGTAATACCACTGGGAACAATACTATTCCAGCTGGCTGGTGGAGACCATAAGATGTAGCCATTCTTTTTTTTCAGTATTTTGGGCTTTTTCCATTGCACCCCTTCATCATTTTTTTATCATTATTTTAAAGGTTTTCAATAGCATGAAACTAGGATTCATGACACATTCTCAGTCAGCAGTGCATCTTTACCCACATTAGTATACCAATGGACAGTCACGGAACAAGTGTCTCCACAAATCCCAGCCACTGTGCCTCTGCACTGACCTGAAAAAGCCACCTGGAGAGGTGGGGATAGGATAGGATAGGTGCCATGTCTATATAGTCTTCTGTCATCAAGACTGACACAAGGTTGCTACCTACTATTAGTGGGACTGGTTTTGTGATGTGGCTACCTGCCCACTGGAAACTAGAGTAAGATCTATGGTCTGTATGAAATGAGTTTGATGATGAGCTGTAAGATAACTATTAGTGATTGCACTCCTTAGCTGGCTTCCAACTGATAATATCGAACTGAAATGTTGTGTTCCAGGCCCAATTTTCTTTTTGTTTACTAATTTAATTGTTAATGTGCTATTATCCCAGGTTCCCAGAAGACCTGATGTAGTGTTGGAGTCAAGACGACAACTAATGGCCATTGAAGCAACAGTGACAGTTCCAGACCCTCCATTGAATGTGACCAATGGGACCAACACATGCATCCTTTTTTATGCCAGTAATTTCAGCCTCACAGCCAACAAATCAGTTCATGTGGATTTGACAAATTTAACATTTGTGTCCCGTAAGGTGAACTTCACTTCATCTGTTTGTTCAGCCACCAATGCAACGTGAGTAGGGCAAAGTTCAATACCATGAAGTGCAAGTGATTCTAACAGCTCATCAGAAACAGTGCAATTTCAACAGGCTACTACTACTTTAGTTGTGTATCTGTAGGCCAACTTGACTTGTTGGAAAATGACAGAGAGAACACCACAGGAATTCTTTAATTTTGGGGGGGTTTTATGCCTGTTTTCCTTTTTGTCTTTTTCCTGATTTGATTATGAGAGTACAGTTAAAATGAGTTTTGGCTAGCACAGATACCTTTACTTTCCCTAGTGCCTCTGAGCTGCTGTATCTCAGCTTCTGTTCAAGTTGTCTTCTTTCTGCATTACTGAAACAGCAATTTCATTGTAAGATTTCCCAACAGTGAAGCTGTGCAAATACCCGGTATTAATCCCGCTGTGAGTATGTTCATGGAACAAGGTCTCTTGTCAATGCATTCTCTGTTTTCTGTTCCTTTGAAGCACATGCTGGAAGGAGATGAAGCATTTCTGTTAGAAATGTTTGTCATTTTTGTCCAGTTTACTGTATCTTTTTGCTGTTTAATTTGGTTGTATTTATGTATTAATTTGGAAATTTAAGTTTGATTTTAAGAAGCTGCAATGCCCTAATTTAAGCTGACACATGGTAACATTTAATTTTTTTTACTCATAGGTTGTCATTGAAATATACTGGGTTACTAGATGGAATCAACAGCCTAGAAATAAGGTATCCTTATGGGGTTTTTTTTCAGAAAACCTTTCTGCTTGAGGTATGAGTAATATCTGTAAATTAAAACACAAAACAGAAGAGAATCAAATGTGAATGCCATTTTTAATTCACTATTTCTGTTCTGGAATAAGGTTATAGTAAGTTGTAGAGTTATCTTGATATCTTTCAAAAATATTATAAGTTAACTAGTGTTTGTTTCTACTCTGATTCTTTTTATATTGTATAGAAGAATCATGAACCAATAGGATAGATAGATATAGATATAGATACAGTATAGGATGCACACAAAACTTTGAAGATCCATAACCCTTTTTGATGTCCACAGATAAGGTCTTCTCTTGATTAAAAAGAATGTGTGGCAAAAAGTCACGTGTAGAGGACATTGATTCATGAACTCTCTGTTGCTAGCAGTGTCAAATGTATACACATTTCCCATGCTGATCTTGGGTTTATGAATCATCTACTTACATCTGTTGTAGGACCATCCAGTAAACCAGAATAAATCTAATAGGGATAGTGATGTAGAAGTAAATCTAATATATATACAGTAGTTCTGTATCCATCACTATGCTTGCAGTCTTATTATTCAGTAAACACTATCAGTGTATTCAGCATTCTACAAAATGAAACAAGAGTCAGTAATGGAATTTATAGTCTAATGGTCCAGTTCTTGTGAGAGGATACCTGCTGTTGCACATTTAAATTTAATACAGGTTGAACCTCCCAAATTGGGGACTCTCTGGTCTGGCAACATCCATGGTCTGGCAGGGCCAAAGAGCCTTGGAGACAGGAGCAATGCAGGGGCTGGGGAGCCCTGGCTGGGACAAGTGGCATCTGGGGAGCACCCAGTGTTATTGGAGCAAGGTGGCTGGGGAACCCCTCCCCAGCTGGGGAACCCCTGGCATTAGTTGGGCCAGGCAGCAGCTGGGAGCTTTCACACCAGCTGGGGAACCCCCAGCGTCAGCTGGGCTACATGACTGGTAAGTCCCAGCCCCAGCCAGGGAATCCCTGGTTGCAGTGGCCAATCACCCCAAAGTGGCAGCAGGGCCCGGGGTTACTGGGTAGCCTCTGCCTGGGAAGCCCCGGCTGAAGCGGGGCTGGCGGAGGCTGGCAACTCGAATCCCCAGCAGCAGCGGGGTGGCCCTTGCAGTGGGGTGGGGTGGTCAGGTATCCCCAGCTGGGGAACCCTGGTACAATAGGGCCAGCAGCAGCTGGGTGGCCCCAGACAGGAACCCAGGGAACACTGTGGCAGCAGGGCCGGCAGCTGCCAAGCCTCCCCATCCTCCCCGGGAACCCTGGGAGACCCTGGGACAGCAGGGTGGAGAACCTGTGTCAGAGCCTGGGAATGGTGCAGCCAGCAGGGGTGCACTGACCTCCCTTGGTCTGACAAACTCTCTGACTTGGGACAGTTCAGGTCCGGAGGGTGCCAGAACACGGAGGTCCATCCTGTAATTATTTGTGGTGGCAAATAACTGGTTCAGTTGGAATTATTTAGTCAAAGATTAAAACAGCACTATGCGTAATACAGAAGGAAAGTATACTCTACCACCTTTAAGGAATGATGGCACCTGGTTCTCTTCTTTTATAATTGATGGAATTCTGAGACTGGTTCATTTCCAGGCACACTCCTAAAAACTTTTTTTCTTGTATAGGCTGTGAGAAAAAGAAATTCCTTAATGGGGAGGGAAAAGTTACTTTCCCACAAATGATATTGCTATGTTTTCTTTTTGATTAGAGCTTTTGATTAGTTGCAATTAATGAGTGATTAACTCAAAAAATCAATCGTGATTAAAAAAGTATCACAATCACAGTTTTAATCGCACTATTAAAAATACAATACCAGTTGAAATTTATTACATATTTTGGATGTTTTTCTACATTTTCAAATATATTTATTTCAGTTACAGCACAGAATACAAAGCACACAATGCTCACTTGATATTGGTATTTTTCATTGCAAATATTTGCACTGTCAAAATGATAAACAAAAGCAATAGTATTTTTCAGTTCACCTCATAAGTACTGTAGTTCAGCCTCTTTATTGTGAAAGCGCAATTTACAAGTGTAGAGGTGGGGGGGGTTTTGGTTACATAACTGCTCTCAAAAACAAAACAATGTAAAATTTCAGTCCACGAAACCACTCTGAGAAACCTGCTAACTGACCACTATGGTGTGTTTATTTACCAGCTCTGTAGCCACGGAGCCTCGCGGCTCCCATTTGGCTCCAGTTTGCTATTTTCAGCCAAGAGGAGCTGTGGGAAGCGGCATGAACTGGGCTGCTGTTTCCTGTGACTCTCCTTGGCTGCAAACAGTGAACCAGAGCCAATGGGAGCCACAAGGCTCCGTGGCCACGGAGCTGGTACATAAACACACCGGAGCGGCCAGTTAGCAGGTTTCTCAGGTTTTTCATGGACCACTTTGAGAAACACTGCTTTAGAGCCTACAAATCAGAGATAGGCAACCTAGGCTAGTGAGTGGGCTGCATGAGTGGCCCTCCTTCATTTCAGTGAGCTGCAAGATTGTCATAACCAAGATGGTCCCCTCGGGATAAGGTAGTTTTGCTAAATCCAGTTGTGTGCCTAGAATTTACAGAGTGTGCTGACTGGCCCATAGCAATGCTTTGACTGGATGCAGAGGGAACACATGGCTCTTACAGTAAGTGTTGTGTGTAATCAGCACACACCTCACTTCATGTGCCCTTGCTTTAAGTGCATGCCATACAAGTAGGAAAAAAACTACATAGAAGGAAACCAGCAGAATCTAGAAACCCTGTGTGTGGGCAACAGTAAACAAAATGTCTCGCAGACCACAGATAAGAAGCTTGATGGGCCACATGTGGCCTGTGGGCCACAGGATGCCTACCACTGCTACAAGTCCACTCCTACTTCTTGTTCAGCCAATCACTTAGCCTAGGTCTACACTAGACCAGGCAGGTCAGCTTAAGTTACACCATCCAGCTACACAAAATGCATAGCTGGATTTGGTTTACCTTAAGTCAAGCTGCTGCAGCATCTACGCTGCGAGAGGCCAACAGAAGCGCATGCTCCTGTCGGCTTCCCTCACTCCACACACTGATAAGCTCCAAAAACTCTGTGGTGCTCCAAGCAGGAGAGCAACTTGAGCGATGGCCATCCCTGTTTCCCTAAGATGACATGAGGACCACTACACAATGCGCCAGACACCAGGAAATGGATTTTAAATATCCCGGTGTTTGCAGATTGGGGGGGGGGGATTTGTTTACCTATTTACGTGGCTACAGAGCAGCAGAGTTCAAAGTGCTGGCCAGAGTGGCTAATCAAGCATTGTGGGAAACATGCTGGAGTTCAATAAATTCAACAAAAAACCTACTGTGGTACACACTACATGAATGTCGACAATAAAGGAGGGGGGGAGACGAAAGTTTCTTGTGGAGGTGGAAGTATTTTTGTCACTAAAACTGGGTGTTGTTGCAACTTTTGTCATGTACAATGTGAACACTCTCTAGGTTTTGTTGCCAAAACCCCTTTTTGGCAGCAACATTTGCTAGTGTAGACAAGGCCTACACTGGCTCTTTGTTAACAATAAAGAGAGGGGAAAAGAAAAAAGTCTCTGGTAGGGATAGAAGCTTTTTGTCATCAAAGCTGAGTGTTTTTCCCGACAAAAGTCACATTGCAGTGTGAATGCTCTGACTGTTTTGTCACCAAAAGGCAGTGTGTGGCAACAAAATTTGGTAGTGTAAACAAAGCCTACGATGTTTTGTTTAAAAAGTCAGATGTTAGCAAGCAGAAATAGCACAGGGGAGATTATTGGAGTTAAAATTACTTTCCTTTTTGACCCAAGCGATTACGCAGTATATGGAGTTTTGTAGATTGTTTCTGTTTGGGGGAAAAATTAATGCTGGAGTAAAGTATTTCTTTGATTCAATACTGTTTATTTACAAGACATGTATAAAGAGCTGTTTCCCTGAGCACAATGGGAGTCAAACAACAGGAGACAGTTTCTTTGTTCTGAATTCTAAGCCACTTTCAAGTCAGCAGTTTGCCCATAACCTCTCTTTTGGCTTTTTCTTAGGGTCATACTGCAAACACTTCTTTGGCTGTTTCTGGGGCTTCCCTGCTGCTTTCTCTGTGTGCTTCTGTATTGTTTCTGCCACTTCTGTCGCCTTTTCCTTGGCAGCTTCTTGCATGTGTGAACATGCGCACACCCCCTCTGCAGCCCTCTCACACAGGCACACCTCAACATGCAAAATAATACCAACTCCCTGCATTTGCATTTAGCTTCTACTGAAAACCCTCCACCCATATAGCTCAGTTTCTGACTAGACTCGCATGTAGCCTGTGTTTTGGGTGGTGGTTCCTAGTGTTTCAGCTATCTTATTCCATACTGTTGCCTACCTGCTTCTTATATTTACCCGGAATGAAGGGCAAGAGGCAAACCCACCAACTTCAACAAGGTTTCACTGCCCCCTAGCATAACCATATGTTTCCTAGAATATAGGGGGAATAAAGATTCTTCTTCAAGTGATGTCTTTGTGGGTACGCCACTCTGGGTGCTGGTGCATCCTTGTGCCAGCCTCTGGAGATTTTTCCTGCAGTGCCTTTCTGTGCGTCACATGAACCACAGTGTTTCCTTGTGCCATTGGTGTCAGTTAGGCACGCGCATGGCACAGCCCCTCTGTTCCTTCTCTACCATCCTCGGCAGTAGATGGAGATCCTCTGACTTGCCCTCTCTTCACCAAAAAAAAACACATCAAAATTCATTACATTTCCTCAGTTTTTCCCCTATTTCCAAGTTTTCCACATCAAAATTCATTACATTTCCTCAGTTTTTCCCCTATTTCCAAGTTTTCCTACCTGTTTGCTTAAAAAAACCCTTTTTCCTCAAAAAACAAAACAGGACAAAACAGTACTTCATTGTTTGTCACCCTGCTTCCATATGCCTGCTGGCTCCCCAGGCTTTAAACGCTGCAGCTCCTGTCGTGAGGCTATGCCAGCCTCGGACAGCCATGCCTCCTGCATAAAGTGCCCCAGGGAGGCCCATATGACACAGAAGTATCTGCACTGCTCAATCCTGACTGCTAGGGTATGGCAAGACCACGCCAGTAGGCTGAAGACTTACTTATACAAAAAGTCACTTCAGCCGTCACGAGACAACTCTCCACACAGGAGCAAGGAAGCAGACAAACCAAGAGGTATGGTATGCCAGAGGTATGCCTCGTCTGAGAAGACAAAAGCGAAAACCCGGGTTTCTCTGGTGAAATTGCTGCCTCCGGCACCAAGCTCATGTAAAGTGAGTGTAGGTGATAAGCCCGGCACCTCTGGCACAGCACCATCTTACCATTTGGTGCCGCACAAGAGAACTCATTCTGAGCCCAGGCAGAAGTCGGCAGCTCCGCCAGCTCCGCTTTCCATCATGCTAACTAGATACCACAAGTCAGTGCTGAAAACAACACAAAAGACGGCACCGGATGCAGCACTTAAGAAACCCCGCATTGACATGGCACCATCTCCGGCACCATCTCCGACTCCATCACTGGCACCATTGGTACCAACCATGGTACAACCCAGCTTGGCACCACCACAGCATTGATAACGCCCACCAACAAAAGGACTGACTGTAAATATTTTGTCACACCCAAAGGAATGGACTTCTTTTCTCACATCCACCATCTAACTCCCTGGTAGTGGACTCCATGGGTGCATCTAGACAGCACCCTTCTGTCGGTAAGCTACGGAATTTACACTAAACAAATTGCATAGCTTATTCCGAATCTAAGTAGAAAGAGCTTATTTTGAAATTTGGCGCTGTTTACACAGCGCCAAATTTCAAAATAAGGCAATATTCTGACAAATCCCTTAAACCTCATGGAACAAAGGTTACAGGGATGCCAGAATAGCACGCCTGCTATTTCGGGAAATAGTGGGTGCTTTTAAAGACCCGGCGTTGCTATTTTGGGATACTTCCAGTGTCCTGAAATAGCAACGCAGTCTAGATCTACCATATCAGACATAAATTGAGGCAGCCTAACATGAAGTCCACTCCCCAGGATAAGGACCATAAGAGACTGGACATCCTGGTTAGAAGGGTGTACTCGTCGGCAACACTGCAACTAAGAGCCGCCAACTATGCTGCCCTGCTTGCTGACTATGACTACATTAACTATTCTACATTCTATGAAGGATTCCTGGACGACATGATCATCTCCCTTTTACTCAACTTTGGGTTCCACATAAACTACCAGAAATCTATGCTGTAGCCCACACAAACTCTGGAATTCATAGAAGCACACATCAACACCACGTCAGCCATGGCAACACTACCTAGGCATAGATTCAAGGTCCCTCAAAGTCTCATAACTGCAGCACACATAACCCCAACTACAACAGTACGTGAATGCCTCAAAATTCTGGATCATATGGCAGCAACCACCTATGAGGTGAGATTGGCCAGACTACTCATGAAGAGCCTGCAAGCTTGGCTGGCTACTGTGTACACCCCCTCAAGGGATCCCCTCCTCAAAACTGTTACCGTACCTCCATGTGTTCTCAAGTCCCTGGACTGGTGGACAGCCCCTCACAATATATTATAGGGGGTATCTTTCCAACAACTGACCCCTCACGGGATGAGGAACCCATCTGGGCCCCCATATAGTACAAGGTAAGTGATCATTCAATTAGCAAACACTCCACATCAACTTGCTCAAACTCAGGGCAGTTCGTTATGCATGCCATCACTTTATATCATACATAGCACACGTGACAATCAACATCATGACAGACAATACCACATGCACGTACTACATCAATTGGCAGGGTGGAGCCTGATCTAACTTCCTATGTATAGAATCATTGAAATTATGAATTGGTGCACCACACACCATGTCACCCCTATTGCCATGTACCTCCTAGGAGTACTCAATGTGATGGCAGATAACTTCAGCCGCATCTTCTCCGATCTCCATGAGTGGGAGATAGAATATTGAGCTCCAAGAAGTATTTTGCAAATGGGGGCAACCAGAAATAGACCTGTTTGCAACCAAAGCCAATCAAAAGTGCCACTTATTCTGCTCCAGAGCAGCCCTGGGAGAGGGATCTCTAAGGGTATGTCTACACTACCACCCTAGTTCGAACTAGGGTGGCTAATGTAGGCATTCGAAGTTGCAAATGAAACCCGGCACGTTCCACGAGGAGTAACAGTAGTTCGAATTAGAGATCCTAATTCGAACTACCTACTCCGTGCCGCATGTAGCCGCGGGCACGGAGTTCGACCTAAGGGGATTTAAAAATGGCACCCTCCCCGCAAGATGCAAATGAAGCCCGGGATATTTAAATCCCAGGCTTCATTTGCAACTTCGAATGCCTACATTAGCCACCCTAGTTCGAACTAGGGTGGTAGTGTAGACATACCCTAATATATGATTTTTCCCTGAAATGGTACACACGCCTCCTATATGTATTCCCACCGCTTCCCTTGATTACAGAATAATTACGAAAATCAGACAGGACCGAGCCTGGATGATATTCCTTGCACAGCCTGGTCGAGACAAACCTGGTTCCCTTACCTGCATAGATTAGTGATAGTGGATCCTCACACCTTTCCCCCACAAAGCAATCTCCTCACTCAACATGACGGCAGAGTTCTCCATCCTGATCTAGAGAGACTTCACCTCCAGTCATGGCTCCAGAATGCCAAAACAGCTGCTCAGAGTAAAATAAATATTGATCAACAGTAGAAGAGAGTCCACTAGAAAAACTTACCTGTACAAGTGGATGAGATTCTCCAAATGGGTCAAACAGAACCACCCCATGCCACCCAACATCACGCCTATCCCCATCATACTGGATTACCTTTTGGAATTATGAGAAGTGGGGCTCTCTTTCAATACAGTAAAGATTCATGTAGTGATGATAGTAGCCTTCCACAGAACCAAAGACGACACTTCAATTTTTTAAACACTTCCTTACATGTCTCCTGAATACTTTCCCATCAGTATGATCCCCAACTCTCCAACTCTGAATCACATCCTCAAGAACTTAACTAAACCCCCCTTTGAGTCTCTAGCCACCTGTTCTTGGTTACACCTCTCCATGAAAGTGACCTTTTGGTAGCCATAACTTCCAGCAGGAGAGCTGGGGAGTTGGCACCACTAACGGTACACCTACCGTATATATTTACCATAGACAGAGTAACCCTTCAACCTCACCCCAAATTCCTACCAAAGGTCCCATCGCCTTTCCACATTAACGAACCTATACACTTACCTGTGTTCTGTCCCAACCCACATTCCGATCCATCCCAGGCAGCACTACACACCTTGGATGTTCGGAGGGCACTCACTTTCTACCTAGATCAAACAAAACCATGGAGAAAATCAATGAGACTCTTCTTATCATTCTTAGAGTGATCCAAGGGTCAAGCTGTCTCCTTGCAGAGAATATCCAAATGGATCTTGTCATGCTACACTATTCACAAGAAACAACCCCCAGATACCATCACTGCTCATTCTACTAGAGCGGTTGCCTCCACAACAGCCCTCTTCAACAATATGCCTTTAGAGGACATTTGCAAGGCAGCCATTTGGTCATTTGATCACACCTTTGCCATACACTATGCTCTTACCGTCACGATCACTCCATCTATGGCGGTTAGACAAGCGGTGCTATCCTCAATCTCAGGGGCAGGGCTCAAAACCCTGAACACTGCTCTGTAGTCATGCAGAGTGGAGCACCCACAGGGACATCACTCAAAGAAAAAAAGAGAGTTATTTACCCTGTGCAGTAATGGGGGTTCTTTGAGATGTGTCCCCCCATGGGTGCTCCACTGTCCTCCTTCCTTCACCTGATTTGGAGCCTCTTTCAGAACTAGAGCCAGGATAGAGAAGGAATGGAGGGGCTGTGCCACGTGTGCGCCTCACCAATACCAATGACATGAGGAGATGCCACAGCACATGTGTGGCACGGCAGGGCACTGCTGGAAAAATCTCTGGTTGCTGGCACAAGGATGCACCAGCACCCATAGTGGAACACCCATGGGGACACACATCTCGAAGAACCCCTGTTATTGCACAGGGTGAGTAACTCTCTTTTCCTACAAAATACTATAAATCTTAGGCCACTTAAAAGACATACCTGGATTGATATTATGTCAACAAGACAGAAAATTCATTTAACTGAGGAGAACTGAAGTTTTAAAAGACTATTTCTCTGGGGGAGGCAGTTTGGTTAGACCTCACAACAGTAAAGCCAAACTCATGGGAATACTACTATAGAAACAAAAGACTCTTGAATGTAAAAAGTTAATCTCAGATATCTTAAATTTCAATGGTGGTGGCTAAGACTATCAAATGTGACATTAATACATGTTTATGGACTTTATGATAGGTTTGAATAATACTCATTATCACCTGTTTGCTAAAACCAGTCCATTTTATTAATTATTGGGAAATAACTGTACTGTGAGCATGCATCCCACATTCATCTGGAGAAGAAGAATCTAAAGCAACTTGGAAAGATTTTAGTGTAAATGAATTGTTGTGTGGAGAACACTCAGAATAGGAGTATGTTTTCTCCCTCAGTCTAGAATATGTTTTTGTGTTCTTGGAACCTGCCATAAAGGAGGCAGACATGCTCCCAGTGGTTACCTTGGATCATGCTCCTATTTAATTAAATATCTAAATTGCAAATGTAAACCTTCCTAATAATTATGGGAACAGTTAGCCATATGTACTATACTTACCATCTGTCGTCCTCAAACACTTTCCTAACGTTAACTAAGCACTTTTCAGAACATGCTGTGAGCTAATTATCATCATTCCTTTTTACTGATAGGGATGGTTAAAAAGAAAGGTTAAATTACTTCCCCCAGCTGATGAAATAAGAGTCTAATTTATGATAAGAACTCAGGTCTTGTCTACACATCAAGCTAGTTCACAGCAAGCCAGGACATGGATCTACAGTGCAATAGCTTGCTACATACCAATGGCTTGTGTGGACTCTACTACCATCCACTAAATCCCCTTAATTTGTAGTGCACAATAACATGATCCACATGGCCAGTTAATACATGGGAAGCTAGTGTGCTGTAGATTCACATCCTGCACTGCTGTGCACTCATTCACTGTGTAGACAAGCCCTAAGGCTTCCTTGTTTATACGTATACTACAAGTTCACTGCCCTGTATAAGACAACCACTTTGTGCAAGCCCACACTCCACCCTCAGCCTCCCCATTCAGCATGCCAGAATACTGGGGATGACTGGGCTTCAGCCTCTGGGGATGCTGGGATTGGATGCTGCCCACACTCTGGGGCCAGCAAGGCTGCACACCACACATCTTCCAGAGCTGGGGAAGAGCCACCACCCTCCCATGCTTTGGGGAAAGTGGGGGCCATGCGCCATCCAGAGAACCTTGTAAATCGGAGTGGGGAACCTCAGGCCTGGGGGCTGGATGTGGCCCCCAGTTTGCCTGGATCCAGCTCCTGAGGCTCAGGATCCAGCTCCTGAGACTCAGGGCCTCCCCCCAGCATTCAGGAGCTTGCATTAGCACTCCGGCCTTCTCCCCCCCCCCCCCCCCACTGCCCTACTGCAGGGCTGGAGCACATAAAATCTACTAGGCTGGGGGCCCCCCAAGCTTTGGTGTGCGAGGTTAATGTGAAGAGTGTCTTTTCTCCTTTTCAGTCAGGGGCCACATCAGTGAGGGGTCCTTTTTTTGTTTTGTGTTGTTTTGCCGGGAGGAGGGGGGTTGTTTTCATTTGTGTGCGATCCCCAACTGATTTTTCTGTGGGTGAGTGGCCCCTGACTCAAAAAAGGTTCCCCACCCCTGCTGTAAATCCATGGATATCCGCTTTTTACTCACAGGTATCCACATCTGCAAATACAGATGCAGATAGTTGTGGCTCATTTTTGCAGATATGGATGCAGATACAAATTTTGTATCTAGAGCCCTGCAAATTTGTGGATATCCTCGCTATAGCCGCATGTATCTGCATCCCTGGATATGGATTTGGATAAAAGCAGGTAATTTTTGCAGATACAGATGCAGATGTGGATACCAAATTTTGTATCCATGCAGGGCTCTTGCCATCTGCCCTCCCCATGCTCCAGGCCTGGGGAAGGCTGAGGCTCCATGCCTCCTATAGGGTGTGGCTCACCTTGACTAGTGATGAGAAGGTGAGAGTACCTGAAGGGGAAATGATTTATTGTAATGCGAGAGTCATGGCAGATCTTAGGTATTCTCACCTTCTCATCACTAGTCACGGTGAGCCACATCCATCATGATTTAATTAGTACTGATGTTACATTTCCATCTCTGTATCCCTGCCTTTCTTTCACTTCAAGCATCTGAGGAAGTGATTTGTATTTCACAAAAACTTTACAAAGCCCTGGCTGGGTTGATTTAGTTGGGATTGGTCTTGCATTGGGCGGAGGGCTGGACTCGATGACCTCCTGAGGTCTCTTCCCGCCCTATGATTCTAAAGTTTATGCCCTAATAAATTGGTTCGTCTGTAAGGTGCCAAAATCCATAGCTATATCTATAAAACGTCCTCCCCTCCCTCTCCATTCTGCATCACTTTAGTTCATTTGATTTTCAATTATGATTCCTAAAGGAGGGCTACATTCTGCCTAGCCTTGGGTGGGAGCAAACAGTAGCAGAAGGAACAAGAAACTTGCTCCATTTTATGCACAGCCCTTGCAAAGACTGGATAGAATTGCAATACCTGTGCCCACAGGGACTGTTTCCTTGCTATTCCCATAGGGTGTGTCTAGACTACATGGCTCCGTCGACGGAGCCATGTAAAGTAGTTTACTCGACATAGTCCGGCACAGTGCGGCAGTTTAGACACACAGGCCAATCAGGGTCTGGGGGGGGGGGGAGGGAGCCTGAGAAGTCTCCTGGCCCCGCCCTTCCACCAAAGGTCCTGCCCCTTCTGGGGTGGCCTGGGGCCACTTCAGAAATTTATTAAGTGGCCCCTTTTTAAAAATTATTGCCCATCCCTGAGGTACATAGTAGTGTAAGGACTCCACCATGCAATTCTGTTACTGGGCCATGTCCGAATGGTTCAGCTGATCCCTTAGCCTTTACCCATTGATAAATATGGCTTAGTAATTACCGGTGTTGGAAATGTAGGAATTAACAGTTCAAGTATTGTGTATTAATTAAAACGAGGCTACGTTTTATTGAAAGTTCAGGACATTCTGTAGCACAATGGGGTCTCTGTATGTGACTGGAACCCTTCGATGCTACTGTAATACAAATCACACATATTAAAAGTAATATTGTGAGGAGAGTCAATAACCTGAAGCTCTACTATAATGAGACATTTCCTGCTCAAACTAAGGACTGTTTTTGGCTTTCAGACACTTCAGTTATATCATCTTTGTTAGTCAGACAATTGATACATTGTGTCCATTCTACTTGCTACCTAGTCATCTAGTAAATTATTACCTATCGTATTTTAAATGTGTGTTGTTGGTTTTTTGTAATATGTATTTACAGATTTGTTTAGCACCTATTACAGCAGCACCTAAACAAGCACCCAAAATTTTCAAACTCTACATCTAATACTCATGAATCATACAACTTAAAATACGTACATTTATAGTCACCAGAACCTCAGGACTCAGACTGTGATTGCAAGTTACTAGATAAAGTCTTCAGCTAGCACTAGACATACAAAATTAGTTTAAACTAGGTAGAATTAAAATACTGAGCATGGCAAAATAAGGAGAAAAGTTTGTAATCTCTGATAGCAACCCTCTTAATTGACACAGAATAGCTGAATACAGCGTGGTATAAGTTTGCAATAAGACTGAGGTTCACCTAAGGAGGGAAACTTTCATATTATCTCAATATTTTTCTATTTTTAAATACTTGGAATGTGCTCATATTTCAATGATGGTAGTTATATACATACCTAGAGTGAGAGAATTGTGTTTTCAGATATAAATTCAGGTTTTGCACATAAATCAAAGTGGTTCTCATACCTGTACCCTTCATGAAAATACTTTTATTAAAAACAATTCCATAACAATATTTATTGCAAAATACGGCAGCTTCTGCTTCAGTGATTATAAACTGCCAGTCACTTATGAAATACAGTACTATAACAGTCCCTTGTAGAATGAAACAATACATTCAAATTATGAAAACTTTGTTTATTCTACAAAGCTGTAACAAGTGGTTAAATGAGATTCACAAAGTCACTTCACTCATGACCTGTCCTCCTGCAGGAAAAGATACTAACTGCAGTCTTATGGGCAAAGAGCTAGTGATGGTTAATCTTGTCTGTTCTTCTTTGAGTGATGGTCCCTATTGTATTCTAATGTGGGTCAAGAATGCACACCACTGAATATTATAACTTTTGCTATGCCAGTTTAACTCTATTTATACTTTTTTTCTTCTCTCTAGATTTCTAATGACCAACAAGTTCTATACAGGCTCTGCTCGAAACTGGTTTACTTTAGATTCTGTTGAGATTGTGCACGACAACCAAAAGGCCGCTAAATTTAATGTCTCTATCATCTCTGCTCCTGCGGAGTATTCATTTCACTGTCAGCTGGTGGGGACCAGCAGTCTCTATGGTGCAAAGCTGATTCCAGCCAACAATGAAGCAAAGAGCTGGGATGTTTACCTTTCAGAGTTCCAAGTGAGTACATATTGCCATTTCAGAGGCAGTTCTGGGAATGGTTACTTGCTAGAGTAGGTGTTGAACAGCATGAATTCATAACACCTGCACTTGTAGTTCAACTTCAAGGAAAAATAAGAAGTATGGTATTTGCTCATTACAGGTTTTATTCAACTGGGGAAAGAGAGAGCAGGCAGCTTTTGAACACTAACATGAGAGCAACTGAAAAACGAACCTTATAAAAGCCATCCCCAGAAAGGGAGAAAAACCAATAAACACTAACACACTCAATCGGTGTGAAGGGACTCGGGGAAGATATATTGTAAAATGAGGCCCTACCCCACCCTAAGTTATCTGGGTGGGACAAAGAAGCAACCCATCTCTGCCTCCAGCATCACCCAGGGGAACAACCTAGGTGTTGTTTCCTACTTGTAGGAAGGGGTGGGACATCAGTAACTCAAGGAGACTCATCTAGAGAGGCTACATCAGCATGGCTTTTCCTGCTGAGTCCCTAGAAAACTCTGGGATGGGCTCTAAGGCTGCAACTAAGTTACTCTCCCTCTTAAGGGACATCACAGCTACTGGTGAGACCCCACGACTGAGCCTCAACACTGGGGATTATAGAATCATAGAACCGTAGAGCTGGAAGACACCTCAGAAGGTCATCAAGTCTAGCCCCCTGCCCTAGGCAGGACCAATCCCAACTAAATCAACCCAGCCAGGGCTTTGTCAAGCCGAGACTTGAAAATCTCTAGGGATGGAGACTCCACTACTTCCCTGGGTAACCCATTCCAGTGCTTCACCACTCTCCTAGTGAAATAGTTTTTCCTAATATCCAACCTGGACCTCTCCCACTGCAACTTGAGACCATTGTTCCTTGTTCTGCCATCCGTCACTACTGAGAACAACCTTTTTCCAGCCTCTTTGAAACCTCCCTTCAGGAAGTTGAAGGCTGCTATCAAATCCCCCCTCACTCTTCACTTCTGCAGACTAAACAGACCCAACTCCCTCAGCCTCTCCTCATAGGTCATATGCTCCAGCCCCCTAATCATTTTGGTTGCCCTCCACTGGACCCTCTCCAGTGCATCCACATCTTTTTTGTAGTGGGGAGCCCAGAACTGGACACAATACTCGAGATGTGGCCTCACAAGAGCCGAATAAAGGGGAATAATCACATCTCTGGATCTGCTGGCAATGCTCCTCCTAATGCAACCTAATATGCCATTAGCCTTCTTGGCTGCAAGGGCACACTGTTGACTCATATCCAGCTTCTCATCCACTGTAACCCCCAGGTCCTTTTCTGCAGAACTACTACATAGCTGGTTGGTCCCCAGCCTGTAACAATGCTTGGGATTCTTCCATCCCAAGTGCAGGACTCTGCACTCGTCCTTGTTGAACCTCATCAGATTTCCTGTGGCCCAATCCTCCAATTTGTCTAAGTCACTCTGGACGCTATCTCTGCCCTCAAGCATATCTACCTCTCCCCCTAGCTTAGTGTCGTCTACAGACTTGCTGAGGGTGCAACCCATACCCTCATCCAGGTCATTAATAAAGATATTGAACAAAACCGGTCCTAGAACCAAACCTTGGGGCACTCCACTAGAAACCGACCGCCATCCTGACGTCGAGCCGTTGATCACTACCCGCTGGGCCCGACCTGCTAGCCAGCTTTCTATCCATCTTACCGTCCATTTATCCAATCCACATTCCCTTAACTTGCTGGCAAGAATACTGTGGGAGACCGTATCAAAAGCCTTGCTAAAGTCAAGGTATACCACATCCACTGACTTTCCCATGTCTACAGAGCCAGTTACCTCATCATAGAAGCTAATCAGATTGGTCAGGCATGACTTGCCCTTTGTGAATCCATGCTGACTATTCTTGATCACTTTCCCCTCTTCCAAGTGCCTCAAAATGGATTCCTTAAGGATCCCTTCCATGATTTTTCCAGGGAGCAAGGTAAGACTGACTGGCCTATAGTTCCCTGGATCGTCCGTCTTCCCTTTTTTGAAGATGGGCTCTACATTTGCTTTTTTCCAGTCATCCAGGATGTCTCCCGATCTCCATGACTTTTCAAAGATAATGGCCAAAGGCTCCTCAGTGACATTTGCCAACTCCCTCAGTACCCTTGGATGCATTAAGTCTGGACCCATGGATTTGTGTACGTTTAGCTTTTCTAAATAGTTCCTAATGAAGTTTCTAAATTGCCTCGTCTTCTCGTCATGGTGCCTCCTCCCCAGCTGTTTCATTTATCCATGTCAGATCTGTTTGTGAGGTGCAGTGCTACCACCCAGGTACTAGAGAAACTCCCAATAAGTAAGGTTGTCAATGGCCTAATCACACAAATCCAAACATCCCAGCCCTCTCTCTGCTCAACCCCTTCTCCAAGGCCCTTCCCCCTCCCTCCATCACTCATTCTCTCTCACCCTCACTCGCACTGGGCTGCAGCAGGGGGTTGGCGAGCAGGAGGACATGTGGGCTCTCAGCTGGAACCAAGGGGTTTGGAGTGTGGGAAGGGGCTCTGGGCTGAGCCTGGGCATGGGATTAAGGTGTAGGCTCCGGGAGGGAGTTTGAGTGCTGGAAGTGGCTCAGGGCTAGGGCACAGGGTACTTTGTGAAATGAAAGCTCTTTGTTGTTTTTAAAGCTGCATTCAGGCTTCTCTCAGTGTCTGTCACACTGGTTAGTACAGGTTGAACCTCCCTGGTCTGGCACCATTGGGACCTGACCAGTCCCGAATGAGGGGATTTGCCAGACCAGGGGAGGTTCATTGCCACTGGCTCCCCCGCTTGCTGCTGGCTACACTTCCTGCCCCCTCAGGTCACCCTGCCACCAGTCCTGGCCAGGATGCCTGCCACTAGCCCTATCTTGGCTGGCTGCTAGGCAGCCCCATTCCCCCTGGCTGGGCTGTCACAGTCCTGGGTTCTGCTGTCAGTCTGCTGTGACCCCGGCTTCCTTGCCGGTCTGCTGGTTTGCCACAGCACCGGGTCCTCTGCTGAGGTGCCATAGCCCCAGCCCTGGTTCCACTGCTGGGCTGCTGCCAATCCCACCAGGCTCCCAGCCCAGCAGTGTTCCCAGCCGACAGCCCTTCTGCTGCCTGACTCCCAGCCACAGGGGCTCTCTGGCCCAGGAACACAGATTTTTGCCCAATCAGAAAGTCCCGGTTTATGGAAGTGTAACCTGGAGCCCTTTTTGCTGCTCAGGGCAAATGTCCAAAAACCCCAAAGCCAGGACTTTTAGGATTTACAAGGCTAAACTATTTCAAGCCTCAGCATTTATAAGTTACTCTCAAGGGTATCCATCCCTAGTCTTTGTGAAGGATTTGATAAAGGTCAAATGATTAGGAAACTCCGTTTAAAATACACAATACACTGCACACGATACAATTTCATTTTAAAAATAAAAATCAGTAAATAGAGAATAGGCAACCCTGTAACAATGATACTAACTGAAGCACTAGAATTAAAGCCTACAGAGGGTTGGAATCCTTATAAAAAGATTTATATAAAAACAACTAACTAAGGATTATATATATATGTATTTTTAACTTCTACACAGGTGGCAAATCTGCAGGGAGTAGCATCTTTATTTGCCAGCTGGGATCCAACAACACCCCCATCATAAAGATCAAATATCAGAAAAGCAATAAGAGAATCTGGAATAAACTACAGTGGTTTCCTAAGTAAACATAGCATTTCAAGAATGTATAATTAAAGCTCCCACCTAAAGGTTTGCTAGGCATAATCCTGGTTGAATAAGGAATACTACTATCACATAACATAAAATTCAGTCTTCCTGGCTGTTGCTCCAACGAACATAATTATCCTAATAAAAGCAGATCCCTCCATTAAGTATTTCCGATTGTCCTGTGAAAATGGCAACTAGCATGTGTTGTTTCACACAAACTCAATCAGTTAAGAACCAAAATGACATGAAGGATCATCTGTGGGTGTTTTTTTCAATGAACCTTTCAAATCGTGTTTCATGGCTCCCATTCCAGCTTTGGTGTGATGTCTAAACAGTGGCTTAATGGTGAAATGCCCTGGCAAATGCATCATTTACTAAAGCTGTGTACAAACTCAGCCTCTCAACCCAAATGTTTGTTTCCCATAATCCTGCTTGAGTCAGAAACATATACTTGGATATAGCGCAAAGCAGTCAGTACTATAACTACTGTGGTAAAAACACACAAAAAGGCCCAAGTACACTGGTACCTCCAAAAATGTCTTTACCTCCATTGGGGACAAAACACTCCTTGCCTGCTCTAATTTTGCAGATCATGCAGAACTGCAACTCCTTGCTTGCACTAATTTTGCAGAACATGCAGAACTGCAACTCCTTGCCTGCTCTAATTTTGCAGGTCATGCAGAACTGCACTAACCAGCATTTTGGCAAGTCATTGTAGTAGCTGAATGAGAAACAGCACATACACATTTCCAAATAGTCTGGGTTGCAAAGGCTTGCAATTCAAGCTGTCTCTTAAAGTTGTGAACTATTTTATTTATTTTCACTAAGAAATTCTTTTATACATTTGTGCAATTTCATTAACAATTAATAAAGAGGGTCATGGGAAAAATAAAGCAGAAATGGTTTCTCTAGGGGACACTCCACTCTGATAAACTGGGGACACAAAAGGCAAACGGACAAAAAGGACAAAGACTTCATTCTTACTAGCTGGAAATCCAACTCATGTCTTTATATGAAAACCTAGGTATTTCCAGTACAAACACCATGTTACTACCACAACATCACATCATAGCTCATGGTAGTTCAATGAATGGTAGGATGTGTTCTCCCCTGTAATGTCCTTTTTGCTATTTCTGTGGTAAGTTTGTACCTCAGAATTACAAACATAGAGAGCTAAGGAGCAAAATATATTTGGAATTCTGCTTTCTTGGTATATGTGCCTAGTGGGAAAAGGTGATTCAAACAATTATCTTTCACAAGTATTGCCAACTCTTGTGATTTTTATTACAAACCTCATGATATTTGGTGTTTTCCTTAAAGGCCTATCTCCCAGAGTCATGTGAGAACCTCAGCTCTTTCTTTTTTTTTTCTCCCTTTCTCATCAAGTAAGTTAATAGCTTTCAGAATTGAGGGCAAAAGCTTAAAACACACTTTAATACTCAAACACTGAAAAGATAAATAGAAATAATCCTAAATATATTATTTTTTAAATGTCATAATTGTTAAGCCAATTTCATGATTTTGGGAGCCTGACTTGTGATTTTTGAACATTTAGGTTGGCAGATCTGAAATAATTAAGTTACATTGGCTCATGCCTTCCTTGCAATTTTACCTTTACAATATTCCCAAGCCTCTGAAGTTTGGAAGCAGAGCTTCCTTTTTGTAAAACAAGTAACTATCATGCATCTAAAACTTCCTGGAAGGACAGAGAAATTGAAAAAATCTTGCTGAAGAGGAGTAGGTGTTCAGTCCTCTTCAATGGGAATTAAAGGCACACAGTATTTTGCAGGCCTGGATTTTGTAGTGAATATACAGATCTTAAAAGTAGGTTTTGTTGGGTAAATTCATTTGGGATCACCTATTTTTTTTTCTTGTTCTCAGATTCAAGGCTTCAATATTAAAAGTAACCTGTTTTCCTATGCAAGTGACTGTACATCTTTCTTCTCTCCGGGAATCTGGATGGGCTTGGTGACATCAATAGTTTTATTATGGATCTTGACCTATGGAATCCACATGATCATGCAGCTCACAACAAACAGTAGATTTGATGATCCCAAAGGCCAACCTCTGTCAGTTCCTCAAACAGAATAGCAGTGCATTGTTTTGCCATTGCTTAAATGTTACTTCCTTGTAAGGTTAAGATTTTGTTACTATTTTTAGTGAAAGTCAAGGACAAGTAATAGGCAATAAACAAACAATCACAGAAGCCCACAACCTGTCTGTGACTTCTACTAAAAATAAGGGGTGGGGACTGACTGCCGGGGGGTGGCGGGGAGGAACGAACAATCCAAGCCCCATGGAGGTGGGGGCTGAAGCTGAAGAAGTTGCGGAGGTTCATTAAAATCATGGAATGTGAGACCTCCATGACTAAAGTATATCCTTACTTAGTAATGATGTGTGATTTTTATGTTCTTTTCACTTTATAGAGAATGTACCCTGAGCAGTTAGGGTGATGGAAAGGGCTAGTAAAACTCCTGAAATCTGGACAAATGGAATTCTTCCTGAACAAGGGGACCTTACTCTTGACAACACCATTCTGCCAGCTGTTACCTGTTTGTTCACAGTTGCCTGAGTTAGTCTATGCTGTGCTTTAAAAAACACCAGCACAGAGTCTCACAGCTCAGATCAGCTGACTCTGGCTTGCAGGGTTTGAGTTACAGGGCTAAAAGTTGCAGTGTAGATTAGTGGACTTGGAGCAGGAGCCCATGCTCGAGGCCTTACTAGGTGGAGCCCAGGCTCCAACCCAAGCCCCAGCGTCCACATTGCAGTTTTACAGCCTCATAGCCCAAGATGCACAAGCTTGAATCAGCTAACCCGGGCCAGCCACGGGTCTTTTATCCCACTGTGAACGTATCTATAGGGACTTGAAGTGAAGCCAGTGGCAGTCATGACTCTAACCAACCATTAGAAAAATCAGTAAATACATCTAGCAGAGTCATTAAATTATGACATTAAAAAGAAATTAGTGGATTAGCACCATCGTTCTTTGTGGTGGTTTTGATGTCACTTGTATAATAGTAAATGCTGATTCCCCATTATATGTAAACTTTTGTAACCCTGGACTATGTCATATGATGGAAGCCAAGAAATAAAGAACAATTTCTTACTAGCGTTTCTGTGTTTCACACCTTTATTATATTGACTAAGAAGTAAGCTAAATCTCTGGCAAAAGAGTGGAAAACAAATTCAAGGAAATGAAAGAAGAAGTTGCAGTGCTTACAGATTTTCTTAGAAACAATGACATTGGAGAAAAATTGAAGAGAGTGAGATTCTCCACACTGCTTCATGGGGCAGGCTCATCATCTCAGAGACCTACAATAAATTCTCACAGCAAAAGGGGACTGACTGTAAATTGTCATTCAAAATTTAGGAGTATAATATGCTTTGTTTCATACAAGATTATCCCTTGAGGAATGGACATTTTCTTTGCAAGAAACAGGCTCCCCAGTGACACCTCTGAAAATTGAAAGTAACTTTTTTTAAAGCAAATTCATATGAATTTGGACTATTTAGAGACAAAATTATTGACGATATAACAGGCATGGTGAAGCAAGATTATTATGAAAATAGACAGTGTGTGCAAACAAGTTTCTTGTACTTTTTACCTAAAATCAACAAGAGGTTGGCATAGACTGCTCTGCCCAGGTCAGTTATTATGGGGCCCTATGCAGCAGTGTAGGGGTACGTCTACACAGCAGGGCTAAAGCCGAAATAAGCTACGCCACTTGAGCTACATCAATTGCATAGCTTAAGTTGAAATAGTTCCAAAAGCTGAAATAAGCTGTCTACACAACAGAAAGTCAGAGAAAGAGCACTCTTCCTCCAACTTCCCTTACTTCTTGTAAAATGAGGGTTACGGGAGTTGGAGTAAGAAGTCCTCCAGCTCGATATTATTTCAACATTATGTCAAAATAACAGCTTGCTGTGTAGACAAACACTTTGTTATTTCAGAATAATGTCAGTTATTCCGAAATAATGCTGCTGTGTAGACATAACCCAGGAGAATAAGAGTGTAAGCTCTTTCCCTACCTTCCTCTCACCTGCAAAGTGACATAGGCTTGCCCAGACTGGGATTCTTGGTTGGGGAACAGAGCAGACTCCCAGATGGGTGCCTGTGAGCAAAGTTGTCCATAGGACAAAGTGGAGCCACTGCCCCAGATCCCATGCTTTGGGGAGGTCCTGTGCTTCAGGAGCATGTGGGGGGTAGAGGAGGCCAACAGCAGGGGTCAATCAGGCCCACTCCTCCCCTGCATTTATTTCTTTTTTGCCCTTAGCCCCCCAGGCCCATGCTGCTCAGTCTGCAATTCTCTGTTCTTCTGGCTGCTGCAGTTGCCTGCTGTCTGCCGCAGGATCCTAGTGCTCCACCTTACTAATGCCACTCCATCCACCTGTGCAGGGCAGCCTGACATGGCCTGCCTCTGCTCTGCCCTTCCAGGCTTCTGCCTTAGAGGGGTAGGCCCTTCTCTACCGGCAGTGGAACTCTCCAATACAGCCCACCACCAGAACAGGTGAGTGCCAATCAGTCTCCATCAGCGTCCCTTGCCCATAGCCAAATAGTGGTGTTCCCCAGTGCCCTGCACCTCCACTTCCACTGCCTATTCTCCCATCTCTCAGCACTGGGTATAGGGAGATGCTTGCCACCAGGCTTCAGGCGGGAGTTAGGGGGCAGCCCTTATCAAGCCCCTGCCTCGGAGTCCGCCTTGCCTCTTTCAGGTCTCCAGCAGAAAGCTCCAGCCTTGGGGCTTCCCTCCCCACAGCACCAGGACCTCGGGACCCACAACTCCATCCCACCCTCCAGCATTGGCAAATTACAGAAAAACAGCAGAGGGTTTCCACTGATTCCCACCATTCCCACTCAGAATGGCTGGCTGAATCACAGGCAGACTTCGCTGAGATGGATGGTGTGAATTCACCCCAAGGTTAGTTAACATAGCTAAGGGTAAGTCAATCACAATCCCATTAGACAAAAGGAGCTTTGGAACAGATCCTTGTAAGGGAGAATGTAAGGGAGTGGAGTGAATTATGCATGAGAATGCTTCCTGGGCAAGGACCAGTATTAGGAGTCCAAGGAGGGGAGAAATCAGAGGGAGGGTGGTGTGGGGTGAGGGGAGAGGGGATTGTGGGTAGGGAGATAAGTGGGGATGGGTGGTAGGGGCAGGGAGAAAAGTTGGGGATTCTGGTGAGGAAGGCATAGCTCTGCCAGTGCACCCCCACCCCCTGCACTCCTCTTGCCTACACTCTGGTGCTCCTCCAGGCTCCAGTGCACTTCAACTCTGCACTCCCACACACCTACACCCCCAGGGAGCATATAATGGCTAGCACTAGCGGGCATAGAGACAAATGGCGAAAACATACAGCTTCCAGTGCTATGAGAATTCATCCCTAAGGGAACAAGTACGGCACTTCAAGCCCTTCAGTTTCTTAAATCACTAGATGGTGCCTTCCCAAACACAGCAATGGCACACAGGATCTTCCTGAAAATCCCAGGCACTGTGACTTCAGGGAAGTAAAGTTTTTCCAAATTAAAAATTATTAAAAACTACATACAGACAACCATGTCTTGAGAGAGGCGGGGTGGACTAGCCATTCTGTCCATCGAGAAGGAAATAGCATCAAACTTGGATTATCATGATCTGACAGCAGAATTTGCTGCAAGAAAGTCCTGGAAGGTGGATTTCAGAATGTAGACAGTGTGACACTGATCTTGGTCAGTGAGGTGTTTTTAATTATATGCACTGTGTTATAATTATAAAAAGAACTACAATATAACATTATCATTATATAGCTGGGTGTTCTCAATATTTAACCTGCCTTGGATGTTCACCGTAACCAGATTTCATCTGTATCAAAAATATTAAGGGGGGTCTCACACAGATTACTTGCCCCAGGCCCTACACCCTCCTAGGTCAGTTATTATGGGGTCCTATGCATTCACAGTTCCCTGGAACATCTCCGAGGCTGGCATAGGTAATAAGAAAATTGCAGCACTATAGTATATCTGATGGCAACATTAACCATAGAATCATAGAACACTAGAACTGGAAGGGACCTTGAGAGATCATCAAGTCCAGTTCCCTGCCCTCTCGGCAGGACCAAGCATGAAGAAACAACTTTTTTTTTGCCAACTGACTTTTAGGTCAGTAAAATCGGAGGCATGTTAGGTACATCCCAGGCTTACGCATTTCTGGTTGCGTAAAACAGCTTAGCGCTGATTCATGCTGTTTCCACTTACTTGTCAAAACATGTCCATTTTGGCATGCCTCCAAGAAATGAAAAAGGTTAGACATGTCTGGATGACAAGAACACACGATCCAAAGCTCATTGAAGTCAATGGAAGTTCTTCTGCAGATATTAATAAGTACTAGATCAAATCATTAGAAAGTTTGAAAGATGAAGGTGGAATATAAACAGGTAACCTTTTAAAAAATAATAGAAATGAGTTTGTCTTTAAAATTTGTAAATAGTTGAAGTTGAAGTAAAAAAGTTAGAAAGCAGAAGAATATTTTAATTATAAAAAGATAATTACACTAATAATCCATTTTTTAAAATTACAGTATCAAGAGAAGTCAAAGAATAAAAATATTAAAGGAGAAGGCAGTGTGTCCTATTGGCTAAAGCGCATGCTAAAACTCAGGAGAACTACATTCTTTTCTTAGCTCTGCCACTGGCTTTCGCTAATCATTATTTCTGTTTTGTAGATGGGAAAGCCAAGCCAGAGAAGTGAAATGTCTTAACGCTTCTCTGGCTTGACCTTCCCATCTGTAAAACAGAAATAATGATACTGGCCTATTTTGAGAGCCACGGATGACAAATGCCATATTTAGGATTAAAAATAAAACAGAGGGCTCTGATTCTAACACTAAGCTAGGAGGAGAGGTAGATACGCTGGAGTGCAGGCATAGAGTCCAGACTGACTTAGACAAATTGGAGGATTGTGCCACAAGAAATCTGATGAGGTTCAACAAGGACAAGTGTAGAGTCCTGCACTTGGGACAGAAGAATCCCAAGCATTGTTACAGGCTGGGGACCAACTGGCTAAGTAGCAGTTCATAGAAAAGGACCTGGGGGTTACAGTGGATGAGAAGCTGGACATGAGTCAACAGTGTGCCCTTGTAGCCAACAAAGCTAATCGTATACTAGGTTGCATTAAGAGGAGCATTGCCAGTCGATCCAGAGATGTGATTATTCCTCTTTACTCGGCTCTGGTGAGGCCACATCTGTAGTATTGTGTCCAGTTCTGGGCCCCCAATTACAGGAAGGATGTGGATGCATTGGAGAGGGTCCAGCGGAGGGCAACAAAAATGATTAGGGGGCTGGAGCATATGACCTATGAGGAGAGGCTGAGGGAGTTGGGTCTATTTAGTCTGCAGAAGAGTGAAGGGGGATTTGATAGCAGCCTTCAACTTCCTGAAGGGAGGTTTCAAAGAGGCTGGAGAAAGACTGTTCACAGTAGTGATGGATGGCAGAACAAGGAACAATGGTCTCAAGTTGCGGTGGGAGAGGTCCAGGGTGGATATTAGGAAAAACTATTTCACTAGGAGAGTGGTGAAGCACTAGAATGGGTTACCTAGGGAAGTAATGGAGTCTCCATCCCTAGAGGTGTTTAAGTCTCGGCTTGACAAAGCCCTGGCTGGGTTGATTTAATTGGGATTGGTCCTGCCTTGGGCAGGGGGCTGGACTTGATGGCTTTCTAAGGTCTCTTCCAGCTCTATGATTCTATGGTTCTAGAAATAGAGTTAAAATTTTTGAAAAATAGCTGTTAAGAGTAGGGAAGATCCACAGGTTTGATCCTCTGCTGGATTCTATGTATGTTTCCTTGATCTTCTGCCTGACAAGAGTCTTGACATGTTTAAGTCACTTGCGAAGGCCACCCTTCCTTTTATGCTCAGGAAAGGCCTAACATCAGTTAAACCAGGAAGAAATGCAACACCATGTTCCAATTACCAGCCAATTTCATATTAATAATTATGTGAAATTACTGTCAGGTGTTCTGGCAAATAATTTTTTCAGGTATCTAAAAGGGTGTCATAAGGAGGAGGGAGAAAACTTGTTCATCTTGGCCTCTGAGGATAGAACAAGAAGCAATGGGCTTAAACTGCAGCAAGGGAGCTTTAGTTTGGACATTAGAAAAAAGTTCCTAACTGTCAGGGTAGTCAAACACTGGAATAAATTGCCCAGGGAGGTTGTGGAATCTCCATCTCTGGAGATATTTAAGAGTAGGTTAGATAAATGTCTATCAGGGATGGTCTAGACAGTATTTGGTCCTGCCATGAGGCAGGGGACTGGACTCGATGACCTCTCGAGGTCCCTTCCAGTCCTAGTATTCTGTGATTCTATGAAACTGGAGAAGGCTTTGGGCTCTATCCTGCATTCAGATCAAGCAGGGTTTGCCAGAGACCACTGTGACTTTGATAGCCTTTGACAACTTATTGGTAGTGTAGCAGTGAAATAGCATTATCCCAAACCAACAGGCCATTTTGACCTTGGTTAGAAAAGGCCTTTGATAGGATGAACTGGAAGTATATGTTTTAGACTGTCCCAAAAAAATGGATTTGGATCCAACTTCAATCCCTTATCCAAATGTTATATTCACATCCAGCCGCCCACAGCCAACAATGTAACCTTTGAAACTTTCAGTATCTTCAGAGGTACAAAGCAAGAGTGCCTGCTGTCTCCATTACATTTAGATTTGGCTCTTAAGCCCCTGGCAGTAGCTGTACTGGTTCCTCCAGATATCAGAGGCATATCTGTTGGTTCCGTACACTATAAAGTGGTGACCAGATGCCCTTTTCTATATGTCCAAACTAGAAACCACTATTCCAAGACTTTTATCACTGTTTCAAAAATTCAGCACAGCATCTGGTTACAGAATACATTGGGGAAAAAATCAGAACGATTGGAAATTGCACAGTTGTCATGAAGTAGGGCTTTTTGGGGGGTAATTTCCATAATCAAACGGAAGTTATTAAGTACCTAGGTAGAAAAGTACCAAGAAACATTAACAAACTAGTGAAGATAAGCTTAGATCCTATACTCTCACAAATAACCAAATAAGTGGCATCCTCTCACATTGAACCTCTGGGGAAGGGTTAATACAATAAAAATGAATATTTTACTTAGGTTCCTCTATAGTCTAAGCAATCTATCTCTTCATATCTCTCCATCTCATTTTTAGACAAGAATAGAGAAGAGGTATTCTGACCTGCCTGAATTAGCAGCAGAAGAAGGAATAACATATCATCAAAGGGAGTAATTATGTCAATTCAAAGCAATTTGGACCCCATTTCTTGATATATTTATCTAAAGAATGCAGAGATAGCTCAAATAATGCCAGACTTCCATGTCACCTGACCTTTCTGCCTTTTCCCTCCTTTCTTCTTCCACCCTGCCTCCTCTTCTCTTGTTCATTTTTAGCCCCACACTACTATGTTACCTCTGTTTAATAGTATCTGATTTTGCATTTTCTAGTCTTGCAGATGTAAAGTTGTGTAACTGTATAATCTAATAGGTACAATGTGTGATACTGGGCAACTGTGAGGAGATGTCCACCCCACACAAGAACTGCAGAGGTAAATTAGGCCAGTTAGCTTATAGGAGCCACTTGGAAGAAAGATAGGGTGTGCTAATGCCTAACTGGATGAAGTCCGGGGCGGGGGGGGGGGGGGAGGGGGTAAGGAGTCACAGCAAATTGCGGTGGACTGGGTTTATGAAGTCAGAAAGCTGGCAACAGAAAGAGGGCTGTGGGGAAGTAGTCAGCACTAACTGGGAGGTGTATTTGAGACTACAGGATTAAAAGGTCTGTAGTTATTCCCTGGCAGGACGGAGTTTGAGTTGGTATACCTGGGAGGGAACCAGAAGCTATAAGGAGACTAGGGAAGGAGCAACACAATCTGAGGAAGTTGCCAGGAAGAAGGTCCTTGGACTGGAACCCAGAGTAATAGGTAGACCTGGTTCCCCTACAGGCCACATTGTCAGTGCTGTGCTGGAGAAAACTACCTGAGGGTACATCTACAGAGCAGTGTTATTTCAGAATGACTGCCGTTATTTTGAAATAACAAAAGGCATGTCTACACTGCAAGCCATTATTTTGAAATAATGTCAAGATGGAGGACTTCTTACTCTGACTCCCGTAACCCTCATTTCATGAGGAGTAAGGGCAGTCGAAGAAAGAGTGTTCTTCCTTTGACTTCCTGCTGGGTAGACAGCGCCAAAAGCAGAATTAAACTATTTCAACTTCAGCTATGCAATTGACGTAGCTGAAGTTGCATATTTTAATTTGATTTTTGCCCTGCTGTGTACACATACCCTGAGACTATCTGTGCAGAAGGACTTTGGTACCCTGTGGAAAAGCAAAGCACACAGCTCTGGTCCATACTAGGAAGTTATTTCAAAATAACTCCCCTTATTTCAAAACAACAAGCAGCACATCCACACTACCACACACCGGGAGTTGGTGCACTCCTAGCAGTGTCCCTGTCACAGTAGCATAGACATGCTGTAATTCACTTCCTTTTTTTGGCACTTTTTATTGTTTTTTCCTTATGAAAGTCAATACAAAAATAGAAATAAAATAGCAACTGAGTAGGATTACTCGCACGCTGAAAGTTAAGCACATGGTAGAGGAAGACCTGTCAGCTCATCGGCTTCCCATCTTTTCTGGCAAGAGGACTCTCATTACAGCTGTAAGTTCCCCTTTTCCCTCTGGGTGGAGTGTGAGATAAATAATACTGAAATGAACAAGCTAGCTTATTGGTGGGCATCACTAACCTATGACAGGACAGCCAAGACACGGTCAACGCCCATCCTGTTTCTGACTGGAGGCCAGTAGTCACCACAGCGAGAAGATACCGGGCAGCAGCCCACATGCAGATGGTCGGTGTTACTGTAGGTCAATATTTCCCAAATGGTGTTCTGCAGAACCCCGGGGTTCCGCAAAGTGAAAATAAGGGTTCAGCGGAAGTTTCTTGGATTACATTTTGGGGCAGCTTATGTCAAAAATATTCAGCTTTATCAAGATGCGCAATTAGTCAGTTGTTACCCTTTGCCAGCACATACTTGTGAAAAACTGGGTTCTCGAATTATGTAGCAATAAAAACGAAACACAGAAATCGACTGAATGCCATGCCAGATATGTTAATCCAACTTTCCAGTATTAAACCAAATATAAAAAGAATTTGCCAAGAAAAGAAAAACCACTCCTTGCATTGCAAACTGCCAATATTATGCATATTACTCTGAGCTTTATTTTTGTACAAATGTGATTTGTTTTTAAATATGTGCAATTAAATTAAATGTTGATCTCATGACCTTGTTTAGCATTTGTTTATTATTATCCTTACTTATTTGGGGTCTACTTTTTCAGCTCCACATATAACACTGTTATTAGGAGTTCTGCAAAATTCTTTCTAGTTTAAAAGGGTTCTGTGGCCAAATAAAATTGGGAAACACTGCTGTAGATATTACGTAGAGTGTAGTTCTTTGAGGGCAGGGGCTTTCTTTGTTCTGTATTCACACAGTGCCTAGCACAGTGGGTTTCTGGTCCAAAACTGGAGCTCGTGGATGCTTGAGTAATACAAATCATAGTATGTGTCTAGGGATTAAACATGAGACTTCTTTATATTCCCGCCCCTGGACTGGACTGCCTTTAGGCAGGGACCAGCCTAGCCATTTTGCCAGATGGGATAGAAAATATTTTCAGGGCTCTCCTGCATCTGCTGAGCCAAAAAAACCCCACAAAAACCTTTTTTTTTTTTTTCTGGCATTCCTAGAAATAGAGTTCTGTTACTTCCGTGGATGTTCATAGGCTGAAGTCTGTGGAGCCTAATGCTTAAAAGTGTACAGTGCTGGCCTCCTAACACAGAGAATACTCTGTTAAGTCCTGACATGTCACAGTCCTCACAGCCATTCCTTGCAGCAGGGAAGATTACAGTACAAACTAAGGATGTTAAAATGAGGTTAATTGACTAGTCGACTAGTTGATGGAATTTCCATCAACTAGACGACTAGTCGATAGGGACTTCTACATTCCTCCTCTGAAATGTGCAAAAGCCCCTGCTGGGTCTCCTGTACATTTCAAAGGAGGAATGCGGAACTCTACATACAGCCAAGGGCCAGTGGGAAGTCCTGCTGACTCCGGGCTGCACATGGGTGCCTGCTTTGAAATGCAGAAGAGTCCCCAGCGGGGTGTCTTGTGCATTTCAAAGCCACGGAGCCCGGGGTCAGTGGGGGACTCAGAGTCTCCTGCTGACCCCAGGGTCCATGCTACACTGCATGCTGCTAGGAGACCGGGGTCAGCTGAGGTTTCCCCAGCTGACCCGGGCTCCACGCAGCACTTCCCTGGAACCCACCCCGGGTTCTGGGGAAGTGCCGCACAAAGCCCAGGATCATCTGGGGAGTCCCCAGCTGACCCCGGGCTCCACTGCTCCTTGTAAACGCTGCCTCCACGCATTTCGAAGGGGCAGTAGAGCCCCGGGTCAGCTGGGGACTCCCCAGCTGATCCTGGATTCTGGGGAAATGCCCTGGGGAGCCTGGGATTAGCTGGGAGTTCCCAGCTGATCCCGGGCACCATGGCCAGCTGCTCCTTTAAAATGCCACCTCTGGCATTTCAAAGGAGCAGCTGCCATGGAGCCCGGTGTCAGCTGGGGACTCCCCACCTGACCCCGGGTTCTGGGGAAATGCTGTGCAGAGCCCAGAATCAGCTGGGGAGTCCCCGTCTGACCCCAGGCTCCACTGCTGCTACTGTGGAGGCAATGTTTTAAAAGGGGAACCACCACACAGCTGATCTTTGAAGAACCCATTCCCCCCCCCCCCTTGCTACTTCTATATTATAGATGCAGCAAGGAGGGGGGGAAATCGACTAGTCGACATTACTATCCAATAAGCAAATGCTTATCGGATAGTCAACTAGTCGACTAATCTTTAACATCCCTAGTACAAACTAGATTTCATACACCTGCTTTCTTGGAATAGATGAAAAACAAAACACATTTTTGCATTTTGGAGGGGTTTGGTTTTTGGGGGTTTTTTTGGTCAATGAACTTGGAAATGTTTCAATCAGCTAAACAGCAGGAGATTTTTCAAAATCTTCCAAGAAAGGAATGTGGGCCCCTTTATTATTATGCTGATAACAATTCTCCATTCAGAACAATTCATTCCACACTAGAACCTGCTATTAACCTGGGCAGAGATAAAAGGGTTAATTCTCCAGAACTGATTTCTTAAGATGAGAAGCTTGAAAGAAATAACCGGAAAAGAGTAGCAAGACTTTGCCAAGAGGTGGTTCCATACTCTTCTGGTATGTAATTATAGTCTCTCTCACTTTACCTGTGTGGGGGAGCCCATTGTTTTCTTCTTATCCCTCCCCTGTGTGTAGGAGGAGGTTTTACATCAGGCAGAGTCCAAGAATGAAGCACCGGCTCTTGATTTCCTGTAGATAAAGTAGCTTGCAGCTTAGAACCCCTACATACTGGGATTTTACAACTTCACTGAGACTTTCAGCCTGCCTCCTGTTTGAATGTAAGTTCCTAACTTTTGATTGGATGGATGTCTCTATGGATCCAGGTTTTGGTATGTTTTTGCATTCTGATTATTAAAAGTACTATAGCTGGAGCTTTAAGAATTCACAAACATTTTTTTATTTGTCAAAAATTATTTACCTGAATCTTTAACTTTTTTCCCTTTTGCAAAGCAGTGCATAGCAATATGGTAGAACAGTGGAAACAAGCTAACCAATTTCCAGCCTGTTTTAATACTTTTTTTAACTAATCAACAAAAGAACATAAGAATGGCCGTACTGGGTCAGACCAAAGGTCCATCTAGCCCAGTATCCTGTCTGCCGACAGTGGCCAGCACCAGGTGCCCCAGAGAGGGTGGACCAAAGACAATTATCAAGCGATTTGTCTCCTGCCATCCCTCTCCAGCCTCTGAAAAACAGAGGCCAAGGACACCATTTTATCCCCTGGCTAATAGCCTTTTATGGACCTAACCTCCATGAAATTATCTAGCTTCTCTTTAAACTCTATTATAGTCCTAGCCTTCACAGCCTCCTCTGGCAAGGAGTTCCACAGGCTGACTACACGCTGTGTGAAGAAGAACTTTCTTTTATTCGTTTTAAACCTGCTACCCATTAATTTCATTTGGTGTCCTCTAGTTCTTCTATTTAGCGAACTAATGAATAACTTTTCTTTATCGGCCCTCTCCACACCACTCATGATTTTATATACCTCTATCATATCCCCCCTCAGTCTCCTCTTTTCGAAGCTGAAAAGTCCCAGTCGCTTTAACCTCTCCTCATATGGGACCCGTTCCAAACCCCTAATCATTTTAGTTGCCCTTTTCTGAACCCTTTCCAAGACCAAAATATCTTTTTTGAGGTGAGGAGACCACATCTGTACACAGTATTCAAGATGTGGGCGTACCATAGTTTTATACAGGGGCAGTAAGATATTCTGGGTCTTATTTTCTATCCCTTTCTTAATAATTCCTAGCATCCTATTTGCCTTTTTGACCGCCGCTGCACACTGCGTGGAAGTTTTCAGAGAACTGTCCACAATAACTCCAAGAGCTCTTTCCTGATTTGTCATAGCCAAATTAGCCCCCATCATACTGTACCTATAGTTGGGGTTATTTTTCCCGATGGGCATTACTTTACACTTATCCACATTACATTTCATTTGCCATTTTGTTGCCCAATCACTCAGTTTGGTGAGATCTTCTTGGAGTCCCTCACAGTCTGCTTCTGTCTTGACTATTCTAAACAGTTTGGTATCATCCGCAAACTTTACCACCTCACTGCTTACCCCTTTCTCCAGATCATTTATGAATAAGTTGAACAGGATTGGTCCTAGGACTGACCCTTGGGGGACACCACTAGTTACCCCTCTCCATTCTGAAAATTTACCATTTATTCCTACCCTTTGTTTCCTGTCTTTTAACCAGTTCTCAATCCAAGAAAGGAGCTTCCCTCTTATCCCATGGCCATGTAATTTACACAAGAGCCTTTGGTGAGGGACCTTGTCAAAGGCTTTCTGAAAATCTAAGTATACTGGATCTCCCTTGTCCGCATGTTTGTTAAACCCTTCAAAGAACTCTAATAGATTAGTGAGACAGGATTTCCCTTTACAGAAACCATGTTGACTTTTGTCCAACAAATTATGTTCTTCTACATGCTTCACAATTTTATCCTTTACTATTGTTTCGACTAATTTGCCCGGTACTGAAGTTAGACTTACCGGTCTGTAATTGCCAGGATCGCCTCTGGAGCCCTTTTTAAATATTGGTGTCACGTTGGCTACCTTCCAGTCATTAGGTATGGAAGCCGATTTAAGGGATAGGTTACAAACCACAGATAATAGTTCAGCAATTTCCCATTTGAGTTCTTTTAGAACCCTTGGATGAATGCCATCTGGTCCCGGAGATTTGTTAACATTAAGTTTTTCTATTTGTTCCAAAACCTCCTCTAATGACACTTCAATCCGGGACAGTTCCTCAGATTCATCACCCACAAAGGACGGTGCAGATTTGGAAATCTCCCCAACGTCCTCAGCCGTGAAGACTGAAGCAAAGAAATCATTTAGTTTCTCCGCAATGGCTTTATCATCCTTGATTACGCCTTTTATAGTTCGATCGTCTAGGGGACCCACAGGTTTTTTAGCAGGCTTCCTGCTTCTAATGTACTTAAAAAACATTATGTTCTTATGTTCTTATGTAACTATGGTCCTCTTCCACCCCCGAATAGCTTCTGCTATGTGCTACAAGAAATGGAAGCAGCATAGATCCATGGCTTTTGGGGTTTCAACCCTCTTTTACTCCTAAAACAATGTAAATGGCTTGGGATATAACCAGGATGAGATTAAGGCAGCCTATATCTCTAAAGGCATGGACATCTCCCATCCCCATTCTTCACTTTCTGCTTATAATGATAGTGGCAGAATATCCCATCCCCTCAGAGTGAGTTAGTAGCATTATGTAATCCCCTTTCCTTTGAGGACGGGGAGCAAGAGCTCTCCCCTTCATAGGTGGTATCTGGAGGGTCCCTCTCCCTTTCTAGAAAGGCAAGTGTGGTAACAAAGGAGCAATGTGCCTTCGGTGTCACTTCAGTGAGAGAGAAATTCACACATCTTGAAGCTATTGTTTCAAGATGTCTGCAGATATCTCTACATTGATTACTGTGCAGGTGTGAGTGAAAGCACCACTGTATTCACTCTCAATACAATACTATAGTAATCTTTGTGCAGAATATGCTTTCTATCCTCTAAAACTAACATCAACCACACTGATCATCGATATTCTTGTGAAAGGCATAGTAAGTTATGAACATAAGCTTAAATTATGACGTCTGGGGAATGAGTAAACCAGTTTTGCAAAAACAAAGGACAAGCTGAAGCCTCTTGCCAGGTGTCAGCAAAAATTACAGGCAATCATGTGTCAAGTGGCCATTCCTGGGCAAGGCTGAGGAGCAGGAAAAGAGTGATTTGCATTTTAGCAAACAACAGCACAGAACCTGTTTTACCAGGAGATGTCCATCTCCCTCCTCAAAGCTGGAATAAACTTAATTTAGTGGCCATTCATATGGAAAATGCATTTTTAAGGGTTACTTAAATTATAAAAAAAAAAGGAGAAGTCCTGTGGCACCTTGGATACTAACAAAAATGCATACAGGTTGAACATCTCTCAACCACGACTCCTTGGTCCGGCAACATCCAAGGTCCAGCAGGACCCCAGATGTTGCTGGACCAGAGACACAGTGGAGAGCCAGAGAGGCAGGAGCCCTGCGGGAGCTGGGAACCCAGCAGCACTGGCTGCAGGGAGGCCAGTGGCTGAAAACCCTGCCGCAGGAGTCTGTCTGAGGCTGTGGCAGGGTGGCCTGAATGCCAGTGGGCTTCAACAGGGCAGTGGTCTGCTGCGGTGGGGTCAGGAGCCTTGGTGGCAGGACCACGGGGCTGCCACAGCAGGGCTGGCAGTGCCAGGAGCCCCAGCAGTGGGGCTGGTGCTGCCCTGGTAGAGCTGACAGAATCAGGAACCCCGGTGGCTGAGCAGCAGTCTGCCCCGGGGAGAGAGGGGGAGCAGGAGTCCGGGCAGCAGCTGGCAGGGCTGGTGCTGCCACGGTATGGCTGGCAGGGCTGGGAGCACCAGTGGAGGGGCGGGGAGGGGCAGTGGTTGGGGGTGGGAGGGCAGAAATGACCTCCCCTGGTCGAGCAAAATCCCTCCTTCAGGACCACTCAGGTCTCAAGGGTGCCAGACCAGGGAGGTGCAACCTGTTGTATCATGAGCTTTCGTGGGTAAAACTCACTTCCACATCTGATGAGGTGGGTTTTAACCACGAAAGCTCATGATATTATCAATTTTTGTTAGTCTCTAAGGTGCCACAGGACTTCTCGATGTTAAAGTTACAGACTAACACAGCTACCACAGCTGAGGTGCTTGTACACTAATACGAGAAGCCTGGGCAACAAACAGGAAGAACTGGAGGCCCTGGCCCAGTCCAAGAAATATGATTTAATTGGGATAACAGAGACTTGGTGGGATGACTCGCATGACTGGAGCGCTGTCATGGAAGGGTATAGACTGTTCAGGAAGAACAGGCAGGGGAGATAAGGAGGAGGAGTTGCACTATACGTAAGAGAGCACTACGATTGCTCTGAACTCCAGTATATAGAGGGAGAAAAACCTGTTGAGAGTCTATGGGTTAAGTTTAGAGGTGCAAACAACAGCAGTGATGTTGTGGTTGGTGTCTACTATAGGCCACCGAACCAGGTGGATGAGGTAGATGAGGCTTTCTTCAGACAACTGACAGAAGCTTCCAGATCGCAGGCCCTGGTTCTCGTAGGGGACTTTAATCACCCTGACATCTGTTGGGAAACCAATACGGCAGCACACAGGCAATCCAGGGAGTTTTTGGAGAATGTTGGGGATAACTTCTTGGTACAAGTGCTGAAGGATCCGACCAGGGGCCGTGCGCAGCTCGACCTTCTGCTCACAAACAGGGAGGAACTAATAGGGGAAGTAGAGGTGGGTGACAACCTGGGAAGCAGTGATCATGAGATGGTAGATTTCAGGATCCTGACCAAAGGAAGAAAAGAGAGTCGTAAAATAAACACCTTGGACTTCAAAAAAGCAGATTTTGACTCCCTCAGAGATCTGATGGGCAGAATCCCCTGGGATGCTAACATGAAGGGGAAAGGAGTCCAGGACAGCTGGCAGTATTTTAAAGAAGCCTTATTGAAGGCACAGAAAGAAACTATCCCGACGCATAGCAAGAGAGGCAAAAATGGTAGGAGACCGGATTGGCTTACGGGGGAAATCCTTGGTGAACTTAAGCACGAAGCACTTACAAAAAGTGGAAACTTGGACAAATGACCAGGGAGGGGTTTAAGTGTATAGCTCGAGAATGCCAGGGGGTTATCAGGAAGGTGAAAGCGCAAATGGAATTGTGACTGGCTAAGGATGTGAAGGATAACAAGAAAGGTTTCTACAGGCATGTTAACAAGAAGAAGGTGATCAGAGAGGGTGTGCGGCCCCTACTGGATGAAGGAGGTAACCTAGTGACAGATGATGTGGGGAAAGCTGAAGTACTCGATGCTTTCTTTGCCTCTGTATTCACGGACAAGGTCAGCGCGGAAGTCCAGGAGCCAAGTGACGCAAGATGGGATGAAGATGGACAGCCCGTGGTGGGTAAACAACAGGTTAGGAACTATTTACAAAAGCTAAATGTACACAAATCCATGGGTCTGGACTTAATGCATCCAAGGGTACTGAGGGTATGTCTACACTACAGCACTAATTCGAACTAACTTTGTTCAAATTAGTTAATTCGAACTAAGCTAATTCGAATTAGCGCATCTAGACTTAAAAACTAGTTCGAATTAGCGTTTTGCTAATTCGAACTAGCATGTCCACATTGAGTGGACCCTGAACCGAAGTTAAGGCTGGCTGGAACCAGTGCTGTCAGGGCATCAGCTTAGGACTTAGAGCATGGAGCTGCTGCCTCAGGCTAGCCGAGGGCTGTGCTTAAAGGGACCCAACCCCCACCCCGGACAGACAGTTCTCAGGGTTCCCCGCTTGCTTGTCTACCTCGATGAGGGACAGCAAAGCAGTCGTGTCTTGGAGTGCCCTGAGTGCCCACCCTCGGCACATCACAGCACTCGGCCATCAGCCCGGCTGCACTTGCCGCAGGCTGCCATCCGGGGGGGGTCATTCGGGGGGCTGTCAGCATCCAGGAGGCCCTGCAGGAGAGCTTCCACCCTGAGGAGCCCACAGAGCCACCCCAGTCCTCTCCATCGGGGGCTCGAGCCCCATTCCTCCCTCACCTCCTTCCACTTACCCTTCCCTAGCCCCCCTTCCTGATGTAAAAAATAAAGGCCACGTGTGTTCAAAAATGGAAACTCTCTTTATTTAACAAAACTGAGGGGGGGGGGGGATTAACCTCTGGGGAGACTGGGAAAAGGAGGTGGGAGAGGGGAAGAGAGAGGGTGGGAGAGGGGAGGTGGAAACCTGGGAGGAGGGAGCTGGAAGGGGGAAGCCAGGGGAAGAAGGAGGAGGGGAAGTCTAAAACTATGGTACGCCATATCTTCAGTATTGTGTAGAGATGGGGTCTCCTCACCTCAAAAAAGATATTTTGGCCTTGGAAAGGGTTCAGAAAAGGGCAACTAAAATGATTAGGGGTTTGGAACTGGTCCCATATGAAGAGAGGCTAAAGAGACTGGGACTTTTCAGCTTAGAAAAAAGGAGACTGAGGGGGGATATGATAGAGGTCTATAAAATCATGAGTGGTGTGGAGAGGGTGCATAAAGAAAAGTTCTTCATTAGTTCCCATAATAGAAGGACAAAAGGACACCAAATGAAATGAATGGGTAGCAGGCTTCAAACTAATAAAAGAAAGTTCTTCTTCACAAAGCAAATAGTCAACCTGTGGAACTCCTTGCCACAGGAGGCTGTGAAGATGAGAACTAGAACAGAGTTTAAAGAGAAGTTAGATAAAGTCATGGAGGTTGGGTCCATGGAGTGCTATTAGCCAGGGGGTAGGAATGGTGTCCCTGGCCTCTGTTTGTGGAAGGCTGGAGATGGATGGCACGAGACAAATGGCTTGGCCATTGTCTTTGGTCCATCCCCTCCGGGGTACCTGGTGTTGGCCGCTGTTGGCAGACAGGCTACTGGGCGAGATGGACCTTTGGTCTGACCCAGTACGGCCGTTCTTATGTTCTAAGCTCAGGGCTCAGGGTCGAGGGTCTCACTGGACCAACTTGATTTTCATGCAAACCTGCTCCTGGGTTCGCATGTGGCCTTTGGTGGACAGGCTGCCAGTTATCCTGCTCTAGAAGGCCACTTTCCTGTGCCTAGTGCGGAGATTGTGGACGTTGGAGGCCTCCCCCCAAACCTGGATGAGGTCCACGATCTCCGCACTAGACCAGGTGGGCGTCCGCCTCTTGCGGCCCCGGGCAGGCTCCTGGGAGCCGCCAGCCTGGTCCTGGGAAGAGGGGGAGGGCTGGGTGGCAGCAGGTGGCTGGCTCGTGCTGTGCCAGGTGCAGGGTCTGCTGGCTGGGTGCTGGCAGGCTTGCACCTGGCACGGGAACCGTAGCCAGACCGTGGCCCTTTAAGGGCTCCGGGGCCGGAGGGGGGCAGACAAGTTTCCCTAGCTTGGCCCAGAGTGGCCACCAGGGCAACCTGGGAAGGGCTAGCCTCCCACTAGTTCAAATTAAGTGGCTACACAGCCCTTAATTCGAACTACTTAATTCGAACTAGGCATTAGTCCTCGTAGAATGAGGTTTACCTAGTTCTAATTAAGCGCTCCGCTAGTTCGAATTAAGTTCCAACTAGCGGTTTGCGTGTGTAGCGCCTATGAAAGTTAATTCGAACTAACGGCTGTTAGTTTGAATTAACTTTGTCGTGTAGACATACCCTGAGGGAGTTGGCAAATGTCATTGAGGAGCCTTTGGCCATTATCTCTGAAAAGTCGTGGAGATCGGGAGAGATCCTGGATGATTGGAAAAAGGCAAATGTAGTGCCCATCTTCAAAAAAAGGCAAGAAGGACGATCCAGGGAACTATAGGCCGGTCAGTCTTACCTCAGTTCCTGGAAAAATCATGGAAGGGATCCTTAAGGGATCCATTTTGAGGCACTTGGAAGAGAGGAAAGTGATTAGGAATAGTCAGCATTGATTCACAAAGGGCAAGTCGTGCCTGACCAATTTGATTACCTTCTATGATGAGGTAACTGGCTCTGTGGATGTAGGAAAGTCAGTGGATGTGATCTACCTTGACTTTAGCAAGGCTTTTGATACGGTCTCCCACAATATTCTTGCCAGCAAGTTAAGGGAATATGGATTGGATAAATGGACAGTAAGATGGATAGAAAGATGGCTAGAAGGCCGGGCCCAGAGGGTAGTGATCAACGGCTCGATGTCAGGACGGCGGTCGGTTTCTAGCGGAGTGCCCCAAGGTTCGGTTCTAGGACCGGTTTTGTTCAATATCTTTATTTATGACCTGGATGAGGGGATGGATTGCACCCTGAGCAAGTTTGCAGATGACACTAAGCTAGAGGGAGAGGTAGATACGCTGGAGGGAAGGGATAGAGTCCAGAGTGACTTAGACAAATTGGAGGATTGGGCCACAAGAAATCTGATGACGTTCAACAAGGACGAGTGCAGAGTCCCGCACTTGGGATGGAAGAATCCCAAGCATTGTTACAGGCTGGGGACCAACCAGCTAAGTAGTAGTTCTGCAGAAAAGGACCTGGGGGTTACAGTGGATGAGAAGCTGGTTATGAGTCAACAGTGTGCCCTTGTAGCCAAGAAGGCTAATGGCATATTAGGATGCATTAAGAGAAGCATTGCCAGCAGATCCAGAGATGTCATTATTCCCCTTTATTCGGCTCTGGTGAGGCAACATCTGTAGTATTGTGTTCAGTTCTGGGCCCCCCACTACAAAAAGGATGTGGACGCATTGGAGAGGGTCCAGCGGAGGGCAACGAAAATGATTAGGGGGCTGGAGCATATGACCTATGAGGAGAGGCTGAGGGAGTTGGGTCTGTTTAGTCTGCAGAAGTGAAGAGTGAGAGGGGATTTGATAGCAGCCTTCAACTTCCTGAAGGGAGGTTCCAAAGAGGATGGAGAGAGGCTGTTCTCAGTAGTGACGGATGGCACAACAGGGAGCAATGATCTTAAGTTGTGGTGGGAGAGGTCCAGGTTGGATATTAGGAAAAACTATTTCACTAGGAGAGTGGTGAAACACTGGAATGGGTTACCTAGGGAAGTAGTGGAGTCTCCGTCCCTAGAGGTATTTAAGTCTTGGCTTGACAAAGCCCTGACTGGGTTGATCTAATTGGGATTGGTCCTGCCTAGAGCAGGGGGCTGGACTTGATGACCTCCTGAGGTCTCTTTCAGTTCCATGGTTCTATGATTCTATGATACCCCTCTGAGACTTTTTAAATTATAAAAGTGGAGGTCCAAAACCATCCAAATTCATCTCTTTCTCCTAAGACAGCAAAGGAACCAGACCTATGACTTTGGGGGGAGACCCTGACTTGAGAATTTGGTTAGTCACATTGCTGGGAACTTGTGGTAAGGATTTAAGCTTGAACCAAGTCTAGCTTGTTAAGCTTAAGGTGCTAGGAAATATTTTATTTTCTCTTGTACCTGCTTCTCACTTTAATATTTGAATCTATCACTTTTTAGATAAACTATTTTTTTTTTAAATCTAACCTAATTCAATATGGTTTTAAACAGAACTGCTTAGTAACTCCACGTAAACTAGCAAACTGTTGTATATTGACTGTTTCAAAGAGCAACACACTTTTACTATCCAAACCTTCCAGGGGAGGGCTGGAGAGTGAAGAGCACATGTTTCTGGGAATATGAGGCTCTGGGGAGAGTGTAGAGCAGGAGTCTCAAACCTGCGGGTTATCTACAGCCAGAGCATTTTTGTGATCAAGTCCAGGGTCCTTGTGGCCTGGAGGGGACGTTTGTCTCCATCCCCCAGACCTGCCCTATCCCACACCTGCCCCACTTTCCCCCCACCTCCCATAGCACCCATTCCCCCGAGCTCCCTCCCCTGGCAATTACTGGGGGGAGGGGGTGGGGTAGGTTAGCATCAGAGATTAGGCCCCATGCACTCACTGAGGTGGTGGGAGCTGCAGCGGGTGCAGGGGGCCTGAATTCTGCTGCCACACTATGCTAGACTGCCCCCTGGCAATCCCCAAGACTGTGTCCCTTAGGGGAAGGAGTGCAAAGGAGGGGAGAAAGGAGGGGGTTTGGGGGACAGGGACGGACACATTCCCCTCAGGCTGCAGGGACTCCTGGGCCAAACTGCAAAAATGCTCCCAAGGGCTGTGAGTTTAAGACCCCTGGTGTAGAGTCACCTTACCAGTGGTTAACCATGGATGATAGAAACTAGTGGAAGAAGGCTGGTGTTGCAGACAGGCTCTGAATCCAGCGCATTGAACCCGGGCTGTCTATAGAGACATTAAGGACATGCTTACTGCTGCCTGTGGACAGCCCAGGAGGAGAGCTGCAGTTGTTGTGAGGCATCATATGGTACTGAGCATAAAAGGTGATGCAACTCTTTACCCATCTGGGTTGTACCGCAAAACTTGGCAGTGCAGGTTGTGGTTTTTAAATTCTCTCTAGCTCTCATGGTTATGAATTTACTTTTTACATAAAAGCTGAGCTACTGGTGTCATCAGACTGCAGATATGGGGGACCTTACCATGGGCCTAAAATGCCTATGCCAGGGGTGGGCAATAATTTTTGGTGGGGGGCCACTCCAAGATTTTGGAAAGTGGTCAAGGGCCACACTTTTCTGTGTTGGAGATGCTGGGTCTAGAGTGGAGGTTGGGTGGAGAAGAGCACATGGGCTAAGGGACTGGGGTGCAGGAGACAGTGTGAGAGGTATGAGAGGGAGTTTGGGTGAAGGAGAGGATTGTGATCTGGGGCAGTGGATTGGGATGGAGGGTCAGAGAGGAAGTAAGAGTGCAAGAGAGGATTCTGGCCTGGGTGAGGGGCTCTAGGAAGAGGTGCAAAGTCTGGGAGGGAATTGTGACCTGGGGCAGAGGGGTGCAAAAGGTTTGGGTGGTGACCTGGGGGAGGGGCAGAGGTGCCAGGTTCTGACTGGGAGGCACTTACCTAAGCCTGCAGCACCTCCAAGGCAGGCTGGGCCCCCTGCCTGCTTCAGCCCCAAATCACTTTATACTACAGGCTTGTTCCCTCCACATGGCTCTCAGCTCCAGGAAGGGAAAGAGGCTTATGCTGCCCCCATCCCCCAGGCCAATCTCTCAGCTCCTATTGTCTGGTTGTTTCCAGCCAATAGGAGCTGAGAGATTGGCTGGGGTCAATTCCTATTGGCTGATTGTTTCCAGCTATAGGAGCTGAGGATTGGGCTGGGGGCTGGGAGATCACAGGATGCCTCCCCCTCCCAGAAGAGCAGAGAGCCAACTGTACTTTAAATCACAGCAGTATTGTGCCTGAGTGTCCCAGCAGGGTGGTCTGCAGGCCAGATCCGGTGGCTTGGCAGGCCAGATGCAGCTCCTGGGCCATATTTTGCCCAGCCCTGGCCTATGCCTTACTCCATGCATGGAACAGAATCAATCCCAAAACAGTGTGAAAACAAGCAAATCAATTCTATTTTTTGGAATGAATATTCATAGGGGGTAAGGGGGGAATATGACACATTCACCCGGCTCTAATCATAACCAACCAGTATGGAAGGTACCAGCTAGACAGGGTATGGTTTTTTCCGCCTTGTGTAGCTGTTTCCAACATGCAGGAGTGAAGTGTTTCACTGAGTGGGTTTTGGGTATTATGTCTGATGGCAAAATTTAGCTCTTTGTTTTATTGCCTTCTACTGAATTACATATAGTGCTTCAACTAAATGTAGGTGTATCAATACTTAACCGGGAGCAAATGCTTTTTTATTTCAATAGAGAGAGAGAGGGACCTTACCATACTAGCTTTATCTGAGAACAGAAACCTTCCACCTGTTCCTATATTAGTCTGGGACAGATTCTGCTATAGGTGCACATGCAGCTCTCCCACTGAAGTCAAAGGAAACTGAATGGAGGTTGATGGCAGGACTGAGCCTGGATAAGAACGAAGGAATGACTAATAAGGGTTCTGCAGTGGGAAATTTGACACTGGATTAAGAGATCAGATTAATCACTGATAGAGATGCAGCCGTGTTAGTCTGGTCTAGCTGAAACAAAAGACAGAACTATGTATCACCCCTATGTCATTACCTCACAGACACTAACCTTCCCCCCTCACCCCCACTCTGTTCTAAAAATTGATTTGTCAATTTCACGTGCATTCATTTTTTTGATTGTATCACTTTGGTATATATGGTTGTGCCAATTTTCTTCCACTTATTGATCTGAGGAAGTGGGTCTGGCCCACGAAAGCTCATCACCTAATAAACCATCTTGTTAGTCTTTAAAGTGCTACATAGTTCTGTCTTTTGTTTCAGATTAATCATTGTTTGTGGCTTACAGAAGATACAGCTATAGCTAATGCATGCCGAGACATGTCTCACCTGCTGTTTGTTGTTAAACCACTGATTAACTCCAGTGAGCTAATTACTCTTATCACACAATCAGACAGGAGAATGACTCTGTCAGTGACAGCCCTGCCTTTACCTGGGATAGACAAAGGCTTCACTTCAAGGAGTAGGCAAGATTGTGCATGTCGTTCCTTAAGCAAAATCTGCATCTCATCTAATGAGCAATGGTATCTAGTTGCATAACTAGGAGTGAATTTTGCTGCTGTGCTACTTGATTGTCATTTGGAAAACTTCTTATTGCAACAGCACTGCTATGATTAAAAAGCACATGACCATCAAAATTACTGCCAAAAATGTAAGCTAAAAATGGTATTTTATTATATTGGATCCAAATCAGAGGACCTTGCTACAGACCCTTGTCTGAGATAATTGTATAAATTATATATGGATATACAAGGGGGAGAGAAGGAATGAAGTGTGCATGTTAGAGTTTTAAGCAAAAATATTATCATTACTTTTTTTGTTAAGCAACTGTGCTTAACAAACTTGGTGCTGTACCAGACATGGGAAGATCCAATCTCTACCTCAAGGAGCTTTCAGTTTCCAACTATCTTAAATATACCTAATGGTTTGAAATAACAAAATACTTATGTAGGAACCAGTATGGTGACACATTGCTGGGTGAGATGACAAGTGTGTTATATTACCTTTCTTTAATACAGGATCTTTCACAAAGAAAGATCCCAAAATGCTTTGCAAGCCCTGAGGAATCACTTCACTGGAGTGCAGCTGCTTCTTGGGTGGGACGTAACATTGTCAGCATTCACTAACACACAGCAGTTGTTTAGGACACAGGGTGAATGCAGAATGCTGCTGAAACCATATTGGAAATGTAGGCAGGAAGAATTTGACCAAGATAACAGGACTGACACCCCTTTGAAAATGCCATAGTTCTTCAGTCAGAAGAAATTTGGTTTTATGTCTGTATCTCAGTAGCTTCAGCAGCCAATGCAAAGCCCCATAAACACTATTCTGAGGCAATGGTTCAGCAATGACTCAAGGAGAAGTGCCAATTCCCAGCACCCTTTTCTACACCACCTACTTTTTTCTGAAGAGACCTCCCATGAAATCACTAAGTCCAACTCTGCTTAACTTGTAAATTCCTAGCAGTACCTCTGATGGCAGGACACCATCAAATTAGGACCTGACTTTAGCTTTTAGGCTCAACGCATAAGGAAGCCCTAGTAACCATTGCTCATTTGTCAACAATTCAGCATTGTAACTGAAGGGAGGAGTGGCTGGATCTCGGTCTAATTCACTGTCTTATAGAAATTGCTACGCCTCTTATTTGCATGCATGTTAGAGGCATTATGACGCTGAAAACAGCACAGTTCCAACTTCCTTTTAAAGCCACACCTACCTGGCTAAAATGAAAAGCACTAACACTGCACAATATGCAGGGAAGGAAGGCCATGTTTGATCTTCATATTACATGCAAAATGATAAGACAATGGGTTTTTATTAAGGAGCCTCTTATGGAAAGAGAAGAGGAAAAGCAATAACCATTTATTCCTGCCCATTTTCCATTCCCTTTCTATAGGAGTATAGTAGCTGTCTGCTTTCGGCTCATATACATCGGGAAAACATAGCTGTTTTCAAACACAAGGCATGTTTCTGGCCTTGAAAACTTAGGTCAGTTGGGATGTGTTTGGTGTTAAATGGAGCCCAAAATAAAGTCATGCTTTTCCAACAGCTCATTTTCGTTCTGCATGAAGCATCTGCTTTCACAGGAAAGTATCACGGTTGTGGGAAAACCATTATCTTTAGCTCATCATGAGGAATCTGTGATGTCCTGCCTTGCATTTATCTTGCTGCTCATGTGCATGAGGAACAAGGTGCCCTTCTCTGGGCACACGGTAGCTGTCTGCTCAAAGTGTATTCTAGGTAAACACTTCCAATGACACTAATGTCTTTAGAGGAGATGAGGTCCACCCTGTTCCATGCTAGACAAGAGAACTGGACCTGTAGCTGGATGTGGAAGGTTCTTGTGCTTTATACTTTTCTCCTTTCTGTTCATGAAGGCATGATGCCAGCGTGAAGCTGTGGTGTTAAGCCGCAACCATGCGTAATGCTCAGATTCTGCTTCTCTTCTTTATTGATTCCCATGTGGCAACTACATGGCATGTGTTAAGAGTGGCAGAATCAGGCTCCAAGTGACTGTAATGGCCAAAACTCCAACTTCTTTATATAAAAGGCTCCACCTTCCAGCTTGTGCTTCCTGTTCATTTCAACTCTAAACATATTGCTCAGAGCAGTTAGAAAATGCACAGCCAACCTGAGAGCCGCCTAAGTACCATTTGCAGTCCCTTTGCACAGGGAAAAGCTGCTTATTTGTTTGGGAAATCGAGGTCATAATGCTTAACTTGTGGTATTTCAGTCATTTCTATGGTAACAGACTGATAACAAACAGGACTTTGTAAATAATAGGTTGCAAAATGGAAAAAAATACTATTTAGAAAGTCACCAGCAACATTTTAAAAGAGGAATTTTATAATGTGCTTATTGCTGTGGCTCTTAACAATCAGATTTTGTCTCCATTAATTTCTTCAGTGCAGTAGTTGTTGCTCTGGTGAGTGATTAGAAATAAATCAGCACAGATTTTTGCGGTTCCCAAGGTAAAGAAGCTGTGCACACGTTCTATGACTAGAGACTATACAAGCACTGTTTCCTTCCTGCCCCTCACCATAACAGTATCCAAAAAAGTGCCAACATTTTTTGATGCCTCGAACATAAGGGCTAGTCAGAGACTAGTGTACAGGTAAATCACATCATTCCCTTAGGTGATACTGCAAAAGCGAAACTTCTGGGAAAGACATCATGGCAGTGGACAAAACTCATTTGGGATAGAGAAGCAGCATTATGGAATAGTTTGCAGAACATTTCCTTGTTGGATGCTAAGTGTTGTGGAGGCTGTAACCCAGTGTGGTTATTGGCAATGTTAGTATTTATGAGGCACAATATGTAAAAGAAAGTCAAGTGTTTCAAGCTGCTGGCTCCCCATGCACACTTTCTCCCTCCCTAAGGTGAGCATCTCTGCCACATGTTGCTACCATCGTAAGCGGGAGAGAGGTGCTGTTGTGGCCGTGCCTAGGGAAACTGAAATCTTGGCATTTTGCTTTGTTTGCAATGAAAATAATTTCAATTTTTTTGTGTGACGTTGGTATTTGTGTGGGGCGGCTGTGTTTGGGTTTGCCCAGCTGTGTTAATAATGAATGCTATATGCAGCTAGTGCAGGTTCTAGCATTTGGGGGCCATGACAGAGAAAGGGAAAGAGATCCAAATTTCACACTGGTGATCTCTCATTAAGAAGTTGAAAGGTCCCTTGTCCATGGCAACTTTTTGGACAAGTGTGAAGTGTCTGTGAGCATGCAGAACTAGCTGTCCACAGGTGGGCATGATAAATGGATGTGCTGTGACATCATGCATAAAGGAGGAAGACTATTTCTTGCAGCCCAAGGCCTGGTCCAAAACAAATTGATGTCAATGGGAATCTTACTATTGGCTTCCATGGGCTCTGGATCAGGCCTGTACAAGAAGAGTAGCATAGCGCATTGTAGGACAGACTGAGCTATGGGTTGCAAAATACACAGCTCATTAACAATTCCATAAATGCTGCTCTATTTAAAGAGATGTAGCCGTGTTAGTCTAGTCTAGCTGAAACAAAAAACAGGACTATGTAGCACTTTAAAGACTAACAAGATGGTTTATTAGTTGATGAGCTTTTGTGGGCCAGACCCACTTCCTCAGATCAAATTGTGGAAGAAAATAGGCATGACCATATATACCAAAGGGATACAAACAAAAAAAAATGAACACACATAAAAAAGGACAAATCAAATTTCAGAACAGAGGGGGGATAAAGATGTCATTGATGTAGCGTAAGTATAGAAGGGGTAAAAGGGGACGGGATCTGAGGAAACGTTGTTCTAAGTCAGCCATAAAGATGTTAGCGTACTGTGGGCCATGCGGGTACCCATGGCTGTGCCACTGATCTGGAGGTATAAGTTGTCCTCAAAATGGAAATAATTGTGGGTGAGAACAAAGTTATGCTATGAACACTATGCTATCATATGAACACTATGAACACATATGAACACTATGCTATCCAGAGTCTCAAAAGCAACCCAGACATTATAATCAAACCAGCTGACAAAGGGGGTGCTGTGGTCATTATGAATAAGTTTGACTATAACCAGGAGGCAACCAGACAACTCTCCAACACCACATTTTACAAAGGTACTCTTCACATTCTCTCTGAACTCTTACATTTTGTTCGAGTCTTTCTAAAACAGCCAGGGGGCAGGGTGTGACACTAATGTACACCTACGGGTGTTGTCTTAATCTCTGTGTCACTTGCTCTGTTTCACTAGGTATGCAGAGAAAAGAGAAACTTGGACCAGATGTCTAAATCCTTCAATCCTGTAAAAGAAAGCTGGGAAGGGATAAAGTGGGGCTATTTCTCTAGACACAAACAAATGGTCCTTCTGACTTGCTCTTCTTTTCACGAATTACCCAGACAGTTTCTCCCACGTTATCTGCAACACAGTATGTTAAAGGAAGGAAAATGGATTTCCTTTTACAGCATAAACAGCTTGCAAATGGCAGAACAGTGAGTGAATTTCCAGTGAAGGCATCTGGGCAAGCAGCTCAGCGAAAGAAACTGATCCTTTTTAAAGTTTAATTAAGTGCCTAGGCTTATCAACTATTACTACCTGGAGAGTAGTATTTTTCCTATCTTCTGCTCCCATTACACTCACCCCACTGCATACTGAATAGCTAACCAGCTCTTTTCATCTTTTTTTACACTTCCCATTTTGTCTCTTAATTTCAGGATATCTCTGTCCATTTTGAAGCCTGCCAGTGAAAATGAGTGAAATGATCGTTCTATGTGTCTGTTCTCATTAGGCAAGTCCAGAGCATGTTAACAGAAACTCTTTCATTCTCTCCTTCATTCAATGGCTGCAGCACATTGACAATAAGAGATTCCAATTCCTTCATTTGTGCTTCTGTACATTCTCCCACTGATCCCTTGGAGAGCTCTGCCTCCCCCCTTTTGGGGCCTTAATCCTTGTGTAGGGTAGCTGCAGAAATATGGAAATGAACTTGCTGTTGTTCATCACAATAATTGTGACGTCGTATGCAATCTCATTCTCTGTCTTGAGTAGCCACAGTTTATACAGTAGGTGTATAGGAGAGGCTTTGATCTCATGTACAATGCTGTGGTATTGTAGAAATCATTACAACAACATGAGAAGTGGTTGGTACGGTGTGGGCCACTGTCTCATATTCATAGCTCTGTTTTATGTGAGTTTTTTTCCTTTACATTATTATTGTTACTGTTCTAATTTACTGCATGCATGAATCAGTGACAAAAGAACAAAAGATGTACCTAGGCTTTTTCACCTCTCAAAAAGTTAGTCTCTTGGGCTACATCTACACTGCACACTTATTCTGGAATAAGCTATTCCAGAAGAAATACTCCAAAATACCTTATTTTAAATAGCACATCGATTTTACTGGGAAGCCTCAAAATTAGTCCGAGGCAGGCTTCCCTAATGTGGATGTGCTACCTTGATTTAACGCCCCAAGAGGCACTGGGGAGTAATGACTTTAAATGGCCTGGGAGAAGAGCTATTTTGAAATAGCAGCAGTGGAACGTCCACACTACTGTTCTTCCGAAATAGCTATTTCAGAAGAGGTGTTATTCCTCATAGATTGAGGTTTACGGAATCCAGAATAAGCCACCCATTATTTCGATATTATTTCGAAATAACAGAATTGCTGTGTAGACACTCGCAAATCGTCCATTATTCTGAAATGACATTACTGTGTAGACGCATCCTTGGGTATAACTTTTCAAAATAGCAAGAATTTGAGAACACCAGGGTCATGTTGGGACAAGGGAGCCAGTATTCTCTGAAGTTAGAACTGGGAGTCAGGAGATCAGGACTATATTCCCTACAAACAATCTAGTGTGTGATTTTTGGGCAAGAAACTTTGGGTCAAATTTTCAAGTGACCTCTAATTTTGGGTGCAGTTTTCAACATGTAGGGCTTGATTTTAGGAAGCACCCACCAGCCCTGTGGAAGTCTAGAAGAACTGCAGATACTCAGCTCCTTTGACAAGCAGGCTACTTGGGCTTGGCTTAGGCACTCCCATGTAACTTGGCCTCAGTATGAGTTCGGGGGTGCATAGTCCCTCTGAAAATCAAGTTGTAAATATCGAGTGTTGGCAGGGTGGCCAACTTTCAAATGTGTGAAAGATTGAGGTCCCTCCCCGCCCCATTCTTCTTCTTAGCCTCACTGTTAGTTACTTCTCTCTCCATGTTCTTCCCACTGCTAGTTGTGCAGGGCTGTAGGGGCTGGGGGATGCTTTGGGGAGGAGAAGCCATACTCTGGGTGTGTGTGGATGAGTGGGAGAAGAGGCTGTGCTTGGGGTAAGAGGAGTTGTCATGGCTCAATTTCCCAACCTGGCACTTCTAGTGTAGATATGGGGGCTGGCTAGCAGAATAAACTCTATAAGAACCTGTCTCTGTAACTCCCCAGAGACAAACTTGTCCGGTCTCAGTTTTCCTGAGATTCAACAGGAAGATGATCTATCACTGCCACCACCCAAGTGAAGTTAAAAAAATATAAAATAAACCCTTTTCCAGGGAAGAGATCACTTGGGAAACCCCTCCCTAAGGCAAAGCTCTCCCCTGTACCCTAACTTCCATTTTACTTGGAGTTGGGAAAACAAACAGAGGGAATCTGCAGAGAACAATGGGGCTCTGCTTCTCCCGGGCAAGCTAGGCACATAGGCTTAAGGACACAACAATCAACCAGAACTGGATAATCAAAACAAAAAAGGAAAACACTTTTATTATCAAAGCAAAACTACTGTTGCAAGCATTGTAAATGACTGGGTGTTAAAAGCCATGGAGTGAAATAGACTCAGGGGAAATCCCTGGGTTGTAATCCTTAGTTACAAAAGAGAAAAACAATTAACCAACTCAGACATGATTTCCAAACCCCCAAACAAGGAAAACAATAAACTTTTTCCTACTTACACATTTCAAGGAGTCCATTCCTGGGAGAGCCCAACTCCCTTGTTACCTGGGGAAAAAACTGCTCTGATCTCAAACAAAAGAAGAGAGAGAGAAAAAAATTCCTCTCTCGGTTTGCAATTCCTATCTGCATTTCATTGGCCGAATGCCTGAAGCCCCCTTCTGCAGGTGCATTTCCAGAGTTGCTTAACCCTTTCCTCACTCTTCAGGTAAGTCAGACTCTCCTTAGCAGCTCCTATTCGTTACAGGAGACATGAGTGCCTCTCTCTGTTGGAGCCATTTCTGAATGCTCCTCCAGGCTCCAATTCCCATCTCCCAGTGGAAGAGGAGAGTCATTGCAGGTAATCAGACTTTTAGCATCTGGTCAGCATTGCTGTCCAGATTCTGACAGAATCTGTTTTCGACCAGATTATCCAGTACACTGGAAAACTGGACACCTGGCAACTCTGCATGTGGGACACCCCAAAGTTAAAGCAATTACAAGCTGCTTTTGAAAATGTATATCCTCCTCTCCCTCTTTGTCCTGGGGCACATCTACACAGCAGGGCTAACCTCAAAATAAGCTGCACAACTTGAGCTACGCTAATTGCATTTGTTTTGGTTTTTTAAGTTTGTCTTGATACCCTTCTCATGTTGGCAACAAACTGGGAGTACTTTACTTGAAGTCAATAGAGTTACAGTCTTCTAAAACTGGTTAGTGTCAGAGGAGTATCAGACCTGAGATGCCCAGTTTTGCTGCACCTCCAGCAATATGTGGTGGATTGCAAATGCCTCGTACAGTGAAGATGAAATGTCGGAGGGGTTAGGTGCTAAGTAATTCATGAGAGGAGGAGCAGAATGGGAAAGTAGTCAATTCAAAAGTGACATAGACTCAAATTTTGCATGCCTGACTGAGATGAATAACTTCAGTGGGACTGCAGGTGTGAGTGTGATGAGCAGGATTTGATCCTTATGGCTGTTCATGGACTGCACACTAGGCACGAGTTTGCAATGTGAAACATATCAACCCAAAGGCCAGTGTAATTTTGGGCTGGAGACACTGGACACCAAGTCACTGGATCAGACAGATTAAGTCCCTGTTTTTACAGTTTTGGTGAAACTGCACCTATAGTGAAGAGCTATCTGTAGAAACAAGAACTGCTTTTATTGGTAGAAGTAAAAAATTTTAAGAAACAATTTCCAGTAGTCTAAATGGCTCGTGTACAAATGAATTTGAAAATGTTATTTATATTCACTCACTTTTGCATAATGACAGGCATAATTATGGGGGAAATTTGCATAGCAGTGCATAGGATTTAGAACCCCATATACTATCACACAACTATAGGTCTGCTAAGCGTTTTGCTGATAGGAAGAAATCTTACTATTTGTCCATTTATGCCAGGGATGGGGTCCCTGGCTTACCTGGATCTGGCTGCCAAAGCTCAGGGTTTCTCCCTCCCAGCACTGGGGAGCTTGCGGGGCTGGAGAGCACATAATCTACTAGCCTGGGCCGCCCTAGGATCTGGTATGCAAGGGGAGAGTGGGGAGTGTCTGTGGGTCAGCGGTCCCTGACCCAAAAAGGTTCCCACCCCTGATTTATGCAATGATAGGAAAAGTTAAATAGCTGAAAAATAACATTTATTTTCTTTTCCAAAATCCAAGTTGTTTTGTTGAAAGCAGTGTCCTTATTTGTGTAAGGATTTTTTTTTTTTAAATCCATTTGCATGGAAAAAAATAAAAGTATTTGGTAGTGACATATTTAGCACTTTTTATTTTTGTCTGCTCTTTTGAAAACCTGAAGCAAACCTTGCAAGTTCTTTGTAAGATTAATTGTTGTGTGCCTTTTATTTGCTGAAGGTTCCACATGGCTGCATCTGTGAAGCATCTGGGAAAGGCAGGTGTCCTGACATTTAAGGCGGTTGGCACAGTGCTGGCATTTTATCATCTTAGCCTGTCACTTCATCACTTTGCATAATAGCAGCAGCATGATGATAGGCACCCAAAGGACAAATTGCCAGATTGGTGTCCTCCTATTATCTGCTGCTGTCTTCCAGTTCACATGGCAGTTTTCTTAGTGAAATTAACACTGAGAACTAATGCGGAAATGAGGTTTTATAACAGTCACCAAGAGACATTCAATGGCCTGGATCCCCTTACCTATCAGTTAGTGATGAAACAAATGGGGAGGCCCAGATTTTCACAAAGAGGTGTCATAACCTCAGCTCCTGAGTCTGTATTCAGGCCTATTTTGCAGAGGTTCTGAGCACTCAGCAGCTCCATTTTAAGTTGCACTCCTAAAGGCCAGCAGCTTGGCATTGGCACAGTGAGTTAGAAGTACTCGCTTGTGGACACGATCCAGCCAGCTGCAAAATGCTGAGTCTGTGATGTCACTTTGTCTCTATCTCAGCTCTAGTGGTTCTCTTCCTATGTGGGGCCATTAGCCATATCTACACTGTAGTGGAGAGGAATGATTCCCAGAGCAGGTAGAGAGGCTATCTGCTGTCAAAAAGAGTAAGTGAGGATGTTATGGCACAAACTCTTCTGTGGGCTCCGATCCGTTCTGTTCTCAGAACTCAAGCAGCAATTTTCACAACACTAATACACTGTTTTTCTAGTCTCATCTTGTCTAATGCTCCCCCACCTCCATTGTCTCATTGACTTTGCTATTGGAAACATTTTTTGTTATATCAGATACTAGGTACATATTTTTATGTTAAAATTCAAGGCTATGTCTACACTGCAGTTATTTCGGAATAAGCTATTCTGGAATAGTTATTCCAAAATAACTTATTTCGAAATAGCACGTCTACACTGCAGGGAAGCCTCAAAATTAGTCCGAGGCAGGCTTCCCTATGGTAGACATGCTATCTTGATTTACAGCCCCAGGAGAAATAATTTAAAATGGCCCTAATGAGGGGCTATTTTGAAATACCATCTACACACGCCTTATTTCAAAATAGCTATTTTGGAATAGGCATTATTCTTCATAGAATGAGGTTTACAGAAGGCGGAATAAACCATCTGTTATTCTGAAATTATTTCAAAATAATGGAATTGCTGTGTAGACGCTCACATAGTTATTTTGGAATAACAGCCATTATTCCGAAATAACTTTGCTGTGCAGACACACTCCAGGTGTCCCTCCTTGGTCCATGTTAATGTAATCACTGTACATGCACTAATTCCTGGTAATGGTAGCAAATTCTCAAACATCTCAGGCCCACTCCTGTTCTCCATAATTTAAAAATTTTTGGACAGAGAGATGCTACCTGAACTTAAAAATGGAGAGCAAGAGAGAACCTGTGTAAACTGGTTGATGAAAAGATTTTTAAAACTCCACATGGTAAAGATAGAACCTCCAAAGTCTGGGGCTCTCAGGTCTGACAACATCTGTGATCTGGCAAGGCCACAGATGTTGCTGGACCAAAGAGCCCCAGAGGCAGAGCGGGAGCAGCTGAGAGAATATGGGGGCTGGGGAACCCAGGCTGGGCCAGCAGTGGTTGGGCCAGATAGAAGCTGAGGCGGGCCTGACTTGCCTGGGGGGAACCCCCAGCCTCAATGGGGCCAGGAGTGGCTGGGGAGCCACTGCCCTGGCTGGGGAACCCCTGGTGTCAGCAGGCCCAGGTGGCCAGGGAGTCCTGGCCCCAGATGGGGAACCCCTGGCTGCTGTGGGGCCTCTGGCGGTGAGTGGCCCAGCCGGGGTTCAGGACACCTCAGGTCCCGAGGGTGCCAGGCCAGGGAGGTCCAGCCTGTACCATATACATTTAAAAAGTGTCCTCCAAAGAGTAATTGCAACTTAAATATGTATCATGCTGCTTTTTCCCCTCATGTCTGAGGGATGGATGAAAAGTATCAGGGTGGGTGTTTTTATTTAAATCTGCATCAAAAACTAATGAGCCAGGGCATGCATGTTTTGTAAAGTCTAGTTCATTTGCACACATAAGTGATGGGGGAGAGTTGTTTAAAGTCTGGTGAACACAACCCATAGGCCCCCTACTTTAAAATTATATTGATCTATGTGGCTATCTTGATGATGCACAATTATACTGAAGGGAGATTAAATCAATTGGAAACACCACCTTCTGCCAACCAGACAAAGGAATTCTGCTTTGAATTTCTGTACAGGGACACTACTGCTGTGTGTCTACACTGTGCTCCTTGTGATGGGGGAGCACATCCACATTAGCAGCTGTTGCACTGGCACAGAGAGCAGGGCCAGTTGCAATGCAGCTAACAATTGTAGTTACTACGCTGGCACTGTGGTGCTGTAGCCACTGTGCAGAAAGTTCTACGCTTCTTAGCAAGGTGGTTTACCTAGACCCAGGGCTGGTGACAGGCTTTGCCAGGCCTGGCAATGTGTATGTGTGTGGGAAGGGGGAGGCTGGCTACAGATCCACAGAAGGGATGGGGTTATAGGCAGCCAGCCCTCAGTGCCGCACCTCCCACTGCCAGCCCTCAGCTCTATTTGATGCACTGGAGGTGATTTAAAGGGTTTGGGGCTCTGGCCGCTGCTGCTACAGGTTTGGAGCTCCGGGCAATTTAAAATCAATGGGCCCCAGGACACTCGCCCCCTTCTCCCTCTGCCTCCCACCATGGGCAGCCCTGCCTAGAGCACAGCAATAGAGTTAGAGCATGCTAAGTGCTTTGCAAATGTGGACAGGAATTACAGTGCTGGGACCTGATTTCCTGCCCTGTAAATGTGCCAGATTAGACAAAGCCTAACTTGCATACATGTGAGCAGAGGAGGTCTGAAGTGAATTACCTCCCAGGATCCTGTATCCTGTTCTCTGCTCTGTACCACAAGTCCTCAAGATCAGCATGAAGCCAGAGGTACGGCAGCCTCCAGAGAATGGAGGAACGTCAGCTCCACAGGTAGTCTGCAATGGTGACTCGATGTACAGCACTATGCAGTCTACAGCACATACCTGATAGTTGTAATATTATTCTCTACCATCTAATGACCAGCCCCCCTTGAATTTAATGAGAACAACTCTCAGTACCTCTGGAACAAAAATATTTAGGAAAAAATAGACTCAGGGTCAGAACCAGATCTCCTTTAATTTAATGGCAAAATCTCATTGATTTCAGTGGAGCCATGATTTAACCCTAAGGCTCCAGTCTTGCAGCATTCAGGTCCAAGGGAGTTTTTCCATTGATTTCCAAAGGATGCTTGATCAGTGATGTGCTCTGGCACAAAACCAGCCTGACTTTCCCTGATGTCAAAGTAACCTAAGTGCTCTGTATGAAGGTCAGTGCTGCTGAGGGTTCCTGTCCCAACAGTTCATAGCAAAACTGGTGTAACTTATTAAAGTTACTCAGTACTGGAGAACTCCAAGCCACTATTGTGCCATGTGCACCGAACCTTGGAGGCAGTCACTCTGGATGCTTCAGCAGCATGGCCTTGTAGGTTTTAGCCTTGCGGGGGACCCAGTAACCACTCAGATGCATGGCTGAGGAAAAAGAGCACTTTACTAGGGTTGTCAGGAAAAGGACAGTTGCAAATACCCTAGGTACTGAGGTTTTAAACAGTTAGGGTACGTCTACACTGCACACTTATTTCAAAATAAGCTATTCTGGAAGAAATACTCCAAAATAGCTTATTTTGAAATAGAACATCTACATTACAGGAAAGCCTCAAAATTAGTCTGAGGCAGGCTCCCCTAATGTGGACATACTACCTCAATTTAGAGCCCCAGGAAGCACTGGGGAGTAACTACTTTGAATGGCCCTGGGGAGTAGCTCTTTCGAAATGGCAGCAGTGGAGCGTCCACACAACTGCTATTCCAAAATAGCTATTTTGGAATAGGCATTATTCCTCATGGAATGAGGTTTACAGAAGTAAGAGGGACTGAGCCATCCCTCTGCCATCCGGACCTGGAATCTTGAGAGGTGTGCTGCTGACCAGGAGCTCGCATTCAAGATGTGACTGAGAGGCTTACCAAACTGATCAAACCTTCAGATCTCTACCCCTTCCTGCTTTTCCATGTGGGAACTAACAATACGGCGAAGAATGACCTTGAGCGGGTTACTGCGGATTATGTAGCGCTGGGAAGAAGGATCCAAGAGTTCGGAGCGCAAGTGGTGTTCTCGTCCATCCTCCCTGTTGAAGGGAAAGGACTGGGCAGGGATCGTCGAATTGAGGAAGTAAATGCGTGGTTGCGCAGGTGGTGTTGCAGAGAGGGCTTTGGTTTCTTCGACCATGGGACTCTGTTCCGGGCACGAGGATAGTTAGGAAGAGATGGGATCCACCTAATGAAGAGAGGAAGGAGCATCTTCGTGGGCAGGCTTGCAAACCTAGTGAAGAGGGCTTTAAACTAGGTTCGTCGGGGGACGGTGACCAAAACCCTGAGGGGAGTGGGAAAGTCGGATACCGGGAAGAAATGCAGAGAGGAACGAGCAAGAAAGGAGGACCCCTGTTTCGAATGGAGAAGATAGGGCGATCAGCTGGTTACCTGAGGTGTTTGTACACTAATGCGAGAAGCCTGGGCAACAAACAGGAAGAACTGGAGGCCCTGACCCAGTCCAAGAAATATGATTTAATTGGGATAACAGAGACTTGGTGGGATGACTCGCATGACTGGAGCGCTGTCATGGAAGGGTATAAACTGTTCAGGAAGAACAGGCAGGGGAGAAAAGGAGGAAGAGTTGCACTATACGTAAGAGAGCACTACGATTGCTCTGAACTCCAGTATAAAGAGGGAGAAAAACCTGTTGAGAGTCTATGGGTTAAGTTTAAAGGAGCAAACAACAGCAGTGATGTTGTGGTTGCTGTCTGCTACAGGCCACCGAATCAGGTAGATGAGGTAGATGAGGCTTTCTTCGGACAACTGACAGAAGCTTCCAGATCACAGGCCCTGGTTCTTGTGGGGGACTTTAATCACCCTGACATCTGCTGGGAAACCAATACGGCAGTACACAGGCAATCCAGGAAGTTTTTGGAGAATGTTGGGGATAACTTCTTGGTACAAGTGCTGAAGGATCCGACCAGGGGCCGTGCGCAGCTCGACCTTCTGCTCACAAACAGGGAGGAACTAATAGGGGAAGTAGAGGTGGGTGACAACCTGGGAAGCAGTGATCATGAGATGGTAGATTTCAGGATCCTGACCAAAGGAAGAAAAGAGAGTCGTAAAATACACATCTTGGACCTCAAAAAAGCAAATTTTGACTCCCTCAGAGATCTGATGGGCAGAATCCCCTGGGATGCTAACATGAAGGGGAAAGGAGTCCAGGACAGCTGGCAGTATTTTAAAGAAGCCTTATTGAAGGCACAGAAAGAAACTATCCCGACGCATAGCAAGAGAGGCAAAAATGGTAGGAGACCGGATTGGCTTATGGGGGAAATCCTTGGTGAACTTAAGCACAAAAAGGAAGCTTACAAAAAGTGGAAACTTGGACAAATGACCAGGGAGGGGTTTAAGTGTATAGCTCGAGAATGCCAGGGGGTTATCAGGAAGGTGAAAGCGCAAATGGAATTGCGACTGGCTAAGGATGTGAAGGATAACAAGAAAGGTTTCTACAGGCATGTTAACAAGAAGAAGGTGATCAGAGAGGGTGTGCGGCCCCTACTGAATGAAGGAGGTAACCTAGTGACAGATGATGTGGGGAAAGCTGAAGTACTCGATGCTTTCTTTGCCTCTGTATTCACGGACAAGGTCAGCGCGGAAGTCCAGGAGCCAAGTGACACAAGATGGGATGAAGATGGACAGCCCGTGGTGGGTAAAGAACAGGTTAGGAACTATTTAGAAAAGCTAAACGTACACAAATCCATGGGTCCGGACTTAATGCATCCGAGGGTACTGAGGGAGTTGGCAAATGTCATTGAGGAGCCTTTAGCCATTATCTTTGAAAAGTTGTGGAGATCGGGAGAGATCCCGGATGATTGGAAAAAGGCAAATGTAGTGCCCATCTTCAAAAAAGGCAAGAAGGACGATCCAGGGAACTATAGGCCGGTCAGTCTTACCTCAGTTCCTGGAAAAATCATGGAAGGGATCCTTAAGGGATCCATTTTGAGGCACTTGGAAGAGAGGAAAGTGATTAGGAATAGTCAGCATGGATTCACAAAGGGCAAGTCGTGCCTGACCAATCTGATTACCTTCTATGATGAGGTAACTGGCTCTGTGGATGTGGGAAAGTCAGTGAATGTGATCTACCTTGACTTTAGCAAGGCTTTTGATACGGTCTCCCACAATATTCTTGCCAGCAAGTTAAGGGAATATGGATTGGATAAATGGACAGTAAGATGGATAGAAAGATGGCTAGAAGGCCGGGCCCAGAGGGTAGTGATCAACGGCTCGATGTCAGGACGGCGGTCGGTTACTAGTGGAGTGCCCCAAGGTTTGGTTCTAGGACCGGTTTTGTTCAATATCTTTATTAATGACCTGGATGAGGGGATGGATTGCACCCTCAGCAAGTCTGCGGATGACACTAAGCTAGGGGGAGAGGTAGATATGCTTGAGGGCAGAGATAGGGTCCAGAGTGACTTAGACAAATTGGAGGATTGGGCCACAAGAAATCTGATGAAGTTCAACAAGGAGAAGTGCAGAGTCCTGCACTTAGAGCGGAAGAATCCCAAGCATAGTTACAAGCTGGGACCAACCAGTTAAGTAGTAGTTCTGCAGAAAAGGACCTGGGGGTTACAGTGGATGAGAAGCTGGATATGAGTCAACAGTGTGCCCTTGTAGCCAACAAGGCTAATGGCATATTAGGTTGCATTAAGAGGAATATTGCCAGCAGATCCAGAGATGTGATTACTCCCCTTTATTCGGCTCTGGTGAGGCAACATCTGGAGTATTGTGTCCAGTTCTGGGCCCCCCACTACAAAAAGGATGTGGACGCATTGGAGAGGGTCCAGCGGAGGGCAACCAAAATGATTAGGGGGCTGGAGCATATGACTTATGAGGAGAGGCTGAGGGAGTTGGGTCTGTTTAGTCTGCAGAAGCGAAGAGTGAGGGGGGATTTGATAGCAGCCTTCAACTTCCTGAAGGGAGGTTCCAAAGAGGATGGAGAGAGGCTGTTTTCAGTAGTGACAGATGGCAGAACAAGGAGCAATGGTCTCAAGTTGCAGTGGGAGAGGTCCAGGTTGGATATTAGGAAAAACTATTTCACTCGGAGGGTAGTGAAGCACTGGAATGGGTTACCTAGGGAAGTAGTGGAGTCTCCATCCCTAAGGTGTTTAAGTCTTGGCTTGACCAAGCCCTGGCTGGGTTGATTTAGTTGGGATTGGTCCTGCCTAGAGCAGGGGGCTGGACTTGATGACCTTCTGAGGTCTCTTCCAGCTCTATGGTCCTATGATTCTATGATTCTAAGTCGGAATAAGCCATCTGTTATTCTGAAATAACGGAATTGCTGTGTAGATGCTTGCGTTGTTTATTTCAGAAAAAAAGCTATTATTCCGAAATATCGCTGCTGTGTAGACACACCTTTACTGTTCACAGTGAGTAAGGGCAGTTGCTGTTTGATTCCCTAGTCCATAGTCCAGTTGAGAGCCAGGTTCTTCAGGGTCCTAGTCAAACATACACAAATTTGTGAGTTTCCAGGTAAGGTCTCAGTTCATGTCTCTCATTGTGAAACCTCTGCACTGGTTCCTTGCCTTGCTGCTGATGCACATGTCCCTCACACACTTTCATCCAGTGCCATGTCTGGCAGCCACAGCCTGTCCCACACAGGGCTCTGCTTACAGTTCCTGGAGAATCTACTTTGCATCCAGCTTCTCTTCAGCTCTCCGCTTGCCATGCAGCTACCACTCAGAAACAGAGCCCAGCCACTTCCTGATGTGGGACCTTTCTCTTTACCTGGCCTGAAATAAGGGCTCTGCAATGGGGCGAGGGCTTAAGGGAGTTATAGTCCCCTGCTTAGCTATTCCAGTATGCTGGAACTCCTTTTAGGATTTTGTACAATTGTGCAATTGTATTGCAGACTCTCAGGCAGTCTCACTGAAACCTTGGCCATTCTGCAAGGCAGGGAACAAAGATCACAAAAGGCCCTGACTCTTTCCCCACTTTTACAAAGTAGAAAGAAAGTAGAGACAGACTCTTGAAACTGAGGTGGTGGTGAATGAGTTAGGAGTTTTTATTTTCACAATGCCAACATAAACTCAGTTCCCTTTATATACAAAATGTATGCGTACTTGTGCTTCACTTTTGCTATTATACAAAATAGCTAGTCCGTTAGGCAAATATGACTTGGATCCCAAAACTCAGTGATATTTATGTAATACTTTTGACACCTAAAGCCTATACTGGGACAAGTGTAATGCTAAGACCATTTATTCATTAGTCACTTTCCATTTTCAAAATTCACCTGATTTCAAATTATTAGTTGAATGAAATCACCCTTTTGTATTCCCTGTAGTGAGAAACAATAAAAGAAATCCATTCATTTTCCAGTTGTTTTTGGCATTTCAAATGAATACTACTTTAGGAAAATTGAGGCAGAGAACAGTACAATGTTTTTGTGTTCATTCATTGTGACAGCACCAGAAACAATTCAATTGCAAATAAGACTATCAGCTTTCAATATGCATAGTCCTGAATTTTCACTTACAGTGCCAGCTTGTTTGCACAATGGCTTAGATTGGTTTAGACAACACATTATATTTCTCCTATTATCAGTCTAATAGGAATCTAATATTAGAAACAGACCTCTAATCTGATGGTTTGTATAATGGTGTTGTGAGGATTTTCATTATTCTTTGACATGTTTTCCCAGTCAGGGGCAACTGTGATTTCTAAAAATGATTCTGAAATCAAAAGCACCATTGAAATTTCTCACCACCTCCACCAGTGGCTATATACCAGAGACTGGTCAGGCATAACAATCAAAATGCATTCATACCAGCACTGTTATTGCAGAATCCTAAGGTTTCAAGCTAAGTACTATTATCAAGCTAAGTACTATTACCCCCATTTTATACATGGGTGGAAATGAGATACAGGCTCATTTTGTGATTTTAGGTGATAACTCTGATACCAACACCATTTTTTAGATAAAGCATTTGAGATTCTTTGGTGATGGGTTACTGTAGAAGAATCAGTCTTGTTATTAAGGTTCCACTTTATAAATAGTTTTATAAGGGATTGATGATGATCATTTAATGAATTGTTTATAGCTTGTTAGAGTCTAATAGGCCAATAGCTGGGTTTATTAACAGTAACACACAGGCCTCAGTGGTTCATGAGCCAAATTAATGATCACCATTACCTAAAAGAGCCACATTAGTGTGAATTCATTATTTTATTGACTATAGTACTATGTATTCATATTTAACTAAATATTTCCTCTGTCATACATATATATGAAAAACAATATTGTATTCTCACAGCAAAATGACTGACCAAGTATTATTTTATCAATTACAATTGTTTAATCATATAGTGAAAGCATCCTCTTTGGTTGTTAATATATCACAGTGTTTTAATGTCATGTGCTGCAAAGAGCCACAGGAGACACATTAAAGAATTATTTGCTGAGTCAGAATATCACTGGTTTACAACTATCAATAACATCTTCTACTGATGTGTTTATAACCCTCTGTAACACATATTTCTCCTGCTTATAACATCTATTAATCAGCAAACTTTGATTAAATATTTAGAAATGGAGTCTTAATATAAGCATGACCAAAGGCATGCTGATAGATTAATATTCCTAGATGGTTTATAGTTAATTTCGTTAATATCTTTAATCATTAGACCACCATATAAGGAGAACTGTGAATTAAGAGAGCAATTAAATATTATGTGCCTAATTTTTTAACAATCAGTGTGCTAAAATAGACATGGAGTTGTGTGCTGCTTTTCACACATTCTTCACACAAATGACCAGTTAGATCTTATAGAAAATATTATAAAATTGCACCCTATCTAAGCCCTTTAAATTGCATAAAGCTGAAATTAAACCTTGCCTCTGGTCCTGAAAATGTTTATGCATGCATTTAATCTTACAACTTTGAGCAGCCTGAGGTGTGTTTTGATGTTAAGAGTTTGATTCACTGTTGTGATGTCAGTCATCTTTGTGACCTTCATCTGAAACTTTTGTGTTCCATTTGTTGCACACAATTCTGAATCCATTTCCTCCTTTTGACATTGGGGTCAGTGCTGATTCTCTACATAAAAGATTATATTTACATTTTTTGGATTTCAACCTTTATCAGCAATTGATCTTATCCAGATTTTGACACATAACAAAGAACTGTGCAATCTGACAATTTATCGCATTTGGCAATTGTTGTTCATATGACTCCATGCCTCCTTTTTTAGGTACATGGGGTCAAAGTCATTGCCAGCATAACTGCTTGTTCATTACTGTCTGCATCTAAAATGCTCATGATACAGTGAAGGACAAGAGAGTCTCTCCAGCTCTTAAAATAAACCAGGATACCCTAATCCATTTGCTGGATCTGTGTTTGCTGCTAGAAAAATACCATTTCATCATCATTTGTATGGGCTGCACAATTATCCCAGGATTGTCTAGTTTCAGTAAAATTGGCAGTCTTAGCATTATTGAATCTGAAAGCCCAAACTCCTACTGAATTGTTGGATCTTTACAATGATAGGCACTTGCCAGCTTTCTGTCTGGCTAAGAAAATGGAACAAGACTTTCTTCAACTTTCCTCACATAAGGTACTGTCACCCCATTAGTGCTGCAGAAAAAGAGAATTGTGAATTTCTGTGTATTTAGTCAATTTCAATGTACCTGGTCCGAGTTTTGTCACAAAACTAGACAAGTTTTAGGTGGTTTCAAGTTTCAATGTGAACATTATGCATACATTGGTTTCCAAACTCCTAACAATTGCCACCAATAACTAACTCTTGACTCAGCTCAGGAGGGGAGAAGGTAGGTTTAAACCACTTTAACTTTTCCTAATCTGGGGCTTACTGGAGCCAAAACGTCAGCCTTTGGCACAACAGAGAGTAACTTCTGGGTTAATTAGATTAGATTGGGTTACAACACTCACAAAGAGGCTGTCTGCCGTCAGAGATTATCCTGACACCTCTGCTATGCTGATACCTGACTAGGGAAGTGCAAAGATATGACCCAATATGCCAGAGAAATTCCAAAATGGCAGGTTAAACAGGTGTATGAAAGGCCCCAGATCTAACTCAGACTATCTAATTCTATTAGAATTCCTTATATTGCAACTAAAGAAGATGTATATGCCACATAAGAAAGCAGGAAAAGTAACTGAGGGGACATGGTCACCAAGCTGTCCATAGCACTCTCATCCTAAGGTGGATACTAATATTCAGAGGTCTCAAGCAATTAAAAAAATTAATTGTGACTAATTGCTCAATTTTAAAAATCGCAATTAATGGTCTGATTAATCATGCTGTTAATAGTAATTGAAAACAAATCATTTAAATTTGGGGGGTGTTTTCTACATCTTCAGGTATATTGATTTCAGTTACAAAACACAGAATGCAAAGTGTACAGTGCTCATTTTGTATTTGAGTAGGCTGAGTGGATGTCCTATTTTTAAAGGGATAGTCCCATATGTAAGCCCTCCTGCAGGCATTCCTACTTTTTTTTCTTAAAAATGGACAAATTGTACTGTATTTTCTGTCTCTCCCCGCCCATCGGTACTGATGGGTCCTACTGCTGGCGAGATCCTTGCTTACCATCCACGCACTCCCCAGCATGAGTGATGGGGATCCAGAGTCTGGCGATGGAGGTGGGCAGTTGGGCGAAGATGTAGCGTGTAGGGGCAGTCACTCCCTCTTCTGGTTCATGCGTCTAGTCCCTGCAGCATGCCAGCTCTTGGCCAACAGGCCTTCCTCATCTCCTGCTCCATTTCCAGCAAGCGCTGGCTGCTTCCTGCAGTGGCTAGTGAGTGTGGGGTAGATGGTGACCACCCTTTACATGCTCCTCCATATCTGCCTTGGCAGGGTGCTTCCTGCTTCCAGCACTGTGCAGAGAACCAGACCCTGCTCAGATCATTCAGCTCACCAACAGCCTAGCTTCCTCCACTGCCTCTGGCTGGACTGGCAGCGATGGAAAGCTCAGGATGATCTGGCTTGGGGATTCTGGCCAGGAGGAACCAAGCCCTGCATGTGTCAGAGCCCCACACAGCACTGGCACAGCAGGAAAGTGTCTCTGCCCCTCCCACACTCAACAGTCACATGTCCCTTCATGCTTCAACCACCTTTCCAGGAGACATGCATCCATGCTGATGACAGGCTCTGCTCAATAACAATCCAAAGCAGAGTGGACCAGTGGTTCATTTAGGGAAAGAAGCAATGGGCTTAAACTGCAGCAAGAGAGGTTTAGGTTAGACATTAGGAAAAACTTCCTAACTGTCAGGGTGGTTAAACACTGGAATAAATTGCCTAGGGAGGTTTGGGAATCTCCATCTCTGGAGATATTTAAGAGCAGGTTAGATAGACATCTATCAGGAATGATGTAGATGGTGCTTGGTCCTGCTGTGAGGGCAGGGGACTGGACTCGATGACCTCTCAAGGTCCCTTCCAGATCTAGTGTTCAATGATTCTACGATTCACCATCTGAGCCAGATGTCACCAGCTGAAGGTTGATTTTCATTTTTGTTGGTTCAGTTTCTCTAGTTTCAGCATTGGAGTGTTGCTCTTTTAAGACTTCTGAAAGCATGCTCCACAGCTCATCCCTGACAGATTTTGGACAGCTCTTCAGATTCTTAAACCTTGGGCCAAAGCCTGTAGCTATTTTTAGAAATCTCACATTTGTACCTTCTTTGCATTTAGTCCAATCTGCTGTGAAAATGTTCTTAAAATGAACATGTGCTGAGCCATCACCTGAGACTGCCCTAACACAAAATATATGGCAGAATGTGGGTAAAACCAAACAGGAGAGCTACAATTCTCCCCCCAAGGAATTGAGTCACAAATTCAGTTAACAGACTATATTTTAATGAGCATGATTGGCATGGCAGCTTGTGTGATGGGTTGGGTCACACGCATCCTCTTGACTCTCACTTGATGGGCTGATCATACCCATCTACATGCCCTCTGGGGTGTCCCACCACCCAGGCCTGCTATCTTGCTCCCAACAAAGGTACAGAGTTGAAGTTACAGCCCACATCAGAGTGACACAGACACTGAAATCAGCTTAGCTCTGTGAAGACTTAGTCACAGGTACTTGACACAGCACATTGGTGCACAGCTCCAGTGGGATCTAAACCACCAGATAAATCTGTCTTACTCTTTATAAAAGGTTTACACAGAGAAAGCTCATAAGAAAGCTCAAACAAAAGAAAGCTTTTCTTCACTCAGCGCACAGTCAGCCTACGGAGCTCCTTGCTAGAGGATGTGGTGAAGACTAGGACTTTAACAGGGCTCAAAAAAGAGCTAGATAGATTCATGGAGGTCAGGTCCATCAATGGCTGTTAGCCTGGATGGGCAGGAATGATGTCCCTAGCCTCTGTTTTTAAATGGCTGACAGGAGAGGGATCATGTGAGGATTACCTGTTGTGTTCCCTCCCTCTGGGGCATCTGGTATTGACTACTGTTGGCAGAAAGGATGCTGGGCTAGATGGACCTTTGGTCTGACCCAGTATGGCCATTCTTATGTTTTTATGTTCATCTCCTCATCAATGAAAGAGAGAGATGCACAGCTGTTGTTCCCCCAGGTAACAATTATTTATACTGTGTTTAATAATAAACAAAAGTGATTTTATTAAGTATAAAAAGTAGCTGTAAGTGGTTGCGAGTGAGAACAGACAGATCAAAGTAATTTACTAAGCAGCAACACAGTGTTTTTTGAAATTATGGCCAAAGCATGAAGGGGCATATGAGTGCATATCTGGCATATAAATACCTTGCAATGTCAGCTACAAAAATGCCATGCAAACATTTGTTCTCATTTTCAGGTAACATTATAAATAAGAAGCAGGCAGCATTATCTCCCATGAATGTAAATAAACTTGTTTGTCTTAGCTATTGGCTGAACAAGAAGTAGGACTCAATTGACATATAGGCTTTAAAGGTTTACATTGTTTTGTTTATTAGTGCAGTTATGTAACAAAAATATACGTTCGTAAGTTAACTTTCACAACAAAGAGATTGCACTGCAGTACTTATGAGGTGAATTGAAAAATACTTTTTCTTTTGTTTTTTACATTGCAAATATTTGTAATAAAAAGAACAAAGTGAGCACTGTGAATACAGTGAGCTCTATATTATAACTGAAATCAACATTTAAAAATATAGTAAAATATCCAAAATATTTAATAAATTTCAATTAGCATTCTAGTGCTTAACAGTATGATTAATCATGACTATTTTTAATCATGATTAATTTTTTGAGTTAACTGCAATTAATTGACAGCCCTACTAATATTTATTATTTTTATTATGGTATAGCCTGGTATATAATTTCAGAACTTGTTAGCTTAGCCAGTGAAAAGTGGATAACAATTAAAGTAGGACAGCTTGGCTCCAAGTATTACAATTGATCCCAGGTGAGATGGGGGCTCATTTTAGTAAATGATTGAATACACCTGGTAAAGACATTCCATGTCCCAAAGGGTTTATAAATAAGACAATTAAACAGTGGGGTTTAGCATCTCTGTTTTATATGTGAACAACTGAGGTACAGTGAAATTAAATGGCTTGTACAAAGATATGCTTAGTCAGTGGCAGAGTTGGAAACTGAATTGTGTTTTCTATATGAATCTGTTGTACTTAGGAGTTACAAACAGACCTTAAAGACTTTGGATCAGGAGGAACAGAACATCTTATAGATCATAAAATGGGAATCATTAGTAAGGAATTTTGTGAGCTGCATGTAAAGGACACTGTCCTGCAGGTAGGACACTGTAAAGTCACAGGGTACCCAGAACTGTTTCCTTTTTTCTCCCTCAGCCTACAGCAAAATGAGGACATGATTGTGCTTAATTGGGTTTTAGATCTGACACTATCAGCCTGTTAGCAACCCTAACAATCTACTTAGCCTCACAGGGTAACAATATGCACACCCCAGTTTGTCCCTTTATCTGCTGAATACTCACAGAAAAAATGGATCTGCTGTCCCCAAAGGAACACACCAACTTGTATGATTCAATTGAGACTCAGCAGCTTGCTTGATATCAGAACATATAATGATATTTACAGTGTAAACAACACTAAGTTTATTTCCAAAGATACAAAAGATGGTGAGCAAAGATTTGGAAGGGGGTAACATACAAAACAAAATCATAACATGCTTTCTAGAGACTTAACAGGCCAAAGTTTTCTTCAGCATTTTCCACAAAGGTAAGCAAAGATCACATTTTCATGAATAGTAATAGAGATGTGGCTGTGTTAGTCTGGTCTAGCTGAAAGAAAAGACAGGACTATGCAGCACTTTAAAGACTAACAAGATGGTTTATTAGGTGATGAGCTTTTATGGGCCAGACCCACTTCCTCAGATCAAATTGTGGAAGAAAATGGGCATGACCATATATACCAAAGGGATACAATCAAAAAAAGTGAAGACATTAACCTCCACCCCTCATCCCCCTTCTGTTCTGAAATTTGATTTGTCCTTTTTATATGTGTTCACTTTTTTTTGATTGTATCCCTTTGGTGTATATGGTCATGCCAATATTCTTCCACAATTTGATCTGAGGAAGTGGGTCTGGCCCATGAAAGCTCATCACCTAATAAACCATCTTGTTAGTCTTTCAAGTGCTGCATAGTCCTATCTTCTATTTTCATGAATGTACACACACTGACCATTTACTACATAAAAGCAGGATGTCTTCTCTGTTCCCTAAACATAGACCAACCAACTTTTGAAGTGTATCTCAAGATAAGGTTCTCATTCTCCCTCCCCCCCAGTGTATTCTTCCTTTTTGACTGTATGTATGTGTGCTGCCGTAGTGTTGGCTTACAATGTTTAATTTACCAGCCAATAGTAAGGCAGGTGAATAAATGTCTTTAGTCTGACAGGAAACCTGTTTCCTCACTATTGCTGTGATAAATAATGTAGAACCCATTTTCAATATACATAAGGAACTTCTTAAATAATAACAGTACACACATTTCACAGTGATATCAATTATCAGTGTGACTCTGGCTTTCATTTAAGACCTCCTATGCCATTCTTTGGTGAACAAGAATATTTGTGTAAGAATCCAGATATTCTTGAAACTCCTTTGCCAGTAGGTATTACAGACACACACATTAAAAAGTGATAGACACATTGAAGGAAGGGTTAACTTCAGTATAGTGCAGTGCTAATGTGAAAGCTATATGTGTATTGACAATCTTTTAAAAAGTACATTCAGATAGGAATTATCCTACCACAATGCAGCCTAATATGGGCATTTAACAAAAGACAAGTATTACTATTGGCTTTCCTCTTTGAGAATCTCAGCATAAGAAGCTGTTGTTCTCCCACACATAGTAATATGGAAATATTTGAAACATCAGTCAGGTTAACATGCCTTTTATTGTTGGATCTAATTTGGTTCTTTTTCTTATACTTGGTTTGTGGAAAGCACAAACATCTGCTATGCTAGTATTTGTAATTAAACCCCTAGATTAACAGCAGAGAATGTCCCGATCTGGGTACATTTGCTCTTTTTTAAAGTTATTATCTGGCATGAATAGCCTGATCAGGAGCACAAGAGGTTGATGCTCTGCATTCATTTTGTTTTCACCAACCGGGATGTAATAGGATAATTTTTTCTATTGTTCACAGTTTGGCTATGGCTATGGGACAAAATCTATGCAACTTTCCTTTACTTGTGGCTTGTGCCTACATTTGAAGATGTTAATAAGCTAATATGCATCAGTTAAAAGACATTAGCTGGCTTCTGAATAAGTCTTTAACACTTAGGCTATGCCTACATTACAAGGATTTTGTGAAAAAACGGCTGGTTTTGGGCAAAAAACAGTGGAGCGTCCAGACCTCAAGCATGTTTTTGTGCAAAAAAAATGCAGTAAATCGACAGGACAGTGGGCTTTTGCCAGTAGAGTTATTCCTCTCCCCACAAGGAATAACTCCTTTTTGCGCTAGAGCTCTTGCACAAAAAGGCATGTGTGGACGCTCTGCAGGGGTTTCTTGCGCAAAAAGAGCCTATCTGAAAAAGCACAGGTGCTCTGCTGGCCGTTCTGTTAATGGCAATCAGAGCTTTCTTGAGCAAGAGCATCCATACAGTGTGGACGCTCTCTTGCGCAAAAGCACATTGCTTTTGCGATGCGCTTTTGAGGTGTGGGCGCGCTTTTGCACAAGAAGTTTTTATAGAAGATCTCTTCTGCAAAAAGCTTCTTGCGCAAAAACCCTGCAGTGTAGACAAAGCCTCAGGACATGACTACACTGGGGAGGAAAATAACTCCCCTTATTTCAAAATAACAAGGTGAGCTCCACACAGCAAGCCCATTATTTTAAAATAATTTCAAAATAATGGACTTGTTATTTCAAAATAATAACCCCTACTTTTGATGAGAAATAACACCCATTTTGAAATTATTTCAAAATAGAGTTAGTGTGGATGCTCATCTGCTGTTATTTCTAAATAATTGGCCTCCACAGGCCTCTCAGAGCTGCCCTGGTGGCCACTCTGGCCACACACACCCCTGACATTTCTAATGCTTCCCTTCTCCTGCAGTCTTAAACCTGTAGGCAGAAGGGAAAGGGCTTCTGGCACCACACTGGCCCTGCCAACCTCATGACACATAACACCCTTCACTGCAGCCATGGCAGATACCAGTGCTTCCTCTGAACTCCTCATAGCTGCAAGCATGCCAGCAGCCACCTCAGAAACCCCTGGCCAGGGGTGAAAAAGGGCACCAGCGTGGACTGGTGTGGAGATCCTGGATCTCATTGAGGTCTGGGGCAAGGAGTCAAACCTCCAGAATCTCCACACCAGATGGTGGAATGCCACTGTCTAAGGCCAGATGGCTGCCAGCCTGGGCCTAGAAGGGGCAAAGCTGCACCCAGAACCAGGTGCACATGAAAATTAAGGAACTGCTTCAGGCCTACTCAAAGGCCAAGGAACAAAGTTCCCGCTCTGGGGTGGCACCCCAGACCTGCCACTTTTACAAGCAGCTGGATGATATTCTGGGGGGGGGGGGAGACTGGTCATCTCCCCCACCCTCATCATAGACTCCTGCCAAGACACGCCTGTGACATGAGGGTGGGGCTGTGGAGGAGGACGATGATGATAGGGAGGAGCAGGCCAGCCTGGACACCACATCCAGGAGGTCATCATCTGCCTGGCGCCGGTCCCCCCTCCCCAAGATGTCTCCCAGGGCTTGGACGAACCCGGAGAAGGCACTGCAGATGAGTTCCATCACTTTCCCTATGCACAGGTGGGGTCAGTCAGCAGGCTACAAGGGGCTGTGTGTTCCTCACTCGGCCTTCTTGGCCAGGGGCTCGCACAACATCCTGCAAACACAGGTACACCTAGTCCCATGATGCTGTCACTCAGGAACCCCTTGCTCCTTCTCTCAAAGTTCCTGCACAGGCCTGCCTTACTGTGGCCTTCATGGTGGGATACCTTCCCACCACAAGCCACCACTAAGGAGGCTGGGATCTTGGAAACACACAGCAGTGCTGCACATGGCACATGCTCATACCCACACTCTTAGGCAGCATCTGCTCCTGGTCAAGCAGACACCGATCCCCTGCATGGAAATCTGCCAGGGGAAGGAAGAGGAGGGGACCCCAGTAGGACTCACCCTGGAAAGCGGCATCTGCCACTCACACACACCTCCCACAACACCCTTCCTTCAGAGGGCAGGGATAGAAGTTCTCTCTCTGCAGGACCTCACCACTGCTGGACCTCGCGTGTGTGGGACATGGAAGGAAGCCAAACTGCCCCATCCCCCCATGTGCCTTCCCCAACCACCTGACATAAACATGTGTCAACCTGCCCCAGTAATCCACGAGGGCCTGCAGCACCATTGAAAAATACCTCTTTTTATTTCCATAGTTGGAGGCCTTGTGGTCAGGTGCCAGAATGAGTATGTGGGTGCCGTCAATGTCCCCCCTGCAGTTGGTGAAGTCTATGTCAGCAAAGCCAGTGATGACAGGGTCAATGTTGCCCAGGGTCATGACCCTCTGCAGCAGGATAGTGTCGATGGACTTGACCACCTACAGAATCATAGAAACATAGAATCACAGGGTTTAAAGAGCCCTCCGGAGGCCACCGAGTTGAAGCCCCTTCCCAATGCAAGACCAACCCCAACTAAACTATCCCTGGCAGGGCTTTGTGAAGCCAGGACTGGAAAACCTCTAGAGATGGAGATTCCACTCCCTTCCCTAAGGAACCAACCTCGGTACTTCACCACCCTCCTAGTAACATGGTAAAAGAGTGAAACCTGCATGAGCATGGTCCCAACAGTCGATCTCTCCATGCCAAACTGGATCCCAACAGAGTGGCAGCTGTCCTGCGTGGTGAGCTTCCATAGTGTGATGGTGACACACTTCTGGAGGGGAAAGGTGGGCCTCAGCCGGGTGTCCTGTCGCCAGAGAGCTGGGGAGAGCCACTCGCAGACTCCAGGAAGGTGGCCTTTTGCATGCAGAAGTTCTGGAGCCACTGCTGGTCGTCCCATCGCTACATGACAATGTGGTCCCACCAGTTAGAACTGGTGCCAGAAGCAGCGGTACATAGTGTGCAAGGGGGGATGGAAGGGCATGTGGTATAGGAGGAGTGCCTGGGCCTGGGTGAGGAGGTCCCCCATTCCAGCCCGGTACTTGTCCTCCTGCAGCACCATGTGGGCAGTCTGCATAAACTGAACCAGGAAGCGCAGCAGGAGGTCAAAGAGCCTGGCACTGCTTTGCAGCAGCTCCGGTCCATGTTGGAAGTACTGTGGGATGCTCGAGGGCAACCAGAGCCTGCAGTGTGAGTTTGCCTTCTCTCGAGGAGGTAGGCAGTGGAAGAGTGAGATGCGGCTGTAGAGGGGAGTCCCTTTAAGCACGAGTCTCAGCTAGCCTCAGGAAGCAGCTACAGGAAGTGACTGCTGTCCTGGTGCCCTGCCCAGAGTGCTTCTGGGGGTCTTTAAATGCAACTCATCCTCCAATCAGTGTTGATGCACTATTTGGATATAATTCTGCACTATTTTGATGGAGACTTGTAGCATAGATGCGCTATTTCGAAAGAGGTATTCCGGGAGTTATTATTTTGAAATAACTTATGTTGAAATAATAGCATAGTGTAGACATAGACTAGGAGTTCATGTTTTTCAAACTACACAATTTAATATTGTTATGCAAAAAGAGTGACTAGCTGCCAGTAGAGCGGGTCTTGGATCCAAAGACAATCATGGATGTCATGAGTGAACTCAAGTACTCTGTTTCAGACTCAGCTGAAGGGTAGGGTGACCATCCATCCCGTTTTTAACAAGACTGTTCTGTATTTAAGCCCTCTTGCAGGTGTCCCACTTTTTTTTTAAAGGGGCAAATTGTCCCATATTTTCTGCTCCCCCACTAGTCAGTCATAAGTCAGTGCAGTCCCAGCCACCTCTGGTTTGTGGCCAGCTGGTGAATGCAGGCAGACAGTCAGGGAGAGCATGTGTTGGCCTCAGGCAGGGTGGCGAGGTAAGAAGATGCGAGGGCAGGTAGGAGGAGAGGCAGCCCTGTGGGGGGGGGGGGAGGAGTGAATCCCCTTAAGCAGGGATTCTCAATGGGATTCCACAAGACTTTTGAGCCCGAATCCCTGTGGTCCTCAGTGGGGCTGTCGCAGGAGCCACAGGACTGGAGCCTAGATCCTGGGCACGCCAACCTCAACAGGGTTAAGCCTTGATCCCCAGCATTCCCCTCACTAGGCTGAAGCCCTGATCCTTGGCATTCACCCTGAGGGGCTGAGCGCCCAAGCCCTGGCCATCCCTGTGGAGCTGAAGATCTGATCCCTGGAGTTCCCCTTCCCTCCCACTGCTGAAGCCAAGAGCTACAAAACTGAATGCTGAAGCCCTCATGATACCCACATATCTGAAAGCAGGAGCCAAGGCAGGCTGAATCTCAGATCCCTGGTGCCTCCCCATGTAGCGGAAGCTCCCTGAGTTCAGGGGCAGAGCAGAGGGGTACTGGTGATTTTGCTCCCCCAAACTTCAGTGAAAGGGGGCAGTTACAGGGACAGACCCACACTACCTCCTCTCCTCACACCTTCCCAGTTTGCACTCTGAGCCACCCGCTGTTGCCCACAACCCCAACCAACCCTTCCCTACACCTTGAGGTATCCCGTGCCCACACACAGCCCCTTGCTATCCCATCCTTGCATCCTAAACTACCCCTGCACCTGCATACAGCCCCTAGCTACCCCTCCCTACACTCTTATCTAACCCCTGTCTGCACACAGCCCCTAACTATCCCTTCCCTGCACCCTGAGCTACCTCCTGCACACTAACAGCCCTTAGCAACTCCTCTTGCTACACCATGACCTGTTTTCAAATGTTTTAATCTGAGTCTCCCCCAACTTTGAGTTATAATTTTTGGTTGTGCCTCTGCCACCACAACCAAGACAGGCGGGGTGTCCTGTTGGGGTGAATTGGGGTGAAGGTGGCTCTGTCTTCATGGACCTGCGATATGGAGCTGGCTTGAGCCCTGCTAGCCCCTGCACCCAAAACAGAAGTCATCCTATGCCTATTCCTGAGGCTCCCCCCCCCCCTCAGTCCAGACCCCCAGGGCTCTCTCTTCCCCTACTGGGCCCTGGAGCTTTTATAACATGTTGGGGGAGAACCACATAGTTTGGCTTGATTGCCATTGAACTCACTTGAATTCAAGCAATTTTACCAGGTGTCCTGTATTCACCATAGGGATATATGGTCTCTACCAAAGGGGCAACCAGGCCTCTGAATATGGTTGAAAAAGCTGGAGGCTGTGAGGCTATTGCCTGAGGCACTGGACAGGTCGAGCTAAGCCATATGGACACAAGGGTTTCTCTGTTTGTAAAATCAAGAGCTAAGATGGTGGCAGGCTGTATGTGTGCTGGAGGCGGAGAAGGATCTGAATGTGACTCTTGAGAGAAAGAAGCAATAAAACGGAGCTTCTTAGGACAAACTTTGCTGGAATGGCAGTGTGGGGGAATTGAGAGCTCAGAGATCGATTCCTGTTTGTTTCTCTTGTGTTCAAGGGACAGGACTTATACATTTCTGTAACAAAACAAGGCCACACAAATAATATACCTGACTCATAATAATGATTTCTCATCCTCACAGAAACAACGTAGCCAGGCCTCCAATCTTGGCTAACCACTTGGGTCTAAAGACCAACACTATGACTTAAAGAAAATTCAGTGATCACACCTGAGTATCAACAAATAAATCAAAGCAGCAATAAAAGCAGATGGTAATTAGGATCTCTCATCTGTGGATATCAAATCATGCTCAAAGTTTGTTGCGAATGGAATCCCTGTGTTTGGGGGCTGGGGGCAGAGACTTAGTAAGAGAGATTAAAAAGCCTGAGTACCAGAGGTGCTGAAGTCAATGGGAGCTGCTTTTGAAAATCAGGCCTTCATTGACTGGCCTAAGGCAACACAAAAAATCAATGGTAGAGCTGGGAATAGATTAAGGCTCCTAGATACGTAGTCCACTGGTTTACCCTTCCAACACTCTGTACCTAGTTTTTTACTTACAAAATGTTTATTAAAGATACTCCCTAACATTCTGGTTCACTCATTATACTCTGCAGGGCCTTTTAGCAGATCAATACTGAAGTCTGTTTACTGTGGGAACTGGGTGTGTATATCCTGAGCTGAATCAGGAATGGCAATACCAGTTTGTTAACTAGGTAAAATTGGATATACACCTGCATTTCATCCATGGAACAACTCCAAAGACACATTTGGCCTTCAACAACACAGAACCTAAGCACTTGCCTTTGTTGGCTTCTATGGGTAAAATGATGGCTACACAATCAAGTCACTTGTAAGGAAGGGACTCAATTCTCAAGTTTGTAATATAATTTTGTTATGTTAATTATAACTGGAAGCTTTCATATAACATTAAACAATATATTACATAAATTAATTCAGAAGGACCATAAAGATAGGAAACATGGTTGAGATTGTGTACAGTTCTTGCCAGTATATGTCTCTGTAAATCTTTTACAGGATTGTGTAAGGAAGTTGAGGGATATCTATGCAAATAATAGTGAGAGCCAAACCAAGTTAGAGAGTACACAATTGCCATCTAGATAGGTCCAAACCTAATGGCTAATATCAGGCCTTTGTACTTTATTCTCTTTGTTTTATACAGATCTCCTCCAAAAGATGGGGAAATTGTTCTTTTTTCTTCATCTTTTCATATTTTGTGGAGAAAATGAAACACACAAATCAGATCTTGCATACAATAGGAACTAAAGAATTCAATTTGTTTTAAAAAGCAAGATACCTGATTGTCTGGTGTGTGCTTTGTGCAATTTTCCCCAAGCATAAAGCATATTTAACCCCAGACAATCTGAACACCTGAAGACTTCTTTTAGGTAACAGGTTCTTCAATTGTATAGAATCTCTGTAGCAACTCCTTTGCCATCCCTACCCTCTTCCAAATCAGGAGCCATAATGACTACTATGCTTCCACAACCATGGTCAGCTCCTCAGGAGAAATTAATTCCCCAACTGCTATAGTCTAGATCAGTGTTTCTCAACTTTTTTTTATAAAGTCCCTTTAAAAAAAAAAAAAAGGACCCCCAGTACCTACAATTTTCAGACTCACAAATTTTTTTTCTATCATTGCAACACATTTGTTTAAACAACTTAATCTTACCCAGGCAGATGATGACATTTTGGGGTGTAAAAAGGTACCAAAATAATAAAGCACTGTAAAACTTAAAACAAGAATTCAGTTTTCTCCAAATTTCAGCTGTGTTAACGTACCCCCCCAGACTTCTCTCGAGTACCCCTAAGGTACACCACTGGTTGAAAAACACTGGTATAGATTAATAGGTTTGTTATTAATTAAAAGCCTGTGGTGCGCTCATGGTTTCTATTGACTTCAAAGGAGTGCAGGATGAGGCTCTAAATGAACAAGTGCTGAAGATGAGAAATGTACAGGAAAAATGTCTTATAGCATGACTTCTTAAGACCCTAAGAACAGGCTCAAAAGCATTCTTACAGAAGTAACAGCACTTTCTGTGATTTTTACAAGCCCTCGTATATAATTAAGAGGGACACTGAATCGTTCTCTAAAGGCTGCATAGTCTTACAATATTGATTTACTGCTTCCTTTGAAAGTGAAAGGCATGATTTGTAAAAGGGAATTCAGGATGGATTCAAATGCAAAATCCTGAACTAGAAACGCTGGCTTTCTAGGCTTATTAAAATCCAAACCTGGATCAAATGTTTCAAATAAAATCTCTGTGAATCCCTAAAAATTGGAGTGCCCTAACTCCGGATCTGAAATCAGCCCATTTTTAAAGGAAGTATTAAAAATCAAGTAGTTCCTCTGTATTTTTATTGTATTGTTAAAAGTATTGTGGAACCTAAAACACATTGTGATCATTATTACTAGTCTGTCTTAAAAGAAAAGTAACATTATCCACAACTGTTAATCAATAATTCTGATGGGAACACGTTCTTTTATTATGAGTCTGCACTCAGACTGAAAATATGATGGAAACAAGAAAATTCATGCCTGATTTTGACATGAAAAATTGTTCATTGCTTGTTATTGCACTTCAATGGATTTGCTCCAGAAGCTAGTGAGACTTATGATAAGATGACTGGTTGGAAATATTCTAGTCATGCAAATTAAACTACAGCCTATGTGTTAATAAGTCTGGTTTAACTCTGTGAAGATGAGGTTATTTTATATTGCCTGATTTTCATCACGTAAGCATTGGTAATTTGGAAAAGTATTTCACAAGGGTTTTTTTCCCACTTGATCTGTCCTTCAACTCCTTTTTGTAGACACTAGAAAATATAATCTGTGCATATGATTTTTAGCAAGTAGAATTTACTCTTCAGAATCAAGTTTCTCACTCAACTAGTGTGGCAGGAATGTTGACCATTGAAGCCACAATATGCTATGTGTTAATAATCTGGCAATTTTCAAAAATATCAAATTAATTCCTCTAATATACAGATTTCAAACTTCCTACTCGGTTCCTTGGAATGTTTCACAGAAATTTTATTCACAATGTAACCACTCCTAAAGAATTTTTTAGTTGGCCACCACACACGCACATATGTGCACACACATGCACACAAACTGAGATTTTCAACTCTAACTAGAAGATTTCAGCTACACAATTCCCATTACTTTCAATAGGAATTGTATGAATAGATCCCCTAGCACAAGTTTGAAAAGTACTACCAGTAACTTAAACTTGAACTACCAGTGTCTTAGGCCAGGTCTACACTGAGGGAGCAGTTCAAATTAAGATACACAACTCCAGCTATGTTAATTGTGTAGCTGGGGTTGACGTACCTTGATTCAAACTTTGGTGCCATCCCCACAGTGGGAGGTCAATGGGAGAAACTTTACAGTTGACTTCCCTTACTCCTCTCGAGGAGTAGGGGTACTGCACAGATGGGGGTCTTCGATTTACTAGACCTGCTAAATCAAATGCCAGAAGATCAACCTCCAGAGAATCAATAAGCAGGGCTCGACAATTAATGTAATCTACTCGCCCGTGGAGAGTAGATTACAAGCTGGCACGGCCGCACAGCATGGTCAGTGCATGCGCAGCACGGTCAGCTTGTAATCTACTCGGCCGTGGCGAGTAGATTACAAGCCGGCACGGCTGCACAGCGCGGTCAGCGCATGCACAGCATGCGAAACCGTGCGGCTGGGGAGCGGGGCTCGCCGCCACTTGGCGAGCCCTGTCAATAAGTATAGGTAAGTGTAGACGTGGTCTTAGTGTTACTAATTTACCCACCAAGAAAGATATAGTGAGATTCATTTGCTGAAACTTTTTAAATAATTCATTTGATGGAGTGTTGTTACCTGGATTCAATTTTGCTGTTGCACTTTGATCAATTGAGTATTCTTCCCCAAGATTCTTTATCCCTATGGGCTTCCAAGAGAAGAAGCTGATTAACTGAGCGTGCTGAATCTAAATCATTCTAAGGTATTAGCTCAGAGTTTTCTCCAATTAATATTGTAGTTTAACATATCACAAATTGATCTAACAACTCAGACAAAGACAGTATGGATATATTTGCATTAATCACGAACCTTAGCTTGTCATTAAGATGCCATAATTGATGCTGCCTAAAAGTATGGCTTATGCTGCCTAAAATTAACTATGATCACTTGAAATAATTGCAATGGTTAAGGGCTCTAAGAGTAACAAGAACATATGACGGAGATGCTGTAAATTCCCCTTTTTGGTGATTCATCTCAAAAGACGTTGATCTTATATAATGATACTGACTCACATTCTTGTTGATGGATGATTGTACAAAACAGCTTTCACTTTAATGAAGATCCCACAAACAAACAGTCTTCTAGAATAAATAGTGCTATTCTACGCAATCAGAAGCTTTTTCTGATATCCAATAAGATTGTAGCAGTAGATGATTTCAAAGCCCTGGTCTACACTAAGGAGTTATTTTGAAATAACTCACCATATTTCTAAATAACAAGTGGAGCAGCCACACTACCAAGCCTGTTATTTCAAAATAATGGGCTGGTTATTTCAAAATAATAACTCTTGCTTTCCATGAGGAATAACACTTATTTAGAAACTGTTATTTTGAAAGAGAGATAGTGTGGACTCTCCACTGCTGCTATTTTGAAATAACTACTCCCCAGAATCATTCAAAGGAATTAGTCCCCAGTGCTTCCTGGAGCTCTAAGTCGCGGTACCGTGTTCACATTAATGGAGCCTGCCTCAGACTAATTTTGAGGCTTCTCTGTAGTGTGCATATGCAACTTTGAAAAATTAGTAGCACAGAAAAGTGTTTGATCAGGATGACTCTGGATTCTGATTTTTGTATTTTACATTCTTGTAGCTTAAGTTTTACTGAAAAATTATGCACCATTTTGAAAAACAAAATTAGAAACAAAAGTTTATTGAAGACTTTTCCTAAGTAAACAATTAACATTATTAGCACTCTGAGCTGATAAAAATGAAGGAAGGCATACAAGTTAATATACACTTCACAAAAGTGTGTATCTCATTATACACAGAGCAAACTTGAACCAATTGGTACAAGACTGAACATCTTAGATTGTTTGTTTATGCCATGAAAAGTTCAGGCACTGATTCTACAATCACATCTACATATGTAGGCAGACACTTTGGCCTGTAGGGAATCACCTTCACCACAAGAGGCATCTGCACTACTGTAACGGTCCCCTAATGTAGGATAAAAGCCTTAGCTCTTAAGGGACTCTTATATTCACAGAGCACCAGCATATGGTCAATATTAACAAATAATAATTATTAATAAACAGTGAAAATCACATTGTAGGAAAAATGTTATAGGCTGATCTGAATTTTTAAGGGGTTAGAGGTCCATACACTGGTCTGTGCTTGAGTCTAATGACCCAGAGTCTCCTGATGGCAGCCCAGAAATAGTGCCTTGTGTGAGATATACTTGGTTGCTTAGACCTTGATGGGGTGCAGGACCATCAAGGAGGGAGTAGGAAGGCTTTCTTGGAGCACAGCCTGGAAAGTTTTCCAGGATTTACCTACAGAAGGAGCCCTTTACCCAAGGCAAATGGCCTGCTATATCTAGCAGAAGGGCAACAGAGAAACATATTAAAAGATTCTTCAATACAGCCCCTAGAATGAGAGCTGTGGAGAATGCTGCATCCAGGGCAGCCCAGAAGAAGAGTTGTAGGGGAACCTGCTGAGCAAGGCATGGCTGGAAGAGCCAAGTGGGAATCCCTGAATCTCACAGCGATGAGTCACAGCATGGGACGTGTGTCCATGCGCTTTTTAACAACACTCTCAAGCAATTCACAACTTTATAAAAGGAGATGCACGAAAAACAAATCCAAAATCATAAAGGCCTTAATGCTGCTTTCTTTTCTAATGTAAACAGCCATTGAAACCAATGGAAGGTGTATGAATAAAGTGAGGGGGATTTGACCACAAAGGGTAAGTACATCCATGAGAAGCTGGGTAAGCATCTTGCAATAACACTATTATATACATTGTCACACAGGAGGAGCAATAGTGTTCAGGATTTAATCTAAAAAATATTGAGGAAAAGCAGGGTTCAAATGCTCAGCGTTTGTCAACCTATGGTGCCTAGGCATTGCAGTGCATGCCATAAGTAACATTGCTGTGGACATTGGCTGATTATATGTCTAAGAATACTTGATTGCTACTAATTCGTAGGCTGTGAGTGACCAGTCATGAGAAATGTTTACAGTGTTGTATGCAACAGCTATTTTAATGGCAGGGAGGCCATACAGGCTATGTCTATGCTGATGCGCATACTTGAGTACTAGACCATGTACATGATCAGATATGCTCTCCTTACCCACTGCAAGTGTCCACATTATGCTGGTGCTGCACATGGATTTAACGTTCAGTATACCTGCATCCACTTTGCCACTGTTGTTATCACTCTAAAACTGTCTTGTGTATCCCAGGTTTCTGTGCAGACAGGGAGACGTTCCAGAAACCAGTTTCCTATGTGGTATTGATGCTGTCCCTCTCAACTGAACATCTTCTGATGGCAGTTCCTGGTTCCTTTGCCCCTTATGGCTAAACTGGATAGAAGAAATGAGACCATGATCTGTTTCTTCAACTGCTTCTTATTGTGCGACAAATTGCTACACAGTAGAGTAAGTGACTGGCTAGATGCTGGGTGGAATTTGGGCTGAATTTCTAACACATTGAAGATGAATGAGCACAAGGGTCAATGACAAACCCATGCAGCTCTCAGGGTACAAATATGGTAAATCTCAGTATTGCTACGGTATGCCAATGATAGGACTGTAACTTCTGGTGTAGAGAACCAGCATGAGGTGGTGGAATCCCATCATTCTGGAAACTTGGGATGAGCAACAATGGTTTTAGAACGTCCCCGTGAGGGAACAGACCTTCCGTTATCATGTGGTGAAATCCAGCTGGGCTTGCTGAGTAATCACAGCTGGTGGACAGGCAGCCTATAACCTAATAGCTGGAGAATCACATGAGTCCCACCCAGAGATATGAAGGCTTAAGACCTGAGCCCTGACAGGGAGGTGCACTCAGACTTACAAAGGGGGTCAGATATAGCCTTCAACCATGGCGATATCACCCAGACATTAGGGGGAGTTCATGTGTGTGGAAATTAAAAAGGGTAGGAACAAAGAGTCAGCAGTATTCTGAATGAAGAAAAGAATCTAGTGGTGTCCCCCAGGGGTCCATACAGGGACCAGTCCTGTTCAACATATTCATAAATGATCTGGGGAAAGGGATCAACAGTGAGGTGCCAAAATTTTCAGCTGATACAAAACTGCTCAAGATAGTTAATACTGTGAAGGTCTTCAAAAGGATCTCACAAAACTAGGTGACTGGGCAACAAAATGGCAGATGAATTTTAATTTTGATAAATGCAAAGTAATGTACATTGGAAACCTAATCCCAGCTATGTGAACAAAATGATGGGGACTAAATTAGCAGTTACCACTCAAGAGAGAGATCTTGGAGTCATTGTGGGTGGTTCTCTGAAAACATCCATTCAGTGTGCAGCAGCAATCAAAAAAGCAAACAATGTCAGAAATCATTTAAAAAGGGATAAAGAATATGTTATTGCCTCTATATAAATCCATGGTGCACCCACATCTTAAATGCTGTGTGTAGGTGTGCTCACCTCAGCTCAAAAAAGATATCTTGGGATTGGAAAAGACACAGAAAAGGGCAACAAAAATGGTTAACAGTATGGAACACCTGTTCTAAAGATTAATAAGATTGGGAAAGGAAGTATTTTTTCACACAGTCAACCTGTGGTATTCCCTGTCAGACAATGTTGTGAAGATGAGGATTTTAACAGGGTTAAAAAAAAAGAACAAGATACATTCATAGAGGTTAAGTCCATCAATGGCTATTAGCCACGATGGGCAGAAATGATGTCCCTAGCTTCTGTTTGTCAGAAGCTGGGAATGGGCAACAGGGAATGGTTCATTTGATGATTACCTGTTCTGTTCATTTCCTTTGGGGCACCTGGTATTGGTTACTGTCAGAAGATAGGATATTGGCCTAGATGAACCTATGATCTGACCCAATATGGCTTTTTCTTATGAGTTGTAACACTGTCTGGAGTAGCTCACAACCGTGAGTGCCTGCTTCAGGGCAGAATCTCAGAAAACAAGGGCAGATACCCCAAACTGGTGATATGTTCCAGAATTGGATTTCATCAAGTCAGTATCAAATGTGAGCATAAGAATGACCATACTGCTACCTATTAATTTCATTTGGTGACCCCTAGTTCTTGTGTTATGGGAACAAGTAAATAACTTTTTCTTATTCAAAAGACAGAACTATGTAGCACTTTATAGACTAACAATACGAATACCCAGAAACCATCTACTTCAAGACAGACCCAAGAAAACCAACAATAGAACACCACTTGTCATCACCTATAGCCCCCCAACTTGAACCCGTCCAATGCATTATCAATAAACTACAACCTATACTGGAACAGGATACTACCCTCCAAGAGGCTCTGGAAGACAGACCCATAGTCTCCTATAGACAACCACCTAACCTCAGGATGATTCTTACCTACAACTATAGGACATACCACACTAATACCAACCCTGGAACTTTCCCTTGCAACAAACCCCGGTGCCAGCTTTGTCCACATATTTACTCTGCTGACACCATTATTGGACCTAACCATGCCTATTACAAGATCAAGAACACATATTCCTGTTCATCCAGAAATATAATTTATGCCATCATGTGCCTAAAGTGTCCGTCTGCCATGTACATTGGACAAACTTCTCAGGCACTTCGCCAAAGAATCAATGCACATAAAACAGACATCAGACTCTCTCACAGAGAGAAAGCTGTTGCTTGCCATTTCAGCTAGACTGACGATTCTCTCAATGACCTTAAAACATGCATATTGCTTCAGAGCGATTCAAAGAGAAGCTTCAGAATTGTCATTCATGCTTAAATTTGACACTTTATGTATGGGTCTCAACAAAGATGCTAATTATCTCACCCATTACAAAGATAGCTTCCCCAGTTATCACCCCTAATGTCATTACCTCACAGACACTAACCTTCCCTCCCCTCCTCTGTTCTTAAACCTGATTCGTCATTTTTATATGTGTTCACTTTTTTTTGATTGTATCACTTTGGTATATATGGTTGTGCCAATTTTCTTCCACATATTGATCTGAGGAAGTGGGTTTGGCCCACGAAAGCTCATCACCTAATAAACCATCTTGTTAGTCTTTAAAGTGCTACATAGTTCTGTCTTTTGTTTCAGCTAGACCAGACTAACACGGCTGCATCTCTATCACTATTTCCTTATTCACTTTCTCTACACCAGTCATGATTTTATAGACCTCTATTATATCCCCCTTTAGTCTCCTCTTTTCTAAGCTGACAAGTCCCAGGCTTTTTAATCTCTGTTCCAAACCCCTAATCATTCTTATTGCCCTTTTCTGAGCTTTTTCCCATGCCAAGATGCCTCTTTTTAGATGAGGCTATCACATCTACACACAGTATTCAATATGTGTGTCATGGATTTATATAGAGGCACTAAGATATTCTCTGTCCTATACTCTAGCCCTTTTTAAATTATTCCCAACTTTCTGTTTGTGAATGTGAACTCCTCATTCACTATGTTAGTCTCACCATGGAGCCACAGACTCACTCCAGCCCATTTTGCCACCAAGACAAACTGGACTTTGTGATTAAAAGGTTACTAAAACTAAAAATCACACCATGTCACGTTTTTCTCAGTCCCAAGAGGCCAGTCACTTACCCCCAGATCACTTGCAAATCCAAATCTATAAGACAATGCTAGCAGTCAATGCTGTAGTAAACTAACGAGAAGATTATTAGCTAGAAAAAGAAAGGAGAGTTATTGAGAAGTTAAAGCTAGTAAAATATATGTGCATGTGAGTCGTGGCTTTTAATTCCAAAAGGTAGCAGAGATGTAACCAAATGTCAAGTTGCCCAAAAGTCTCTTGGGACATCCACAATAACACGGAGATCTCAGTCTTCTCTCTTCAGTTGTTCTGCCATTAGAATCCAAATAGTCCAGAGATAAAGGATCTTTCGTTGAATCTATATTAATATTTTCTCACAGAAGACAAGCTGACATGGGTTCTACCCACATGGGCTTTGAGTGCGGAATGCACTTTGAGTTTCTGAGCTAAGATCATCACCACAATGGCCATTTGCCTTGGACTTAGCACTTTTTCAGATAAAATCCTTCATTAGTATTTCCCAAGGTTTCTTTAATGTCTCAGTTATTTAGTTATGGGGCTATTTACCCTGTAGGTATTTTCTATTACATTATGAAAGGAAAGATAAGTAAAAAAACTTACGTAATATCCCATTAATTGTATGAAGTTTGAACACCCAAAAGATAAATGGTTTTGATCTATGTTAATACACAGGTGATTTGACCTGACTACACTCTGACATGACCTGGTCAGCCAGCTTCACTGAAGCTATAAAACGTTTTGTAATCAATATCTCACAGAGCTTCCACTTTGGTTCCAGCTGCAAGATTTTAAAGGGCAAAATGTTTTGTTAATGAACTATCCTACAAGAATGTTGTTCTGGAATATACTGGATGCAAGCCATGTTTTTTACAGTGAGAGATAGAGGTCATAGCTAAGCATAAAGTGTAAGTGGTTTCTCCCACTGTATGGAGAAGTGGATCACAGGGTCACAGGAGGAAAATGGGGCTTCATGTGGTTTCTATGAGCTGCTTCTTCAAAAGCTGCCAGCTTTCACAGCTGCTCTTGAATGTCCATGGAGACACTGAGGCCCTAGAACAGCTGGAAGAAAAAATAGGAAATTACAATTCACTAATAGCGCTAAGAAAATCAAACTAAAGAGATCATAGAAACCTATATGAACTGAATGTTTTTAGCCGCTCCTCTGCCAAGACCTAACCCTTCTCCAGATTCTTAAATCACATTTTATGAAAATCCTATAGAGTTGTTTTTTTCTGGTAGTTCTTCAAGTTGGTTTTTATTTTTATTTGTTTAATTTTATTGTTTTGCACTCTAATGGTGTTCTTCATAATGGCATTTTGCTGGAGTGAGAAGCAGGGGAGCGGGAAGGATAAGTAAAAAGGAAAATGATAAAAGCACAGGTTTAAAGTGCACCAGATTGCATTCCTCTCGTATGCATATATGTACATACATATTAAATCCTGCAGCTGGTCAGAGAGTCAGTTCTGATGTTGTATTGCTTGTGAGTTCAGAAAGGCTTAAATACATGGATAGGAAGGTGGATAATATTGTCTGCCACTCCAGTGGCTAAATTCAGAAAATGGCTTGGCCTTTTTCCAATGTCTATTGCTTCTGTCCTTTCCGCTGCTATTCAGGCTATCTCTGCACTACAAAGAAAAGTCAGAAAAAGATACTCAAACTGCCAACTGCAATTTGGGTATCTTTTTCCGCTTTTCTTCTGAAAGAGGCTTTTCTAACATTTGGCCCATCTACATGGGGCCAAATGTCACAAAAAAACCCTCTTTCAGAGTATCCCTTCTTCCTCGTGAAATGAGGTTTACAGGAATGCCGACAAAACACGTCCGCTTTTCTGACATTTTTTTTTCAGAAAAGTGGACGCATTCCTTGAATGTGGCAGAGCTTTTCCGGGATACCAAAGATATCCCAGAAAAGCTCTGTAGTCTAGACATACCCTCTGAGAACTCACTCCTCAACAAGGCCCAGCAGAATCCCATCTCCTCTTTACATCACCCCTCAGTTGGTGGGAGGCATCAAGGGTAGCAGTGAAGCAGGAGACATCGTGGCTCTGCTACTAGCTTGCTGTTCAGCCTCAAGTGAATCCCTCTAGCTCTCTGTTTCCTCCTCTGTAAAAGGGAGATAATGATATTTACCTTCCTTGGTGCTCTGTGGATGAAAAGTGCTATTTAAGGGCTGAGGATTATTAAATTCCAGCTGCCAATCACTCTGTGAAGCAAGTCAAGGACATGAAAATGGATCGGTGGTAGTGGGAGCCTGGCAAAGCTTTTCTGAACAGAGTGCTTTTCTCACAGGATGTACGAGGCCATGGGATGTTAGAGTCACACTCCATTCAACTTTGCATTTTCTGTGCATTTATTCTCAATCATGTCTTTCAAAAATGCCAGCGGATGTCATGCTCATGCCAATGAAGTCTGTGTTTTTCACTAACAGTAAAACAGTATTGGAAGTGCCTTTGCTAGATAAAGAATTTTCATCTGCCAGATCACATGTTGTCTGTGGTTCTTGTTAGTTCCTGGGCTCCCTTTAAAACAGAGTAGGCTTGAGCTTAACATAAATAGTCAAGCACAGAGATATAACCTGTCTTTGGGCCTGAACTTACAATGGACCAAGTGCCTCCTATAAGAATGTGGGGGGGACGGAGGGTGTCATCAGTTCCTCTCAGATCAGTGCTTTCTCAATAGTTCGCATGATCTCATGCTCTATGCCCTATTCCAGTTACAACAATCTATTGCTGGGGGAGGGAGGAAGGGGAAGAAAGTAATGGGAAGACTACTGCACTTCAAATGCAAGGCACTTTTCAGGGCCCGGGGTTTACTGATGAACACCAGTCTTATCTTCCTACTGTTAGTAAGGACACTAAAACAATAAAAAGTAAGATTTATTTTTAACTCAGTTTGACTAATCAGTCTGTTGCAAAGGCTAAAGGTGATCGTTTAGAGAAATATTAATCAGAGTCAACTATTTATGGGCCATCTGATTTTTTTTTTTTTGGTAGTTTCTACCAGAAAACTAAGCCACCATTTCTCAGCAATGAAGATTTTCAGTCAGCTTTGGGTCCACCGAAGGTTCCTGTTGATTCTCTTCACTCCACTGCTTTTAATTCCGTTGCCTCTCATCATTCGAACCAAAGTAAGTCAAGTGGTATTAGAGGCAATTGTTATATGCCTATATGCTATGTGAGCTTTCCACAGCCTTTCAAAATGGCTAGATTTTCAACTATGTTTGTGTCAGGAATTATTTTCATCACACTGCAGTGTTTTACAGCAAAGTGACAATAATTTGTGATACTGTTTACAGATGTTTTTTCTGCTTAAGCTGAGATGGCTAAGAGATTTTTCACTAACTATAGGAATTGGACTTCAAATCACATTACCTGATCTGAAAATCCATACTGATTGTTGTTTTTTAAATTTTGAACACCATGAAGTACCTCAATCTATTTGTAGTGTATTTTACAGTAGAGAGGAACTAAAAGGGAACAATATGGGGGGTTGCCCTTTATTTTGTCCCTTCAAGATGTCCAAAGACAATTTTTGAGTTGTATTTTTAAGAGCAAGGTTTGACTTGCTTTTTACCATAGAAGTCTCTTTGGAAGACTGGAAATCTGGAACAAGGTACTTCTGCATCTCTTATTTGAAAAGAATGGACTTGCTAAAAATTGTTTCAGTCATCTGTCTCAAAATGTTATGTGCTTATCTGAGCTATTCCACAAAATCAGTAGAAGACTATGCTCCCCCATCCTTCCTTGCTGCACTCATAACAGGCCTTCCCCTAAGCCTCTGTTCCTGGAGCCCATAACCGAGATCAAGTGCTCCAGCTCCTCTTGATAGATTTGGCTAACTCATATTTGAGAAGAAATTGGTCTTAAACCTACACAGGCTAGGCATGTCTTTCTATAGAACTGATATAGTCCTTATATTTGTCCATTGCTATAGTTACTTAAAACCTTTTCCTTTCAGCTAGGATCTTTTCCCTTGCTCCACACTTATTCTCAAATGTCTCTGCTTGAATCTCACATATTTGCAGCAAATATTTTTAAAAGGGAAAAAATGCTTTGTGTAATCTAACAGCAAAAGTAAAATTCACACTTTAAAAAATCTTAATTGTTGCACATAAGATCAATACTTTAAATTAAAATCCTTGCATTTATTGAGCACGTAGGACCAAACTGAATTTGTCTTTGTGGAAAATAGTAACACGGTTATTACTGACAAAATGTGGCCATTCTTCTGTATTGTGTTAGACGTCAATAATAATGTTCCTGAAAAGAGTTTTCCCTGAGTGGTAAAGTGAGCTGGATGTGCTAAATGTACTCTTAATCATTTTAATCTTAATCGTAAAGCGGGACTGTATTGATTTGAATTGTCTCTTGTCCTCCATCAAAGCAACATATTCTAGGGAAGAAAGTATATATTTCAAGGTTAAAAAACCTGAGACACTGCTTTAAAAATGAGAGTCAGGGGTAGATAATTGGAAATATGGGGCCAATTTCTCTGTCTGTATAAACTGGCCTACATCCAGCTATTTCAGTGGAGGAGCATCCATTTGCACCAGCAGAGAATTTTGCCCATGACCCAAACCACTTCAAACTAATAAAATGGGTATTACACTTGGTTAAATTAAGAATCGCTGTGTGAATATGTCAGCATTAAACATGAGCTTATGGCTGGCCCTGTGCAAAGGCATGAGCAATAGAAGGAACCCGAAACCTTCTGTGCTTTGGCTCACTTTACCAGAGGCCAGTGGCACTGTGTCTGGAGAATGCAGAGCATGTGTGCAGGTGCGTAGCATTGCCAGCCAGTAGCTCTGGAACCACGTCTGCTAGAGATAAGGCAGCAGCTGAATGCACGGATTCCTTCACATACAGAATTTATAGTTTTAGTATCCCTGCTAAAAAATGCTCCAGTGCCTCCAGTGTTGCTATCACGGAGAGACAAGGAGGGGGCAGGGTGAAGGTGTGTCCATAGTCCATATTCGCTCTACACCATCCAGTTGAGCTGGCCAGTTGCCATGGGAACTTAAAGCACCTAATGGTCATTGGAAAGACAGCAATTTTCTAGCAACCACTTTTAAAGGTTTTTTTTAATTCACCACCTTTCAGCTAATCTTCACTGCAAGACCTGAGATTTTTATTAAAGAAAACATCTAATTGTTGTGTCATCATTGCTAACTATAATTGGCATCCTTCCTGACAGTCTGTGTGAGGTAGCCAAAGACTGTCAGAACATGCACAGTCAGCCGGCTATGACTCCGGGTTAGGAGGGCTCCAGGTTAGAATGGAGTACACTGGTAGGGCAATGTTATGAAGCTTGCAGTGCTGCTGGCTATGCTAGATGTTTCTGGTGGGTTAAAAGGAGGGCTTCTAGCAACAGGATCAACAATCTAGGATACTTTTATTTGTAGGTTTTGTTTATGGCATAAGCTTCCCTTTTCTCCCAAGATAAGAAGCTTCTGAGGAGGAGGTCGGAGGTTAAAAATTTCAAGCAATAAAGTGGATACATGAGTACATGCATCTCATTACCTAATCAATTTCATTTATTTAAAATCTCTGTGATTGAGAGTTGTATAATATGGCTAGGGCGCAGAGAACTGATTCTCATGAACTTTTTTTTAAGTTTCTTATAAGAAGGCTTCTCTGTAAAGTATTTGGAAAGCAAATATATGAATATTGTTCGAAAGGGTAATTGAGAGTCTATGGCTACAGTATAGTTTTACTATAACTCAAAAAAGCTCTATTAAAAGAACACTTTTAAGATAGCAAAATCATGCACTCAGGTTTTAGAAAATGGAGGGATTTAATGGGGCCCTCTCATGTGTATTTGATTCTGATATAGATTTTACATCATCACGTTATTTTTTCCTTAGGAGCCCCCTTCAATCAATAGATGGTGCTCACTAGGGGCGCATAGCTTATTTCAAGTCAACTTTGAAATAGCTTATTTCAAAATTTGGTGCTGTCTACACAGCACTTATTTCAAAATAAATTGTTATTCCAAAACATCCCTTAGTCCTTGTGGAATGATGTTTACAGGGATGTCAGAATAGCAAGCCTGTTATATTTTGAATGGACTTGCTCAGAAAATGCTTTGGGATTGCACAGAAGATGCAGAATAGCTATTTTGCATCTGGTATCCCAAAATAGCACTGCAGTGTAGACGTAGCCAAGAAGAACAGGCTTCAATGGTTTGTTTTCTTCTTATTGTTCAAGGCCTTATTTAGTCCATGCAAACCTTGCTCTGCAAACAGTTTATTACTTTCCCCATGAACTTTTCTGTGGTGTTCATCACTGTGGGATCTGAGCACTTCCATAAATATTAATTAATTCTTTTTCACAGCACCATGCTCAGAACTTATGCAAATTATACCCCTGGGTCCCAAGCCAGTCTCCTGCAAATGAGGAACACACAGTTAGTGATCAGTTGTGACAAGTATTCTTTAAAACACATTCCCAGCCTCATATATGAATTCTGTGCTTGAAGAAGGGTTCTCCAGGGTGGAATTACACTGCCTTGACCATGAGGCATCATTTTTCATTCTGCAATCCCTTCCTCATTCACTGCACCCCTTCTGCTACCACTCAAGCAGAGGTCCTGCAGCAGGCTCTCCAAAGGGGAGGCAAAGGGGACAACTGCCCCGGGGCCTGGCCATTCAAAAGGTTTTGGGATTACTGGCTGCTGCCACAGCTACTACAGCAGTGGTGGCATGTGGAGAATCTGGGCCCTTTTAAATCGGCACTGGAGTGCAGTGTGGCACACTCCAGGTGACTTTGAGGGATGCCTAGGGGGTGCTGTGGCGCAGTATGTGCTGTGGATGATGCTGAGGGCCGGCTGGGCTGGCTGCCCTTAGCCCCGTCCCTTCCACCTGAGACCTCGCTACTGGAAGCGTGGAGCCAAGGCCTCCCCACACCTTTCACAGGGGCGTAGCAAGGCTGTCGGCCCCACAGTCCCACACCATATTGACACAATTTAGAACTGTTCTGTCCTGTATACTAAATGAGACAGAGGTCCTAAGGAAACCGATGTGATCCTGTAATTAAATGCATATACATGAGGGAGAGACAAACTAATGTTGCATGGATGACCTTAACTTTGGCATTTTTTAACTTCTTGAATACTTGCACTTTGCATCTTTAATAATGTTCTTTTAATGTAGTGTTGTGTGTGTGATTTCCTAGGTTTCTAAAAAAGTCCCGGAGCCACTGCTGCTACTGCTGCCACCGAAGCCACTGCCTGCACTCAGCGGCTGGCTGCTAGCACGTGCAGGCTGGGATGGTGTTTGTGACCCAGCCTGCATGTGCAGGATATGATGCAGTGCGCTGGGGGCTGTGAGCGGAATGGCATGGGCTGTGAGAGCGGCTGACCTGTCTCGTTCCAGGTTCCATCCCGCTTCCGTCAGAAGCCGCAATTTTTTTCTTCATGAGCCGCATGCGGCTCGTGAGCCTAAGGGATTAGAAAACCTGCCTTATAGTGATAGACTCAAAAAGTTTGATCAATACAGCGTAACAAAGAGAAAGTTCAGTGGTAACTTGATTACACTAGATAACCACCTGCATGGAGAACAAACATAACAATGGGCTCTTCAATTTAGCAGAGAAAAGTATAACACAATCTGATGGCTGAAAATTGCAGGTAGACAAATTCAGACTGGAAATAAGGGGTCAATTTTTAATGGTGAAAATAATTAATCACTGCAGCCATTTACCAAGGGTCCCAGTGGCTTCTCCGTTACTGGAAATGTTAAAATCAGGACTGGATGTTTTTCTAAAAGACATGCTCCAGGAATTCTTGGAGAAGTTCTATGCAAGGGGTAGGCAAGTTAGGGCCCACAGGCCACGCAGCTGGGACCCTCAGGCACAGAAGAGTTCACACCACTTTAAGCAGCTGTCTGCTTCTGGCCAATTAGAGCTGAGAGATTTTGCTGGGGGGGGGGAGGACAGCGCACAAAGATCCTGCAGGGCTGCTGGCCAGGAGTCAGATAGGTAAGTGCTTTCCAGCCAGAGCCTGCCTCTGGCTCCCCACAACTCCTGGCCCCAGGTTACCACCCTTTTTTCCCCAGGTCACCCTAAACCCTATGCATCCTCCCATCCCTGTCCTCCAGGTCACAACTCCCTCCTAGACTCTGCACCTTCTCCTATACCCTTCCCCTAGGCCAAAATCCTCTCCTGCACCAATACTCCCTCCCTGACCATGCACTCCAAACCCCTACCCCAGGTCATCACCCAAACCTTCTGTACCCTCCCCCCCCCTCCACCCCACAGGTCATAACTCCCAGATCCTGCACTCCCTCCTACACCTTTCTCCCAGGCCAGAATCCTCTCCTACACCCATACCCCATACCAAACCCTACACCCCCAGCCCCTGCCCCAGGTCACAACCCCGTCTTTCACCCAAACTCCCTCTTAGATCCCACACCCTCTCCTGCACCCCAGTTCCCTATCCCTAGCTCCATTCCGCACCTAACCTCTTTCTCAGACCCTGCACCCCCCTCCATAGAAAAGTGTAGCCTATGACCACTTATCAAAATTTTGGAGGGCCCCAATTAAAAAATTATTTCCCACCTCTGACCTGTGCCCTGGGCTGTACAGGAAGTGAGACTAGATTCACTCTTGGCCTTGGAATCTATGAAGTCTCAGCTCTGAAGTCTATGATGATACTCTGAATGTTAATATTGGTAATGCTCTTGCTGCTGATCCTTTTAGTAGAATAATCCAGCTGGTCCCTCTGTAATGATGTTGGATGAAATAAATTGGGGTGGTGAATGAAGAATTCAACCCTGCATCCACTCTCAAATGTAGGACCCTATTCAACAAGGTGCTTACGAGTATGCTTAACTGTAAGCGTTCAAATAGTCTCATTGATGTCAATGACTTAATTTAACCATGCACTCAATGAAGCCTGCCAAAGGCGGGGGAACGGGGGCAAAGGGTGCAGTTGTCCTCGGTCCCTGTGATTCAAAAGGGCCCATGACTTATGGCCACTGTGATCACTGCTACTGCAGGAGTGATGATGGCTGGAGCCCTGGGACCCTATATCACCACTGGACTGCTCCAGGCGGCTCTCAGGGCAACTAACGGCTGTGAGCAACCAATGCTGTGCGCTCTGGGTGGTGCCGAGGGCTGGCTGCCCCAGCCATGCCCTTCTCCGTAACGCTCCAACCCTTCCGAGAGCATTCGCCTCCCCCCTTTTCCCAGGAGCTTGGCTTCCCTGCACTCACTTATCTTACGGAATCAGGATTTTAAAGAGCAGATGCATCCCCTTCCCAGGATCAACTACAAAAAACCAAACCTTCCCATATCTCCCTGAGTGTCAGAAGCCCCAACTATCACTTCTCCAGCTATCAAAGCCCATAGATTCCCGCCTGCACTTGTGATATGCTGTCACGCACTTCTTCCATACAAAACTCCGCAGGATGCAGATATGTGCTAGGCTGTACCTTCAGCCAATTATTATTACCCCATAGTGGTTGGCATAACTTTACAGGATGTTAATTCTCAACATTTTCCTTTTTGACTGCTAATAAACTAAAAAGCAAACTGTACTTGTGTGCAGGACTGAAGTTCTGAGTACATGCGAAATCCCAGCACTTGCTGAACATATGAGCAATTTAGGGCAAAATCCTGCCCTTATTTCAGGAACTGAGCACTGTGAGGAAGCAGAGCACTGTTGATCATAATACATCCAATGCAGAGCTACCCTACAGTTCGCAGACAAGATGGCTCAGTGTGGGCTATCATTTCCCCAGTTTTGCTGCTGCCATCCTGTAGGCATCCTGGTTTCTCTATCTCACTCAAGTGAGTTCTCTGGAGTTTCACTTCATTGGTACTACTTACGTAAGCCAAGGGGAGTTAGCCTGTTGTGTGTGAGTTGTTAAGCTGTTGTTCAATTGTCAGAATTATGCTGTAAGCTCTTCAAGGCAGGGACTGTGCCTTTACTATATCAGTACAGCACTTGTACATTGCTGGCACTGGTGTAGATTATAGTCATAAAAGAGGAGTGTACTGCTATATCTGAAAGTATTTGCAAGGTGAAAAGACTGACCTAGTCTTATATCCAAGTATCGGGCCAAGTCTACCCTGAGTATGTAGACTCTGAGTCGGACTGTCATTTTCAGTAAGGCCCTTTTCCACCACTATGTAAAAAGAATCTGAAGAGGGGAGTAAATATAATGATAACATTTGTGTAGCAGTGGCAGACCTTTTGACAGTCCTGGGTTCTGCAGGACTACCCTGCTTTGACCACTCAAACTCTCTGTCCTGGTTGAACCAGGACCTTTTCCACTAGCAGACCCAAATGGGAGGGAATGGAGCAATTTGCTCTGGGTCTACCCATTAGAAATGACCCCCAAGCCCAGTGGCATTGTGACCTGGTGCACAGGGAGCAGCACCACTCCAGTTTGGCTCAGCTAACCTTCCATCTCTGTCTATGGTGACGTGGATAGGCCAAATCGTCGTGGTACTGTTTCCTGCTTTAGCCCCTTGAAATGTTGAGAGGTATGTAATAGTGAAAAGGTGCCCTCCTCCATTGTTTTAGAACATAGAATAAGAAGAAACTCCCAGCTCTGAAGAGTTTTCAGTCTAAGCCTCAATAAATACAATTTTTATCCACTTTAAGGCCCCTTTGTACTTCCTGTGTAGTGAAAAGGGGCCTACGTGTAAACAAGAATCAGGCCCCCTGAGTTCAGTGATTTAAAAAGTTACCATGTCAAATAAAATGCTGATCTGACATGACCCATGTCTTCAAATTCAGGTCAGGTTATCTACATTTTAATATAAATAAATATCATATAAGGACAACATATCAAGCCCCCAAAGTGACCTACAAATACAGTGAAAGGCAGGGATCATTTTTTTTTTAACTGAAAATAAATGTACGAAGTCATTTCAGGTCAGTAAATTCTGAGGCTTGAATGGCTCCTGGTACGCCGGTTCCACGTTGGCAGAATAATTACAGTGGACAAGGGTTTTTCTGGTATTTCTTTTTGGCACTGATCTGATCTTAGTAGAAAAAATGATAGCTCATAAATGTCTAGTTCAGAGGTCACTGAGTCTCCGTGGAGAACTCCCATTATAAGATTACACAACCAAAAAAGAAAAAAAAATCATTCACTGACTCCTTCAGAAATAGTCTCAGAGGGGGAGTCATGTTAGTCTTTAAAACTTTAAAAAAATATGCAGATGGTAGCACAAGCTTTTGTGGGAACAACCCGCTTCTTCAAATGAATGGATTTGAACCAGCCTTCCTCAGGTAAAAAGATCCGTATCCTATCATTTCTCCCCAAAGACACATCTTTTAGTATTAGCCTCTGTGCATACGTATGCCATTTCCTTTTCCTGACCTTGCATGGTAAGAAAGCTTCTATCGTCCTGTTCTCAAGGCCAGAAGCGTAAACAAGTGCTATGTGAAATATGACTAAAAGAACTGCACATGAAACAAAATGCATTTGGTTTCAGTGCATACTTAAAGCAGGTTTGACCAAAGTTCAATTTTGGTAATTTATTCTACTAACCCCAATTCCTTCTACAACTTCAATACCTTATGTTGTGTTTGCTTCATTTCTTGCCTAAAAGTGTTCTCCAGTGTATGCTTTGGAGCCCAAGTAGTGGCCGCATTTCAGAAGTGAAGGTAAAGTGACTCAGAATTTTGAATGAAAGACATGTTAAAACTGCAAGACATAAGGATGACTGTATAAAAGCAGACTAGATGAAGTCCTTGCCCCATGTATGTCAATGGCAAAATCTCATTATCTTGAGCAGAGCCAGGATTTCACTCACTGCCTGCATGGAAGTGCTCTAGGCAATCATAAAGATCAAAAGGGTATTTTTAGTTGCTGGGGGTATGATTCATTTTAATTCTTGGGTGAAAGGAGGTTCCTGACATAATCTCCTTGTTTAATTGTAGTTTCAAAAGATCTCATGAAGTGTCTAGAACAAATGGTAGGCATGTCTTTTTAATGGTGTGTGTTTATAAATAGAGAAAAATAAACAAAATAATAAATGCATAAAATATTATTATTTCCTCATAGTGTTTATCTGCTTCTGGTGGTAATATTAAGTACAGTTAAGCTTCGGGCCCCAGTGAAGTCAGTGGGAGTCCTCCTGTTGATTTCAGTGGGCTTTAGATTGGTCCCCTATACTATTGTAGGGTTGTGTGTTAGATGAAGGCAATCTTGTTTTTAATGTTGTCTTGTGTATTCTAGGAAGCAGAATGTGCATACACGCTGTTCGTAGTTGCGATCTTTTGGCTCACAGAAGCTCTGCCGCTGGGTGTTTCAGCTTTACTTCCTGCCATAATGTTCCCAATGTTTGGTATTATGGCATCCAAGGAGGTAACCTTCCTTTTCTTCCCTATCTTTTTATACTGCCCATATTATATACCATAAGCTATGGAATCCCCAAGAACGGTATAATGCTGCAATTTCATCTCCTGTCTCTTACTATGTGTTTCTCTAGCACCTATTACAATGGGGCACCAAGCTCAGTACTACTTGCATGCTCAAAGAGAAGCACTTTGCTTATGTGTTTTTCTGGACCAAGTTCTATTCAGCTGGTTCCACCTCAGGCTCAAACCTGCAGGAGAAGCCAGCACAAATTATTGTTCAGCACAAAGTTGTCTCATCTGTGGCAGACGCATTTATCTCCCTTTGCAAAGTGCTCTGAGATCAGTAGATGAAAAAATGCTGTGGGCGTGCAAAGTGTTATTGTTGCACTATATATAGTGCAACATGCTAAATATATATACTATATATAACATACTAAAGGCCCAATAATATCTATCTTGATATCGATGGGAACTGATAGCAGTTGATCTCAACCAGAAAAACATTTAAACATGTGAATAGTCTTGAGCTTGAGGCATCATTGTGATAGGCACTGTAGGAACATGTCCTAAATCAGTGGTGGACAACCTGTGGCCCAAGGGCAGCATGCAGCCCCTTTGGGGTTACGTATGTGGCCCACAAGACATTTTGTTTACTGTTGCCCACATGCAGAGTTGCCAGATTCCTCTGGTTTCCCTCCATGTTGTTCTTTTCCTTTCAGAATTACTAAAATGGCACACACTTAAAGCAAGGGCACATGAAGTGAGGTGAGTGCTGATTGCACACAACATTGACTGTGAGAGCCATGCACTCGCTCTGTATCCAATCAATTGCTGCTATGGTTCAATCAGCACACCCCACACATTCTAGGTGCACAAGTACATTTAGCACAACTATCCTGTCCCAGGATAATATCTTGGTTATGCCAGTCTTGCAGCCACTGAGAGGAAAGAAGGCCATTCATGCAGCCCATTCACTAGTCTGGGTTGCTCATTGCTACTTAAATCCTTATATCTCAGAGTGTTTCCCCTGGAGAGGTCACTGGATGGATTAAAGATAAAATGGACTATTGTAGCAGGCTTTCACCTTTAGTTTAGGTCAGGGCTACTCAACATGCAGCCCGCAGCCTGTTTGTTTGCAGCCCATGGTGCAGTTTGGGTTTATGCAGGGCTTAACACACAGTCCGCGGGTGGGCTTCTTTGAACATGGCCTCCCTTGGGAACACGCTCCATAATGGCAAGTCAGTATAATGGTCTTCTGTTGAGATGCGTTTTAGTAGTTAAATTCCTGGAACTGTCATTGCTCATTAAAAGTGCTGTCATATGAATGGAAATTGGGTAAATATTGCATGTTATTAATATCAGCAGAACTGACTTAAATGGGGCCTGTGTGTTGTGTAGTCTTGCCTCAATCTTTGTATTCATGCCCATCAGTGTGAAAGAAGCTATTTGCATATATATTTGCATGTACATGCAACCACATTTAAGTTGCAGCCCTTGGCATGTGCTGTGAGTATCATTGTGGCCCCCGGGGCTTCCAAAGTTGAGTAGTCCTGGCTTAGGTCATCATATGTGAAATGTGTTTGATGATCTGGTTCACACAGGTTTAAGCAATAGGACTGACCTAATTAAAACCAACTTGGACCTTCCCAGCACATATTATAGTGCATGCCCTAAACTTGTGTCAGCTGAGGCTGATTGTTTTTAATTTACTTTTATTAAAAATGAGAGATAAAAAGCATCCATTTCATTAACAAATTGCTTTTGATTTCAGGTGGCATCGGCTTATTTCAAAGATTTTCATTTGCTATTAATTGGAGTAATTTGTTTGGCCACATCAATAGAAAAATGGAATTTGCACAAGAGAATTGCTCTGAAAATGGTGATGATTGTGGGTGTGAACCCTGCATGGTATGTACTAAATACTACAATGGAATATGTTAATGCTCCAGGGAAACTTGGTACTGCAGAAATAATTGCCTACAGAGGAGGGGAATTGTTTTGTTCCGTAGTAGAAATCTAGTCACCGTTTGCTGCTGAAATAAAATGAAAATGCGTGGATATGCTTTGAGTGTACTATAATGGTTAAAACATTATTCTTTTGCTGAAACTCTAATTATAGGAATAGTCAGGATAAGAATGAATCTTATTTCTAATGCTTTTGATATTCACAATAACAGTGTAATATTTGGAACAACTATATGATGAATTTGTGAATTCATTTAAGGATGACATTTCTTAATGATTGATTGTAAAGATCACAACTGAAGAGTCATGTCACATGCTTATTATTGTAATTTGTATTTCAAAAGTATTTGCTGGGTTCTTGGCACTTTCAAAATATACTGTAAAGCAGTCCTCCCCCCATAATAGTTCACAGTTTAAGGTAGAGAGGACAATAGGAAGGGTGGAGGAAAAAGGACAAAACGTACTTCACAAAAATAAAATTGAGAGCCTCAGTTATCTACAATTAGCCTCTGCTTTGTCATAATCTGGGAAGACAGCAGCTACCCAACAGAACTGAAATTCTCCAACTCATGAGGCTATATCTGCCCTACTGAACTGCTACAGTTATGTCATTGTAATGTCTCCTGTCAGCTTCTCTATGCAATAGGAGAGAGCTCTTCTGCCAGCATAATTAAATGAGCCCCAATAAGTGACGGTAAGCGACATTGACAGGAAATGCTCTCTCAGCGATATAGCACTGTGCACACTGGCATTTTGGTCAGTGTAACTTTTGTCAGTCATGGGGTTGTTTTTTTCACGTCCCTTCCTAACAAAAGTTTGGCTGACAAAAGTGCCAATGTAGCCATAGCCTCCGCGTGATAAGATGATGCAATGAAGGAACTGAAGATACTCAACATACATTCATCTCTTGATAATGAGCCAGAGATATTTTATGAAGTGAAAAACCTACTCTTGGCTTCTGAACAAGAAGGCTCTAGGTGAGGTAGAGGCCTCCATCAGCATCCTAGTAAGTGTGGATAGGAAATGTGCTTTGTCAGTCTGGCTCCCCAGAACATGAGATTCTTAGAGCCAACTATAAGAAACAGCCATTAAAAGCAAGATGTTAAAAGGCCAGACAAAAATAAATCAGATATTAGAGGGAAAATGCCTATTACAGCATCTAATCTTTCCTTCTGGTCGTGCAGAATTATCCCTATTCTCCAAAGCTTTGGCTGTCCTAGTTTTCAATAATTTATCTAATGTGCCTTCCACCGCTTCCTTTGATAACTGCTCTCTTTCCTGACAGGCTTCACTATTAGAAAAATATATTCCTACTATTTTGCATTTTACTGTGTTCAATTTAATCCCATTACTTTTAACTGTCCTCTTTGAGGCCTCTAAACAATTCCATTTCTGCCTTGGCATTCATGCCTTTCAGATATTTGTACCTACCTGTTGTATCTCCCCATCTCATTGGTTAGCCAAGCTTTGCACATTAGCTATTTTAATCTTTTCTAATCACCCACACTCATGAGTCCTTTCATTTGGGGTGAAATCTAGTATTGAATGCTGTGCTGAGTATTGTGCTGGGTAGCTGCCTGTGCAGTTATGGAGAGAGGAATCCTGCCCTCAAGCCACAGAGTGGATGTAGAGCCCTTCCACAGGCAATACCGAAGCTATGAGGATTGCAGCAGTTCTGCCCTGCCCCCTCCCCATTGCTAAATCACAACCGCCTTATGAGGAGGTTCTGAGTAGTAGGTGTTCCTCAAGCCTCACCCTCATCCCCATCCAGCTCTTGTCTAATTCCCAAATGCTCACTGCAAACTGCTACACAAGGACACTCTATATATTGAGCTCCCTACTCCTCTAGGCAGCAGCCCTGCCCTGGCATATAGGAACCACAGTGGTTCCTGTGGGAGACTACAAAGCCACAGCGTTGGAAGCTGGGTTTGCCATATTTTGTTCTTTCCTAAACCCCCTCCTGTTTTGTATTGTGTATTTTACTTCTCAAATACATTATTTTGTATGCAGTGTCACCAGTAAAATACTGAGAGCCCTACAACCTTGATAATTTGAGATGTAACCACTACTTTGTATACAGCCCAAAATCATATGATCAACCAGTCTATCTGTGTTTTATATGATCAGTTATCACATCTGTGCATTATCTGATCTGGAGTTCAGGTTACAACTATGCTTTGACCTCAGCACAGAGAAGGGGTGAAATCCTGGTCTCATTTAAGTTGATGGTAGCTGACATTGACTTCAGTGGAGCCAGGGTTTCACTCAAGAATTTGACAGACTGGACTGACGGTAGGCTCCATCCTCAGGTCTAGCCAAGTTACGCTGCTTTGATTTTCTTTGGCAGCCAGAAAAGCTCCTGAGGACCATGAGCAACTTAGCATAGCATATCTTAGAACAGCCTGAAGGCTGCTCTAAATTATCCTAGTGACTGAACCACAGCCTTGTTGGCCCCAAGATCAGTATGTAACACAGAGAAGGTATAAAGCAACCTTTGCTTTGCTATCAACTACACTGTACAGGTTGGATCACCCTACTCTGACACCCTCTGGTCCCCAAAAAGGGAATTTTCCAGACTAGGGGAGGTCAGGCCTCAGGGCTCTCCAAAGGAGTCACTGGCCTTCAGGCTGGGTTCCCCTTTTGACCACCAGTCCCTCTGCCGACCCCAGATCCTGGGCTCTGCTGCGGCTGGCCAGGCTCTGCTCCTGGACTCCAGTCTGCTGGTTGGGCTCCCTGCCCGGGCTGCCTGTGGGGCTCTGCTCCTAGCCATTAGCCCCATGGGCTGCTGGCCTGCTGGACCATCTCTCATTCTGACCACTGGCTCTTTGTGTTGCTTGCCTGCCAGTCTGGCTCCACTCCCAGTCTCTGGCAACCTCTGCCACTGGGGCTCTCTGGTCCAGGGGCTTTCTGGTCCAACAATATCCATGGTCCAGGACCACAGATGTTGTTGGACCAGAGAGTCCCAGACAGAGAGATTCAACGTGTATTTCACTTGCAATTGAGGATGTAGACCAAAAGGATAAATTTGGTGACCAAATCATGCAGGATTCTCTTCTTCTTGTTGTTTGCAAAAGGAGATTAGCTTTATTGTTAGCCATCAGCCACCATTTCACACAAAGTGTCATTTGAAATACTAATAGATTAGGAAAAATTGAGGTTGCATAGGTTAGGACATGCCCTGTCTAATCTGAAGACCTATCAGGACCATGAGTGTCATTCCAGTGTTGTGGAGCAGACTATAAATTAGTAAGTTCTACAAAAAAGCCAGTAAAACTCTGTATTATCAGTACTATTAAAAATGGACAGAGATACTGACGGAGAGAGCATCTACCTGCCCAGGGCCTGAATTTATCTCAATGACTTTTTTGTATTTCTATTTTTAAATGAAAATGTTGTTGTTAGTCATTCAGGAGAGAAATGCCATTGAAGTAATTTTAAATTTTTTTAAAATACTCCTATTATTTTTATATTTAAAATAGAAACCTGCTTCTGCTGAGCTCAGTAAGCCTTTTAATTTAGGTCGCACTTTTCATCCAAGAAAGATCCACAGTGCTTTGCAACCTTTACTAACTGATGGCACAAAATTATATTCATTCATTTCAGTTTACCCACTGTTGAACTGCTAGTGCCTCTTACTGTGAAACATGTCCACCATTAAACTGGACTCAATAATATGCAACCATTTAGGACAGGAAGTAAAGCAGGCTCTATTAATTTAAAATTATGAAGAAAATGTAAGTAAACGCTTGATAAATTCCCAGTTAAGTTTTGTTCATGATGCTGTGTTCAACACATCTGCTGCTACAGAAAGTGACATAAAGTGCCAGTTTCTGATTTACTTTCAGTGGCAGTAAAAGAGGACTAACTCCAATGAAGTCAACAGTTACATCTATATAAAACCACTGTAAGTGAGATCAGTGCCAAACCAAGCTTCAGTAACAGCGGATGTGATCTATCTTTATCTTTCCTTTGAAAGACAGCATGTGTTGCAAGTGAAGTGACCCTTAATCCCATCTAGGAACACAGGATCAGTGCTGATTTTACGTGTGCATGCATACACTGCTCTCAGAAGTGTGACTGCAGCCTATGTAGACATCTCCAAGCTAGTTTGGATCTAGTTAGCTCAAATAGAAATAGCAGTGATGCCACAGCCCTACTGGCTAGCAGCTTGAGTACATATGTAGGGTCCCAGGCAGAATTACACAGTCCATGCTGCCTCCAGGCTGCCACAGCATCTAGATGTTTACCTAGAGAACCCCTGTTCTGAGTACTAACCACGTCCAACCTTTCTTAGGCAGCTCATAAAATATGACAAAATAATAGACTGAGGTGGTACAGCCCTTAAAGGTTCCATTTTAGCTTGTAACAGTCATGATATCATGTATTATGTATTGTACAACTCAATGAGGACACCAGAAGTAAATAACATTGCTCTTGTTTCAATTCTATATTTAATCTGTACACAATGTCACAGATTTGTGTGAAATAACTTTTCTTTTATATAGTAAAAAATTACAATCAAATTACCAGCCCATAACACTGGTGTTTTTACAGTCCCGTATTTATACTGAAAATGTTTCCTTTTATATTAAATTGGATGCTGATTGCAGAAGTTAATAGAACAGTAACAGACTGAAGGGTTTTTCATTTCAGGCTTACACTGGGTTTCATGGTTAGCTGTGGCTTCTTGTCTATGTGGCTTAGCAATACTTCTACGGCTGCTATGGTGATGCCAATTGTAGAGGCTGTAGCTCAGCAGATCATGGGTGCTGAAACAGAAGTTGATGCCTTAGAGATGAATTATGCATCTGGAGCCACCAATGAGGCATTGGAACTTGATGGTATGCATAGACAGGGGGGTGACAGACTTGCTGGGCCGGTGAGCAAGGGGAGGGATGGCTCCATGCTCCTGTAAGGGGTGAGGCCTTGGCAGAAGGGGAGGAGCTGGAGGCTGCCTCCTGCTCGCCACTGTGCTGACCCTACACAGCCCTCAGAGCTGCCTGGAGCATGCCACGGAACACTTCGACAGCAATTTAAAGGACCTGTGGATTCGGCTGCCACCACTCCTACGGAAGCAGTGTCAGTTGGGAGCATCGTGTCCTTTTGATTTCCCAGGTCTCGGGGCAACTGCCTCCTTTGCTCCCTGTCAGTGAGCCTGTGCATACAATTTTGATACCCATCTGCCCTCATTTTCAGTTGTCAAGTGACCAACTAAATTGAATCATTTATCTTTCCACTAATATTTTACAGAAAGTGTTAGTGAATGTGAAGCTAGTGAGTGGAAAGAGAAAACAAAAGAAGATAATGGGTAAACATTATGGATTTCATCATTCAGATTTTAATAATTTGTTTAAGCAAAATAGTTCTTTTATTACACTAAGGATTTGTTTTCCAGATCCAGCAGTGATGAAGGTCACACTGTCTGCAAGATTGAAAAAGAAAAGGTATTTAAGATATGAATATTTTGAGGAAAAAAATCTTACAATTAGTACACGTTAATTAACATAATTTTAACCTACACATTTCATTTAGGTGATTTTTATATGTACATATAGATAGCGAGAGAGAGAGATGACATGCAGTTTTTATTATTGTTTATGTATTTGAATTCACTTTGTGCTTGGTTCTACGTAACATTGTCACTATCTCAAGGATCTTATTATAATCTATTTCAGATGCTGACAAATCAGTTCAGAGATATATATTATCTTGGGTTAGGGTACAAACTAGAGCCCCACCCCTGCAAATGTCCATATATTGCTTAACATTACACACTTGGGTAGTCCCATTGACTTCAGTATAATTATTCCCACACATAAAGATAAGCACATATGCCACCCTTGCTTCTGCACTTCTGCCTTCAGAGAGTGGCAGCTTCTGACTGAAGGCCCAGCTCTTCAGGCAGCAGCGCAGAAGTAAGGGTATCACTACCATAACCTCCCCTACAAAAATCTTACAAACCCTTCCCCCATTCCTTTTTGGGTAAGGACCCCTACAATTACAATACCACAAAATTTCAGATTTAAATAGCTGAAATCATGACATTTATCATTTTTAAAATCCAATGACTGTAAAACTGACCTAAATAGACCATGGTTAGGGCCCTAACCAAAGTCCTAGACACCAGCATATACAGCATATGACAATACTCCTAGAAGATAAAACAGTCTTATATAATGCTGGGAAATCCTGAAAGCTGATTGCTTCTTAAAGGCACTGGGTTTTATATAGAGTTTATAATGTCAGACAAACCCTTCTTATACATTAATCAATATGTATTCTTATTGAGCAGAATCTGCCTTCAGCTGAGACAGGAAGGAGATACAGAAACCAGAAAGACCACATGATGTGCAAAGTGATGTGTTTGTGCATTGCTTATTCTTCTACTATTGGAGGGCTGACTACAATCACCGGAACATCAACAAATTTGATTTTTGCTGAGCAGTTCAATACGTAAGAAGAGATATCAAGTTATTTCCATACCTGTTACCCAGAAGCAGGGCTGGATTAAGTGGGGGGCTAGCCAGGCAGCTGCCTGGGTTGCCAACCTATAGGGGGCACCTGATCGCAGCTGTAAGGTGTGCAGCATGCCGGGGGGGGGGGGTGAGGCCACGCAGGAGCCGCGCATGCATCACACACCCGCTGCCCGGGGCGCAGGAATGGCTCGAGCTGGCCCTGCCCAGAGGTCAAAATCCTCCTTTTTGTACTCTTAGCTGGTTCTCCCCAAGCATGTTATAGTCTGAAGCTTTATATGTACTATGAATTGGCAATGCCTGGCATTATACTTTGTTCTTTTCCCATAAGACATACAATGAAATTCCAGAATGATGTCTGAGATGTATACATGTAGTTGTATTGGGAAAGGTTGCAAAGACTCATCCCACAGAAGCAAAATGATGGCCAGATTCTGCCATCCTTCCTCAAAATGAATAATACTTTACCGTATAAATTTTCCCATTGAAACAGATTTATTCAAGGAGTTAGGTACTACTCAATATAAATACCAGAAAGCAATGGCACAATATCTGGCTCTTCCAAGCTGTTGCTTATTGCTAAATAGAATTGGAGCTAAGTTTCGATTGCCTTTTAATTCCAAAGCATCATTTTATCCTCCTGATACTATTTGGCATCTCTCTGAGTGATGTCAGTGATCATTTTGTCAGTTGTGTAAAGTGTCAAATTTAAGCATGAATGACAGTTCAGAGGATTCTCTTTCAAGTGACATTTTAACACCAGACTTGAAAGAGAATCCTCTGTCATTCATGCTTAAATTTGACACTTTACACCTAGGTCTCAACAAAGATGCTAATTATCTTACCCACTACAAAGATAGCTTCCCCAGTTATCACCTCTAAAATCATTAGCTCACAGACATTTACCTCCCCCCATCATCCTCCCTCTGTTCTGAAATTTGATTTGTCCTTTTCATATGTGTTCATTTTTTTGATTGTATCCTTTGGTATATATGGTCATGCCAATTTTCTTCCACTATTTGATCTGAGGAAGTGGGTCTGGCCCATGAACACTCATCACCTAATAAACTATCTTGTTAGTCTTTAAAGTGCTACATAGTCCTGTTTTTTGTTTCAGCTATTCTCGGTGGTGACAGATGCCAGAAAGAGGAGCAGTGGTCTCATATTGCAAGTGGGGGAGGTCTAGGTTGGCTATTAGGAAAAACAATTTCACTAGGAGGGTGGTGAAGCACTGGAAGGGGTTACCTAGGGAAGTGGTGGAATCTCCCTCCCTAGAGGTTTTTAAATCCTGGCTTGACAAAGTCCTAGCTGGGATGATTTAATTGGGGTTGGTCCTGCTTTTAGCAGGGAATTGGACTTGATGACCTCCTGAGGTCTCTTCCAATCATTCTGACAGCATGCATCATACTCCATATATGTGTACTATTTTTCTAACAATAAGAGTTTGTTAAATAATGATCTTCCAGCATTGAAACAGCTCTGAAAACGTGCATAAAGTAAGTTGTGTGGAATATAAGATCCAACAAAAATATCTGAAACCCTTCTCATTCAGAACCAGTGTATGACCCTTACTGCATACTCAGGCAAAGAAATAAGGAGGCTTGAAATTCCTTTATTCCCCTAATTTTCCTACTTGTAACACCCATAGCAAAGCAGAGGGGAGAGTAGCCACTGATGGGCGGCTGCTACGCTTCCTATACCAGTGATCAGGAAAGGGTGGATGAGGAGGGGAGTAGAGTTTTGGCTCTTACCCCACAATACAGTGGCCACCATAGCTGCACTTGTACCAAGGGGATAGCAAATTGCACTAGGACAAGACCTGCTGCAGATTACTTCTCCTATGGAGCAATGGGGAAAGCAGGGATCAAATTAAAATGGTATAATAGCTAATTGTGGGGCAAAGTCTGCTCATAGGGGAAAAAAAAAAAAAAAAAAAGACATGCTGTCCCATTCCCAGGGTAGATTTTGACATTACAATCTAGCCCTTCATTCACAGAGCTATGCTGAATGTTACTGGGGCATGCAGGAAAGACCTTTGTAAATCTTCAGGCTGTGACTCTTAGCAGTTCCAGAAATCTGTAGGAACTGCTAAATGCATGTAATGGATAATCATTTACTTGATTCAGTGAGGCAACAATTTCTTTCAGAAACCCAACAGGTCCCCAAGGTTCTGGGAGCTAGGGACAGGCATTATCCTCTTTCATCTCCCTGGGAAACTAGAAGGAATCCAGCTCAAAGTCTCTCTTTCAGCTCCCCCTTAGACTTTTAGTTTTTTCAAGGCTGTAAATAGTGTTGTTTCCCATCCATCCTAGGACCACACTGTACATAATCCAGTTTTACATCCTTCAGAGCATTTACTGAGCATACATCTCATACTTTTTCCTCGGCATAAGCTTGGCCGTTCCCAGGGTTTTCAGTGCAAACTCTTGTGTCCAAATGCCTAGTTCCCTCTGCACCAAGAAAGGCTCCTATTGGGATCTAATTGAATTGCCCCACAAGTATGACCTGCAGATTATATTGACCTTGCATTATAATGACCTTGCATTATACTGGTGTGGAAAAGTCAAGAACAGGGTGATTCTGCCTTACAAGGAGTCTTACATCTGTATTCAGGGTTCTAGAGTTGGCCACTTCATTACAGTACAGTTAAAATTGTATTGAGGGTTCTATATTCAGTGTGTCTCGTCTCACTGATTACAATATCAAATGCACTGAATTTGCAAGTAAAGAGAATTTTCCACTACCTGCCAGATCCACAGGATGTGTGTGCTGGCGTTGGAGCCCCTCAACTACCTTGGCTTCCAAGTGCAAGGAATCCTCAGCTGGTGACTGTCCCAAGACTCACTTTTAAGGCAGGTTTCCAAATGCAGAAGTAAGCCACAGAAAGGGTGATGCAGCTGGGGATGATGTTACTTCTTACCCAACTGCAAATGTCACATCCTATGGAAGGGGCAACTGTAAATGGTGCTATAGGGGAGGTTGATTCTTGCCCCTATAACTGGACAAGAATGATCCTGAAGAGGGGAACCTCTATTTTCCTTCAGTGGAGCCCACTAAAAATTCCCTAGATTATCAGAAACCTATTGAGGTAACTGACTTTGATCCATATATAAACTCCACAGGGCAGAGTTAAGCCTTATTCAGAATTAATCATACAAATAATTAAAAATATTCAAAAAATAACAAAAGCACATTACTAAGTAATAGCCTGTCCTTGGAAGGAAGGGAATTTTGTTTTCTAAACTGAGGGCATACGTCATTTTAATATAGGATCCCTATTACAGCGTATCACAGAAGTTAGAGATGGAAAAAAGCTATTATAAAAGGTTATCTAGTCCATCTTTGTGCAAAGGCAAGATCATATCAGTGGGACAATCCAACCTATGTCATTGCTAAGGTCAACATATTAAATTAATTAGCATAATTTTAAAATTCTAATTCGTCAGACAGTCTTTCTGAGCAATACTTGACAAAGGACTAATGATTAGGTAACTTAATTTTCAGGTTACTAGAACTACATAAGTATTCGCTCAAATATCCTCAAAGTCACACTGCAATTTGACCCCAGTAAATTAATAACCAAGCGCAGAACTTGTCCTGTAATATAAGGTTAAGAACTTGTTCTTCCTGGCAAAAATTGCTAACTAATGTGAGCATAAATCAGGTAGATAAGTGCGACATCAAAACATTGGAGAAATTGTGAAATAGAGTCATTGTAATAGTAAAGTCACTTACATACTGTCTAAGAATTACGTATGTTTTAGAGAGTGTGTTCAATCATTTAATAAGAAATAAACAGCCATTTAGTCAAAAGAGTATGTATAATAATGTACTATCTTTCCTTGTCTGATTTTAATTCATGTTCCATGACAGCAATGAGTTCAGACATCGCTCTCCCAGCACTAGTTACCGTTTAAGATTGGAACTTTAATATCAAGAAGCAGTCAGACATTTTGGATTACTCCCAGATGGCATTATAATGACAGGATCTATTTTTTATTATTACTATTATAATGAAATGAAATTAAAATTATAATTAAAAAGACATGGTCCTCTAAATTTGCACAGCAGTATAGACAATGTTTCCTGCCCCAAAGACCAATTTTAACATTACCAGAGGCTTTCCTTTAAAATGATTGGAATACAGCAGATTCAAGTGTAAAGAATTGTTATAGCCTCTGACTGAATTTTCTAATGTCCTTTCCCTCTCACCCTCATAACAAGAAACTGCCCCTGTAGTGCACAGTCTGCTCCATATGGAGTTAAAGGTTCTGCAGCTAGAACTTGAGGGGCAAAAAATGTTGTTCACAAGGGAAAAGGTTTAAAACAACATTTGCTCTTTTACCCCTTTCCCAAGTTTCTCTCCATCTCCTTGTCTTCCAGAAAATCCCACCATAATTTTACTTTCCTAATAAGTCTACAGGCTGGGTGTCCCTTTTACCTGAAAATCTGCATGGAGAACTCAGATAAAATAAGGCCCCAACCAGGTCATGAGCTTCACCTATATTTCCCAAAGGCTCCAACCCAGTAAATGTTTTTGGATGTTTTATGAGGCATTATCATCTCTCTCTATATAAAAAAAATTCCTGCACAATGACAGAGTGACATCATCACATCACTCTGCATCCACTGGAACCAAGCCCCACCTACAGCCAGCCTGGCCCTTCCCAGGGGCCACGTGGAGAGCTGGGATGCCCCGGCCCAGTCCTTCCCTCCCCAGCGGCCAGCGGGAGAGCCATAGCTGCCGTAGCCTCAGCTTGGCCCTCCCCAGCAACCAGAAGGGAGAGCGGGGGCTGGTTCCGCCTCAGCCCAGGCCCTCCCCAACCCAGTGGACAGGGGGAAAGCTATAGCTGCCCCAGCATTGTCCTGGCTCTCCCCAGTGGTTGGGGTGAAGGGAGAAAGAGACTGGGACTGGCTCTCCCCCAGCCCTGGCCGTCCCCAGAGTCCAGGGGGAGAGCCAGGGCTGCCTACCCTCAAAGAGAGGGGGCTTGGTAAGTGTAGTAAGCAGGGGGCGCAGCCCCCTCGTTGATACTAAATGTGCATTGGCCATTTTCTCTCCGATCCTTGCCTTCCCATCTTCATTGCTCATCTTAGAGGCTCATCTCAGAGAAAGGCCCTTTTCCTCCTCCACTTTCCCAGAGTCCTAATGGCCCTTCCTCCTCCACCACCATCATCACCCACAGCCATGAGGAGCCTCCTTCTCCTTTATCCCAGATTAGATTCTTACTCCTTTTAACCCAGGGAGCAATGGGGTCTTCAGTGCCTGCTCTCATATTTAGTGTGCATGGCATGAGGGTTGGACGCAGAGGTACAAGCAGCGCATTACTTTAATGGCTATCATCATCATGAGATGAGATGGGCTAGTGAGGTCAGAGCAGGCCATTGACAGCCTCTGGCTGAAGTCTCCTGCTCTACTGGAAACAGCTGAAAGCAGCAGCCTTCGCTGAGTATTCCTGATGTGGCAGACCCTAGTGATACTTCATCTATGGCTTGGTTCCTTTTGCAATACCTAACCTAAGTCTATTTTATTTTCATTCAGACGCTACCCAGATTGCCAGTGCATCAATTTTGGATCCTGGTTTATACTTTGCATCCCCATCACTATTATCATTATGCTGCTCTCCTGGGTCTGGCTCCAATGGCTTTTCCTTGGTTTCAAGTGAGTAAATGTTAAAAGCAATTAATTAAATTACAGGTTAATAATGCATGAGATATTCTATAACAGATCATATAGGACATCATATCTATATCTCATGCACATGTATTTCTAATATAGAACAGTGAAAAATTATTGTCATTTAATTGTCAAAGAGCACAAATGACTTCTCTGGAAGTGCGGGGAATTCACACTACTAGTCATTATGGGAATTCACATTACTAGTCACACTACTAGTCTCTAGATTGTCTAACAGGACCCCCCAGGAAAACCTATTCAAGGATCCATTTTGTAAAATATATTGCACATTTCTATAGCATATACACACATCATTATTAGAAAGTATGTGACAGAAGAATGCAGATTTTACAGTTTGTGGCCCAAATCTTGTTATTTAAATTAATGGTAGTTTTGTGGCTGACTTCACTATTGGATCCTATTTTTGAACAATATTTATCTAATAAACTCGATGAGCAAATTTGTATATTATATTTAAAGAAAAAATACAATGATTCCTATTTACAGTAATTCCTTTGTATTCCTGGGTGGTGGGTTTACTTCACCCCGCCACTGTGCTTCAAGTTTTGAATAGAATGATAGTCTTAGAGCCGAATTCTCCACTGTGTTGCACCCTGAATACTTATTTACAGCTGTATGAAATAGGTGTTCAAAAGAGTGAAAAATGAATTCGGGCTAATTTAGTGTAAAATTATTCCCACGCAGCCTTTGCTTTCCATAGATGTAAATGGATGCCTATGGTGCAGACAGTGGAAAATTAGATCCTCTGTACTTAATCTTAAATAGACGCATCTTAAGTTTTCTTCTCGCTCCACTGACAATTTGAAACTTTAACATTTCATTTTTCAAGGCCCTTTTGACAGTGTTCATTAGTTCTGTGGAGTGGCTCACCTCAAGAGTGTGAACTGAGATCCAAACTTGCTAATGTTGCCCGCTGTGAGAGATGCTACAGAACACCCTGATCAATGTGCTGGCTAGCTGCAAAATAAAAACTTTCCCATTAGAAAAGAAAGCAGTGAATTAAGAGGAGAGACTCTGATTTGGCAAAGCCATAGATGACTTCCCTTAATTAGATGGATATGTTGTGCCTCGTTTGTTCCTTTGTGAAAATGCCCCCTTCATGGGCAAATAAACCAATGTGGTTTTTATGATCTTTTTTCTTTTTGACATAAATACTATGATGAATAATACTGTTCTGTTTTAATAATGATTGTCTAAAACATGTCGTTCCTGTGTTCTGACATGAGATGACTTTGAGCTATGCATATGTATTGGTAGACACACCCATACTTCAGTTTCATGGGCTTGTTGTTATTAATATAATTTCTTAGATAGCAGTGCCCTACTTGTGCTGGGTTCTACATAGGAACATAGCAAGATACAGTGCCTGCCTCAAGTAATTTATAATCTAAATAGAATAACAAAGAGTGGAGTGGGACAAAGAGAGAGAGAAGTAAAGTGTCTTGCCTAAGATCACACCTTAGCCTACTGGCAGAACTGGGTATGGTTAGATTTGGACTTAGCTGAGAAGGAGAAAGACACAGACAAACAGGGAACTGACTGAACCACAGATTTCAGATGTGGGGGCTTTAATGTTCAAGTTGCAAAACTGAAACTAACATGAAAGTGAGGCTTTGCACTAGGGAAGGGAGAGTGCTCAAACCTTTAAAGGGACAGGTCCTCAATTTTGTCCATCAATTGTAAAAACTTTCAAAACACACATACATTATCCTTTACATGGCTAAAAATAAACACTACATAACTTAACCAAGTTAAAAAGCAAGTGGACTACAGCAGACTCTTGAAATGCAAGAGATTATTCTGCCCTGGAATAGGAACTCCATAACGAATCTGTTTGTAAGTTCAAGGGCACAACTGGTTTTTGCTCTCTCTTGGGACAATGTGGTGATGGTGGTGCAGAAGTGTTGTGAACAACAGGAGCAGTTGGTGGTAAGGAATCAACTGCATCTAGTATGGAATCAATTGTATCAATGACCAAATGTTTTCCCAACAAGTCATTGCAAGTAAGAGTTGCAAGAGAAGTAGGTCCAATTAGAGGATCATCCCTGGATTCTGGTACTCATCAACACTCAAACTGGTCCCCCTATTTCCATAAAATAACATTGGATAGTTCTACCATGAACAAAACAGGTCCTGTGCATTTTATGAGTTCTCCAGGTACCTATTTCACTCCACAACTGTTGTTGCAAATCTACATATAGTCTCCAACTTCAAAAGAATGGTGAGAAGCAGGTGCCAATGTGATACCAAAAGGTAACCAGCTGCAATATATAAGACTTTTTGTGTGTTGATTGTGAGATATTTGTGAGATGCTGGTTCAATCTTCATTTGATTGGTATACACAGAGCAAATCCAATTTACTGAAACACTGTCCACCACTAAGTACAGCAAACAGCTTTTCAGTACGAGGATACTGGTCTGTCTAAAAAACTGGAATCAGCATCACTTTGAGATCTTCACAAATTTGGACTGAGCCATCCTTCTTGAACACTGGTACAAAAGATACAGCCCGATCACGGTGTGAACCAGATTAAAAGACACCAGTGTTCACTGAACAGTACCAATCAGCTTCTGCCAGAGGCTTAAGAGCATAAGATATAACTGGGGTTGCAATATTATGGCTGGCTGCCAGATTTTAACAGTGAGCCTCACTGACACATTGCTTTGTCCAAGCTGTTTCCAAATCTTTGAGGTGTCTGTCCAGTATTTCTTGAAGATTTTGAGATGTTTTGTAATGTCTGTGGCTTTGGTTTACCTTGAGCTTCTCAATCCAAGACCTGCTCAATAAGGGTAGATAATTATGTTCCATCACATATAAGGGTAAAACAACAGATAGTGTATCTAGTTGAACTTTTACCCAGAGTATCCCTTTTAGGACTAACATTTCAAAACCATGGAGACTCCTTCTTGCGGAACTTGTGACAAAGTCTGGTTGTAGGAGATTTCAGAAATCAATGAGATGGCATCTCCCCAGCATCAAGCTCAAGTCTTGTAGGAACCTCTTCAATCAAGAGTGTGAGCCAGATATCATCTGTGACTCAGTCGTCTGATAACACATACAGTCTTGCTCAGTGTCACTAGAGCTCTTGTCTTTTTCCACATTATGAATTCCCAACTTCCATCCTTTCTTACAGGTGTCTTTTGTATATGGTTACTCTGTTACTGATTGTTGGACTATGCAACAGGTCATGGTGATGAGTGCTTTCTTCTGCAAATGACCTGGTGTATCCCACAAGGTAGTGCAAACTGCCACATGGAAATTCCTTATGTTTCTGTAGTCCTATGTCTTGAAGATTAATGAGATGAATTTTTCAGTGCACACTAAATTGCAGAGAATCCTACTCTGTGGTTTCCATTGCAACTGCTACAGCAACAGTCATTCTGAATGGAACCTCTGTTGTAGTCAATAACTTCATTCTAATGTGGTCATTCTGTATGACCAGAGACTAACTGGTCATGCTGGTCATGCAGGGCATCACTTAACATTTTTCCAAACTAACACTGCTCTGGCAACTTCTTGAGATTGGCAACAAATTGTGCTACCAGTTCTCCACTTCCCTGATGTCACTGATGGAACCACTATCATTCAGCTATTGTCAATGGAATAGGAGAAAAATATTCCTGCATTGCTGGAATATTTACATTATTTGAGACAGTTCTGGGTATGGTTGGAGACACAGCAGTCTATATGCCTTCAGACCCATCGCTGTGAGCAAGGTTGAAATTCTCTGTTCATCAGGAATGATGTTGCAGGTTACAAATTGTACAAAATGGCTGAGGTGCACAGACACCATTCATAGTCACCAACATTGCCCATAAAAGATGCCATTTTACTCCTCTCCTGTGACTCTAGTGAACTCTGTCCCCCTTTTACAGTACTATCTGCTTACTCTTTTCTCTTGGGCCTGGCCTATGCTAAAGAAGAAAGTCAACTTAAGATACGCAACTCCAGCTATGTTAATTACGTAACTGGGGCTGAAGTATCTTAAATCACATTTTGGTGCTGTCCACACAGCTGGAGGTTGACGGGAGCACATTCTCCTATCGACTTCCCTTACTCCTCCTAGGAGCAGGACTATCAGCATCGAGGCGGGCACCCTCTCAGTTCAAATTAGCATGTCTTCACTAGTCCCACTAATTTGAACTCTGGAAGATTGACTGTGGCATCTTTGATCTTCTCTGTAGTGTAGACAAGCCCTTATTGTTCAGGTACAAGAGCACTGGATGTTCGTGGTGTATAAATCCTGCATTATCATTGTTAGATTTCTGGACCCAGCGAGAAGGAGAGCGCCATGGACACAGAGAGAGCTGATAGAAAGACAGTTGTCTGGAGTGCTTGCAAAACTGAAACTAACACACAAAAAAGGCTTTGCACTGCAGAGGGTAGAGTGCTCAAACATTTAAAGGGACAGGACATCAGAGAAATCGATCTCAGAGTTCTTCATTTTCCAGTCCTATGCCTTAGTCACTAGACCAGTGTGCTTTACTATTTTGACACTCTTCAAAACAAACAATTTTGGGGGAAAAACCCCTTCAATGTGAGATCCACATCAAATACTAAATTAACACATTGCTTTCTACTCCTTAATGATGTCATGTTACAGAGCCACTTGTGTAACTAAAACAGTGTCTACTTGGACAATAAAATAATACTCCTTTTATAAAATATTAACTAGGGAAAATATATGGAATTAAAAAGGCATTTATGCAAGTACATTTTTAAAGAGCAGAATAATGCAAAGCTTATTTTAAAAAACCGGATGAGAGAAAGTGTGACTGACTGTTCCTTCTTCACTTTGTTCATGCAGTACATGTAATCTGTTGCCACAATCCTAGTAAGGCTATGGGGGGAGAGGCTTTCTCTACCCCTGCTGGCAGGCAGCATGGAGCTCCAGGGGAAGGGGCTTCTCTCTTTCTACTCTGGAATCAGGGAGCTCCAGAGCCAGGGGAAAGGCACACAGCAGCCTTGCAAGCCCCAACTTGCTCCCCTTCCCAGTTCCTGCTTCCCCCTTCCCATCTCCAGGTTCATGCTGTGCGGTCCTTTAGAGCTGATGCCCAGCTATTTATAGCCTGCCACCCATCTGCTCAGCTTAAAGAGAACTGGAGCTGCACTTAGGGTCGGTGGGAGCTGCCAGCAGTCCCAGGCCTTGCAATGAAGAACACTGCATTGGATCATGCTGTATCCCTAGAGAAACCAGTGATGTAAGTTGCCTCTGCTATTTTAATGATGTGCGAGCCTGAATATTGGGTCATATTTTGCTGCTGCCTCTGCCAGTCTCCCATTCATGTGGGTAGATTCCAGCCTGCTTGGGTTACTCCAAATCAGTATTATAAAGTTCAGAGTGTGCACAATTAAATGGGAGATTGTGAGCATTGGCTGGTAGAACTGAAATCTTAGCCTAGTAATTTGGTACAATTACTCAGAAAGGTTGGCATCTGTGACTATATTTTACAGGTAACACTCCATTATTATTGACTTACCTTCCAGTTTCAAAGAAATGTTCCAATGTGGCAAGGAAAAGTCCACCAGAGAACAGGTCTCAGCACAGGTGATTAAGGAGGAGTACACAAAGCTTGGACCAATAAGGTAACACAGAGTGCCAAGCACTAGGCAATTTCAAAACAAGCAAACACACCTTTAAATGTAAGAAAACCAGACATTAACAAACTGTGCTTTTGCTGCAGCTACCCAGAAATCATTACCCTTGTCCTGTTCATTTTAATGGCCCTCTTATGGTTTACCAGAGAACCTGGATTCATCCCTGGATGGTCTTCTCTTTTTCCTCAGTAAGTAAAACAGCTGAAATACTGACAGTGACTGAACTGTATTTAATTGTTTTCATTTTCTCTTAGATTTAAAGCGAACTTCAAAATGTAATAGAATTAAAATGCTTTATTTTTATAGAACAAATTCAAGGTTGTAGTGGACATTTAAGTCTAATTTTAGACATGTCCAATGAGTGAGAACAACTGACAAGTAGGGATGGATGCGGGTGGGGATTATGTAGTTATCAGAGAACCGAGATTAGTTATAAATGTGCATATTGTGGTGGCTCTTTTGAGTATATTGAAAATGTGCTGTATTTACATTAACTTGCTGCTTGTCAGCATTGCAGAAAAATGAGTTTTTAGATGGATTTGAATGGAGAGAGGGCTTGTGGTTTGTGAGATGATCAAACCAAACGCATACATCAAGGTTCTCCAGATTGTTTCCATCCACTGCAATGTGCCTCCAGTTGCACCTGGAGAAAACGCCTCCAGGTGGAAAAGGTATTTCAATTTCCATGTCCTTAGTCCTTAGTCTCTCTGCTGAATCTCCAAACAGTGGTGCCAGATGTGATTTAGACAACCACGTTGTCTCAATTCAATTCAATTCAATTCAATTCAATTGAAAGCACCACCTTGTTTCAGTTGAAACAGAAAACAACCAGTTTGAACCAACATTACTGGTTTTATCTAAATGGAATAACCACACAATCACATGTCCGTAACCGGTGCCCCTTTCTCATCTTTCCCTTCCTTTTTGCCTGTTTGCAGTGTTCTTTTAGCACTGATATTAGAGAGTCAAGGTGGGTGAGTTAATATCTTTCATTGGACCGACTTCTGTCAGTGAGAGAGACAAGACTTTCAAGCTTACACAGTGCTCTTCCTCAGACTTGGTAACTAACTCAGGGCAGGTATACACTTAAATTACTGCATCTTCACAGAAGCATTTGTACCACTGTGGCACTTTGGTGAAGATGCTCCTATCAGATGATTTTCTCCCATTGGCATAGGTAGGCCACCTCCCTAAGAGGTGGTAGCCGTGTCATTAGTGGAAGCTCTCCTATCAACATATAGAGCTGGGGTGGGTTAGGTCAGTATAACTACATCACTCAGGGGTATGGATTTTTCACACCTCTGATTGATGTAGTTATAGCAATACAGGTTTGTAATGGAGACCGGACCACAGAATGGCACAACTGAAAAAAAAGTTAGCAGATACTTCAAGGGACCATTCAAGGAGAAGTGGACTGTTAATACTCCTCCAATTAGGGAAGGTGTTGTCTATGCAGGATTCTCTCTAGAGGGGTGTGGTAACTGCCCCAAACCCCACCACTTCTCCGTCTCCTCCCCACCCTCATTGCAGCCCTTCCTCCGAGTCCTCCCCCTGAGTGATGTGGCCCAGCAATTAGCGGAGGGCCTTGGGACTGGCAGCAGGTGTCCCTACTGCACTCACCACAGCGGTAAGAAGTGCAGTGGCCCAGCCCCTGCCCACTGCTGGCCCAGCTCCCAGCCATGATGCTCAGAGGAGCAAAGCAGGTTTGGGGTGGGCTGCTTCACTTCTCACCGTAGTGGTGAAGCTGAGAGACCCGGCTGGTCTCTGGTGAAATGGGTTGCTCTGCTTCTCACAGCTCCCGCTACCGCTCATGATTGCAGGGGCAGGCCTGGTCCCTGCTGTAGGTGCCAGACCCCCAGTAACTGTGGGCACCAGGCCCCCCTCTAGACCCTCTGGCAACTGCCCTGAACCATCCAATGGATGAGATGGCTCCATGTCTATGGCTTATTACAACTATCTATAATCCATTAACAGTTCCCCCCAGCTGCTTTGTCCCCCCTTCCTTTCTTCCCTGTGACTGGAAAGGTGTTAACCACCTTGTTTTTCTTTTTGCCTGTTATATCTGCCATTTAGATTCTAAAGTCTTGTGGCAAGGATGTGTCCTTCTGGAGTTTTCCTGTGAAGCAACTAGCATAATTTTGTGTCATAAAATAATAAATATCAGTAAGTTCATGCAGACCATAATGTAGCCACCAAATAGTGCCTCTTTTGATTATTTCCGGGCTTGGAAGGAATCCATCTGGTGACCTACAGTAAAATGTCCCAGAACCCTTTATCTCCCATTGCTCTGATGCTCTTCAGACTCTCCTCCCTGTTCTACTTCACTCTTATCCTTTGAATCCAGGGTTTCGACATGCAACTCCATCCTTTCATTCATTCTTAGCTTTTTTGCACTTCTCGAAAACAGTCATGTTTATATCATGCATATCCAGCCTTGGCTTATTCCTTTTCATCTGCTTTTCTCCTCCCCCAGCTTATGAGTCTCTCACCTCTTCTGGGTTCTAGTCTTACCACCCTAAGGTCACATCTATACTTACCGGAAGATTGATGCTCTCGAAGTCGATCTTCTGATGTTCGAAAGTATAATTCCGTAAATCGAATGCTGAGAGCAGCCCTTGCTGCCATCCGTTACTCCTAATTCAGCAAGGAGTAAGGGAAGCCGATGGGAGCATTTGCTTCCATCGGCCTCCTGCTGTGTGGATGCCACCGAGGCTTGTCTTAAGGTAAGGCATATCCTTTTATAGTTCCTTCTCTTCTGCTCTTCTGCTGTCTGTTGTTGTGCCTCCAGGGAGGCTGTCCTTGGCCCCATTTGCCTCTCTTTATAGCCTGTCCTTGGGCAACTTCATTCACTTTACTAGCTTTAAGTACTATCTATAATGACTCCCAGATCTATATCTCTGTCTCAGATAGGCAACACATACACATGTTCTCTCCTAATTATCTATACACATGTGCGCGCACACATACACAGAGTCAGCTGCTTTCCCAAAACATACACAGGGTGGGGGGAAGAGAGGGGGACACAAGGAATAATTGGTTAACAGTCACAGTTCTTTGAGGAAGTAAAGTGCTAAATAGAGTAATTTCGTGACACCCAAAGATCAGTTTCTACTGATCAATGTAAAGCATCTTGGAGTTGTATAATTGTTTTTATTTTTGAAACATGTTTCTCCAAACAACATCAAAAATGCAAAATAAATAAATAAATAAATACATGAACCTACTCGCCCCAGCAATAATGGAAGAGCTTCTTATTTTGTTCTTGTATGAAGCAACATCTTTTTAAAGAAGATTTAAAACTGCTGAGCTAATCATGCAATAGGCCAATCAAGCAACCAGACTGACTTGAACATGCCTCTGTGCTTTGAAATAGCATTTATTGTTCATGTGGCACCACTTAATAAGTATCCTGTGATAATAATAAAAAGCAACTGTTATCAGCATTTAAAGATGAGTCTTATTAGCGGAGATTATTTCAATGCACAGCCTCCTCTGTTATCTTCTCTGTTTATTGTTTATCGAAATATCTCGGTATTAAAAAGAGAATGAGTGGAATGTTCTTACGGTAACTATACAATTTACAGGCACTACAAAGGTGTGTTACTTGTGGATGTCTAGTGTTTTCATTTGGAATGGAATGCAAACATGTGCCATTTCACATTGGCCTAAATTATCTTGTATTGCATGATGTCTGACCCAACACATGGAAATACAAAGCTTGTACAGCTTTATAATCAAAGCATAATGTTTCATAAAAAAAACCACCACCTGAGCTTACTTGATTTATATACATGGATTTTCTGAAGCTACACCAAACTGTAAGGTCTAAGGTTTTAAACTGCAACTTATTATGATCCTTGTCAATCTTTGTAATCTGTGTAACTCTCAGAAACTTACTGTAAACTGCAACTTTGTAATCTATGTAACTCTCAGCCACTTTGCTTGTAACTTTCCCTAAGCTGCATTCTCCCCTGGGTGAATGGAGAGAGAGTGTGTTTGAAGAAGGCTTGGAACAATGGAGCACATGGCAATGAGTCATCACAGTATGGGCATGCTCCCTGCTGAATAAAGGGAAGTCTGGGCATGCTCCCTGATGACAAGGTAAATGAGTCACAGGAGCCATTCAGACACTATATAAAGAGAAGGAGCACATGTGAGACTCTCTTTTTTCCTTCCCCTGATCCTGAGAAGCTCTTCTCCAGTGTCTCTCCTGACCAGCTTCCCCAGCCATGATGAGCAGACAGACCCTCCAGGATCCACATGCCTTGGCTCCTTCTGCAACCCTTATGTCTGTGTAAGTGTGTGAGTGCCTGAGGGCAGGAATGAATGGGTGTGAATGAGTGAGTGAATGAATGGAGGGGTGTGTGCTTGCTTGCTTGTCTGTGTGTGTGTGTGTGTGTGAGAGAGAGAGAGAGAGAGAGTTCTATCTTCTTTAGTTTAAACCTTTGGTGGCTGCTTTCTCCTCTTTAGTTTTACCTAGTGGAAATAAGCCCATACAGCTGCATCTAGACTGGCAAGTTTTTGCGCAAAAGCAGCTGCTTTTGCGCAAAAACTTGCCAGCTGTCTACACTGGCCGCTTGAATTTGCGCAAGAACACTGACGATCTAATGTGTGATCGTCAGTGTTCTTGCGCAAATACAATGACTCTCCCGCTCAGGAAAAAGCCCTCTTGCGCAAATGCTTTTGCGCAAGAGGGCCAGTTAGACAACTGAGAACCGTTTTGTGCAAAAAAGCCCCGATGGTGAAAATGGCGATCGGGGCTTTTTTGCGCAAAACCGCGTCTAGATTGGCCACGGATGCTTTTGCGCAAAAGCACTTTTGCGCAAAAAGCATCCGTGCCAATCTAGACGCTCTTTTACGCAAATGCTTTTAACGGAAAAACTTTTCCGTTAAAAGCATTTGCGGAAAATCATGCCAGTCTAGATGCAGCCATACTAGTGTAACCCTGGGTGGTCTCCAGTGAGAATATTTTTGGGGTAACACATAAGAAACAAAATGTCCTGCTATTGGGTATGCTTTTAGTTATGGTTAATTGATTATATAGTAATTTCCATAAAAAGTGAGCAGTTATATTCTTATTCTTAGGGTACATCTACACTGCACACTTATTTCAAAATAAGGTATACCAGAATAGTTATTCCAAAATAGCTTATTTTGAAATAGCACGTCTACACAGCTTCCTTAATGTAGACGTGCTATCTCAATTTAGAGCCCCAGGAGGCACTGGGGAGGAATAACTTAGAATGGCCCTGGTGAGGGGCTCTATTGAAATAGCAGCAGTGGAGCATCTACACACACCTTATTTCAAAATAGCTATTTCGGAATAGGCATTATTCCTCATAGAATGAGGTTTACAAATTTTGAATAAGCTGTCCGTCATTTCAAAATTATTTTTAAATAATAGAATAGCTGTGTAGACACTCGCATTGTTATTTCAAAATAACACTAGTTATCTCAAAATAACAGTGCAGTGTATATGCACCCTTATAGTCCTCAGACTAAGGGTATGTCTACACTTGCAGCCTATTTCAGAATAGGGCTGCAAATGTAGGCATTCGGAATTGCAAATCAAGCCCGGGATTTAAATATCCCACGCTTGATTTGCATCTTCCTGGCCGGGCGCCATTTTTGAAATTTACAAGCCCAGAATAACTGCCCGCGTCTACACACAGCAGTGAAACAGGCGTTCAAAATAAAGCCCTATTTCGAACTATCTGTTATTCCTCCTGCAATGAGGTTTAACAGGTAGTTCGAAATAGGGCTTTATTTTGAATGCCCGTTTCACTGCCGCGTGTAGACGCAGGCAGTTATTCCGGGCTTGTAAATTTCAAAAATGGCGCCCTACCAGGAAGATGCAAATCAAGCGTGGGATATTTAAATCCTGGGCTTGATTTGCAATTCCGAATGCCTACATTTGCAGCCCTATTCCGAAATAGGCTGCAAGTGTAGACATACCCTTAGTTTTGTACATTGCAGTTTCAGCAGGGAGTTGAGAATTTGGCTCTGTTAGGAACTGGTGATTCTAATGGGAAAGTTGAACATATTGTCACATGAGTATTGTACTTGTAGCCATAAGGGTACTGCAGTAGCAGGAGCATTAATGTGTCCTACATATTTCTAAAAATGATAGTCTGAAAAAAATGAACCAATCTTCTTCAGGGGAGCAGACAACAGAATAAAAAAATCTTGAAAGCACACTCCCAGCCTTTATGGACCATTCCTTAGGAAGCCGGCAATGTTCCTTTCACATGAGACCTTGTGGAACAAAATTAGTTTTAGAACAGCTATGGGGTAGTTTCAGTGCAATCTTCATATCGAAATGTCTGAGTTTCACTTAGCACTGTTAATAAATCTAGGATACTCTAAGTTGCCCTGTTGGATTATTTGTTATGAAGTGTAACAAACAGTGATGGTTTATTCCAGGAAATAGCTAGCAGGATATAAAACCCAAGGGCCTAATTATGCCTAGAACATATTAAACCAGGATAGGACCAAAATACATGGAAATGTGGCACGATGTTGGAAAGAAAAATATTCTGTAGCAATCCCAAAATAAGGAGATCCCAGAGGCCCTTTGAAAAAAAATATTAAAAACAGATTGGCTTGGATCCTTCTTGCTCAAGCAAAATTCTCATACTACTCAATGGGACTTATGGCCGTGTAAGAAACGCAGAATTGGACACAATGTACTCGATCCTTGCCTATGACAAACACACAGCATACATTGGATGAGCATTTGTGTATTAAGGTGGCATAAAGCTCATCTTTTCATTCCTCTGACCCTGGGCCTGCTCTGTGCTGAGCTGATCCCCAGGAGTACACGCACAGAATAAGGGTTACTCTCCTTTGTATCATTTACAAACAGTTCCAAGGAGTTGATAATGCACCAAGAGTACAGCATAGGATAATGCACCAGTACAGCATAGGAGCACTCCAGACTCTGTGGTTATACCTCTGACAGTGGCAGCAGGGAAAGGTTGTCCTAAAAGGCTCCATGTCATCTCTCGATCATGAGAGAACCCCCATTGGACAGGAATGGTCTTCCTGGGACTAGTTATGTTAGCTCTGTTGCTAGATTCTACCATCTATATTACCCCTTAGAATCTGGCCATTTTATGTGTGGAAGTTGGAACATTTATTATATAACTGCAGACTTACAAACTCTATAGAATGAGATAAATTATTGGACAATCACAGGCAGACTAGAACTTTCGTATTTATAATACGCTTATTTTGTAATTTTTCTGGATCTGTATATATCCTTTATTCTTTGTTTACTTAATATAGATTTAATCTCTCTTTAGATACCCAGGTTTTGCTACAGATTCAACAGCTGCCTTGATAATTGGCCTCCTCTTCTTCATTATTCCAGTAAAATCTTTGTCTAGGACTTCAAATGGAGAAAACAGTTGGGTATATTTTTATTGGAGCTTTGCTAGAGCAGGGATTGTAGATGACCCTTTGTGAATATAATTCAGTGTTTGGTCTAGGAACTCTACCAGGTATTTAAGCCTAACCAGGACAGTGTATTTTGTTAAAATAAAAAGAAAAGTGGATGGAGGTTGTTAGAAAAATCTGATAGAAATAGAAAAATGGTCACGAGAATCAACTGAAATAGTTTTTGTTCCCATTTAAACATCACTCTTGCAGTGCTAGAAACTGGAACCCAAGAGCACTGAGTTAGTTCCTGAGAATCAAAATACAAAATTGACCAAGGAAGAGAAAGTGATATTCAGTTTCATTTCAGTGTTCAAACCAAGTGAAGACCAAAATAGAATAAATTAAAAATAGCTGGATAAGTGATGAGAAGTACATTTGATTGTTAAAATTCTTTGGGCCAGATTTTGTTCAGTTTCACTTGTGTAAATCCAGATTAACTTCATGTAACATGGAATGTTACTTTGTATAATATTTTTGCTAAGGTACATAGACCAGCTACATGTGTTCATAAAAATGATTCACTCATATGTGCATATGTGAGCCTGTTTCTCATTTATACTAAGGTGGCTTTATATAGCTCTGGCAGTGGAAAGAAGTTTTAAAAAGAGCATAACTGGAAAGGGGCCTTGAAATTTACATTTGCTTTAACACTGGTAGAATTATGTAAAGTGTCTGTAGTATAAATAAGAATCAGAATTGTATATGTATATTTTTCCTCGGTAACAAGTGTGGGATTTGGGGGTTGGGGGTTGTTGTTGTTTTTTGTTTATGTTTTGTTACTTTTCTCACTAGGGCTATGTCTACACTGCACATCAATTTCAAAATAAGCTATTCCGAAATAGTTATTCCAAAATAGCTTATTTCAAAATAGCATGTCTACACTACAGGGAAGCCTCAAAATTACTTCAAGGCAGGCTTCCCTAATGTAGATGTAGATTTAGAGCCCCAGGAGGCAGTGGTGTCAATCTATTTCAAAATAGCCCCAGAGGAGCATCTACACACGCCTTATTCCAAAATAGCTATTTCAGAATAGGCGTTATTCTTCATAGAATGAGGTTTACAGAAGTTGGAATAAGCTGTCCGTTATTTTGAAATTATTTTGAAATAATGGAATGGCTGTGTAGACGCTCGCATAGTTATTTCAGAATAATGGCCATTATTCCGAAATAACTGCTGTGTAGACATACTCTAGGAGGCTAATTCTGCCACCTTTACACTTGAGTAGTACCTTAGCAGGAAATTAATTCCTTGCCTTAAATGGTAATGCTTTCAGAGTAAGAACACAGACTCAGTGTCAGGGCAGCAAAAGTTCACTCTAAGTAGGCACATGATCCAAAGACCATTGACTTCAATGGAAACCTTCCATTGACTTCAGTGAGCTTTGGATAAGACACTAGAGTTTGCTTGATTAACAAATAGTAATGATTTTATTTTTGTTCCATTCTCCTATTTTAGAAATGAGTTTGCCTAGATTAGAATATGACCAGAATTTGAATTGTGTGTGTACTCAGAATTCCTAATGAAATCAGTGGATTTCTTATATCAATAAGGAATATACGATCAGACTCTGTGTGTCTCAGTGAAGCTCAGACCTTGCACTGCAATCTGTTTAAATAGAGTAGCCATCTTGATGCATTAATCCCATCAATAGCTATCTTTCATAAGGGGGCAGTTTTTCAGCCAGTGTGAAGTATCATGACTCCACTGAGGTCAGCGGCGTAATGACAATTCACAGCTAGGACAGGTCTGCTTCAGAAAGTTCAAATGGTCAGAAGAAAAGCCTTCCTAATTTGTTGATAAAGATTTGCCTTTAAATATTGTATTTCTGGAGAGAAGTTTTATCAAGAGATTTTTTTTTTAAACTTTTTTTTCCCCTCTAGCTGTTTTTGATTACATTCCGCTGATTACTTGGAAGGAATTTCAGTCATGCATGCCCTGGGAGATAACGATTCTTGTTGGTGGAGGTTTTGCACTGGCAGAGGGCTGTGAGGTAATGCAGTTTCTACAAGATTCTGAACAATGAACATGGCATGAACCAAGAAAAACAAACAAATGGCACAGTCAAGGTTATTCTGTCATTTTATCAGTGTATCATGGTAACAATTAAGCCTAAGACATGGAAATGCAGACAAGATTCAAGAATATTCAGAGAGGATGCTTAAAAAACAGAGTCAAGCCTCCATTAACAGACTTTATAAATGATATGCCTGAAGCTAGCAGCATCTAAGTCTTTGTGAACAGAAATTTGACATACTTACTTGCTGAAGTTCACGGTGTGCAAATGATTCCCAGTTAATCCAAACCTTTTTTTATGAACTGGAGAAAAAATATAAATATTTCAGCCAATGAAGGCATTTCAAAAACCTTTTAATCCTGTTGGATATTTGTATCACTTGTTAGTACTACTGTCAAAGCTTTTAAGGATCCAAACAGGGATTTAGAATTCCATTGCACAAGAAATAGTATACAAACAAATAACCTGACTCCACAACGCGGGATGGAATTTTAGTCTCCCACCTCTAGGCTGGGCAAGGAAGTGTGTTTGAGGCAGACTCAGTAGTTATGTGCATATTAGGGTATTTACCTAAGATAAGGAAGCCCCAAGTTCAAGCTCTACTCCACTGGTTAGTTAATTAGTAATATACAGTAGAAAAGAAAAAACTGAAAAAACAACAAATGGTCCCGCAGCACCTTAGAAACTGCCAAAAAATGTAGGATAGTGTCATGAGTTTTCGTGGGCACAACCCATTTCTTCTGAAGATGAAGAAGTGGGTTGTGCCCACCAAAGCTCATGACACTATCTACATTTTTTGTTAGTCTGTAAGGTGCTGCAGGACCATTTGTTGTTTTTTCAGTTTTTTCAGTTACAGACTAACATGGCTACCCGTCTGAGACAGTAGAACAGCTTCCTCGAGAGATTGGTGAAGAATCCCACCCTAGAATAGCTCAGTGGCTAAGGTAGTCTTTTTATAGTATAAGCTAGAGCTGAATTTAAATCTCTTCTCAACATCACATGGAGAGAACTGAATCTGGGTTTCTTAGGCCTGGTCTATACTAAAGGGGAAGATCAACTTAAGATACACAACTCCAGCTATATTAATTACGTAGCTGGAGTCAACGTGACTTAAATCGCTGTCCACAGAGTGCGTGGTCAATGGGAACAAACGCTTCTGTAGGCTTCCCTTATTCTGAAAGTTCAACCACAGCAGCGTCAATCTTCTGCATAGTGTAGACATGGCCCTACAGTTTGGCTGAGTGCTGCAATCACGGGGCTAACAGTTAGGAGAGCTCTGACTCCAACTCAAAAGAATGTAAAGGTTCCTCAGCTGAAATTATCTAGTAAAGTCAACACAAATTCACCAATAGATTGGGGTTGCTCAAAACTCTATTTTTTAGTGAATAAACTATTTGTCAAAAATTTCTCCCAGTGTTATTCTGCAAGGTTGAGCTCCCATAGACCAAGTCTACACAGCAGGGCTAATGCTGAAATAAGTTGCACAATTGTGTATCTAAAGTCGAAATAGCTTATTTCAGCTTTTGGCATTGTCCACACAGCAGAAGTCAGAGTTAGAGTACTTTGCTAAATCTGTGCTGATTAATGTTTTCATTCAATAATTGTTGTGACATAATAATATAATCCTATTCCTTATTCAGGTTTCAAAACTATCAGCTTGGATAGGAAGTAAATTAACCCCTCTGGGATCATTACCAATGTGGTTGATTATCCTAATATCATCTCTGATAGTCACCTCAGTAACCGAAGTAGCCAGCAATCCAGCTACCATCACTATATTTTTGCCTATACTAGCACCTCTGGTGAGTACCCTATCTAGGTCTGTTTTAACCTTCATGTTCATTGCTCTAACCAAGAACTATACACTATATACTTGGAATGGTGTCTACAAACTCCACACTGAGCATAGAGGCTGGCACTCACTGCTCCAACAGAGAAAATAAAGCCTACTATAAAGGGGAGAGAAGGGCAGAAGGGGAAACAGAAAGATCTGGGTTAGCAAAAGGGTGGCAGTTCTATGCCAGGCTGCCTTCCAAAAAAGTAAGGAGCCTGCAAGCCCTAAAATTAAAGGACTGATAGACCTAATGGAGATGAAGGTCCAGGAACCAATTTGACCGAGAAACAAAGATGGGTCAGGTAGGAGAAGCTGAGACAGACCACCCTAAGAGGCAGTGACAATCACATACAATAAAGTCTCAATGCCTGGGTATGGTCAGTCTAAAAATGGAGCTGATCAAAGATAATAGTAAAAAAAAATTGTTGCAGGATCAACAACAGATAAGCATATAAGATAACTTATGAACAGATAAGTTGTTCTTTCAGACGGTTGTTCCTTTGCATTTGAAGTTATTCAGTTCATTCATGCACTTGTATTATTGTAGCAAGGAAATAGTTGTAGGTATATGTCCCTGGAAACCTGTTATTTCTCATTATCTTTACCATCTGGCAGGCTGAAGCTATTCATGTGAACCCACTTTATGTTTTGATACCTGCTACACTGTGTACTTCATTTGCATTCCTGCTTCCTGTAGCAAATCCACCCAATGCCATTGTATTTTCATATGGTCATTTGAGCGTTATTGACATGGTGAGTTAACAAAAAATCCATAACATCCAGTATTCCTCTCTGCTAATCAGGCTAACGCTGATGTCTGATTTTGCAATTTTTGAAATTTTCTTCAAAATTGCTTAGTTGTTATGTTTCCTGATACAAACTTTTGATTTTTATTATTACCCTAGGTGAAAGCTGGCTTGGGTGTTAATATCATCGGAGTTGCTGTAGTTATGCTTGCTGTCACAACATGGGCAGTGCCTCTGTTTGATCTCCAGACATATCCAAGTTGGGCACCAGATCTTTCCATTGTGAATAACACCGGGCTGTAAAAATGAACTGGCAGGGTCTTGGTGGGTTTTTACTATTATTTGGAGAATTAGTAGAAATGCAAAATGCACCACAATAATGAGAGTGATCCAGGTTACTGTAAAATCCATATTTCCCAATCTCAGGGATCAATAATCTGATGATCCTGATCAGGAATAATGTTATCCAAATATGGACTTTGCAAACAACATCAAGCTTGAATGTGTTTCTTATCCAGATTGTCTTATTCAGACTTTACTTGTACATGTTGTCGGTACCATCCGTGAATGTGCACATTCATTATGAATGACAATTTGACCCTGTTCTTAGGGTCATAAAATAATGGGTGTCTATTTTAACATTCTCCATGTAGGAACATTTATTGCTGGTCTGTAGAACACACTATTATTGCTGTTTTTTTTCAAGTCATAACCTATTAGACATTGATGATTACACCTGAAAGGTCAAAACGAGGGTTTGTTTAAACAATCCATTCACAGATCTGTCCATGAATCTGATCTTGTTGGAAAAGTACAACCCGTGGGAAGGTGCTTGGATATTTATATAACCCCTTTTCTGTCAACATTACTCTGACCACCATCCTACCTCTATATGCAGAGAGGATCATTCAGAGCCCAGTTCCAGAAGGCAATTAACTGTTTAAATCTGTCCTTATCTAGCACTGCACTGAAGCATTTGCTTAAAGTTAAGGACATATTGTAGAGCTGTCCTGAACAGAAATTCTTGCCTGAATTGGAAGCTGTAAGAGTGAACAATAAATTATCAGAATAATTCTCTGCTCTGTACCTGTCAAAACAATAGATGCATTCTTTAGATCGGAGGTGAGGAACCTAAGGCCCAGGGGCTGGATGCAGCCCCCAGCTTGCCTGGATCCAGCCCCCAAGTCTCAGGGCTTCCCCCCCCCCCAAGCATTGAGGAACCTGCACTGGCACTCCAGCCCCTCCCCCCATCCCCCGATGCTGAAGAACACAACACCTACTAGGCTGGGCCCTCCAACGCTCTGGTGTGTGAGGGGAATGTAGGGAATGTCTTTCTCCTTCTCAGTCAGGGGTCACATCAGTGAGGATTTGGGGTTTTCTCCTTCTTACTTGTGTGCAGCCCCCAATTGATTTTAATGTGGGCCAGCAGCCCCAACCCAAAAAATGTTCCCCACCCCTGCTTTAGATTAATACACAGTATACAGTCCTAGAGAGTTAAAATTCAACCCTCTTTAACAAATTGTAAACTCCGTCAATGACTGGTAAAATTTTAAGCTTCCAAACAGCATTAAAGTTAGAAACACTAAAAAAGCCAATATAGTTGAAGAGAAATTTTGCAGTTAAAAGCTGTTCAGAGATCATTTATATTGTTATAATGTGTTTTACAGATTAAGAGCTATAACAGTCTCCTTTTAATGTGTTATTGTAGCTAAAGAGTTGTGTGCCATCATCCCAAATGGTAGACTGATTTAAGTTCACATACTTTAGATCAGGAGTTGGGGCTCTCTTACAAACCTCTTAAATTCTAGTGGGATGAGACAATAGAAGTGTTTCCCCCTGGGGAACCTCACAAAAAGAAGATTGGTATGTCTTTATGCATCCCAGGGAGAAAAATTTTTCAAAGATATTTTCTTGGCAAGTTTGGAGAAAGGGGGCATATTGTTTTCTGCCATGGAAGATATGAAGTAAGCAAACCTCTTATGCCCTTGCATTTACTACACACAATGAATGTAATGTCCTTAAGTCTCAGAGGGGTAGCCGTGTTAGTCTGTAACTTTAAAAGAAGCAAGCCTGTGGCACCTTAGAGACTATACATATCTTGGATTCTGTTATTTCCACTCCAACTCATCTGATGAAGGGAGTCTTACCCACTGAAGCTCATGATACTATATATATATATATATATATATATTTGTTAGTCTCTAAGGTGCCTTGGACTACTTGTTGTTTTGTATGTTTTGTACTGTCTTTAGCTGTCCACAGCTTGCAATCCTAAGGATATCTATTGTCTTACTTCTGGGGCAGCTAAATATTGGCCAACCAAGGCAACTTGCTTGTTGTCTAAGACTCACTCCTAGTGTGTTGTAATGTTGATACAGAAGCACTGATTGAAACTGTCATCTTGTATATGGCATTGTTGTCTACTGAGTTTGCAGGACCTGGCCAAATCAGAATGTCAAATCAGAATGGAGCTCCTTGCATGCTAGGTTGCCTATATTCTCCCCTTCATTATTAAAGAAAATGCTGCGTAGATTACATTTTGCCAGCCTCTTTAACAGTTAATACAACTGTTTCATTATAAAATGGAGGTGTAGTTTGTACAGCAGAACTGTCAGTTAGCTTTACTGCTGTTTTATTTAGAGCCTTTTAATGATCCCATTGACAGCATAAAAAAAGTATACAAGTAAACTGGAGACAAGTTTAAGCATTTCAAGACAGGATGCACTCTTAAAAGTTATTTTTACCAGTGGATTTCATTTGAAGTGAATAGTTTCCAGGGGGCAAAGAGGAGTGAGTTGTATAGAAAATATAAGCTGCTGTGATTTGCTCCGTCTATTTTATACACTAGATGTACCCAGAGTTTCTTGGGTCCTTCAAGGCAGGGGGTTGGGGATGTGGGGGTGCAGGAGGTAGGGCAGGGGCTTGAGGATGTGGGGAGTGCAGGGTAGGGGATTGGAGGTGTGGGGGTGCAGGCATCAGAGCAAGTTGCGGGTGTGCATGGGGTCCTGGAGTCAGGGTTTCAGGACGAGGAGGGGCTCGGGGAAGGAGATTGGGACATGAGGGGTGCAGGAGCTGGCAGGTGCTAGCTGGCTGCTGTGGGGGCCATGCTTGTCAGGCAACGACTCCCTGTCTATTTATATATATATAAAAGCATGTCACAGAGGACATTTCCCAATGCCTCCTGAAGTGTGTTCCTCCTACCCTACCGTGTTGTGACTTATGCTTCGAAGGGCCTTCAGAGAGTCCATCATGTCTTTTATGATTAGGCTTGAAAGGATTAGATTTTTACTTGCAACTGTCAGTAACTGTCAATTTCATTTTACATTCAAACTAAGGGAAAATATTTCTATCAATGATGATTGAAATTTACAAATAGCAAAGTAACAAAAATGCTGCTTGAGAACTTATTAGAGTTTGATTTAAAGATCTTTACCTTGTATAGTTTGACATGTGATGTCAACAATTTGTGTTTTAATGGTTATAAAGCTTTAACTTTTCGAATTTCTATGTCTACTGTCATTCATTGTCTAACCTTCCCCCTCAACTCCTCAGATTTTCTGATCGCCAATATTTTCCTCTAGGTACAAAAATTTAAATAAACATTTAAAAAATTAAAAGCTATAATTTTTCAGCAACTGAAAATGTTAATTGATAAAAAATGTAAATCTATATTTATTTGATGCATTTTACCTGTCAAAAATATAAAAGACCAATCAAATTCTGCCAAACTTATTTAAGATAAGTGCTTTCTTTACATGCTCACTAACCATGAGGAAATACCATCTTTTCAGTGATATGGAGGAGATATTAGGTGAATTAAAAATATAGTCCTTATTTAAACATATAAAACAAAAACATTTGCTATAAATGTATATGACTATTATCAAGATGAAATGTAATATTGTGAGTTTATTTTTATTTTGGCCAATATTTTAATTATGATATCACATGACAGCCATGATAGCTAAAATGAGCACACTTTTCATTAATTTTTTTTTATCCTTTTACAAGTAAAGGAGTGTATGAATGAGTGAATGTGGGATTCCTGTGACTGAAACACTGTTAAACTTTTTTTTTTTAACTAAGGAAATTCCCACACACAAAAAACTTTGTTGATGTGGAGCTAATGATTGTTCAGATATAACATTTTTTTTTTCAATTTTAAACAACATTTTAGTTAAAATATCTCAGCATATCTGCCCAGCCATTTGTTGGCAACAACCTGAACCTGGCAACAACCTGAACCAGGCGGAGAGCTGGTAGCATGCTGTCAAAATAAGTTAGTGTGAACTCATCATAGATGTGCAACAGTTTGTACTGACTGCAGCTGCGGTGCGGATCATTAGAAAAAAACAATTTAAAGAGATTAGCTGCACAGTGGCCCTGTCCTGTTCAAAACCAGTTCAGGCATGATTACAGGTGCTTTGGCAGATCAAAACCATCTGTGGATAGATCACTCATTGCACCAACCACATTCCACCATCATCTGCCATGGTGGCATAAATGACCATAAGGGCATCTAAAAGACAAGTGGGTTGGTGGGTAGTTGAAGAAGTATGCAAAGGCAGGTTGCTATTCTCATGGATCCTGGCCAGCAGCATGACAGAGGCCTTTGCATGGCAAATATGGGGCAGTACTAGGTTATTCAATACCAGTTGCCACTGCAATGGACGTGTCCATAAAGTCCTGATGATAACACACATAGCTTTGTTTAGTTTCATGTTGACCAACCACTTGAGGCAAGTAACACCAGACAAGAGCACAGTACTCCACTGTGTCATCCAGGCCAATGGTTCTCAATCTAAGGGCTGCTTGCAGTCCAATAAGCACAGAGCTGCAGCCCATGTGACGTCTCCAGGCCATATAGGTAGTAGTATATATATTGTTTAGATGCAGCCCACATAACACAGAGAGAGCTGCATATGAGGTCCTAAAGGTAAATAGATTGAAAACCGCTGGTCCAGGTGCTCACACTCCAGGTTGACTCGACCCATTTTCTGAGCAGATGGGTTCCGAGTACTGAATCTGGCTGCTTCCTCAAGTGGTTGTGGTACATTAATAATCAATGTCACACTGAGGTAAACCAGGTTCCAAAAAATGTTCACCTTGTGCCTACATTGTGCAGATGAAATACACTAGAAACTAGCTTGGAAAATCTTGGCTGCAGATGCCATTAATTACAATAGTCTGCTATGAGCTTCATATAAACATGATACAACAAGGAGTCCTGTGGCATGTTAAAGACTAACAGATTTATTTGGGCATGAGCTTTTGTGGGTAAAAACCACTTTGTCGCATGCATCTCCTTGTTGTTTTTGCAGATACAGACTAATACGACTTCTAAACCTGATTGTTAGTTGTCAGATAAAATGACTAATGCTTAAATGCATGGAAATTCAAAAATGTTTTACACTTAAACCAAAACCTCAGAAATAACAGCAAAGCATAATTAGGTTTATCCTAGCAGTCTTTACTAACATTTGGAAAACAAACTGTGTAGTTTGCAGGTTTAGAACTGATAATGTTAACAACAAAGCATTAGTTCTAAAGAGTTTAGAATAGAGGGACAATAGAAGAATAAAATGTTAGGTGCTACAGGTTGGATTGATTCTTCTCAGACAGGTTGCATGGAGCATTATGCCAATTGCCAAACGAAAATGTGTTCTTTATTTGTCACTAGTGCATTAGTTATATGGCTTAATCTGGAGAATGTATATGCTGTAACAAATGGTAGATTTTTTTTAATGATTGACCAATATGATGAATATATGAACTATTTTTAATAGTTCAGGTAGCTTCAGGCATAAATCTATATAAATTGAATGTGTTTTCCTTTTGTCTAATGTACATAACTATAATCTATTAGTTTAGACTATATTAGTAAATAAGTAACATATGTACTATGAAATGTACTATTTATTAGTGGCCCCAGTCCTACACCTGAGTCATTCAGCAAGAAATTTGCCTTTTGCTTCAATAAAAATCGGATCAGGCCTTTGATTTGCTATTTTTATTAATGTTCTGTATTTAGTTTATCCTTCTCTCACTGTATTTCTTGGAGGCATGTGTTCAAAACATCGGTAAATGCAAATCAAATACTTCAAGGGGCTTCAACTCATCTTGACTTTACATCCACCTACGACATACCCTGAGTTGCAGCTAAGGAGTATAATACAATGGCTCAGAATGGGGAGAGGGTGCAAAGCTGCCTTTTACATTCCCTCAGTTTTTGAGTATCCAAATGCCAAGCTGAGCCCATTGTCAACTACAACAGTCTGAAGGCTGCTGCAATTTATGCCCAATTGCCAATGGCCCCCAGATACCCAGATGGTGATTGCTGGGGTTCATGGTTACTCACCACACCCCTGTTTCCCTGGCTATTTTCTTGCACTAGTAGAGATGGGTAAGGAGTGTAGCAGTGACTATAGCAGCTCTAGGCCACGCAAGAATTCCCTTTTGTAGACCCTGGCTGACCCTAATCCTCTCCCATTCGGTCTGGTACATGCATCTCTCCATCACCACTCAGACATCCACTCCCCGCATCCACATGTATTCTTGCACCCTCACACATGTGGCCCTCTGCTTCCATTCAGATACCTACTCTGTCCATCACTCTGTTGCCCTGCTCCCTCTCCTCATGTGTCTCTGTGACCCCACTTAGCAACTCCCCTGTTCCTCTGTGTCCATGCATCCCTTCCGCCCATGTGGCCCTTAAGCTCCCTCTCCACCCTGTGGCCCTGCACCTCTACTCCCAATCAGGTCCTGCCCCACTTTGTCATCCCCTATTAGCACTTATGAGCCCCTGCCTGACCCCCAGCATCCCCAAACTGTCTGTCTCCACCTAGCCCCTGTCTCCTGACCCGGCTGGACAGGCACAGTGAAGAATTCTCTGATGGAGCTTTCTTTTCCCTAGCTGGCTGCTGTGTTCTAGCACCATGGCGCTGTCTGGTGGGCAAATTAAAAAATGCGACAATATTCCAGCAGAAACTTTGTTTCTGCACAAAATTTTAAAAATATGCTTGGCTTCTTAATTATGTATGTGCACAATAATGCAGAATTTGCCCAAGCATAACATAAACCTATGTGAAGAGCAGGCCCCTGTGCTTTGAGCCCCTGCCCACTGCAGTCAAGGACAATCTTTCCAGAGAGATGTTGCTTGAGATCCCTGGATCAAGTCCACAACGTGTCAGGTACATGGACGTCAATTCACCTGGTCTCACAGGAGCCGCTCTATCTGGTCCCAATTCTGAATGGCTTTAGAGAGGTTGTCAATATAAGTAACTTGACATGCATAGCCATATACAGTCAATCCACTGGTGAATCCAAGAGTTCTAAGCTAATAAAAATTCTATTATAAGAATACACATTTTAGATAAGACCAAAAAAGACTAGAGTAAAGTACTTAAGTTGATCACTTAGGACAAGTGATCTCTTAAGAAAGGTGGATTTTAACACAGGTTTCAATGTGGATTGTCACCTTGAAGAACTCATTTTCTCCAGTACACAAAGTATTACTGAGATTCATGGAGTTTTTAACATGGAATATTATGGACCGTGCTATGTGACACCCATCTCCACAAGTCATAACTGCAGCTGAAAAGTGAGACATGGGAGAAGTATACACAATATAAGAATTCTTGACACATTTAACTGAGTCACTGCCCTTTGCTACTTAGCACTGAGTGGAATAAGTGCCCAAATGTATTGCAATACTTCGACATATGTAAAACTGTGTGAAAAAAGTTCTTGCTCCCCTAAATAAGCTGTTTGAATAATTGTCTTTTAGCATCCACAGCATCTTGCAAGAAGCTACTTTTACCGCCATGCACTTAAAGCATATAAAAAGATTTGATAAGCTAAAGCTGGCAGTTTGCAGCTTTGTTGCCCTCTAAAAGTGGCAGTGATCCAGATACAAGATTGAGATACTTTTTGTTGACATCCTTGATTGACTTGAGAAGATTGGTTTGCATAGTATTAGAAAAACCATATGCTTGTCTCTTTCCTTTTTCAGGTGTCACTTGCTTTGTTCAGGTGCTATTATAATGCATCAAAGGAGAAAATGGATGGCATAGAAAATAACATAATTTGCCCTGATCATACCGCACAAGCAGATGGAGCTTTGTGCTTGTTGTGAACCATTCATCCATTCCAACTAGCTGTTAACCCTTTGCAGTTTGCTTTATACAATCCCAGTGAAGCAGTTATAGTTTGCAAAACACTGGCTTAGGATTCCTTCCAATGTTCCATGTGTGATCTATTAAAAACACTGATCCAAAAAGAGCTGGGCATGAGGCCTTTTCTGTAGAATACTCTTCATATCCAGTTCCTTATAACCCAAAGCAGAGCAGCCAGGGGCACTACCCCTACAACTGCACTGGCCATCACTCACAAGCTTTGCTTGTCCCACCGGAGTAGTTTGATGTGTTATGCTTCTTTCACCAGTGCTGCATTGGAGAAGGAATAGAGTGCATGATTCTGACACAGCTCTGTGGGTATCCCAATGCGGAGTTGCAGGGGAATGGGATTTCTCTTCCTTCATCAAAGCTCTGACTGGACATATCGCAGGCACCCTGCAGCATCTCCTCTTTAATGCAAAACTTCCATCTACTATCTAACTCCCCTCCCAACCCTGCATAGCACAGGAATTTGGAACGGGTAAAGCACAAGAAAGCTCATAGTGAAACTAGGATCATCTAGTGTATTCTCTTGTATGTGAGAGTGAGAAATGCAAGCTGTTTCACCAGAATATGTGTTTCTGCTCTTGGATGTACATTCAAACATGGAATACTAGAACTGGAAGGAACCTTGAGAGGGCATCAAGTCCAGTCTTCTGCACTTATGGCAGCACCAAGCCCCATCTAGATTATCCCTGACAGGTGTTTGTTTAACCTGCTCTTAAAAATCTCCAATGGTGGAGATTCTACAACCTCCCTGAACAATTTATTTCAGTGCTTCACCAACCTGACAGAAAGTTTTTTTTAATGTCCAACCTAAACCTTCTTTGCTGCAATTTAAGCCTGTTGCTTCTTATCCGATCATCAGAGGGTTAAGGAGAATAATTTTTCCCTCCTCCTTCTAACAACCTTTAGGTACTTGAAAGCTGTTATCGTGTCCCCTCTCAGTTTTCTCTTTTCCAGACTAAACAAACCATGCTAGTCCAAGGGGGCAGGTCTCCAGAGGCCAGCCCTTGCCTCCCACTGCCCCCCCCCCTCCACTCTGCAGTTGGTCTGGTGGGACAGGACTCCAGGGGCTGGCCTCAACTTCCACATTCCCAACACCACCCTGCAACTGATCCAGTGGGGGCAAGCTCCAGGGGTTGGCCCTAGCTTCCAGCTGCCTCTCCAGCCTGCCCTCCCTTCCTACAGCTGGTCAGGAAGAGATGCCCCCACCAGGCAAGTGATCCAGTTCATGGCCTCTCCTCTGGGGAGGTGTCTACTACAGGGGAAACTGGACCACGGGTCCCAGCCCCAGCCTCTCTTGGGGAGGCCTTTCCTGGGTGGGTCCAGGCTATGATGCCTAGCCCCATGTGTGGTCTCGGGGGACCTGCAGCAGGGGGGCTGGTGGGCCACTGCTGCTCCTGGCACTGTTTGGGGAAGGGGGGGCACTTACCTGGTTTGGTGGCTGGCCATGTGGAGCCCTGTCCCCAACTGGCCACGCTACTGCTGGTACTACTGCCCCCAGTGGTCACTCTGTAGTATAGCTATCTCCATGCTTGCTGCTCCCCGTGGTCACTCTTCAATATCTCTGTCCTCTGATCAACCATGTTATGGACATTCCAGGCACTTCCCATTTTCCTAGCACAGCCATATCCTGAACTTGCTTTAACTTATGATACGAGGAAGCTGCATACTGAGTTTGGTGGTTCTAGCTCTTACTATTTAGGAGGAGTTCTTGAACAAATGAACTCACAGACAGATTGACAGACAGACATACGCTAATCAATAGATAGCTAGATAGCCAGACAGACACAGATATAAATTGTCTTTCTATAGATTGTGGCCATATGGCCAAGGTTGTTGTTTGCTTTTCCTGGCTTCCTTTCCTTTGGGGCTTCTGCATGGGAGGAATTTGGCTGAAATGAAAACTAAGAGGATACATTTCCTGAGCACAGATATATGTTCACATGTACAGAGACCTTTTTCCCTTGCTTGATGCTTTCCTGCTTCAGCATGCATCTCTTTATTGTAACATTTATCTGAGCGAGTACAGAGGAAGCCCTTTGAGTAGCTGAGCAGAAACTAAAAGGTAATCCACCTAAAATACAGTAAAGGGGTAATTTTGTGTATTTTACTTCTGAAGAATTTCCATATTTATGCTAGCTTTGTGAGCTTTAATAGAACTTGATGAAGTGCCCACAGTCTCCAAGAGGCAGCCAACAGTATCTGAATTATTTAAGAAAGTATCAACAGCATTATAATGACTACTAACCCATCTCCAGGAATAAAGGTCAGAAAATATATTAGGGTCTTTGTGCATTGCCTTGCTGACATTTTCTAATGCCTTCCCCACAGCTTTTTAAAAAAAGAGAAACAGACTAAAATGCAAACACTGATTTAATGGCAACCTCTGCCCCAATTGCATGCTTAGAGTTGCTTAGTGATATTCAAGAATTGTTGTTACTATATGATAAGAATGTAATGAAGGTTGGTAAATGGGAGAAAGGTTTTTTTTTTAAATTAAATTTGTGGTGGTGTTATCTAATAGCGCTATGCAACTAAAACATGCAACATTATTCAGTTAGCCATTAATAAATGAAACTCCAGAAATTACTTATTGAATTACTGGCCAGTTCACATTCAACTAACAATTTTTTTTAAAAGCTCATATAATAAAATGGCATCAGTTGGTTAGCGAGATAGCCCATTAATGATTGTGCCATATAGTGGTTAGAGGAAAAGCAGAGAGCAAGGAAATTTGGCATTCTCTTCTCTACCCCCTCAGTGATTCACTGTGTAAGTCTTTAGGGAACTAACGCTGAGGGAAGCTATCTGCACCAACTCTGAGTCTGATCCTGCTGCCTCTGATGACAATGGCTTAACTCCCACTCTGTTTCTCCAAAGGTGAGTCTAGAGATGAACAGAAAAAAAGTTAAGTATTATTAGTATTAGAATTAATATCTTCATGTTGTTGATGGAAGGAAGTCCAGGAGAAAGAATTATAAATTTCTGGAATTTATAAAGCATTTAGGAAAGTGACCAAAACCTCCACTGCAAACATTTGTTAAAGCTAGTAACACACATATATTTACATAATTCTTGGATGCTGGAATAGTGCAAGTTATTAGTAGAGCTGAGCAAATAATGGATTTCAGTTCAAGGGCCAAATGGAAAATTAAAACATAAGGTCTGGTTCATTCAAATTGAAACAACTATTTTCATCTAATAGAAAAATACACACACACAAAAACCTATATTTTCAGTTGTGTGAATTTTCTTTTAATTGCTTGAAAATGTGACCCTAAATCACAAGCTGGTCTCTGTATTTTTATTTACCATTCTCTTTCTATGGATTGTGGCCATATGGCAAAGACTGTTGCTTTGCTTTACCTGGCTTCCTTTCCTTCGCTGAAGTGAAAACCATTTCCTAAGCACAGATACATGTTTGCAGGTATAGAAACTTTTGAAGAAAGGGTTGGCCTTTTGGGTATTTTCCACCTTTTTTTTCAGGTGGAAATTGAAATTGAAATTGAAATGCCATTTCAAATCAAAAAGTCAAAATGAATATGTCAAAATGGGGAAAAAATGAAATGTTTTGAACTGGTTGGAACAAAATGTTTTGATTCTTCTCAACATTTTTCCTACTGCCATTATTTGCCAGGAGATTTGTGTGGGCCTCCAAAATGTATTTTTGGCAAAAAACAAAAGCAATTTATAGAAAAAAATGCCTCCCCCCCCCCCGTAGCCATAGGTCCAAATATAGTGAAGCGATCACTTTACCCACAAATGAAATGCAGTCAGTGTCTAGGTGGAACATGGTAATTTCTTACCAGCAAAGACTAACACATAATTGATTAAAGCAGAAAGAAGAATACCAGTGAGACTGTTGATGAGCAAAGGGTAACTACTCAAACTGAACATACTACAGAAAATCTCTTTTTCCTTCCATTTTTAAAGATTCTTTTATTTCAGTACAAGTATGGAAAAAAGAAGTTTAATATCAAGTACGTTGAGCATACCACCAACAGCTGTAAAACCCCTACATTTTAGTCTTCAAGGACAGTTCAAAACAGAGTGATTTCATTTCCCTCGCTTGCCCTGTTCCTCTTCAACATTCTCTCTGGGCTTGTTGCCACTACACTGGGGGTTGATGCTGTAGTGAGTGATCCATTGGCCTTCGGTTTATCTCATCTGCTTTGACATGATAAATCAATCTCCGAACATCTCTCCTCAACACCAGCACTCCACCAGGACAACAAGAATCCCTGGAGTCAACAGGAGAGCAGACCTTGCCAACCTTACCAAACACATGACATAGAAACACATACTTTGATCTCAGCTAGTCATGTAGATTAGATCAATGACAGAGATAGTGTAGACCTGCCCTTTGTACATCTTTCATTCTATTCCCTCTCTCCTCCATTTTTGGGGTCCTATCTATTAGTTTGACTTTTTCCTCTCAGCTCTTTTTTGTGCAGTTCTCTTCTAGTCACTCAACAAACCCAGTATTATTTCATATTTTCAATTTTATTTCATTTCATATGCATGTATGAGTCGTATGTTGAATGTTATTTTAGTTATAAAATCAAACACTCGAAAGTTAGGAAATGCCAGATTTATGGTTGCTTGTGCAGAAGTAATTTGTCCTATTTGTGTGTTCATCCTCTGTGCAGAGGAAGGAGGGATCCAAGGGAAAGAGTACTTTGTGATCATATAATTAAAGACCGTATCATTATGCATATGGATGAGAGTGAATTGAGATTGCACCCCACCAGCACACAAGTGGGATTTGGGCTGTGGGCAGGCAGGTTACTGCTGCTGGGGTTTACAGCCACGTGGTGGGCGAGTTGCTGCCACTGGGGTTTTGGCCGCAGGTGGGCGGGGTGCTGCCACCAGGGTTTGGGCCGCAAGCAAATGAGTTGCTGCCGCCAGGGATTGGAACATGGGTGGGCGGGATGCTGCTGCCGGGGTTTGCGGCCACGTAGTGGGCAGGCAAGTTGCTGCTGCTGGGCTTTAGGCTGCAGGCGGGTGGGACGATGCCACTGGTGTTTGGGCTGTGGGCAGGCAAGTGGGGTGCTGCCACCGGGGTTTGGGCTCACAGGTTGGTGAGTTGCTGCCACCGGAGTTTGGGCCCACAGGTGGGCGAATTGCTGCCGCCGGGGTTTGGGTTGCGGGCTGGCAGGCTGGTGGCTGCCACCAGGGTTTGCAGCCATGTGGCAGGCGGGCAAGTTGCTGCTGCTGGAGTTTGGGCCACAGGCTGATGGCTGGGGTGCTGCCTCCAGGGCTTGGGGCCGCGGGAGGATTGCTGCCTGTGACTTGAGGCAACGGCCGCGTGGCGGGCGGGCAGCTGCTCTGGGGCCAGGGCTGTGTGGCTCAAACACTGCGGGGGGAGGGGAGGGGAGCGGGGACAGAATCAGATATACTGAGAGCAAAATCAGCATTTCTTCAGTCTTGAAGGGATGGATTCTGCTCTCACACAGCTGTAAATCAGCAATAGTGATAAAACACGGTATGCGAATAAATGTTCACACTTCTAAAAAAGGAACAGATGAACACAATAACATTTTGGGAGCTGTTTTACTACAGCACTAGTTTTGGATCTTACTCTGTACATTTATATTCTGATGAATTAGAAATGAAATCACTCTGTTTTGAACTGTCCTTGAAGACTAAAATGAAGGGGTTTTACAGCTGTTGGTGGTATGCTCAATGTACTTGATATTAAACTTCTTTTTTCCATACTTGTACTGAAATAAAAGAATCTTTAAAAATGGAAGGAAAAAGAGATTTTCTGTAGTAATCGTATGCAGTGGAATATGGAAAATCTAAACATTCGTCAGTATTGCACAAAGCAAAGCCATGGTACATCTAAAATACACATCTCTGTATTACTCTTAGCTTTAAAAAGGGTGTTGGGGTGAGGGTAAAGGTTGTCTGATTTTCAACCAGAAATCAGAAGCTGCTGGTTGTGTTTCTAATAGTAACACTAAGGATATGTCTACACTACAACGTTATTTCAAAATATCTTATTTCAAAAGAGTTAATTAGAAATAAGTTATTTCGAAATAACATGTCCACACACAAAATGCATTTTGAAATAGCATTTTGCTGTATCGAAATAGTGCGTCCACACTGAGTGGACGCTGAATCGCATTTAAGGCCGGCCGGAACCAGGTCCGGCAGGGCACCAGGTCAGGAGTTACTTTGTGTTGCTGCTGCCTGAGGCTATCTGAGGCCTGTGCTTAAAGAGACCCGCCCCCCCAAACAGCCAGTTCTCAGGTTTCCCTGCTTGTTTGCCTACCTCGAGGAGGGACAGCAAAGCATTTTGTCTCTGCGTGCTCTGGTTGCCCTCACTCGGGACACCACAGCACTCTGCAACATGGAGCCAGAGTTGCCTCTGGGCACTCTGGTGCTTCTCATGGATGCGTTGCTGCAAGCCTGGCTGCACTTTCTGCAGGCTTCCATCCAGGAGGTCCATCGGGGGGCTGTCAGTATCCAAGAGGCCCTGCGAGAGAGATTCCACCCTAAGGAGCACTAAGAGCCTTCCTGGTCTGCCCCACTGGGGCTTGAGACTCATTCCTCCCTCATGTCCTTCCACTTACCCCTCCCTAACTCCCCTTCCTGATGTCAAATAAAATACATGTATTTTCATGAACACAAATTCTCTTTAGTTAACAAAACTGGGCGGGGCGGGGGAATGAAACTCTGCTGAGATTGGGGAAAGGAGGTGGGAGAGGGGAGAAGAGAGGATGGGAGGGGAGAGGGAAACCTGGGAGGAGGGATCTGGAAGGGGGAAGCAAGGGGAAGAAGGGGGAGGGGAAGCTCAGGGTTGGGGGTCTCGCCAGACCAACTTGATTTTCATGCAGACCTGCTCCTGGATTCACAAGTGGCCTTTGGTGGTCAGGCTGGCAGCTATCCTGACATAGACAGCCACGTTCCTCCGTCTAGTGTGGAGATCATGGATGTTAGGGGCATCCCTCCCAAACCTGAATAAGATCCATGATCTCCACCCTGGACCAGGAAGGCGCCCACCTTCTCCAGACCCTGGCAGGCTCCTGTGAGCTGGCAGACTGCTCCTGGGGAGCGGTGGAGGGCTGGCTGCCAGTGGCTTGCTGGCTTATGTTTTGGGGCCACTGGGTCAGGGTCAATGACTTCTGGCTCTGGGCTGGCAGGCTTGGAGCTGGCACAGGCACTGTGGCCAGAGCCAACCCTTTTAAGGGCTCCGGGGAGGGGGGAGGGAGAAGAGTGTTCTTGGTTGAGGCTGGAGTGGCCACCAGGGCACCCTGGGAAGGCTGGAGGCCCCCTATTTCGAAATAAGTGTCTACACAGCATTTATTTCAAAATAGCTATTTCGAATTTGGTGTTATTCCTCGTGGAATGAGGTTTACCAAATTCAAAATAAGCGCTCCACTATTTCGAATTAATTTCAAAATAGCAGTTTGGCTGTGTAGACGCTCGTAAAGTTATTTTGAAATAACATCTGTTATTTCAAAATAACTTTGCTGTGTAGACATACCCTACAGCTCAGAGAGGAGGAATGCTGTGCAACTCTTCCTTTGTATCCTTACTCGAAAAATTAATTAATCTGAAATTATTACTTGCTTGGTGCTCTCTGTGAAACTACTCACAGTGAAATTTCTACTAAATGCAACTAAAACTGTTGTCAAATGCAGTCTTCATCTCCTAGTACTGATACGGACATTATTTACCAGCCTACCATAAGCTTCTTGTGCTTTTGCCATAAATTACATGTCATTAATAGTACCCATTCCTGGTTACTCTTCCCAATACAGTCCAGAAGACACATTCCACTTTCCTCTATAGCTATAGTAAGTAAAAGAAGTCCTGTAATATATTAGTGTAATTTTGAGTCTGCATGTTCCTTTGGAAGACCCAATGAATTAACTCTAGATGCACACTGATAATAAATAGTTTTCCTCAACTGGTGATTTATCTGTCTAGGATACTGTAGTAGTGTCTTTAACTATACACTGAAGACATGTGTATAAATATCAAGTTTGATTTTGCCCAGTGATGGCTCAGGTACATGTGATTCTATTACTGTCAGTGTGTGCACACAGGGTTCTGAAAAGCTGCGATTTTCATGCTGCTGCAGTTCAGTTGTCTATCAGCAAACTTGGCTATGTCTATACTGGCTACTGAATGACAAAGCTTAAGTCCTTCAGAGGTGTTACCCCTCACCTCCCAAGACAAAAGTTTTGCAGCAGCAAGTACCAGTGTGATCAGTGTGTGATGGGCAGGAGTACTCTCCTGCTGACAATGTGAATGCTGCTCATTGGGGGTGGAAGTATTTTCTCAGCAAAAGAGCTGATAAACAGCAGCTATATTGCCTGACTTTTAGTGGCATGCATGCATGCATTGCTGCCAATCCCAGGAACTAGTGCCCTGCCAGGCCTGCTAACGGGGAGGGTGGGGAGGGAAGTTTCCCTGGGACTCAGTGATTCTAAAGGGCCTGGGGCTCTAGCTGCTGCTGCCACAGTATGTACAGTATTAATTTTCTTTTTATTTCATTTCATATTAAATAAACCTTTAAAGTGACGCACCTTGCTAATTATCCCTTGTTTTAGTATTCTTTTTTCCATAACATTTATATATATAAATAACTTGGGTGCCACAGTGGCACACATCCAAGCAAGCGCACATGACCTCAATATTGGTGCACAAGACAAAACTCACTCTGCTCATGGATGAAAAATCTTGGAGGGAACACTGGTCGCAACCCCCGGCACTCACAAGCAGCAGCGGGGGGAAGCAGAGCAATGCCATTCCACTCCCCCGGCTCTTAACTGTGCCACTCTGCTTACCACCGAAGAGTGTGGAGGGGCAGTTCTACTCCTCACCTGAGTGATGCAGTTGACAGCCAAGGGAGTGGAGTCATGTTGCTCCACTTCCCCCCCATGACTACCAGTGAATAAAAGGGATCCAACCCCTTCTGTGGGCACCAGGACACCCGCTAGCCTCAGACCACCCAGAGTCTCTGGCCCCACTGACTGCTGGCCCCTTGCCTCTCCTGTCTATGGTGTTTGGGGGGGGGGGTCACATGCCCCCAAACGCCCCCCTTACACATTAGCCCCACATGCACAGACAATTTAGACAATCACAAAATTACCCAGCAACCCTGCTGCACTATTCTATCTGTGAAGTCTGTGGCAAGCCTATCTGAGCCTACCACAGCAGAGAAATTAATCAAGAACAGTTCACCCATGTGAACATATTATTCCTGTCATGCAACTAGGAACCATGCCATCTACTGTATAGCGAGCAATTCAATAGGCTCTATTCTGGCAAATTAAAACTGCCTTCAGACAGCTATTATTAATGCATATAATTTTTTCATGATTTCATACAAGATATAGGGAATAAAATATGTGCAACCTGCTGCTTTTTGGCTCAGTTCCCTCCTCCCCACTTTCTCCAGGTTTGCAGCCTTTGCGGACATGGAACCCTTCCCTTCATGTATCTGACAGGTTTCTAGATTTATTCACCGAATCTCAGAGGTAAAATACTTATTCAGAGTACTTTGAATAAAAAAGCCACATGGTGCAAATTTATTGTTCAATGGAAATAAAAAAATTGAAGTCGACAAGGCAAAAGTAGGGGCTGAAAATGTACCTGGAATATTTAAAAGCCTGTTGTTAGAAAGGAATAATCATATCTATGTATATATCTATTTATAGGTATATCTCTATATGTTGTTATAAAGTAATAATATATATATATATATGACTATTCCTTTCTAACAATATATAGCACATTATAATTCACTATCACTGCAGCCAAAGAAATGTCCGGCACACTTTTTCCAGATCACTAACTTTATTATACACAGAATAGTAAAGGAAAGCAATGCAGAGTTAGATAAATCTATTCCAATATATGGGATAGGTAGCAACATTATAACACCTACACCTAGGACAATACACAAGATATTTAACTTTAAGAATATAAACATACATGTACTTATTTCTATAAATAATACACAGTTACACTGTTAGCAACTCACAGTTGTTGGACGGAAGGTCATGGCCTCTTTCTTTCCCCATGCACAGAGGCATCCTCAATGCATTTGCCAGTAGGAACAGGCACGACTTCTAAATGCAGCGAGTAAAGTAGTGGGGACCCCTTACCCAATCCCTTCCACTGATTGTTTTTTACACCTATATTTATACTTGACTTGGTCATTCTAATCATATCTACCAATTGATTACATATTGTGTAAGATACCTATTATGCCCATATATGAGGTGCATCCTGCTACTCAAGATGTTGCAAAAACTATGTGTGTGGTTAATAGTTTTATGGCTGTATCTTGAATTTTTGCTTATCAGAAATAGAATGTACCAGTACAAGGTTCCTCCCGATGTTCTTGACATGGTCTCACTGTACCATGCTAAATCTGCTTGATTCCTGCCTCCCAAAGCTGCCCCTACCCCCAGTCTTGCCTGCATGCTTATGTGCACCTGACTTAAGACAGGCCTGGGTTTTGCTTTGTTAGAAATCCATACTGTGGGCAAGGCAGACATTATTATTAGTCAAGATAGGGCAGTCCAGGCTCCCCTACACATGCATGTTGAGAAGAACAGGGAGGAGAAGTGGCTGCAGTGCAGTGCTCTCTGGCAGTTTTCAACTGGCATATGGTCCCTTACAAGGCCCTTGCCAGCTGGTGCAAATTAGAGTGCTCTGAGCCAGGGATGTACAGAGAATCAGGGAGACCCTTTCTGCTGCACCCAAAGGGAAGCAGCAGACAACATTATGACTATAGGTTTGCAATGTGGTTGAGTAATGTTGTTCATCTAAATGATGTGTCACCATCATCCATATAGGAAATCTTTTTAGTGTGCTGCAGTGCCAGAAATCAGACAAGAGAAATGTGCTAAATGGACAACATTCAAAACCACATTATGGCATCTGGTTCTGAACATCACTCAACTGATTCTAATTTGTAAGGGCATTTGAACAGAAGGAGGGAGAAGATTCATTACTGATTGCTCTATAAGTAAAAGATAAAATAATGTTTTGCCTGCAGACACAGCAGCTATGTAATCACATTTTAGTATTTTGGTGACATTAAAAGAGAATATTAAAATGCTTTTATACAATTGTCAGTCTGAGAGATCTCATTTGGTCTTAATACAATTGCGTAACTATCTCATTTCACTAATATTTACCCTGCAATTTTATTTAACTGTAAACCTAAAATATGCTCCTAACTGAAGAGTTCTTTATAAGTGAAAGTGACACAGACAGGGAGACTAGCTCACCAGTTCTTTTCTCCCCAGAACTCAGGGCTCTCATTTTAAGTCATAGCATATTAATTTATTTTTCTTTTGCAAATTATTTTTTAGTCTGAGTTCTTTCAGACTGATGTGTGAAGATATAAAACAGGACAGGTGCTTGAACTCCATCCCTTACTTTTTGGTGTTATGTCTGAAAATTTTACCAGTGGAGAAAACTGCCAACAATGAGATTTCTGCAGCCGGATTTTGCAGCACCTCTTAGGAAGGATGTTTGTACAATTAATAATGGTTGTTGAAAATTCAGGATATGAATCAGCCTCCCTATCCTGTTGATTGGCTCTGATTCATTACACCAAGAAAAAATGTAGTCTTGAAAAATCACTAGTGTTAATTTAAAGCCACATTCTTGCTGATAGGTTGTAACTATAATCTAAGAGAAAGGAAGCTTTTGTTTGGAGCTGATTAGCTATATTAACTGATAATTGTAGTCTTTGGACAAGCTACTTCTGTTTCTTATGCGTATGCCAATTGAACTGTTAAATGACAGGTGTAATCACTGTTACTGAAATATTCCTGATGAGAAAAACCTCTCATTGTGGCGATGTGCAACCTGGTATAAATACAGAACCTGCCTGAAAAATAGATGCTGCCTTTATGCTGAATTACCCCGGGGTCAGTAATAGAACTGTGACTGCACTCCACAAAATAGATATTTTTGAGCAGTCTTTCCCCACAGCAATTTATGGCTGTTTTTTCCATTGGAAACAGGATTTATTTGGAGTAAAAGTAGGATATAAGCATTCTATTAGCCTCCTAAAACACAATATCATTGTCGCTTTCTCTTACCTTTTTATCCATGGAAACTTTCCTAGTCATTTTTAGCTACTGACTCCTGTGGCTTGTGTAGCATACATGCTGACTCCTTAATTAAAATTGCATGCCAGGAAGTAACTGCCAGTTGAATCCATCCCTCCTACTGTTGCATTCTGTCAGCTTAAGGATAATTTTTTTCTGGGGGGGGGGGGAGGGGGTTGAGACAATGTTAGTTGCTGTCTGTGAAACTAAATTTGGGGAACTAGAAAATGCATGTGCGGGTGGAGATTAAATAAAAAAAAGATGGTTTATTACAAAACACAAATGACTATTGTGAAAGAACAGAGTATTTTCTGAGTATGAATATGCAAAACAGCATTGGGAGAAAAATATAAGGAAGATGCTAACCTGTTAAACTTCCTACTGCCCATACCAGGAGCAGTGCTATAACTTTTCCTATATCCTTTCATTGAACCTCCTGTATATTAGTCATATATTTTTGAGACTGGGTCACCAGAACAGAACACAGAATCCCAGAGGAGAGCATGCAGTTGATTTATATGAAGGCATTAGAGTATTTTCTGTCCTGTTGTGTAGCCACCCTAATGTCTGTTTTCTCTCCTTTTCTTTGATCTTCATTGCACACTGAGAAGAGGTTTTCATCTCAAGTTTGTGACTATGTACAGGTCTTATCCTGAGTGTCTACAGGTAAGTTAGAACTGAGCAATTTGTTTAAGAAGATCAAATTACTCCTTCCACTCTGACCTACCTTTCATTCTGCCTGTGTTAACCTATTTAGTCCATAGTCCCTATTCCATTCTCTACATTCCTTCCATTTTGCTCTGTGAAACCGACTCATACCCTCTCTTCCCCATTCTCTCCCCCTCATTATATCTTGACCAGCATCACCTGATGAGAAAGTTGGATAAATGGATTCTTCAGCCTCCACCTCCCTCGTCTGCTGGAAGCTCTGCTTGCTTGGTTTGGGTCTAGATAATACCCTGTCTGAGAACATAATGGAGTAAAACCTCATTTGGTAGGCAAGACAGTGATAGAAAGGTAAGAGAGGTGTCATCTGATTTGTAGTAATCTACAGAATCATAATTTCAATGATATCCCATTCTGTGGTAAGGCAAAGAGGGGATTCACTGCCCCCAGCTCTATGTCCTCTAGTTGGCTGAAATTTTGATAATGTCCAATAGATCCATCCTTACCCATATGCAGGATACAGAGCTGCTAAGGTGTGACGGACCAGACCGGGTCTGGGCACCGCTGACAGCATCTGCTCAGGGCGAATTGCTCAAACTCAGGGCTCCTTACAGCCTCTGATGGGAGACCATCCCCAAATAGGCCACAAACCAGTCACACTGAGCAAAACCCCTCAGACATCCCAGTTCTCCCTGTGCCACAATCAGCCCTGGGCCTAACACAGAGGTGAGGGGTTATAGAACCCAATCTCACCTACCCCGAATGGGTTCTCCCAGTCCCAAAAGACCAGCCACAGTTCCCAGTCAATTTACACTTTGGATCTTACCCACAAGATCACGCTGGGCCAATCCTTTAGAATCTAAAATCTAAAGGTTTATTAATAAAAGAAAAGCATGAGAATAAGGTTGTTAAGGAAAACACATTACATGCATCGAATCACCAAGTTCTCGATGCTGGCTCTTAGCAGAGATGTTATAAACTGCTATCTTAAAAGTCTCTGGTGTACATCCTATGTCAGGATGGGCCCACGATTCTTCTCGGCTCGCTGTTCCTCACAAGGCTGCATCTGGAATCAGTAGCAAAATTGAAGGCAAGATGGAATATGCTCATGTCATTTTATATCCATGCTTGGTCTCTTCCAAGCTGGAGCAGGTCACATGGCCCAGTGACCTATCCAAATGTTCCAAGTCAACAATCATGATTCTGGCTGGTTTGCAGGTTCCAGGCACATTCCTCAGGTGTGTATTCGCCTCTCTGAGAGCCTTGTTAATTAGCATAGTCACTGACTGAAGATTCCTGGCACATTGCTCTGTCTCAGACAGAAACTCTTCCAGCATCAACACAGAGTACATATTTATAACTCCACATATAGATACCACACAAGTACATGAGTAACATACATAAAATCAGTGGAACATAAGCTTTCATTTGACATCTCACATGGCCCCTTTGTACAGACTTTTGGGGCAAACACCTGTCCCCCCCCCCATGGGTGCAGCAATGACCTTTAAAATCCAGTAATGTGACACAGGATACAGAGCTGCTAAGGGCATCCAAAATTTGGGGCACCACTCGGCCTTAATGTCCACTCATCCATCTCTTCTTATGCTTGCTCTGTGGCTCTGATTCCTCTGGAAAGGGTCTAAATTAACTTAAAAGTAGAAAAAACTACCAGACCTATTAGCAGAACATTGAACCTGTGAAAGAGCCATTCAAGTGGTAATGAAGCCATTTAACTGGCATTTGCCAGCCCAAGGTACATATTGTCAGTTTCTGAATTTAGTGTTGGGCAATAGGACCATAGTTTAAAATTTGCTTTACAAATATTTCATTAGTGTGTTGCTGAAGTTTATAAAATCACATCTCTAAAAAATCATCATCCTTTCCCTGGCTGCCATTGGGCATACAGGCACCAGTTTAATAATACTGCATAGGGCCCCATAAATCCTAAAGATGCCCCTGGTGCCCAGTTCAACCCATATCCAATATTGTATCATTTGAAAGCCCTTTCTTCCACAAACACAATGGTACCAAATATGACAAACTCAGAATAATTTTGTTGCTGTGTATTTGAGAAAATGTTAAAATCATTTTTAAATAAACTTTAGCAAAGACATGCATATCTTAAATAAAAAAAAGGCATTGATCTTCTATAATCCAAGGGAACTTAGCCTTGACACGCAGGACTGAAAACATTTATTCACAAAAGTTATCCATGTCATCTCCATCTAGGAAAGGACTACTATGCATATTGTCCCTTATCCTTGCTTGTGTTGCAGTCTCACGTATCTGTACAAGGCACATATCTGGCCAAATATTGGCATGGTGGTGAGCATCTGGTCTTTGTGCATAAGCATTTGATTAGCTGAAGGATTGATCTGGGAGCACATGGTATCTCAAGCATTCCAAGACCCATGCATTCCTAATAGGGGAAGGTAGTTTGGATGTGCTTGATCATCCCAGGGACATTCTATTGCTTGATAATTTACCCTCTTGACAGGTACAAATGCATCCCTTGTTGGTGGCTATTTTTCTCTGTCTGCTTTTTGGAAAACATCCACCAGCATAGCTCTACAAGTGTCATAATGTTGGTCTACAAATAGTAAACTTGGCATGTGATTGCCTCCAGTGTATTAATGACCCCATCAATGATTGTATCAGCCATTCTGGGCACCTTCAGATTGAAAACGGAGTCTTCTGAGACTGGAACAAATGCTTTCCAGAAAGATACTTTTGGTCTTACCAGCCAATCTATTGGGAGTGGCACATTCTAAAAGGCTACGGAAATCTGGCAGCACAGCGATATTTAATGGTCCATGTAATAGGAACACATCTCTTAGGGCTAAACAGCAATACGAGCAGCAGGCACAAAAACAGACTCTTGAGGAAGTCTTGGGTAATGTTTCATAGGATATGTCTAGACTACATTGGTTTTTCGAAAAAACTGCCCTTTTTTCTACACTGCAATTGCGTTCTTTCAAAATTAAATCAAAAGAACACACGGGTTTTTTCGGCCTTGGTAAACCTCAAATTACGAGGAAGAACACTTTTTTCAAAAGACCTCTTTCGAAAAAAGGCGTGTGTGAATGCAGAACAGGGACATTTTTTGAAAAAAGAGGCAATCAAAAAAAGCACAGGTGCCCTGGTGGCCATTATGTGAATAGCAATCAGGGCTTTCTTTCGAGAGAGCGTCCAGATGCATGCAGTCTGGATGCTCTTTTTCGAAAAAGCAGATCACTTTTCTGATCCGGTTTTGAGGTGTGGTTGTTATCTTTCAAAAGAAGCTTGCAGTCTAGATATACCCATAGGGGGCATGAGAACATCTGTGTTTTCTTAAAAATCTAGAGTTAAGTGGCGCCTCAATTTGTGGTATCAATAACATGCAAGATCATTTTTGTGTCAGATGACTCAGACACTATGAAGAAACTCCACGGAACAATAAGAGGCAGCTATTTCATAATTCTTCAATCATTCTGCATTTTGAAGCATTTTTCCTGCAAGGTTTGTATTTATGGGAGTATGTATGACACAATAGTTTTTTCCTTATGGCATTGGAGCAAAGTTTTTGGTATGGTCTTCCACAGCTTTCTTGCCAGCAAGTTAAAGAAATATGTTCTGGATGAAAGGACTATAAGGTGTATGGAAAGCTGGCTAGATCATCAGTCTCAGTGGATCGCTCAATATCTTCAGTTGGCAGCTGATGTCAAGTGGAGTGTCATACTTGACACCCTCAGCAAGTTCACAGATTACGTGAAGCAGTGGGGTGGGGGAGGGAGCAGTTATGCTGGAGGGTAGGGATAGTGTTCAGAGTGATCTCGACAAAGTGGAGGGTTGGACCAAAAGAAACATGAGGAGGGTCAACAAAGACAAGTTCAGAGACCTATACTTAAGATGGAAGAATCCCACACACTGCTACAGTCTGAGGATAGACCAGCTAAGCAGCAGTTCTGCAGAAAAGGACCCGGGGATTACAATGGATGAAAAACTGGATATGAGTCAACAATGTACCCTTGTTGCCAAGAAGGCTGTTGCACCTCAGTGCGGTAATATGGCGGGAGTCCCAAGGGTTCAAGGCCGAATACGCAGTGGAAAATACCGGATGATAGTAAAACAACAGATTTTGTCAAAATGGAATGATTTATTAAACTGAATAACTTTAAATGAGTAATTGCCCAATGTCTGTTACAAGACAATTGGACCACAACACTTTTTTTAAACTCTACCAAAGTCACAACTAAGTCACATACATACACATTTCAAGAACTGTTTCTTTAAACACACTAATAAACGGCGAGGGTAAAAATTACAACTGAGTTATACACCTTTCTAAACCTGTCTCTTTTAAACACACTTGACAAACTGTAAGGGTAAATTAAATACTCACAAATCCAGCAATGACAACAGCACAAAGACACAAAAGGAATCGGAGCATGCTCGAGATTCGTGCACCCCTTTCTTGATTCGGCGGGTGGGAGGCGGCCTCGGGTGATCAGTCCTAAGCCAGACTCAGATTCTGTCTTCCAATATTCCGGAGGCCTCCCCAAGCTTAGGGCTCGAGGGTTTTTATGCTTTTGGTGTTTTCCTGTTACCATATTTGGTGTTGTTTGTGCTCTGCTGTACTATTACCATATTTGGTGTTGCTTGTGCTCTGTGGGCCGTATGGGTGTGGTGTGATGCCCATATATGACATTGGGTGTTGGCTTTGATAAGCTCCATTTTACTGGCAGATAGGCCTTGTTTCTGCTTGGGTGAGGTGGTGATACTGCTGGGTTGATCTGGGCTATGCACTGGAGGCCTGGCCAAGAGAACCCATACTTGACAAAGGCAATTGGCATTTTGGGCTGCATTAGTAGGAGCAATGCCAGGAGATAGATGGAAGTAATTATTCCCCTCTATTTGGCACTGGTGAGGCCATATCTGAAGTATTACATCGAGTTTGGGGGGGGGGAGGCATTAAAGAAAGGATGTGTACAAATTGGAGAGAATCCAGTGGAGGGCAACAAAAATGATTGGGGATTGTGATAGAGGCTTATGAGGAAAGGCTGAGGGAACTAGATTTATTTAATCTGCAAAAGAAAAGAGAGAGGGGGATTTAATAGCAGGACTGGTGGGTATGTATGCATGTATATAAATGCATATGCTTTTTACTTTGTAATCTCAATAAAGGTAGTATATTGCCTTTTCCCATTAAAAGATCCCATGATGTGCTGTGCTTCTTATAAACATAAAAACCGTCTTCTTAGATAACAACTCCCAGTGGTCAGAGCACTGGTTAGCTGTACCATCTGTTGGCTCAAGCCCATGGCTCGTAGTGGCACCCATTTGACTCAAGTGTGTGGCTGATAATAGGGGGACCCAAGCTCTCACACTCCTCCTGCTTGCTCCAGAACACAATCAGGTGTGCATTCGGGACCAAGGTATCACCAACTTCCTAAGTTACTTCCTACTGCATCTCACCACAGGCATGACAAAGGCCTGATCCACAGTCTGCAATGTGTTATCTTCTCTCCTAATGAATGGATGCTCTGTGTTCTCTTCTGTGTTAACTAGCAGCTCTGGATTAAAGCTTACTTCAGGATAGTGTGGGGTTCCTACTAGATTCCTGCAGGAGTTATGAGGGTAGTTCTGCTCCATGGCACCAATTGCCTGACAGAACCGAACTGTGCTCTGTTAAGCTCCCCTTTCATTTAGTACACATCCAGTAGGGGTAGCTGGACAGCATCCCCTGTGGCCAGGCCAACTCTTTAGCCCTCTGTTGCCCAGTGAGAAGTTTGTACACCCCATCACAGGAAGTCATCCCAGATGTGTTTAATGTTCTGGTTGAAATTCAAAGGAGTTCTGGGCTGTTAGGGAAAATTAAGGAAGACATTTGGATGTGGTGTTATGTCCACTATCCCCTTCCGGCCCCGTCCTTTCTCCCCAACAACAACTTTTACCGCTCTGTTTGTGTGTTTTAGTATATCTGCTGAACCAAGTTCACAGAAGGGAACGGGTGACTTTTTAACAACCCATTTTCTTTTGGAAATTCATCCCATGTGTCAGGGTCAGACTTTTTCATGCCTCTTATTTCTGAGAGGCACTAAGCAATCGTCACAGAAGAGTTAGTGCCATACATTTTTTTATTTTAGATTTCACCAAGTCTTCACGTACTGAAAAAGGAGTACATTCCAGTCCTCACAGATTGAATAAAGAGCAGCAAAGATCCAACCATTATCATCTTCAGCCATTGCTGTACCATCCTGAAAGTTTGTTTTGTGGCAGATTCACACTCATCAAATTGCTTAGTCTGTACTGTGATACTGCAGTTCTCCATCGTAGGCAACAGGTCAGTGAGAGTGGAATGGATACTGGATGTGTGGAACTGTTCTTGGGGAAATAACTTCAAACGTGTCAGTATGCTGTTGAAAGAAGAAATATTGTGGTGTGATAAACAAAGCTGATACTGTTGCCCTGTTTCTTTTCTGACAACAATGGCAAATTAGCTTGAAGCATTCCTTCCATTTATAGTAATCTGTAACATTCAAAACATTAATCAGGTACCATGTTGTGAGCATTAACTGACAGCACAGTACTGTCAGTCGCAGGTCACAATTTAACTCTGCAAGGGCTGTATGTTTCACCTGCCTGTTTTTAAAATAGTCAACATTTTTATTGTACATTTTATACTTTTTTGAATATATAGCCATGTAATTATTGTAGGTTCATCGTGTTTGGTACCATGGTGTTTGTAGGAGAAAGGGCTTTCAAATGATATCCAACTCAACTCATTTCTGATGGCATATTATCAACATTTCCTTCAAATGACAGACGTGTGAGCTTGAGGGAAAAGAGGGAGTCCCCGTGCCATGCCATGGAAGGTGCCATCATTGCAATGATGAGTCCTTGGATTTTTACAAATCAAATGATACCTGACTTACCAATCACTAACTTGCCTACAGAGTTACATATGCTCTGAGACTGATTGATAGCATAAAATGCAGTAGGCTGGTTGTAATCCATCAATATTGAGTCCTGGTGGTGAAGAGATGGAAGTGTGAGGTGAACCCAAATGCAGGTAGCTTCAATGGATACATAAGATTACAGCACACATGTGAGAAGATGTGGAGCATAAGAGGTGTTGAAAAGTGGGCAACACTTCAGGTCTAGGAAATGGGAAGGGGAAGAAAGTCCCAGTTGTCAATTGAGCCTAATAATTTGTTAGTGTGTATGTGCGCGCGCGCACACGCGCATGTTTGTCTGCAGAGCCTGGCCAATGGAGTTCAAGGATGAGCCCCTTCAGGCCTGTCACATGATGCTATCTTAAAATCTGTCAGTGAGCCCCTTGCTGCATAAATGCTTCACCCAGCCCTCAATCTTTGTGTAATAGCAAATCCATGGAATGGCAGAGAAATAGGGGAATCCTGGAAGACAAAGGGGAAAGTAGAGTGACCATTCTTGAGCAAAGCTTTCTGATCTCTATCCATATGTTGCTTGCCGGCTCGTACCATTATGCCTGTCCACAGCTTTATTTTGAAAATATGCTCAACCTATCTTTGGGGTCTACTTAGAAGGGGTGAAGGAGTTAGGATCTATATCTAGAAAAGGAAGTCAGGAGATCGGGAGAGGGGAGGAGGGTTAAGGCAGTTGGGAGTGGGAAGGAGACTGAAGAATTCTAGTCCTCCACCAGAGAAAGAAAAGGGCAAGCAGACAAAAGCTCCTCTTGTCCTTTCAGGAAACTAGTTAAAATATCTGTATTCCCCTGCTCGTCTATTTCCCTTTATAAGTCATGTACTGTATGAAAGCTCTCCAAAGAGTTGTGAGGCTCCAAGAGAGGCAATACTTTCTGCTCTGATGCTTTGAATCTTTTCTGTCTTACTGCTGCCTGTATGGTCCCAAAAGTCATCTTGGGTGAAAAGAAAGCAAAGCATTAGTGGCTTAGTTGTAAAATGAAGAAAAGAGAAAAAAGGAATAGCGGGGGGAGGAAGAGAGATAGGGATTTTTATTTTCTATATTATGTTTTGTAAATGAACAGGCAGAGGAAGGACTTTTCATCAAGGTTGTGTCAAGTAGCCTTGATCACGTGAAGGCTTTGTTGTCTTGAGGAAAATTGAGTCTTTGAAACCTGTGTAGCCTTGACATAACGAAACCTCATGTTTTACAGCTCTCTAACAATTCCACCAATGATTCATTTTAAAAGCAACATTGTTTCCTGTAGCTGATTTCTTGGGTTTTGGGGGTGGTTTTTACAAAAATGGAGAGAAGCTCCACGGATGTACTTGTCATTGGGGCTATGTCTAGACTGCAAGCCTCTTTTGAAAGAGGCTTTTTCGAAAGATACTTTTGAAAAAGCCTCTTTTGAAAAAGAGCATCTAGACTACAACCAGTAATTTCGAAAAAGCAAGCTGCTTTTTCGAAAGAGAGCACCCAGGCAGTCTGGATGCTCTCTTTCGAAAAAGCACAGTTTGCATTACATAGCGCCTTTTTTCAAAAGAGCACTTTTGAAAAAATGCGTTCTTCCTCGTAAAACAAGATTTTCCGCGGTCGAAAAAACTGCCACGTTCTTTTGATTTACTTTCGAAAGAGCGTGGCGGCAGTCTAGACGCAGACGAAGTTTTTTTGAAAAAAGGCCACTTTTTTCGAAAAAACCCTATAGTCTAGACTCACCCTTATAAACAAAAAAAAATCAACTTTAAGAATCCAGCTGTTCTAAGACCATATTCAATTCATGTTTCCTATTCAAAATTGACATGGAGGAATGAGAGAGAACCATCGATCAGGCAATGGTTAAAGGTCAGTGCTAATACTGTGACATTTTGGGGATTTACTCAGACTCAGCAAAAGCTTGTCCCTCACCCTGCCCTGAAACTGTGTATTCTTCTGCGCTGTGGCTCAGAGTTCTGCCACCAGCATAATGATCTCACATTACACCAACCCCTTCAGTCCTGAATGTACCCAAAACCATCTCCTTTGCAATGTTCAGTCCCTTGAACTGTAGCATTCTCAAAAGCCTAGGATGCTTCTTTCTTCAGAGAAGTACACAGCACCGGCCAATTTGTTTGAATGAAGATTTTAATCTTCAGTTTGAAACAATTGTCCTCAGATAGTAGTGTAACAAATAGGGGCAAAATGTAAATAAAGAACACATATTCAGGTGATCTGAAGTAGAAGGAATTGGGTTAGAAATGGTTACAGACAAACAAATACAAGTGTGCTTCTAAGACTAAAATCTAACTTAACACACTAAAGTCTTTTGTTCAGATTAATTTTCTCACCACAGTTGTTCTTCCAGTGTGGCTGGCCAATCTTTGGCCAGCATCCAATACAGAGCTCAAAGCAGTGGATTTCTTTGTCTCCTCAGATGAAAGATGCCAAAGTAGCTTTCTCTCTACTTGTACTGTCAAAGTTTCTTTGTTTTCAAAGTCAAGGATGCCCCCCTAGAGGCTCAGCTTGTCATATCCACCAGGAGCAGATGCAACATTAATATTTTCAGTCTCCTCCCTACATCATGATAGATAGGAGGTGAGAGACACTGGGCCTGAAAGGATTACACAACCTGCAGGCTAATTAATCCAGGTTCAACCTTTAGAAACATTAGGAGATAATGTTTGTGTTTTTGTGTATTTAAATATATTTTTTTAGAGGTTGACAATGTAACCAAACAGTTCCTGTCTATCCCTGTATTCTGTTAATTCAAAGATCAGAGGGGAATATTAAAATGTAAGTGAACTGTAGTAATATCATTGTCTTCATTTTATTTTGAGGTACATAGCAAACTGCCTGTAACTGGCAAGAGAAGTTAATCCATATAGTTACCGGTAATTACCTGTGTATACATAGGAAATACATCTACTTCAAAGCTAGGATAATTGCCTATTGTTCACCCCAGGACTGCATTCTGACAAGAGGCTGCTGGGAACTGTACAAAGGGCTCTTGGTACATGATCCTTTCATCTCAAATCTGTTTATGCTTCATCAGAGGAAGTTTGAGTCACAAAACTGAAGTCTCAAGTCCTATTCTGCATCACCCTGATATTTAAAATTGGACTGAACCTATGGACCAATTCTGAAAGCACTCTTTGTCACTCTTAAAGGGTACATCTAGACTACAGGCTTTTGTCAACAGAGGCTTTGTCGACAGATACTGTTGACAAAGCGTCTGTCGACAAAGAGCGTCTAGACTACATCCAGTTCTGTCGACAAAGCAAGCCGCTTTGTCAACATGAGAGTGTAGACGCAAAGGACAGTGTAGCTGCAATAACGCCTTCTGTCGACAGAACTCTGTCAACAAAAGGCGTTATTCCTCGTAGAATGAGGTTTACCAGCGTCGACAAAACTGCCGAGTTCTGTCAACGTTATGTCGACTGAACTCGGCGGTAGTGTAGATGCAGGTATAGTTTTGTTGACAAAAGTCCACTTTTGTCGACAAAACCCTGTAGTCTAGACACACCCGAAGAGTCCTGTGGCAGCTTGAAGGCAAACAAATTTATTAGGTCATAAACTTTCATGGGCTTCAGCTCACTTCATCAGATGCATGAAGTGAAAGAATCAGATAGCGGGGATATATACAGACATACAGAGAAGGGAGTGTTACAACAGTGCTAATGAGATTAATTCAATCAGGGTGGCCCACTTCCAACATTGATAAGGTCAGAATACCTACAGAGAAAAATTGAAAACTGTAATAAGAGAGCCATTCCCAGTCTCTGTTCAGACCTATTTTAATGGTGTCAATTTTGCATAAGAACTCCAACTCAGCAGTTTCATGTTGCAGTCTGTTTTTGAAGTTGTTTTTGCTAAAATATGGCAACTTTTAAGTCTGTACCTGAGTCTCCAGGGTTGTTAAAATATTCTTCTACTGTTTTTTGTATATTACTGTTCTTAATGTCTAATTTGTGTCCATTTTTTCACTTGCATGGATGCAGTCCATTTTGTCCAATATACGTGGCAGAGGGGCATTGCAGGCACACTGATAGCATTTATTACATTAGTAGATGTGCATGTGAATGAGCCCCTGATGGTGTGGCTGATGTGACTCGGTCCTATGATGGTGTCATTAGGGTAGATTATGTGGACAGAGTTGGCAACTGAGTTTGTTGCAGGGTTGGTTCCTGGGTTAGTGTTTCTGTTGTGGGGTGTGTATTTGTGGAGTGTGAAGTGAAGGAATCAGATGGCAGGGATATATGCATACATACAAAGATGGGAGTTTTTGTTTCATGTTGGGGGGGATGTCTGTAAACAAGGGCTGGCCTGCCTCCCAAGGTCTGTGAGAGCAAGGGATCATCATCTAGAATAGATTGTAGATCTTTGATGATGTATTGAAGATGTTTTAGCTGGGGGATATAGGTAACGGTCTGTGGCATTCTGTTGTTTTCTTTTTGGGCCTGTTCTGTAACAGGTGACTTCTGGGTACCCACCTAGCTCCATCAATGTTTCTTTATTTCCCCAGGTGGGTATTGTAGTTTTAAGAATGCTTGATAGAAATCCTGTATATGTTTGTCTCTGTTTGAGGGAGTAGAGCAAATGTGGCTGTGTCTTAGGGGTTGGCTATAGATAACAGAATAGATCATGTGATGTGTTCTGAATGAAAGTTGGAGGTGTGTAGGTAATAACAGTGATCAGCAGGTTTCTGGTATAGGGTGGTATTTATATGACGATCATTTATTTGCACTGTAGTGTCCAGGAAGTGAACTTTATATATAGGCTGGTCCAGGCTAAGATTGATGATGCGGTGGAAATTGTTGAAATCCCAATGGAATTCTTCAAGGGCCTCCTTCCCATTGGTCCAGATGATGAAGATGTCAGCATTGTAGCATAACTAGAGGAGAGTCATGTGAGGATGAGAGCTGAGGAAATGTTGTTCTAAGTCAGCCATAAAAATGTTGGCGTACTGTGGGGCCACACAGGATTGTCTGTACCACTCTTTGCAGTTTGCTCTAATTCAGTGGTCTCCAACCTTTTTACACCCAAGATCACTTTTTAAATGACAAACTAAGCCAAGATCTACTGCCCCGCCCCTTCCTTGAAACCCTGCCCCTTCCTTGAAGCCCCGCCCTCTCTATTCTCCTCCTCTCCATCACTTGCTATCCCCAATCCTTATACTGCTGCTTTTTTTAAAAAAAAATTCTTCTGTATGAAGAGGTTTTTCCAACATTTGGCCTGTCTAGACTGGACCAAATGTCAGAAAAAAAACCCCTTCTTTTGGAAGCCCCCTTATTCCTTGTGGAAAGAGGAATATAGGGGTGACCAAAAGAGCATGTTTGCTCTTCTACTAAAAAAAGCGGAAGAACAAATGCAACCGTGGATGCAGAAGAGTTTTTCTGGGATATCTCCAGAATCCTGAAAAACTCCTGCAGTCTAGCCAGACCCTCGCTGGGTTGAGACAGGATGTGTAGTTTCTGGGGTGGGAATGAGGGATTTGGGTGTGGGAAGGGGTGAGAGGTGCAAGCTCTGGCAGGAAATCTGGATGCAGGAGGAGGTGGAGAAGGGGACACTGGCTCGGGGAGGGGGCTCCAGGCCGGGCAGTGTTGGGGTACTAAGCAAGCCACAGGCTTGTGGATGTGAGGGTGCAGGAATTTGGGTTGGGGATATGTGAGGGGCTCAGGGCAGGGGGTTCCAGTGTATGATAGGCTCTGATCTAGGGTCTGGGTAAGAGGGAATGCAGGAGTGGTTGTGGCCAGATGGGGGCTTGGCCCCAATTGGGGGTTTGTTGGCCAGGCTTCATTTTTAAATAAAACACTATGTTAAACACAAAAAGTTTCTGCATTGTCTTTATTTATGAGAATGGCAGGGAACCTGCCTTGAGTCAGGGGTCACTGACCCATAGAAAAGTCATTTGGGAGCAGGGGACACAGTACTGGGGAGGGGTGCTAGTGGGTTCTGGGGCAGGGAACAGGGTGCCAGTGGGTGCAGGGGAGAGGGAGCAGGGTGCCAGAAGGACAGGTTTCTGCAGCAGGGGACAGGGTGCTGGGGGGGACAGGTTTCTGCACAGGGGAGCAGGGGGACAGGTTTCTGTAGTGGGGAAGGCAGGGGGACAGGTTTCTGCAGAGGGGTGGGGGGGCAAGGGAGAGGGAACAGGGGGGCAGGAGGGTGGGGGACAGGTTTGGGGCAGGGGAGAGGGAACAAGGTTCGGGGGCAGGGAGTCCCCTACACCAGCCACGGAGGGAAGCCTCCATCCTGCGCTCCCTCCGGGCTGAGCGCAGGGCAGCCAGGCGGAAGCGAAGAGAAGCCGCTTCTCTTTGCTCCAGCCCGGCTGCCCTGCGCTCAGCCCAGGGAGGCTGCGCCTAGCTCCAGCTGTGCTGGAGCAAGCTTCCCAGGCTGAGCGTAGGGCAGCTGGGCTGGAACAAAGAGAAGCAGCTGCCCAGTCAGCTGGCCATGGCGCTCAGCCAGGGTGCCCCACACTCCACTTGGGCAGGCGCAAAGGAGAAGCCACCGATCAGCTGGAGCACAGGGCAGCCTCTTTCAGCTGAAAGCCACAGCCAGCTGGCCGGGGTGTTTCAGCCCTCCTGACCTCCCAGCTCCCACCATTCTGCACAGCTACTCACCTGTGTTGTTGCTCGGTGAGTAGCTGCTCCTCAAATGAGGAAATCTAATGTAAATGTGCTGCATAGGCGCGCAGTTCAGAGAGGACTCAAGAGCGACTCTTAGAGCCCCTGAGATCAACCAGTAGATCGCGATCTACCGGTTGGTGACCACGGCTCTAATTGAACAATGTCAGTGTGGCCTCCCTGGGATCCTAGTCACATGCGCCTATGTTCCTCACTACAGTGTGATGGGTTTGTTTGCCCTGCACATATGTGGGTTTAAAGTATATTATCAGTGAGCATCCATAATTCCTCAGGGTATTCATATTTCACAATTACATTTATAATCAGTGTGTTACTGGCTTTCATAAAAAACTCTATTCAATATAGTTTTATAGTACAGTAATAGTGTAGGTAATCAGTTAATTCAATTTCTTATTCTTTGGGGATCAGAGCCTTCTTTCCCTCTTTGGGAGCAAGAAAGGTCTGGACTTTGTCACACACATTGAATGCTCTTACTATAGTATCTGTTTTTTTCTGTTCATCAACTTCAAAGTACTATGGAAGCAAATAGATGCAGCTTCAAAGCCACGCAGCTTCTACACCCAAGAGTTATCAATATTTAAATGACAGAAGCATCCCTTCTGTTTCATCCTGCTTCAAGAAGCAGAAGAAGATATATTGTTAGCAGAACTCCGACCAGTGACAATTCTAAAATAACTAGCACTGTATTGCAAGCTATTATAAATGCATTTACAGTTAGATGGAACATCCTGAACTCAGAACTAGAACTCCCTGCTTTCAGGTAATTTCTGATCTGCCATGTCCTCAGATTAGGACACTAAAGACACCAGCATTTTACTGCTCAGTTTTTGATGCCAAATTCCTGACTCCTAACAAGAAGTGACATTGTTGTCAAACATGTATGGAAAGCATAGGATGTGCAATTGATGTACTTATCCCTATTGTTTCATATTTCCAGATTATGAACCTCTTTGGATCTAAATTCCTGTTTCTTCAAACATAGAGTGAAAGCCTGAACCCACTGAAGTCAATGGTAAAACTCTCTTTGACATTAGCAAAGCCAAGATTTCACCTGCATTTTGGTTCCGATTTGTCTTTGGTTAATTATTCATCTAATATTAAAATATGCATGATCATAAAATCAACACAACAGTACAGCTATTTTTAAGCAATCCCCATATTAATTACACTTTTCAGGTATTAATAGTTCAAATTCAGTTAGGCCTTCTGTTTTGAAATCAAAACTAAAAAAGTCCTACCATCCAAAATATGGGACTACAGGATAAATATAAACAAACATGAAAATAATCTTAGAACTTGCTTTTGTATTTTTTTCCCCCTCAGAGGACATCCAGGACCATTGAAATGCAAATTCAAAACATTCTGGAAACTGATCTGTTTATACAAACCAACAACACTATCTCTGGCTCGTATCTGTATTTTTACTCTGATTTTCTATGATTAGTGTTCATTGTAAACAGGTATGGTTAATTATATTCAATCTACTTTTGGATCCGCTCCAAGATTCTGGGTTCAAAAGTCTGACTAAACATGTGTTGAAATGTCAGTGAGGAAAAAAGGAGCAGAATGCAGGGAGAGAAAAATTCTGATAAATAATTAAATACATTGATGTATTTTAAAATGTTTTGAAAACTAATCATGGTTGCTAAGTAACCACAATGTACTTAGCCTTTTACATCACTGACACAATTCAAATACTCAAAAGCAAGAAAGTGAATGGAGGTGGATTTCTGAAAGCAGTTATTTTGTTTTGGGAATTTCCAAGGCCTGTGTGTGTATGTTTGCCGGTTGTTTGGATCCTTTTTAAGCACTTTCACTTTTTCTTTTATAAAGCTTTTAATATGTGGGCTGGAGAAAACAACCAGATGATTAAATTAAAGGTGGTGATGCTGGCCAAACTGACCATGATGGGGATTCAACATCCATGTTCATATATGAGCTTTGAAATTGCCAATTAATACTCACTTTCTACAAGTATATATCGCCCCTGGATTCCCTAGATACTCACCAGGTGTGTTGTGCTTGTGGTTAGACCAATGTGCTTTTAAGCTCCCTAAGATTGAGCAGAGTTTAGACACTCCCTTCAGCTTTGGATTTCTAGGCATTCTCTTGGGCTACATCTAGACTATAGGCTTCTTGTGCAAGAAGCATTTTTCGGAAGACATCTTCAGAAAAAACTTCCTCCAAAAGAGAGCATCCACATTGCAAAAGCCCATCGAAAAAGCAATGTGCTTTTTCGAAAGATAGAGTCCAGACTGCCTGGACACTATCTCGCATGTAAGCGGTGATTGCTGTGGACATTAGAATGGCCAACTAGGCACCTGTGCTTTTTCCTCTTCCTTCTTCTTCCCAAAAAAACTCCCTCTTCCCTGTCCACACACGCCTTTTTGCGAAAGAGCTCTTTTGCAAAGAGGCTTCTTCCTCTTAGAAAGAGGATTACCAATTGTGCAAAAACTCCTCTGTTCTTTTGATTTACTTTTGAAAGAACATGCTTGCAGTGTGGACGTTCCGCGAGTTTTGTCGGAAAAACAGTCGTTTTTTCGACAAAACTCTGTAGTCTAGACATACCCTTGGTGTGCAGAACCACCATCTAGCATTCCCTCCAGAGAACTGAGACCCTGAGACCAGTGCCAGTTCCCACAATAGTTTAAACACACTCTTTAAGAGTTCCAACCTTGTTTTGGCCTTGGTCTACAGCCTGATCAATATTTCAAGGGCACATGACAGCTGAAACATCTACCACAGATACTTTCTAGAATTTCTAAAACAATTACTTTAGATAGCATGAAAGATTATAGAAATCAAGGTTAAAACAACAAAACATTTATATGCCATCCCTGTCTCCATTTCCTCATATTCTGGAGTATTCTTAGGGATTCAGGAAAGTGTCTTTTAAGGAGTCCAAATCCTTCTTCTTCCCCTACCTAGCTCATATGGCTTAGTCTATGGAATATATAGTGTCTTTTATCTTTTCTCCCTGGGTGTGTCTAGACTACATGACTCCATTGATGGAGCCAGAGGCTTACAGCAGTGGTCGACAGAGGCTTCCTTTGTCGACTGCACTGCATCTAGACTGCCACGCTGTGCCGGATCAGCTGATTGTCGGCACAGCGTGGCAGCCATTTTTATTTTAATGAAGCGGGGATTATTTAAATCCCCGCTTCATTGACTATGTCGAGTAAACTACTTTACATGGCTCCATTGACGGAGCCATGTAGTCTACCCACACCCTCTCTGGTGAGATAACTTACCTATTATAACTTACAAGTCCACTGTGTCAAGTGACCCTCTAACGCTTGGTAATCCATTGCTTAGTGACTAGTCTGCCTGGATAGGCTGTTTTTTCTGATGCTGCCACAGTGCTTCCCTTAAAACAGGAGATACAGCTCTACATTACAAGCCTTGGAATTTCATCCCAAACTGGAGGTAAAAAAAGACAGCAGAAAAAGCAGATAAATCCCACATTCAAACTGGCATTTCCAGTCTGACAGAGGTACTTGTAAAGTCTCCAGTATGAAACTGAAGGAATAAGTTCTACATCAATTCCCCCATCTATGACGTCAGTACTTCAAATGCATTCAACACCATATGTTTGTCTGTAAAAATCTCAGGGCATTGCACACCCAATCCATTCAGAATGAAGAATTAGATCCTTTACATCAACTATCTTTTTGCCTACCTTGTGAACCCTAAATTCTTCAGCGTAGGTTCACCGTTTTATCAAGACTTTTCCAAGCATGCACTGTACTGGCATCTGGCTTTTTCAGCACGGGAGAGGCAACTAGCTGCTGTCAAAAAGGTGGCAATTTTCCAGCTTGCTGTGTCTTTTGCTTTCTGTACAACACTGCCACAGGATCCCTTGCCCCCTTTGTTTCTTTCACCGAGGGCCCATCTACACTGCAGCATTATTTCCAAATAACTAACGTTATTTTGAAATAACAAGGTGAGCACCTACACAGCAAGCCCACTATTTCAAAATAATGGACTTCTTATTCTGGAATAATAAATCCTCATTTCATGAGGAATAACGCCTATTTCGAAATAGTTATTTCAAAATAAGGTGAGTGTGGATGGGGCAGCTGTGCTTATTTTGAAATAATTGGTCTTCAAGGCTTCTCACAGCTGCCCTGGTGGCCACTCTATCCACAGTCCCTTAGAACTCTATAGCTTCTCTTCCCCTGCATCCTTTAAAGCTGCAGCCACAGGGGAAAGTGCTTGTGGGAAAACGCAGGCCTGACAGCCCTGTGCCACACTACAGCACCCTGCTGTGCTTTCCCTGCTGCCATGGCAGATCCCCGTGCTCCCACTGAGCCCCCCACAGTTGCAAGCCAGCCAGCAGCCAGGTCTGAAGACCCTTCCCAGGGGCAGAAGAGGTGGGCCCCTTCCTGGTCTGGTGAGGAGATCCTGGATCTCATTGAGGTCTAGGGAGAGGAGGCAAACTTCCAGGATCTCTGCACCAGAATCAGGAATTCAGATATTGATGGCCATCAAGTTTTCAAAGATAATAGCCAAAGGCTCCACAAAGACATTTGCCAACTTCCTCAGTACCCTCGGATGCATTAAATCCGGGCCCATGGACTTGTGTATGTTTAGCTTTTCTAAATAGTTCCTAACTTGTTCTTTCCCCACCAAGGGCTGGCCACCTTCATCCCATACTGCATTGCCTAGTGCATTTTTCTGGGAGCTGACCTTATCCGTGAAGACAGAGGCAAAGAAAGCATTGAGTACTTCAGCTTTTCCCACATCATCTGTCACTAGGTTACCTCCCTCATCCAGTAAGGGCCCCACACCCTCTCTGATTACCCTCTTATTGCTAACATGCCTGTAGAAACCTTTCTTGTTACCCTTCACATCCCTTGCCAGCTGCAATTCCAATTGCGCTTTCGCCTTCATGATAACTCCCCTGCATTCTCGAGCAATATATTTATAGTCCTCCCGAGTTATCTGTCCAAGTTTCCACTTCTTGTAAGCTTCCTTTTTGTGTTTAGGTTCACCATGGATGTCCCCGGTAAGCCAATCTGGTCACCTACCATATTTACTTTTCTTGCTGCACATCGGGATGGTTTCTTCCTGTGCCTTTAATAAGGCATCTTTAAAATACTGCCAGCTCTCCTGGACTCCTTTCCTCTTCATGTAAGCATCCAGGGAATCCTGCCCATCAGTTCTCTGAGGGAGTCAAAGTCTGCTCTTCTGAAGTCCAGGGTGTGTATTTTGCTACCCTCTTTTCTTCCTTTGGTCAGGATCCTGAAATCTACCATCTCATGATCATTGTTTCCCAGGTTGTCACCCACCTCTACTTCCCCTACTAGTTCCTCCCTGTTTGTGAGCAGCAGGTCAAGCTGCGCATGGCCCCTTGTCGGTTCCTTCAACACTTGTACCAAGAAATTATCCCCAACATTCTCCAAAAACTTCCTGGATTGTCTGTGTACTGCTTTATTGGTCTCCCAATAGATGTCAGGGTGATTAAAGTCACCCATGAGAACCAGGGCCTGCAATCTGGAAGCTTCTCTCAGTTGTCCAAAGAAAGCTTTGTCTACCTCATCCACCTGCTCCGGCGGACTATAGCAGACACCAACAACAACATCACTCCTGTTGCTTCCACCTCTAAATTTAACCCATAGACTCTCAACAGTCTTTTCTCCCTCTAAGTACTGGAGCTCTGAGCAATCATACTGATCTCTTACATACAATGCTACTCCTCCTCCTTTTCTCCCCCGCCTGTTCTTCCTGAACAGTTTATACCCTTCCATGACAGTGCTCCAGTCATGCGAGTCATCCCATCAAGGCTCCGTTATTCCAATCAAATTATAGTTCTTCAATTGGGCCAGGGCTTCTAATTCTTCCTATTTGTTTCCCAGGCTTCTCACACTGGTGTACAAACACCATAGATAACCAGTTGATCACCCTGCCTTTTCCATCTGAATCAGGGGTCCTCCTTTGTTGCTCGTTCCTCCTTGTGATTCTTCCCAGTGTCCAACTTCCTCACTTACCTCAGGGCTTTGGTCACTGTCCCCCAACGAATCTAGTTTAAAGCCCTCCTCACTAGGTTTGCAAGCCTGCTCACAAAGATGCTCTTTCCTCTCTTGGTTAGGTGGATCCCATCTCTTCCTAACAATCCTTGTGCCTGAAACAGAGTCCCATAGTCGAAGAAACCAAAGCCCTCTCTCCAACACCACCTGCGCAACCACGCATTTACTTCCTCAATTCGACGATTCCTACCTGGACCTTTTCTTTCAACCAGAAGGATGGATGAGAACACCACTTGCACTTCAAATTCCTTGATCCTTCTTCCCAGCACTACATAATCTGCTGTGATCCACTCAAGGTCATTCTTGGCCATATCGTTAGTTCCTACATGGAGAAGCAAGAAGGGGTAGCAATCCGAAGGTTTAATCACTTTCGGAAGACTCTCAGTCACATCCTGAATGTGAGCTCCCAGTAAACAGCACACTTCTTGAGATTGCAGGTCTGGATGGCAGATGGATGACTATGTCCCTCTTAGGAGGTAGTCCCCAACCACCACCACCCATCTTCTTTTGGGAGTGGTGGTCGTGGAACCCCCATCCCTAGGACTGTGCATCCCATGCCTTCCGGTAGATGCCGTCTGATTTCTTCCCTGAGAGGTCCCTGACAAAGCATTCTCCACCACAGTGCCTGTGGAGAGAGCCTGAAAGTGGTTACTTACCTCTACAGGAATGGGAGATACCTGAGTTGGCCTTCTTCTCCTTCCAGAGGTTACATGCTGCCAGAGATTGGTTGCTGACCTGGAGCTGCGCCGCGCCACCTTGCAAAATTGTTGCAGCAGGCCTGGAGCATGTGCATGGCATACACTGCCACCGTCAACAGCTTGGTCGCCGCCATTGAGCAGTCCAGCCACTTTCCCCCTCCCCTCCCACCTGCTCCTTCCCAAGTCCCCCTTGTACCTACTCCCACCCCTGCTCCTCCAGCTTCTCTCCCAGCCCCACCATGGCCACTAAGGGCCCCGCACATGAGGCGGTGGGACTACCCAAAAGCAGATACCATCCCCATCCCTGATCCCCACCTCCCCTTTCTACCTCCCTCCTCCCCCACCGCTCCATGACAATCCAGTCCCACCAGTCAGAACAGGTGTCATGGTGCCAGAAGCAGAGGTGCACAGTGTGCAGGGGGAGGGTGGAAGTGGCTGTGGTGCATGAACAGCATGTGGAGTGGGGTGAAGAAGTGCCCCAGAATGAGCTGTAGATCCTGGTTCTGCACCAGGAGGTGCAGCATGAGGTCTAAGGACCGTCAAGTTCAGAATATCCACATCCTGGAGCAACACACCATTATGCTGACATAAGTCTATAACACAGACCAGGGCTGCACTGTTCACAAATGGGAAATAATTTAACCATTTCTAAGTAGTACAAGTCTGACTCCTCTCAAGACTTCCAGCTCAGGTGGTTGCAATATACATGTTTACCATAGGAGGGGGAAATGGTGAAAGTAGAGCTGCAAGGGAATTGAATATGGGAATATTTTTATATTGGGAACATTTTTGCAGAAAGGAAAACCATTTCTCACCCAGCTCTAAATGAAAACCTGATAGCAAAAACCTTTTCTCACATATAAGCTATAATGATAATAATTCATAATGCTATATATGTCTTCAATGCTGTGGCACCATCCTCCTTAAACACTGGGTCAGCTCCTTATCTAATGGCTTTGTATTATAGAGAGAGGTGATTTAAACTGCCCTATTGACCCAATGCTGTAGAGATATTCACCCTACGAGTTTAAAGCTATAAGAAAAGTCCATCTTTTGAAGATGATTTGAGGAGGCAGACTTGGTGAATGTGTAATGCAGCAGGAACCCAGATATCAAACAGTTTTTTCTTAACCCTCTGTTCAGTAAAATTATCTTCTTCTTATTAACTGCTTTGTTTAATCCCAAGGATTTATGCCTGTGACGGGGCGGTGACCACTGCGGTCGCACCCTGCACTGAGGCCGCTCCTAGGGGCCGGGAGGCAGAGCACGCCGCGGGGCCGGGCGGTGTCGGCAGAAGCGTCCTCAAGCCGCACGGCTCAGTCGCAGCAGCACGAGGCGGTCAAGGACAGCTCCAGGAGGGGCCGGCGCTGGCGGATGACGTCACCGGCGCATCCCTGCAAGGGGCGGGGGTATGGCGCCCGTGGGAGGCCGGCGAGGGGCGGAGGAAAGGGCTACAGGTGGGAAAGATAAAAGGGGATCAGGGAGACGCCGGGGGGAGGGGAGAAGGAGAGGAGGTCACTGAAGGAGGCAAAGAAGGAGCCTGGTAGGACAGACTCACCCTCCTCTGGTTGCGGTGGATTAAAGGAGGTAGAACGCTGGGGGAAGAAGCAGCCCAGGGCGGGGCCACGGAACCCAAGAGCGGAGGGTTTGGGGCGTGACCCCCTTCGCTGAGTGAGGTCGGAGGACCTCACCTTAGGGCCCTGGGCTGGGGTTCGGAGTGAGGGTTGGCCCGAACCCCCTTCCCCTCCCGGAGGCCAATTCTTACGTTGGTCCCCTGTGGGGCCTCAGGCGGCGGGCAGAGTCCCGCCCCCTGAAATAAGGTACCAGAAAGAAAAGGGACTCGAGTGACTCGTGACAATGCCTAGATGATGACATGTAGCTTGAGAATGGTGTGACTACTCAAATTGCCCTTCCACATCTACCTCTTTTATCCATAGTGAAGTTCCCTGCACTAGCCTCTGCAGAGATAGACAGGCCCTTATATGCACAGAAGGGTAGCTCCAGCCACAATTACTGACAAGAACAAGAGTTTATGAGAATTAAAATACTTCCAACACAAACTGAAATTAATCCAAGATTATAGATGGGAAGCCTTTAAGTAATTGTGCTCTTCATGTTATTGCGAGTCTTAAAAGCACTAAAAGTCAAATTGATTCTATTTGGATCTGGATTCAAGAACCAAAAATTATACCAATTTGTTACACACAGATATTTGGGAATTCAGAGAATACCAGAGCATAACTACCTCATAGTTGCCTTCTGTTTAGTAAACTTTACATTAGAGCAAAACAGAATTGATATTAAACAGAGATAAAAATGACCATCTGATATGGTTAATAAAGCAGACAGAAATGCAAGGGTAACACTTCAAACTGAATTAGAAAATGGACACTTTACTTCAGACCCCAAGGCATCAAAGAATGAGTTTTCCATTATTCTGACATCAATACACAATACTCACTGCTCAAGTTGAGGTTTTGTTACAATCACTGGATCTTCCCAGTGCTGACAGAGCTGGCCTTGCAGCTAGAGGGGATCATAGCAAGCAAAAATTCAGGCAGTTAACAATTTATACAGAATGATAAATCTCCAGAGCTGAAGCACTGTCCACATTTTCATTAGAAAATTATCAAGGCACTGCTTGAGATAGCCAGCTGTGCACTACAAAAATTAATTCCATAAGTGCCTAAATACTGCACATAGCTCCTTATTCTATTAACCTAATAAAGATCATTAGAAATGCTTTGCTGACTGGTAAGAGATGTTCAGAGTCTAGTTAAACAGAATTTGCTATATCGTGTGGAGTGCCACAGTTTAGGAAGAAATCAGTGGAAATACAGAGTGCTTGAGCAGTTGCAAGTGTCCATTTTATTTCGTAACACAGAACTAACAAGAACCAGCCTAAACTGGCTGATCTGACCCCTAGTGACCTAACTCAGTTACTATAACAACAAGATCTATATCTACAACCCAATACATAACAGAACTACTCTCATATATTCTCAGTTTGAATCTCCCCACAAATCCAGGTTTGATTGTTTTGTGGGTGTGAATGCTTAGGATATTTCGATTTTGCCCCAGGTTCCTGTCTCAAATGCAATCGCAGCTCCTTTCTCAACTCAAGAATTGGCTTATGTCCATTTATATTTTTAAGGCTTTCTTTACAAGGAAAAGGGCCAGCAAATTACGTTTTTAAAGGCCAGTCTTCCTTTTTATTTTTAGTTCCCCTAAAGTCAAGAGGACCCAAGGCACTGGATTTCACAGCCAGCTTTGTGTTTAATTAATGCTCAATTTTATATTCACATGACAGTGAACAAGACTTCTACTGGCATGGTTAAGGATAAATTGATTTTTTTCATTTTTGCCATTTTAACGGGAGTAACTTGTAGTCCCTTTCACAAGTTCAGTTTATCATTATTGTCATTATTTCACATGTAACAACATAGTTGAGGGAAGAGATCAAGGACACCATGCAACATACAAAGAAGAGTAACTGTCTAATGGGGAGAGGTATTCCACACACTATGCTGGATCCAAGTGTATACCAATCAAAATTATTCATAGTGCACTGAGAAATGTGTGCTCACACACACCAGCTGATATACTGAGTGAGACTTGCATACCACCAAGTGGGGGGAGATGGAGGGGGAGCATATCTACAGAACAGTTTTATCTTTTGCCTTGAATATGTAAACTCAAGTTGCCTACCTGTTTTGCTACACTTACTACACTGTACCTATTTCATCTCTATATGTAAACTAAAATGTAGAGCTTTATACAGATCTGTAACAGAGAAGGGTCCCATATGACCAGATGTATCAAATAATATTTGATTTCATTGACAGAGCATCATGGCTATTAGGTGGCTCAAGCAGAAGCCAGAAGATGGGGTAGACAGGCTGTTTTAATCATTTACCCATGGCCTGTCAGAACAGAAGAGAAGCCTTCAGTTCTGTATCTATTAGCATTTCAGTAGAGCATGTGACAGCATTTTAGAAATGACCAAAAGTTAATTAAGAGAGCATTGCATATAACTTACTGATACACACAGACACAAACCCCTGTAACCCTAATGAAAGGTCCATTAATAAACCCACTTATAGCTCAATTCAATTTCAGACATTTGCAATTTTAATAATAAATAATAATAATAATTAATAAAAGCTTTGACTGGAGCTGTGTGATATCTTTATGTACACAAGGCCAGGGCATCCAGGCTTTTATGTTAATGTCTGCCTAAGTCTTCAGAAGATCCCTATAAAGACTCCTCGACAGTGCAATAGATAAATGAATGTGCCCAGACAGAGTAATGTTTTTTTGCATAAATCTGCCCTTTGGCTTTACAAATGCCTTTTCAGGATAAATGGCTTTGTACATTTCTATGCATCAAAGTCAAAGGAACTAGTCAACTCTTCCAAGGAGAAAAATCATATTCTTTATTCTTGAATGCATGAAAAATGAAATTGTATAATGACTCAAAAGTACTGTGATATCCAGGCTTTTTATTTGCCTCTATTAGTGCTAAATAACTAATTATTCTTGATCTAAACCTATGTCACGTTTGCTCAAAGCACAAAAGAGATTCTTTGCTCTGTGGATTCACAGGATAATGTTAATCTTTCTGCACACGTGCTGATTCTTTCAGAGGTTTGAGGAGGCTATTTGTGTTTATACATCAATCAATATTTTTCTCACAGAAATTTCAATCCAGGTTTAAGTATGATTACATTGAGCATTCAAACGAGATACCTGGTGGTATTTTCAGAAGAAGAATTTGAGTTCTTATTCCTAGAATCTACATTACTGCAGAATGTCTTTTGAAAACTTCCAGTAATTTCCTGTCATTAGCTCAATTCAGTACATCATCTCTGTTCTCAGTTATGATTATCCCTTGCAGGTAGGCCTAGCATTGTACATCCCTGTTTGCCGGGTGATGAGCATTGTTCCCTATCAACGGCTGTGCAAACAAGAGATATGTAAGACTGGCTATCTTTCTGTAAGTATTCTTTTTCTGGTTTGACTATCTAAACAGTTTCATATTTTCCTTTATGTAAATTCTGCATAAGCTTACTCCTACCAATTAAAATCAATGGGATTATGCTTATGAAGGTAGGCAATGTTCCCTCTAATCTTTTCCATCCAGGTACAGATTTTTTTTTCCATCCATGGTGGAAAAAATTTTACATGCACTGAAGCATGCACAAATGCGCACCACCAGTAGAAACAAAACCTGCTATGGGTGCTCTGCTAATCAGCTGGCCAGCATTTGAATCTCTCCTGAGTGGCCACACAAATGTGCAATTTACAGGGAACAGTGAAGGTGAGTGTGGAGTGACATTTGGCCCTATGTCCCAATATTGTCAAAGGGTGAATTATTAATGATTGGTATCGGACTGCATCTCTGGATCTTATGAGAGGCTGTTTGGTCCATTGGAGAGGGCAAAGGACTAGGCTACATCTGTATTTGCTGCTGGGGGTGTGATTCCCAGCTTAAGTAGACATACTTAATAGACATACTCTCATTGAGCTAGTGGCTTACAATAGCATAGGCGTGGTAACACAGGCAGTGGCAAATGGTGATATGGGACACCGCCATTATTTATCCATAGGATCTAGGAGGGTTTGCACTCAGGCTACGTCTACACTGCCTTTTTTTGCGGCAGAAGATATGCAAATCGCACCCTCATTTGCATATCTTCTGCTGATCCTTTTTGAGGAAGAGGTTTTGCCACTAAAAAACCCTGTGTAGACGGGGCCATTTGTCAGAAAATAAAACCTTTTATGCAAGATCCCTTATTCCTCAACAAATGAGGTTTACAGGATCTTGCACAAAAGGGTTTTTTTCTGACAAATGGCCCCATCTACAAAGGGCTTTTTAGCAGCAAAACCTCTTCCGCAAAAAGGATCAGCAGAAGATATGCAAATGAGAGTGAGATTTGCATATCTTCTGCCACAAAAAAATGGCAGCGTAGGCATAACTTCAAGGTAACTAGCCTGTGCCATCTCTCACCACTACCTGTGCTAGTGCAACTACACTGCTATGTTTAGTGTGCAAGCTCAATGACAGCTGACAGGAGTATGTTTACTTGGGCTGGGAATCATACCCCTAGCTCCAAATGCAGACCCAACCTAAGAGTTGGGAGACATAGGGGTTCTATTCCTAGCCTTGCTTGTGAGCTTAGGCTCGTCATCTCCGTGGGCCTCAGTTTCCCTGTGTGTAAACCAGAGATATTCTAACCTTCCTTTGTAAAGCATTTTAGTGCTTTTCACCCATAGATCTCAGGGGCAGCTAAGAAGTTTTTATTATTGTAGCTCATCTTCTTCTCCAAACTGCATTTTATGCTAAACCAAAAACCTAATCAGATGTTCAGCATTATTATTATGGCCCATCATGTTTCTATGGTTACAAAGTACGTATCTTTCATCTTCAGAGCCCAGCAAGAATTCACCCCTTCTAACACTGCCTTGTCTGCCTCCATGACCTACCCTTACCAAGGATTGATTAGCAATTCCTGTTTTGCAAGCCTTACTGTCATGCACTGACATCATTTTTGAATTAGCCTAAAATGCCTGTTAGCCAGAGAATTTGAGTACAAAGTAATATTTTTTCAGAAGTAGGAAGACTTGCCATCATTCATGATAAAATGTTGGAAGAACTATCAAACCTTGGACTTCAGAGTTAAATCCAGTATCTATTGAAGGAGACCAATTGTGCAGGGACAGTTTTCCCCCATATGCTTATTGTGGGGCTCTTGCACCTTCCTTTGAAGCAACTTGTGTGGGCTACTGTCAGACACAGGATGTTGGACTAGATAGATGGCCCTCAAGTCCAGTCCTGTATGGAAACTCTTAAGTTCCCATATTACCTAATTATTCTGTATAAAATTGTGTACATCACTAGAAGAGAGAAAAGCTGCTCTCTGACACCCATTACTGTGAACACCTGACTGTGAAAGGTCTGGTCAAGGCTTTAATTTTAAGCTTCCCTTAACCTTTTTCTGGTATTGAAATTAGAAAAAGGCAAATTTTTAGACATTGTTTCTTCACAAATTCACAGAATACTTTTTGCCCAAAAAAATTTTCAGCCTAGATTCACAAGGGGACTCAGGTTTGTCTTCACAGCACAGCTTTTAGTGACACAGTTCTGTTGACACAGCCATGTTGCTAAACGTCAGGGTCTACATCTACACCTTGTTATGTAGACAAAGCCTTACACTGCCTGGCTACATCTACACTACCAGTTTTCTCAGAAAAAATATGCTAATGAGGGACTCATTTGCATGAGTCATTATCTCATTTGAGTATTTCCTACCGATCTGTTTTCTTTTTGCGCAAAAACCCCTTTTCCTGCAACACCCCAGCACAAAAACAGATCAGCAGGAAATATGCAAATGAGATCATGACTCATGCAAATGCGTCCCTTGTTAGCATATTTTTGGCCAAGAAAACTCGTAGTGTAGATGTAGCCAGGCAGTGTAAGGCTTTGTCTACATAACAAGGTTTTGTTGCCAAAAACTACCATTTGGCAACAAAAGTCAGAGTGTATACACTGCAATGAAACTTTTTCAGGAAAAATGCCCAGTTTTGTCAACAAACTTCTAGTCCTATGAAAGATTTCCCTCCACTCCCCCCATTTATTGTTGACAAAGAGCCAGTGTAGACACTGCTTTTTGTTTTGTCAACATAACTGGCTTCCCCCAGTATCCCATAATGCCTGGCCTGAGTGCTCTGCTCAGTGTTTTGATCTCTGCTGCTCTGCCTGCATGCCCCCCTCCCCTTGCAAAGCTCCAGGAAGTATTTGGCAGCTGAGTGAACTTCTGTGTTGGGGAACAAACAAACAATAAATCATTGGAATGTTCCTGTTCTACCCTGCACTAGGAACACAACAGCAAACAAACTGGTGCTACAGATGCTGTGCTGATTTGATGGAGAGCTGCTCATGGTGCCCACATGATGGACATGATCTGTTGGCTAAGACAGCAAATGTGAACACCCTCTGGTGATTTTTGTTTTGTCAACTTTTGAGTGTTGACATAACTTTTGTTAACAAAACTTGGTGGTGTAGACATACCCTAAAACAAAAAACTTCCACCACCCGCCTTTGTCCCCTATGAGCAACATTTCCTTTGTTAGCAGGAGAGCACTCCTGCCACTGGTACTTGCTGTGGGTAAAGCTTTTGTCATGGGGGGGTGAGGATGTAAGCACCTGGAATGACGAAAGTGGAGCACTCATTTGCATATGTTGCGCTCTCATTTGTATTTCCTCCTCGGATCCCTTTAGCGCAACAGGTTTTTGAGCAAAAAAGAGCTGTGTAGACAGCTCCTTTTTGCACACAAAAAAACCTTTTTTAGTGTAGACATAGCCTCAGTTGCCAGTGTAAACAAAGCCTTAAGCACCATACACAAAATGTGAAGGGGAGGTTTCACCATTTCAGCTCACAATGGACTTTTGTTGACTTTTCTGATTCACTGAAAATGGAAGAGAAAAGAGGCAACTGGTGGAGGGGATCAGAGGAAGCCACTGCCCAAGTGACTCCCTACCCCAGCCCAGGGAAGGGCCAGGACAACCCCCTCTGCCCCAGGCCCTGCCTCTCCCTAACCCCCCCTCCCCCCCCCCCCCCGCATTACTCTCTCTCCACCTCTCCCTGCCCTTTCTCCACCCAACCCCACCTCTTCCCTCTCCCTGGAGCAATGAGGCCCAGGGGACTAGCAGGGCTGAGGGATGGTGCTAGTAGCAGGGATCTGCCTCCGTGTGTCCCACACTCACTGGCAGTGGTGGGGCAAGTGGAGCAATGTGACCCCAGCTTGCTTTGTTTCCCCAGACCCATCACACGGGATGGAATGTGGGTTGAGAATGGGTTGAGCTGTCACTCAGCCTTCTCTACCCCATGCCTATGACAGAAGTTAGTCACAGCAGTTAACGCACTATTAGACATGCTCAGATGTTGTGGTGATGAGGGCTGTGTACAAATCTAAATAGAACACGTGTCAGAGTCTGAGCCAGCATGCCAGGGGATATAATCTGAAGAGAAACAGAACTTACTCAGATTACTTCCACACATACCCAATATCAGGGCTGTCCTTAGGGGTTCCCCACCCCTTGACCGTAAAGGATTATAGCATGTGTGAGGGACAGGAGGAATGCTAGCCAGCACCTGGTGACAAAGGGTATGTCTACACTAGCCCCCTAGTTCGAACTAGGAAGGCTAATGAAGGCGACCAAAATTGCAAATGAAGTGCGGGATTTAAATATCAAGCGCTTCATTAGCATGTTCCCGGGGAGTCACCGTTTTGGAAATTGACTAGCCCGGAATAACTGCCCGTGTCTACATGCGGCAGTGAAACGGGAGTTCGAAGTAAAGCCTTAACTCGAATTAGCTGTTATTCCTCCTGGAATGAGGTTTAACAGCTAATTTGAATTAAGGACTTTACTTCAAACTCCCGTTTCACTGCCGCGTGTAGACGCGGGAAGTTATTCCAGACTAGTCAATTTCCAAAATGGCGACCGCCCGGGAACATGCTAATGAAGCGTGGGATATTTAAATCCCACGCTTCATTTGCAATTTTGGTTGCCCTCATTAGCCTCCCTAGTTAGAACTAGGGGGCTAGTGTAGACATACCCTAAGGGGTTAAACTCAGGTACTAGAAAGGGTGTTGGCAGGGAGCCAGAAGAACCAATGGGGATATGGTGCTGAAATTTGAATTGTATAAGATACCTCGCCTGCTTTCTTTGTGGGGGGAATTTAAGCCAGGAGTTGACACACACAACATTATTTAAACCCAGGAAGGATTGCCATGCCTCCAAGGCATTTGGGGCACGGAAGTAAACTGAACCAGGAAGAGATAGTGAGTAAATAAAGGGAAACGTGTATTTAGTCACGATTAGGGTATTTTTCTTTATTTTTGTGGTTTGGTTTGAACTGCTCTGTGCGAACCTATGCCTCTCCTTCCCCATTCACTATCTAAGGCTACGTCTAGACTGCAGGCTTCTTTTGGAAGAAGCTTTTCTGGAAGAAATCTTCCAAAAAAACTTCTTCCAAAAGAAAGTGTCTACTCTGCCAAAGCACATGGAAAAAGCGATCTGCTTTTTCAAAAGATAGCATCCACACTGAATGGACGCTATCTTGCATTTAAACTGTGATTACTATGGACAGAGTGGCCAACAGGGCACCTGTGCTTTTTCCTCTTTCCTCTTCTTTTGAAAAAACTCCCTCTTCCCCGTTCACACACACCTTTTTCCAAAAGAGCTCTTCCTTGTAGAAAGAGGTTTACCAATGTCAGAAAAACCTCTCTGTTTTCAATTTTTTTCAGAAAGAACATAATTGCAGTGTGGATGTAAGTGGAGTTTTCAGAAAAATGGCCGTTTTTCAAAAAAAAAAAAAAACCCTGGAGTGTAGACATAGCCTAAGAGTTGTTCCCAGAGATTTTATCTGTGTTTTAATTTGTTTTACTTAGTTGCTCTATAACACCTAACAAGTATGTTTTATCAAGTATATCTTTTGTTTTGTTAATAAAAAATCACTTTTTTAAGGTGATGATTTAATTCTTGCGTTTTGGAAAGTAACAGGGGTCTGTATATATTTGCCTGCCTGAGGCTGGGAGGTTAGCTACCAGAGACAGCAGTTTGTTTCTCTCTCTTCTTTTTTTCAAGCTGTTTGGGGCAAAAAAGCTTGGGGTACCCCTGGGGGAGGAATTCAAGTGTCCTCTCCTCCCCCCATTTTTTTAGGGTAAATCACTTAATGGTGGCTCTTTTGTTTTTTCTCAGAGCTATGGCAGACCCCACCCCTCCCTCTGAACCTCCCACTTCTGCCAGCACTCCCACAGAACCCTCAGCTGCTCTTGGCCAGGGACGCAAGTGAGCACCAGCCTGGACTGGTGCAAAGATCCTGGATCTCACTGATGTCTAGGGCAAGAAGACCAACCTCCAGGATCTCCGCATCAGAAGGCACAATGCTCATGTTTATGGACAGATAGCCTAGCCAAGAAGGGACATACGTAGGAGCTCCAGCAAGCCTACAATAAGGCCAGAGAGCAGAGTGGGAGCTCTGGGGTGGCACTGCACACGTCAGTACTATGAACAGCTCAATGCCATCCTGGGAGATGGGCCAGTCATCTCTCCCCCAGTCATTACTGAGTTCAGCCAGGACATATCCAGTGTCAGCCGCAACAAGGGTGGGGTTGTGGAGGATGACGATGAGGGGGAGGAGGTGGAGCAGGCCATCCAGGCAATCATGCCGACCAGTTAGGAGCTGCTCCTAACCCTTCAGCTGGTCCTCCCTCCCAAGATGTTTCCCAGGTGTCAGATGAACCTGGGGAAGGCACTTCAGGTGAATTCTATAACTTTCCCTATCTACATGTGGGGGCACAGGGTGGGCTGCAATGGGCTGCACGCTCCTCACTCAGCCGACTTGGCCCAGAGGTTGCACAACAGCCTGTGCACCTGAAGCACCAGTCTGGAGCACTCAGGTCCATGATGGTCTCACTCAGGAACCCCTCAGTCCTTCTCACAAGGACTGTTTTGTGGGGAGGTCTGCCTTACTCCCGACTCTGTGGTGGGACACCTTCCCACGCCAAGCCGCCACTGCAAAAATCATGGAACCACACAATACAGGCTCATGCCCTCACTTGTACAGAATCTGCTCCTGGTCAAGTGTGGCAATGAGGAGGAGACTGACCCCCTGCATGGGAACCTGCCAGGGGAAGGAAGAGGAGGGGACCCCAGTAGCACTCTCTCCAGCATGCAGCCCCTGCTGCTCTCACACAACTCCTGCAACACCCCCCTTCTCTCCTCCAGTGTGCAGGGACAGAAGTTCTCTCTCTCCAGGATGCCACCTGTGCCAGACCCAGCATGTGCAGGACACAGAAGGAGGCCAAGTGACTCCCTCCCCCTGCAGACTCCTGGCTTGGCTGGCACCTTCCCATTCCTGCTTGTCCCCAGGCAGTGGGTGTAGCCTAGAATGTCCATGCCCCTGCAGAAAAGTGCCCGCAGTCTAGGCAACGTATGGCCTTGCTTGAAGCACATTGTCATCATCTGAACTGAGACCTTCAGTGTAGGCTCAGAGTTTAGGGCTAGGCTTCACATACAGTGTCTCCTGGGGTGACTGCCCTTGTAACTTTTCTTCACAGCTGGGCCAGCTGCGAGCTTGGTGCATCTCCCACCTCCCATGCTATCTACCCAACTCAGCGGGATCCACTGGAGGAAACACACCCAGGAAGACCTGCTATGGGAGCAGATGACTTGCCCCCAGTCCCTCATCCAGGAGCTTGATGATGAGTGCCAGAAGTGGGCCACAGGAGTGAGGATGCCGGGCTGACTGGGAGCAGGAGAAGGTCACCTGGGACCAGCCGTTGAGCCAGCATGAGGCCATGTGCTCCTCCCTCACCTCAGTGATGGAGCATATGGCCTTGTGCATGGAGCGGGCCACCAGCCACCTCCCCGCCCCATGCCTGCCCCCACTGGTTTCTCCACTTAACCCCCCAGGGGCCACCAGGGCCCCCAAACATGGGACAGTGGGGCCTTAAGAGCAGCCAAAGCCTCACAAGCTGACCAAGGTAGGCACCAGTCCCAATCCCAGCCCCATGTCTGAGCGCCTTTCCCCTCTCCTCCTTCTCCTGCATTCCAGGTTCTTTCCCCAGTCCCTCCCCTGTTTTATATCCTCCAAATAAAGAGACTTGTTCATTAAAAAAAAAAGACTTTTTTATTTGCTCTGCAGGGGAGGGGGGCAGGTGGGAAGATATTGCAGGGGAAGGATGGGGTGGGGGAGAAAAGGCACATATGGACAATGCAGGGACCCCTTATGTAGAGGCCCATGGGAGAGTCTCACAGGTGGCCTTGGCTGAAACTCCCTCAAGGCCTCCTGGATGAACACTGCTCCCTGATGTGCTCGTCGAATTGCACTGGTGTCCGGCTGCCCATAAGCCCAGCTACTTGTACAGCCTCTACCCCTCACCCTGGCAGGAAAGTTCTCCCCCCTTGCTCTCGCAAAGGTTGTGGAGCACACAGCAAGCTTCCACCACAAAGGGGATGTTTCTGTCACTGAGGTCCAGGCAGGTGAGGAGACTCCTGAAACTCCCCTTCAAGTGGCCAAATGCACACTCCACGACCATGCAGCACCCCTTCAGCCTGGGGTTGAAGTTCTCCTTGAAGTGGGATCCGGCTGCCCATGTAGGGTTTCATCAACCAGAGGAGCAAGAGTAATCCTTGTTGCCCAGGATGCACTTGGGCATGTCCATGCCCCCACCTCAATAGTGCGGACGTGGAAAAAAGTGTTGGGGTGCATCTTCTGGAATAGGCAGGAAAGCCTGTTCTCTCTTCCTCTTTATATTGTCTGAGGCATTGTGGTCAGGTGCCAGGTTGGGGATGTAGGTGCCATCTATGCCCCCCAGGCAGATGGGGAAGCCCATGGTGGCAAAACCATCAATGAAGGTGTCGAGGTTGCCCAGAGTGATGACCCCCTGTAGCAGCATGTTTGTTGATGGCCTTGACTACCTGCAGAAGCACAGCCCTGACTGTGGCTTTCCCTACGCCGAACTGGTTCCCAACGGAACAGTAGCTGTCCAGAGTGGTGAGCTTCCACAGGGCCAGGGCAATGTGCTTCTGCAGGGGGTTGGCAGGTCGCAGTCAGGTGTCCTGTCACCTGCGGGCAGGTGTGAGCCAGTCACAGAGCTCCAGGAAGGTGGCCTTCTGCATGCAGAAGTTCTGCAGCCACTGCTGGTCATCCCATCACTGCAGGATGATGCGGTCCCACCAGTCAGAACTGGTATCCCTCCGCCAGAAGTGGCATTTGACGGTGTCCAGTAAGTTTAGGGGCATTTGCAACAGCAGGAATGCCAGGAACTGGGTAAAGAAATCCTCCAGTTCGGGCTGGTAGTCGTCCTGCTGGAGCAGCATGTGGGCAGTCTGAGTGAACTGCACCATGAGGCACAACACGAGGCCCATGAGCCAGGCACCACTTTGCAGCAGCTCCAGCTCCATGATGTCAGCACTATGGTGTCCACAAGGGCAACCAGAGCACACTGCATCCATGAGAGATGGTAAGCAGTGGAGGAGTGACATGTGAGGCACGGCCATAGAGAAGAGACCTGAAAGCACATGTCTCGGCTTGCCTGATGAAGCAGTCACAGGAAGTGTGTGCTCTGCTGGGGCCCTCCCCAAGTGCTTCTGGGGACTCTAAATCTGAGGCAAGCTCCAATCAGCGTGGACACACCATTTTGAAATAATTCTGAGCTATTTTGATGCTCCCTTGTGGTACGGATGCGCTATTTTGATTGTGTTATTTCAGGAGTTATTATTTTGATTTTACTTATTTCAAAATTATTTCCTCATGCCCAAAATGAACTACATCTAGCAGGGGACAGGAAAAGCACCTCTATTTTATAATAGCATTAGGAACAAGAGGAATAGTGAAAGTGCAATACATTTGCAAATTTGACACCTGGAATGGCTCTCTCATTACAATAGGTAATTTCCTCTTCAGGCACTCTCACCTTCTCTTTACTGTTGAAAGCAGGCCACATCCACTCTGATTTAATTAGCCCTGATGTTCTACTCCCATCTTTGTACCCCTGCCTTATTTCTTTTCTTTTCTCTTCAAGCCTCTGAGGAAGTAAATTGTATCTCACGAAAACTTATGCCCTAATAAATTTGTTAGTCTTTAAAGTGCCACCGGATTCCTTGTTGTTTTTTCTGAAAGAGACTAACACGGCTACATCTCTGAAATCTGGGGTGCAACATTCTTTAGTAGAGAAGATGTGCTAATAATGGATGACATCAAGAAGGCTGAGGTGTTCACTAAGCAGTGTTGCTGCAGTCTTCATTAAAAAAGTGAATTGTGACCAGATGCTTAACATAAAAAACACCCACAAGGGGGAAAAAAATCCACATACCAGAATGGGAAAAGGAACAAGATAAAGAATATTTAGATATGTAAGATGTATTCAAGTCAGCAGGGTCTGATGAAATTTGTCTTAGGGCACTTAAGGAAATTGCTTTAGCTATCTCAGAAAGATTAGCAATTATATGTGAGAAATCCTAGAGGCTGGATGACCTCCCAAAGAGAAGGAGAAGGACAAACATAGTACCTTCTTTAAGAACAGGAACAAAGCAGATCCGGGGAATTGTCAGGAGCTACTGGCACAAACATAGTAACTAAAGCCATGCTCTAATCATTACTATATGGCTGTGTCTAGACTGGCAAGTTTCTGCGCAAAAGCAAGCGCTTTTGCGCAAAAACTTGACAGCTGTCTACACTGGCCGCTTGATTTTGCACAAAAGCACTGACGTTCTAATGTAAGAAATCAGTGCTTCTTGTGCAAATACTTTGACGCTCCCCTTCGGGCAAAAGTCCTTTTGAGCAAAAGCTTTTGCGCAAAAGGGCCAGTGTAGACAGCTCAGATTTGTTTCGCGCAAAAAAGCCCCGATGGCTAAAATGGTGATCGGGGCTTTCTTGCACAAAACCGCATCTAGATTGGCACGGATGCTTTTCCACAAAAAGTGCTTTTGCGGAAAAGCGTCCGTGCCAATCTAGATGCGCTTTTGCGCAAATACTTTTAACGGAAAAACTTTTCCGTTAAAAGTATTTGCGCAAAATCATGCCAGTCTAGATGTAGCCTATATGTAAAGAGCCCTGAAGACCTTAGAAATGCTGCAGCAGGTCAGGTGAGGAATTCCATTGCTGCACACTTTAAGATGCATGCAGGAGAGAAACTTCACTTTCACTGGTTTCCTACTGTCAGCAGGAAAAGAGCTGTCCTCTTGCATGCCTTCGGACAAGGGCATGGGGCAGGCATCAGCCATGTTGCGCTCCGAAGTTCCAGCAAAACTGAAACTTCGGCACAGTTTGGCTTTACAAGTTCCAGGCACCTTAATTTCTCCATCAAAAGTGTTGATAACCAAAATGTACATCATCACTGTTTTGATGCATAAAATGTTAAATTATTTGACAGATGCTAATATCTAACTGTAAGCATCCCCAGCATAATTAAAATTACTTAGGGTTTTTTTTTTTTGTATTTAAGCTAGGTTCTATATGCCTTTATTTAGCTCCAAGTCTGTCTAAAAGATCAAGTGCTGAAACAAAACCTTTTGAAAATTACAGGGGCCTGAAAAAAATTAGGCACTGGGCCTAAAATTTTATGTAGAAAGAGACCCAGGTGGGTGAGTTAAAATCTTTAATTGTACCAACTTCTGTTGGTGAGAGAGCCAAGCTTTCAAGCTTACAAAGAGCTCTTTTTCAGGTCTGGGACATGTACTCAGAGTAACTGCTAAATGCACAGTGCAATGGACTGTTTTGCATGAAGAGCTCACACATTTTAAGGAGCCTATTCAAGGTGATGACAAGTATGTTTCCCAGACCAGGAGGAGAATCCTGTGTAAGCTCAAAAGCTTGTCTCTCTCACCAAAACAAATTGACCCAATAAGAAATATCACTTCACCCACCTTGTCTCTATAATATCCTGGAACCAGCGTATCTACAACACTGTGTATTAATAAGAGTAATTTTTAACTCCTTTGGATTCTTGGAGTAGTGAGACATTTTCTCAGAACATTGCAGAAAAATGTGGCCTGCATCCTCAACTGGTGTAAATCAGCACTGCTCTATTGGCTTGACACTGATTTACACCACTCAGAATAAATGGTGTAATTTTGGTTATGGTTAAGATTTGTTTTTATGCTTTACAAAAGGTTTAAATAAGCTTTTAACTGGAAAAACTGAACCAAGTTTGATCATGAAGTACTTGTCAGTTCGTCCATAATTAACATATTCACCAAATATTTCAGGACTGGCTTGTCAGCATTTTGAATTTTCTAAGTACAAAAGAAGGAGATGCAACAGATAACTGGATGCCAATTATAGTAAATTGCAATTAAGATTATTGGAAGATGAAGACCCTCAGGGAACTACAGTCCCACTTAACTGTAAATCTGATAATCAGATAATTCAACCTTCTTCTAAAGAAATGAATCATCTTAGACTATAAAAATTAATGTAAAAGAAAAGTTACTTGTTCAAGGAAATAGGCTATTGAAACAACACATACAAAATCTTTCAAACATCAGGTCTTTTGTCTTCAAAGAAGCAAAAATTAATCTCTGACCCCCACAGCTATTCTTCAGGCCCACTATTCCCTCACTATCCTCTCCCTGAAAAATATCATGACACCCAAACCTTTCAAGATATTCTATGAAGGCATCTTTGTGTCTGCACGGAATCCCTTTGACATCAGTGGTCTATCGAGGCAGACCATTTGCAGGATCAGGGACATAGCAACTATGTCATCTCTATTTCCTTGGCAAATGTCAAAAGTCATGAAACACACAATATGAACAGCTAGAAGTTCTAAGGACCAAATCCTTTTTGTCTCATACAGCAGATTATCTACTGACATCAGGAAAACAACATTTGGCCTAAAGCAGGGTTAGTCAATAGGCAGCCCACAGTCCAAATCTAGACTGCCAGGGGCTTTTCAGTGAACCATGGTGTGTGCGGGGGGGACTTGGTGTTGCAGCCCCTCATGGTGTCTGGAGGCTGTGTGCATTTGTTATTGGAAATACTTTAATCATGAAACATACAGAGTTCATGTGTGCTGTTATGTTCTTCCAAACTCTGATACTTATGTTAAACCACAAAAGACTAAAGAGTTTTGAATATATTTATGTAAATATGTGCCTACAATAATTTTATTTCACAAAACGTACTAAAAACTTAGAATAGTTGTCTGACAGTGTTTTGATTCTAATGCTGTTTTCCTATTTCTCCCATTAGTATGGCTCCACATTAAGTCTAGAGCAGAAGTGGGCAATAATTTTTGAAGGGCCACTTCAAAAGTTTTAGAAGTGGTTGCAGGCTGCCCTGGAAGGGGCAGGGTCTCAGACAGAGGGGGCAGAATCTCGGGCAGAAGGGGCAGGCCTTTAAATAGCACAAGTTGAAAGGACTTGTGCCTCCCCTGTGGCTCCCAGGCATCATGTTAGCAGAGGACAGGTGCTGCAAGCCATTTCAATTGCTGCTATTTAAATGGCTCACTGCTTCTGGCCTCGCTGCTAGAGTGTTGCCTGGGAGCCCGAGACACGTGAGCCTTTTCAACTGCTTCTATTTAAAGGGCTTGTGCCTTGTCCCTGGCTTCTAAGCAATGGGCTAGCATGGGGCTGGGAGCTGGGAGCCCTTTCAATTGTTTCTATTTAAAGGGCTTGCAGCTGCCTGACAGCTGCCAAGCAACACAGCCACCTGGCAGGTGCCAGCCCTTTAAACAGAAGCAGTTAAAAAGGCTCGCAGCTCCATGCACTGCTAGCACGTTGCCGGGAAGCCAGGACTTGCAAGCCCTTTTAACTGCTTCTATTTAAAGGGCTTGCACCTTCCCCGCACATCTCTGACTCCCAAGTAATGTGCTAGGGGGAGGAGCTTGGAACAGCCGTGTGGGCCGGATCCAGCTCACTGAGAGGCTTTTGCCCACCCCAGGTCTAGAGGCAAATAGTGTCCCATAAAGCCTACTGAGACAGGTAGTACAGTCAAGGGTTTTCTAATAACTGTATTCTAAGGTGTAAAGTTTTCTAATTCCAAGCCTAAAATTGCCAGGACTTAGGATGCATTATCTCTCCCTAAACTCAGTCCACAGATGGTTTCAGTGGAAGAGGGAAAGCCATCCTTTCCCATTGTTATGTGTGATTGGATGGAGGTAGGCAGTTTCCTGGCCTTCTCAAAAGATATTGTAGAACTGAAGAGTTGGGGTGGGGACAACCGTTTTGTTCAGCAGCTTATACAAGCTTCAAAAATGGGGAAAACACAGCTAGCCAGAACAACACAAAATGGCAGCCAGAGAAGAAAAGTCAGGTGGAGGAGCAATGATCAGTGTCCCAGTACTAGAGAAATTGGACCCAGGTGGTGAGAAAGAACATGATGTTCCTTTGACTATTTTTTTAACTCAAACATCCAAGCAAATTTGAAGTGGCACATTCTGCCTACAGGATTGGCATGACTCTAGCACAGAGGTTATTTCAAAGAACTTGTCACTTGCAGGCTTCTCAAAAAGGATAACTTGCAACTCACTGTCTGACTATGGGCAAGTCCTTGGATGTCTTTACTCTGATATCAATGGAGCTTTATAACTCAGTATAATAGCTTTCATTTAACAAAAAACATAAGAACAGCCATACTGGGTCAGACCAAAGGTCCATCTAGCCCAGTATCTTGTCTTCTGACAGTAGCCAATGACAGGTGCCTCAGAGAGAATCAACAGACCAGGTAATCACCAAGTGATCCATCCATTGTTGCCCATTCACAGTTTCTGACAAACAGAGGCAAGGGACACCATTTTTATCCTTCTGACTAATAGTCATTGATGGACCTATCCTCCATGTATTTATCTAGTTCTTTTTGAATTCTTTAAAAATCCTGGTATTCACAACAGCCTCCAGCAAGGTGTTCCACAAGTTGACTGCATGTTGTGTGGAAAAATTACTTCCTTTGTTTGTTTTAAATCTGCTACCTATTAATTTCATTTGGTGATCCCTAGTATTTGTATTATGTGAACAAGTAAATTACTTTTCTTTATTTACCTTCTTAACACCAGTCATAGTTTTATAGACCCCTATCATATCCCTCCTTAGTCTTCTCTTTTCTAAGATGAAAAGTCCCAATATTCTTATTCTCTCCTCACGTGGCAGCTGTTCCAAATCCCTAATCATTTTTGTTGCCCTTTTCTGAACTTTTTCCAATGCCAATATATCTTTTTTGAGATGAGGTGACCACATCTGCATGCAGTATTCAAGATGCGGGCATCCAAAGGAATGAAGCAAGACCACAGCTAAAAATTCCAACAAACTTTCACAACTCTCACACAGCAGCACCTGCTTCTCCTCAAGCTGACAGCACTTTGTTTCAGTTCCCATTACCCAATATTCCTCCCAAACCATGCCCATGAGCAATCCAACTAATGAGAGAGGGCAAGCCAGTTACACTATTATGATTATTAAAATATTTTTGTAAAGCTGAGGATTAAAATAGATGAAAAGACTTAATATTTGAAATGGGATCTCCTTTGCCTCCTTCCTCCAACTCTGTTCTACATCCCTAGCTATCATGCAAAAGACAAGTTGAACTTCCTTTTGAATTTTTTCAAGTGTCTGTAAAAATACAAGTATCAGAGGGGTATCCGTGTTAGTCTGAATCTGCATAAATAATGAGAAGTCCTGTGGCACCTTATAGACTAACAGATTTATTGGAGCATAAGCTTTTGTGGGCAAAGACCCCTGCATCTGACGAAGTGGGTCTTTGCCCATGAAAGTTTATGCTCCAATAAATCTGTTAGTCAAGGTGCCACAGGACTTCTCATTGTTTATGTAAAAATACAGCATCTTTATACTCCATAGATTTCCCCACTCTGGATATAGTATATATATATATATATATATACCAGCTTACTTTGGAGCCAGAAGCAAGTTTTTACTCTATTTTACTTCAATTAGCTGTGCAGAATAGTCCAGCTGTGGGAGAATTAGCTGGATTCTGTTCTGACTCCTGCATCATTAGCATATTATCTACATTCTAACTGGAGAGAGAAATTCTGCCCTTCAATCCCCATTGATGACACTAGAGTGGCAGGAACTATGGAAGCAATGGAATGAATGGACAGATTAGCCTGTATAGCCCCATTACTAGGAAACTAGCTCACTCTCTCATGCAGAACTGTTTATTAAATTCTAACAACAAAAGTTTTATTTTTAATCATGAATAAACCAGAAGGAACCTAACTGAATTTCAGAACACAGACCGTTTATAGGTTTAGCAGTTATCAAAATATTAGTTTTTGTAAGTCATCATTGAGAAGTAGCACTTTTTTCAGGGGTATCACTGTTCCATAAGTTGTTTGGCACAGTGGGGAGTTGAAAGAGCTGAAATGAGTAGTTACTGTTAATCACCAGCCATTAAAAATGTATGTGCATGTGAGTATATCTGTGCATATTCCAGTGTACTTTGATCTTTGCAACACCTCACCCAGGAAATTGTAATCTTCAGGTTACCCCTATATTTGGTTTTTGGTGAGCCACAATCAGAGTGTCATAACTCATCATTGATGCTAATTGGCAACTCAGAGAGGCACCTTACGATCTTGTTCTTTATAGCAAAACCATACAATCAAGGTTCATCTTAAGATTTTCCCTTCCAGAAGAAGGTGTATTCTCACCTGCCCTTCATCAGCTATTCTAGTTTCAGACAAGGCAGCAATATCAATGTTAAACCGACTCAATTCATGAGCAATGATAGCTGTACGTCACTCTGGTTGGTCACTGTCTGAGTTGTCCATCAGGGTATGTATTTTTCCAGGTTCCAAAGTTGAAAATTTTCTGACATTTTCAACCTCTGGGGTCATCTATCCAGTCAAGAGGAAATGAGGCAAAACTATTTTAGGGTTCTTTTTCTAGCCCCCTCTCCCTATGTGGGGTGAACAGAGTGGGTCCTAAAGAGGACTGCTCAGTCATGGGTGCAGCTGCCAAGATGCTCGACCTGCTTCAGTCCTCAAGCAAGATGACAATGACACATCCACCCCCTCTCCATGGATCATTGCCTCTCCATGAATCATCACCTTGAGAGGCTTGTGTGTTCCAATGACCCTCAAAAGCAATGCTGCCTAGAGTCATGTACTCCCTTAGGGTCACCCATGGCAGAATGGTCATGGGTGAGATTCCAGTCAAAGTGTGATCCAAGAAGTCCTCAAGAGCAGAGCAGACAGAGGATAACTGCACAATGGAGGTGAAGCTGTTGTGTCATGCTACAATGGCTGTGAAGGCAGTTAAAGGCTGGAGCAGACAGAGGATCTCCAATTGTCGTGGTGTCCACGCCATTGGTTTCAAGCCCTCTATCTGTCAAAGACAGTCTGGTGACTGTTGTGCACCAGTCTTCCCACTTTAAAAGAAGTCCCACACTGGCATCTTCCAGTTTTGAGGAAAACAACACCTGTACAAGTCAAAAGTCTGGAGGTGATCAGTGAGTGGCGATGGGAACAGGACAGTGAGATCCTGAAGTTCCTAGTCACAGAGCTGTCAATATCCTCCTTCTGACAGCCAGTGAGAAGATATCTGTTTCCTGTGGCTAGAGGGAAAGTTTTGAAGCCAAATAAATCTCATCCTGCTTATTCTGAGAGCCAACAACATAAAATTATTTAAACTCTATCTTATTATTAACACTTTTAAAAATATTTTTGCTTCTTGCAAGAAGAAATTGATCCTTTTTGTTTAAAAAAATTTTATGGGCCTATCCATTCAATTAGTATACGTCCCAAACTCCCCAAGTAACTTTTCCATTATATATTTTTTCTTTTTAACAAAACTCATGAACTAGGTCCATCTTGGGAGTTAACATTTCTGCTTGCCCTCATGCTGCTGATATATTACAATAATGCACTATAGATGTTACCAGCTCAGTTAAAATAGTATTGGAATGAAATATAACAGCAAATGCTAGCTGGCTAGCAAGAGATCACTTGTTTCTGAGGTTTCATTTTTAAAAAGTTATAGGCTGCATGGATTTTTTTTAAATAAACCCAACATTGGAAAAATAGAGAACCTGCAATAGATAAGTTGAAAAGCAGTGTAAGTTTTCCCAATACCAATAAATGTAATTTTTAAGAAATAAAAATTATCTTCCCTTTAAACAACATAAATGAAAGATGAAACTTAATGTTGATAATTGTAAAGCAATGCATATTGGAAAAAATAATCTCAACTATACATACAATATGATGGGGACTAATTTGGCTACAACTACTCAAGAGAGAGATCTTGGAGTCATTGTGGATAGTGCTCTGAAAACATCCACTCAGTGTGCAGTGGCAGTCAAAAAAACTAATACAATGTTAGGAAACATTTAAAAAGGGATAGAGAATAAGCCAGAAAATATCTTCTTGTCTCTATATAAAACCATGGTTCGCCCACATCTTGAATATTGCATACAGATGTGGTCGGTCAGCTCATCTCAAAAAAAGATATATTGCCATTGGAAAAGGTTCAGAAAAGGGCAACAAAAATGATTAGGGGTTTTGAATGGGTCCCATATGAAGAGCGATTAAAAGGACTGGGACTTTTCAACTTAGAAAAGAGATTAAGGAATGATATGATAGAGGTCTATAACTTAATGACTGGTGTGGAAAAAGTGAATAAGGAAACGATATTTACGTATTCCCAGAATATAAGAACTAGGGGTCACCAAATGAAATTAATAAGCAGCAGGTTTAAAACAAACAAAAAGGAAGTTTTTCTTCACTTAGTACACAGTCAACCTGTGGAACTCCTTGCCAGAGGATGTGGTGAAGGCTAGGATTTTAACCAATTTCAAAAAAGAGCTAGATAAATTCATGGAGGTTAGGTCCCTCAATGGCTATTAGCCAGGATGGGTAGGAATGGTGTCCCTAGCTTCTGTTTGTCTGGAAATGAGTGACAGGGAGGAAATCACATGAGGATTACCTGTTGTGTTCCCTCCCTCTGGGGCATCTGGTATTGGCCACTGTTGGAAGACAGGATACTGGGCTAGATGGACCATTGGTCTGACCCAATATGGCTGTTCTTATGTTCTTATGATATTAGTGACTGAGAGAATCATAGAATAATATGTAATTAACCACTAGAACAAGTTATTAAGGAATACTGTGGATACCACAGCACTTGAAATCCTCAGATCTGAACTGGATGACTTTCGAAGGCCATGTCTAAAGTATCACTTATACTGGTAAAACTTTTGCCACACAGGGGTGTGAAAGACATAAGTTTTGCCAGAATAAACGCTGGTGTGCATAGCCCTATGTTCGCAAGAGATACTCTATCAGCAATATAATGAGAAGCGCTAGCTGAGCTGGTTTTATTATGTCAATAGCAGAGCTCTCGCCTGTCTGCATAACATATCTACATGAACTCTCTGACAGCAGCTCAGCTGTATCACTGCAGCTGTAAGCTTGTAAGTGTGACACAGCCTAAAAGATATCCTGTAGCACAACCAGAAGTTAGTTGGTATAGTGCAGGAATTACTAGGTGCAGTTCTAAGTCTGTTCTGTACAGGAAGTTGGATTAGTTGATCAGACCTTTGTGACCTTTAAAATGTATGAATCTCTGAATAGAGCTCACTAAATAAAGATATAGTGTAGGCAGAGTTTCTGAAAGTTTAATCACAAACCTCTTCTGGTAATGAACATCAATCCTTACCTGCAGGAGCTCTGATATTCTTGTCCCTGATATCATCTTAATAAAGTCCATTATGCTTGGTCATGACATGGTTATGTATTTGTATATAGGAATTCAAGTGAGATTGCCAGTGTCACACAGATATCAAAAAATGCCTCAATTCTAATATGGATATAGTGCACTCATCTCGGTTTTGACCTAAAAATGAATTAAAGGCAGAAGTCTGAAGATGAAAAAAAAATGTGTATTAACTGCATTGCCCATCTTTTCCCAAACTTTTTCTATTTAATGCCCACTACTAGTCTGGCATGAGTCATTTCTGAGAAATCTCAATTCTAAGCATCAAGAAAACTAATGTAGATGAAGGTTTTATACTTAAATCTAGGTGCAGTGGTTGATGCAACAGTAAGTCATGGAGGAATAAAGACTCTTTCTGAGTAAGAGACCTCAAGGGACTTTTATAGGAGGGGCACAAGAAGGGGTATTGTGTTAAGAGGAAGAAATGGACTTTGTGAAAGAGATAATTGGGGATCCTGAAGAAGGAAGATCAAGGGCTATATCTACACTCGCGGCTTCTTGTGCGATAAATATGCAAATGAGGCTAAGCGTGGAATATCGCTGAGACTCATTTGCATACCTAACGAGCCGCCATTTTTGCAGAAGAGGCTCTTGCGCCAGAAGGAGCTATCTACACTGCCCCTTCTTGCACAAGAAACATCCTCTTGCGCAATGACACTACACCAATTATTTTCAGGAATAACGGCATTGTGCAAGAGGGTTTTTCTTGCACAAGAAGGGGCAATGTAGACAGCTCCTTCTGGCGCAAGAGCCTCTTCTGCAAAAATGGCAGCTCATTAGGTATGCAAATGAGGCTCTGCGATATTCCATGCTTAGCCTCATTTGCATATTTCTCATGCAAGAAGCCACGAGCATAGACATAGCCAAGGAGTCCTGCAGATAAACTGGTAATAAGATTTTCTATGAGAGATAGAGTATCTATCTTTGGTTGATCTGAGTCTAATTTAATATTAATCCATTCTTGACCCAACACAGGAGGGAAAACCAACTGAATTTTTAACTAAATTGTCAGTACATTTATTTGAATGAGGCCAGAGAGGTTTTGGTTGTGCAACTGTAACTGATTGGGAGATTGTATGGACTAAATCATTGAACAGTCTATCAAAAGATTAGATTTGAATATAATTAGAGTGGTAGTAGCCACTCCATAGTTAAGATTGAATGCAGCTTTGATATAAGCCCAGTTTTCTGTACCCTGGTAATTTCCATCAAAAGAAAGAAATTTCCTTGAAATTTTACAAGTCGTATCTCATCCTAAGATAGAAATTTTTGCAAAGTTCGGGGGGGGGTGGAGAATCTGAAAAGGAACTGTGGTGCTTAAAAAAATGTCTTAGGTAAATCTTTTAATATTTTCGCTATGTCCAAATTTGCTGTGGAAGACAGCATTTTAAATAACTAAGATTTTTTTTGAGTGGGAGGGAATTTCTTTAGTAAGCTTGAATTCAATTAACAGCAAAGAATATAATCCAACATGACCTTCTCTGCTATCCTGGACTCTCATTCGAAAATGGTTCACAAATTTGTCATTTGTCTAAAAATTGGTTTAGAAGGCTCACAGGTTCAGAAATGGGACAGAGAGTCATTTAATTCAAGACATTAGTTCAAATCCTGCCTGTAAGAGGCCAAGAGTCATTGTCATCCCTTGGCTATAAGTGAAATTAGTTGATAGACTCCCTCCAGTTGTGAACATACTTGGTATTTGCTGGCAATTCCAAAAGAAAGGCTAAAGACTGAATGGATTAAGCTACTGTCATGTCCTTGGTGTCAATCTCTTCAAAATAGGGTGGACAGAGACACACTGGCAACGTGGGGAAGTACACAGAGTAGCTACAACGCAAAATATTTCACTTCCCCAATCTGTAAATCTGATTCCTTTAGACACAGCACTAAGTTCACCTGGAAAGACAAAAACTGGGCTTCAAAATAAATATACTGTTTGAAAGAAAAGGTGGGTTATTACTATTCTGTAGCCACAAAATGTTAACCCTTTACTACTGGATTTTCTTACTCTAGAAAGTTATCTTGTAGGGATAAACATACCTCTGTTAACCAGACTCTGGCATCCCATCAGCCACAGAATTATAAACTGGAACAAAATCAGGCATCTCAGCATTTAATAAATTTAAAGATTCAAATCCCTGCAGCTTATTGTAATACAGTAAATAAAAGGGAGATACCCACCAAACATTTGTCTCTATTTTTCAAATTACGTTCATGTAATGACCATATGTAAAATTAAAAGAGGGGCACAAATGCCACTTTTCGTAGTTACATCATGGAACTTGTCACAGAATTGATACACTGTGCAGAAAATAATCCAACAAATGTGTTTATTTGAACACAAAATGTCAATTCAGATAAATTCAAGGAACTCTAAAAGCGTGAATTCTTGTCCTTTAAATGCTTGAGACCTCTTTCACAGCTCATGCAATCTGTAAAGCTTCTGTAATAAATATTTTTGCCAAATTCTTATTACAATTTTTCCCTCTCAGCTTAGAAAGAGAGTTTTGCTCAACTAGTTCCCAAGGTTTTGAAAAACAAATCCAGAATTTTCAACAATAAAGTCCTTAGACCAGTGGTGGATCCTGGACCTTATGTGGCTGTGGACTGCTGTCTGGTCAAATGGTGCTGGCTGTCTTCCTTGTTTCCAGTTGTTAAATTGTATTAAAAGTATCTAGATATACATTAAATACATCCCCAATTTAACTTTCCATGTAATTGATGGGTGTACTTACCAGAGAGGTTATGTGATCATGACTCAGAGGGGAGATGATCCAAAAGACACACATTAAAATGTGATCTATGCTAGGGAAACACTGGAACAGCCTAGTCTTAGACTAACATCATTGCTGTTCCGTGAAAGAGCACTTTAAATATACTGCCTTCGGTATCTTTCACAAAATGAGCAAATTAGTCATTTTTACAAGGTCTTTGGCATAGTTTAATGGGGACAGTGACAAAAGCATTCCCAATGCAATATTCAGTGATAGATGATAAAACAAACCTTTATCTTGTGATTTTAATCTTCTGGTAAGATGGGGTACTATTTTCCCACACAGTAATCTTCCTGTAGGAGCTGTAGACAGTGAGGATTGTAAATAATTGGTACAAAATTAACACTCAAACTGGGGTACGTCTACACAGCACCCTAAACTCGAAAAAAGATACACAACTGGTGCCATTCCAATTGCGTATCTTATTTTGATTGAATTTTGAAATAGGCTATTTCAAAATTTGGTACATCTATACAGAGCCAAATTGCAAAATAATGCACTATTTCAAAATATCCCTTAACCCTTGTGGAACGAGGGTTACCAGGATGTCAAAATAGCATGCCCATTATTTCAAAAAATATTTCAAAATAATGGGGGGCTTGTGAAAATGCAGGGTAGCTATTTTGGGATACCTCTGGTATCCCGAAATAGCCGTACAGTGCAGACGTACCCTTGGTGTTAGCAAGCGCTGTGTTGTGCCAGATACTTTTTTCAGATATCAGACCAAAGTCATGACTGCCTTTAAGATTTTTCTGGAACTCTTTGTGGATCTGATCCAAACCTCAGTGAAATGAATAGAAAGTCTACCATTGTTTGACTTCATATGGGATTGTTTGACTCATCTGGACTTATAAGAAGAGCAGTACCAGTTCCCTTTTTCTGGCCTAGTTCCATCTGGAACTTCTGTCATAGGTATGGAATAGACATGGTATAAGTACCTAAAGAGAGTTTAAATTCTCCATACAGGTTCAGCTGGCAAAGATGTCATTCACTTCCTGTCCTAAACTCCATAACTGTGTTACTTGCTCTGTGCTCTTTCATTGGGGATGAAGTGAACCTGATGTTTACTTTGGTGAGTTTATTTATAATATATGTTGCGGGTCAAAGGTGCTCTACAGAATATATCATTAATAATAGTGCTTGAAGGCAGATCTGGGACTGGGTCCTGAGACATGCTGAGCACTCTGTCCTTCATCCAGCACTTAAGCATATGCTTAAAATTAAACATCAGAGTAACCCTATTAACTTCAATGAGACTATTCAGATGTTAAGCACCTGCTTAAGTACTCTGCTGGATCAGAACTAAAATGCTCAGAAATTTGCAAAATCAAGCCCTTTATGCTTAATTTTCTTTCATTTGAGAATGTTTCCATTTTGGTAGATTCTCCACAGACCTCATGTCAGAGCAGCACTCTCATACTGTTAGTTATGGTCTACAACTATGTTCTGTCATCCAGAATAAGCTTAAGGGATCCCGTGTCTTCAGGCTGTTATTTTGGCAGGAATATGGTGCTGTCACACAGGAATCCTTCCTATCACATTCAGAATATTGAGGATGGCCAATTGACCCTCTGATTAGAGTTTAAACATTAGGAATAAACCACCTTTCTTTTCATGCAACAAAAGGTTATTTCAGCTTCTATGTGTGTCTTGCAAGCAGCTTTATAACTATGAGCTAATTTAAACTTCTTATGTTTTGGCTAAGATTAGCTCATGCAGTGACATTTAAATTTCATTTGCTTGCTGTAATTTTGCTGTGCAGAATGTTGCAGATAAGAGAAATGGCAGATTATGTAAATAACCATTTATAAAAACAGCAGCTTTTTTTCATTCCATTGTCTTGAACATCCTACCCAAATTGCCTTATGCATGTTTTTCATTCTAAAGATGCACTACTAATAGTGGAGCTACTAATACAGAGGCTTTGCTGTAACAAATATTTCCAAGTTGCCCCCTTATACCAAACAGAAAAGTTATCTTAAAATAAAAGGTTACAGAAATCGAACCATTTGACCAGACTCCAAGTAAATAGTCTTTCCAAATGAAGGACATAAAATACAAAAAAAGCCATCTGCTACATGTGGCAATAGCATTAAAAAGGTGCAAGAAGCAAAACTACTGGCCAACATAGACCAAAGCAGTCAAAAATGTTGCTTATCAGATCATTTATGTGCCTTTTCAATTTAAGGCAGTGAGACCTTGACATGGATAGTCTGTCTGAAGCTTCATAAAAGCCCTAGTCCTAAGATGTGCCTCATTTCATACTGCAAAAAAAATCACAGCTTGACTATTTTTCTGTAAGGACTGTGCTTACATACAAATAAGCATTGTCATTTAGTAGAAGCACTACAAGAACTGGAAAAGCATTCATTCTCTGTCAAGGACAAGGCTTTTCAAATCATGTTTGGAAGAAAAACCTATGAAGGATAACTAAATATGATTTCCTTCTTGTTAATAAAGTCCTCTGAGATTTTTTTTTAAAGAAGATGGATGTGATGTAGCTGAAAGATGAAGATGAAATCCAAAGACGGAAGCAGAGAGCTAGAGAGATACTGAAGAAGAGGAAAAAAAGATTTAAAGAGGCAGTAACTGAAACCAGTTTGTTTGGTAAGGGTGGAGTATCTTTCTGGTTTAAACCCTAGTGCTTCATTTCTAGCAATAGCCTTATGAGGCCTATTTGAATATGTGAGACACTGCCCTTCTAGAAGCACCAAGTCATACTTGCATGCTAACCCTGCCAGGCAGAATTGCAACCCTGATTCCTGTTGTGGCCTGATCTGTAGCCCACTGAAGTCAGTGCAGTGTCCAGAGAGATTAGTAATGAGCCCAGGAAGTTGAATGGCACATACCATCTCTTCAGCTGCCCTGGGACCTGCATGGAGCAAAATAAAAACAAAATTTACCCTGCCAAACACGCAATGGGGTCTGGTGGCAGTGGCTGTGCTAGGGGAGGGTCTATTATAGTCATCACCCGTGGTGCCCTGGAACAATTTTGCCTGTAACAGAGTGACATTCCCAGAATTTTATTATATAGAGGGCATGCAGAGTTTTTCCAAGACACCTTCTCTTCAAAATGTTCAGAGCTAAGATATAGGTAAGTTAGTTTAGCTCATATTTTATTAGAATTTTGCACGAACATTGCATTTAAATATATATATAAATTTATATAAACATACATAAATTTTAGATAAAAGAATTTCATTAACACACTATCAGTGTAGAAGGGCAGATGCAGAACAACAACGTAGTTTAAAACCAGCATAAAATCGTATGATTGAGTGTTGTACAGAAACCTGCATAACAGAACAGTTTTGGTGAGTCTGTGCTCTGTAAAAGAATTTGATTTGGGCTGTAACATATAAACAAATATTCATTTAACATGGATGTGATGAGCCTGATTAGAGAATATGTATGTGTGTGTGTGTGTGTGCTCGTGCCTGATTAGAGAGAGAGAGAGAGTGTGTGTGTGTGTGTGTGTGTGTGTGGAGAAGGGGTTGAAAGAGTCAGTATGAGATGCATTAAAGGATGTGCATAGAGTGCATCCTAGTTTGTATGGAAATGAATATTCTGAAAGGAGCACATAAGCTTCCTACAGGCAAACAGATTAATGTTATTAGAATGGTTTCTTACAATCTTTGAGTAACTCCTGTTCTAAAAGTGTGATCTGCTCAAGAATGTAAGGGCCAAATCGTAGGGCCTTATTCAGAGTAGAGCTGAGTAGCTATTTGGATTCTGCAGCTGTGGAAGACTATGTGGATCCTGACTATAGGACTGCTACATACATATTCAGTATTTATAAGCACCTCCCAATCAGAAAGAAAAAAAAGATCTCTGCTCCAACAAGTTTCCAAACCCAGTTACACTGGATGTAATGAGGAGGAAAAGAGACAGTTGGGAGGAGGAGAAAATGGAGGCAACATCAATAAGATTATATGATCACTGATTGAGGGCTAGTAAAGGGCACAGTTTAGTAAAAGGATGGACCTCTTTCTTTTGTCAGAGGATAAATGGATACCTTAAATGAAGCTAATTAGTTTTCACTAGATGTGGTAGGAGAAATGGGTCTTGAGAGATGGGGTGTCTTGCTGATCAGCTCAGGGAAGTTATCCTAGGTGTCACAGTTTGTGTGGGAAAAAACTGAAAGATGTTTGTGAGAGACTTGGTAGAATGAGATATTTAGGTTGGCATTGTTGATGGAGCAGGAGGAACATGGGGCAATGTGGAAAGAGAACATCAGGAAGGCAGAGTTAGGCAGGGCCTTCAAGGTGAGGACAATAAATTTAAACTTGATGCAGAAAGAAAAAAACACAGTGAATCAAAGACGGGGCAATGTCAGCTTGATAGGCAGAGAATATGACTTCACTATCAGCATTTTGAATTGCCTGAAGAAGGCAGTATGGGTGTCTGGGAACCAGGAAAGAAGGTGATTGCAGTATTCAGGACAGGAAATGGTGAGGACATGATAATTGCTGTCTATTGCTATCTGAATAGAAAGAAATGGTTGGATATGAAAGGTGCTGTGGAGGAAGAAGCAGAAATATTTGGCTACCACCAGGATGTGCTAGATCAGGGGTGGCCAATCTGTGGCTCGCGAGCCGCATGCAGCTTTTCAAAGAAAAAATTGCAGCTCTCACACCCGCGGCTTGCGGCTCTGAAAGGGGTATGTGTGGCAAAGCAAAAGGAAGGGTTCTGCAAAGAGCTGACACTCCCCTGCCCCCTCTGAAAGAGACAGAGCTGGAGTCACAGCATTGAGTGCAGACTTCAAAATGGCCACCTTAAAAGGGCAATGCCTGCTCTGCTCTTTAAAGGGCAAACTGTTCTTTGGGCTTTTTTGATCAACAACTTTTCCCCTCGGGTCTTTGCGCTGTATCCACCACTATTTTGGCTCTTCATCTGTAATGGGTTGGCCACCCCTGTGCAAGATGATGAGCCAATGATGACATGCACAAATACTTGAAGTATAGAGAAAAAGTGACCAAAAAGATGGGAGAACCAAGAGAGGACAAAAACACAAAAGCCAAAGGAAGACAAAACTTCTAGAAAGGAAGTGTAATCAGTCATGTCAAAACCAGCTGAGACCCCAAGGAGAATGAGGATGGGATACAGGCTCTCACATGGGCAGTGGGTGAAGCTGCTGCTTGGGGAGACAAGCTCCCCAGCCTGTGGCCCTGCCCATACCTGAGCCCTGCTTTGACCAGGGCCTACCCTTCTCCCCACTCTTTCCTTCTCTATGCTGACCCATTCCAGCCAAATCCCTGAACCCAAATGTAGCAAATGACATTTGGATAAAAAACACTCTTCTAAAATTTCTTTCTAATGAAAATGAAGTGTGTTTTCCTCTGTACGCCTGAATGTGAAAATTGGACGTGCAGAAGGTACGTATTTAAAAGCACTAAATTTGGGAATAAAAACGTCAGTCACAGATTTTTTATATACCCTGAAGTTTGTCAGAGATTTATTTGCAAAAACTTTGTGATAAGGGCAATCAGCTGTCCTGCTGAATACAGCATTGAATATTATGGAATATATGATACTGCCCTTCTCTGTTTTACAATTTCTTCATCAGTATTTTTAAGCTGATTTTATATTTTAAATATACTCGTAAGCCTTCATAAAATACTAATTCCATATTACAACATATGTAAACTCAGTGAAACAAAGACTTCAGAGGGGTGGCCAAGTTAGTCTGTAACTGGAAAAACTTAAAAAAAACCCGAATAGTCGAGCAGCACCTTAGGGTATGTCTACACTACCACCCTAGTTCGAACTAGGGTGGTTAATGTAGGCATTCGAAGTTGCAAATGAAGCCCGTTCCACGAGGAGTAACGGTAGTTCGAATTAGAGATCCTAATTCGAACTACCTACTCCGTGCCGCGTGTAGCCGCGGGCACGGAGTTCGACCTAAGCGGATTTAAAAATGGCACCCGCCCGGTAAGATGCAAATGAAGCCCGGGATATTTAAATCCCGGGCTTCATTTGCAACTTCGAATGCCTACATTAACCACCCTAGTTCGAACTAGGGTGGTAGTGTAGACATACCCTTAAAGACTAACAAAACATGTAGATGGTATCATGAGCTTTCATGGGTACAACCCACTTCTTCAGATGACTGCAGTATTAGAAGTCCAGATCCAAGAATAAATAAGGGAAGGCGGGGGGTGGGTGGAGGAGAAGGAAAGAGGAAAAGAAAAAGAAAAAAATAGTGAATTGGATTGTTCAAGTTACAAGAGGCTGATAAGAACATTAAGAATAAAAACAAAGACATTATTTTAAATGAATCAGTCAAAGTGGTTTACTATGTTCATAACAAAGTTCATTGCTTTTAGAAAAAGAGAACACTAATTTATTTTGTGTGATTATCATAAGACATGTTTATGAAATTTCACTATATGCTTATGTTAAAATGTTTCAAAACATTTTAGGGATACCAAATGATTTTATATCTTAGTAAGTTACTGATTTTGGTGGAGGGTACTTTTAAAACTAGTTCATCAAATAGTCAGAAATAAAAGGGAAACTCATTTGTCCAGCTATCTGGAATAAACTGAATGTTGTCCTTTCAAGGGCTCTCTTGGACTGGTGAGTGTGTATGAAAGGACAGTAAGGATGGATAGAAAGGACAGGAAAACTTTGGAAGCAAGTTTTTGTTCTATAGTAATTAAAACTATGTATTTTAGATAAGGCTGATCTTTTGAAAAATGTATTTAAAAAACTATATATCTGAAGATCCAAGCATTTAAGGCTAAAGCTGAATGCTCAAATTGTGCATCTGAATATCTATGCATGGATTTTTTTAGAGATGTGATTTTATAGTCATCAGCAACAAACTAATGAAATATTTAAAGCAAAATTTAAACTGAAGTCCTATAGACATAATAATGCACAACTGTTTTTGTCAGTAAATTCAGGATTGGCACATGCCTGTTAAATGGTTTCATTACCATTTAATGGCTCTTTCACATATTCAATTTTATGTTAATAGGTCTAGCAAGTTAGAAGGCTTTTTACTTTTAAGTTAACAGATCAACTTTGGGGGAAGAGTTGCCAGTCTGCAACCTGCAATAACAGTCTGTTGTGGGAGTCTTCAGGAACAGTCAGAATGGGAATGGGATGAGGGGAGAAGTTAAGCACTAAGATCAAGGGAAAGTATTGTCTCCCTTTGACTCTTATACCCACTGCCCTTGGGCTCTGAGATTGACCCCGAAGATGCCAATGGAACCTGCTAGTAAGAGGTTCAGTGGAAAGCATAGGAAGTAGATAGATAGAAGGGGACTCAGGACAGAGCTTCAGGAGAAAATTAGGGCTAGATTTTGAGAAGTGCTGAGCACCATCATACTTAATTTTTTTAAATAATTTTTCTGCATCTCTGAACATCAGGTCTGAGATGTCTCAAATTGGGCACTCAGAACTAATAATCAGTTTTGAACATTTGAGCCCAAACACTTCTTCAATGGAGTCTTACTATGACCAAATAAAAGTGTAGCAAGAAAAAGTATGGCGTAGACTGAAATAAATAGGGGTTTTTTAATAGTGTTTTAGGAGGAAACTGATTTTAAAGCTACCATTTTGGACTGTTTCCTGCATTTCTGTGCACCTGTATTTATACAGTGTTATTCATGCAGCAATTGACTACAGTGTCAAGAAATAAAGATGTGTTTATTGTTTAACAATCAACACAGATCTCTTTAGCAAAAACACCACTACACTTACATTTCTAATTTCTGCTCTTCTTTGCTATGAGGGGCAGACCCAGATTAAGGCCTGATTCTGACTTCACATTGGCTTTACCCTAGAGTAATCCTGTTGTCTTTTGTCCTGATTTACACTGATGTAAATCTGCAAAGAATCATGTCACTTGTCTTTCACCCCAGAATGGGGTGACCCATTTGTTGCAATAAATAAACCCTGCAGTCACTGTAAAGCAATCTCTGAAGTGGGGTTCAATTTCATTAGCTTCTCAACTGGAAGCTATAGAGATTTCAAGGGTAAGGTCAATAAAATGAAGGAAGGCAGGGATCCTAATAGCTCTGAAAGATCTGCAGAGGACACCTGATGATCTTGTCTCCTCTCTATACCTTTGAGGTCCAGCAAGAGTAAGTTGTTGTGATAATAGCTGTTAAAGGAATGGTATAAATCAGAGGGAAAGAACAAGAAATTATAGTCTTCCTTTTGACTGCAGATTTATTACATTTTATTGAATTGCAGTACAACATAAAGCTATCTGAATGGTGCTGGCCTATTAAGTCATCTAAAATGTGTACGTGGTTAGTGCTTTCTTCATTATATACTAATGCTAGAAAGTACTTAAATACACTTGGATGCATGTAGGAATCCTTGTGTTGCTTTGTTGCAATAAATAGAGGTATGTACCTGTCCTTTTATCAAGATTCGCTAATGCAATGGACCCCATGCAATGAAGAATTATAACAGTGGCTGCCATTGCTTTAAAAAGCATTCAGATGTAACGGGAATTTGAATCCAAAGCATCTCTGAAATGTTTGTGGTGACTCACTGTGATAGCTATCATGGTGCAAGTAGCGCGGTCATGCCAGGGCTCATGAACCAGAGGAGCAGGAAGTGGTCCCCAGCCAGGCTGCTAAGGAAGTGCTCCCAGCATTTCTCTAGGCACTGGTAAGATTGTAGCCATACTCAGGCTCTGCACTGCCCATGGACTCACACACAACCCAGCCCAGCTGGCCAAGACTCACACTGCAACAGCAAGGTGTTCATGTGGAAAGCTGTGAAGGGCAGCCTGAGGGATGCAGTGACACTTGGTGGCAAGGCAGCCTGGCAGGGTGTGGGGGCCAGGCTGGAATGAGGGCATGAAGTACAGGGACCAAGTGAGGGGTTTCTGAGTCCATAGGCCACTAGAGGGAGGGAGATAAAAGGAGCATCGGGTAGGGGGTGAATGTGCCCCTCCCAACTTTTTCCCGCATCCAGACCGGGGCCCCTCACACTCCCCCTGTCACCACCTCATGACACATTACCTGGCGCTCTGCCTCTAGCATGAGTAAGACTGTGGCCACACACAGTCTCCAGCCATGCTCCCTGTCTGGGTTGCTGTTCAGTGCAACACAGCAGCTGCCTGAGAAAGTGCAGCCTCCGTACTGCACTGGGCAGTGTCCCAGGCAGGCAGCATGGCTGGAACCTGAACAGGAAAAGGTTCTGGCCCCACCTCTTTACTTCCGGCTCAGCTGCTGGTCTCTTGCCTCCCACCCCCCATGGCATTTTAAGGAGAGGCATGTGACCATATATGCCCCTCCCATGCATCTCCCTGCCTGATTCCCATTGTGAATGAACTGAATGTGTGGTGTGGTCTCCAGCCCTCGAGAGTGTAGGATAAGAAAGCTGGGAGAGGGGATCCTTAAGCTATTCTTGCATCAGGGCCCTCTGAGGCCTTGTTATGCCACTGTGGGTGGCTGTTCACAAATGCATAGTAGTGATCTAACTCAACCTCACTGGAAAAGAAATTCACATGTATAAGAAAACCTATGTAAGGTCCAAAGTGAAGGACTAATACACAAGCTAAAGGCTACATTTTAATTCTGATATTTTTAGCTCCTGCCAACTGGATCAGCAGATAGCAGAAGATGAACTTGAGTCTCCCACTGAAGAGCTTGACACTTTGAGAAATGAAAAGCGAGCTAAACAGTCATTATAGAAATCCCACTGGTAAATTTACAGGGCAGGGGGGAGGTTGAAGCCAGATGCTTCTATTAACTGGCTTGTCCAATACAGAGTGAGAGAACCAGTTCCTAATCTAATTTTCAGCTGTGCAAATGTTAATAGTAGTCAACAACAGTGAAGTGACTCCAGATTTGCACCATTGTTACTGAGATCAGACTCTATTTTTGAGCTCTCAATTGTCTATAAGGTGAAAAGAAACTTTTAATGAAATATACTGAATTAGGTGCAATGACAACAGATTTGACAATATTTGTGAGGTGCTTTTGATGTTGTTTTTAATATTCCAGGCAAGCAGGTAGATTTTATAATGTTCTGTGTGGGTGCTGCCAAAACCTGTCCCTATTTTGCATTCACCGAACAGGTGTTGCTTTTATATGTCTGCAGATGGCAAAACTGTGATATCAAAGCACCAGGTAAACAGTATTTTCCAGTAATATGGTACCAAGTGTATTGACCAGATCAAGGCTAACTTCTCCAGGAGCATTCCTCAGTGTGAAAGTCTAGACTTAGCATGGACTTCACAGGAATAGTCTAATGGTTTTCAGAGAGCGAGGAACTGTGTTCTAATAAGGTGGTGTGGAGAGAAATATCCCTTACCTTCTCAGAATACATATAGTGGACTTTCTAAAGAAATTTCTCTCAAACTAAAGGACATTTTTGGTATAACTATTTTTCTTGGTATTTTTCTTTGATACTTTTCTTTTTATATTTATATATATAAAAGCTTCTCAGCAGTGGCTCCAGGATGCTCCACTTCCCACTGCCATAGAGAAGCAAGGCACAGCAGGCCACGAGGATGGCATGGCACGGCAAAGCAGGCTGCTGGGCCACTCCAGTTCCCACTGCCCTGAGGGGGGAGGAGGGCAGATTCTGCTGATTCTGTGCTAGGCCCCTGTAATCTCCTGGGATGCATTGTTTGGAGGAGAGGAGAATAGGGTGGGGCACAACAGGGGCTGGGTTTGGGGGAGGGGGAGGGTGACAGTGGGGCAGAGGATGCTCCAGCACTGTGCTCCAGGCCCCACAGTCCCCTCAGGATGGTCCTTCCAGAGAAGATCTAGTTAATTTAAGAGTGAGAAAGCCTTCCAGGCCTATTAGCAGAACATTGGATCTGTGAAAGAAGCAGCCATTTAACAGTCAACTGCGGATATACACTCTCTAGGGTTGCCAGATGCTTTCAACAAAAATACCGGACACGTTTGACATTACATCACAATTTACATTACATCTTATTTAGAAAATACTGGACATTTATATTTTCTCATTTATATTTTCTCAATTTGTTTCCCAAACAGAAAGCTCAAATACTGGACTGTCCGGTTCAAAACTGGACACCTGGCAACCCTAACACTCTCAGTTCCTGAATTTACTGTTTCAGAGGGGTAGCCGAGTTAGTCTGCAACAGGAAAAACTTAAAAAACAACAAATATCTAGTAGCACCTTAAAGATTAACAAAACATATAGATTGTATCATGAGCTTTTGTGGGCACAACCCACTTCCTAGTTTAAAATTTTCTTTACAAATATTTCATTACTGTGGAAGATCATACACCCACATTTCTCAAAAATGCCTCCCCCCACACCCCGACTGCCGTTTGCAGTAGACCATTCTTCCCCTAGTTGCTCTTTGCTCAGGAGTAGAGGTAGTAGCTACTGCAGTCCTTTACAGGGTGCAAACTACTTCCTCTACCTTGTATTGACTCAGTACTGCCAAACTGACTTTGATACATTTGAAATGGAGCCAAAACTCCACCCACTTCATACACCCTTCCATTCACTACATGCTTTAAACCTCCATAAATCCCTGAAAACCCATGTAAAGGCAAGTGACAATTTTGTCCTATGGGACTTTTAAGTCTAACTTTGAGACTGCCAAGAACTCTTATATACAGTAGTGTGTTTTAATTATTGTTTGCAACTAAAGAAATAATAATAAGTTCCAACATGAAGTGTCCAATTCAGTGTTGCACAAACATGAGAACAAAAATACATTTCTGTCGTAATAACCGAGGCATGGATGACAATAATTCAAACTAAGTGCAAGAGAAAGAAGCAGGATGAATTCAAGCTAACGGTGGTTTAGAGATATTATCTGTCTGTATAGAAGACTGAAAACAGTTACGAAATAATTTGGCATTCATAGATTTGCTAAGGGACTAAATAGAATGAAGAACAGTATGTTTCTAAGCAAAATAAAATAAAACATAAGTCAATTTGCAATTAAGAAGGATTATAGTTTTGTCATATTGTAAACAACTGGAACACTGCACTTAACCACACTCTGCACTTTGGATTAGTGAACATTTGACAATATTACATTAACAAATTCTACCTCTTGAACTAAACACTAGTAACCTTCATGATATTGGTCATTATGTCCTGGATTGCATTTCCACAGCAAAGCCTGGGGACATAAACAAGGCCTTTAAATGTGTAAACAAATTAAAATATAATTTTAAAAATCCATTATGCAAATCTAAAAAGGTTTAAGGTCATGGGCCTGAGATGTGTTGAGCACTCACAGTAGTCATTGACTTAAATTACTCAGGATCAGTCACTAAGAAACTAAGTTTTCTTATCTCTAGAACTCTCCAGTGCTATATCTATTCTATGCACAACAATGCAATAAAATATTACTTTAAAAAGCCTAATTCTTCTCCCATTGCAAAATTCCCATTGATTTTAATGGCATAGGGTAAGATCACACTATAAGCAGCCACTTCATCCACTTTTCTTTCAGCCAAATCTGAAATACTACCCAGCAACAGTTTAACAGCAGATACAACTCCACAACAGTTGGGGACAAGAAGCAAGACAAATACCATAGCCAACTAAAACTGCAGGAGAAATTTATAAGTTCAACATATAATTACCCAAACTGGAGCATGGTTGTATCTGTCAACAAGGCTTCTGTCAACAAAAGCCTGTAGTCTAAACGTATCCTAAAGGGTGCTCAGCTGCAAGAGGAGGCTCAATGCGCTCCCCGTCAGAATACCAGAGCTCTCTGCAAGCTGCTGTGCTAAGCAGGCAACCTGGCAGATGAAAGGGGCTGGCTTGGGGGTGGGCATCCCCCAACAGTCCAGGACAGCCCCAGCTTCAAGTCCCACACCCCGAGTGCCATTTAGGGAAGGCAGCTGGGACTGAAGCCCCCCACAAATTCATATTAGGAAGCTACTTGTTCTCCTTCCTGTCAGAGAGCGAGGGGAAAGTGCACAATTTGTTGCATTCCTCTCACTCTGGCTGGTAAGGACAGGGGCAGATGAGCTATGCATGTTCCTCTTGCTCCCTGACAGTGACAGAAAGGGGAAGAGCAAGCAGCATCCTGGAACAACTCCCTGGAGGGTGGGGGGGCTTTAGCTCCCTGGCTCTCTCTGCCCACCCCCCCCTACACACACACACCTCTGGCCCTGAGCCCCCCATGTTCCCTGCCTTCATCTTGCACCTCTCCACATACACTCCAACCCTCTGTCCTCTTCAACCCGAACCCCTGCATCCCCACACCCATTTTCCCATCCCCTCCCCAGGCCACCCGACACCCCGACACTCCTCAGCTCCCTGCTTTGAGCCCTCCACACTCAACTCCACACTTAAATTTCTTACAAGAACCGTCATATCACAACTGCCCCCCAACATCTTGAGGGCAGGGGAACTGCAGTATGACAGTACCTGTGTGAAATTTAAATTATTTTTACCCCGATAATGGGATTGTATATTTCTAATGGCCCCTGAATGTGAACAGCCCTGAACTTTGGTGAGATTGAAATCTGCCTTTATTATTATTAAATTATTATTACGGTTGTGCCTACAGAACTCAGTTGGGCCCAGACCCCATTATGCTAGGTATTGTATAAACACATGGAGGTGATCCATAAATTGAAGAGCTCATACTTAAAACTGGGAAGACAAAAGACAGGAGAAAGTAAGCATTATTGTCCCCATTACAGAAAGTGTCTTCTCTGAGGTTACACAGAAAATCTCTGGCACAATCAGGACCTGCACTCAGGTATCCTGCATCCCAGTGCTTTAATCACAAAACTATCCTTCTGAGGCTAAGCCAGGTTCTGGCATGAAACAAATGTGAAAGTTCCAAATCAACCCTTGAAGGGCTTGCACAGCAATAATAGCCAGTGTTCACAAGAGGTAAAGTCTCTTGCTTAATCTATTATCCGAGAGACAGCACCTCCAACAGCATAATGCCCTTTCATAACTGTGTTTGGGCACTGGTTCAGTACCAAATCAGAGGGGAGAATGCTACCTATTAAATTTCCAGTACCACTTCAAACAACTGTGCATTCCTTAGAGAATCTGCATCTAAACCTGACCTTCCTAAACATGTGAGATCTGATAAGTTCACAGACTGAAGTGGCCCGACAGAATAAAAAAGCAATGTACAATATTACAGAAATAGAAAATGGAATATATTATAGTCAGATCAGCCACTATTTTATAGAGAGTACAAAAATAATTCAACAGTACTTTCTAATCAGCTTTAAGAATTTAGGTCTATAATGTGAAACACTCTTAGATTGTTTGCCAACACAGAGAGGAGCAGCCCCTGCTTCAGCACAGATCTGAGTGCACTTCCTTGCTTTTGATTATGATTATTCTCTACCAGAAACAGTATTCTCTACAGGAAACTGGTTTCTTATGAAATCTTTGTAAGATTCATCTACTGCACTTTTCATGGGAGATTGCAACCAAAATATACCCAGTAAAAATATCAAGTATAGTTTAGCATCTGAAAAGTACTATTTCTGAATTTTCTTCCTTAGGATTATATGTTTTTGCTGTCAGATGAACAAGCTTTAACTGCGACAAGAAAAATGAACTTTACAATATATTCAGTTATATTTTCTAAGAACTATATTTGACAGCAGTCGAAATACATTTCTAGTTGGCACTGTAGAACAAGACTAGACATATGTCTCATTAAGATAAGGGCTTAGATTATTTTAGGTATTTTAGGAATAGAGAAACCACACACATACTTTTTCCATCAACACAGGCAGCTTCTATTACATTAATGATTTGTCCCTAGCCATTCTTCACCCAGGTCACTAAGGCATGTGACAGGTGCCACTAAGAAGAATGAGGTCCTTACCACGAAATGATCAGTCATGAAATGTTAAACAGAAGGGGCTATATTATCTGTTAGTGTAAATGGCTGTAGCTCAGCTGATGTCAATGTTGCTGCACTGATTTACACCAACTGATGATCTGGCCCCCTGAGAACAAGATACAGAAGCTCAGTTTTTCTATTGATACGAATGTGGAGATAGTCCATATGACCATTTTCTAATCTGTTCCCTTATGTAGAATACAGGAAGTCCTCAGACTTACAACTCCCGACTTATGTTGGACACCACTTATGACGCTTTTCAATTGATTGTTCATTTTCTCCCTCAGATGCTTGTTTCACATTTATGACACTTGATTTGTATAAAGTTTGCTTAAAAATCACTTCCTGGTTCCATTATACTAATATGGAACTAGGAGGCGTTGCTTCCAATTGGCTTTGAGCAGCAGGATACCTTGTTGCCAGGTAGGGTTGCCACTTGGTTTTGATTGATTTATAGTCCCAGGATCTGTCAATCATAAAGTTTGAACAGTGATTGGCTGAGGCTCAGCATGTATGCCATTCTCCCTGGCTTTCTGAGCCTGTGTTGCCTGAATTCTGAGCAAAGCATATGTGAGTTTATATGTTTATTTGAATGCTGTTTACAAAATACAGTGTACAGTAAATACTTCGATGTTGCAACATTAGTCTTCTATAATTCATTTAGCACAAAAATCTGGATTATTATGGTGAAAATAGTATATCAAGCCTTATTTCAGGAACCAATCCCCTCTTTATGCCACTGATTCCTATGGGAAATGCGGTTTTGATTTACAACATTTTGACTTACAACACAATTCTGATGAACAAATTGTGTCATAAATCCAAAGATTCCCTATAGTACATTATCTCCTCAGTTATTACACACACTTTGAGGGGGAAATGGTGGTTTTTCAGGGGTTTACACCCTTTGATTTTAGGGATTATCTCTTTCCTATTCTTTACTGTGAAGAAATACCAATCTTTTGGAAGATTTAAACTTCTAGGGTCCTACACTGCAAAGCCCTCCAGACAAGAAATCTCCCCTGAAGTCAACAAGTTCTGCTAGCAACGTCAGATCTTCAGTTTAATTTGATTGTGTATGAAATCAAAAGAGATCTCATGAGAAGAGATCTAGTGAGCATTCATTTTCTGTATATGTAGAATATTTCATTTTACCACAAGCTTCAGTAGTACTTAAAAAAATCTATTTTTTTCTTTAGCTGCTTTTCTGGTTTTTTATATCCTATGTTCTTTACTTGTGCAGAACTGTCAGATCTCTTGCTCCCCATCTCACCTGCTCATCAGACATTCTTAGGCTATGTCTACACAGCAATATTATTTTGAAGTAGAGTTATTCCAAAATAACATAGTCTACGTCTACATACAAACAGTTATTTTGCCATTATGTCAAAATAGTGTTGAGCTGGAGGACTGTTTACTCCCAACTCCTGTAGCACCTCATTGTACTGGGAGTAAGGGAATTCAGGGGAAGAGTGTTCTCTCTCAAAATAACTGCTGGCTAGACAGCAAAATAAGCTATTTTGACTTAAGTTACGCAATTAGCATAGCTCAAGTTGCATAGCTTATTTCGAGTTTAGCCCTGCTATGCAGATGTGCCCTTACTGTCTTTAGTTATGCAAACTACCTAACTGGCAATTATTAGCTGCTACTCAGTGACCTTCCCATTATGACATCCCATATGTTAGAAGGAATATTCTAGATTGATGGCTAGCTTGTTAAAATTCTATTTGTCTTATCTAAACAGCAGCCTATACTGCTTACCGGACTTCAGGTATGTTGAATTTTAGCAGATTCTCAATATTATAATGTAAGTCCTTAAAGTAACCTCACAATCTCCAACTCCCATCCTCCGGGACTTCATTTTCCATGTTTATGATGCATCCGGTGACTCAGCTATGCGCTGTCTTGTCCTCAGCTCTTCATTCAGTCTCACCAAAAGAGCTGCTCACCAGACTTGATATTCACCAAGCACTACACTCTCTGAGCAATCTGTTCATGAGATCTCACTGTCTGACTATCACCTGCTCTCATTCAACATTGCCTTGTCCCCTCTTCCCCATCTCATGCCCTGTCATCACTTGGCCTTTCCATGACCTCCAGTCCATCAAGATTGATGACTTCTCATCTTCTCTCAACCTTTTCCTCCTTATCCTCTCTTCCATCTTTATGGCTGTAATTCTTTCCTTGATTCATTCTCCTTCACACCTTGCCATTTTTACCCTTTCTCCCACTGCAGGGTCTGTCCTATTAACCCCTATCCAAGCACACTCCCAACATCTGTTTCTGATGTTTCAGTTCTCATGCTGTGGAGTGTCTCTGGTGGAAACCCCATGAGAAGGTTGAATTTCTCCATTACAAATTTGTTCTCTCTTCCTTCAGTTCTGTCATGTTCCTAGCTAAGCAACTCTACTACTCCAGCTTAATTGAATCCCCTAGGCCATGATCCCAGCCACCTTTTTGACACCTCTGACTCAAATCCTGCCCTCTTCCTGCCTCTGCTTATAATCTCACTAATTTCTTCCAAGAGAATATTGACAAAATGTGACTAACCTTACCCCTCCCGTCTTACCACTTTCCCTCCAGCAATTTTCTCCCTCCTTCCCTGCAGATGCTGAAGTTTCTAATCTGCTCCACTCTTCTAACTCCTCCTTTTGCCCCAATGACCACATCCCATCTTCTGATCTCCATCACGTGCATTCTCATTTCTACTATTATTCTTCTCTTCAGTCTCTCACTCTCTTCTGGCTCTTCCCCCTCACAATACAAACAGTCTTTAGTCTCTCCCATCTTAAAAAAACCACACACACTTTGATCCTGCTTGCTTCTCCAGTTGCTGCCACATCTCTTCTTTTCATTTAAAAGCTCATTGAACATTCTGTCTTCTATCACTGCCTAGAATTCCTTTCCTCCAATTCTACCCTAGACCCCCTTCATTATGGCATCAACCCCCTGCACTCTATTGAACACCATTTTCTCAGTCTCTATGATCCCTTTCTAGCCAAATTCACCATCCTCCACCCTTGACCTGTTAGCTGTCTTTACTAGGAATGTGAATGGTTAACTGAGCTGTGGGCCTGGCCTGGGCAGAGCAGCATGCCTCAGGAGGGGGAGCTCCATCCCAGCCAGAGCAGCCTCCACCATGGTGGGTAGGGAGAGGTGCTTCAGCCCAGCCCAGCCATTCTGGAGTGGTCCCACCCCACCTCTGTTTAAGTGGTTAACCAGTTAAACATAACATTTAACCGGTTAACTGATTAAACAGGATTTTATATCCCTAGTCTTTACACAGTCAGTCATGCTCTTCTTTGAGATCTTGTCCTCCCTTGTCTGCTGGAAATCTGGTCTCTCCCAGTTCACCTTCTGTCTCTTTAATCACTCTCTCTCTCTCTCTCTCCCGATCCTTTGGAGAATCCCCCTCTTCTCTTCTTCAGCTTTCTGTAGGAGTATCACAGTGCTCGGTCCTTGTTTCCCCTGTTTTTCCCCCTGTACACCTTCTCTCTGGGTGACCACAGCCACAAACACAAATTCAGCTGCCATCTCTGTGCTGATGACTCACAGAACTTCCTCTCTGCTCCACACCTGTCTCTTTCCTTCCAAACTATAATCTTGACCCACCACTCTGACATCTCCTCATGGAAGTCTAGCTTCTAAATCAAGCTTACTGTGACTAAAACAGAGTTGTTAATGTTTCCATCCTACCCCCACCCATGATTAACTCGCTCAGTCACTATGCACACTACCACCATCCTGCCTGTCATTCAGGCCCATAACCTGGGCTTCGTCTTTGGCTCCAACCTCTCTAAGTCCTCACATCCAGACTCTCTCTAAATCTTGCAGATGCTTTATGAATAAAATCTAGAAGGTATGAACTTTCCTGTCTCCCCACACAGCTAAAACTCTTCTCTGGCCTGTCATCGCTTCACGTCTCCAAGGCCTTCTTGTTGGCGTTAATAATTTCAGTCTTGCCTTGCTCATATACTCTCAGAATGCCATTGCAAAGATCATTTTCCTTGCTCATAGTTTTGACCATGTCACCCCTCTCTTCAAATCCCTTCAATGGCTCCCTCTATTCTAATGTCAAGGCACTCCAGGCCTTTCCACACCCCATCTATAATCTCAACCTATGTATTGAAAAGCAATCTGCTACCTCCAATCAGTCCATGATGCTACCTTTGTTACATTTTCAAACAAGTTCCTTCATTCTCTCTCCCATGCTGCCCCTCATTCTTGCAAAAAGCTTACCATAAACATCCTCAAAACAACTTCAGTATCCTCCCTGTAAACCCTCCTTAAAATTCTGCTTTGTTTACCAAAAATTTGACAGTGATTAAGCTGCCAACATGCAGAGACTTTTGCCTTTCTTCCACTACCACACAAGCACACTGTCCATCTGTTGTCTCTTCTTTTATACCTATTCTAAACTTCATTGTCCATCTGTTGTCTCTCCTTTTATACCTATTCTAAACTGTTTGGGACAGGGCCTGGGTAATAAGTGAAGGCTCACGTCGGGAAGGCACCTAAAGCCCCACCCCTTTCACCCACGGTTATACCCCTTCCCTTGAGACTATGCCCCTTCACAACCTTTCCCCCTCCCCCACCAAGCCCTACCCAACCCCAGCTGGGGCCAGGGCTGCCATGTGTCAAGGCCCCAGCCTTCCCCAGCAGCCAGGAAGCTGGGCTGTCATGCGGCACAGCCCAGCTCCTCCTGGGGAGCGTAGACAATTTTGGGAAGCCAATGCCTTCCCTTGCCTATATTACCCACGGCCCATGGGGCAGGGATTGCCTAGCACAAAGGAATCCTGGTCAATAAATAGGACATCTATATTTTATGGTAATACAAATAGTATTGAAAACACCTGTTTGAAGAAATGGAGACAAATTTGCTCTATTATATTGTTTAATTTTAGAGTAATGACTGGCTTCTATAGAATTATGTTTGATTTACACCAGTGGAAAAAAGCAGGATTCAGTCTTTATACAGTAGCTCACTTTTTCACAGAACTGATGAAAATATGGTTTTGGACCATGCAAGATGATTATAGTAGATCCTTATGTTTTCTTAAGGTGTATTATTTAACTGAGGAAAAATGAAAAGCTATTAAGTAAGTACAGGTATCTTTCCTTACTTAGATAAAATTCCTAATAAAATGAGCTGTATTGTTTAACAATATAGTTATCTGTGCTGATGATCTCGCATTGTTAACTGATATGATCCTATCTATGTGGTTCTTTCATAAACTCTTTTACTCTCAACACCTCAGACTTTGTAGAGTTATCAGTGTAGCTTTGCTTAGTGCCTTTAACAGAGCCCTGTTCCATGGTCTATTAAAGCACTTACCACAATCATCAATGGATGCTCTTAAATGAAATTACAAAACAAAGAAACAAACTAGGGCAAGAAAATAACAAGTTTGTGTGTGATATACCACAAGAAACGCAGTCGTGCCCAAATCTATTTTCCACTATGGATATAAACAAAAACAACAAACAAATATAAAAATTCCTTCACCTGTGGATAAAAAGAATACATGATTTTGCCAGGGATCGTTCTTTCACAGTAGGGTCAAGGAGGAAGAGACTACTTTATACAACTTTGAAGAGTAAATTTCCATTGTGTTTTGAAGGGTTGCAGCTAGTGACATTGACTGAGTCATATGTTTAAAAGCCTCTGTAACCTTCCTGTGTAACCTCTGTAACTTTACTTTCATTAGTGTCATGGTGGTAGGTTTAGGCTGAAATGGTTGAAAAAAAAAAACCACACACACATATATCTGAAGCCAACTCCATCCTAAAAGAACGGCAGTTTCAGAAGGATCCTATATGTGATAAATTTATAACAGTAACAAAGTGGCAATGTTGAAAAGATTGTAACATGTATTCATACAACTAGTCCAAATATGAAATATTCATGAAATATTCATCCAAGAAGTTACTAGATGGCACTATTGCTCAGTACAGATGCAGCAAGGGCTATATTTCCTTGTCAATAAAAAACCTGAGTCCTCAGCAGGCAGTCTGAGTTTGGATTCATCCTAACTAAAAGTCAGTTGAGCCTCTGTTTGCTCTGTTATACTGTTTAATTTTAGAATAGTGCCACTGGCTTCCACAGAATTATGCTTCATTTATATCAGTGGAAAGAAAAGCAGGACTCAGTCCTTATACAGTAGCTCACTTTTTCACAGAAATTATATGGTTTTACACCATTCAGGATGGTTTATAGCAGGTCCCTATGTTTTCTTAATGTGTATTATTTAACTAAGGAAAAATGAAAAGCTATCAATTAAGCACAGGTATCCTTTATTACTTAAATAAAATTCCTAATAAAATGAGCTGTATTGTTTAACAATATAAATAGTTTTCTGCTGATGAATGCATGTAAGAGAAAGTCATTTTGAACATGTGTTTAAGTGAGAGAAACTTTGACTCTTTTTCCAGAAGTGTTTTAACAACTTTATTTTTTGGTATAAGTATATTTTCGGGTAACTATACATGAAAACTACAAAGATAGGCCGTGGTGTGGTTTTATGTACAGGCAAATATGCACCAGGGCTGTGTCTATACTGGCGCGATCTTGCGCCAGAGCTATGCAAATGAGGCTCAGCGTGGAATATCGCCGAGCCTCATTTGCATAACTAATGAGCCGCCATTTTTGCGGAAGAGGCTCTTGCACAAGACGGAGCTGTCTACACTGCCCTTTCTTGCGCAAGAAAAACCCTCTTGCGCAAAGCCATTATGCCTGAAAATAATCAGCATAACGGCTTTGCGCAAGAGGGTTTTTCTTGCGCAAGAAGGGGCAGTGTAGACAGCTCCGTCTTGCACAAGAGCCTCTTCCGCAAAAATGGTGGCTCATTAGTTATGCAAATGAGGCTCGGCGATATTCCACGCTGAGCCTCATTTGCATAGCTCTGGCGCAAGATCGCGCCAGTATAGACACAGCCCAGAATAGGACTGGTGCATTAGTGCTCAATAACAAAGCATATTTTTAATGTATTTAAATAGATTCTGTGCCATATTTATTATTCTGATAGATCTCTTGGAAATGTTCTCATCAGCTAACTGCTTTAATTCATCACAGATTTTGAGCTAAAGCCAAGTTGCGGTACTGATGACGGTTATATTAAAAATACTTTTTTCATGTAAATGTCAATTTTTTAGACAACTGATAAGTCAATTTTAATATGACTAGCTGTCCAAGAGAATGCCATCCAAGTGTTCATGGCATGGAAGGATATCGGTCAGATTGTGAATGTGACCAAAGGAAAACCACAGGATTGTAGGTGCAGACAGATACACCAGTGACAAAGTGTGACATAATTAGAACTATGTTCCTGCAAAGGGAATTTTTTAGCCCCCGACCACCCTGATGTGTTCCTTGCAAGAGTCAGCAGGAAAAGGAGTAAAAATGTTGGAAGAAGAGTTTGTCAGTGAAATGTTACCATGTAGGGCTGAATGTTAACATCTCCTTCTGCATTGTGCTGAGCAGAGACCCCACCGCACACTGCCTTGGAAAAGTTGCAACAGATAAGGAAACATACAGGGAGGGCAGGGGGAAGAAAGGCATTTTTGGTTTGTGAAGTGCTAAATCAATCAATGAGTGAGTGGAGATGTAGGGAACAATGTTTGGAAAAAGATATGAGGAACCACAAGGACAGCCAGGCCTTCACCATGCATGATCAGGATGACAAAGGAACAGAATGATTTCCTCAAGAGTTTAGTGAAGCAGCACATTTAGCCAACATGGGTTCATCCCTCCCCCACAGCAGAATTCTGTGTCCAGCAACCCCCTCCCCTCACATTCCTTTTGCCCCTCTAGGAATACTCATTTTCCCCATGCACTCCACTCCCTCTCCCAACTTTGACTATGATACCTGGACCTACACACATTTGTCAGGTGTAACCCTTCAATCTCCCAAAGGCACAGTTGATCACCATGTGGCACCTGCACATCCTGATGTTAAAATGCTCCTTACTGTCTCCAGGGGCCCTGTGTACAGTTTCAGGAACCAGGGCTGCAAGGGGTTTCCCAGCAATGGGCATTTCCATATCCCCTATTTTAATTTTGTGGACTGTAAAGAAAGTCCCTGCCTGCAGCACCTGTTCAGTTCCTGAAGCTGCATGACATACACATCTTTCCAGGCTACTCCATGTTGGTGTCTGAAATGCTCATGGTGATCCACAAGTGCCTGGAGCACGATCAAGAAGTATCTCTTCCTGTTGATGTACTTGGTGGCAAGGTGGGCAGGGCTAAAATTGGAATGAGTGTCATCTACTAACCCTCCCCCACACACACTCATTTGGTAAACTCCATGTCCACAAAGCCAGACACTATATCATGTACACAGGGGCAACGGGTATGCTAGGGTGGGGGTGGCGAGAAGGCATTGCCTTCCCAAACCTCCTACCCTCCATCCTCCCCATTCTCTAGGCCAGCTAGGCTGGGGTGATGTGCTGCCCGACCTTTGTGTGATGCTGGGAGTTGGGGCTTGGACAGAAGGGGCAAGGGTGGGTCTGGGAGCTTGCCTCCCACAGCCCTGCCTTCACCCACCACCCCTGCGCATACATTTCCCAGTGTCACAGTCCTCCCTAGCAGAATATAATTTATTGCCCTGTACACTTGCAGCAGTGCAGCTACAATAGACTCCCACTCCAAATTTATTTGCAGCTGATCAGTAGCAAGCAGGAATCGCCAGCTTCCACACAGCAATTGTAACACGCTTCTCCACCCAGAGGGCAGCTTTCTTTCTGGTGGTTTGGCCCCCCTGTTTGGGGGTCAGTTTAGCAGCAGTGAGATAGCTCTAAGAAGGTTGCTTTACACATCCTAAAGTTCTGTAGTTACTGATCTTTGTCCCACACCTGCATGATGATGAAATCCCACCAGTCAGTGCTGGTTTCCTTAGTCCAGAAGTGCTGATGTACTCTGTACAGCTGCCAAATGCAGTGACAGGTTGCCACTGTCCATATCATGCACACTGTTAGGCTTCTCTGGTCTTCTTCCTCTGTCAGTAATTTCAAGATGATCTCTGCTGCCATGCACAAGGTCCTTATGACAGTTAACGGAACATATGCAAGAAGTATGGGATCCATTCTTTCTTGCTGAAGATGCCCAAGCGCACAGAAGAGAATGGCAGTTAGGAAAAAGCATGAAAGGATGCCGGAAGCCCGTGAATAGTAATAGAGAGATAGCCGTGTTAGTCTGATCTTGCAAAAACAAAAGGAAAAACTATGTAGCCCCTGAACAGAGTGATGCCTGATGGGACATTTTGCACAGTCCTAAGAGTCACAACACCTAGCAAAGGTGTTTCCAGGATTTGTGGGATACATACCCACAGTGCATGGCTCCTGCCATCAACATGGGAACTAAAGATAGTCACAATCTATTAACAGGGAGAAAGTTTAAACATGATAGGGTGACTTTTTTGGCAACTTATGGCTGTCAACATTAGTTTCCTCAACAAAATGTGGTAGTATAGACATACCTTTAAAAGTGAAAAGCCTTCCAGCTTGGCAGACATTAACACATTGAAACTGTTAAAGAGCTATTAAAAAGGTAATGAAGCCATTTAACAGGCATTTGCTAACCTCCCCTCCCCCATATATTCAATCAGTTTCTGAATGTACTGATGAAAACAGTTGTGCAATACTGTAATATTTTCCCAGAATATGTTAGTCTACAGAATCTTAGTTTAAAATATTTCATTTGTCTGTTAAAGATTTTATCACAGCTCTAAAAATATCCTAGGATAGATTTTTAGATGCACTGAGTATTCAACTTTAGGCTTAGATGCTTGTATCCTCAGATGTATAATTTTGCGGTGTTCTTAATAAATCCTTCAAAAGACCACCTTTATCTAAAATAAAGATGTGAGCCTGGACTACCATCAGGCATAGGGGTATCAGTTTAATAATACTATGTAGGGCCACATAAATTTCAAGGATGGCCCTGTAAAGGAGACAGGGCAGTGGGTGAGTCTTTCCTCCTGCATTTATCTATCACTTTCCACCCAAACAGAGCTGGAAGCACTCTACAACTTTCTGTACTGATGTTTAAAGATCTCCCCCTATTTTGTCCCCCATTGAAGTGCAGCTACCTCAGAATAATTTTGGCACTAGTGTAATAGAGCAAATCAGCACCACGTGAAAATATAGGATTGTTATTGAAGAATATCATATCCAGTGGAAATTGAAGGTGGGATTAAGAGGCTCAGTTTGCAGTTAGTGCTGAATGTGAGATTGTTCCAGACAGCTTTGTTAACCCCCTTACTTTTCTCAAACATAGGATGTGTCATGACAAGTGGTCAATGTTATGGATTGGGAGCTACCTATACAAATTTATGACTACTATATCTTGACTGGGTTAATGGATGTTTATTGTATGCATATATTGAATTCATTTAACAGGATTGTCAGGAATTACACCCAGAAAGGGGGAGGTGGCTGCAGATAAATGCTTCACAACAAACATACATGCAGCAAAGCAAGAGTTCTTCACCTTGATGTCCTGGCTCAGCCTCTGTTCAGAACTCACAAGACGAGTTTTGGGAATTAATTCCAGACCCTGGAAATTGAAAAGAAAGAATTTTAGCTGAATTTAAAGACAGGGACTCAAAAATATGTGGAGAGAACATTAAAGGGAATAGACTGAGAGCCAGCCCCATAATGGATGGGGATGTAGGGTGAGAGAGTTATAGATAGGCCTAAGTTAGATGGAAATGCATGAAGACCTTTTGGTTTTCTATAAATTCTTATATTACCCTTTGTTCCAACTCAAAACTCTTGGGTTAATTGTAATATCTTGCTCATGGAAGGGAATAACTACAAGTGCCTGAATCCAGTCCAACCTGCAGCATAAGGACAATATACAGGGGTATGGCTACACTAGCCCCCTAGTTCGAATTAGGGTGGCTAATGTAGTCATTCGAACTTGCAAATGAAGCCCGGGATTTAAATATCCTGGGCTTCATTTGCATGTTCCCGGGCGCCGCCATTTTTAAATGCCCAGTAGCTCGAACTACCTGCCCGTGGCTACACGCGGCACGGGCTAGGTAGTTCGAATTAACACTCTTAATTCGAACTACCGTTACTCCTCCTGCAATGAGGATATTTAAATCCCGGGCTTCATTTGCAAGTTCGAATGACTACATTAGCCACCCTAATTCGAACTAGGGGGCTAGTGTAGCCATACCCCAGGATACTATAGGGTAGGCCCCAGTCTGAAGGTGGAGAACCACATTGTTCCACCCCATACATGAAAAGTAATAGCTTGAGGCCTGAGAGCAAAGGAGGTGCACCGGAAAGATCAGAGAGGCATCAAGGTGTCATGGCTACAGAGCTACAATCAGAATCTGGTTGTATGTTTCATTGAAAAGTAGCACCTGCATCTGCACAATGCTCAGTATTGCCAACCCCCAGGCTCCAAACATCATGAGGTTAGATCAATACTCATGAGGGGTTTTTTCATCGATAAATGCTGAGGTTTTTCTCCTCTTTGCTTTTTGAGCCTTTAGACTGCATGTAGGTCATGTTTTCAAGATTTTTTTCCTGCAATCACCAGGGTTAGAAATGTATTTAAAAAAATGAAATGTGAAATTCTCACTTAATCACATGAATCTAGGCACCAGGACTTTATAAACACTGAACAGCATGACACAATGAAACTGTGTGTCACCAACACTGAGTGCAAGGGAGCTGGTTCAGTACAGATTTCAGGGAATGAATGTTACCCTTTGAATTATCAACTCAGCTTTTCTTCTGCTTTAGTTTTTTCTAGAGAACTTCCACCTAGATACTGCTGCATCCCAACTCTGCTTTCCTACTAGCTCTGACAAGATCAGCTTGAGGTTATATGACCTCAAACAATAGGCAGAACAAAGTTGCGATAGTGATGATTGGCTGAAACACCCAAGGCTATAATTGGGAGCTAGCACTCTCCACCTTGCCCAGGGGTCTGGCAAGTCTATCAGCTTCCCTGTCCAGAGCATATTCAGTGGTACGTCCTAATGTCAATCTCAGCATGGCAAATGGGCTGAGCCTAAGCAGGAACTCTGCTTCGCAGGAAGGGTTGGTGAGGAGCACCTAATAAGATATCCCTCACTGATAGGAAAGAGAAGATTTGACCCCATTAAGAACAATGTTTTTTCTGGACACGGTTCTGTGGACCAACTGCTATAGAAGCTAATTTTAGCTAGAGCAAGCCCTCAGGATGTTGAGGAAAAATTTCTCTTTGTAAAAGAAAATTCAGGTGGGAAACAGGCTGCTGAGTGTAACAAATTGTATCCATCATGAACACCATGTATGTTCATGAGATATATAAATTGGACAAGCTGTAGAGGAAAATGACAGTACAGCTATAAATGTTATAGACAGGTAGTTTCTCAAGAAATATCTTTTCTATCTGTCTGCTACACTAAAATTTTACAATACCAAGCTTGTAACCTAAGGCAGTATTCACAGAAAATATATATATTACAGTGCTATACAATTTATTTTTGTACATTGACTTTTCATCCAAACTGTCCAAAACAGCTTTTTCCCCACAATAAATAACACCATTATAAAGTCAATAAATGAGGTGAGAAAAAACCAGAGGGAGTGATTAAGTGGTAGTTGTATTGTCACAAACTATGTGTGGATAGGAAATATTGTAAAAGTATACAGTTAGTGTCCTTATTGAAGATACTATGCACAGAGTCATAATTTTTAATAGCTAAGATGGAAACTCAGAAGTGGATAACCATCACCATGTGCCCTGAGTGACAACTCACGGATGAGTTAGATTAACAGCTAAGTGCTTGAAGGGATGTAAGTGAAAACAAACAAAGGCTTCAAAATTAAATGAGCTTTTACTCCTGGTTGAGAGGAAGGAATCTTGAAATCAGATAGGTTTCCTTTTGCAAAGCAAAACAGCTATGGTTAGGGATGGCACCCTGTCACGAGGCAGACTCACCACCATGGCACCTCCTGCTGGTAGCACTGGGAATTAGCTCTTGTCTGCTCACTGGACGCCTCCCTCTGGCTGATGTCTCCCCATGTCCTCACTTTGCTCTCCAGGCCAGACCCGCATCCCTCTTGAACCACGGTATCATCTTCAGGACACTGCCCTGAAGGCAATGCCCACTCCAGTGTCTCTCAATCCCCTTCTGGGGGTGGTGTTTATCAGTCTCTGCACTCCAGGGTCCTCCCTCCCAGGGAACACCCAGTTCCCCTGTACCCTCCCTGTCTCAGTGATCCACTGCCAGTCTTCATCTAGCCCCTGCCTCAGGGGCAGACTGCACTCTGTAATGGCCACTCATCATTAGCAAGGGGGTATGGACCTGCTGCCTTTGCCTACCCTGTCTGCCTCTCTGCAGCCTTCCTGCACTAAGGCTGGCCTTAGGCTCTGCAACGTGGGAGTTTGCCAGGCCAGCACATCCCCTGCTCTGCCTCCTGCTCTCCAGCCAAAGTAAGTATTTCCTGCAGGAGCCCTTCTTTATATAGTCCCCAGCTGGGCCCTAATTAGCAATAGCTGTCTCAGCTGGGGCTTCACTCTCAGCTCAGGGCTGGGTTTTGCCCTTAAAGGGCCAGTGCAAGGCAGACACCCTGTCATACACCCCTAACATGGATCCTCCAGACAAATCCTCAGCACCAGAGTGTTTTTAATTCACACCTGGATAGGGTGGTTATGGAATACATGTGGAGAAGTAAAGTCTTAGAACCTCATCTACAGTACCTTGCAACTTGTGTAGTGATTTATACCTTTGCAAAGTGAGTGTATAATAATAAAATCAGAATTCTCCACTAATTTACACCTGTGATAATTTTATGCTAACTTTGCCCAAACATAAATAACTACACAAGGTTTAAAGTAATAGAGAATTAGAACCAGACTCTTACAGCAGTTGGTACATGGAAGAATGGAAGAATCAGTCAAAGGAAAATTGGCTGGCTCAGGGTTGAACACAGCTGTTAGATTTAGTGTTGTTCTATATTTGTGAGTGATAAATTGCACAGTGCTCATGCTGTCTAATATCCCTATTCAAGAGTGTACCTACTTATCAACCAAATAGCCTAGGATACAAGTGGCCTATATTTGTGGCAATTTACTTTATTTCCTTCCAGTGAGGAAATAACCCATACCTGAAGTCTTTTGTAATGGCTTGGAAACTGAGATATGCAAGAAAGAAACAAAAAGTCAAAGAAAGCCAAGAAGAACATAAGACCAGCCATACTGGGTCAGACCAAAGATCCATCTAGCCAAGTATCCTGTCCTCAGACAGTGGCCAATGCCAGATGCCCCAGAGGGAGTGAATAGAACAGGAAATTATCAAGTGATCCCTATTCTGTCATCCATTTCCAGCCCCTGACAAACAGAGGCTAAGGACATCATTCCTACCCATTCTGGCTAATAAATATTGATGGATTTAACCTCCATGAATTTATCTAGTTCTTTTTTGAGCCCTGTTAAAGTCCTGGTCTTCACAACATCCTCTGGCAAGGAGTTCTACAGGTTGATTTGCACTGCATGAAGGATACCTTCCTTTTGTTTGTTTTAAACCTGCTACCTATTAATTTCATTTGGTGACCCTTAGTTCTTATGGGAACAAGTAAAGTAAATAACTTTTCCTTATTCATTTTCATCATACCTGTCATGATCTGATAGACCTCAATTATAGATCCCTCCTCCCTTAGTCTCTTTTCTAAGATGAAAAGTCACAGTCTTTATAATCTCTCTTCATATGGCATGCGTTCCAAACCCCTAACCATTTTTGTTGTCCTTTTCTGAACCTTTTCCCAATGCCAAGATATCTTTTTGAGATACGGCTTTTTTTAGATAAGGCGGGTGGTGGTGGTAAGGGACTCCCTCTTAAGAGAGATGGAGTCATCCATCTGCCATCCAGACCAGGAATCTCAAGAAGTGAGCTGCTTACTTGGAGCTAGAATTCAGGATGTGACCAAGAGTCTTCTGAGACTGATCAAACCTTTGGATCGCTACCCCTTCCTGCTTTTCCATGTAGGAACTAACGATACTGCCAAGAATAATCTTAAGTGGGTCACTGCAGATAATGTAATGCTGGGAAGAAGGATCTAGGAGTTTGAGATGCAAGTGGTGTTCTCATCCATCCTCCCTGTTGAAGGAAAAGGTCCAGGTAGGGATCATCAAATCTTGGAAGTAAATGTGTGGTTGCGCAGGTGGTGTCGGAGAGAGGGCTTTGGTTTCTTCAACCATGGGATGCTGTTCCAGGTACAAGGATTGCTAGGAAGAGATGGGCTCCACCTAACAAAGAGAAGGAAGAGCATTTTTACAGGCAGGCTTGCAAACCTACTGAGGAGGGCTTTAAATTAGGTTCATCAGAGGATGGTGACATAAGCCCTGAGGTAAGTGGAGAAGTGGGATACCAGGAAGAAACACAAGGAAAAAGGTGCAACAAAGTAGGACCCCTGATTCATGTGGAGAATGTAGGGAAATCAACTAATTATCTAGGGTGTCTGTACACAAATGCAAGAAGCCTTAGAAACAAACAGAAAGAATTAGAAGTCCTGGCACAGGCAAATAACTATGAATGGATTGGAATTATGGAGACTTGGTGGGATGACTCACATGTCTGGAGCACTGTCATGGAAAGGTATAAACTGTTCAGGAAGGACAGGCGTGGGAGAAAAGGTGGAGGAGTTGCACTGCATATAAGAGAGCAGAATGATTCCTCAGAGTTCCAGTATATAGAGGGAGAAAAACCTGTTGAGAGTCTTTGGGTTAAGCTTAGAGGTGGGAGCAACAGAGGTGATGTTGTGGTTGGTGTCTGCTATACGCCACCAGATCAGGTGGATGAGGTAAGTGACGCTTTCTTCAGACAACTAAGAGAAGCTTCCAGATCACAGTACCTGGTTTTCATAGGGGCCTTTAATCACCCTGACATCTGTTGGGAAACCAATACAGCAGAAAACTGATGAGCAGGATCCCCTGAGATACTAACATGAAGGTAAAAGGAGTCCAGGAGAGCTGGCAGTATTTTAAAGAAGTTTTATCAAAAGCACAGGAACAAACCATCCTGACGAGCAGTAAGAAAAGCAAATGTGGTAGATGACCAGATTGGCTTAACAGTGAAATCCTTAGTGAACTTAAACACAAAGGGAAGCTTATAAGAAGTAGAAATTTGGACAGATGAATAGGGAGGAGTATAAATATATTGCTTGAGAATGCAGGGGTGTGACCAGGAAGGCCAAAGTACAACTGGAATTGCAGCTAGCAAGGGATGTGAAGGGTACAACAAAGGTTTCTACAGGCATGTTAGCAATAAGAGGGTAATCAGGAAGAGGGCAGCCCCTCCCAACAGTAGGGCAGGATGAGGCCAGGAGCCCTCCCTCACTCCCACTCCATTCCCCCCCCCTTTCCTGTTACACTCCGCCTACCCCACATGGGCTGTCCCCCGAGAGATTCTTACCTCCATCAACACGGTGCCAACAGTAGATCTCCCCATGCCAAACTGGTGTCCTACCAAACGGTAGCTGTCAGGGGTGGCCAGCTTCCAGAGGGCAATAGTCACCCTCTTCTCCAGGGAGATGGCAGGGGGCAGGTGGGTGTCCTGTCATTGCAGAGCAGGGGCAAGCCAGGTACACAGCTCCTGGAAGGTGGCTTTATGCATTCTGAAGTTTTCGAGCCAAGCCTGGTCATCCCACCACTCCATCACTTGTCAGTCCCACCAGTCTGAACTTGTCTTCAGCCTCCAAAATCGCCTCTCCTGGAAGAAATTTGGTTGCAAGAACAGTGTGGCTGCGAGGGGCTCAAGGCTGGGTTCTGGATCCAGACCTGGCATGAGCATCATGAAAGTCTCATGGAGGTGCAGCAGAACTTGAAGCATTACAGTGTGGGGCCATTGCCTGCCCAGGGGCAGCTCTGGCTCCATGGCAAAATAAACAATTGAAAGCACAAAAAACAACAAAAAACCAAACTGCTGTGGTGTCCCAGAAAGCAGGGCACCCAAAGCAAGCACTGCAGAAGCTTTGCTGTCCCTCTAGGAGGTAGGCAAACCAGCTGCAGGAGCAGAGGAAAGGCTGTTCATGGGAGTCCACTTAAGCACGCGTCTCTGCAAAGAGCATGCTGCAGGACCAGGAAGTAAAGGCTACCCCCATGCCCTGGCAGAAGTGTTTCCAGGTGCCCTTTTTTTGACAGAGTGTCCAGGCAGTCTGGATGCTCTTTTTCGAAAAAGCGGATCACTTTTTCGAGCCTCTTAGTGCAATCTAGATGCTCTTTTTCAAAAGAAGCTTTTTCGAAAGTATCTTTCGAAAAAGCCTCTTTCAAAAAAGGTGTGTAGTCTAGACGTAGCCCTACTCTGACGTGCCTGCTTGCCTGCTGCTCTTTGCCCTCTTCCAAGTCCTTCCTCTCGTTACCAAATAAGTTTTTGGTTGTGTGGCCAAAGAGCTGTTTGGCAGCACCCTGATTAGCTCATTGGGGGTGCTGCTAAAGAGATGATTGGTGGTAGTGTCACCAAACAGCCATGGCTGGTGGGTGCTGAGTGCCCATTAGGTTTTTATCCAGTACCAGAGCATTCATGGAGTCAACACCTATGTTTTTTATCCCTACCAGATGGATGTACAACTAATGTACTCTATTTGTATCTGTAAGAAGTGTGCATTGTGGACATCCTTTTAGATTGAAAAATAGTAGGATTTGCACCTTGTATCAATTGAAGATGCTATTACACACACAAAAAAGGGAGGCCAAGCCAAGCCCACTTTAAATAGCATGGCCTAAAACTATAAATCAGTCCTGGAGGAATTCTGCAATTTGACTATGGCTCCAAATGCAACAATCGCAGAATTGTCCCAGGACAAAGAAATATAATGGTATTTCTTTAAGTAAGTATAGGACCCCTCTTCAACCAGTTGCAATTTGGCATCAGCTTGCTCTCCCTGGGTCCCTATGTGGTGAATTGGGTGAAAGGAATGCACATCATTCCCCCACTAATGTCTGTGGGGAATCTGCTCAGAAGTTAATATATTCTGAACCTGTATTAACTTCTGAGCTGAGCCCTTATTGGAACAATGGACAGTCCAAGGACAGTCAAAAGCTAGAGAGTCCCATGAGGTTATGGTGTAGTGTCAAGACAGAGGTAGGACCTTCACTTGGTTTGCCTCCACTGAATTCTGAAATGTGCTAAAATCTGTGGGCTCAGGAACTGAATCTTTTCCTTCTGTCATATGGGTGGCAAATCCCATCCAGCCATCCAACTCCACTCCTCTGAGTGAAGAAGTAGGCGAAACCCCATGAGCTGAACTTCTGATTTCCTTCTTTCAGCCTTTGCTTGCTCACATAGGTTTTCCTATGGGATGGGATGGTCTAGGCCATAAATTTCACCACAGGGATACTCCAAAAGTAAACAAATGCAGATCAGCAATATGTATGATATGTAGGAATTGGACTGTTGGCATTGGAATTAACTCAAAGCCATCTGGAAGTCTTTGTAAGGAGGAATTGGCTAGTAGTCAAGCTCTGAAAGGAAAAAAACAATGTTGGGTAATTTTCTCCATCATTGCGGAGTTTTTTAAAAATTGTAAATAACAAAACTTGCCAAGTACACCAACAGAATGGAAATTTACAAGCATGTAATATTGATTGCAGATTGAGATGTCTCTTGTTTTATTTTTAATTATAATTGGAAGTAAAATGAAACAGTTAATTAAAACATTAATATGGCCACTGTGTATCTCAGTGATTTGTATCTGTCATTTTTACTACAGAGTGGCTATATATCTCAGCCATGTGTTCCCTCTCTCCTGGAAAAAGCAGACTAAAGCAGACTTGTGAGATTGACTTCACAGAAGAAATGGCTGCATTTCCTCTAAGAGGGGTGGGACTAGTCGCTTTGTGAAGCAGGAAAATTGCAAAGACTTAGGAGAGAGACAAGGCGGGTGAGATAATATCTTTTATTGGACTAACTTCTGTTGGTGAGAAAGACAAGCTTTGAAGCTACACAGAGCTCTTCTTCAGGTTGGGAAATGTTTCCTGAAGACCTGAAGAAGAGCTCTGTGTAAGCTCAAAAGCTAGTCACTCTTCCCAACCGAAAAAGGTATTACCTCACCCACACTGTCTCTCTGATATTCAGGAACCACCACAGGTACAACAGCACTGCATAAAAGTCCTAGATTGTGGCTCTCAGGAGCCCCAGATGACATGCTTCCTCTGTGCTGCTTACTTGTCGTACACATGGCACCTCTGACAGCTCAAGAGTGCTCCTAGTATGCTAACCACATGCTGCCCGCATCCCCTCTGTGAGTCAGAAGAGGTCTGGGACTGTATGGAGCTTAATAAACATCCAAAGCTGGATACTCCATTGCCAGGCCCACCACCCCTAAAATCCCACAGAATCCTATAGGTCAGAAATAGTGCAATCTAGGGAAAGGATGCACATACATCCTCCTATCTGCTAGTATTTCTGTTCCTTCACTCTCTTCTGCACTATGCTGCAGTGAGCAACATTTAGCCCTTGATCATTAACTTAAAGTCATTCCTTTGTATCTAGCCTTTCCAGCACACATGATGATATGCAAGATAACCAATTGCTCTGAGAGCTATTTAACCTTCATTCAAAATATGTAGGACCTTGGGTCTGATCCAAATGCAAATGAAGTCAATAGATGTCTTGTCATTGACTTCTGTGGCTCTGGGTCTGTCTCCTTTACTTCAGCAGCAGTTTCTTGTGTGTTAACTTAAATAACTACCTTAATTAAACAAAACAAAAAAAGTTAAGTTGATTATTTTTTAATTTAACCTGCACATTACTGAGGTTGCTTGAAGTCATCAGACTTAATGATTTCTCTGCAATATAATGAATAATATCATGGTCAAACTGAAATGGAAAACATATTTAGTTATGGCAAACCTTTGAATAAGCCCATTGTTTGCAGCAGTCCAATTTAATTTGAAGCATATCGTATCAACTATTGATAAGTGTAATATTTCTGTACTATGAAACCTGACGAGATTAAATTACATTTTCATTGTAAAACATAGTTTAGTTGTTGAAATGATAAACTGGTAATATATTGTATTTCATTATGTATTTTGCTAAGGAAAATGCATTTCTGGTGATTTAATAGTAAGTTGGAGGTAGTCAGGCCTTTCTTTTAATGCAGAATTAGATAAGAATGGCCTGTGATTCATGAACTGCCAGTATGTCTAAATTTAATCTCTCTACCCCTGGCTACTATTAAAATTGGGCAATAGCAGGCATAGTTTGAATCTGCAAGATTATTATTAAAGGCCATTAAAAACTCATTATTTTGCAAAGATCTGTAGTTGAAAACAGTTGTTTGTCTATTTAATTTGGCTAAAATGAGATTGTCTGTATTCGAAAAACTAATTGGTGACCTTTAAATGCATGTGACACAATTATAGAAGTTAAGACACACAAGAAAAATGCTATTATAAGCCATGATCTCTATTCTGGTTGCCACTTATGCATGTAATTAAATCCCTTTGACTTTAGTGGGACATAAAGCACATACCTAAAGTTAAGAATATGCTTAAATGTGGTTGTGAAGAGGATGGATTTCAGCACATGCTTTGTTTTCCTGAATCAGAACCTTAAAGGGAAATATTAAGTTTAAGTGCAGCAGGTGGACCAGCGCTTAGTTTTTTACATTGATGCATGCTAAAAATTTCTATAATAAATACATGGATTTTGCCCATTAATTGGGTGGAGAATCCAATTTCAAATTTTTTGCATGGCTTCATGAATTCTTAATTTTGCATGCTGGTTACATCCAAACAGGCTTTGGAAACACAACTTTTTGAAAAGTTATTGAAGTTTTGAACAATTATGGAATCCCCAAGGTTTTCAGACTGAATATATTTTCAGTTTAACAACAAACAAAAACAAACAAACTCAAGACTAATATTTGTTTACACAAAGGATTTAAAGATGAGGTTCTTTAAAGTGCTTCTACACAAATGCTAGAAGTCTAAATAATAAGATGGGTGAACTAGAGTACCTCATATTAAAGGAGGAGATTGACATAATAGGCATCACAGAAACCTGGTGGAATGAGGACAATTAGTGGGACACAATCATACCCGGATATAAAATATATCGGAAGGACAGAATAGGTCGTGCGGGTGGCAGAGTGGCACTATATGTGAAAGATAATGTAGAATCAAATGAAGTAAAAATCTTAAATGAATCAACATGTTTGATAGAATCACTATGGATAGTAATTCCATGCTCTAATAAGAATATAGCAGTAGGGATATATTATCGACCACCTGACCAGGACAGTGATAGTGATGTTGAAATGCTAAGGGAGATTAGAGAGGCTATCAAAATAAAAAACTCAATAATAATGGAGGATTTCAATTATCCCCATATTGACTGGGTACATGTCACCTCAGGACGAGATGCAGAGATAAAATTTCTCAATGCCTTAAATGACTGCTTCTTGGAGCAGCTGGTACAGGAACCCACAAGGGGAGAGGCAATTCTCAATTTAGTCCTGAGTGGAGCGCAGGATCTGGTCCAGGAGGTAACTATTACAGGACTGCTTGGGAATAGTGACCATAATATAATAACATTTAACTTTCTTGTGGTGGGAAGAACACCTCAGCAGTCCAACACTCTGGCATTTAATTTCAAAAAGGTGAATTACGCAAAAATGAGGAGGTTAGCTAAACAGAAATTAAAAGGTACAGTGACTAGAGTAAAATCCCTGCAAGCTGCATGGAAACTTTTTAAAGACACCATAATAGAGGCCCAACTTAAATGTATACCCCAAATTTAAAAACATAGTAAGAGACCTAAAAAAGAACCACTGTAAAAGAAGCAGTGAGAGATAAAAAGGCATCTTTTAAAAAGTGGAAGTCCAATGCTAGTGAGGTAAATAGAAGGAACATAAACACTGCCAAATTAAGTGTAAAAATGTAATAAGAAAAGCCAAAAAAGATTTTGATGAACAGCTAGCCAAAAACTCAAAAAGTAATAGCAAAATGTTTTTTAAGTACATTAGAAGCAGGAAGCCTGCTAAAAAACCAGTGGGGGCCCCTGGACAATCGAGATACAAAAGGAGCAATCAAGGACGATAAAGCCATTGTGGAGAGACTAAATGATTTCTTTGCTTCAATCTTCACGGCTGAGGATGTTAGGGAGATTCCCAAACCTGCACCGTCCTTTGTGGGTGATGAATCTGAGGAACTGTCCCAGATTGAAGTGTCATTGGAGGAGGTTTTGGAACAAATTGAAAAACTTCACAGTAACAAATCACCGGGACCGGATGGCATTCACCCAAGGGTTCTGAAAGAACTCAAATGTGAAATTGCGGAACTATTAACTGTGGTTTGTAACCTATCCTTTAAATCAGCTTCTGTACCCAAGGACTGGAAGACAGCTACCATAATGCCAATATTTAAAAAGGGCTCTAGAGGCGACCTTGGCAATTACAGACCAGTAAGTCTAACGTCAGTACCAGGGAAATTCGTTGAAACAATAGTAAAGAATAAAATTGTCAGACATTGCAGGAGGGGTAACGGTAGTTTGAATTAGGATCTTTAATTCGAACTACCTAGTCCATGCCGCGTGTAGCCGCGGGCACGGAGTTTGGACTACGGGGGATTTTAAAATGGCGGCTCCCGGGAAGATGCAAATGAAACCCGGGATATTTAAATCCCGGGATTCATTTGCAACTCTGGTTGCCCTCATTACCCTACCTAGCTCGAACTAACAAGCTAGTGTAGACGTACCCTAAGGTGCCACAGGACTCTTCCTGAAAAGTAATAGGTGTAACAGCATTGCGCAAGAAGGTTTTTCTTGCGCAAGAAGGGGCAGTGTAGACGCTCCTTCTTGCGCAAGAGCCTCTTCTGAAAAAAATGGTGGCTCATTAGGTATGCAAATGAGGCTCGGCGATATTCCACGCTTAGCCTCATTTGCATATTACTCGCGCAAGAAGCCGCGAGTGTAGACATAGCCATTACGTTTATTACCAAACCATCAAACAATGTGCAAAGAATAACTTTTTGTAACAAAATAAAACTGTGTGCAAAATGTTTTCAAAAATAAACTTTCTTGTTAAAATAGCAAAGTCTCTTTAACTGGGGAGGAGGGGGATGTAGACCTGGAGGAGGGAGGGAGGGAGGGAGGTTTAAGGCTGAGTGTGTCACTCTTTAACTGGGGAGGAGGGGGGATGTAAACCTGTAGGAGGGAGGGAGGGAAGTAGATTTAGGGCTGAGGGTATCACTCTGTAGCTGGGGAGGAAGGGGGGATGTAAACCTGGAGGAGGGAGGGAGGGAAGTAGGTTTAGGGCTGAGGGTGTCATCTGGCCCGCAAAAGTCTGCCACCTCGGGTCCATGGCCCTAAACATGCTTGGGGTCGAGTGGGGCCTGGGACAGTAGGGGGGGCTGCAGCTGGATCTGAGATGGCAGGAGGTGAAGGGAGGCAGGGGTTGAGTGGGAGCAGGGGTTGAGTGGGAGCAGGGGGTGAGGGGGAGGAAGGGGGGATAGAGGGGGCCGGAGCAGGTTAAGCAGGAGGAGCAGCAATGGGGGCAGGACCTGGGACACTCATGGCTTCCTGGATAGTCCCGCATATTGCTGTCTGCTGCTGGAGGAGGTCCTCCAGCAAGCGGTCGTGCCACCGAGCCTCTTCCCGTGTCCTTTCTGCCATGGTCTCCTCCATCCTTTCGAGGGCCTCAGTGTGCCTGCACATGAGGTCATTGTAGACCCGCCAGTGCCTGTGGGTTCCGTGGGACTGGGTGGGTGGAGGCACGGGTGTCACATGGCGCTCTGATCCGGCAAGTCCGGCCATGGAGGAGAAGAGGGAGAAGTGATCAGTGTTATGAAAGCACACACTGTCCCTGCTTATGATCAGTGAGTAAGTCCTTGGAACAAGGAATGGCAATGTTCTCACTGCAAGCCCATGTCTGGCCTCGTCAACAGCCCCGGCCTCACAGGGGCCCCAAGGTGGCTAGGGCAACATCCCATTCTCCCCCCTCCTCCCCAACATCTCCACCATGGCCATACAGCCCAGGGAAGTGTCCAGCCACAGTGGGTCACAAGACATAGGACAGGGGCCTGGAGTAGCTTGGGTCTCCCAGGGCCCCCTCCCACCCACCCACCGCCTTTCCATGGCAGCACTGTCTGCGGGAGCGATTGTTGTGTCGCTTGTGCATACATGCCCGAGTACTATGTGTGAAACTTGTGGTGGTCTGTGTGGTGTTGTGCATGCGCCCTTGTAACCAGCCTGCTTCCCGCAGTTCCTGGCGGGGGGAGGACAGCCCTCCCTGGGGTCAGACATGTGTGGGGCCCTCCCCGAGCTGTGAGTAGCTGCCTATGTGTGCCCTGGGACTGAAGCTGAAGCTGTGAGTAGCTGCCTATGTGTGCACAGAGAGGTGCAAGCTGTCCAGGAAGAGCATGATATGTGAAGATTGGCCCGCATCCCCTGTGCTCCCACCTCCCCGCTTCTGTGTGTGTGAACCTGACCACACTCACCTGATGTTCCTTCACCGGCATCAGAGGATGCCTGCGAGGCCTCCTGGGTCTGGTGGACTGGCTCCAGGGTGAGGGTGACTAGACTCCGGTTGGGGTCCTCCTCCTCCTCTTCCTCCTGCAGCTGCTGCTCTGGGTTGTCCTCAGCCACCTCTTGGCAGTGCTGCACCGGTGTCTGCAAGCCGGACTGCACAAGAACCGGGGCAGAGAGGTGTTCCCCACCACCCAGGATTCTGTCCAGCTCCTGGAAGTATGCGCAGTAGTGTGGTGCTTCCCCAGAGGTGGCGCTGCACTTACGGGCCCTGGCATAGCCCTGCCTGAGTTCTTTTACCTTGGCCCACACCTGGTCCAAGGTTCTGGGGTGATGGCCTTTTTTTTGCCAACCCCTCGGCCATGAGGCCGTAAATGTCTGCATTGCGGTGTCAGGAATGCAGAGCCTGCAGCAATTCCTCCTCTCCCCAAAGTTCCAAAGTGTCAGGACCTCAGGCCCTGACCAGGCTGGAACTCACCTCTATGTGCCCCTGGATTGGTCATGAGATGGCTCCCTGGAAGGTCCTTGGGGGCCTCGGGGGTCTTGGGTTTGTGGCATGCTGACTTCTCACAAAGAGGCAGGGAGAGCTGTGTGGTCAGTGGCTTCCTCTGGCTGCCTTCCTGCCATAATGGCTGCCCAGGGTGCCTGTGCCTTTAAGACATGGTTACAGACAGGAACAATAGAGGTTTTTCCTGCTGATGGATTGTCCACCAGGGCTTTTCCCGGAAGATCGGTTTTTTTGAAAAAAAAAAAAAAAACGCGTCCACACACGCCTTTTTTCTAAAGATCTCTGTCAAAAAAGGTGTTCTTCCTCGTAAAACTAGGTTTACTGCTGTCAACAAAACCGCCGTGTTCTTTCGATTTACTGTCGAAAGAATGCGGCGGCAGTGTAGACGCGGGTGAAGTTTTTTTGAAAAAAGGCAACTTTTTTAGAAAAAACTGCATAGTCTAGACACACCCTAGGAGAGGAGTGGGGGCAGGAAGAGCCGGAGCAAGCTCAAGGCCTTGCGGGAGGGGCAGGAACAAGCAAATTAAGGTCAGGGACTCAAGGGAAAAGGTGGAATGGGGGAAGAGCCTCAGGGCAGAGCACCCCTAGGGAAAACTAGAAATCAGCACCTATAGTATAAGTAACAGTGGAGATGGTGAAGTACTTCTGCTTAGGTGAATGAAGAAGCATCTGAAACCTGTGTGGGTATCTTACATCAGTTTCTATAGCCCAAGCACTGGCTCCCCAATCTAACCTGCTATTTTTAGCAGTGTAGTGTCCCACTTCTGGAGTCTCTCCCCGCTCCTGCAGTCTTTTTTTGCCAGAGGGAAAAGGCTTCAGCAACAGGCAAAGGCTCCCCACTGCTGGATCCTTACCCCACTGCCTCCTGCTGCCAGTCTTTCATAGATACAGCATGGATGCAGCTTGCTTTTCACTGTGGTGTGTAACTACACCTACCTTACATGTTGCCAGCATAGTAGATGTAGCCTACATGACTGATTTGGGGGTGCAATCAGGAATTTAGCTAAATGGCAGAATTGTGTGCATAAGTAATTGCAGGTGCTAAATTGGATGCACTAAAGAGGGAACCGCACTAAAATTCTGTCCTTATTGTATCTCTCATTTTATGGCAGCAATTGTAATGCATCCATTAGCGATTTGATTGTATTAGTCTTATGCTCTGAATTCATAAATGATGCCTCAGTAAGCAGAGAGTAGCTAGCGAGGGGGAATGCATACTGCACACTTATAGCTCCTACTGGTGTAAGCATAATGCCTCTGGAAGCTCCTGATGGGGTAGTGTACTGTTATTCTTCTTACCATGTGGCCATGACTTAGAACCAAAAAAATTTTTCTAATCTATATATTTGAGAGAATTTATCTATGCATCTATCTGTTCATCTGTCTGTCTGATTGTTCAAGAACTCCTAAATGATAAGAGCTAGGACCACCAAATTCTGCATGCAGCTTCCTCTTATCAGAACTTAAAGCAAGGTAAGAGTTTGGTTGTGCCAGGAAAATGGGATGTGCCTGGAATGGGATTGCTTAACATAAAACCATATAGAAAAGAGATAGAATCACCAAACAGGTGAAAGGGACAGGCTGGAGCCATCCCTTCAGCCTCCCACACCGCAGAGACATTGCTGGCTGTTCCCCTTCATCAGGGAGCCAGGAGAAAGTGCACATTTTGCTGCATTCCTCACTCTGGTTGGGGAGCAGAGGAGGCAAATGAACCTGGACCTGCCCCAGCCGTGGGATATGCACCCCTCTCCCAGTTGTGCCTGATGGAGCTGCAGCAGCCATGCAGAGGCTCTTCTCACCTGGCCCCAAGCTGCTGTGGTGAAAGAAGGCTGAGGTAGTCCTCTCTCGCAGGCCATCCTGCATACTGAATCCCTCCTCGCCAGCCCTACCCTAGAGCAGTGATTCAAATGAAGCATGTTCATTTTCAGTTTATTTCCCCCCCCCCCAAAAAAAAATTACTTGAGTTAAGAACCCAAGCAATGCCAAGTAAATCCTCTAGTTGTCTATAAAATAGACACGTCTAGCTGGAATGGACATCAGTAAGTCATCAAGTCAACCTATTAGACAATAATAATAATGCATATTTCTTATAGCCTGATTGCATTTTTTTTTGTTTCTAAAAGAATCAAAGTGGATTAATCCAATCTGGAAAAGTTAAAGACCTTTCTCTTATTGCTCCTTTCCCTTATGCTGTTGATCTACAGGGCAATGGGTATGTATTAAAAGCCCATCAGGTTACATATCTCTCTTATGCAAGGTTTGACCATGGTGAAATGATTAATTGAAAGAGCAGTTTTACCAATATTTAACTGTATTTATTTATTTTTAAAATACATTTTAAAAGTGGTGTCGTGGGTTTCTGTGATTATCATGTCTCAATGGCTTCCAAATCAAATTTCTCAGTTTACAAGTAAATAGATGGGTTTTTTTTCTATCTGCCAGCCCTGGAAACTCGAGCTGGTATTTGACAATCAAGTTGTGATCCTTTTCGCTTGTGCGTAATTGCTTAATACTAAAATTTCTGCTGGCCAAATTCTGACTCGGTTACATATGTGCTTCAATGCTTTGGAAGAGTGTAGGTACCAGAAGTAGTGGAAGTGAAATGAAAGCAGAGATGTAATTTGGGGCAAAGTGATGCAGGGTTTTATGAGGCTCAGTTTGATGTACGAAGGCACAAGCGACTACAGTAGGGAATCAGAGGACCATAATGTGTTTGCCATGTCTAGAGATGAAGATGGTTTTAGAAGCACCATTTTAGACAGATTGGAGTGAGTATAGAAAGTATCAGAGTGAGAAATAACCTTGCTTTGGGCAAAGATATTAATGGAGGGTAAAGAGTATATTCTGGCAACACTAAATAGGAAGAAACTACAGAAATTATAAAGAGGTTTTATCTGTCAGAAAACTCAAAGCCAGTAATTAGGGAATAGGACCATAATTTGATATAATACATGAGAAATATTTGCCCTGAACTCAGACATTATGTGTTTAATTAGTCATTATTCATCAACGCTTTCTATTATAGCATAGAACTGTATGAACTTTCTCTAGTGATTAACATCTGAAAACGCATAGTTATGAGGTTTTTTAATCAAAGACTTTTAGTGCCTCATGATTAAAAGAAATTGTCTTGAACATAGAGGGCAGTAGTTTTGTTTTGGTTGCTGTGATCCTGGGCAAAGAAGACACACTGTACCATAACTCATATTAGGCCTAAAAAACTCATTGCCCCCAACATACTGTTGTCATAATCTGTAGCTAAAAGAGGTTATGTAAAGTGTCAAAACTGGTAATGTGCAGGCCCTGAAAATCATTGTGCTGTCTGACCAGCTTGATCACAATGAAATGTATATTTACGTATGAGGTAAACAAAACAACCAAGCTAACAAATAGGGGAGCTGACCACTTAAGCATCCTAATGGCCCTGGAGTCTGCACCCTCAGGAGGTCTTCCTAGTTCTTGAAATGGAAACAATAACTTTGTAGTAATGTAAGGGAAGCACAGAAACATGTGAGTCATCCATCACTTCGGTTTCGTCTATTCTGCCGCTGAACCATCAACCTAAAGTTACACAACTTCAGCTATTGGAATAATACAGCTGAAGTCGACATACTTAGTTAGGTCTGCTTACCACAATATCTTCGCAGTGATAAGTCAACACCTGACAGTCTCCTATCAATTCACCCTACTCTTCTTATTTTGGTGGAATACCAGAGTCGATGGAAGAGTGCTCGGCAATGGATCTTCACTGGATTGATGGCTGCCTGTCGATCCAGCAGGTTGTGAAGAAATATCCTTAGGGGATTAAGGGGAGAAGCACCCTTTGAGTTCATGAAAAGTGGATCCTCTTGACCTGGGAGGCAAAGGAGACTCACTAGAGGTGAGACATCTACTTATACCAAAAATTATAACTTGTTGAAATTAAGTTTTAGTGACAGGAGGGTGCGTTTTGTTTTGCTTATTGTAATTATACCTGTCTCATGCTAACCTATTATCACCTAAATATTTGTTCTTTGTTCAAAATTTTATTCTTGTTTTATTATAAAATATCTCAATGCTGTGTATTAAATTGGAGAGCTAATCTAACAGGGTGATGTACATCTGGTTTCTCTGGAGCAAGAGAATTTAATTGCTTCTGTGAGTGTCCAGTGATAAGGATTGGACACAGCAGAAAGACACTTTAGGAGAACTCAGGAGTTGGGGGTTCCCTGGATGTTACTTGCAAGACAAGGACTGGCAAACTCCTGCACATTTGCTGGCGAACTCCTGTACATTTGCTGGCAGGGCAGACAAGCTGATGTGTCAGGAAGCTGAAACAGAGCTTAGCAGCAGCAAAACTCCCAGTTGCTGAGGCTGAGAAGGGTAACAGTGGCTCACAATTCTGGGTGCCCCAAAAGAAGCATCACAATTGCATCAGGGGTTCATTTAAAATTCAATTTTCAATGTCATCTACTGATAAAAAGCATTAGATAAGACATAGCTATTACTGCTATTATCATCTCAAAGTGATATGAGTGAATAAATCCACCACATGTGGCACCGTTTAATTTTAATAATTAATATTTAATGCTAACAAATGCAAGGTAATACACACTGGAAGGAATAAACTGTCCCATTCATCTATTCTGCTGGGTTCTAAATTGACTGTAACCATTCAGAAAAATAGACCTCAGCATCACTGTGGACAGCTCATTGCCGACTTCTCTTCAGTGTGCCACAGCAGTTAAAAAAAGCAAACAAGATTTCAGATAAATAAAGAATGTGATAAAAGTGAGACTGCAAGTAGAATCATGTCATTCTCTGAATTGATGAAATAATACCAATGGTTCTGATCTCCCTATCTCCAAAAAAGATACAGAAGAAATAGAAGAGGTTTAGAGAGGAAGACTGAGAATGATTAGGAAAAGGGAGATAGAAAAGATTAGCACTGTTTACTGAGGAGTCAAGTAAAAGAGCACATAGCCCAAGTATTCAATGTAGTGAATGGTACATTTCTTTTTAAATGTATTTATTTATTTATTTATACTATACTTACAACTGAAGTGTACCCACCCCGGTCTCTCAGCTCTCTTGACAACGTCCTTACAATATACACTTTAATAGATCTAATCTACTTCCTAGATCACAGGCCGGCACAGGGAATATGTAATGAAGATTAATTTAAACCAACCTTGTGGCAGTATCTCTATCCAAGTCTCTTTTTTGTACTCATCTCTTACCTGCCTCCTGTCCCCTTATGAGCCATTACCATATGGTTGTTGCTTGCTATAGATGTAATTGAAGATCTACACCAAGCATTCTTGAAACTACAATACCCACCTGAGGAAGTGAGGAAACAGATCAACCGAGCCAGATGTATACCCAGAAGCCTGCTGCTACAAGACAGGCCCAACAAAGAAAATAACAGAACACCACTGGCCATCACCTACAGTCCCCAGCTAAAACCTCTCCAACGCATCATCAGCGATCTACAACCCATCCTGGACAATGATCCCCCACTCTCACAGACCTTGGGAGGCAGGCCAGTCCTCACCCATGGACAACCCGCCAACCTGAAGCAAATTCTCACCAGCAATATACACCACCCCACAGAAACTCCCACTCTGGAGCCAATCCCTGCAATAAACCTTGGTGCCAATTCTGCCCACATGTCTACACCAGTGACACCATCACAGGATCTAACCACATCAGACACACCATTATGGGCTCATTCTGGCACAGCGCGGCAGTCTAGATGCGGATCAGTCGACAAGGGAAGCCTTTGTCGACCGCTCCCTTATGCTCATGAAACGAGGTTTACAGGAGTGGTCGACAAAGGTTTCCCTTGTCGACTGATCTGCATCTAGACTGCCGCACTGTGCTGGATCAGCTGATTGTCGGCACAGCACGGCGGCCATTTTTATTTTAATGAAGCGGGGATTATTTAAATCCCCGCTTCATTGACTATGTCGGGTAAACTAGTTTACATGGCTCTGTCGACGGAGCCATGTAGTCGAGACATACCCTGGGTTTTCACACCTCCACATCAGCTGCTAGAAGTGGGCCTCATCCTCCCTGACTGAATTGACCTCTTTATCTCCAGCCTTACTCTTGATTGGAACTCTTTTCTTATGGCTGCATATTTATACCTGCCCCTGGAATTTCCACTACAAGCATCTGGCGAAGTGGGTCTTTGCCCACGACAGCTTATGCTCCAATAAATCTACTAGTCTATAAGGTGCCACAGGATTTCTCGTTGTTCTTGTAGATTCAGACTAACACGGCTACCCCTCTGATACCTATAAAAGGCTTGGTTCATCAAATGAGCAGCATCTACACTGCAACACCATTTCAGTAAACCAGAGTATCCTGAAATAGCTATCTCATGTCTACCCAGCAAGCCTGTTATTTTGGGCTCGCTATTCTGACATCCCTGTGAGCCTCATTCCATGAGGAGTAAGGGATGTTTTGGAATAGTGGGTTATTTCAAAATCTGATGCTGTGTAGACAATGCCAGATTACAAAATAAGCTATTTTATAAGATTGAAATAAGGTATGCAAATTGCGTATCTTAAATTGTGTATCTTATTTCGAAGTACAGTGCAGTGTAGACATAGCCTAGGTGAACCAGTGGCATGGACATACAGCTCTACCTATCCTTCAGCCCATCTCCTCCCACCACTATCACAAAGATAGCTTAGTGGTGGGAGGAGATCAGCTCAGGACACAGAACAATTGGCTCAAGCTGAACCCGAACAACAAGCGTTTGCAGTAACAATGCTGTCTCCCTGAAGGTACTCACCTATAATTGGTCAGTTCAGCATGTAGTTCAGGAATGCTCTTGGATTGTCACAAATAATGTTGCTACCACTACAACTGGCAAAGGGACTTGTCATCTTGATGAGCAAGGACCTGGGGTCCCAATTATTCAAGCCTTCATAACCTCCCGCCTGGCCTACAGCAATGCAGTATAGCTGGGCATGAAGCCATCAGCTGTTAGACTATTCCAATTACTACAGTACACTGCAGATTACCATGAACATGTCAAACCTGTTCTTTGCTCTCTACACTGGCTTCCCATATTACACTGAATCATGATCATAGTCTTAGTCCTTATCTTCAGGGTAGGGATATGTATAAGTCGGGACAAGCGAAGGCACAGGGCCCCCAATCAGTGGGGACACAGAACTTCTCCGGGACCAGGGCAGGGAGAGTGAACTCCTCCAGCCCCGGGGCTGAGGAGAGAGGGAGGAAGAGCCAGCTTCACCCGTGCCAGGGCCATGGCAGGGAGAAATAACTCTTTTGGCTGCCAATGGAGAATCAGATCCACCAGCCCAGGGACCATGGGGGTGGGGACAGCCACCTGCACTTGCTATAGTGGAGAAAGCCAACCTCTTGGCCCCAGGTCAGGGCAGGAAATGATAGTTCCTCACATCAGCAAACTGGCACAGAATAGCTCCATGACTGGTTGAAAGTGCAAGAGCTGAATACGAGCTTTTGTGTTGTAAGGATGGATTTTATTTTAGGACTTTGAAAACCACTATGAACTGTTCAAGCTTTTTATCTGTCCCTAGACACCAGTACAGTTAGCTGAAAGAAAGCCTGTGTCATGTTTGTTAAGGATTCCTGAGAGAATTTCGCCCTACTCTTCTCATTTTGGTGGAACACCAGAGTCGATGGGAGAGTGCACTGCAGTCGATCTTCACTGGATTGATGGCTGCCTGTCGATCCAACGGGTAGTGAAGAAATATCTTTACGGGATTCAGGGAAGAAGCACCCTCTGAGTTCATGAAAAGTGGATCCAATCCAGCCAGCAGGAAGCCTCACGAGCAAAACCCCTCAGACATCCCAGTTCTCCCTGTGCCACAATCAGCCCCAGGCCTAACACACAGTTGAGGGGTTATAGAACCGAATCTCACCTACCCCAAATGGGTTCTCCCAGTCCCAAAAGACCAGCCACAGTTCCCAGTCAATTTACACTCTGGATCTTACCCACAAGATCACACTGGGCAAACCTTTAGAATCTAAAATCTAAAGGTTTATTAATAAAAGAAAGAAAAGCATGAGAGTAAGGTTGTTAAGGAGAATACATTACATACATTGAATCACCAAGTTCTCAATGCAGGCTCTCAGCAGAGATGTTACAAACTGCTATCTTAAAAGTCTCTGGTGTACATCCGATGTCAGGATGGGTCCACGATTCTTCCCGGCTCTCTGTCCCTTGCAAGGCTGCATCTGGGATCAGGAGCAGAATTGAAGACAAAATGGAGATTGCCACATGGCATTTATATATCTCTCCTGGCATCTTCCTGGCCAGAGTAGGTCACATGGTCCAGTGGCCTATCCCTGTTTCCCATGTCAGCAGCCATTATTTGCAGATTCCCAGACATATTCCTCAGGTTTGTATTGGGCACCTTGAGAGTCTTTGTCTTCGGAACTGTGCTAATTAGCATAGTCATTGACTGGACATTCCAGGCCCCTTGCTCTGTCTCAGACAGAAAACATTCACAATATAAGCAGAGTCCATATTCATAACTCTACATACAGATATCACACAAGTACATGAATAGCATACAAAGAATCAGTAGAACACAAGCTTTCATTGAAACCTCACACAGCCGCCTTTGTATAGATTTTGAGGTAAACACCCCCTTGGGGCGCAGCAGTGATCTGGCTGCTCCCTTTAAAATCCAGTAACGTGACAGGGGGATATGGAAGAGCATGAATCTAGTAGGCTAAATGCCCCAGTGAGTTCCAGTTCTTTGGACCAACTTTTCAATCTGTTTCATTTTGCCTTTGTATAGGAGGTAGGTACCCCCAATTTATACTTATGCTGAGCACAGAGCAGTTGGATGTGGGGTGGGGCTGCACCCTGGCTGTTGGCTGGGAGGGGGAGTTGCACCCTGATCACCAGACCAGCATGAAGGTGAGGCGAGGGGCTGCAAAGGTCTCCCGCTGGAGCTCCCTGGACCTGGCCTAGGAGAGGGGTGTGTGTGTGGTGGGGGAAAGGTGGCCATTCATCCTCTTTTATGGAGGACAAACCTGTTTTTTGCTACTCTGTCCTTTATGTTCTCTATTTTTCTCTTGAGACCAGAGGTATAAGTAAGCCAGTGCAACCCCATGCGGCATTTCAGCAAGAAACCAGTCAGCCAAGGCACTCAGCTGCAGCTGCTCCCAGGCTGGCTGGGCTCCCAGGGCTCTCCTGAAGGCTGCCACGCTAAACAGCAAGTAGACAGGTAAGTGAAAGGGGCTGGCCGGAGGGTTGTGCGACCCCTCCCTCCGGGGCTGCCTCAGCCCCTAACTCAGTGATGTGGACCCTGACTGTGAAGGAAACAGACACTCCTCACATTCACCTCGCACACCAGAGCCTACGAGGGGGCAGACTAAAAGATTTTATGTGCTCCAGCTCCGAGGTGGATCAGTGGGTGGGGGCTTGAGCACCAGCACGGACTCCCTAATGCTGGGGAGAGGCCCTGAGCCTCAGAGGCCAGATCCAGGCTCCTAGGCCTAATGTTCCCCACACCTGCTCTAGCCTAACTAGTGATATCTATTCAGTGGTACCTATGGGAATCCAGCTTAAAAAAAATTAATTAAGTATTCCACTGATCATCATTCCTGGGCATATAAAGAAAACCAACACTGGAAAACCACTAACATGTTCCAGTGTGTGAAAATTTGGAATGTGTGTGAGGATCAACATTTACAAGAAAGGGATGAATTTTTCTATGTAAAAGACAAAGGAACCCAAACATGTATGTTTGATATATCAGTCCTGTGTGCAGGGGTGGGGGAGGGAGGGAGGTGTGCGAAGGCTGCAAACACAAACCTCCATGTTCCCCCAAGTAAGTGTGCTCTGGCTGGCTGGGAAAGGCAGAAGTGGTGCGCTGCCTGAGCCTTCCTCCCTCATGTTCTGGCTGGCTGGGAAATGCTGGAGCTGATTTCTCCCCTCCTCCAGGAGTGAGGCCAGGGCTGGGCCTTGCTCTTGGTGGGGGGTGGGGGGATCAGCCCCAGCCTTTCCCAAGCCAGCCAGAGCACACTTACTTGGGGGACCATGGAGTGGGGGTGTTCGCACTCTTGCAGTCCACATTTACCAAAAAAAAAAGCACACACCCACAGAAATTCTTGTGTACAGACCTGTCTTGCTCCCCAAAAGCCAGAGGAAGAAGAGCAGCAGCAGTCTGGTATGTCTGGCTGCAACTCCCTCCCCCACCCTTCCGAAATGGTGCCCTTCCCCCGCACACACCTTACAACCCCCGCCCAGGGCCCCTCCATCCCCAGCCCTGACTGCTGAGCGCCCCCATATTCCCCTGCCCTGGGCCCCATATGCACTAAATGCAACCATCCTCTATTCATGAGGTACCTTGATGGCCATCTGACACATAGGCCTCCTGCAGGCACTCCCCGGGCCTGGCCCCAGGGTAGTGGTGGTGGGCCCCACAGGCCTCCCACTCCCACTCTCAGGTCTGGTCCTGGGGGTGGGGGGACAGTGGGGCTGCACAGCGGCCAGCAGCTGCTCTCCAGGGCAGGCCGGGGTATCAGCTACTGTCAGTCACTTGCTGCCCCTCTGTGGTCATTCTGCAGTATAACTCCCTCCTACCAGGCCCCTCCCTTTCCATTTTATGAAAAACAATTGAATTCCAGGCACATCCCGTTGTCCTCACACAACCAAACCATAACCTTGCCTTTAGTTAGGATAAGAGTAAACTGCATATCTAATTTGGTGGTCCTGGCTCTTATTAGTTAGGAGGAGTTCTTGAACAAATGGACTCAAAGAGGAACAGACAGACAGATGCACATTTTTAAAATAGATACATTTTTCATATTGCAAAATGGAAATAATTCACACCACTATACTATGAAATATTTTAAATACTTACATAGATACTGTGGTAGTAGGTTTGCTAAAAATACAAGTGGATTGAATGCTGCAAAACATATCTCATTTTTCTGTAACTTCCTTATGATCAATTTTGTTCTAAGTTAGTCATGGAAATTTCTTTCCTTCACATAGTGCTCTTTTTCTTTAAGTATCCCTTTAAACCTCAGTCATAATCAGTCTCCTTACAAAATTTCCAGATGGCAGTTTCATCTAAAACAATCTGCTATCTCAAGTACCTCTCTCTGAAAAGCCGGGTGAGGATCAAGTGCATCTATTACATTCTGACACAACTTCCAGTGCAAATTCTGTTTACTTTTTATCTAATAGTATAACAAACATTTTACATTGTAAGCATTGATGCAGTGATTGCAAAACTACTATGGAACGGGAAACTAGCTATTACAAAACAACAGTGGAGCATTTGACTATATTAATATCTATCATAATACTGACAAACTGACACTATAAATTCTCCTCGTGTCTTTGCTCACAAGCAATTCAGCAAAGACACTTTCTGCTGTTTTAGTACTTTGTTATGGTAAAGTTAATGAAAAACAGTTCTCAGTTTGGTTTTCAGATGAAACTCATTCTGACTATATAAAACAGCCACCTCCAGTCTTCCCCCTGCATTATCTCTGACACTTTATTAACATATGCTAAATGTCACTGGATTTTTGTGCTAGTCAGTTTTTATCACAGGCCAACATTGAAAGAAAATGCAGGAGGTGGAAATCCTCTTCTCATTAATTTTCCTTAATAGCAAAAACTAACCCCTATGTAAGTCATAGGTCCTTCGGGATGCAGCTCCACTGTATTTTATTCTAATTATTTACTTCAGAATAGTTTTGCTTTGAATACACAGGATCAGATTCTGCCTTCATATATGTGTATTTATGATGGGGGCAGACCTGCTCCACATTGGACAGAAAGGAATTAGCCTTATACTGTGGGCTGAGAAAGCCATACAAATACCCTTACCTCTGCTAGTCAGGCACCACTTGGAACCACAATATAAAAAGGAGTTTTTCAGCTCAGTTGCCTGGACTGATGAGAAGAGAGAATGTGCATTGCAGAATCCTACTGGGAGCTGTTGTAGTCCTGGGGTGTACAGGCCAGGCACACCAAGACCCTGGCAAATAGCTGCATGGCCATGGAAGCCAATGTCGGGAGCTTCACCTGTCTGTTACCCCGGAGAACCCAAGCAACTGCAGTCCACAAAGCAGGAAGACAGGGTAGGAAGTAATCCTAGGGAACCAGACATCGATCTGGCTGTGGAACTGGAAACAGAGTCAGCATCTTTTGGAGGGAGCCCTGCTGACTCAGTAGCAAATACATTTGACACTCCTAGGGCCATGTGCTAGGATCCAGGGAAGTAAAGAGAGCCCAGCTGCCAATCCACCTTGTGTGTGGCCTGCAGGTCATATTAACCTGATCAGAAGGGCAATGCTATAAACTTTGGCTGCTAGGGCCACACCATCTCATCCTGAAGGGTGGTTCTAATGACCCTGGCCAAGAGACCACACTGCCCTGTACAGAAGGACAGCCATATTGACTCTGGCTGTTCAGCCATACTATCATATACAAAAAAGGGTGGTCCTCTTGGTTCTTGCCACTAGGTTCTACCGTCATGCATTGAAGGGCAGTTCTATTGGCTCCAGCTTTTAGGCCATACTGCGCTGAATCTAAGGCTTGACCTTGGCGATTATGCTATACCACCCTGAGAGGAGGAGTTCTTTGGACTTGGCCACAGGGCCATATTGTCTCTAGAGGTCAACAGAGTATACTAGCCCTGTGACAATATGCCATTGAATTCACTAGTGTTAATTTGCATTTAGATTGCTGTAACTGTGGGAAGAATTTGTCTCTAAAACAATTGTTCAACTGTTGAGAGCAGAATTTGGTTCATATGCTTCACTATCTTTCAAATCCTCTGCTTTATACATTACGCTTTACATGTGTCCAGTTCAACTGAGGCCCTGTATTCTGCCACTGTATTAAGTACTGTTGTATTAATTTAGGTGGAATACATGGGCCCAAAGAGTGAAAGGTATTAACATAATCCAGCTATTATTTAACATTTAATAGTTTTAAACAAGGTTCAGGGATAAAGAGATCTTAACCTGCTTATTACCATGGAACACACACTATTAACAATTCTTTTTGCCTCTTATCAAAGACACAGAAGGGGAAATAGTAAAAGCATTGAAATATCAAGTATTAAGTAAGGTTTATGTTTAACAACATCCCTGCTTCCCTATGCCTGTAGCTGATGAGAGTTTTAGAAGGAAATACCCCTTGTTTGTTTTACATGATATCAAAGACAGTAATAACTGTCCTTTTCTTGGGGCCTGTGGTGGGGGAGTTAGTTAATAAGAGATGGAGGTGTCATTGTGGTTGTCAAGTTTGATTTTATTTTCTATAAAACAAAACAAGTGAAAGATGCAGCTTCTGTCTCTGGAGTTGATGTTCACTTGCAGCTTTATGGCAGAAAAAACTCAGGCGTGTGACAATCATCTCAGGCACTCTGAAACCTGGCAGCCTTGTTAACCAGCATTTAACATTTAATGCTGTTTAGGGAATTGCTTTTAGTTGCCTTTTTTTGGCTACAGGCTTGCATCAGTCTTACAAAATATAGTGTCTTGGCCGACTACGTCAACATCTTGTTACAAGAAAAAGGGGGAGAGGGGAGAGAAAGCAAAAATAAAGTGGGGAAGGAAAAGGACCTGGGGTTGGTGGGCAGGAGGGAGGGAATCAATGTCTCACATCCTAGTCAGTATGAGATTTAGCTGGAGCCAATGGAGATGGTGGTGCCCCAAGGGTCCCAGGTTATGTCTAGACTGCAAAGAAAAGTCAGAAAAAGGTACGCAAATTGAGAACTGCAATTTGTGTATCTTTTTCTGCTTTTCTTTGGGAAGAGGCTTTTCTGAAATTTGGCCCGTCTACACGGGAGGGACTGGGGAGAGTCAGTCCTCAGCTCTGCCTGTAGTGCACCATGCTGGTTCTGCCCCCCCCCTTCCCATCCAGCCCTCAGAGCCACCCAGAATGCATCATGCAGTGCTCCAACAATGATTGAGAGGGCCTGGGGCTTGAGCCACTGCTGCTCCTGAGGTAGCAGCAGCTGAGAGCCCCGGGCCCTTTTGAATCACTGGGCCCCAGGACAACTGCCCCCTTTGCCCCATCCTGTTGGCAGACCTGGTTTCACTTGACAGAAGAGAGCTGATATGGGACATGCTCTCTGTGGCCCTGTCCTCTACACAGCATAGAACTGTAGCTCTTCCCTATGCTCAGTTGCAGCAGGCAGCATGGCTCCTACTGTAAGCCACAACCCCAGGATGACTACTGTCTCCATAGGGAAGGAGCCCTGCGACCCTGTTACCTAACTGTATGTCTACACAGCCTGCAGGAGCAAGCCTCCAAGCCTGGGCTGATAGATTTAGGCTGGTGGGGCTCATGGTAGAACATTATACAAAATGCTGTGTTGAAACAAAAGACAGGACTATGCAGCACTTTAAAGACTAACAGGATGGTTTATTAGGTGATGAGCTTTCGTGGGCCAGACCCACTTCCTCAGATCAATTTGTGGAAGAAAATTGGCACAACCGTATATACCAAAGTGATGAGAAAGCTTTGAAGTTATAGCTCAGCCTGGAGCTTACGCTCTGAAACCCAACCTCTAAGCCCAAGCTCCAGCCTCAAGCACAACGTCAAAGAACTGTCTACACAACTATTTTTAGAGAGCTTGCGCAAGGCCCAGTCTCCTGAGTCTGTTCTACCCAGGCTGGTAGGCCTGTTCCAGTGGGCTGCATAGATGTCCCCTGACACGCTAAAACTTTGCCTCTTTTTGGGTATGTTTACACTGTATAATAAAATCCGCAGCAGTGAATCTCAGGGCCCAGATTGCAGCTCATGCTACATTGCTAAAAGCATCAGTGTGGATGCTGAGCCTTGCGCTACAACTCCGGCTCTGAAAGCTGGGAAGGGGAATGGGTTTCAGAGCCTGAACTCCAGCTAAACCAGGAATGGGCAAGAGAGCCTCCGTGAGCTGGATCCAGCCTGCCAAGTGGGTTGATCTGGCCCGCCGACACCCTGCCACTCCCCCGACCCCAGACCAATCAATGCCTACAGATGAGGGAGTGTGCAAAGTCTCCTTCCCTACCAGGGCATGCAGTGCTTAGAGTGAACCACCAGCTGAACAGCCACTCTGTTATTTTTGAGTATCATAACACAAGTCCAAGTGTGTAGATCCAGGCTCTAGAATCATAGAATCATAGAACCATAGAGCTGAAAGAGACCTCAGGAGGTCATCAAGTCCAGCCCCCTGCTCTAGGCAGGACCAATCCCAATTAGATCAACCCAGTCAGGGCTTTGTCAAGCCAAGACTTAAATACCTCTAGGGATGGAGACTCCACTACTTCCCTAGGTAACCCATTCCAGTGTTTCACCACTCTCCTAGTGAAATAGTTTTTCCTAATATCCAACCTGGACCTCTCCCACCACAACTTAAGATCATTGCTCCCTGTTGTGCCATCCGTCACTACTGAGAACAGCCTCTCTCCATCCTCTTTGGAACCTCCCTTCAGGAAGTTGAAGGCTGCTATCAAATCCCCCCTCACTCTTCACTTCTGCAGACTAAACAGACCCAACTCCCTCAGCCTCTCCTCATAGGTCATATGCTCCAGCCCCCTAATCATTTTAGTTGCCCTCCGCTGGACCCTCTCCAATGCGTCCACATCCTTTTTGTAGTGGGGGGCCCAGAACTGGACACAATACTCCAGATGTTGCCTCACCTGAGCCGAATAAAGGGGAATAATGACATCTCTGGATCTGCTGGCAATGCTTCTCTTAATGCATCCTAATATGCCATTAGCCTTCTTGGCTACAAGGGCACACTGTTGACTCATATCCAGCTTCTCATCCACTGTAACCCCCAGGTCCTTTTCTGCAGAACTACTACTTAGCTCGTTGGTCCCCAGCCTGTAACAATGCTTGGGATTCTTCCGTCCCAAGTGCAGGACTCTGCACTCGTCCTTGTTGAACCTCATCAGATTTCTTGTGGCCCAATCCTCCAATTTGTCTAAGTCACTCTGGACTCTATCCCTTCCCTCCAACGTATCTACCTCTCCCTCTAGCTTAGTGTCATCTGCAAACTTGCTCAGGGTGCAATCCATCCCCTCATCCAGGTCATTAATAAAGATATTGAACAAAACTGGTCCCAGAACCGAACCTTGGGGCACTCTGCTAGAAACCGAATGCCATCCTGACATTGAGCCATTGATCACTACCCACTGGGCCCGGCCTTCTAGCCAGCTTTCTATCCATCTTACTGTCCATTTATCCAATCCACATTCCCTTAACTTGCTGGCAAGAATATTATGGGAGACTGTATCAGAAGCCTTGCTAAAATCAAGGTATATCACATCCACTGACTTTCCCATGTCCACAGAGCCAGTTACCTCATCTAAGACTTGCTGCAGTGGGCTTTCAATGTAATATAGACTTTTTGGGCTCTTGCCACAGGCTATGAGCTCAGCTAAGTCATTTGCTTTTATAACCCTTCTGCCAGTTAGAGTTGGCAGCAACAAGGCCAGTGGGGGGGAGCGGCGGGTTTAAAAAAATGCTGGGAAAACATCACCCTTCCCATTTTGCAAGCATGGAGTCTGTGTACAATAAAATAAAGCCTTTAGTAAAGGGAAAAGGGAAATAACACTAATCTGGGGAAACATCACAGCTCAAAACCAAGGGAAAATAGACAAATCTCTTTCCTACAGTGCATTTGGCAGTGTTCTTTGCCTTAATTTCTTATCCCAGAGAGGGAAAGACCAACAAATATTTCTTTAAGAAATCACTCCCCTCTCCCTCTGCTGCACAACACTCACAGTTGCTGTCCTTGGTTAGAGACGACCCAGACTCCAGAGGTGTGTTCAGTGGATTCACCTCTCACCTTGTGCATATTGGGCATTGTGTGGCTTTGCAACTGGGAATAAGGAGGGAGGCTGAAGCTAGTTAAATGGGGATACTATCACTCTTGTGTGGGTTTGCTAAGGCGGGTACTAGAAATATGACTTAAGATGACCAGGAGCACCCAAGACTCGCTACAGAACTGGAACTCTGCCTTGGATTCCTGAACTCTAAGTTCAGATGCATCACTTGGTGCCCATGTTGGATGTAACCCTGTTTAACCACTCCCCCATTTCATTATCCCATTGGTTTTCTCCTTTCATCCCTTTATAAATAAATATTTCCCTTTCTTATAGTCATCATACTATTCCAGATCCCTATGTATTTACACTAGGGATGTTGAAACAGGTGCCCCTGAGCCTGGAAGGGAGTTTTCCTGCTGCATTTCTCTGACCAACTTTTCTTGGCCAGAGCCACCCTCAGCCTAGATTCCATCTTGTCCAGGAGGACACTATAGTTACATGAAGATGTATTTATAAGGCAAGTCAGTCATTCAGATGTGTACTAATTTAAGACTCAACCGTCTCTACCTGATGTCATATAACAGTGGCTGTCACTACGGCTGTGTCTAGACTACATCCCTCTTTCAACAGAGGGATGTAAATTAGACACTTCAAAATTGCAAATGAAGCGGGGATTTAAATATCCTGTGCTTCATTTGCATAATTGTGTAATGGTGCTCTTTTGAAAAAGTGCCATTTCGAAAGTAAAACTGCAGTCTAGACACGGTTCTGTCAAAAACGGCAGGCTTTTTGGAAAGATCCTGCACTCTTCAAACAATGATCTTTCCAAAAAGCCTGCCGTTTTTGACAAAACCGCATCTAGACCGCAGTTTTACTTTTGAAATGGCGCTTTTTCGAAAAAAGCACCATTATGCAATTATGCAAATGAAGCACGGGATATTTAAATCCCTGCTTCATTTGCAATTTCGAAGTGTCTAATTTACATCCCCCTGTCAAAAGAGGGATGTAGTCTAGACACAGCCTTTATGTGAATCCTGAATATTTTTGTTAACTCTGCTTCTGGAATTTTTCTTCCTTTTGATAGTGCCATCATTTGAGTAACACTGATTGCTTCTCGGTGTAGTGATGCAAGACATGAATATAGACACAGCTAACTCTGTTGATGTACTGTGTTAGTATAATGGCACTTGATACCTCATTCATTTGATATATTACATAGTGTAACACAGGGGTGGGCATGATATGGTCTCAAGCTGTTTGATCCTGCCTGCAGCCCACCTTGGCAGGGAGGGCAGGGGCAAGAGACTTTGCACACATCTCTGCCCTCATGCAAGATTGGCTTGGGGGCAGAATAACATAAAAAGCCTCCTCCTCTCCCCCCCCAGGAGTGCGGTGTGTAGAGGGAGCCGCCAGCTGTTCAAAACAGCTGGCGGTTTCCTCTAGACGCCTCATGACCCTGGTGGGGAGCAAGAGACTTCACGTACTCCCCCACCACCAGGACTCAATCGGCCTGGAGATGGGGGAGTGTGCACTAAGTCTTTTGCCCCCCAGGACGCATGGCCCTGAGCAGCACATAGAGGGAACCCGTGCATCTGGGGCTGCTGCCGGAGGGAGCCTGCCTCAGGGACCCTGTTGGACTGCTGGCTGGGAGCCGCCTAATGTAAGTGACTCCCAGCCAGAATCTGCCTCTGGCACCTCAGCCCCTGCCTCTTGCACCCCAGCCCCTCCCACTTAACTCCCTGCCCCATGTCATCGCCCCTCCTCCCCCTCACCCTAAGTCAGCATCCAAATCATCTGCACATCACCCCATATCACAATTCCCTCCCAGACTCTGCAACCCCTGATGCATCCCTTCCTCAGATCAAAATTCACTTCTGTACCCCCTATTCCCTCTTGGACCCAGCACCCCAATTTGCTGCCCCAAGTCACAACCCCTTACTTTACCTAAACTCCCTCTCAGACCCCACACCCTCTCCTGAAGCCTAATCCTCTACCCAGAGCTCCCTTTTGCACCCAATCTCCATCCCAACCCCCACACCTCCTCCATAGAGAAGTGTGACTCTTGACCACTTTTCAAAATTTTGGCCACCCCTGATGTAACACATCAACAAAACAAAGTATTTGCATAATTTCTTAGCAAGGGTGAATGCAGGATAAAAGCTATGTCTATGGCAGTGCCAAAATACCCCTTGGTTGTGAGGTTTTCATTTTAACAAACTGTTAGGTTTAGATCATTCAAGTAGACCCATTAAGAAATGAATATGTAGACAAATTCTTTCATGATCCTAAAATGTCTGAGTTTTATTTGGTAAAGGAGGCATTGCATCACCATTTATTATCAACATCAACATTTCAACATTTTTGTTTGCCCTTACCCCCTAACTACAGTAATAACAATAAAAGTAGATTTCAAGTTTGCCCTATGTATCTCACCAAAAAAGAACAAGTATTTGCAGGCTGAGACTCAAACCATGCTGTATGCTGGAAAACCCTACCACTGGGCCAGACGTCTCATCTTGCAGAGTTTTCAGTGTATCCTGTCATTAATTGTGGAGTTAACTCTTGGGCTATGTCTGGACTACATCCCTCTGTTGAAAGAGGGATGTAAATGAGCCCAATAGAAAGTGCAAATGAAGCGCGGATTTAAATATACCATGCTTCATTTGCATATTCGCGTCCGATCGCTGTTTTGAAAAAGGGTATTTCAAAAGTGAAACTGCAGTCTAGAAACGGTTCTTTTGGGGGAAAAAACCCTTTTTTGAAAGAACCCGTACTCATTTTTTCAGGAGTACAGGTTCTTTTGAAAAAGGGGTTTTTTTTAAAGAAATGCATCTAGACTGTGGTTTCACTTTCGAAATACTCTTTTTCTAAACAGCAATCGAATGCAAATATGCAAATGAAGCAATGGGATATTTAAATCCATGCTTCATTTGCACTTTCAATCGTGCTCATTTACAACTCTCTTTCGACAGTAGGATGTAGTCTAGACATGCCCTTGCTCACAGACAAACTAGTCAAGAGGCTTGGCTTTAAGAAGCCATTTAGCAGTAATGTTGTAAGCAAGACATGAGAAGTAATTCTTCCACTGTATTCAGTACTGAAAAGTCCTCATCTGAAGTATTATGTCCAGTTCTGGATGCCATATTTAGGAAAGATGTGGGCATTGGAGAAAATCCAGAGGAGAGCAGCAAAAATGGTGAAAGGGCCAGGAAAACATGAGTTATGAAGAAAGATTGAAAAAAAAGCATTTGTTTAGTCTGGAGAAAAATGTAGTGGGAAATAAGTTTTCAAGTACATAAAAGGTTGTTATAAAGAGGAATGTGATAAATTGTGCTTCTTAACCATTGAGGACAGGACAAGAAGTAATGGGCTTAAATTGCAGCAAGAGAGATTTAGGATACATGTTAGGAAAAATGTCCTGATTGTTAGGGTGGTTAAGCACTGGAACAAATTGCCTAGGGAGGGCTGTGAAATCTCCATTATTGGAAGATTTTAAGAGCAGGTTCGAAAAATACCTGTCAGGGATAGTCTAGAAAATATTTTGTCCTGCCTTGGTGCATGGGGTTCAGTTAGAGGGTTTCCCAACCTATGGGTTGGGACCCAAATATGGGTCGCCATTACATTTCAAAAGTGTCACCAGGTGTCTCCCTAGGTGGCTCTTAAGGAGCCATTCACACATTTTTTTAATTGCCCTGGGTCACCAAGTCTTCCTGAATTGTCAAAATGAGTCCCCACCTGGAAAAGGTTGGGAACCGCTGTGGACGATCAAGTGAGGTTCCTTTCAATCCTAAATTTCTATAATTCTGTGATTTCTGATACAATATGACACAAGTGTGCTAAATTCCTGATGAGTCACAGGGTTGTGAGGAGGAGGGAAACAATTGGTAAGGATTTATCTTGTATGGGAAATTGCAGTATCAGAGGGGGGTGTTGTTGCATAATGAATGTGATGTGTTTAGCTATGTTAATATGGGGATGTTATGACTCTTTTCTGTGTGTACAGCACTACTTTATCTGATGGCAGGTGGTACTCATATGGCTCTTACAGACTGAGCACTCACTCTCGCTCTCTTGCATAAAGGATTATGTGCATCCTTTCTCCCCCTCCCCTTTATCCCAAATAAACTCCACACTGTTAAGTACATATTTGGTCCTTTGAATTCAGAAGACACAATAACCCCAGCTTGCCCCTCCACAGCCCCAAAGCCATGGAGAGTGCTTTTGTAGGTTTTCAGGGGAGGGAGAAGGATGCTCTTTATGCACCTCTCCACACTTCCTTTTCTCATGTACTGGCTATTATTAATCCTGTTCTATGTGTATTCTTATCCTGCACTCATCACTGAAGCCTTCTAGTACTGTGCTATGCAACGTGAGTACACATCTGTCACACGTTTGTTCTCCATTCTCTCCTGGGGGAAGAAGCATGTGCAGAGGAGTGCCTTGTTTTGGTAGGATTTTGTTTGTTTTGCATTTATAGAAATATGCCTGTTGATATGTGTTGGTACTAGAGAAGACAAGGACAGAGAAATGCACCCTGTGCTTTGAACAGAAAGTAGTGAGGCTTGTGTCCACAGCTCATGGGGAGTTAATTCCACAGTCAGGGCTTGCCCCCCAGAAAACATTCTGGCTCCTGTGCAGACAAGCTTTATTCTCATTGCTGAGAGAGCTGTTGGGCCAGAAAAGTGAAGTTGTCAGCCAAAGTCTGCATCCTGGAGCTTTGGATGCTCTTTTAGATGTCTTTAACTCAGGCCATGGAACCCTTTGATGATAATGATCCACCCCTTGCAGGGGCGGCAGGTTTGTATAATTTTTGGTGGTGCCCCATTAGCCACACCCCCTAACCTCTGTTAACCAGGCCCTGACCCCCATTAGCCACACCCCCTGACCCCGTTAACCAGGCCTCTGGAGGTAACACGCTCGGAGCAAGATGGACACATGACCAGAAGTAAAAGGTGTCATGTCACCCCTCTAGAAGGACTTTTCCCACTATCCTCCTACCAACAGGGATTAGTTTGGCCCCCACCAACCCCCCCTCATGCAACTATCCTGCAATTGCATTAACCCAATGTGTGTGACATTAACTCGGGGGCAGAGAGGCTGGGGGAAGTGTTCCCTCTAAGGCTATGTCTACACACATGGCTTCTTGCGCAAGCATAGCCATTCTTGCGCAAGAACCCACAGAGTATCCACACTGCCCGCCTGCTCTTGCGCAAGGAAATTTACAGTACAGTGTGGTAAGAGAGGGCGTCTTGCGCAAGAGCTACGCTCTTTTCTAACAGGTGTGAGCTCTCTTGCGCAAGAGGGCAGTGTGGACGCTCAGCAGGGATTTCTTGCGCAAGAAACCCCTATGGCTAAAATGGCCATCGGAGCTTTCTTGCGCAAGAGAGCGTCCACACTGCCATCGATACTCTTGCACAAAAGTACAGCTCACATATGGCAGTGTAGATGTGTTCTTGCGCAAGACTTCTTGCACAAGAACCCTTGCGCAAGATGTTCTTGCACAAGAAGCCGCCAGTGTAGACATAGCCTAAGAGTTTCCTCCCATGAGCAGAATGAATTTTGTATTGTGCACCAGTACTGAATTCATGTGGCTTGTTTGGATGTGCCACTGTGGCACCCAAGTTATTAATAAATATTTTATAAACCTTTACCTTTTCTCTCTGCTGCCATGTCTCCTCCCCTTGTTCCATCAGCTCCCCTGGTACTTGCTGCCCCCCAACTCCTCACCCTCCTCTGCTGTCCTGACTCCTGCCCTTCTCACTGCCCTCAGCCCTCCTGCGACCTGCCCCCCTCCACCAGCCCTTCTCTGCCCCCTGTGCCCACTCCTCCAATAGCCCCACTCTGATCATGTGAGCTACCCCTCCTCATCCCCTCTTCTAAAACCTCCCTCTACACACCTGCCCTGCCTCTCTCCTCTGGTGCTGGTCCCTCCCCTGCAGGTATCTGCCCTTCTGCTTCACCTCCAGAATCCCCTGGCACCTGCACCCTCCCTTAGCCCTGCACCCTCCTGGTGCCTCCCCCTTCCCTTACTGCCCCTGCCCCTTTGCCCTCTTTTTCCAGGATGCCCACCCCCTCACCACTCTCTGCCCCCATTCCCCTCATGCCCCTCTGTGCCCTCACACATGACTTGCTCCATCCCCACCTTTCTCATGCCCACCCCTTCTTTCAAGCCTTCTCCCAGCACCTCCCTCTCCCCCCTCTAGCCCCCAATGCCCTTACCCTGTCCCCCCTCCCACTGACACCTCCTCTCCTGCCCTTTTCCTCATTGTCTGCACTTGGCCCCCTAGCATTTGTCTCTCCTCCACCCTGTCCCTTGGTGCCTTCCCCTTTCTTCCCTCTCCCCCTCCCCCTCCCTCTCCACACAAGCCCCTTCCTCTCCCACCCCCTTCCCCTTTTTTCCCTCTCCCCCTCCACACAAGCCCCTTCCTCTCCCACTCCTTCCCCTATTTTCCCCCTTCCCCTCTCCCGTCGCACAAGCCCCTTCCTCTCGCACCCCTTCCCCTATTTTCCCCCTCCCCCTCCGCACAAGCCCCTTCCTCTCCCACCCCTTCCCTTATTTTCCCCCTCCCCCTCTGCACAAACCCCTTCTTCTCCCACTCCTTCCCCTATTTTCCCCCTTCTCCTCCCCTCCCCTCCCCTCCCCTATCTTACCTTACCTTACCTTCTGCTTTCCACTTTGCGGGGCCGGAGTCTGCGCTCGGGCCCCAGAAGTCCCTGGACTCCCAACCCTGAGGTAGGCCATGCAATACCGCGCTGAGCAGTTTTAAAGTCCCGGGCTGTGATGTCACGTCATGCCTGGGCATCTCCCTGCTCACCTGTAAATGCCGTGCATGGCAGCAGCAGCCGGCAGCACACGCCGGCAAGGGGGAGCCGGACTGAAAGCTGCACACAGCAGGGACGCTCTGGGGCTGGGGTGGGAGGATGCGTGGGGGGGCCAGCAGGTGGGGGCCGGGGCCCGCTCCAGGCAGGGCCGGGGGAGAGACCCAGCTCCAAATATTGGTGGAGCAGGGCCCCCGGCTCTGAATATTGCTGGAGCATGGGCACCACGAGCCCATATAACTCGCCGCCCATGATCCCTTGAACTTTATTTGAAATGCTGTGGGAGGCTAGCGTAAAGAGGGGAGGAAAGAGTGATGTGCTGGTGACTGCATGTGCTGCTGGGGAGATGCATTCTGCACTAGCTGGAATTGCCCCACATGCTGAAGGCTTCATGGCCAAGTATGCTGCATTGCTGGAGTCCAGGTGAGAGGTGGTGAAGACGTGAACAACTGAATCCACACCTTCATCCACGTTTGTGTTCCTTCCCAGCCATAGGTGCTTCCCAATGAGATGATTTGGCTCTAACTCTGTTTAAATAAATAATTTCAGAGGAAAAATGCCTAAATGAGCAGAATTCTATTGTGAGCTGGAACCAGGTTAGCCAACTGGGGGCTGGGGTAAGAGCAAAGGGGACAGTTGCCTGGGGCCTGGTAATTCAAAGGGGCCCGAGGCTCATAGTCTATAGCGGCAGTGGCCAGATCCCCATGTCCTTTAAATCATTGCTAGAGCACCATGCTGCATGCTCTGTGTGGTACTGACAGGAGTGCAGCGTGCTCTGAGTGGTGCTGAGGGCTGGCTGCCTCCGGCCTCACCCCTTCTGCATGAGGCTTCGCTCCTTCCAGGATCGCAGAGCCATGCTCCCCCCACCCCCACTTAGCCCAAAGGGGTCCCACAGTGGCTGTCAGCATATCTGATTGAAGCCTGAGCTGATCTGAGAGAGAGGAAAACTATACTTACGCATTGGTACATAGGTGCAGGTCATGCTGTGAACATGTTTCCATCCTAAGTGTTTTTTACAAATGCGTTAGACAGAATACTGATGTTTGGAAAATGTTATCTATATTGATAGTATTGGCATGGCATTTATGCAGATTTTAATTAAGATGGCAATGTAAATAGCAATGAGAAAGCAGAATATGTTTAATTATGTTAAACAGGATTGATTTTATATTAATTAAGGGACACTATTATAGTTATAAAAAAGATAGCATGCTAATTTTAAATTGGGCATGGCCATCTATCATCAAGGTACCTTTAAATAAAGGGTGATATCCATTCTTCTAATCAGGGCCGGCTCGAGCCATTCCTGCACCCCGGGTAGCAGGCACGCGACGCATGCGCAGCTCCGCCCCCGAGCGAACGGCGCATGCGCGGCCCCACCCCCGGCGCGCTGCGCACCTTACAGCTGCCATCAGGTGCCCCCCATAGGTTGGTGCACCAGGCAGCTGCCCGGCTAGCCCCCCCCTTAATCCAGCCCTGCTTCTAATTTAGGGACAGATCACCCCAAATGCATCATTTCATCTTAGAATATGAAGTGCAATTTTTTCCTCTTTGCCCAGGCGAATGACTGTATGAAACTTTAAGATGATCACAAGTCTTTAGCAGAAATGGATGAAGTAGAACTTAATTATGAAAAAGAAGCTACTGATAGCTCATAGAATGTCAGCTGAAATGAACATTTCAGCTAGTTTTCAGATTTACAGCCTGGCACTAAGTCATGAGCAAAGTTCCTATGACTAATATTCTAATACGTTTAAATTAACACACTGGAATGATTTTGAAACCAACATTTGCAATATGCCTGACAAAAAAATTGTCACCAACCTTCAGATTATAACAAGGGCTTTTAGCGACAAATGCAACTTACATTTTATTTTTCAATTTAAATTACTCTGGTCAAATTAAAGATACAGCACCATCTTATGGATATTTCTGTATAAATTAATGAATGCAACAGTTTCTCTATTGGCAAACAAAGTTTAACAGTTTAAACATTCTCTGTCACACAGAATGTAATATCCAATGCTATCAATCGCAAAGCACTTTCTATTTATATTAGAAATCAAAATTAACTTAAGGAATGAGAGATGTGAAGTATAATCTTGAAATTCATACTTGGGCTAATTTCCCATTAGGAGTCATGCAGTCTATGGCAACAGTGTCAATACAACACATTCAAAAATCATAAAACAGGCATCAAATACACGAGTCAGGTTTAGGAATCATGACGTTTTCTTTTTTTAAATAATAAGGCTTGGGGTTCATTTTATTTGTCTTCTGGTTTCTGAACTAATCAGCTGCACTCAGGCAGGGCTACTCAACATGCAGCCCATGGCCCATTTGTTTGTGGCCCGTGGTACAGTTTGGGTTTAAAAAGTAGTCAATACAATGATCTTCTGTTGATATGTGTTTTAGTAGTTAAATTCCTGAACTGTCATTGCTCATTAAAAGTGCTGTCATATGGTTGGAAATCGGGTAAATATTGCATTTTATTAGTATCAGTAGAACTGACTTAAATGGGGCCTGTGTGTTGTGTAGTCTTGCCTTAATCTTTGTATTCATGCCTGTCAGTGTGAAAGAAGCTATTTGCATATATTTGCATATATATTTGCATGTATACGCAACCACACTTAAGTGCAGCCCTCAGCATGTGCTGTGAGTATCATTGTGGTCCTGGGGCTTCCGAAGTTGAGTAGCCCTGCACTTGGGTCATGTTTCTACGCTTTTCTCTGTAACCACATGGGCTAGAAACATCCTTTTTATTCCATGAAAACTTAAAGTTCTCTCCTTATCACCTAATTCCAAGAGTTGCTGCTTTAAGAAAAGCACCATGTATCATGAGAATCACAAAAAAATTGTCAATGTTTTCATCACAGCAATGGGTTTGATTCTCATTTGCATTAAGGTCTTCCCTGTAACTGTGTACATGTAATTTACTTTCACTTTAAAGTCCCTTTAAAGCGCAAAATGTTATAAATAAGAATCAGGCCCACATTTCTTCTGTTTATTGACTCTGCTAAAATAATGAGTCAAGATCAATATTGTATGAATTACATGTAGAAAGGTAATATATTCATACAGCTTCTTGCCTCACCAACAATACATCAGTTGAGCTTATCTTTGTTTTGCTAAAATAGATTATAGCAAGTCATAAATAAAGAGTAAGAGGCAAATTCAGGCACCAATCCTGCAAATGAATCTGTGTAGGCTGACCCTTACGCTGGCATGGAATTCAATTCAAGTCAATAGGGCTCTTCATGAGCTCAAGGGTCTTCCCATGTAGATCTGATTACAAGGTCAGGTACTAAATCCCACATTCAGGAAAGCATCCATGTTAAAGAAAGCACCTAAGCAGGTGTTTCATTTTAAACTTGTGCGTAACTCTCAGTGAATGCAGAGGGCTTTATGGAACATGCTAAAAGTTAAAATGTATGTAAGTGCTTTCCTAAATAGGGATAAACTTATGCCCATGCTTAAGAAAATATTTTCTTGAGTCAGAACCCAAAGAATTATATTTCTTTATATACATACATAATATTTAGTTTTACAATAACAAAAATACATCTATTCAAGGGATTCCAATAAATCCTTAACAATACAATGAAATCCCAGCATTAAAGTGATCATTTCATTCCAGCCAGACACCTGCAAGAAACTCCTTGTTCTGGGGAGCTTACTTTCAGCCCTTTCCAAACAATCTATTAAACAGATGTCTTTTGTGGTATATCTGGGAAGTCACTATATTTGGGCTATTTTGGACTAGGGCAGGAACCATTCTAGAGTCTTGAAGCCCTCAGAGGGTACATCTACACAGCAACATTATTTTGAAATAACTAGTTATTCGAAATAACTTAGTCCGTGTCTACACAGCAGACAGTTATTTTACTCCGAATCCTGTGACCCTCATTGTATGAGGAGTAAGTGAAGTTGGAGGAAGAGTGTGCTATTTTGAAATAAGTACTGTGTAGACACTCCCATTTTGAAATAAGCTACACAATTGACGTAGCTTAATTTGCGTAGCTTATTTCAAGTTAAGCCCTGATGTGTAGATGCACCCAGAGAGAACACCCAGTCAGACCACGCAGGTTCCATGCTGTTTAGGGCTTTGTAGTCAAAACCAATACTTTAAACTTCATCCAGGGTATGTCTACACTGCAGTTTTTTTCGGAAAAATGGCCATTTTTCCAAAAACACTTCACTTATGTCCACACTGAAATCACATTCTTTCGACAAAAAGTCAAAAGACGGATGGGTTTTTCCGACAGCAGTAAACCTCTTTCTAAGGGGAAGAATGCCTTTTCTGAAAGAGCTCTTTCAGAAAAAGTTGTGTGTGTGGATGGGGAAGAAGTTTTTCTTATGAAAGAAGAGGCCTCCAGGAAATAACGCAGGTGCCCTGGTGGCCACTCCATCCAAAGTAATCAGAACTCTATAGCTTCTGTCTCCTGACACCTCTTAAAGCTGCAGGCACCCTGGACAAGCCTTGTGGCAGGAAGTCGGCCCTGGAGCAGTACCTGACCATGCAGCTCTCCCTGCTACCCACACTGTGAGCAATGGCCGAGCCACAAGCCACCTGAGATCCCCCTCGCCCTTGCAGGGGCACAACCAGGGCTTCCAGGATCCACCAAGGGGTACTAAGCGACGGGCACCCTCCTGGTCTGGAGTGGATATCCTGTCCCTTCTTGAACTGTGGGGGGAGGAGGAGATCCTACAGGATCTCCGCTCCAGACACCGCAACACTGACATATATGGGCACATGACCAAGGCCCTGGTGGAGTGGGGACACCCACCCCAGATGTTAGAACAGGTCCAGAGTAAGTTAAGGAGCTCCGCCAGGGCTATGCGAGGGCCAGAGAGCGCAGCTCGCGCTCCGGGGCAGGACTGTTGCTCGCTGCTCACAGAGGAGGGCATGGCCTCAGGAACAATGTCTGCATGGATGACTGACCGCCTCTTCCTCTTTATTCTCCACAGCCAGACCAGCTGTGACTGAGGGGCAAGCCATGCCACCCAAGCCAGCCACCCAACCTCAGGGGACCTGAAAGCATTCCAGGGTCCAGGAAGTTGGGATTGGTCCTGCCTTGGGCAGGGGGCTGGACTTGATGTCCTTCTGAGGTCTCTTCCAGCTCTATGATTCTATGAGTATGTCTACACTACAGCACTAGTGTTCGAACTAAGCTAATTCGAATTAGCGCATCTAGACCTAAAAACTAGTTCGAATTAGCGTTTTGCTAATTCGAACTAGCATGTCCACATTGAGTGGACCCTGAACCAAAGTTAAGGCTGGCCGTAACCAGGACTTAGAGTGTGGAGCTGCTGCCTCAGGCTAGCCGAGGGCTGTGCTTAAAGGGACCCAGCCCCACCCCGGACAGACAGTTCTCAGGGTTCCCCGCTTGCTTGTCTACCTCGATGAGGGACAGCAAAGCAGTCCTGTCTTGGAGTACCCTGAGTGCCCACACTCGGCACATCACAGCACTTGGCCATCAGCCCGGCTGCACTTGCCGCAGGCTGTCATCCAGGGGGGGTCATTCGGGGGGCTGTCAGGATCCAGGAGGCCCTGCAGAAGAGCCTCCACCCCGAGGAGCCCGCAGAGCCACCCCAGTCCTCCCCATCGGGGGCTCGTGCCCCATTTCTCCCTCACCTCCTTCCACTTACCCTTCCCTAGCCCCCCTTCCTGATGTAAAAAATAAAGGACACGTGTGTTCAAAAATAGAAACTCTTTTTATTTAACAAAACTGAGGGGGGTGGGGATTAACCTCTGGGGAGACTGGGAAAAGGAGGTGGGAGAGGGGAAGAGAGAGGGTGGGAGAGGGGAGGTGGAAACCTGGGAGGAGGGAGCTGGAAGGGGGAAGCCAGGGGAAGAAGGAGAAGGGGAAGTCTAAAACTATGGTATGCCATATCTTCAGTATTGTGTAGCGATGGGGTCTCCTCACCTCAAAAAAGATATTTTGGCCTTGGAAAGGGTTCAGAAAAGGGCAACTAAAATGATTAGGGGTTTGGAACTGGTCCCATATGAAGAGAGGCTAAAGAGACTGGGACTTTTCAGCTTAGAAAAAAGGAGACTGAGGGGGGATATGACAGAGGTCTATAAAAGCATGAGAGGTGTGGAGAGGGTGCATAAAGAAAAGTTCTTCATTAGTTCCCATAATAGAAGGACTAGAGGACACCAAATGAAATGAATGGGTAGCAGGCTTCAAACTAATAAAAGAAAGTTCTTCTTCACAAAGCAAATAGTCAACCTGTGGAACTCCTTGCCACAGGAGGCTGTGAAGGTGAGAACTAGAACAGAGTTTAAAGAGAAGTTAGATAAAGTCATGGAGGTTGGGTCCATGGAGTGCTATTAGCCAGGGGGTAGGAATGGTGTCCCTGGCCTCTGTTTGTGGAAGGCTGGAGATGGATGGCACGAGACAAATGGCTTGGCCATTGTCTTTGGTCCATCCCCTCCGGGGTACCTGGTGTTGGCCGCTGTTGGCAGACAGGCTACTGGGCGAGATGGACCTTTGGTCTGACCCAGTACGGCCGTTCTTATGTTCTAAGCTCAGGGCTCAGGGTCGAGGGTCTCACTGGACCAACTTGATTTTCATGCAACCCTGCTCCTGGGTTCGCATGTGGCCTTTGGTGGCCAGGCTGCCAGCTATCCTGCCCTAGACAGCCACTTTCCTATGCCTAGTTCGGAGATTGTGGACGTTGGAGGCCTCCCCCCAAACCTGGATGAGGTCCACGATCTCTGCACTAGACCAGGCGGGCGTCCGCCTCTTACAGCCCCGGGCAGGCTCCTGGGAGCCGCCAGCCTGGTCCTGGGAAGAGGCAGAGGTCTGGGTGGCAGCGGGTGGCTGGCTCGTGCTGTGCCAGGTGCAGGGTCTGCTGGCTGGGTGCTGGCAGGTTTGCACCTGGCACGGGCACCGTAGCCAGACCATGGCCCTTTAAGGGCTCCGGGGCCGGGAGGGGGGCAGACGAGTTTCCCTGGCTTGGCCCAGAGTGGCCACCATGGCAACCTGGGAAGGGCTAGCCTCCCACTAGTTCGAATTAAGTGGCTACACAGCCCTTAATTCGAACTACTTAATTCGAACTAGGCGTTAGTCCTTGAAGAATGAGGTTTACCTAGTTCGAATTAAGCGCTCCGCTAGTTCAAATTAAGTTCGAACTAGCGGTTTGCATGTGTAGCGCCTATGAAAGTTAATTCGAACTAACAGCTGTTAGTTTGAATTAACTTTGTAGTGTAGACATACCCTATGATTCTAAGACCTGATGAGGCAGAATGTGGGCATCCTGCATGACATGCAGCAGACCCTGGCGCAGAAGGTCTGGGAGGACGCAGAGCGGTGGATCCACATGTGGACTAGCTCATGCAGCAGGGCAACAACATGTGTGCCATCATGCACAAAATGAGGGCACACCCAGCTGCTCTCCCTGTTCCTGCCTACTACCCTCCTGCTACCTCCCCCCCACGATGCCCATTCCCGCTCCCTCTGCTCCCAAGCGATGCCTCTGCTCTCTCCCCCTCGTATGCTCATGCCCCCTCCCCAAGTGATGCTCATGCCCCCTCCTCCTGCCCCCGCTGCCATCCCTGACCCTGCTCCAGCCCCCTCCTGCCCACCTTCCTGTGGTCCCAGGACCCACCCAACCCCAAGTTTGCCACGGTCCCCGCACCCAAGGTGGCACTTCCAGCTGCCCCCCATGCCACTCCCAGCCCTGAGTCCCCCTTCCCCCCTCCAGGTTATAAGTCCCTCTGCTCCCCAGCTTTTTTTATTGAAAGATAAATACAAAGTTTGCTCTGTTGAAATCAAAACAGGTGTGTTTATTGACTGTACAGAGAAGGAGGGAAGGGAGGGGTTGTGGTGGGAAAGGGATATTGGAGCAAGGCTCAGGCCCCTCCCGGGGAGGCCCTGGGGAGAGTTACTGGGGTCCTTGAGAAAAACTCTCCCTCAGGGCCTCACGGATGCACACCCCCAACTGATGGGCCTGCAGATGGCAGCTGTCCACAGCTGCTCAAAGGGTCTCCTTTCACAGCTGGCCTCTGCTCCCCACTCAGGTAGGAAGGCCTCCCCCTTCCTCTCCACAATGTTGTGAAAGACAGAACATGCTGAGACGACCTTAGGGATATTGTGTTCCCCCACATCGAGGCAGATCAGGAGGTACTGAACCATGCCTTGAGGCGGCCAAAGGTGCACTCCACCTGCATCCTCGCCTGGCTGAAGTAGGAATTAAATTAGTCCCTACTGGGGTCCAGGTGGCTGCTATATGGTTTCATCAGCCATGGCATCAGGTGGTATGCTGCGTCCCTCACAATGCACAGTGGCATCTGCACATCCCCAACAGCAACATCATGCCAGGGGAAGAATGTGCCCACCTCCAGCTTCCCGTAGAGGCTGGAGTTGCGAAATATGCGGTGGCGTGCACCCTGTCTGACTACCCAACAAAAATGTCCATGAACTGTCCATGGTGGTCGACCAGGGCCTGCAGCACCATTGAGAAGTAGCCCTTCCTGTTAATATACTGGGCCGTTTGATGTTGTGGTGCGCGGATTGGAATATGGGTTCCATTGATGGCTCCACCACAGTTCGGGAACCCCGGGGCATAAAATCCTGCAACGATGGGGTCTAGGGCTCCCAGGTGGATGACTGCACAGCAGGATGGAGTTGATGGCACTCACAACCTGCAGAAGAATAGAAACAAACACACAAAACAGAGAATGAGAGGGAGTGTCTGAGCCTTTGGGAGGTGCCTACTCCCCTCCCTTCCCCCCCTCAAACACCCAGGAGCCACCCCCTATGAGGCCGCCCCGCCAGCAGCAGGGTTGTATGAGGGCAGGATGGCACAACCCCCTGGGGACGGGGCTTCCCCCCCCAAGCCCCAGCCCACCCCCACCCCCCAACCTGCTTTCCCTAGGGTCCCCCTTTTCCAGGACTCCCCCCCTGCAGGGACTGCAGCCCCAGAGTGCCTTACCTCCATGAGGAGGGCCCCGACGGTGGACTTCCCCAAACTGGTTGCCTACTGACCGGTGGTGAGTGATTGCAACCCCTTCTCCAGGGGGATGGCGGGCCGCAGGTGGGTATCATGTCATTCAAGGGCAGGGGCGAGCCAGGCACACAGCTCCAGAAAGATGGCCTTCTGCATGCGGCAGTTTTGAAGCCAATGCTGGTCATCCCACCCCTCCATGACCAGCTGGTCCCACCAGTTGGAACTGGTGTTCAGCCTCCAGAACCTTCTCTCCACTATGGGGTGCAGTTGCTCCCACACACAGGGAGAGGGTCTCAAGAATGAGCTCTATGCAGGACCATGAAGGCAGCTTGCACAAACTGCTGCAGAAATGCCCAGGGGCAGCTCTGGCTCCATGGCAAAAAGAAAAATGCTGTGGAGTCCAAAAAAGCTGGGCAACCAAAGCAGGCACTGAGAGGCTTTGCTGTCCCTCAGAGAGGTAGGCAAGCACACAGCAGAAGCAGAGGAACAGCTGTCCAGGGGAGTCCCTCTAAGCGCGTTTCTCAGCTAGGCTTAGGCAACAGCACTCAGAAGCAACTGGTGACCTAATGCCCTGCCTGAACTGGTTCCAAGTGGCCTTATGTGCGAGATAGCCACTTCCTGTTCATATGTAGATGATAAAAAGCTGTAACATGATTAAGAGTCTAAAATCACACCTTATCTGAAAACTCTTATAAATAATATCAATTGATTTCAATGGGAGTTAGGCATGTTGAGGATCTGGGCCCAAAATCCAAGCTGTCTTTAATAATAATTAATAATCAACAGTGTTTCCTGTAAGCTGAGTGCTTGGGCGGCCACCCAGGAGAGATTCAGGTGCTGCCCAGCTGATTAGGTGAGCGCCCACAGCTGACCAAAGCTGGTAGCATGTGTTTGTATTGGTGTTGCACATCCACACTTTCCTTGGTGCACACAACAATATTTATTCTGCCCAGGGGTGAAAAAAAAAATAGAGGGAACACTGATAATCAATAGAGTATTTATGACAAGCTCCTTACTAGAGCAACTAGGATACTACAAAAACACTACAAAGGAAAGTTCATAAAATGCTAAAGGCTAATGTGGCATTACTGGATAGGAGGATCCCACAAAGGACCAAAAGCAGTACTGCGAACCCCAAGGACTCAAAAATCATGAGCCAGGCTCCAAAAATTATGAGATTGGCTTTAGAATCATTAGTTTAAAAAAAATAATAATAAACATTGGGTTATTTGTCTTCGGTTTTTTGAGCCATTAAGGTGCATTTGCTTCATGTTTTCAATATTTTCTTTGTAACTATAAGAGCTAGAAATGTTGAGGGCTTTTTTAAATGAAAGCAGAGATTCTGATTCAATCCATTGATTCTAGCACTTGGGGTGCTAAGAAAAACACCATTTATCATGGTAAAATTGCATGAATTGGGAAAGCTGTAACAGAAGATCATAACCATAGACTTTTGAAAAAGAGACTTTTTTCAATTGCCTCTGAAAAGTAGAACAAGAGTGGCTGAAATATTATGCACCAAAGGAGAGAGAGCTATACAAACTTAAACTTGATCACCAGTTGACCTAAAGCATGCTAATGGAACCTCCAAAATGTGAAGGTTTGATACCTGCCAGGGCAAGGCTCAAGATCTTGAATGCTTGTTCCATTTTAGGGTCTTAGAAACCTTTAAGGCCAGTTTAAATAAGACCAGAGGAAACATTTGGACCACAATTGACACAAGTCTTGCCATGAAAAGTGTGTGATGAACAGTGACTCCAAGGTCCTTACTTTGGTTTGCCACATCTGAAAATGCTCCCTTCGGTAAGTGGGGCATAAAGGAGAGAAAACAACATCATAATGATGACTCCAGCTACAATCCAGGCTTCTCTCTTCCCCAGGAAAAAGTGAGGATAATCTGATGTAGCCAACTAGCAGCTTTGTACCCAACTGCAGGACAGAGCCTATTGAGAAAAGCTCCCACTGACTTCAATAGTCTTTGGAACAGGTCTGCAGTTTGCAGAGTCTACATTCAAAAGATGTGTCATTAGAATGCTGTGAAAAATAGGCAGGGATAAATAGATTAGCATATCGTATTTATCAAGAGCACTATTCATACATATTGGATTTGTGCCTGTATCCATATTTGTTCTAATCTTTCTTTGGGCAGCAAGACAGGTGAGATGTTTGCATGGTATTCAGATAGAACAAAATCAATTAAAAGCATATCTTGAATACAGCCATCTGAGCAATGTTTGAATGACCAACTACTTAAAATGCAAATTTCCAATATGGCCACAGGGACTCCTTTTGCTTTGACCATATGCTGTAAGAGAACTGCCAAAGTGTGTACAGCACTTAAATTTCTTTACAAAACAGAAAATGCCATCACTCCGTAAGGGTCAGGAACAAGCTGGCTTCATTGCATATAATGAGAAGATCTGTTCATAGCAGCAGCACTCTTTGTTATTGCCTGTTCTGATTCTATAGAAGTAGTTGCTCACTATCTGTGGGTTCTGGGCAGGGCCAGCCTTAGAGGTGGATGGGCTGAGCTATAGCTCAGGGTGCCATGCTCATAGGGGCACCATGCTGGTACGTCCCACCTACCTGACCTGCTGACAGCCAACGGGGCTTAAAGGCAGCCAGGCAGGTATGGCAGTGACTGGAGAGGGCAGACTCCAGAGAGGGTGGATGGACTGAGCTGAGGTAACTCTTCCAAAGCAAGGGTGCCCTGCCTCACCTGCTCTACTGCTATCTGCAACTGCTACTGCTACTGCTCCTGCCTGCCTCCCCCCCACTTTTGGAGTCTCCCTGGGTCAAGCTGCTCGTGACCCGGAGACTGCCTTCTGTTTGCTGTGCACAACAGGATCGGGGTGCTGACGTCAGGGTGCCCTCCTCCCTCACCCATGTACCCAGGCTCTGCTGAGCTGGAATGTGGGTTCTGGGGGAGCATGCCTGGGCTGGTGCCTCAAGGTCCAGCCAATGCTGCTCTTCAGGCTCCAGCTTAAATATAGTGTTCCAACACACTCTCTTGGGCACACACACACATTCTCTCCACACATACGCACACTCCCCCCAACAACACATACACTCTCACTCACACACAAACACCCTCTCTCAACTGCCTCTCTCACCTTACAGCCAATGAGCACAGGGAAAGGGTGTCTGGGGTGATTGTAGGTTCCTTACCTTCTTTTTCACAGAAATATTCCTAATAGAAGTATGGATTCAAATATTTTAAAAAATGTACTGGTGCCACTTTTCCAGTCCTCCACTGTAACCTCAGATTGCTTTAATTACCACGACTCAAGGTCCTTAATGGAAGCCACCATTTCAGGCAAGGGGAATAAGGAATAGCACCAATTAAAAAGTTTCTAATTCTTTTAAAATAGCTTTTTTCCATTGCTATTTGATGGTGTTGTAGAAACCATTTAATATTTAGCTAGAAGCCATTCTGTATAACAAAAGCCATTTCAGTTTCTTGTGTCTGCACGTATACTAGAGGGAGTGAACTGGCCTTCACCGAGGTGGGGAGAGGCGAGAAGGATGCGCTGTTGGAATGTGTTAATGAACTATTTTGAGCTGAAGCTCGAACTCCCTCTAAACCTGTTTCTTTCTTTGCTGATAATAATTCCTCTTTGAAGTTCGCTTTGATTTCTTGCCCTGACGTCAGACTTGTTTGGTTAAGGGTATAAAATACTAGGATTAATTGTATTAGCCAGCCTTACTGGGCCCAGCTCTGCTGGGACCATATTTGGCTCACTTTACTTTACTGATCAATAAAGCTGTCTGTTTAGCTGCCTAAACTGAGTGAGGCCTTTGCTTCAACAGCGTGATGTACATTTTAATTTGGTCTTCTTGTGATAACCTGTTAATTGCACCGAGGTTCCACTATTTATGTGAAGTACAATCATCCTTAAGCCGCGCCTCTAAAAACTTTATACCATCGCACATTATTATGCATTCTTTCATGTATTTATGCCCCTCCCCCCCACACATATACACACAAACACATTATTTCTGTCTCACTGTCACCAACACTAGATATAACTGAGCTGCAAAGTTTGGATCTATGCAGGTCCACTGATAGGGGAGAGAAGGTAGTTGCCCGGGGCCTAGCAATTCAAAGGGGCTAGGGGCTCTGGCTGCCACCACCACCACCCAAGTAGTAGCACGTAGCAGTGCTGGCCGGACCCCCAAGCCGCTTTAAATCACTGCAGGAGTGCCATGCCTGGCACTCCCAGGAGCACTAAGGGCCGTGGGAGGGGTACACTGCACACCAGGGAACAATCCAGCCAGCTGCCCTCAGCCCTGCACCTTCCATGCGCAGAGGTCCCCCCAATACCTTGCCCAGAGACCCACAGAGGCTGTTGACTCCACTGGTTCTGTTTATAGGATTGTTTGTATCCTCTTTAATATATAAAGTCATTCTCAGGTGTGCTGCATGAAAGTGAATTTGGGGCCTAAGAGGTTACTTTTTCTATAAACATGAATTATTCTATGCCACTGGAATACTGAAAAGGAATATTCAAAAAAAAAGTTATGAGCATGTGAGAAAAGTCTCTATTTGATATCTGGAAACAGATGCAAAATCCCTACAGGGCACAAATCACAAACAGAAAGTACAATTTTCTTGTATTTCGCACTGAAAGTCAAGAGTGGTTGCATCTCATGCAGCTGAAAAATTGTTTTGGCCTTATAGAAGGGCTAGATGTTTTTCCCCTATGGAGTGAAAACTTGCAGTACCCAGCTCAGAAGGAATAGAGAGCAAGTGCTATCTCCAAAGAATTCCCTTGGCTTTGGCCCAAGCTTGTAAAAACTATTCCGTAGGGTTCCAGCTGTACGTGTATTCAGTTTACTGCATGGGGATATTCCACTGCAGTATGCAATCTTTTAAAGGAATACCCAGAGTTTGCAGGGGCCCGGGGAACACTCTGCAGCATGATTTCTTTAGGATCATGGCTGTCAAGGTGTAATAGCAGACATGGGATGAGGCACCAAATGGCCTCAGCACAAACCTTTTGCCACTTAATTTGATGAGGAAGAGGAAATCCCCTTCCTTTCAACAGAAGGCTTAAGAGAAAGGTCTGTGGGATTTTTACCCCCTACTAGACATTCCTGTGAAGAGGAGCTTTGGTCTACAGTTTATTAAGATAAACTAGTGAATAAGAAGACATGCCATTTTAATAATCCAGGAAATCTCTTTGTATTTGATTGTTTTATTTATTTATGTAATTCGCACTGAAGAACTTGCTCCAGCACATTATCCTTGTGTAACCATTATTGTGTATTGCTGCCGAACCAAGAATGTTAATTCTTTCACACTGGTCACTCCTATTTCTTGGCTCCTTCTCATCACCATCAATTCAGCTTTTTGATTTTGTATAGAAAAACCAAAACCAACTGAAATGTCGATTTCATAATGTTGGTCAGTATGCACTAGCGAGCAAATATATATCTATATCAAATCAATATGGGTTATCCTCACCATATACAGTATAGAGTAGTATGATAATCTTGTTTCTATGTATGTGTCATGTTTGTATCATGGGTTATAAATGTGTGCAATATGACTATCTCAAACTTCTGTTGTGTTTCTGGGTGACACTCCTAGACAGATTGGCAAAAGCACTATCCATCCTGCTTAATGGCCCATTCAAGGGCAATCAGCTGTAAAGTGAACCTGCTGAAAGAAGTCAGGGATATGCCCAGGAGTCAGCAGGACATGCAGGCATATGCCTGTGCACAGGGGACTCCAAGTGCTTTTCCATGCTCATTGCTTGTGTTTGGGACTGTCAAAGTTGACTCAGGACTCACAATTTTCGTAGACCACTCTGTTTTATTAGCAAAGCACTTCGCTAATACAACCAGAAAAGTGAGACCCCATCACAAACCCAAGTCACCTTATTTATACAGATAAAAGAGTAGAACAGACAAAGGGTTGAAAAAGGGCGCGAATTGACAAAGTTACCTGGGGTCAGTCAAGTATCTCATTTCCTTATCAACTCTCACCAGTCTCCTGTGAATGTCTCACTATCACCCTTAAGTGGAACCATTGTCCTTTGCTTTAACATCCTTCTTCCTGCTTACACACAAACAACTTTACCTCAACATCTCTCTTCCTTCTAGAGGAACACACAACATTTCTTTAATTCATTCTACTTTTACAATATAATTCAGTCTACTTTCACAATCCCTCCTTTTGGTCAAGCTACGCCATGACCAACAATTACTGCGTTCCACATACCAACCGTTCTTTGTCTCTTTGTTCATCAGTGATATTTAGAATCATCATATTAGCACTCTGGTTTGCGGCAACGACCTGTGTGGCGTACCTTACACAATTTTGGATACAACAGGAGATAAACTGAAAGCACATAAATATTATTAAGATTCCAAACAGGATAGTCAAGGCTCCCTGAAACAACCAGCTTCCTATGCCAGAGAAATTGAACAGGTTACTTAGCCACTTCCATGGAGAACTCATCTGTTCATGGGGAAGATATGCGATCTGTTCTAAGTGGCTAGCACAATCTATTACATCATTGGTGTTGTCAGGTATATACACACAACATTCTTTGCCAATGAGAGCACAGGTCCCTCCTTTGGCTACCAGCACTATGTCTAATGCCTGATGGTTTTGGAGGGCCATCTGTCAGATAGCCCCTGTTTCTTTGGCCAGGGCTCTTAAACTTTCTCTGGTTTCATTTGCCATTATTTTAACTACTGCTTGTAACCTCAGGAGCCTTTTTGCATGGTGTATTACTCCCCCAGATGGGACAAAGGAACGGCAAATAGCCTCTTCCCAGGTTAAGGGGCTTATATTCTTTACATACCATTGGGCATCTGATAAGTCCCTTCTTTTTCGCCTGAAATTACAGAGGCAATCTCGTGGAAAGGACTCTAGTACCCGAAGTTGTGGGAAGAGTCGGGTGGGATAACAGATACCTGACCAGTTAGCTGGTAATATGGTATAAGCTTTGGTCCCGCAGACCCAATGATGCCCTATCAAGGCCGGGAGTGGTCGATTGCACCCATTTGTCATATAGGTGCCTGCAAAGGAAGAGTAATATCCCCCAAAGGGCACATGGTGATTCTCCTTATGAGGAGTGGTGTTATTAGCATGACATTGAAAGATTGTATTGTTCTCATTAGGGTTACCGAAGGGGGAGCATGAGATTGATTTCTCTGTTTGATCCCAACTTGAGAAAAAGGTCATATCCCCATACCCGGCCCTCCACTCTTTAGTTTTGTTCGAATAATCCCATATACCATTGGTTACAATATGCTGAAGACATTCTCCTCCCCAGATTCAGCCCTGTCCCATTACACACCCAACACCAATGACCTTTTCCCTCCACCACACTTATCCATTTAGATACATTTATTCCCACCTCTTCCCAAGTGTCATTACTGTTCCATGTTTTGTTAAATGGATGAGGTCCTCCAGTGAGGTCTGGGGAATTGAGTGGGATTGCCAGGACAGGAATACCAGCTTGAGAGTGGGCTGAGAGGTGGCTGCAGACCCAGCAATTAGAGATATTGAGAGTCTGCGCTATCCACACTTGCTGTTGGATAAAAGAATGGATTCCCTAGACCTTAAAACACCAGCAACCGAGGAACAGGCACCACCAGAGGCACATGTGGGAGGCAAGGCCTTTCTGGTTCTGACAACCTCAACTGAGGGAACCACAGTCGCGATATAGGGACCATTCTTAATAGGGGTGCCACTGGAGGTAAGGAAACCCCGAGCTTGCCAGAGGGTGCCAAAGTCATGGACAACCCCAAAAGTATATCGAGAATCAGTATAAATGGTGGCGGAGCATCCCTCAGCCAGAAAGCAAGCACGGGTGAGGGCAACTAATTCAGCGATCTGTGCTGAGGTAACAGAAGGTAAAGGTGCAGCTTTTAGGGTTTCAGAGAGTGACACAACAGCGTATCCTGCAAGGAGACGACTTTGGTTGTCTTGGAAACAGGAACTATCAGTGAACAAAACAAGGTCAGAATTTGGGAGAGGGATATCAGAAAGGTCAGGGCACGGGATGGTAATAGCAGAAACAGTTGCAAGGCAGTCATGGGGTTCACAGTCATGAGGCAGAGGAAGGAGAGTGGCAGAGTTTAGGGGACAATAATGCCTTGCTGCTGCAGGCAAATACGACTGGGGCAATACTGGCTTTTGCCTTGGGGTTCAATGGATATTGCAACAGGAGGAGTAAAGGTTTTGAAAGGGTCGACAGTAATACAGACAGGGTCAGTATTTAGGCGGCCAACCTCGGATGGATGACTTGGCCACAGGGAAGAAGGTACTTGAGAAAGAAGAGGTTTGAGGGACAGAATTAGTGGACAGAGAGGAGCCGGATTCGGATAGCAGAGAAGCGGTAGAGTCAAATAGAGAGGACTGAGGAATTTGCAGATACACACCATCTGGAGAACAGTAGATGGTGCAGCCAAGCTTGCATCAGACAGCAGAAATACGTGATCAGCTGAGAGGGGGTCAACTTGAACAGGTGGAAGTTCAGAGAGGGGATAGGGAGTTGGAACCCCTGTGATGCCTACAGTGGATACAGTTTTTCCAGAATGGGGAACCGCAGGCAAATCGGTGGTACGGACTGCAGAAAGTGAGGTTCCTGTATCAACAAGGAAAGGAAGTGAAAGGTAACAAGGGAGCCAGAATTTCCTGAGGTTCCCTTAGATCCCATCATTGCTGGGGAGCGAAGTATGGTTGGGGACTGGCGGGTGGCATGTAGCCTTGTTGATCGCTTACGGGGCCATTAGGTCGGCTCGGACACTCATTTTTCCAGTGTCCAGGTAGCTTACAATAATTACAGACACCTCCAAATCCCGAAAACCCAGTTCCACGGCCCCTTCCCCGACCTCGTCCCCTTCCCTGGAAATCCCCGCGGCCCCTGTATTGCCCTCCTTTCCTTTTAGAGTGTGGTGGCAGTGCTCTGCCACTGTTTGCAATTTGTCCATGGTCTTGGCCTCCCACCCAACATTTATTCGCTTTATCATACTGCCAATAGCAGGTAGGAGGCCATTAACAAACGCATGCGCCAGGGCACCCTGTCTATTTTCACTCGGTCGCTGTATACCAGAATGTTGCAGGAAAAAAACATCAGTCAGTCGGGTGTGATAGTTGCCCAGGCTTTCTCCCTGTTGCTGTTTACAGCAATGTAGGGCCGTCCAGTTGGTTTTTGGAGTCCATACTTGGGGAATGGCCTCATGCAGGTGCTTAGCTTGATCCTTACATTTGCTCCGGTAGGCAGCGTTGGGACCAGTGTCTGGCAAATTAGAATGACGCTCAGCAGTGGGCCAATTTGCTGTTGTGAGCCATTTTTCATGCTTGCTAGGAGTTACAAGTAACTTACACAGTTGTAGGAGGTCTGCCTCAGAGGGTTCATAGGCATTGCACACTAGCAAAAATTCCTCTGCAAATTTGGTAGGGTTTTTTTTTTCTGGGGCTTTGGAAAGCCTTTTACAATTGAGTGGAGCTCCGTGTGGGTCCAGGGTTTATAGCTCCAAGTGGGACCGGTCTGGGTCTTCTCAGAGGACAGGGTAAAGGGGAGCGCTCAGTCTCGTGGTGGGAGAGGAGGTTTCCAATAAAGCTTTTAACTCATCATTAGTTTCGATTCTGTCCACCTATGATTTGCCTCTTCCCACCACTGCATGAAACAATCAACCTCTCCTCTAGCCAATTTAGTTTTTGGTTGGCTGAGTTTGTCTTTTAAGACGTTCACTCGGTCTTTGTCCCAAGATCCTAACAGTGGCCACTGAGTTTTGGGATCCCCCTGAGTTAGCCTAGATCATTTCTCCAGAAATTTACAGGAGTCCGGGCCCTTTCTAAAATACATAAACTGAGCCAACTTAGACATCTGATTTCCCATACAGGAGGACTTAACACACACACCACTCACACAACAAGGAAAATCGGGTTCGTCAGAGCGGTGCCCGGTGTAACACACAAAAGAAGCCCACAGGCTACTGCCTCAATCACCCTTGCGTTCATTCCAAGGATTTTATCTAAGGCGCGGTGTGGCTGCGATTGTGCAGATTCCAGTCACACAGACTGTGGGCACAGGAGCCCCTTGGTTGGCCAGTCCCTGGACAGGGACGGCTCCCAAACTCACTCACACCACAGGGAAGACAGATAGACACAGAGATAAGACAGTCCTCAGTCCGGACCAAATACCAGAATACCAGAGGTAATTACCTGACCAGATACCAGATTCTAGATCCCGGGATTCACCAGAACAGAGTGGGAACCAACAGGTTCGATGGCGTAGAATTCACTGCGGTCGCGCACCTTTCTGTTCTGGCGGAGGATCATTCAGACCACAGCGCCTGGGTGCTGGCTACCACGGTCATCCTGCAAGATGGTCAGGAATTACACGGCCTCAGTGAAGACGGTTGCCATCTCGGTGGAACCTCCAAATTGTCAAAGTTGACTCAGGACTCAAAATTTTCGTAGACCACTGTGTTTTATTAGCAAAGTGCTTCGCTAATACAACCAGAAAAGTGAGACCCCATCACAAACCCAAGTTACCTTGTTTATACAGATAAAAGAGTAGAACAGACAAAGGGTTGAAAAAGGGCACGAATTGACAAAGTTACCTGGGGTCAGTCAAGTATCTCATTTCCTTATCAACTCTCACCAGTTTCCTGTTAATGTCTCACTATCACCCTTAAGTGGAACCACTGTCCTTTGCTTTAACATCCTTCTTCCTGCTTACATACAAACAACTTTACCTCAACATCTCTCTTCCTGCTAGAGGAACACAAAACATTTCTTTAATTCATTCTACTTTTACAATATAATTCAGTCTACTTTCATAGGACAGAGCAGTGTATAAGTCACATGGCAAAGGATTACAGTTGCCAGGGGTCCTGTTTTGTACCAGAACATCCAGTCAAACAGAGACCAAGACAGGTCTGGTCAGCACTGCTGATGTGGCTATTAAAAGTCTGATTCGCTGGGCTGACAGGCTCCCTTCTGGCTATGCAAGGCTCCCTGGAAGTGGCAATATATCCACTGGCTTCTAAACATAAGAGCCGCCAGGCAGTGTTCCATGTGCTGCCCCCATCTTAAGTGCCAGCTCTGCAGCTCCCAGTAACTGGGAGCCATTGCCAATGGGAGCTGTGAATGTGATGCCTGTGGATGGAGGCACGGTGCAGAGCCACTTGGCCATAACTCGATCTTGAAGCTGAGGGACTTCTTGCTTCTTTTGAGGAACCTCCTGAGGTAGATGCTGCCTAGAGCATCCCTCACCCCTCTTGCACCCAAATCCCGTCCCATCTTTGAGCCTTTTCCCACACCCAAACTCCCTCCCAGAACCACACCCAAACTCCCTCCTGATGCAAACTAACCTCTTCCCCAGCCCTGAGCTTCAAGAACATGCAAACTTCCTCCCAGACCCCACACTCCCACTCCCTACCCCGTCCCACACTCTGAACCCCTTGGCCCCAACCCAGTCCCTACTCATGCATCACAAGCCTCTTATCCCTGACTATACCACAGAGCCTACATCCCCAGCCAGACCTCTCACCCTCCTGCAACCCAACCCCATGCCCTAGCTCAGAGACCCTTCCTGCATGCTAAACCTTCATTCCTGGCCTCACCTCAGAAGCTGCACTCCCAGCCCAAAGCCCGTATGCCCTCCCACATCCCAATCCCCTGCCTTAGCCCACAGACAGGGCTGGCCTTACCATGAGGTGAACTGAGGCAGCCACCTCAGGTGCCAGACTGTGGGGAGGTGCCACTAGGACCCAGAGAATTGAGACCTTTCAAAGTTTTGGCCCAAGCGAGGGGACATGGGGGCATCATTTGAGCTCCCCGCCTCAGGTGCCAAAATGTTGTGGGCCAGCCCTGCCCACAGATCCTTCCAACACTCTAAAAACCTCAGCCAACCCCCCCAGACTGAAGCGCCCTCCTGTGCCCTATCCCACATCCTGAACCCTTCATTTCTGGCCCTAGCCCAGAGATTGCACCCCTAGCCAGAACGCTTTACTCCAGCCTGATGAAAATGAGCAAGTGAGTAAGGGTGGAGGAGAACAAGCAACCGGGGGAGGTGTGGGTGGGCAGGAGAGAGATAAGGCCTTAGAAAAGTGGCAGGACAGAGGCAGGGCCTCAGAGATGGGCAGAACAGGGCAAGTGTGTTCAGTTCTGTGCAATTAGAAAGTTGGCAGCCCTCCAAAGGATATAAAATGGTAGTTGCATCCTCTCCAAGCATCAGGCCTGCTCTCACAACTGAAGCATTGAACAAAGGACTGATAGACCTATCAAAGCTTTGGATGTGTTTGACTTTACAAGCCAGCTAAGTCACTAATGTGGTTAAGAAGCTAATATATGGATTCTGAAGTCATATGCATGTACCTAATTGCTTTCACCATTTCACAGTTCTCTTCTTTTTTTTTCCTAATAAACTGTTAGTTTTAGATACTAAAGGATTGACTGGCAGCATGATATTTGGGTAAGCTCCAAACTAGTATAGCTCTTGTAATATGACTTGCTCTGTGGGAGTCAGAAGAATATTTGGTATAGTGAGTAGAGTTTAGCATCTTACTTTACCCGACCTATGTGCTGATTAGGAGCAAAAGACTGGAATGCAAAAAAGGGGACTATGTGAATTTTTTAAAGCTTCTTGAGAACCAGTGTGAGACCAGAAGCATAGTTTGTGACTGGTTAGTGAAGCTAACTACAGTGTTCACCACTAAGATGTCAACATGTAGACGACTACACGATTAACCAATAAGCCTAGGCTTATCGGTCAGTCCTGTTGACTACATGTATTCCCCCCCTCCCACATCCTTCCTACCTCTGTTTAAGCAAGCTCCCCACAAGTACCGAATCTGCCAGCCCCTCCCACCCCCATACTGCTGCCTCTGATAGTGAGGGGAACAAACGGGAATCGATATGCACAGGGAACTGGCTTTTGGCCATCTCTCCATGCGTGCTAACTCCACGTACCCACCTGCCCCCCCACTTGCTGCCTCACACATAGTTGAGACCTAGGAAGTGCCTTCATGCCCTTTGGTACCTATAATGCCTGTGTTCACAACAAAGAGATAAGGTGTACAGCATGGTACCAGAAAAACAAGCACGGAAAGCTGATTGGTTGAATTTGGTTTCAGATAATGTACACAGTTCCTTTTATTTGCAAAGAGGTAGGCTATAAAAAGATGGATTTAGGCAAGTAACCTGTAATCACATCTTCTGTGTAAGGTGAATACTGCACGAGACAGCTTCCTGAAGACTGGAAACATATAGAACTTTTTTCCTGGACTGTTTCATTGGCATTGGTTATTTGATCTATTGAGTATAACTCAAACAACTGATTATACAGTTTATTAACACATATAATATTCCCTGGGGAGAAATGCATTACGGGATAAACCATGCTCCTCTCCTCCTTCTTAGTCAATGCCTATTGAGCACAGAGCTCTCATATACACACTAGATGTGTTCATCATAAGATCCTTTAACATTCTGCAAGGTATGGTTGATGCTAGTTCAAATAAGTAGAGCCCTTCAAATCTGCAGATATCTGCTTTTTATCCACAGGTATCTTCACCCGCGGATGTAGATGCGGATAGCCAAGGCTCATTTTTGCAGATAAAGATGCAGATATGGGTACAAATTTTGTATTTGTGCAGGGCTTTACAAATAAAGTATTTTACACACCATATTACGTAGTGGCTGAACATATATCACACAGTTTAACATTCCATCTCACCCTTTTAAGTTCTACATTTCTACCATTTACAATATTCACATTATCACCCTGTCTTTGAAATTTGGTATGTATCAGTCTGTTAAGTGTATCTGCATCATACTGTTTTTCTAAGTAAATGACCCAAATGCATAATAACTTGGTCACTTGGATTAGGGACATCAGCAGCTAATTGGGTAATGCATACCAGTTAATTGATGGCCAGGCTGGACTAGGGCAGCCCCCCGCCCGCACCAAGGGTTGAGGTAGTCCAGCCTGGCTGGGCCTGTTGCACCATGGGCGGGGGATGCTCTCACCTGGCCGGGCCTGCCATGCCATGGGCGGGAGGCTGGGTGTAGCTCCAGCCTGTCCAGAGCAGCCCCTGACCACTGGGGGCTCAGTCGGGTCGGAGCAACTGCCCACCCGTGTTGCAGACTGGGGTGCTCCAGCCCAGCTGGGTCCGCTGAAGCAAGGGTGGGAGGCCTCTCCAGCCCAACTGGAGCAGCTCCCACCTACAGGATCCCATTTAAGTGGTTAACTGATTAAACACAACATTTAATCGGTTAACTGATACAACGGGATTTTACATCCCTAATTGGGATGTCCATTTGTTGCAATGACTGGCTGCGGTTGGTTTCGAATCTTTAAGTCTTCTTTTACTGCATCTTCCATCTGTTGATTGTTCTTTCTGAAAAACAAACTGTAGATATTGCTTGTGTTGAACTTTCTATGGTTGGTTTCAATCATATAGGATCTGAGCAATTAATTATTTCGCTTTATGATAGCTGGATGTGTCCATCCTTTTTCTCCACCCAGTTTAACACGAACAAGTCACCAGGTTTTAGACTCAGCAGTTCTCTTTTTATCTGGTTTGGTTACTCTTTGTTACCTGGCCTCCTTGGAACTGGGCATTTTTCCAAAGTTGGAATGGTAGTTGAGTTGTATTCACAGCAGGTGCTGTGCTGAATTACATCCAGTAGCTGTTATTGGTATTGATGTGTAACTCAGAAAAGCAAAGAATGGGTCTTCCTGCCATAGGATTTTCTTGACTGTCTGTACAGCTCTCCCGACTTTCCATTCACTTGTGGGTAATGTAGGCTGATAATAATATGATCAAAATCATATTTCATTTGAAATTACTTAAATCTGTCTGCAGTGAATTGTGGTTCATTGTCCATCATTAGTTCTTCTAGAATAGCAAATTGAGCAGAAATGCACTTCATTTTCTGTATATCACTGTATTATGTCTTTCAAGTACATTATTTCTATGGATTGGAAAAGTAGTCCAGTATGACCAGCTAATGATGTCTTGAATTTGCATAAATCTGCAGCTAGACTTTTCCAAAGTCTCCCTGGGAGGGGTGTCTGTGTACCATATGGTTCAGCATTGTTTCTCAAGTTTATTTACACTGGATTCCTTTCAATGTCCAATGTTGTAAAATCCTTCATCATGTACTTGTGCCATTCTCACTAGGGACATCCTGGCTGCTACACCGCAGCTGAAGTTGTTGGTCTGTGATCCTTTGATCATATTCAGTCAGCATGCAAAGCTTTTGTCTTTGTAAGTTGTTTTTGTGCTGAACTGGCCCATAAAGTTCAGAATATCTCCAAGGCATGTCAGGACTGTGTCAGGGGACTTCAAGGACTGAAGGGGATTGTAAGTCCCATCAGCTCCTCAGTGAATTTCAGTGTCAATAGCCTTGCCATGAATATTCAGTTTCACTCTCCAGGCAGACTGATGTCATCACCAGTGATAGATCCCAGAAACAATGGCTCTTGTTTGTAATAGGCATCAATTACCTAATATGGCAAATAACTACAAAATGTCCATATTTCATGCATGTATTACTCTGTGTGCATCTGGCTGGACATGAGTAATCTCTTAGAATATGATTTTGTCCACACTTAGTTCAAGTAGGCTAGATTTTCTATCCCCCTTAGCCTGGGGGTTCTCTCTCCATCCCTCAGTAGGTTTACGATAATGACTTTTTACTCTCTAAGGTCTGTTTATAGCTTCTAAACTTGTTTCAGGTTTTTCAAGTTGCTCCTGCCTTTTGTTCTGTTTGACTGATTCTGACTGCTTTGCTATCTGTATAGCTGTGTAGAGGATTAAATCTCCTTTCACTTGTAGTTTCTGTGAAAAGCTTTTATTAGGGTCCTACCAAATTCACAGCCATGAAAAATGCACCACAGATGGTGAAATCTGGTCACCTTCCTCCTCCTCCCACCCCATGAAATCTGGTGTTTTGTCTGCTTTTACCCTATACCAGTGGTGTACAACCTTTTTTCATTCACAACCCCCACAAGGGCCGCTGAATTTGGTGGAGAAAAAAAAAAAGGAAGCGGACCCTTTAATTGTCAGGCTGCGGCCACTCTCCTGCCACTTCCCCCGCCCCCGGCCATGTTGGACGCCGAGCCGAGAAGCCAGGAAAAGCGGCTGGCCAGATCCAAGCACAGCGACCCCACAGGAAGGCAGCCGCGGGTTGTGCACCTCTGCCCTATACTACACAGATTTCACAGGGAAGACCAGCATTTCTCAAATTGGGGACCCTGACCTAAAAGGGAGTTGTAAGGGGTTAAAAGGTTATTTTAAAGGAGTCATGGTATTACCATCCTTATTTCTGTGCTCTCTTAAGAGCTGGGCAGCTAGAGAGCTGTGGCTCTTTGCTGGGCACCCAGCTCTGAAAGCAGCAGCAGAGAAGTAAGGATGGCAATACCATATCACACCACAACATCCTTGCTTCTGTGCTGTTGATGGTGACTCTGTTTTCAGAGCTGGGCTCCTGGCCAGCAGCCACTGCTCTCCAGCTACCCAGCTCTGAAAACAGCACCATCACCACCAGCAGTACAGAAGTAACAGTACTGGTACCCCTACTATAATAACCTTGCAACTTCCCCTAAACGCCTTTTTGGGTCAGGACCCCTATAATTATAATGCCATGAAATTTTAGATTTAAATAGCTGAAATAAATGAAAGCTATGATTTTTAAAATCCTATGACTGAAATTGACCAAAATAGGCCGTGAATTTGGTAGGCACCTGGTGTTTATTTCATAACTATAGTAACAAACCCATCTCTGATATTTTCATGTTTTACATTCCCCAATTTACAGTTTTAAGACAACGAATGAAGAGCTCTTATAAAACTTTCAGGATTTTCCTCTGGATCTTGAAATCTCTGATGAAAACATGCTATTTTTTATACCATGTTTTTTTCTGGGGTATAATCTATACATCAAACATAGCCACAACTCTTTCACAACCATCTTTGTTACTGTCTTTAGTAAGGGATTTAAAATATGTTCTGCTTTCTTCCCTATAACATGCATTAAAGGTACTTCATAGCTCCCATTTTTATGATTGTTTGCAACAGAAAATCTTACAAAATATTGTTTCTAATCTGTCCTATCTAAAGATTTATCAAAGCAGACATCCTCTGAAGGCATTGAAGAGTGGCATTTTGAAGTACTGCAACCTTTGTGACTGTTTTTCTTCTATTTATTTAGTTTACTCCTGACATCATGTCATGTTCTTCTGCTTTGGATATGGACTACCACAGAGCTTGCTTATACACACTAGCTGTGTTCATATCCTCTAATGCTCTGCCAAATATGGGTGAGGCTAGTTTTTTAAAAGGTATTTTATACACAGTTCGACTATATATCTAGTTTATTATTCCATTAACAATCCCAGCCACATCAGGAACAAAGAGACCTGCTGCACAGGGCAAGGTTTAGGGAACTTTTCATAGGTGTGCAGGAGCACCTTACAGTGACTGCATCTATGTGATTTGCATCTATGAAAATCTATTGCTGTTGCCCATCATAAAGTAAGGCACAGGAGATGCAACTTCAGGGTTGTGAGGTTAATAATGTATGCATTGCTGTCATCACCATGTTGGTCCCAGACTTTTAGAGAGGTAAGTGAGGGAGAGGTAAAGCAATATCTTTTAATGGAACAACTTCTTTTGAGAGAGACAAATTTTCAAGCTTACACAAAGCTCTGTTTCATGTCTGTGAAATGTACTCAGAGTGTTACAGCTAAATAACAAGGTGGAACAGATTGTTAGCATAAGTGGTTGACACATATTTCACAGGACCATTCAAAGTGAAGTGAACCATTAACATGCCTCCAGTCATAGAAGGGAAAGGAAATGGGGAAGAACAAGCAGCTGTGTGTGTGTGGAGGGGGGGAAGGGTTAAGTGAGTTGTAGACTGTGAGTTGAAATATAAGCTATAAATCCAGTGTCTCTATATGGTCCATGATTTTTCATATCTAGCCAAGCTCTGAATGCTCATCTTTTGAAAGCACTATGTGGTTTCCACTGAGGATGAGGTCTGATAGGTCAGATATAGAGTGACTGCTTTGTGGAGTGTTCACCCTCAGGTGATGTTTTTGTCTTTTATCGTTTTCCTGTGTGAGTTAATTCAAGAATGTAGTGATTGTCTGGTTTCACCCATATAGTTGTTATTGGGGCATTTAGCACTACATGTTGTGACAACTGTGTTAGATCCAGGAATCTTCAAAGGTGTATTGTGGGGGGTTGCTAACCACCAAATAGTAATTAAACCAGCACATAATGAGGTGCCACCTTAGTCATCAACTGTGATGACTGCATTAATGAGGCCAACCAACAATTATCCAACATCACCTATTAAAAAGAACTCAAAGAAGATACCACACCACAATTCACCTAAGAATTTAAGGATACCATCAAATCCTTCCCCAAACACCTCCAAAGGGAAATTTACAACCTCATTCCTTAAGATCCCAACACAACAATTTTCTACTTGTTTCTGTAACAGCTCAGCTCTTGAACCCAGACCTAAGAATCCCCAGACAGCCGCCACATCCTGGCCTCCACCCATTACCTACTAAAACATAGTGGGCTGAGAAACTAGTAAGACTCTTGCCTCAGCCTAGGCACCACTCATGGGAGCCCTCTTTGGGGCAATCCCCCAGTTCCATCAAAACACTCTCTAGTTACACCAGGGCTACGTCTACACTGCAGGCTTTTTGCGCAAGAATGGCTGTTCTTGCGCAAAAACTTGTGGAGCGCCTACACTGCTCACGTGTTCTTGCACAAGTAAATTTACAGTAAGGCATCAGAAAAGAGGGCTTCTTGCACAAGAGTTATTCCTCTCCCCACAAGGAATAAGCCCTCTTGCACAAGAGCTCTTGCGCAAGAAGGCAGTGTGGACAGGCAACAGGGGTTTCTTGCACAAGAAACCCCTATGGCTAAAATGGCCATCAGAGCTTTCTTGCACAAAAGAGTGTCCACACTGCCATGGATGCTCTTGCGCAAAAGCACATGGCAGTGTGGACGCGCTCTTGCACAAGTCCTTTTGCACAAAAACTCTTGCGCAAAACAGTTCTTGAGCAGAAAGCCTGCAGTTTAGATGTAGCTTACGAGTCTACAAGGGCCAGTGTCTTTTGACTACTTGCTTTTACTGGGATTGTGAGTTTCCCTAGGACATTTTTGGGACCCTATTCTCTCCTGTCCAGACCTGCCTGAAATTACACTCCCTGTAGGGGCAGTAGCAAAACCTATATCCTTGCTGTTCAGGAGAAACAGGCTATCAAATCTTTCCCTTTTCTTCTAGTGGCTGGAATGTCCTCTATCTAAGCTTCACTGGGCCCTTGTTCCTAAGGGCTGGTAGGGTGTTTAAAGTCATGGGCCTACTGTCTTGGGAGAATCTTACTCAGAGAACCTGAGAGGGCTACCCGTATCTACCCAGTCAGTTGCCTATATTTCCTTGGGGTTTAACCAATATGGGCCAACATCACTCTTGGGTACCCATTCTGTTTCATTCTCTAATATATGAAGAGCAGTCACTTCCACAGCAGAGGGGTCCTAGACAGCTTGAGTGTCAGTATAATCCTCCATCAGGTAAGTGGCATCACAGAGAATTACTGGTTGTTGTTTGCAAACCTGCAGATGGAGGAATCTGTACAAATTGCTCCATACTATGAGTTCTGCTATCTGGGATCCCATTGAAGGTGCTGGCTTTAATTAACACTAGAAGAAATCTTTGGGGGAAACCGCCTTTGGCCATGCTTTGATGGGGAGCACTCAGTGGCAAAACCACTGATAGTAGATCTCTTCATCCAGACCTTGTTCCTGGACCTGGGTTGCTGCATCACCAAGTCCTCCACTATGCTGTTTAGGCTTTTCCAATGAGGAGTGGAGCAAATCAATTGTCCACTGGGCTGGAGGCCATTGACAGTTTGGGGCCACCCTTTCAAAAATTACCAAAAAGACTCCAGGTCATCATCTAGCACAGAGGTAGGCAATAATTTTTGATGGGTGGGCCAGTCCAAGATTTTGGTAAGTGATCAAGGGCTGCATTTATTTATGAAGGGGGTGCAAAAGGGAGCTCAGCATAGGGGACTGGGATACAGGAAAGGGTGTGGAGTTTGAGAGGGAGTTTGGGTGAAGGAGGGGGTTGTGACTTGGGGTAAGGGGTTGGGGTTCAGGGTTTGGGACGGGATATGGGTGCAGGAGAGGATTCTGACATGGGGAGGGCTGTAAGAGGGAGCATGGGGAGGGAAGGTAAAGAGGGTTTTGGTGGTGATCTGGGTCAAGGGACTGGAGTGCAGTAGGGAGTGCAGGATGATACTAAACTGCTCAAGGTAGTTAAGACCAAAGCAGACTGTGAAGAACTTCAAAAAGATCTCATCAAACTAAGTGACTGGGCAACAAAATGGCAAATGAAATGTAATGTGGATAAATGTAAAGTAATGCACACTGGAAAAAATAACCCCAAGTATACATATAATATGATGGGGGCTAATTTAGCTACAACTAATCAGGAAAGAGATCTTGGAGACATTGTGGATAGTTCTTTGAAGACGTCCATGCAGTGTGCAGCGGCAGACAAAAAAGCAAACAGGATTTTAGGAACCATTAAAAAAGGGATAGAGAATAAGACGGAGAATATCTTATTGCCCTCATATAAATCCATGTAACGCCCACATCTGGAATACTGCGTACAGATGTGGTCTCCTCATCTCAAAAAAGATATACTGACATTAGAAAAGTTTCAGAGAAGGGCAACTAAAATGATTAGGGGTTTGGAACGGGTCCCATATGAGGAGAGATTAAAGAGACTGGGACTTTTCAGCTTGGAAAAGAGGAGACTAAGGGGGGATATGATAGAGGTCTATAAAATCATGAGTGGTGTGGAGAAAGTGAATAAAGAAAAGTTATTTACTTGTTCCCATAATATAAGAACTAGGGGCCACCAAATGAAACTAATGGGCAGCAGGTTTAAAACAAATACAAGGAAGTTCTTCTTCACACAGCGCATTGTCAATCTGTGGAACTCCTTGCCTGAGGAGGTTGTGAAGGCTAGGACTATAACAGGGTTTAGAAGAGAAATAGATAAATTCATGGAGGTTAAATCCATAAATGGCTATTAGCCAGTATGGGTAAGGAATGGTGTCCCTAGCCTCTGTTTGTCAGAGGATGGATATGGGTGGCAGGAGACAGATTGCTTGATCATTACCTGTTTGATTCACTCCCTCTGGGACACCTGGCATTGGCCACTGTCAGCAGACAGGGTACTGGGCTGGATGGACCTTTGGTCTGACCCAGTATGGCCATTCTTATGTTCTTATGTTCAGGATTAGGGAAGACATATGGATGCAGGAGAGGATTCTGGCCTAGAGGAAGAGTGTAGGAGGGATACAGGGTCAGAAAGGGAGTTGTGACCTGGGGCAGGGAGTTGTAGTTCAGGAGGGTATGAGGGGCCAGATGCAAGCTGTGGCCAATAAGCATTACCTAGGCCTGTTGCAGCTTCAGGCCATTCAAAGCTGCTCCATGTAGGGTTATCAGGTAGCTTCAGAAAAAATACCAGACACACTTGATGCGGGGGGGGGGACCAGTCAGAAGGGGAGCGGGGCTGGCCGGGGGGGGGGGGGGGGGGGGCTGGGAAGCAGGGATGGCAGGGTGGGGAGTCGGGGGAGATGAGGGGGCAGCCGGCAGGAAGCAGGGCTGGTGGGGGGGGGTGTCGGGGGCAGCGGGGCTGGCCGGGGGAGGTCGGGGGGAGAGGGGCTAGCCAGGGGAAATCGGGGGAGGAGAGGAACCGGCTGGCAGGAAGCAGGGCTGGTCAGGAGGGGTCGGGGGGAGCGGGGCTGGCCAGGGTGGGAGCAGGGGGGAGAGAATCGGTCGGTGGGGAGTGGGACTGACCCGGGCATGTGCAGATCCCAGGGCACTGCCTGTCCCACGCACCGTCCCGGTGAAGCATGAGAGAGTCCGGCTTCAGCTCCACAACGCACTTAAACAGCGCTCAGGAGCACGGACAACGCTTCTCCTCCTCTCCAAGGCATCACTCCTATGTCAGACGCAACCAGAGGCTTCTAGCGCCGATCGCGCCCTGCCTCCCAGCCACTTCCCCCGCCCGGCTTCCATCGGGCGCTCATCTGGAAAACCAGAAAATACCAGACATTGCACATCTCCAGTATTTTTTGAATTTTTTTACCGGACAGAAGGCCCAAAAACCAGACTGTCCAGTTGAATACCGGACACCTGGCAACCCTAGGAGGCTCCATGTGCCTGTTTGCACCTCACCGGGGGGAGGGAGACTTTGTGCATTGACCCTGCTCCCAGCACAATCATCACATTTCCCATTGGCCAGTTTTTAACCAATGGAAGTTGCAATGATTGTGCTGGGAGCGGGGACAATGCACAAAGCCTCCCCCCTCCCCAAAGGCATATGGCACCTAGAGGCACATGGTCCCAATAGCTGGCTGCTTTGAGGAGTCCAGAGCTGTGGCAGGCAGGAAGCCTGCCTGAGGGTCCTGGCAGGCTGCAGACCAGGACCAGATAAGGCTTGGTAGGCCATATCTTGCCCACCTCTGATCTATCATCATCTTGCAAAGCATCAGGGTCCAAACCATTCCCATAATTATGGAGGATACATTGCTTTTAGGGGCAGGGCCCTGAAGAATAGCAGCTGGTATTAACTAACTCTGCCAGCCATTGTAACAACTGTTGCTGATATGATGCTATTGGCCTAAACAGTTGTAGCTGTCTTTTACTGCTGTGCTTGTGAGTCATCCAGCTATTGCAGGAGCTGATTCACCTCCATGGCTCTCCTGTATATATAAAAGAAAGCTTTGTTTGTTTTTTGTTTAAAGTCTCCCTTTTCTGCAGGGACAGCTAAATCCACCCTACTTCTTGTACCACATTCTCAACTGCTCTCTCTAGGGTTCCTATCTTTCTCCTAATTGGTACCCTTCAGTTTGTCTGAAGTTAAACTCTTAACTTCAGTTGATTCCATAGACTGGTCGATCAGCCCTTAAACTCCTGGCCTAGATGTTTTCTTTTATCTCCTTGCTGGTTGCTCACAGGCAGCTTGGCACGGTGCTTTTGCCATTGCCTAGTATCCTAATGTCCACTATCCCTCCCATTCCTCTTTATTTTCCCTCTTTTATAGCCTGGATTGTTTTCTTTATTGATCACATCTGTGAGTGTATGCCTCACTGACTGGCAGTTCTGGCAGCTGCATGGGGATGTGGTCAGCTGATCGCCTATAAGCAGGGAAGACTCTTCTACCTGTGCTCAGTATCGGGTATGTAAAGTCTATTGCAGTCTCCTCTTGCTGTTCAGTAGATAGAACCAGAGCTTTAACTAGTGATAATTCTTTAAAGTAAATAAGGATGACTATAACATTTAAAGGGCAGAGTAAGCATGACTTGAAAATAAACCTGCCAGGTCACCAGGAAGTAGAGAACAAAACAGGCCAGGTTAGATTACATTGATAAAAAGCTGCACCTACTCATGCAGCCTAAGGGAAGATTCACTTCATTTTATAGGTGTTTAAAAAGCATGCACGGAAACTAAGATATTCCCCCCCCCCCGCCCCATAAAAGGTATAGGCAGCAAATAGAACAAATGAAACTGTACTACTAAACAGGAAGTGTTGTAATCCACTGTGGGTTAATACAGTATGAACAACCTATGGTTAATATGGCAGTAGTTGGAATTATAGATTTAGGACTAAATCCTGCAGTACTGATATAAGTAAAACTCCTACTTCAGGATTTGGCCCCTACATTAAAAATACTCAGCAAAAAGGGAACTATTGTGGATGTTTAGAAGCGCGTAACAGCTCTATAGGTGGAAGCAGAATTGCCTGGAATGAGCATGGTCCACTGAGCTGCCATGGCACTCAAAGAGTTAAGAAAACATGTCACCGATTTCTGCAAACCTGAACAGACTAATTGGTGCATGTATAGCAGACAGGAATGACTCTTATTTATGACTTTCAAATCTGAAGGTTTCCTGCCAGCTATATATACATTAGACTAATGAAAATTCATAATATTGCATATAATTTACTTATCTTTTGATGCCCTGTGGCCTCTCAAGTCAGAGGATGCAACAAGTTTGGTCCTAAAAGCATAGAAGACCAGAATAGGTTAAATTGTAAGCACCTGGGGGCAAGGATCCTCTCTGGTTAGCACCATGCATGTTGATGATGCTTAAATCTACCATGCATTTCAGAGAGTTTGTCTGTCTAAGAACTTCTCCTAAATGGTAAGAGCTGGGGCCACCAAATTTGGTATACGGCTTTCTTTTATCAAAACCTAAAGGAATATAAGGGTGTGGTTGTGCCAGGAAAATGGTATGTGACTGGAATGGGTTTGCTTCTCTTAAAACCAAACAGAAAAGAGGCAGATTCACCAAATCATAGAATCCTAGGGCTGGAAGAGACCTCAGGAGGTCATTGAGTCCAGCCCCCCACCCCAAAGCAGGACCAACCCGAACTAAATCACCCCAGGCTTTGTCAAGCCAAATCAAGTACAGTTCTTAAAATAGACAACTGAGTGAATGTTGAAAGAGACTGAACCAAGATGAGCCAGGAAATTGGAAGAACCTGGAATAGGACTGCCTCCCAATAAACCTTACAGAAAAGAGATAAAATGGAAAAATCTGTAGTAGTGCTCTGTTTTGGCAGAGCACAATCAGGCTGTGTCTAGACTGGCGCGATCTTGTGCCAGAGCTATGCAAATGAGGCTCAGCGTGGAATATCGCCAAGCCTCATTTGCATAACTAATGAGCCGCCATTTTTGTGGAAGAGGCTCTTGCGCAAGACGGAGCTCTCTACACTGCCCCGTCTTGCGCAAGAAAAACCCTCTTGTGCAAAGCCGTTATGCTGATTATTTTCAGGCATAACGGCTTTGCGCAAGATGGTTTTTCTTGCGCAAGACGGGGCAGTGTAGAGAGCTCCGTCTTGCGCAAGAGCCTCTTCCACAAAATGGCGGCTCATTAGTTATGCAAATGAGGCTTGGCGATATTCCACGCTGAGCCTCATTTGCATAGCTCTGGCACAAGATCGCGCCAGTCTAGACACAGCCTCAATGGTTACAGTTTGAAAGCTAGAAGACAATGTTATTGGAAATCAAATCGATAGGATTCCCATTTAGAAATATTAAAATTAACTTCATAAAAATAACACTGTATTTCTGAAAAATACAATTTCAATAAAGCGTGTCCATCTTTATTTTATTAAAAAAAATTGAGTTAAGGACCTGAGCAACACTGAGTAAATCTTCTAATAAATAATAAAGTTATTTGTGTTCCTGTTCCTCCAGCTCTGAATCTGTGCAACCTTTTGAGCTGAAAAACACCTCAGGCCAGCAATCTGTTAAAAAGAACTTAAAGATATTTGTAAACATATTTTGCATGGTAGCATGAATAATTTTCTTTTTAAAATGTCATCTGTGTTAAGTAGAGATGGGACCAAGCTGTGAAGTCCAGATTTGGATCCAAATTTTCCCAGTGTTTAAATCTAGGCCCAGTCTAGAAATAGACCTCAACCATAATGTTTGAATACAAATTCTCAAAGCTTAAATGGGTTCTGGGTTGGGCCCATCTCTTTCACAGCAGGTCCAATATAGTGCTTGGGAAACGCTGAGAATGATAGGTCATCACCAGCTCCTGTTTCCAACTGTAAGGCTGGATAGGACTCTGGTTTCTGTCCATTTCTTGGCTTGATTAAGTATCTAGAATTCCAGCCACCTGAAGGGTAGGCCTATTTCAGAGATGGGGAACTGAGGCACAGACATTAAGTGATTTGCCCTAAGTCACATAGGAAGTCTGTAGTGTAGCAGGGGTATGATCCAGTCTCCCATATCCTAGGCTTGTACCCAGACTATCCTCCCTATCAAAAATGACAGATGATAGCCACAAAAGCATATATTGCAAAAATACACCTGCAAATCTGAGTGTGCAACTAGTAGTTCCCATGGAGAAAACTCACGTGTACATGAACAAATCTATTCTCTCAGTATTAATAGTTGTGTTTGTCAAGTCCCCGGCTATACTGCCCCTTCTGCGATCCTTTTTTAGTTGCTCATGCCTCCACTCTTTTTTGGTTGGATTGTGGGGTGCCATGCCATTCTCCACCTAACTCTCTGAGTTACATGCTCTGGTTGCCAACCATCATATTTATACACTTACCTATACACTTAGTACCTGTGAGAATTTCCTTTTGAGAGCACTGGCACAGTAGCAGTATATCTGGTGAAAGAGAAACAGTTTCTTCAAAACAAAGTACAGTATGACTTATTTTTCCAAAAGGAACATAGCACTCAAACAATTGGATTTAAAATAACAGAGGCATACACATACTATCTTTTCTATACTTGGCTTCCTTCTCAAGCCACTAACAGACATGATTTAGCTGATGTGCCTCCTATTCTTTTGGGGACCATGAGTTACAACCTGCCTGCTGCAGATCCTCCATCAGTTGGTGTCAGCCTACAGCTGCTGACAACTTCCCCTGCCCTCTTTAAGAGGAGATCTTAGTGCCCTGACTTCGGGTCTACATGTTCTCAACCTTGGCAGAACAGTCATGTAACCAGGATTAGGACTGAAGAGTTGATTCTTCACAGCTGTTAATCTGGCTGTTGTCTTTGAGTATGTGTTAGGCTGTTCTTTATCTAGGCCATTGTATTCCTTTCTGCCTGGTTCTCTAGCAGCTTACTGTCAATCTAACTCTGTAACAAGCAACTTATTATAAACACAGAGAGGCACAAACAATATTAATAAAAATAATACAAATGTTTCCTAGTTCTCCACAGATGTCTAAAATCTCAAAATCTGAGAATGGAAGAGCCACTTTATCAGTCTATAATACCTGCAGATGCAGGCCCAGATTAACCAATGTGCTCTTGGTGCTCTTACAGTTGGCCCCCATCACAGGGGAAGTCCCCCATCCATTTTTTGTGGATGATGTGACCTTGAACACAGGGTTGCCACAATGATCAGTTTTGGTCTGGCTGCCCCTCCATCATGATGGTAGTGGCTGGACCAATTCTGAGTGAATGGCATTGGGACCTGACAAATGGGGTTACAGTGTACCACTCAGTTTTGGGCTGGCCACCCACCCCTTTGTCATGATAGTGAAGGAGAGGTGTGTGTGGCCAGGACAAATTTAATAGAAAGATTACAGGCTTCCAAGTTTCACAAGCATAGGCTCCATAATTCTTTAATCTGGTATTGTGCAGGGTTTTTTTAAATTTTACTAGTAGCAAAATCAAATTTAATGTAGGCTATAAAAGTCTCTAGCTATTATGGTTGGGAAGAAAACTTCAAAAAATATGAACCATATTACAGCCAGGATGAACAGTGCTGAGAAGAGAACTGCTGTCTTCATCTCAGTGAAATGCTAATGCTCATGTCCAGCAATCATACATTTAAATGTCACCATTGTTAAATATTTTATTCCTCAGCTAAGAGAGAATAGGGAGGGTCACAATTCTACACAGGTTACTATGGGTGATGTGTCCTTTTGTTATCACAAGAAGATAACTCTTTGTCAGATTTATTATTTCCCCCATTTAAGGAAACAACCTCTAGGCATGGGAACATATTCAGGCTCCCCAGAAGGCAAGCTTAAGCTCAGGGAACCAAGCAGAGCCCTGGCAGCTGACCAGTGAATGATATCTAGGACACTGCACAAGCTCCTGTGCGAGGTGTCTCATTTTGGCTGTTTGCCCAGGCAGTTTATTTTGGGGGTGTAGCTTAGAAGAGTGGCATTCCCCCAATCTGGCCCTTCTGGCAGGGCTGTATGTTCAGGAAGTACAGCTTCACCGGGGAAGTCAATTGGATTTCTTCACTACCACTAGAGCCACACTTAAAAACAAAACACAACAAAAACCTTTATGTTTGTTGTTACAGACCAATTACCGTATTAACCGACTTGCCTATTTTCCCCCTGAAAGGTCCCGAAAAGTGGTAACATGAAACTGGATCCTCGTGCAGGATCCTGGCCTTGGGGGGACTGCAGGGCACCAGGGGGGTTTCTGTGTTTTGGTGGCGCAGAAGTGGCTGCATTCGCCAGTCGGGCAGCGGCGCGGGGAAGGCGGAAAGTTGGCCTGATCCGTGCAGCTGCTGCTGCGGCGCCGCTGCACCGCCCCGCCCGCGCGCCCGCCCGGCCGCCGGTGGCAGGGTGCAATCGGAGCGGCGGGACGGCTCCAGGCGGGGGCAGCTCTGTCGCGTGTTGTTTTCCAGCGGGCGGGAGCGCTCGGGCGGGCGGGCGGAGCGCGCGAGCCCCATTAACATTCCGTTCCACGTGCGGCTTGTTGTGGGCTCTACAGGTTCCCCACCTGAGCGGCGCGGCGCGGCGCAGCGCAGCAGCTGGCGCCTCCGGCGGGCGGAGCCCGCGCCCGTCGCGCGGGGAGAAGTGACAGGCTGGCCCGGGCGCTGATAGGAGCCGTCCGGAGCAATTCCCAAGGCAACCCAAGCTCGACCCCCTCGCCAGGCCCCGCCCCCTGCCTGGCCGCGGCCGCGGGGAGGAAAGAGTCGGTGTAAACTCGACGTGTCCGGAAAGGTGCGCGCCGCTTTCCCTTTCGCTCCGCGCCCGCAGGCAGGGGCCGCGCGCCGCCCGCACCATGCTGGACCCGTCCTCCAGCGAAGAGGAGTCCGACGAGGTGCTGGAAGAGGAGAGGCGGGAGGTGCTGGTGGCGGCGGCGGCAGCGGCGGGGGGCGGCGGCGGCAGCTTGCCGCGAGCCTTGCCGGCTCCCAACCGGGAGCCCCGCGCGAGGGAGCCGGGGCGTCAGGGCAGCGGCCCCGCCAGACCGGCCAGCCCCAGCCCCAGCCCCTCGGTGCTGAGCGAGGGCCGTGAGGAGCAGGAGAGGCTGCAGAAAGAGGAGCGGGAGAAACGGCTCCGGCTGCAGCTGTATGTGTTCATCGTGAGGTGCATCGCGTACCCGTTCAACGCCAAGCAGCCCACCGACATGGCCCGGAGGCAGCAGAAGGTGAGTCGCCGCAGGCACCAGCTCTGTCCCCCCCTCCCCCCCTCACTCCCTCGCCTGGGCACTGCCCGCTCCGCCCCGCCAGCCCCTGCTGCTTCCCTCTCCGCTGTATAGTCCGTCAGATGTGGGTTTGTTTTCTGCAATGCGACCCCCATCGCATGTGATCGTCACTGGCAGCCTCGGCCAGGAGTCAGCCTCGGTCAGTCCCCGGGATCCCGCTGCGCGGCTCTCAAGTGCCATAAAGTCTTAAATCGCCGGTAACTTCTTCTGAGCACGCCCCAGAGCGGGATTGCAAGCTAGCCTCTGCCCGCCTTCCCTGCGAGGCGCTGCATCGATCGGTTCAGCGGTGAAGTGTTTTTGTGTCAGTGGGTCACACCACGCTGCTGAGAGTAATTTCCAGCTCGCTAGCGGAGCAGGGAGAAGCCTGTTCAGACAATACCGTGCTCTAGGCTAGGCACATTTCTGGTTCCTGCAACAGGTTGATCTCTTTAATAGGCGTTTGTTCAATGAACCCCTCCCCACGTTTGGGAGGCAGAAGATGCAGTCGGTCAACAGACTGATCAATTTTCAGTTCTTTCTGCGAAGGGAATCAATTTAGTTTGTATTTTGTATGTCAGTGTTAACAAGTTTACCTTTGCGGATGGCACTCCAGTGCTTTTATTTATTTAAACAGCATGGTACTAGAAAAAAGCAGAAGAGAATTTCTTCACGAATGATAGGTTTTCAGGGTGATAGTTAAATCAGTCTCCAGTGTCAAATATGAGTACACAGAATTATTTTCTATTTGGGGTATGATAGATTGTATATTCCGAAAGGTATTTCTTGCAAAAAAATTTCTGACAAGGTACACCTAAAGATAAATCATGGAAATAGAACAAAGGGGGATTGTTGGGTGAATGAGACAATCTATCTTTTTTGTTTGTGATTATTACTAAATGCAGACTCCAGATACAGAGAAATAGTGTCTCAATAACTCAGGGAATCTATGAGGGTGGTTGCTTCTCTTTTAATAAAGGTAGAGCAAAGTTTTCTTTGCTCTGCAATATACTTGGGGCAGGCTTCCAAGACAGACTGTTACTCTGTGCTTTTAGGTTCTTCAGTTGCTCAAAAATACTCAATTTAAAAGTGCATTTAAAATTTTTTTTTTTAATTTTATGATTGGTTTTGTAAATATCTCACAATCAATTCCAGAAAGGATCTTAAACTCACTCCTGTTAATGATTTGTCTACGGTCTAATGCGGAGGATCTTTTAAAGTTCAGTCTCCAGACAAAATATTTTTGATTCTGACTCTTGATCTTTTTTTTTTTTTTTTTTTTTTAATAGTACAGGCTACTGAGAGAGAGGGTTGTCTGGTTATTGTCTTTTTTGAAATATACAAAGATTTGAATCTATATAAATTTATTTGCAGTTACTACACAAAATTGATTGAAATCCACTTGGTTGTTTCTGATAATAGAGCTGTTGCTGTGAAGACTGGTAAATGGTTAGTTTAAGTGTTTACTGTTTTGGGGACATGTATGCTGCCAGCATGATTGTACACTGCCACAAAAATTCGGCAGGCACCAATGTAATAGTAGCTTCAACAAAATAGCATTTCGTAGTAATTCTTCTTAAAACAGAAACCAATGGTCAGACTCCCCCCCCCCCCCCCCCAAAACCAAGTGCCTAAAGTTAGGCTCCTAAAACCATATTTAGGACCTAAATAAGAGATCTGAGGGTTTTTTCCAAAAAGTGCTAAGCACCCAGTTGCTCCTACTGAATTTAAGGACTGTAGTCAATTAGTATTTTGATGGCCTTAATAAAGGGATGTGAAAGATTTTGAGGATTTCTGAGGTCCACTATAGGGCACTTATTGGTGTTGCCACCAATCTAAAAGTATGACCCTTGTTGGATCAATGTGTAGCCTTTGAGCTGTAAATCACCCAAACTAATATCTGACCTCCAATCAAACCCTACCTGCCATCTTCACTTGTGACACATGACATTCAGGGTACAGTAACTTAAAATGGAAGAAATGTTCATTTGCATTAAAAATTTAACATTGCAACTAGAACATTTTATGTCTTTAATCAGGCCGAAAAACCTAGTGCTTTTGTGAGAATGAAAAATAGCATGTTTTTCTTTGTGTCCATAACTATGTTAGAAGTAAACAACTATCAGATGTTGTTGTTATAATAATCTAGTAAATGTAACATACTTAAAAATACTGTGTATCTGTTAGGCTTCAGCTGCTCATCTATAATGTTTTGTTTATCAGGAATTGTCTGAATTGTAAACACACCTGTTTTCAGTACATGCCTCAAGACCATTTAGAATGTTTTCTGTTACCAGACAGCAATATCCCACTTCGTACCAGGCATGAATTTAAGATTGTCATACACTCTGTAATTTCAAATTGCAAGTCTGCTTAAATTACTCATTACTTGGACTGCAGCAGGAACCCTGGTGTTCTAGGTGTTTTCCAAACATAAAATTTACAGACCCTGTCACAAACCAAGCCCATAACTTGAAATCTGAATCTTTTGTATATTTCAACATTAGCCTTTTAAAACATCGTATGTATTAACTTTACTCTTTAAGAATATTTAGATGTGTTATCTTGGTAATTTTCTGAGACTGACTTCTTGTCCACAAAATGTTTACATATTTGTTCACAGGAAAAATTAAACATCTTCTTGAACTTTGGATACTGATATTTGATATATTAATCAGAGTCACTAGACAACTAGGAATGTTGTCACTGTTAAAAGAGAGGATTGGATAACCTATATGAACATCTCCTACATATTTTATCATTTGGAATATATAGTACATTGAGCATGGGGGGGCAGGGGGGGAGGTTGTTTTGTTTTTAAATGTGAGGCTAATTACTACAGACAGCTCCTGTTGTATGGGTTCCTTTCTCCTCCTGGTACACAAGCTGAGGAACCATATTTGTTAACAATAAGTAGGGGTTTGCTTATCTTACTATTTCTCTACCCACTAGGCCCTTTTTCTACCCCTACTACAACATGCTGTATTCTTGATAATGTGTTAAGTGATCTCTCTCTAAGGTAAGTTACCCCAAGAAAGCTTCATTTCCAGATATGTGGCTCTGTCTCATGTTTTCTTATCACATTTGGAGGGTCTTTTGATTTCTGGCCTCCTGTATCTTAGATAATGGGGTGTCTGAAATCCAAAAATATTTTAAAAAGTTAACATGCTTGTTGAAAGCGCCACAACTTTTATGATTTGGGTAGCAAGTATGCAAGATCCTGCCAATATGGTTCAGCCCTGACTAAGGAATTTGTAGGGTTTTTTTAAGATTAAAAGAAACAGGTGTCACCCCTATTTTACAAATGTGCATATACCAAAATTTGTGATGGAAGATCTTAATTCATTTTTCTACTACAAGTCACAGGACAGTTCCTCCACTGCAAGATCAATCTTCTTTCCTACCACATCTAAGGGTTAGTCTTATTCATGCTTATTTAATCCGTGAAGTTCTGATACATGGACACTTAATGTCTCCTTCAATGATAATTTCTGTGGTCCTGTCCAAAGGGAACTGGAATGAGATCATCTTATATCATATGATGCATACAGACCACTAAATAGTTCATGTGATGTCCACTTGTGGTCACTAATGATTGGGAAAGATTTGAACTAGTTACCTACATGTGGCAAATCTCCAAATTCTGGCATCTCCGTCTTCCCAAAGACCAGATCTCTCTGTTATCAATAGTGTTTTTGCTTGTAGATTTCTAGCAGTCTTGCTGATCAACTAAATTATCTAATCTCTCTTTATTAGGCCTTGATAATTTTTATTTTTTTCCTGCTAATTCAGTATTAGTATGTTGCTGAACAAATACTACAAGATGTGCCAGACTGTTTGCTGTGAATATATTATCCAGTAGTGAATGTGATGGAAATCACATATTGAACTAAGTTTGTACAGAAACAGTATCATGAGATGGGTTTTTTTCTTGTAAAAAGCAGTGCATTGAAACCTCTCTGATATTCTGAGACCACAGTGCTTAATTTTATAGACTGAGTAGCATTAATCAACTCAAACTTTTTAAAGTGCAATTAGCATTTATTTTCCCTCTTACAAAAAGGAACTGTATTCAGCTCATTTATGAAGATCAGGAAACAAAGTATTGGAATGTGGTGGTTTTTTTTGTTTGTTGTTTTTTTTTAAATAAGAACTGCCATATGGAATTAGATTAGTAGTTCACCTAATTTTCTGTGTGTGTGTGGACTGAGCTGTCAATTAACAGATCTCATCTTCTGCAATACCTTTGGTGAGTGACTAAACCAATCCTCTACTGGCAAATCCAGTCACAGATGACCTACAAATCCACCATCTGCTTGTGATGTGCACTCTTTTCAAATCTTGTGCTTTTTCTTATGTCTGGAGATGCTGACTCTCAAAAGAGCATATGCAATAGTTTGCTGTCAGAGCTGTCTGTCCTGAGCTATCCTTTCAAGTTCACTAAGAAATATGCCACATAACTTCACAGTGGCATTTAGGATATCTTTATAACCCTGGAACTGATGACCAATAGAGCACTGTCCACAAGCAAGTTGGTAGTAGAAGATCAACTTTAGCACTAGCATGTCCTCCATTTGCATAATATGACCAATCCAGCAAAACTGTTTATTCCTAAGCATTGGTTCCATGTCCATGATACCACACAGCTTAAGGACTTCTGTGTTTGGAATTTCATTCCAACAGTTCACATGGGCAAGCTTCCTGAGGCAGTGCATGTGGAACTGATCAAATTTCAAAACTATATATGGTCCATGACTTCAAACCATATAGTAGAATGGTTAGGACAACTGCTTGATAAACTGCTACCTTGGCATGAAATTTAGCATCATGGTCATTCCACAGGCATTTTGGTCAGTCTTCAGAAGGCAGCACTGGCTTTGGCTAATCGAGCAGTTACATGGTTGTGTTTTTACTGAAAGACGGCATGCTTCCAAGGTAGCAGAACTTGTCAACGGCCTTAAAGACTGTATCAGTACCAGTGATCATTAGAGTGCTGGGCTCTTTTTGAACAGGCTGAAACATAAGCTCTGTCTTCTTGAGCAGAGATAGTAAAAATGTTCAAAAAGCTCTTGTGCATCCTTGACTGAATAAGTCAGTGTCAAGGCTGACTTAGAAATACCCTGCCCCTAGATGCTTCTGGTTTAAAAACTTCCCAAGGTCACACAGTTCCTGAACTTGGGAGGTATGCTGCTGCCACCCAAATGAAAAAACACACATACCTTTTCTTCTTGAACCCAGAAATATAATACTTGGGAACTTCTTCCAAAAGGGTAACCCAAGCGCTCTTACCACAAGAGATCTTAAGAAAACAAACTAATCTTTGACAGCTCTCATTTTTAGCCATGCATACACAGATCTCCTATTACCTTCCAGCACACAAAAATCAGATCCTAGGCTTAAAAAGGTGTGTTTTTAATTAACAAAGCAAAAAGATAAACTTGTTTAAAGCATACTTGGTTGCTAGGTGTTAGAGCAACTGAGAAAAAACAGATTAAAGCACAGAGAATTTATTCCCTGGGATTTAGCTTTTTTGTGTGCATGTATATGCGTGTGCATGTATATGCACGTGCGTGTGCACAGGGACTTGGCACAGAGGAATTTAATCAAACTACAAAACAAAGAAAATAACCTGATTGAGCCTAAATAAACATTCCCTGCCTACTTACATGTATTATATCAAGGTTTTGTTTTCCTAGACATGGTTATTACTGTAAACTTCATTTCTACATCCCAGGCTCATTCCATCTCTCTCCCACCCCTCTTTCTTCTCTCACACAAAGGAGACTGAAGCTGATAACCTGGTTTTTTTTTTTTTTCAATTCAAATCTTACCACTTTCTTCCTATTGGTTCTCCTGGCTCCTGCCAATACTTCCTGGATTTTTTTCAGGCATTCTCTGAATTTAACCCTTTATAGGTAGTACTCCTCCCATCCATCACAGCCAACAATGCACAGTTGTCAGCAAACAGGAAGCCATGGATTAGGGATGTTAACGATTAACTAGTAAGTCTCATCTTTAATAGATGAGGCTTATTAGGTAACTGTTAACTGGTACCCAGAGAGCAGGTCCTTTCCTCCTCCTCTTCCTACTCCCACAGCCTGGTGTGGGTGGACGACTGCTCTGGGGGCTGGGAGCAGCCAGGCTGCAGCAGCCCCTTCCTCCAGGGTCAGGGCACGAGCCCCAGTTTAATCAGTTAACCTTAACATTGACTGACTGACTAAATGGGATTTTACATTTCTATCATGGATAGTTGTAGTAGACACTTCTGCAGTCAGTTTGGAACTGAATAGATATGCCTAAATCATAATCCTTGAAAGAAATTAACAGCATTATTGAAAAATAGATGTAGAACAGGAGAGGAGCAAGGACACATCCTTGTTTTCTATCATTTGATACTTTAAAAAGGTACCAAGGACATGATCAAGTGTACCATCATGAAAGGACCAAATTATATTGACTTTTTTCAGGATAGCCAACTTACCCAAGTTACCTTCCAAAGCCCAATTCTGTTAGCTGTCTTGAACACTTAGCACTCTATAGACTAACAAAACATGTAGCTACCAGACCATTTGTTGTTTTTTAAGTTTATCTTGAACACTTAGGTCAGGTTGATGAAAATCATGTAGAGATCTTATTGCTGCCCTGCATTTTTCTTGATCTTCCTAGCTTGGCTCTTCTTTCATGTTGGCCATGCCTTGAGCGGCACAAAATCCACACTGATTTTTAGTGATAATGCCATTTTGTGCACACATGTAATGACAATCAGTTATGGAAGATGCAAGCCAGGATCTTACCAGCCATAGAGAGCAGCAAGATGCTCTGGTGGTCATCACAGCGTGTGTGTGTGTGTGTGTGTGTGTGTGTGTACACTCAGGACATGTTTAAAGTCCTGTAGAACTTTCTTTTTCTCACATGATGACGACTCAAAAGGCAAGAGAGTGTACCACAACCAGCTTTGTAAATCTGATGGAATTACATCACTGCCAGGTGCCTTTCCAGATTTCATCTTCATGACAGCTTTTTGAACTGCATCAAGAATTGGTGGTATAACCAACTGTGAATCACTAGCCTACTGAGGAATCTCTTCAAGAAAGCTGCTGTTAAAATTGGATGTATAATATATGTTGAAAACGTTTAGCTCAGCAATCAAGGATTTTAGTACTATCTGTAATCAGAGTGCTTCCATCTTCATATCCAGCATCATATGGCCCATAGACTGCCTTCAGCCCATCACAGAATGCTTTAAATTCATGTCTGTCAGCTATATCTTGAAGTGTGACTGCTTTACATTTCCACCAATCTTCTCTTGTTGGCTGTAATTTGACCTTTAGCCTTCTGCTTAGCTCAAATGTATGCTGATTTCCTGGAGGTATTCTCTTGATCCAAACCATGTATGTCACATGCATCTTATCAAGAAGAATACGGGCTTTGTCCTTGGCATCAAACCAGCCTTTGTATTTGCATGTTCCGAAACCCAGTACTCCAACAGCTTTGTAAGTTGTTTCTTTGATGTTGCTCCAGTCCTTCTCAATAGTGATCAGAGCCGGTATTAGGGGCGGGCAAGCTGGGCAGTCGCCTGAGTCCACCATTACAAGGGGGCACCGACAGAGCCCTATGGGAGCCCGCTTGGGACACGCAACAATGAAAGGGGCCGCGACTGCATTTCGCGCCGCCCCTCCCCCCCCCCTTTTTTTCCTCAACAAATTTTCCCCGGTGGTCATCCAGGGTTGCCAATTGGTTAGGACCGGCCCTAATAGTGACTACTTGTTCTGGCCTTTCATTATCCATTAAGATTGAGTTGAAACAATGCTCTTCTCAGGTATTCAAAGATTACCCGCATCTAACTTCTTCCAGCGTACAGCAGAATAAGATTTCAGTGGGCAGAGGCTCAAAAAGACACTACAGACCAGGAATCAGCATCAAGCATTGCACAAGTCAATTTTACATTGCAGATGTCTTGATTTTTGTAAAGCAGCAGAGGGATTAGCTCTCAGGGCTGGGAACTACCCGTGCAGCGGCTCTGCTGTTTACCTGTTGAAAGCACATGATTGCAATAGTAAGCTCATACTGCACACATGTTCGAAGGAGGGTACCATTTGAGTTCTCACTTCCAATACTAGGGATGCTAAATTGTGTGCAATCAACTAATTGAGTAGTCAATGGAATTCCCATCAACTAGTTGATAAGAGGAGAAACAGGAGAGCCGCAGCACGGTTAGTTCCCAGCCCCGAGAGCTAATCCCTCTGCCGCTCTGCCTTTTAAAAGTATTAAGAGTCGCCAGGCTCTCAATACATTTAAAAGGCAGAAGCACAGTGGGGGGACCATATGCAAGCTGGGAATCAGCTGATTTCTAGCTCTCATCTGGTTTCCTGCTAAGCCTCTGCCTCCCCTGACCCCCGAGATGGTGCTTGGGGATCCAGTTTTTAAGCCAGCTTCCCTTAGCTCCTGCCTCCCACCCCCGCCTTGCTGCCTCTTTCCAACAGAGGCAGCAAGGAGTTGGGGGAAGGGGAGCAACTAGTCACTTACATCCCTATCCAATACCATAATATCTAAGCACTTTGCAATATGGTGAAGTCTTGACATCTCTACCATTAGTGTGTGTGTGTGTGTGTGTGTGTGTGTGTGTGTGTGTGTGTTAACAAGTATAAGGCACTGTCCATACTTCAGTCTAACCTTTGCAGTCATGAAGCTAGGACTGATAGTATGTGACTGGAATACATGCTGGGAAACCTGTGATGTCCTTATGGTGAAGCCAACTCCCGCTTGTCTTTTATGCCCCTTAGGATGGTCTACACAACAATATGAATAGCCTACTCTAAATTCTGTGAACTGGTTGGTAGCAGAGATGCATGTTTAGTTTAATGGTGCAACATCCATGTTTATAATTCACAAGCTCTCTAGCTATAATGGCTGATTTGTGTTCATGGCGATCATCGCTTCCATGAATGGTACGTTCACTCCAGGATGCAAAGTGCAGTTTCTACTTAGGTGTCAATTTTCTCTTATGACCGCAAATTAACTATGTGGTGAGCTGTGGCTAACCCACAGGAGTCAGCTGGAACAAGCTATGTTTTAGGGATGTTTTTCCTTCCCCTCTCTTCTTTTGAAGAAAGGAGTGCTATCCCTAAATAGGGCTGTTTCATCTCCTGAGCAAGATATGAGAGCTGCTGCTATTCCAGTTCAGCAAACAGATGATCATTACACCCAGGCTGCGTGCATGCAGGTTTGTGGCTAGATGTGGTATCCTCCACCTGCATTTGACATCACTTGCCCATTCCTATAGGGCTTTCGTCAATGAGAGGTAAAATTAATGCCGAGAGAGATGCTTTCATGTGAAACTTGTGAGTTCCATCCCCCACTCTCTCTTCTCATACTGACCATTTTACACTGGTACAGGAACGGTAACATGCACACTGGAAAAGAGTGAGCGCGGTTTTGAGATTAGAGTCTTCCTTCTCTTAGGGATATGTCTAAAGGTACATCTAGATTTACTTTTACTTTTGAAAAAAGATATGCAAATTACTGCTGAATTTGCATATCTTCCGATCGCTTTTTCAAAAGTTTATTTTGAAAAAGCAAGCAGTTTAGACACAGTTCTTTCAGGGGGAAAAAAAAACCCTTTTTTCGAAAGAACCTGTAAACCTCAATTTTTGAGGAAGGTTTTCGAAAAAAGGGTTTTTTCCGAAAGAACCGCGTCTAAGCTGCTTGCTTTTTCAAAAGAAACTTTCGAAAAAGCAACAGAAGAAGATAATGCAAATTACTGCTGTATTTGCACATCTTCATTCTAAAGTAAAAGTAAATCCTAGATGTACCCTAAGAGAGCTTAGCAAGCTCTGTCTACCCAGTTTGAAATCAGTTCTTCTCCTAGATACTGTTGGTCCGCGGTGCCTTAGTCCATGTTGTTTGATGCAACCCCTCTCAGGATTACTCTGTGGAGGACTTTGTCCTCAAGGTGGTGGATTGACATGCCTCAGAACCGTAGTACTCCAACACGAGGACCTAATGCAATAAACTGCATTTTTTCTTTCATAGCTTGTTCTTAAATAAAATTAAGGGATGAAATTACAGTCCAAAACAGGCTGCCTACTCTAGTAATGGAAAACTACTTCTAGGAGTGGGCCATTTTAAGATGCTGAGACCCTGTACTTCATTCAAGATTAATGAAATCTTTCTTTTGCTTAAGAGAAAACTTAAAACAATGATGAAATGTGCTAAAATGGCTGAGGTGTTAAATTGGAGGCTATCTAATACAGACAGGTAAGAAGTCCTCAAAGCTTCAGGGCAGGATTGTACCCTTTGCAAGAAATGCTGTACTCCATAGATGATATGTCTCGTGAATCCATGTACTGAGTGATGAAAAAACCTTCCAAATAAATTTCAGGGTATGTCTTGACAAAAGTATTGCTGAAGAGGAAATGGAAATAATGAAAAGCTGCAGCAGTGGTTGCTGCTATTCATTTTGTCTGTCACCGTATATACACCATTATTGTAGCATCTCAGCATCTTCAAGTATTTGTTTTCTCCCCCAAATCCTCTGTAAGGGAGGGCAGTATTATTACCTTCACTTTACAGATGTGCAACTGAAGAAAAGAGAGAGTAAGTGATTTTTCTCAAGTTGACACACCAAGTCTTCTGCAGAAAGAGTTGAATCTAGGCCTCCTGAGTATAATATGTGCCTGGACCAGCAGTGCATCTTTCCAGTGTATATTTTTGGAATGTTAATGTCACAAGTGTACGTAAGTGCACTGAGTGTGGCATTCTGTTTTCTATGAGCAATAAAGCCTAATTTAAAACAAGTTGTGATCTTGTTCTTTGGTCCTGAGAATCCACTGAAATATATGCTGGTATCTTCCTCCCCCCAGTACTGCTGAAATGAAGCTCTTGGAATAAGATGTGTAGACAGAAATGGATTGTTCAGTAAACTGTGTTCACTCTAGAAAAATTTGTGAACATGCACCCTCAGTGAGCTGGGAATTTACATTGTGCCCCAATGATTATATTTTGAACTACATGAGTGGTAAAATATTGTGACAATTTATAGTGTTAAATTTTATTCATGGACTACATGCCATAGGAACATTCTCTGTCTGGGTGAGACATCGGGGTGTGAAATGGGGGGTAGGGTTCCTGAGGAAACAAAGGAGAGTAACATGGTAAAATTCAGTACCTGAAAATATATTAAACCACTGTTTTTCTCCCCCTCCGTATCTATAATTTTACTTTAATAATCAACATTTGCATATAGTAAAAATCCAAAAATGGGGGAAGAATTTAAAAATACGATTGTGAATAGTTCTCTCTAGTTTTGGTAGTGTAAGTAGTCATACAATGCCAAGAGTTAATAATCAAACTATGCCTTTAACTGATTATAAAGAATGAACACTAATATAGCTGAACTAAATCAGACTAACTAAACCAAAACTAAATCAGTCTAACATCTGAGTAGTCAGCAGGACATCCTGAGGCTTTACCATTAAAAAGGGGTTGGTCTTTTCCGCAATGAGATTATCCATGGAAGGCCATGCCCCTTTGTTACTCCAGCTCTGTAACTGGCTCAAGAGGGAGAAATTACTGTTGTCCAGCCCCAGGACCTTCTCTAGGCTGAGCCTATGTGGTCAGGGGACTGGGTCCTCAGGCCCACTGAGTGCAGGTATGGGGCAAAGTGTTTAGGGTGTGGGACACAGTTGAAACACCCAACCCACTGATTAGGAAGAGTAGTTGGGGAGGGGGGGGGAAACATAGGCCTGCTTGACTTCACCCTCCTCAGCCCAGGGCCCTTTCAGCAACCAAAGGATGTGTCGCTAGGTTGGCAGGAAACCCAATGCAACATGCCGACTACTACACATAGAGGCCCACAGTCTGATGGTAGTAGGGCTCCCCTGGTCTCCTTCCTTGGTTGGACAAAGTGTGGACACACATACTTCTCAGGGTATATGGAAAGTGGTCGCTCCAACAACTTCTCTGCTTTGGGTGCCTGTAGCTATCTGAGATCCTGGAAAACCCCTCACCCCACCTCTTTATCAGAGGCTCCCAGCCTGTTGGTCATGCCCAGAGAGGTGGATGCAGTCACCAATGTTCTCTCTAATCTATTCCATCCATGTGCAGAATAATATTATGTGCACTGAGGCATATGTGAATGTGCAATACTAATAGAAACAAAAAAACCCCAGGGCTATGTCTACACTGGTAGCTTCTTCTGTTTTGTGGAAGAGTTCTTGCGCAAAAAGTCTTCCCCAAGAGCGCATCTACACTGGCATGTGCTTTTGCGCAAGAGCATCCATGGCAGTGTGGACGCTCTCTTGCGCAAGAAAGCTCTGATGGCCATTTTAACCATAGGGGCTTCTTGCGCAAGAAATTCATGTTGCTTGTCTACACTACCGTCTTGTGGAATAGTTCTTGTGCAAGAGGGCTTATTCATCGTGGAGAGAGGAATAATTCTTCCAGAAGAAGCCCTGTTTTACAACGCTATACTGTAAATTTACTTGTGCAAGAACGCGCGTGCAGTGTAGACAGCAGGCAAGTTTTTGCACAAGAACAGCTGTTCTTGCGCAAGAAGTTGCCAATATAAACATAGCCCAGCGGTGCGCATTCTGATGGGTGGTATTTGAATCTCTCCTAAGTGGCTGCACAAGCACATAGCTTACAGAAAACATTAGCAGTCATCCCACTCCAGAGCAGCTGGGAGGGTTGTCTCCTCCAATGGCTTGGCCCAGACTGAGCCTCAAGGCCTGCCTCTTAGATTTGTTGTTTCTCCAGAGGCTCTGCCCTTCTGGTGGGGTGGCAAAGGCTTTCCTGGCTCCTGCCAACAGAAGGTATTTGGCTCTTCCATGCTGGGATTCTGTTGAAGGTCACAATTCAAAGCCAAAGAAACCAAAAAAAACTATTTGAAATAGTTTTTGATTGACATTTTGCATTTTTCACTTTAAAATAGGAATGTGAGGATATAATGGAACAACCTACAAATGAGTACATCAGAATCATTACTACTCAAAACTGGGAATAATGGATTCAATCATTAATTTTCATCTGAATTCCATGAACTTTTCTCCTGTTGCATTTTTCTAGGATTTTATTGTTAATAGAAAAGTTTATCATAAATTACAACAAATCTCCAAGCAACCACCGGGGAAAAAAACCATGGAGCCCATTCTCAGGGAACAAACTGTGTTGTCATATTTTTCTTTTGCTCAAGCAATGTCTGTAAATGCAACTATTTTTCTCCCCTGATACAAACTATCTCCTGGCTGCTTTAAGGCAGTGGTCTCCAACCTTTTTACACCCAAGATCACTTTTTAAATGTTGGGACAAGCCAAGATCTACTCCATCCCTTCCCCAATACCCCACCCTTTCCTTGAGGCCCCGCCCTCTCTGTTCCCCCTCCTCTCTATCACTTGCTATCCCTAGCCCTTATAGACTCTCAGGGTATGACTACACTGCCACTTCTTTTGGCTCTTTCTGTCAGAAGAGGTTTTTCCCAACACTTGGCCCATCTAGATTGGGCCAAATGTTGGAAAACCCTCTTCTTTCAGAAGCCCCCTTATTCCTCATGGAATGAGGAATACAGAGGCTGCCGAAAGAGTATGTTTACTCTTCCGCTAAAAAAGCGTAAGAACAAATGCGTCCCTGGACGTGGAAGAGTTTTTCTGGGATACCTCTGGTATCCCAGAAAAACTCTTGTCGTCTAGATGTACCCTCACTGGGTTGAGACAGGAGATGCGGGCTCTGGGGTGGGAATGAGGGATTTAGGTGTGGGAAGGAGTGAGAGGTGCAAGCTTTGGGAGAGAATTTGGATGCAGGAGGATGTGGAGAAGGGGCTCCAGGCTGGGGGGTGTTGGGGTCAGTGGAGGGCTGGGGTGCTGAGCAAGCCACAGGTTTGTGGATGAGAGGGTGCAGGAGTTTGGGTGGGGGTGTTTGAGGGGCTCAGGGCAGGGAGGTTGGGAGTATGATGGGCTCAGGACACGGATTTGCGGTGTGTGGATGGTGCAGGAATGTTGTGGCAGAAGACTGAGGATGTGGGGGTACGGGAGTTTGGGGGATGAGAGGATCAGGACAGGGGGTTCCAGTGTATGATAGGCTCAGGATGGGGGAGGGGTTGTATAGGAGTGTTATGATGCTGTGGCCAGATAGGGGGCTTGTTCCCAATTGGGGGCTTGTTGGCCAGGCTTCATTTTTAAATGAAATATTATGTCAAATACAAAAGATTTCAGCACTTTATTTATGAGAGGGGTAGGGAACCTGTTTTGAGTTAGGGGTCACTGACCCATAGAAAAGTCAGTCGGGGCCACACAAGCGAGCTGCAAAAAAACAACGCCTCCAAAGCCCCGCAAGCCTCACTAATGTGGCACCAACTGTACTGGGGTAGGGTGCTGGTGGGGGCTGGGGCAAAGTACTCCTGGGGGGTGGTCTGGCCAGGGGGAGGGGACAGGGTCAGCTCGGGCCAGTACCTGGGGATCCTGTAGCCAGGTCTCAGGAAGCACGTGCACTGCTGCCCCCTCCGCCAAACAGCTGGCATGTTTCCTGAAACAACAGGTCTGTGGCATGCCCCAGGGACTTCCTTCTCCCTGCTGCCTTCTGGGGCGGGGGTGGAAATCCTGGGGACTGTGCCAGCTCCAACTGCTCTGCCTGGAAACATGGAGGCTGTTTGGGGGAGGGCGGAGCAGCCCGCTCACTTCCTGAAACCCCAGAAGTGGCGCACAGGTCCAGGACTCCCTGACCCCTGAAGGAAGCCCGCACTACCTCCATTGTCAGTGGAGGTAGCATCAGTGGGGGTGGCTTCTTGGGGGTGGGGGGAAATGAGGGGGCCCAAACGTCTCGTGATCGATTGGTCGAGCCCCCCAATCGACCAGTGAATCGCAATAGATGGGTTAGTGACCATGGCTTTAAGGCCTCCTTCATATCATGTGATGGTCTCAGACCAAAGTGAAGATAAAGGTGAAAGTACCCCACAAAGCTAATTTTGATGATGATTCAGGAGGTCTTTCAGAGGAAGAAGTACATTGCCAAGAATTCTCATGCTCCCTGCCAAGGCAGATCAAACTTAATCAGAAATGGTTTGTATAAAAAGCAGTAAAAAGTAACATTGATCTGCTCCCTCAGTACCCTCAGGGAGATCAAACATTCCCAAATTACAGCTCTTAAAGTGATTTTCCACCATGTCTTTATTTTTGATAAAACTCAGCTTTATCCTTTTACAAGCAACCCAAGGCCCTGTCTTGATGGGCAAATTGTTTACTTTACTTTCAGTCTTGTTAGATAGATCCAGTTAACATACCGTGATTTAATAAGCCCTGTGAATGCCCAAGATATAGATTAACACAGCTTCACATGTGTTTAGAAAGTTGTTCAGTTGTGTGATGCTAACTTTTTTGAGAGATTCCCCCTTTTTGCTCGTCGGAAGGGCTATGAGGTTTCAATGTTGATAGCCATTTTATAACAAGTGAAGCCAGTAAAAGGAGCATCCAGAACTGTTTCAGAGAATGGTAATTAAAGCAGATCTTCGTCAATTAAAACTGCTGTCTTGTTTATCCAACTCAGTATCGATAAGATGTGGCATGGTCAAAAGTTTAATAATCTAATTAGTTAATTAGTATCCATTTTGCCTTTAGCTGTGATCAAGTTCCTCCACTTCTGTCTGGTTTTGGCAAGTCTTTCAATGGCTTCCTAACTATACCTCAGGTTTTTCAGCTCATCTTCAACACTTGTTCACCATGTTGTTTTTCTGCAACCTTGATTTTACTTGCCTTCAGATGTTCATTTTCTTGCCATTCTGGTAATGGAATCCATTTCCATCTGCAGCAGACTGGCAACTCCATTATTGAATATTTTATTTGCATGATTGCATGCTTTTTATTTTGGCCAATATCTGCCTTTTTTGTGTTTAATAAAAATCCTGTGGCTTTTGTTAGACGTTTATCTTCTTCCCAGTTTTAGGAAAAATCTCATCAGCGCTTGTTTGCTCCGGCTAACATCCTGCTCTGAAGTCTCAGAGGGGTATCCATGTTAGTATGTAACTTAAAAAAAAAAAAAAAAAAAAAAAAAGAGCTTTAACAAGTGGTCCTGTAGCACTTTATAGACTAACAAAAATATAGATAGTATCATGAGCTTTCGTGGACACAACCCACTTCTTCAGATGACACATGGAGCAAGAGGCATAGAGGGTCAAATATAAAGTAGAAAAAGAGGGGAAAGAGGAAGGAGAAACAAACAAAAGATAGTGCCCACAAACGCTCATGATACTATTTATATTTTTGTTAGTCTGAGGTGCTACAGGACCACTTGTTGTTTTTAAGCTTTTTATCCTGTTCTGAGCATGTCTGCTGGAGGGGGAAAGGGGGGGCTGTGAAGGGAGGGGAAGGGAACTCCATAGGTTCTCTACCCGTGGCTGATTAATGCACTGTCAGGGAGACCTCATAGGAAGCCCAGTAACTGTCACAGTCTCTGCAGGGCTAGTGGGAGGGAGTTGGCTAGCTGCTTCGTTTTTATCCCATGTTATTCCTATCCTTCTATTTGAGTAGCTGTAAGAAAATAAATTTGTGGCTAATACATTTGCCGGGCTTTCGATGTGCCTTTTTTACACTTCCTGATTTTACTCTACTCTTTCATAATAGATAATCATTCTTAGGGTTTCTGATTTTTGGTTTTAACTGATAAAGCACCCACAGTACAAAAATGAAATTGGTGTTTGTTGAATAAACTTGTATTTCAGGTCTTGTCTACATAGAGCGGTAAAGCAGGTTACGGGGGAGAGTGATTTCTAAAGCATACTAATGTTTTGCTCAGTAATTCATCAATGTTGGTGTGTGCCAAGCATTGCCTGATGGGCTTTAACATAGTGCTGCCTGAAACAGTGCTATATTAAAGCACATTAGAGATTACAATAGTGCATATTGTAATAAGCAAGGTATATAACACACACAATTTGTTTGTCATACACAAGAAACAACCTGATATTTGGGCATCTCTATAACTCAAATTGCTAAAAATAAACCATGAAAAAAACCTTAGTCATAGTGTATCTCTTCCTGTGTGTCCTTCAGCGTATATTTCCTTATTTTTGCTCTGCTTCCCCCAGACGTACTGGGCTCTACATCTTCTGCCTTTATTTTCTTCCTTTTTCATTTTCCATTTCCTTCTGCAACCTCTCTTTTCTAACTTGAATCATCTGTGTCTCCTGCTCACTCTCCTATTCATGCACATGCTTTTAAGACTTGGAAGCTTTACTTGGAGGACTAAATTTACTAGCCATATGCTATTACAAAAGATGAGTGAAGGAGATGCTGAGCAGGGAAAATGCACACATGAAGTCAAAAGATTCATCTAATTAATAAAGGGAAGGTGCTGGATGCTGTCCCTCAACTCTGTTCTGGCGCTCTATTATTCATTAATATGAATCTGCAGCTAGTGAGTCTTAACAGATTTGTTAATCCACTGCCTAGCTCTGGCTTCTGTAAAGAAAAGAGCATTCCCTCTCTCCACTCTCTGGATTCCCACTTTCATAGTCTTTGGTTGCTAGAAGGGAATGTGGGCAGAGTCTTTGAAACATTTGTTTACCTTCCAAAAAAAAAAAAGTCTCCTGATTGCTGTGATGGGCTTGGGTCTACTACTCTGACCTTACCTGAATTTTCTGGGTACTGCATGAGAATGTCTGTGGCTCTTGTAGGTAGTTTTCTCTTGTGACTAGGTTTAGTGCCTGCTTCAGCTCCTGTCTGTAAATGCTAGCAAATTGTAATGGACCAAGTTCTTGTCATTCTCACTTATTCCCACAGTGTCATGAACAGCAACTGTGAAAAAGCACAGTACTCTGGATGGTTTTCATTCTGGTGCAGCTTGGGGGGGTGGGGGGGGGAGTGCGAGTAACTACGGAGGTGGAAGAGTTGCTTGTAGTGCACCATATTATGCCTAAGCTTACATTGTGAAGGCTGTTTTAGTAGTCCTAAGGGCTAGAAACTTAAAAATACTTTAGATTTTTGTTGAAGTTGATGGCACTTGCCTGAAAGCATTTGTTACATACTCTGGGGAAATGGAGTTTTCAAGTCCTGCTATTTGTGTTACACGCTGTAGCTGCAGAAGACCTAGCTCAGCAAAGCACTTAAATGAATTCTTAACTTTAAGCATGGCTACTCATGAGTGCAAGTCCTTATTAATCAGATCTTAGTACAAAACAGTGCAATAGATAGTTAAGTGCTTTACTGAATTGGGGCCAGAATGCAAATTAGTCGGGGGGGGGGTGAGTAACTAAATGATATTACTAAATTGTGAGTATATAAGAAATAATTTGTTGGTTTACCAAAGCAGAAAAAATCAGTGGATCAATTATGCAAAGTCTTTCATATTATTTTGGTTACATATTTTCTTGAAATGTCATCATGCTTGTACTTTTTTTATCACAGACAAAGGAAATAAAGGTATTACAATTTATTAAACAGGATTCACTGATCATGACATTCCCTTTCCAAAATATCAGGGAGTCTGATTCAAATTCCTTAGGACTCTTTCCATTAAAACCAAACTCTTATTTAGAATAGTTATCTTCAGTAAAAGTCTGTCTAAATTCTAAGGTATAGAACACTGGTTTTGACCAATAAGTATTGCTATTCAGGAATTTATTTGTTATTCTTATTTAATAACTCTTGTGTGATTTCATGTCTGTACAACTTCAGATATTCTTAGAAATCATCTTCATTTTATATAAAATATATCATGCTGATATACAGGGAGAGGGATAGCTCAGTGGTTTGAGCATTGGCCTGCTAAATCCAAGCTTGTGAGTTCAATCCTTGAGGGGGCCATTTAAGAATCTGGGGCAAATCTGTCAGGGGTGGTACTTGGTGCTGCTCTGAGGGCAGGGGACTAGACCTGATGACCTTTCAATGTCCCTTCCAGTTCTGAGATGGTAAGCATACATAGACTATTGTTTGTTTTTGGTTGTCCCCAGCAGATATATTCTGTTGGGGAAAATCAATATGGAAGAATGATTATGGGGTAAAAAAGACTCACTGAGATTAAAATGAAGAATTGTTAGTCTTCTCAGCTGTAAATAATCATGACTGCTCACGTAAGTCAGGTAAGCTGAGACTGTATAGAAATAACGTCACAACATACATTTCTGGGAGAATATTTTAGGTGACTAGGTTTCATTTGTCTGATAGCCCATGTTATGACAGTTAGGTTGGGGGAATAAAAACTGTGCATCGCTTCCAGATGCAGGGCAGATACACCTCCTGCTTTTACATTACCATCCTTTGTTGTAAGATTGACTATTTCTCTATTTTTGTATGGTTCTGTACTAATATCTGATTAATAATCTTGGATGAAATAATTGAGCCCATTATTGTTGACTATCTCGGGTTGTTAGCATATTACTGTATTGTTGTGTATGAGTTGTTGTTTTTGTAGTGATTGAGAGATAATAGGGTGGACATAGGCCATGAAAAGCCTTGATAGTGAAGACAAGCAATTTGCTTAATGTAATTGGAAAATGGGGAAGCAGAGGTAGTAGCCTGAAGGCTGAGATGGTCAAAGTGACAGACTAGGAAAATGATCCTAGCTGCACTATTCTGAATGGATATAAGCAGGGCAAGGCAGCATTTATCAAAGCCAGAGAGAAGGATGTAGCAATAATTTTAGACTTGCAATAAGTCTAGATTAAAGTTTTAGCTGTTTGAATGGATAGGAAAAGTCACCTTTACAGATGTCATTCAGACAGACTCTGAGATTTAGACCTAGTAGGATGTGAGGGGCCAGAGAGATGTCTGAGTTGTGGGCCTGAGAGAGAGGCAGATAATGAAAGGATGTAGGGTAGTGATCTCCAACCTTTTAAAGCACTTTTTGAATTTAAGTGCGATCCAAGATCTACCTCAAACCCAAATACCTTTGTCCCACCTCCTTTGTGTCCCTTCTCAGAGGCCCTGCCCCTGCTCACTCTGTTCTCCCTCACTTTCACTTTCACCAGGCAGGGGCAGCAGGTTGGGGTGCAGGCTCTGGTCTTGGATTAAGGGATTTGGAGTGTGAGAGGGGCTCTGAGCTGAGCTTGGGGCAGATAGTTGGGGTACTGGAGGGGGTTCTAGGTACAGGCTCTGGGAGGGTGTTGGGATGCAGGGGTACTCGGGGCTAGGGCTGAGGCTTTGGGTGCAGGAGGGGGTTCATGACTGAGGTAGGATTTCAGGATCTGGGCTCTGACTGGGCACTGCTTACCTCAGGTGACTCCTGGGTGGTGGTGCAGTGGGGCTAAGGAAGGCTCACCCTTGCCCTGGCCCTGCACCACTCCCAAAAGCAGCCAGCAAACTCCATCCCAAGTCCTGTTGTGCCCCCTCTCTGCTCTGTGGAGATAGGATACAGGGTGGGAGAGGGGGCACCTTGACATCAGCGCCCCTCTTCTCCGTCCCCTGCCCTGCACAGCACAGCACAGCAAGCAGGAGGCTCCTATGGGTGGGAGGGAGGCAGCTCCAAGGCAAAAGGCAGGAGGTGCACAGCAGTAGTGAGAGGTTGCAGTTGAAGTGCCAACACTTGATAGCTTCTTGGCCAAACCAGTCAGGATCACCTGTCAGAGGCTCCAAGATCTACCAGTAGATCCTGGTCAATGGTCACCAACCAGTAGATATTGGGAGTGGGCCTGCATGGAAAGATTCATTTTAGTCCCATTGAACGTGAGTGGATGGTTAGACATCAACCAGATGTAAGAGATGGGCTGAGATTTTAGTTTGGTAGAAAGGTTTAGAGTACAGAGGCAGAGCTATGATTCGTCAGCATGCATATGGTAGTTAAATTTCTGCATATGGATGAGATTACTCAGAGACAAGGAACAGAAGGGGGCCAAGGAGAGAGCTATGTGGAACACTGCAAAAGTGGGAGGGAGTATAAGGAGGATTCTGAGGGAAAACCAGGAAAGGAGAGTTACAGACGGGAGGACACAATTCCAAGAAGAATATGATAAGTCTCACAAATGGCTTACCGGGATAAGGGGAATAAAGGTGGAATATTAGTTCTGCCAAAGTCTCTAATAACCTCTTCCTAGCCAAAGCTTGATAATGGTTTTCAGTGGAGTGCATGGAGGGAAAGCCAGACTGGAAAGGATCTAGGCCTGACCTGAAGGATTGGAACTTCTAGAACAGTGGTTTGTTCAGTGAGCGTAGAGATGAAAGGTAGATGGGGTGATAACTGGAAAGTAGGGATGTAAAATCCTGTTTAAATGGGGGCAGGCTTGCCAACCTGAAAATGCTCTGTGCCATAGGCAGGGTCTGCTCTGGTGGAGCCAGGCTGATGGCTAACAGTAAACTGGTAAGCATCACCAGGTAAGGGTGATGCTAACCAGTTACCTTTTCAGTAGGGATGTGAATGGTTAAGTGAGGTCAAGGCTGGAGTTTTTAAGATGGGAGAGACTAATGCATGCTTGTACTGTGAAAGGAAAAGAGCCAAAGGAGAATGAGAATTTGAAGAGAAAATTGAGGAAATAGATCCAAGGGAGATAGGCAGGTGGAGGATAAGCATAGCAGAGCAAGCAAAAACATCCGTGTAATATTCTGAGCCATATTCATCATAGTGGTACAATTATGATATGGTTATAATGTAATTATGATGCATCTTGTGCAAAATGTCATGTGAGATACCTATGGAAAGCTTATAATTTGCTGAATATGATTATCCTCTTTGTGTGTCACTTTTTTGTCTTTGGAGTTATGAATATTGGCCATATATTTGTATTTCAAATGTTTGCTCGTAGGTAACACCCAAAGGTTCATTAGCATTAAAAGGCTAACCAGCACATCATGAATGGCCTATCAGAAAAGGCTTTTCTTCACCTGGAGATGCTTGGGCCTGTCTATAAATAATGGCTCAGCAAGGCATACAAGAGTATGTGACAAGACTACATGATACTGAACTCCATTTCGGTACCTGTAGTTTTCCACAAATTGGTCTGGGAACCTGTCTTGGAACAAAGGGGTCCTATCCAGATGCAGCAACTGTGTATGGTAGGGAGGGAGGGAGATCATGACTTAAGCTTCCTGGCTAGAACTTGATTTTTTGAGGGGCGGGGGAGGAGGAAGGGATTGGAAGTGGGATCAGCACTTCCTTCCAGCTGTTTCTGAAATACAGGCATTGAGAAAGACAAGGTGGAGGCAATTTCCAGACCCAGTGAGATACCTGGAAATGAAAAGTGCTGCCGCCTTTCATTTGTTGTTTCACGCTTCTCATGAAACGGTTTGACTGTCTGGAAGTTTTGTCCCTCAGATGCGGTAACCCTAGAGGAGACGTGCAGGTTGGGCTGGATTCTTAATGTGGAAGTTGAGGTCCCTGAGAGAGTGTGGGCACTCCTGGGAGGAGAGGCAGATGGAGTTTTATGGTACTGTATTGTACTCTTGGAAAAGAATGCACCATTTAACTGCTTGTGTGCTTTCATTTAAAAATATAAATGAACATCTCCAGGCAGCAGGTGCCAAATACTTATTTTTGAAAGCTGTTGCTCAAGAGACGCTCCCAGCTTGTGCTTAGTTGTTCTCTATCCCTTCATTAATATGAATTACATATTCAGAGGCCGCATAGCAGGGTACTGGAGGCTGTTTCCTTGTACAAAAATGTCATAATATTATCTTTCTTTGGGAACTGTTTGGCATATCAAATATGCATCAAGTTATTGAAATATTAATATTGGAAAGGTCCTTTATTGTGGCCTCCTTACAGATGAAGTGCCTAACGAGGCAAAGAAAGAAACCGACCAAAAAAAAAAAGCAGACTATGCTAGGGTGCGTCTAGAATTTGCTGTTACTCCACTAATATCCAATCTTGTTTTATTTTAGGTTTTTGCTTCATGGTGGAGAGGAGAGTTTCTCTTCCTCCTGTGTTTTTTGGAAGTAGCAAAGATTGAGTGTGTGCCTGGAAATAAAAAATAATAAGCTGTATTTATGAGCTTAGGCCAGATCATGCTCTCTTACTGAGATCAAACACCCATTGAAATCAGTGGGTGTTCGCCCTGAGTGAAGACTGCAAGAATTCAGGTCATGGTCTTGAAGGGACTTGAATAGCAGGAAAAGGTTGATATGTGAGGTTGGTGATTTGATTACACTACTCAAGTCTTAGTGCATTCACTTTATAATGCCAACTCCAAGAGTTCAGAAATCATAAAACAGGCTCCCCAAAACCTTGAGATTTAAGAACTTTTTAAAAAACTCTCCGTCCTTGGGCTTCTGAGCCAGTGGGGTACAGTCATTTCATAGTTTCAATCTTTTCCTCTGTGGCCACGAGTGCTAAAAGCCTCTGAGTTGTCTTTAAAACAAAAACTTAAATTCACTTGGTAGCACATCTGGAGCTTTCAGAAAAACATCAAATATTGTGAATGTGATAAAATTACAAGAGCTGACAAAATGGCACTATATGAGCCTTGGTCATATGTATTTTCATTTTAATTTACAAACAAAATTTAAAAATTGTAGCAATCATCTAGTTACATTACCTGGGATTTTTGCATGTGTAGCACACAAATCCTTTATGTTGAAAATCTGATTTAGAAGAGAACTATTTCTGATGGAAAAAATATTTTTCCTCTAATTTCTTGCTGTGGGCAGACAAAACAACACAGGATCACACTTGTGGGCTGGTCAGTACCTTTTGAGGACTGGCTCCATAAGGTGGTGACTATTTAAAAACTGAGCAGTTAGAACTTTGTTTTTTAAAATTGGGAAGGACAGAATGTTTTACAAAAACCATGTTCACTGTACATTGTGCTCCCAGACAAGTAGATCAAAGAAACTACATTTATTAGTTTCAATGAGACATAGTGTCTCAAAGAAGGGGACACAAGATTGGGAGTCAGAAGACCTAAACTCTGTTCCTGTCCTTGCCAATGACCTGTAATATAGCTTTGAGCAAGTCACTTAACCTATTTGAAAAATTGGTATAATGGTTCTAACTTTTCTTTGGTAATGTGCTTTGTGAACTACAGACGAAAAGCATCACATAAGAATGGATGTATTGTAATGAGGAAATAGTCATTCACTTCTCGACTAACTTTGAATGTTTTCAATCCTTTGTCTCAGGATAGGTATCACATCAATTCCTATATGTAATATAGAAGTCCTTCATTGTTAACTACTAATAAAACTCAGAGCTCAGTTGGGTACAGGTTCAGAAGAATGCTGAGAGATGATGGCATCAGTTCTGGTTTGATACAAGATGCACAAGGTAAATATTTCTAATGTGCTTCATTATTTAAAGCAAAAGTGAATGGAAAAGCCACTGTACAGCTGGCAATATTGGAATGTGGAGGAGGGAGGGAAAGTGTGTGTGTGTGGGAGGGGGGAGCGGGGGGGAGAGTTGTGTGCATTTGAGTACAGGACCGACCAAACAGGCTGTTTTCAGAAGCTTGTAACTTTGGAACAATTACCTGTTTCTCATGATTGTTCTGTCTGAAGATTGTTCCCCTTCCTTGGAAAAACTGAGTTGTATTACTTGTTTTCTATTAACAAAACATTAATCAAAGTATGTGTTACAAAGTGTTAATTTTTCCAGATGCTTATTTTTTGTACTCTACTAAAATCACGAGTGCCTTAATTTGTAAAGTTCAGATGTACAGTGGATTTTTGTCCTCCATTACTTTGACATGTTTGAAGAAATTCCGATTAGGCATAACTAAGCTATAATTACTTGAAAATTACCTACTGAGTCCTATAATTTCCTTTGATGTTTTTAAGGGTCTGCCTTGGTGGTGGGAGGAAGGGAGTTCCAGGTACACCATAGCGTTGTTGCTGCAGCCCCCTACACGGAGAGAGGTATTTATTGGTGCATTTCTTTAAGGAATTGGGCATTCAAACAAATACACGGCTACATGAATGCCTCTATATCTGTTTCTTCTAGCCAAGCTGGCACACAGCTGCAGCGCCAGTGACATCATCCACATAGCATATAAAAAGCTGTATATGCAACCTGCAATGATAAATAGGTTGAGAACCATTTCTCTAGAAGTCTAGGTAATCATTACATTTAATTTCCACATTTCAGCATATGTAAAAGTTGCCAGTTATCCTGACACTGCAACAACAAATATATTAGTTTAGGGGAGGGAAAATGTTCAGTCTGGCCAGTAATTATTATTGTACTGCTATAGGTGCTGTACAAATAAAAGAAAGTAAGGATCCTGGTGTACTCAAGTGTTCGTTTAATTTTGGCTTCTCTATTGTTTTCAGTTGCTGAGTTAGGCAGTTTGGATGAATATCCACTAAGGATTAAATTGAGTGGCAGATTCAAATGCAGTATGTGTTTCTGTAAACAAGAAAACAAACCTTTCCATATCACACATTATGCATTTCCTTTAATGTAGTTAAATCTTAGGCCTAAACTAGTGGACAGAAGCCATTTAATATTACTAATTTTCCATGGACATTTGTGGGTGGTGGTTGTAGAATGGTCAGTTACTTAAAAAAAAAAAATCATGGCTGCAACTCTTGGGCCCAATGTTGCAGTTACTCTTGATTGGGCAAAACACCCTGCAGCTTAAGTGGAAGCTTTCCTACATAAGGATTGCAGGATGTAGACTTTCGTTTCCATGTTTGTACAGCAAATAGATGCTGACTGCATTGATAAAACTTGTGATGAATGGTTTTGCTTTCTTATGACTTTGGAAAAATACTCTTACTGAATAGTATCAGCTTTACAGTAGTGGAACTGTACTGAAAACTCAGAAGAAACCACCACCAAAGTGACTATATCAAATTCTGCTTATACAGCAGTTTATGGCATGAAAATACCATTTTTGTATCTGTAAAAACATTTACATGTAGCCTGATTATTGACACTTGAAATACTGGACATTTAAGTTAATTACGTTATAGGATAGAATTATACTTTATAAAATTAACTTTGGGTTTAAGTTTAGTCTGATTTCTCAGCATGAAAGGAAACTTGTCCTCTAATTTGTTTTAAATTGGTGACTAGAATAAAATTACTAGTTTAGGGATACAGTAGCTATTTTCCTGTTAGATTGTGATTTTTAATAAAACTCCTTAAATCGTGCATATACTTTTTCCTTGTGCTAATTATTCCATGTAGTAAATTCAAGGAATGTATGGTCTACATAAAGTATCTAGTTGTGTACAAAAGTACCATCCCTTTTTGCCTAGTCTGACGTTGGGACAGCTATGTGGTGATGAGCATTCCTGAAAATCACATTTGTGTAAAATAATAGGAATCTATTGGCACTTAAAGCTTTAAGCTATATTTGTAAACCTGGAATGTTGTGGCAAACAGCTTCTTCATGTCAATGATGTGCAAATCATATTGGTTATTTGTGCAGTACATCATCAAATTATTACAATCAATTATGACTGTGTATGATGTATGGATTTAGAGTAAGGATGTTAAATATCAATTAACTTACTAGTGAGTAGTCGATGGAATTACTCGACTAGTTGATAGGCATTTCCACGTTCCTCCTTTGAAATGAACAAGAGCCCCAGTGGGGGCTCTTGTGCATTTCAAAGCAGAAGCGCCTGCGTGGAGCCCAGAGTCAGCGGGACTTCCCGCTGGCCCCGGACTGCACGTGGCGTGCCAGTTTTGAAATGTACAAGAGTCCCCCACTGACCCTGGGCTCTATGCAGCACTGCCACTTTGAAATGCCGCTCTGAGCTGGGGACTCCCCAGCTCACCCCGTGCAGCATTTCTGCTGAACCTGGGATCAGCTGGGGACTCGCCAGTTGATTTGGGGCTCCATGTGGCATTTCTGTGGAATCCAGGGACTCCCCAGCTGACACTGGGTTCCGTGGAAATGCTGCACGGAGCCTGGTGGCATTTCAAAGCGGCAGTGCCTCACTGAGCCCGGGATCAGAGAAGCATTTGTTTGTCGGATAGTCAACTAGTCCTTAACATCCTTAACTTAGACACTGTACAGAGCTAGGTAGTAGGGATGTAAAATCCCAATTAATAAGTGAACCAGTTAAATGTTAGGTTAACCTAATGTTTAACCAGTTGACAGACTAAGTGGGATCCTGGGTGAGGAACCACTGCAGCCCAGCTGAAGTAGGCCCCAGCGCTGAGGCAGGGGCTGCTGTCATCCGCTCCCAACACCAGGGCTGTGGATGCCGCTGCCAGCAGGACACGGGCAGGGGACTGCTTCTGCTACCGGGTGTTAACCGTTCACATCCCTGTTAGGTAATGGTGGAATCACTGTAGAGTCGGCTATCAATACACATCCTTTTCAATCCATAACATTGCCAGTCTTTGAAATTGCATAATTAGCATGGCTGGAAAAACTAAGCCTTTAACCAGAGAGAAAACAGATAACTTGTTCTGACACCTGACTCAAGCCTATCTGATTACTGAATGGATGTCAGTTTGTTTAAAGCTGAAGCATCAGGCAGTGATTGTGCTTTTAGTGGCAGCAGCTTAATTGAGCCACATGATTAAGGGAATTGGACACTAAGCTAATCTAAGAATTGTTCATGGATTGATTTCAGTTATGAATATGGTAAAATAAATGGTTTTTTCAAAGTCTTATACTTAATGTCTAAGTCCATAATTTCAGTACTAACTACCCTTCCCCAAGGACGTTCAGAGTTTGCGAATACCATATTAATCCATAACTTTTAATAAATTGAGTTTTTAATCCAAGAGATTTCCATTGATTTTAATGAGCATCATGAGGTTAAAACCATATGTTCCCATTAGAGGAGGGGAGGTTGTCCTTAGTGTACCCTACAAAGATCCTGTAACAGTAGTTTCTGAACAGTGAATTGTATTTAATATGATTGCAGCAACACATATATGATTGGAAGGATTAGATTTGTATTGGTTATTATGGGTAACATTGACTTCACCATACACAAGCGAACTGAAGAAAAAATTATTTCCATCAATAATTAAAATGTATAGATAGGCAAAGTAAACACAATGCTGCTTGAAAATTTATTAGAATTTAAGGATATTTACTTTGTACATTTGACGTGATTTTTTTTCAACAGTTAAAGCCCTAACTATTTGGAACCTCAATATCTGTCATTAAAACATTGTCTGACCTTTTCCATAATTTCCTGCAACTGAATATTTAAATCTCCAAAACCAGAAAAAATGCTTAAAATAGACTGATAATATCAGTCAGTTATTTTTAAATGAATTCTGCCAAGGCTAGCTGTAAAATCCAACCCATGGTGGTTGCATCACTTACAGCATGGATGCATTTCTCCTGACTCATGGCATCCAAGGTGTTAAAGGGGGAAAAAGTATGTTCTCATTCTACTTTTCAGAGCATAGTTTTCTGGAAACACCTTAACAAAGGCCCTAGATTGAAGATGGAATTACATGTTTCCTTTTAATGCTTGCTTTTTACAAGAGCTATCCACTTTGAGTGGCAAGGGAGGGCTTATGTCTTCCTCCAGAAATTCATGGGATATTTTGCTTTGGACATTCTTACATCCTTATAGTATATGCCTTGCAGTCCATGATACTGTTCCCTCTGATAACCAATATTAAAAACTGCAGTCTGTTAATGTTGTGGCTTTTACCTACACTCCCATCTTCTGTTTTTTGGTCCCTAATGACTGTCACTGGAGATTCCCTTTGTCTAGGCTTGCATAGGAGGGTGCTGGAAAATGGGTAACTTTTTTTTACTTGTTAACTGTTTCTCTTCCAAGCTCTGTTAAGACAGAACTGATTTCCTATTGTTGGTTTATTAGTAGAATTGAATTATTGTTCTGAAGTGTCTTTAATGTAGAATTTAACTGTTCAGGAAAACTAAGAAGAATCAGCCAGTGCCCTTTGTTAGGGGCTATTATCACAAGAAGTTTGCTTATTTCCTGTCTGCATCTGCTGGTAGAAAAGAACTTTGAAGAACTCAGATTATCCGATAATAAATTACCATTTACAAGTTTCAGGCTTTCTTTTGATGTGTTCAACAAAACAAAGTGGTGAGACTGGATTTGTGTTCAACAACCATACATATCCCCAAATATTCCCAATTACTAGCTGCTACTGTGGCAAAGGACAAACAGCTTTGGGTATTATTGTTAATGCATACCCAGACATAGCATTCATGCATGCTTGCCCTGATTGTAATTTTTTTTTTTTAGCTAAACTTCCCTCAAAAGTTATCAGTTTTGAGTATTCTAACCTGAGAAAGTACCAAAGGATCCAGGAGTTCCTTGCTGTCCTGCAAATAAAGGAAACCCAAAAGCAGATGATTCTGACAGTGAACTTCTAGCTGGGTAAGTGGCATAACATGGAGGGTTTAGGTTTTGTGGCACACTGAGCCACCTTTTTATCAGGAGAGAGGACTGAATAGTTTAGATGGGCCCCCCCCCCATCTCATAGAAAGGGAAGCAATCTCATCAGGGGCAGGCTGTTTAGATATTGGTTCAACACTTTCCTGACTAACAAAATGGGAAGGTAAAAAGGGCAAAGGTATGAGCATTCAGTTAGTGCAAAACAGAGCTCTCAAGGACAAAATTAATCAAGAAGCCAGGGGACCTGAAGAAGAAATTATGGAATTGCATAGATAGCAGTGCTAGCAACCTGGGCAACAAACAGGAGGAGTTCAATTTAGTCTCATAAATGATCAGTTCCATCTAGTTGTGGTTACTGCAATCTGGTGGGATGAGTCTCACAATTTAAAATGTTAAAATCAATGGTTATAACTTCTTTAGGAAAAATCTAATGGGGCGGGAGGCAGGTAAAGGGAGGCAGAGCTGACTTTGTCAAAAATGGCACTACCAGTTTCTGAGCCTGACAGCTCAAAAATAATCTTGGATCCATAAGCATTGATATTCTAACAGATGAAACAAGTTGGGTTATTAGTTGGTGTCCACTATAAACTACCAAATCACCAGGTACAGGATGACTGGCTCTGTAAGCACATACCTATATCCTGTAGGTGAAAACTGTATGATTGTTGGGGACTTCAGTTTCAATGATTTATATTTACTGGAAGTGTCATGCTGCCAGTACTAAAACATCCTTGGGATGTTAAAATATTATAAGTGACTATTTCCTAGCTATCAAAGAGTGTTTCTTCAAACCCAGGGGGACTCTATTAGACCATGTTTTGACAGAGAGAGTGAGTAATTGATGAACGAACCAAAAAGCAATGGTAGGTTAGGTACAGGTGATCATAACTTAATCACACTTGCAAACTAAGTTAAGTCCAAACCAGTTATATATGCGTGGTGTGTGAGGCCAGTTTTCACCACCACGCTGAAAACAATTATGAGCTAGTTGAGCTGGGAGAGAAAATGTGAATAACTGGGAATTGCTTAAGAATGCTTAACTAGATGCTCAAAAGTCACCATCAGTAAAGACTGCTATACCAATTTAGTGGTCAGTTGTCTGCCTAAAAGGAATAAAGGAGAAGTTAATAGTAATAAAAATAAGAGGCAAGGAAATGTAGAAAACAAAAGCAAAGGGCCAGTCTAGCAGAGTTAAGGATAAGGAAACTTTTGAAGTATATAAGGAACAAAAAGAATCCTAAAATGATATTGGTCCATTGCCAGATAATTCCAGCATTTCTATCAATAATAATGCAGAAAAGACAGACGTACTCATTAACTATTCTGCATCTAGGGCTGGAGGGGAAAGGATGTAGTCATATCCTATAATGACACATTTCCAATGCACTGAAAGCAACTACAGGAGACCCTCGTGATTCGTGGGATCGCTGTTCCTGATTTCATGTATCACCGGTTTCTTCTGTCTTCAAGCCCTGCTCCTTTCTACCACCGCCTTGCCCTGTCCTTCCACTGTTACCCTCAGGGGGTGCCATCTCGGGGGGGCGCCTGTTACAGGGTGGCAGCTGCGGTCCAGGCCCCCTGTACTTTCCACGGGGAGCTCACCTCCACTACCTCTGCCTGCGGTATTCGTGGGTTTTGCCATTTGTGGTAGTCAGGAATGCTTCCACTGCAAATGGCAAGGGATTACTGTACAAAAGTTAGATGCTTTTAAATCAATAGGTTTGGGTAACTTGTATCGAGGTGTTTCAAAAGAGGTGGGTGAGGAGGTCCCTGCTAAGGTTGTCAGGTGTCCGGTATTGAACCAGACAGTCCGGTATTTTTGTCTCCTGTTCAGTAAAAAAAAATTCAGAAAATACCAGACACCTACAATGTCTGGTATTTTCTGATTTTTTTTCTTTCTCTCCCTTCCCCCCGCCCCCCCCTCGCCAGGTGGTGCAAATACCGGGTGCTTACCTGGTTCTGCAGGGGAGCTGTCTGGCCTGGAGTAGGGAGACAAGCTGGCAGATGGCCGCAGGCAGCTTGTTAGGGCCAAAAAGCCTCAAAAGAATTTCTTAAAGGGGCTGCGCTGGTTTTATTATTTTTTATTTTTTTTGCTTAACTCTCGGGGTCTTTTTGGCTCAACAACATTGGTCTCCCCACCCCACCCCCCTTTTTTTTCCTCAACAGAATTTTTCTGCTGGTGGTTTTTTTTTGGGGGGGGGGGGAGGTTGGTATTTTTGGTTAAACCATCTGGCAACCCTAGTCCCTGGACTGTTAATGCTTTTTTTTCCAGTAAATTTGGAACACTGGGGAAGTTCCAAAAGACTGGAAGAAAGTTGATGATTTTTTTTTTCCTGTTTAAAAAGGACGAATGGGATGAGCCCAGTAAGTACAGGCCTGTCAGTCTAATATTGATCCCTGGCAGATAATGGAATAGCTGATATGAGCCTCAAGTCCTAAAGAATTAATGGAAGGTCATATAATTAATGCAGTCAATATGGGTTTATAGAAAATAGAACCTGGCCAAACTAATCATTTTTTTTTTAAATGAGATTAGAGGTTGCGAAGAGGAAAAACTGAAGATTGGTTAATCTTTTCTTCCATTCACTTTTTATTAAATAAAAGGAAGGAAATTTCAAGCATGCTCTTGAGATGAAGGACTGCCATTTGTTAGCCAGGGAGCTAGAAGTTAAACAATCAGATAAACTCAGCTGATAGCTTAATATACTTCCTTTCCCACAGGACTTTCACCTGTGTGTGTTTCTGTATGTTTCCTTTTGCTCTTGCACTGATTGCCAAGCGGAAGCTGCTCCTCTCTTTCCTGATCCATGTTTGTAGAGAGTACAGAAAAGGGTCAGGATGAAGCTTCTCACTTGAGCACCTAATACAAGAAGTGTTGTTTCGCTGACTGAACATGCTTGCTCCCTGCAAATAACTTCTAGCAGTTTCTTTCATGGTAGATTTTAAATAGGCAGTCAGGGTGGCAGCTGTTTTTTTTTCGGTCATCCTTCCTCTCCTCTCCACAAATCATTTCTCTGTTAAGACGTTTTTCTTGAAGCTTGTCTTTCTGGCTGCTGTTTGTGGGATGTTAGGGAGGAAAGGAGGGTGGCATACTGTTCAGCTGATTCCATTAGTTTGTCTTCAAGACATCCAGTGTGATCTCTGCCACCTTTAGGCTGTTTTGGCCCTTTATAATCTAATTATAGGCCCCTGTTCAGCTTTCCTTGCTCAGGGAAATCTTTCATTCTTTTCCAGGGGAATTTGCCTGAGTATGTGGTGTATTAAGTACACAATGTGGTGTGGTTGTGATGTATCCTTGCAAAGAGAGCCTCTAGCTTTCACTATGTTTAAATTAAAAAAAAAAAAAAGAGAGAAATTGTTGTGTGGCCACTTGTTGTCATGCCTGAAGTACAGTAGATGGGGTATTGAGTGTACGGTTTAGCTTTGTTTGAATTTCACTTTGTACAGAGCACTTTTTGATTAATTTGTTACTATTAGACTTCAGTCTTGAGCACTCCATCTGAACTAATTAGTGACTTGTATTCTATGATGTGGTCCAGTTCGCATTGCATAACTTTTCTGTGTTGATTTCCATTCACGTTTTCATCACTGACCTACTCGCTTTTTGCGTACTTCAATTTTTATATTATAGCTTTTCAGAATGGATATCTGACTCATGATTTGAAATGAAATACTGATAATTGCCTTATGGTACACTGTGAAATAATGATGTGTGAGGTTGTTGTACGAGCTCCTTAAGTGTTAGACTTTCCTGCAAAGAATGATAGCATGCTGCAGTGATCCAGGATAAAAAATAAGGTGCTGAAAAATTTCAACATTTCACTTAAAGGGCTTATCTCTGAATAGGTTTGCCAGAGGCAAGCTGAGGGAGAAAATTGGATAGTGTATTTATTCAAGTGAAATACTAATAATAAATCACATAACTGCTATAGAACTAGAAATTTTATGTAGACTTAGTTTTTTGCCCACATTCACAGATACGAAAAATCATATGTTAATTTTCAGTGATTTTTTTTTTCTTCTTCTTCTAGCAATAGGGAAGTGGCACTGATCCCCTATAGCGCCTGGAGAAGGGCATACAATGAGGTTGACTCCCTAGCAACATTGTATTTAAATAGGTGCTGAAATAAACAATGCTATAGAATATACACTATTTCATTCCATTGCAAAATGTCTGACTATTTAGTATTGAGCTGTAAGAGTTTTTAAAAGACTTTGCTGTTTTAAAACAGCATTCAGATTTTTGAGAGAGTAATAATTGGGACCTGCAAAAGTATTCTCAACCATAGACCATTACATCGGTTTTGTGGCCCTTTGACTTCAGTGGGACTACGTGCAGGAATAAGACTCCACACTTGTAAATTGCTTTATAGATGCAGGTTCTCAGAGGGGAATAACTTAGCGAAATGTGGGAAGGGAGAATGGTGTGCTAGATACCGGTTTGGGGAAATGTAATGGTAACCATTGGCTTAGAACTTGTTTTTCACACAATCTGTATTGTACATATGGATCGTGGAATGCAGCTTCTGATCCTCTGTAAAATGGTTTGCAGCAGCACATTTCCCCTTTTTAATAACATAATAGCTATAATGTAAGGTAAATATTATAAATTTGGTAATTAGTTTCCAAGAGAGGTCTTATCAGCTATGCTTGCTATCAGCGAGGAATAACTAGTCTAGCATACAATTTGCTAGAACTGCTGCCTAAACCCATCAAGCATCGTGGGGACATTTTAAATACTCCTGTAACATGAAAAAGCAGCATTATCGCTCATGCTCATATTTCATAGTTGGATTGACATTTATATCTGACAGTTCTTATGTTTTTCTAAGACATGATTTAGTAATTGCAGACTTTGAGAAATTCATTTTCAGTTACTTTCCATGATTTTGTTTTATTACTCAGATGAAACTTGTTTCTGGTCACTTTAAGGTGCAGGGCTGGAAGGACTCTAGGAAGGTTTCCTGTCCATTAAAGTGGTAGCAACAAGACAGACCTATTTGAAGCAGGTTTTCAAGGAGATGGGATGGAGTTCTTTGGAATCTTACTGGGGAAGGAGGAGAAACATTTGCTTTGTGCAATATCCAAAAAGTTTAAAGTGCCTCTTTGTATTTCCTCAGCACAGCACCAGTTAACTGCTAAATTACACTTGGATTAGTGGGGCCCTAGTATTTTTAATAGTATTTGCCAGCTGCTGTAAGTGCATATTGTACTTTTATAGCTTTTTAGGGCCAGATGGAACCATTATGATCTACTAGTCTGACCCCATCACAAAGAGTTACCAGCCCTGAGAAACTCAACATTTCATTCAAACGTGTACTCTGCATAGGACAGCAGTTCAAATGCACAACATTGTGTAGAGATGTCTGGTGAGAGGGAATCCATGGAAAACTGTAGCTCTATAGATACTAAAACATCCTATATTAAAACATGTCTGAGTTAGGGGTATATTTTCAATACCCCATGAGGTAGGTATTTCCATTTTACAAATGGGTAATTGAAATGATAATGACTTATTGAAGAGTGTACAGCTTCATATGGAAATTAGACCTAAAGTGTTTCAATCTCTCAGACATTTGTTTACACCGCTCTGCTGCTAACGTCTATAGATCTGAATAGATATATTTGCACTAAACCTGGGCATGGCACAGTGAAAATCTTCATGTAATTCGGTACTATAAGTGCTCAAACTCATCATACGGTGCCTTATCTGCCAAGTCAACATAAGTACGGCCATACTGGGTCAGGCCAAATGTCCATCTAGCCCAGTATCCTGTCTGCCAACATGGGAAATACCAGATGCCCCAGAGGAAGGGAACACAACAGGTAATCATTATGTGATCCCTCTCCTGTCATCCATTGTGAGACAGAGGTTAGGGACACCATTCCTACCAATCCTAGCAATAGCCATTGATGGCCCTAACCCCCCTGAATCTATCTAGCTCTCTTTTTGAACCCTGTTAAAGTCCTAATCTTCACAACATCCTCTGGCAAGGAGTTCCACAGGTTGACTGTGCACTGAGTGAAGAAACATTTTCTTGTTTGCTTTAAATCTGCTGCCTATTAATTTCATTTGGTGACCCCTAGTTCTTATAGTGTGGCAATAAGTAAATAACTTTTCTTTATTCACTTTTTCCACACCAGTCATGATTTTATGGACCTGTATCATAATCTCCCCCCCACCCCCTTAGTCTCCTCTTTTTCTAAGCAGAAAACCCCATTTCAAACCCCTTGACTTTTTAGGTGCCCTTTTCTGAACCTTTTCCAATGCCAATATATCTCTTTTGAGTCAAACCTATACATTTTGTCAGGTTGGTACAGGTTGGACCTCCCTCATCCAGCACCCTCAGGACCTGACCGGTACCAAACAAAGGGATTTGCTGGACAAGGGAAGATCCCTCCCATCATGGCCCCTACTGCCCCCAGCTAGAGCTCCAGCCCTGCCCTACTGCTGGCTGCCTGGTCGTGGCTCTCCAGGCTGAAGTTCCATGGCTGTTGCTGGGGCTGAAGTGCCCCAGCTGCTGCTGCCAGCCAGAGCTCTGTGGCTGCCGCTGCCGGCCCCCTGCCTCTGTGGCCAGAGCTCTGCGGCTGCTGCTGCTGGCCCCTTTGAGCATCTCCCCTTCTCCCCCCAAAACACAGGGCTCCTGGCTGAGTCGCTGTCCCTCTCGCACCCTTCCCCTCTCCCGCAGTGCTCCTCTCCTGTGGTCCAACCTCCCATACCTAGGCTCTGAGGTCCAGGAATATCCACAGTCCTGCTGGACTACGGATGTTGCCAGACCAGAGTGTCCCGGTTAAGGGAGGTACAACTTGTAGGCTTGTTAGTGTGTTCCCCATGTGGCTCATACACATGATACATTGCCATTTTCCCTCTTAAAGCCACTGATAAATTAGTAAAAGGCTGACAATGTTTCTTCACAAGCTGGGGAAGAATCCACTTTGGGTAAATGGGTTCTGAAGTCAAGATCAGAGAAGGTTCTTTGTTGATAAATGCAAAATTTTTCCTTGGAGGGGAAAAATACAACCTACTGGTATATCTTCAAAGTTTCAAAAACTGCACCAACCTGAGAAAGGGACATGGGTTTCACTCGTGGCAACTCCATGAAGACCGTTGCTCAGTGTGCAGCGACTGTCAAAAATAATAATAATAATAATAAGGTGTAAGGATATGTAGAGAATTGGATGAAGTATTAAAATGCGCACACATAACACACTGTTATAAATTAGTTCTGTAGCCACATCTGGAATACTGTGTTGCCATACTGGTCACTCCATTCCAAAAAAGGATATTACATAACTGAAGGGAGTATAGAGAAAGGCAGTTGGAATTCTGAGTCTTTTCCCATGCACCTAATTTGAAGAAAGTAGAAAGATGGGGATTGTTAATTTTATGAGGTGACATAAGAGTATATCAATTACAGAAGGTAGGTTGGGACCTTAAGTCTCTCAATACGTGACCAAGGAGACATTACTGAAACTATGGGAAGAAATTTAAAACTGATAAAAGGAGAGTCTACTTTATACAAGTACAGTTAAACTGTAGAACTTATTGCTAGGAAGTCACTGAAACCAGGAATTTAGTAAGATTCAAAATGGATTGAAGATTTGTGGCTATCAAGAATATCCAAAGTTGTAAAAATTAATAAAAAAAATTGGAAGGGCTATTAAACCTCATGCTTTAAACCAATCTCAATTATTAAATCAGGATGAAACTTAGTGTGGGCGTAGATTGCCCACGCCTGCCTACCCCTTCTCTAAAGCATCTGGTGTTCTGACACTGGACTAGGTGGGGCACAGGTTTGATCCAGAGTGGTATCCTATGAACCTGCAGTTGGCATGTCTGCAGCAGCTAAGAAAGCCTCATGCTTTAGGCAGGGCGGTGATGTTCATTAGAAAATGAGCCTAAGTGGTAAAGCAGCAAGCACTGATGTATATCTTAAATACCAAAGAGATACAGGGTTGTATATGTAGAGCAAAGGCACAGAAAGGTTCAGATTAGTGTTCCTTTGTGTATTCTGAAGAGCAGGACAGTACCTTGAAGCAGATGTGCAATTGAGTGGTTAGTCAGTATTGAGTTCAAAACACCAGGGATATGTGCTGGAGAGAAAGGGGGTACATTTATGTCACAGGGTGATGGGTGATCCTCCCGTTCCCTTCATCTTTAGTCCTGGACATAATCTGTGAAATATAATGGTGTTCTGCAGAATAATGTTATGCTAGTTGCATGCCAGTTACCTGCAAAAGTCACAGAAGACGTTTACTAGAATATTCTTTGAAAGAAAGAAGATACTTTGCTTGGAGTGGAAGTAAAGTATCGAACTCATCTGTTTATTACCAAAGTTTGTTGTCCTTTCCAGGGAACGCTTAGCTAAAATTAGTATTTCCACTTCTAAAGACGGAGACTGGGGTACTATTCTCTTTGCTTTGCTGTGTGTGCAGACTAAATGAATGACTGAGTTCAAGTATGAAACCTCTGAGTGCAGTCTTCTCTTGCTACTCTGTTCTCTCCCTCCTTCTATCTTTGCTTTCATTCATTCTTTTCACCCTCCCTACTAACACTCATTCTTTCTGCTTCATCTCTTAATGCACATTAGTTATGGTCTCCCCTTCATTGCTGCTGCTTGTAACCACTTAAAGTCCTAGCACTGCGGAGTCTGCAGTGCAGGGTGACAGATGGCTCCCTAGGAGTGGGACTGGTAGGGGTTGTTGGCCCTGCACCCAGGCAGGCTTTACTGTGGGCTCTGCAGTATAACTTTTATGCTGCAGAGCCTACAGTGAAGCCGGCTTCCCACGAGTGGTGCTGGCAACCCCTGCCAGCCTCGCTCCTGAGGAGTTGGTGTGTAACCATAATGGAAACTGTTTAAACAAACAGTTACTTTTACGTCTCTAATATCGGTAACTTACTCTGTTCTCTTTTTTTAAAATGGATGTAAGTCTGACTTCAGTGGAGTTACTTGCATTAGTATAAATCAAGAGTAAAATTTTCTCTTCAAAAATTCTTTCTTTATAGCAGTTGGTCGACAAAACAATAAAATGTGATTTAAATGACCATAGAGTCTGAAATGCTTGCAAATGGTCATGCTTCCAAATTAGGGACTGGGATGGGGGAGTTTGCGTGCACGTAAACATATAAAGAAAAGTGCATTTTTAAAGCTTGCTCAACAATCCTTGCCTCTTTATTTTTGTTGAAGAATTATCTATTTGGGGTTTTTTGGTTTTTTGTGGGTTTTTTTTTTTTAAATCACAATAAATGCATTTTTAACACCTTGTCTTACAAAAATAATTCAGGTACAGCTCGTGCCATTTATGGGTTAACATCCTCCACCTCATTCTATGAATTCATAACAAAAGCAAATCAAAACACTCTTCCTGGCTTACATTCATGAATCACAGTTCCTCCAGTGTCAAAACAGGAGCATTATGAATCCCTGACCTTCTTCCCTTACCATGTGCCAAAGGAGGCACATAGTGACGAGACATCTCTGTCCTTTCCATAAGGCAGTGCCATTGCTCTTCTGGCCTTCCAAAAAGACATTCCATTGATTAGAGCTACTCAGGCAAATATTTAACCTTTCCTTTCTCTTTCCCAAGGATCCACTGGAAGGCTTCATAAGCTAGGAAGGCAAAGGATGAGCTGAGTTTCCCCGATTGAGAGGAGGAATCCTTAATCTTATTAATATTCACAGTGTTCTGATGAACAAAAGCTTCATTAGTCATTTCAGCAAACAGACATGAGTTGCTAAACGTCCTTGCATCACGGACCTTTCCAGAGCAACCCACATTAATACAGGAAAGTCTTTTGGCTGATCACCAGGGGCACTGCAGCATCATGACACTATCCTATTAATCAATATCTTGGATTGCGGGGGAGGGGGGGGCAAAGAATAGGTACTTGTGTCCTACAAGTAGCCCCCTGTATGGTTTAGGAGCCCCATTGGTGCAAACTTGCCAATAGCCTCCAATGCATGGCCAAGCTTTGTGACTTGGACAGCACTACACTCCTTCTAGCATTGCCAGCCTCCACCGCAATAGCCCTGATGGCTAATCTATCCATACCAAATGGGTTAACTACTGAGTGGTGGTAACTGAGGTGGCAAGGTTTCAGATGTTGATGGCCACACTTCTCCATATTGAGGGAAATTCTTATGTTAGTCTTCAGCAGCTAAGGGGTGAGTTCTGCACAGATTTCCTTTGTGCAGACATCCTTAAATTCTGCTGCCATTGCTGATCCATCTTGGTTTAGCTTTGTTATCTTTTCCTGTCGGTCACTGCTAGTTGGCCAACCCCAGAGGTTGTGCCCCACTGGGTATGAATATGCTATGCAGAAGCAGCTGCTCAGTTTCATCCTATTTTTCTCCACTGTATCATTGCAGCATCAACAACCTCATGAAACTACAGAGCAACACTCAGGCATCTGTATGACTTAAAAGCTTTTGCACCATCCTGTTTGTACCAATGATTGTCATGACTGCAGCACATGGTACTGAGTCATCTACATTGTCTGACTCTGGTTCAGAAATTGTGCTGGCAACATGACTGAAGGCTGAGAGGAATCCTAAGAGTCGACTAGCCCCAAGTTGCAGAATTCCTGTGGTTTACAATATGAATTCCAGAATGCACTGTGGAAAAAATCAGAGCATAGACATAGATCATTGCACCATAAGACATCTGCCCAGAATACTGATAGTTAATTCAAACTAATACAGAGCTGCATAAATGCTATGATTAACTGCAGTGTAGCCCCATGGCACCCTTAAGACTAACACAAATATGAAGTATCATGAGCTTTTGGTGGTAAAACCTATTTCATCGGATGAGGTGGAGTGGAAATAACAGAATCAAGATATTGAGAATGGGCTGAAGGGGGGAATTGTTGATTGTAGGACCGGTGCTAATGAGGCCAGTTAAGTGGTCTGGAAGTGTTCCATTCTTAGCTTTTGATGTAAAAATGCAGATGTTAGAGTCAAGGGTGACTGGCTTTATAATGCAACATACAGTTAATTAATGTCTTTGTTCAAGCCCAGGGAAACAGTATCAGATTTGTAGATGAATGTCACTTCCACACTCTTTCTTTCTCTGTAATTGACTGGTAAAATTCCTTTGTAGAAGAACTACTACTTTCAGATCCATGACTGAGTGGCCAGGCAGGTTAAAATGTTCCCTGAGAGGTTTGTGTGTTGGATTTGTGTCCATTAACTTTGCCGCAGAGACTGTCCGTTTTGGTCAATATACGTGGCAGAAAGGCATTGCTGGCACTTGATGGCATATACCACATTAGGATATACAGTAGTATGAGCTCCTGATGTTGTGGCTTTTGTGGTTAGGTCCTGTGGTAGTGTTGTGATACGTATGTGAACAGAGTTGGCAATGGGTTTTGTTGCAGGGGTAGGTTCTTGTGTGAGTGTATCTGAGGGGTGATGTGTGGCTATTGGAAATTAGAGAGAGGAGATAAAAATAAGCATTTGTAAAACAAATAACAGCAATAGCCAAAACACAAGTGCTGGTAATATTGTCTGTTTTTATGTGCATTGATTCATCAGGCGCTCTCAGAGAAAACTGTTGCTTGCCATTTTAACCAGACTGACCATTCTCTCAATGACCTTAAAACATGCATATTGCTTCAAACAGACTTTAACTCCAGACTTGAAAGAGAAGCCTCAGAACTGTCATTCATGCTTAAAACCCGTACGCAAAGTGTCAAATTTAACAAAGATGCTAATTATCTCACCCATTACAAAGATAGCTTCCCCAATTATCACCCCTAATGGCATTACCTCACAGGCACTAACCTTCCCCTCCCTCACCCCTCCTCTGTTCTTAAACCTGATTCGTCATTTTTATATGTTCGCTTTTTTTGATTGTATCACTTTGGTATATATGGTGGTGCCAATTTTCTTCCACATATTGATCTGAGGAAGTGGATCTGGCCCACGAAAGCTCATCACCTAATAAACCATCTTGTTAGTCTTTAAAGTGCTGCATAGTCCTGTCTTTTGTTTCAGCTAGACCAGACTAACACAGCTGCATCTCTATCACTAATCTTCAGTTAAGTTCTGAGACTGTACTGGGGACAACTTATTTTTCCAAAACATAGAGAAAGTAACTGTCAAACCACTTTAGACTTGACTATGACTAACAAGGCAAAATTGGTTGTGAATCTGAAGGTAGGGATATGAACAGCTAACCAAGTGATTCTTACCTGGGAGCAGTAGCGGGTGGAGGCTAGTCCAGCCCCCCCGGGAGCCATGCATGGAGGGGAGGCAGAAGCAAGACCCGATTTTCCCCATGTTCTGGGCTGTTGGTTCCTGCTGCCAGCCCCCCAGCACAGGGTAGAGGGAGTGGGAGCAGGATCCTGTTTAATTGGTTAAACCTAAGATTTAATTGATTAACCAGGATTTTACATTCCGAGTAGAAGGTGATTTAGGTACAAATGATCATAAATTGATACATTTCATGATTTGAAGGAAAGAAAGGAATGAACACCAGCATAAGGTGTTCAATAAGTACTCTACTCTACGCTGATTAGACCTCAGTTGGAGTATTGTGGTCAGTTCTGGGCACCATATTTCAAGAAAGATGTGGAGAAATTGGAGAAGGTCCAGAGAAGAGCAACAAAAATGATTAAAGGTCTAGAAAACGTGAGCTATGAAGGAAGACGGAAAGAATTGGGCTGCTTTAGTTTTAGAAAAGAAAAAACAGAGGGGACATGATAGTGGTTTTCAAGTATCAAAAAGGGTGTTACAGGGAGGAGGGAGAAAAATTGTTCTTAGCCTCTGAGGGTAGGATAAGAAGCAATGGGTTTAAATTGCAGCAAGGAAGGCTTAGGTTGGACGTTAGGAAAAACTTCCTGTCAAGGTGGTTAAGAACACTGGATTCTATGATTCTAAGGATTCTGGACATAATCCCTCCAATTTTAGTAAACTTGAAGAAGTGGTAAGTTAGATTCCATGGGAAGACGAACTAAGGGGAAAAGGAGTTCAGGAGAGCTGGCAATTGGAAACAATATTAAACAAGACACAGTGGCAAGCTATTCAGATGCAAAGGAAAGTACTAGTTAACTTCTTCGTTAATGACTTGGATAATGGAATGGAGAATATGCTTATAAAATCTGAAGATGGCTCCAAGGTAGGAGAGTTTGCAACACCCTGGATGTCCAGATTAGGATTTAAAGTGACCATGATAACTTGGAGAATTGGTCTGAAATTAACATGATACAAAACAATAAAGACATATTCAAAGCTCTACACTTAAGAAGGAATACTGAGGTGCACAAATACAAAATGGGATATAAGCAGAACCCGAAGTGACTCATCCCTTACAGCTAGCTGGAAGTGGGGAGAGATTCTGAGTGTGTCTATGTAAATATCTGGCCCTGGTTGCTGCTGGTTCTCCCTGGCAGAAGGGCAACAGGGGGAATAACTGAGTAGGTAGTATTAGGAATGTTAAAATATGTTTATGTAATCCTATAACTGCTGAAATTTTTAGCAGTTACACACAGAGGTGGGGGGACACATCGGGGATAGAGTCGGCAGTATGGGGTGGGGAGCAGAGGCCATCGGCTCTGTGGGAGCCAATGTGCGTGGGGAGCTGACTTAAAACCTTGCCTAGTTGGCACTGGGGGCTCCCCACCATCCTGTTCTTCAGGGCCAGAAGCTCTTGTTTCCCCCAGCCCAGGCACAGAGTTAGGGTAATAGCAGAGCAACACAGATGCTAAACCAGCTCAGCTCTGGGAAGGCTCAGCTATAGGGCCTTCACGGCACCCAGGAATGTAACCCCCAAAAGGGACCACGCCCCCAAATAAATCCATCTTTCTTTGTATGAAAGTTTTACACAGAGAAAGCTCATAAGGTCAGCTCTCTATCAGTGAAAGAGAGATGCATAGCCCTGGCTCCCCTAAGGTTACCATTATTTATACTGGGCTTGATAATATACAAAAGTGTTTTTATTAAGTATAAAAACTAGGATTTAAGTGAAAACAGAGCAAAGTTTATAAGCCAAAATAAACAAAATAGGCCTGCCAAATCTAATACAAAAAGAGATTGTTACAGGTCACAATTCTGACCCGGTCCTTATCTTAGATGCAATTCTTTGCAAGCCAGGGTTGATCTTTCTCTGGCTTGGATCTAAGAGCTGCTTCTGGATCCTCTTCCAGTGGGAAAGCTGTTTCAAAGCTGAAAATAATGTTGATTGCTTTCGATTCTTTAAATAGAATTTACCCAGGGCAAGAACCGTTTGTTTAACCCTCCTCATTCCCATGCAAAAATACCAGATTCAAGATGGATTCCACAGCCAGGTGACATGAAAACATATCTTTGCCAAACCGACCCCAGTTTGGGCTTACAGGAAAAACACAGCCATTTGCAGATCATTGCCTTGAGCACTGGGCCATTATATTTCCAGAGAATCACTAATGGTCCTCATTAGCACACTTAGAATTTATAAACAGATTCTCACTTCATATTTCCAACTTCATGTACAAGGAGGACACATGCAGAGAAATAGAATATATACATTCAGCAGATACATGACATCTTTAAAGTTACAAATGCATTTTGCCTAAAGTGTCGTCAAGTTATGCATGTTCATATTCATAAGCCAATTTTCATAAAGCATGAGGGGACATGGCAATCACCATGTAGACTTGCCCCAGTGTGTTTGAGATATTGGAGCTATGTATGGGAGACTTTGCCTCTGTGCATACAGACTGTAATACTCTGTGTAAGCACCAGAAAAGGCAGATCAAAAGCTATCCTTCTAAAAAGCAAACCTCATTTTCAGAGGCACAATGCTTGTGCTTATGGGGGACCAGATGCCTCAAATTGTTGCTAGTGATCTAGAGTCCGTCACCAGTGTAATCCTTTCCCACTTGTCAAGGAGTTAAATATAGTCTCCTGGTTAATGGAAATGTGTTAGCTTCTTATGGGATGTGTAGTGGTAATAGTTCCAGCTCCCATATCACAAACACACTTCAGTGGGTTGCTTAAAGGGCTATGACTCCTGGCGGTCAGGAAAGGTAACTGGATGGAGAGGGGTGCAAGAAGTTGAAAATTTTAGTACAGTGTAAAGCTAAGAGGTTTTCGCTTCCCTCTTCCTGCACAACCTTATCCTTTCAGGTCAAGTATTCTCTGTTAACCTCACAAAACACAAATATATTATATAGGCTTATTATTCTGCACAATACCCAGACTCCCTTGGTTGGCCTATGCCAGATGACTTGGGCTCAGGCTCCAGGGCTGTTCCATTGCTATGTAAATTCAGGGCTTGTCTCCTCACTGTAGACTTCCAGGGCAAGTCCAGGTCAGTGGGTATGGGTCTCCCACAGGTGTCTAGTTGCTGTGTGTAAACAGACCTAGTTGGCACATTTGTTACTCCTTTATAGTAAATGTAATGGAGATGTGAATAATTTTTTTTTTTTTTTTTTTTTTTTGTTACTTAAGCCAAGGGGGTCACTCGTCTAAAAACACTGAGAAACCCTTCTCTCTGCTTTTCAGGGTAAAGACTCTGTCTCAGAATGTTTCTACAGTTTTTCTTTGAGTGGTTGCTCATGTCCATTCGAATAAGGTGTGCGTGCTGCGTGCACGGTTTCTTCCGGAGCGTTTTCCCTAGTGGTACCCGTAGTGCCGGCAGGTCGCCTCCTGGAGTGGCGCCGCTATAGCAGAGCATAAGTATCCCTGCCGGCGCTCCCCCACCTCAGTTCCTTCTTACTGCCCGTGACAGTTGTAGGAGCGTTGCTATCTTAGTCCGTTGATTGTTCTTACCCATTCTGTAGTTAGGTTTATTGCCTGTAAATAGTTCAAGTGTTAGGTAGTTAGTGTTGATAGTCATCCTTTGTTCTTCCCTCCCCTACGGGGGGTGAGGAATGCCAGGGCCGCAAGGCTTCAAGACTTGTGCGGACCGCACGAAGTTTATGCCTAAAGGGGACCCACATGATAGCTGCTTAAAGTGCCTGGGAGAGGCCCACTTGACAGACGCCTGCAAAATCTGCAGAGCTTTCACGCCGTGCACCAAGAGGGAACGGGACTCCCGCCTAAAACTCCTTCTTATGGAAGCGGCTCTTCAACTGACACCAGCGGGACATTCTACGATGAGCAGTGCACCAGCGTTGACGCGAGACGCTCCGGTGCGCTCCAAGACCACGGTACTGAAGGCGCCGAGGCACTGTTCCCACTTCCTGGCCCCGAAGAGGCCGTGGATATCGAGGAGCAGATCCCCGAGCCGAAAGTCCCGTCCGGGCCTGCACCGTCGGCACAGGTCGTCCACAAGGGGCTCCCCGGGTACCGCTGCACCAGCGGTGCAGAAGGGAGCCGACGTACCACCAGCCAGCCCGGGGCAGTTGCTGATGCACCGGCCATCGATGCTGGAGACTTTTGAGGCGGCACAGGACCTCGTCAACTCGACCACCTCCCCACAGTCCTCCCTTAGTATAGAGGGGTCAAGACTGCCCATGCCGGGGGCCACATTGGCACTGGTTACCTCCCCGGAACAGGTGGCCTGGTCAGCACCTGTATCGTCTGCAGCGGTACCGCAAACGGTAGGACAGCCGCTGCTTGCAGTACCCTTAGCGCAGCCTGTGCCACCCAACAGAAGGCGCATGCGTAGGGGCCACCCGAGGCCGGGGGCACCGGCGGGTGCGGGTTGGACTCGGCCCCCCCACCATGACTGTCGCTGGTCCCGTTACTGGGGCCAATTCCAGCTACCTCCACGGTGCCGTACTACCCCCCCCTCCCCCCCCCTTGCACTGTATCCTGTGCCGGCACTGCTGGGACAACCACCAGCGTACCAGGTGGCACCGTCGGCGGCACTGCCAACGCTCGGAGAATTGCTACTGGCACTGCGCCTCGTGGGCGCTCTGTCAGCAGCACCGGGCCTGATGGCGCCGCCGGCACCGGCACCAGCGGCATGGGAGCCGGCTTCCGCAGCTACCGTCTTGACACTGCTGTTACGACTGTCGGTACCGGCTGCACCCTTGGACGTTGCGGCATCGCAGCAAGGTTCCGGGCACCAGGTTCTCTGCGCTGGTGCCGGTGCGGCCCCTTTCCCAGACACATGCTGGGAAGCCGGAGTCCAGGGGCAGGTTTAGGCCCACAATGGCTCCGGGACACTCAGCGGTGGCTCTGCCCTGGTCCGCATCTGACTACTCATCGGATTCAGATGTGGAGTCACTTCAGTCGGCGTCTTTGAGAGCCTCAACAGTATATTGGTCTTGCTCTCACCACCAACGGGAGCAACCACAGCTGCAGCAGACATGGCCACCTCAACCTCAGTGGCCCCTCTGGATGCCCTGGGCATACCACCAGTGGTAAGGTCCCATGCCGCCCTTCAGGGCGTCCAGCACCTCCAGGCACCGTAACACTCCGACGGCATCTCTCTCCAGACCTCCTCCAACTCCAGAGGAGGGTAGCACTCATGTCGAGATCGCTGGCCCCCCGGCCCTGGTACTGGCACCACCCCCAGCCCCCTCGGGGGTCACCCAGCTGGCCCCATAACCCGGGGCACTGCTGGAACCAGTACCGGTTCGAGAGTCATCTTCGTCTTCATCCCCAGACGAGGCCCTGGCAGACCCGGCCCCCGTCTACGCCAACAATGGACACCAGGTCGCACCAAGAACTTCTCCACTGCCTGGCATCCAACCTCGGGGTTCCAGTGGAGCCAGTGGTTGAGGAGCTGGATCCTATGGGGCATCCTCAGAGAGGATGTCCACCTGCCCAGCTAGCTTTGCCCCTTAACAAGACGGTGGCTAAAATTACAAACACCCTATGGCAAACGCCGGCATCCTTAACCCCCACCCTTAAGGGGGTTGAAAGACGTTATTATGTCCCGCAGTCGGGACATGAACTTTTGTACTCCCAGCCTATCCCCGGATCTCTGGTTGTCCAGGCTGTGACGCAAAAGGAGAGGCTTCCGCAGCCGGGCCCAACTCCAAAAGCCAGGGAGCCTAAGTGCCTAGATCTGCTGGGGCGTAAGGTATATGCATTGGGGGGGGGTGCAACTCCACATTGCGAACCAACAGGCGATGCTCAGCCGTTACACCTATAATACCTGGCAGGCTATGGACAAGTTCAGGGACAAACTCCCCCCGGATGCAAGACAGGAGTTTGCGGCTATGGCCTCTGAGGTACGAACCATTGCCCGCACGGCTTTGCAGGCCTCCTTAGATGCGGTGGACTCAGCGGCCAGAACGATGGCGTCGGGGGTGGTCATGTGCCGCAGTGCATGGCTGTAAGTCTCTGGCATACCATCTGATGTTTAGACCACAATACAAGACCTGCCCTTTGAAGGGAAGTCCCTGTTCTCAGAGCTTACAGACTCCAGGCTCCACACGCTGAAAGACACTAGGTCAACTCTCCGCTCTTTGGGGATTCATACACCGGCCCCCCCAGCGGCGTCAGCTCCCCTACAGACAGCAGGGGAGAATGCAGTCCCAACCCCCCCTCCCCCCGTGGGGTCTACTGGAGGCATCGTCCTCGGGCTCCCAGTGGGGGCACGGGGGCACCTGCAGCACCTACCTCTGGTCGTACAAGGCATCGCCGTCCTCAAGGGGACAGCCTCAGGGGAGTAGGGCAGCCACCCTCCCAACAGGCTAAACACCCGTTTTGACAGGACCCTCAAGGGTCAAATACCAGCCGCCTCCCCTTTCCCCCCATTTGGGGACAGGCTATCCCACTTTGCCCACGCTTGGGCCGAGATCACCTCGACGCTTGGATGCTCAGGCTGGTGAGGAGAGGATATTCTATCCCTTTCCTGGGTTCCCCCCCTTCTTCCCCACCCTCCCCATCCCTTTTCAGGGACCCCCTTTTTCAGGGACCCCTCTCACGAAGGGATCCTTCAGCAGGAGGTCCTCGTGCTCCTCGAAAAGGGAGCAGTGGAAAGGGTCCCTTCACATCTACAGGGCAGGGGGTTTTATTCCTGATATTTCATCATCCCCAAACCCAAGAATGGGCTCCGCCCCATTCTGACCTCAGAAACCTCAACAAAAGGGTGGTGAAATCAAAGTTCAGAATGGTAACCCTAGCCTCCGTCATCCCAGTCCTAGAGTTAGGAGATTGGTACGCGACCCTCGACCTCAAAGATGCCTATTTTTCACGTGGCGATAAGACCGAGCCACAGGAGATTTCTCCACTTCATTGTTTCCCGCTGCCATTTTCAGTTTACTGACAGCACCCAGTGCTTTGGGCGCTTGACAGCACCCAGGTTCTTCACAAAGTGCATGTCCATGGTGGTGGCGGCATTCCTCCGAAGGAATGGGGTACATGTCTTTCCTTACCTGGACGATTGGCTGATTCATGGCCTCTCCCACGACCAAGTAACAGCGCACGTGGCCTTCGCAAGGGCACTCTTCCAGAAATTAGGTCTCATGCTCAACGAGCAGAAATCGTCCCTGATGCCCCATCAGCACCTAGAGTTTGTGGGGGCCCTTCTGGACGCCAGGGTGGCAAGGGCTTTCCTCCCCAGAGACAGGTTCATGGCCATAGTGGGCATGGTCGACGACCTAACGCGCTTTCCCCTCACCACGGCCCGCACGTGCCTGAGACTGCTAGGACACATGGCGGCGTGCACTTATGTCGTTCACCACGCCAGGCTGAGGCTCCGGCCCCTGCAGGCCTGGCTAGCGAAAGCTTTCGACCAGTCCAGAGGCCAATGGGACACCATGTTGACTGTGCCCCGCAACGTACTCGCTTCCCTCCAATGGTGGACCCAGGAGGGTATGGTATGCAGTGGCGTACCGTTCCAGAAGGAGCTCCCCTCAGTGATGATAGTCACGGATGCTTTCGACCTCTGCTGGGGAGCGCACCAAGGCCATCGCAGAACTCAGAGAGTGTGGACCCCCTCTGAACGGGTGCTGCACATAAACGTTCGAGAGCTGAGGGCAGTCAGGAGGGCATGCGAGGCGTTTCTGGTGGTGATCTCCCATAAGTCAGTCCTCGTATGCCTGGACAACACAGCGGCCGTATTCTACATAAACAGGGTGGGGCCCTGTCGTCTCCTCTGTGTCAGGAGGCGTTACTGCTATGGGACTTGTGCATAAAGCAAGAGATTCGTATCCAGGCGGAATACCTGCCGGGGTGCAAGAACTTGCTGGCAGATGCCTTGAGCAGGTCCTTCGGAGCCCACAAGTGGGCACTAAAGGACGAGGTCCTAGCTCAGATTTTCCGCAGGTGGGGCTATCCCCTAGTGGACCTCTTTGCCACGGCAGAGAACAGGAAGCGTCCCCGCTACTTCTCATTCCTGGGACTGGGCAAGTACTCTGGAGGGGATGCCATGACAGTGTCTTGGCCACAAGGTCTCCTGTATGCATTTCCCCCGTTCCCTCTGGTCCCCAGGGTTCTAACCAGGGTCAAAATGTTCAGGTCCACGGTCATACTGATAGCCCTGAGTTGGCCCAGACAGTTCTGGTTTCCCGTGCTGGGGGAAATGGCATGTGCGGAACCGATGGGTTTCCCAATGGTCCTAGATCTCCTGACCCAACCCTGGGATGGCGGGCAGTTAGTTCACCCGAATCTCAGGTCTCTCCATCTGATAGCATGGCTTATCCATGGCTAACGCAGCCAGAAAGGCAGTGTTCACAGGGGGTGCAAATGGTTCTCCTGGGTAGTAGGAAGCCGTCCACCAAGAGGTCCTATGCGGCTAAGTGGAAGCGGTTCATGCTCTGGGCAACCAAGAAGGGACTGGACCCGTCCTAAGCCTCTGTCCCGGTTATACTGGCTTACCCGTTTGACCTGCGGTCTAACGGTCTATCGACCTCCTCCATCAAAGCCTCCCTCTCCACCTTCCATGCGGGTTCCGCAGGCACTTCTCTGTTCACGGACCCTGTGATCAAGAGGTTTTTGAAAGGTCTAGACAAGTTGTTTCCCTCCGTCAGGCCACCCGTTCCTCAGTGGGACCTTAATCTGTTGCTCATGAGGCTGATGTCCCCCCCCCGCCCCTTTGAGCCGCTGGCCACCTGCTCTTTGAGGCATCTATCCCTCAAGGTGGCCTTTATTGTGGCCATTACCTCGGCGCACAGTCTCTGAACTGTGAGCTCTGATGATTGACCCCCCATATTTGGTGTTCTTAGCGGATAATGTCAGGCTCCGCCCCCACCTGGCTTTCCTCCCTAAAGTGATTTCGCCCTTCCACATGTCCCAGGAGATTTACTTACCTGTGTTCTTCCTGAAGCCTCACAGCTCCCCTAAGGAGCAAGTACTGCGTTCCCTGGACGCTAAGCGTGCGTTAGCTTTTTACATTTACAGAACAAAGCTTTTTGCAAATCCCCACAGTTGTTTATTGCATTCGCTGACAGGATGAAAGGGCTTCCTATCTCGACGCAGAGATTATCCAACTGGGTCTCCGCGTGTATTAGGGAGTGTTACAGCTTAGCTCGCAGGTACCCGCCCCACGTGACAGCGCATTCTACCAGGGCGCATGCGTCCTCAGTGGCATTTGGGGCACAGGTTCCTATTCTCGAAATCTGCAGGGCGGCCACGTGGTCCTCTGTCCACACATTCACGACGCATTATGCACTGCCCCAGCAGGCTAGGGAGGACGCCGAACTGGGTACTGCAGTCCTCAGGTCTATGCTGTAACTGTGACACACAGGTTCATCTGTTATTTGCCTGTTCCACGTTAGTTGAATAAATTTTTCTATTGTTTGTTTCAATGCTTGACTATGTATCTTTATCCGTGAGCTCTGACCCCTCCGCCATGCGGGTCCAGCTTGAGAGTCCCCTTATTCGAATGGACGTGAGCAACCACTCGAAGAAGAAAAGAATGGTTACTTACCTGTAACTGTTGTTCTTCGAGATGTGTTGCTCATGTCCATTCGATTTCCCCCATACCTCCCCTTCGTCGGAGCATCCGGCAAGAAGGAACTGAGGCGGGGGAGCGCCAGCAGGGATACTTATGCTCCGCTATGGCAGCACCACTCCACGGGGCGACCTGCCGGCGCTATGGGTACCGCTAGGGAAAATGCTCCGGAAGAAACCGTGCACACGGCGCGCACACATTATTCGAATGGACATGAGCAACACATCTCGAAGAACAACAGTTACAGGTAAGTAACCGTTCTTTTACTAATACAATGTTTTGATTGGGTCCTGTTGCCTAGATCTCTTAGTCTCTGTAGGACTAGGAGAGGCCAAATTTGTATGATTTGTGATACATTTATGAGAGCTTGGCAGCATTACTGGCAGGGGAGTTAGAAATACTCAATTCTAAAACCACGGCTTAATACTTTTCTTTTAAAAATCTAATTTTTGGAGGGAAGTTATGAGGATTGAACTTAGGGGTTGGCAAAAGTGGTCTCTGGTGAAGACAAGTGCATAATTATCTTCTGAAAGGGTCAGTCAGTGCAAGCTTTCAGGCTGAAGCTTCACAGTGTTGTTAGTGGGGCAGTTCCACAAAGAGCATCTCACCTTGCCCTTGCCAAAGGGTTTGCATAGTCTTGGTGGAAGGGGTAATAATCCCTACTAGCTGTGCCGCTATCTCCTGTTGTCATCTTACTCTGTGCTTGAGGACACAGACGCAGTGTTGCCAGGACTTGTTATTCTTCTGTGTAAGTCCCAGCTAGGATTGCCAGGTGTCCAGTATTGAACCGGACAGCCTGGTATTTGCGCCTCCTGTCCAGTAAAAAAAATTCAGAAAATACCGGACATCTAAAATGTCTGGTATTTTCTGTTTTTCCCGAGGTCTGGCTCAGGCGCCCGATGGAAGGCTGCTTGGGACATGCTGGGGCGGAGGGGGGGGGGGTGGGTGGGAGCGGCCTGGGGACTAAAGGGGCCGCGACTGCATTTCGGCCCTGGCGTGTGTGTGGTGTGGTTTTTTTTGGGGGGGGGTTCAGTATTTTTTGTGAAACCATCTGGCAACCCTAGTCCCAGCTCCTGGTGACAAGTGGTTACGTGAGAATATCAACTTCCATTTAAAAAAATTATTGGCCTCCTTGTTTTCAGAATGTTCAGGGTGCACTGGGGTTATGTTTTCAGGCTTTTTTTTTTTCTGCAGTCATAGAAAAACAAGAGCCTGAAATTGAGATTTTTTTTTTTAATTGTATGATTTTTTAATCCAACCTTTTAATCCAGTGTTTTGTGGGGATTGAAGGGAGGGAAAAGGGAAGGAGGGCTGCTTCATGATTTTTTTTGAATTCTTGAACAATACTGTGTAGAAAGCACAGGTTTTTTTTTTCTTTCTTTTCTTAAGCTATCTAGTGTGCATCGATGTGGTACCATTTAGAGCGCATCATCAGGATCTAGAACTGTAGCACTTCAGAGCTCTTTATAGTGTATATACCCCTGCAGTTTGCATTGTCGCACTGTGTAGACAAGCCCTACGTGAGGGAGAGGGAATTCTTTATATAGATCAGTAAAATTACAAACACAGCAACATTTATTTTTGTTTCTCAGCATCTCAATCCAGCTCAGACATTAATAAAGAGCCAGTTTGAATTGTCACAGTAAGTGTGTGGTCTTCAGTGGATCAGTGTTATCAGTGTTAGATGGAAAGTTATAGGAGGTAAAAGACAAAAGGTCAAATAGTGTGTGATCTTACTTTAGAGAGGAGAAACAAAAACTGAGACTCACATGACAGAATATGTCTGAAACCCCATATTTTATTTAAGCAGCTAATTACATGTTTGTACAAATCATGTCCTGCTGTAGTTGATCCCTTCCTTTTGTCACTGGGGTTGCTACTGCTGTTATCCCATCTGCAACTGTTGAGGGAAACTGAATCCTATTTTCTGTTGCTCTTAGGACTGTACACATTTTATTACTATTACACTAGCCTTTTATGATTGGGGAATATGATTCCCACTTAAATTTCTGGTCACAAAGGCTATAGTTTGGGGGGGGGGTATGTGTGTGTGTGTGTGTGTGTGTGTGTGTGTGTGTGTGAGCGAGGACAAACAAAACCCACATCTGATACCCAGTTGTTTCAGCCCTTCTGAGAATGTACTTGAGTTTAGATAGGACTTTTATAATACCATATGTTGTCTGGGGATTTTCAATATTATCATCTCTTTCATCACTGTGATCCCTTGTCTAGTGAATTATAGGTTGATCACTTGAGGAGATTCACTTTTGGGGGTGCCAGGTAGGATTTATTATTTCCTGAGGAATAGAAAATTGCTTTCCAAAAGAACTGGGAGGCCAGTACTCAAAAAGCACTGAAAAAACTTTTCTGAATAAGATTTTTTTATCATACACACAATTTTAAGCATATTAATTTGACTAAAAGTTATTACTGATGCTTTTCTTGAACCTTGGTTTGTGAAGATCTGTCTCTGTGCCTAGTAATTTCCTGTAAAAATGCCCTTGCTGTGGAAAAGTCAGTCTGTGACACTGGGTTTAATACATTTCTCACCCTTATATGAAACCTTTATTGGCTTCTGTTTAGATGGCATATAATAGAGGAGGAGGCTACAGAAATTACTACAGTGACCCTGACACTCTACATCCACAATGTGGTGCCCTGAAAGCTGAACTGCTTTGGATTCCACTGTAGGATATTGCATTTCCTCCAAATTTGAAGCCAAACTTAACCTTTGGGAGACTGAATTCCAGCTTCAATTGAGCTGTTGCTAGTAATGAAAATAGGACCAGAGTCCAGCAATAATAGGCTGTAATTCTTTAAACTGGATTGTTATAAAAAATAACAGGCATATTGCAGAACTTCTCTTGGTTTTATTTGTCAAAATTTAAAAAATAAAATAAAAACGGGTCTGTGTAGCTTAAAACTGAAAAAACAGCTTACCTGTCCATGTGAGGAAGTTATCAGATAAACCTCCATATTCCATCAACTTTTTGTGTCGCTAATAATCAGTCTCCTAAAGGTTTTTGAATAATCAAATTATGTGCAATCACAGATCAGTTACTGATACTCTGCCTTCTCAATGTGGTGGGTTTTTTTTTTTTTTTTTTTTTTTTTTTTTTTTTTAAGTCTGTGAAACTGCAGGGGAAAATGTCAAAGTCTGGGGAGGGGGGGAAATCCAATATAAATCCATTAAACTCTCAAATGCCTATAAAATGGACAGTAAGCCCCTCTTGCATGGAACATGAAATGTAGTTAAGTTATGAAAGAATAGTTTGAAAGTTTTCATAGAAGTACTTCATTTGTAATGCTGTAACTTCATGCTGTGCTTGCTTATTTATAATCAATGGTCTGAGATAAATAATCTTGTTTACAGTAGCATCCTGTCAATGGGGCTTTCTTAGTATAATATTATGGATGTCAGACACTCTCCTGGCTACAGACATACTACATGATTAAATTGGGTATTCATGATCAGCATGTCCAAATGTTTCAGGAAGAACTTGCTGTTTTATATACTTTTGGCCTAATGTAGCAAAGTACTTATTTTTAAGAAGGGATAGTGCTTAGAAAATGGTCCATTATGTTGGAGGAAGAAAAAAAATCTAATCATCGGTATAATGTTTATTAGCATTGTGTATACTTTAAACAGGCTTCCCCCCCCCCCCAAGTGAGAAATTAACTAGCATTTCCTTGTGACACTATTTTTGCTTCATCAGTGCTCTCTAAATAAAACGTACTTCATGGCTATGCAGTAGTATGAAAATCTACCACATAAAAATAAAGACAAAACCTGAACTGATTAATCTGTGTAGTACTTGAAGAACAATCGTAAATATTTTTACAAGAAGTAAATAGCTAAGTTACCTGTGCCTTTTTCTATTATACACTTGTTCCTCCTCCATGTTGCCAGGGCATCAGCAGGGAAGTCATTGAAAACACAGGGGAGACATGCTCCCTGCATTCAGTTCCAATGTCCAATCTGGTACAGCAATTACAGGGCAAGATTTGGCTTCATCATTGTAGTCCTGGTCTAGATCATGCTTAGTTGTTTTGTGGGATGGTGCAATGCATGCACACTCCAGTCACACGCAGGAACTGCGAGGAGCTGGTACATGCTCAGTGTGACTAGAATTTTGGGGGGATTTAAGTCTTAATATCTAAGATGACTCTACAGATGACATGGAAACTATTTTTTTTCCAAAGGCTCTTGGCCCAATTTGGGCAGAGTTTACAGGACAGCAAAAGGTACATCCTTGACACAAAGGTCAATCCTTGCTTCAAAGAATGTATTGATAGACGCATTCAAAAAAGGGTTGCTAGAATTTAACGAGGCAAAACCTATTTTTCTCTAGTTTTACTTGTGGAGACAGCTGAACTGTTTTGGTGAAATTTCCCCCCCAAAATATTCAGCCTGAAGAGGATGCTCAGTAAAGAAAATCGTCAAAGTTTGTCAAACTTACAAACAACTTTAAAAAGAATCTTAATGTGAAGTGTTAATAGATGTTGCTGCATGCACTGTGTAATATGTTAGCTGTGTATGTATGATAGAAAAACATTCAACATATTTATGAATTATGTATTTGCACAACAGGATGACAGACTATTCTGCTCCTTTTCTTTATATCTATTGATAAATGAGCTGATAAATAAACCTTAATTGCTCTTTTGATTGCTGCTTCTGATTTTTTTTTTTTTTTTTTTGTTCTGTTTCTTTGGTCCTGGGTTAGGTTTCTTGACTGAATTTTTGTATTTTTTTTTATTTGATATGTTTGGAGGACAGGTAGAGTCAAAGTAGTGTTAAATCTGATGCCACAACTTTGTCTTGTTTGCCTCTTTTACAGAACAGACAAGCAGTATAAATAATGCAAGGGAAAAGAAATAGTAGGCTGGTGAGAGGAATTTTTTTTTTAAATCCTTTTTTTCCCCCAACAATGGCCTGAGAGAACATAAAAATAGGGGAAGTAAGGAATATATTTGTAATGTGCAAAGGGGGTTAGCTGAATATATTGTGTTCATTGTTTTTTGTCATAGCTGTGGTGCTGACAATAGGATGTTTTTCTGATTTTAATATTATTGGAGTAATTTGTAAAACAACCAGATCTTGCATTCTTTACTCATGCATGGGACCTGACCCTGATAGGGGCAGAACTTCTCCTGGCCAGCTGGAGCATGCTTACTTGAGGGACTATGGAGGGTGCTATTGTACCCTTAGCACACACACCCCTTCCCTTACCCTCCCCCCTCTCCTGCGTGAAGGCCTGGTATGTTAGTGTATGCTAGATATGTACACATGAATACACATGTATAGGTGTGGGGATTAATTTCTACAGATTTAATTATATAGGCCTCTGGACAGGTGCATTTCTGGGGTTGTGCTCTGTGAATTTGTATTTGGGCTTCAGGAGTGGGCTTTTATCAGAGCTGTAATGGGTCCATTAATGTGTGGTCCTTATTCAGCACATACAATTACACTGACTTCAGTGAACACAAACCATGGAGCTGGTTACAAAAAAATGGCAAGAAGGGAGGGAAAGCATCATGAAAACCTTTGTGAAATTTCATTTAAAAAAAAAAATTACCAGTTTTGACTATTTCATTGCCAGCTCTTGCATCCTGTAACACATAAAACCTGAACTTAGTGTAATACATCAGTCTGACCAATAAATATGCCTGTTTGGGCTTTGCAGTGAAAATAAGCATGAGAGCAAGTGACCGAGAGAGGAGATGATGGACTGAGGTAGGGGCGGGACCTCGGGAGCAGGTCAAGGGCAGTGTCTCATGGAAAAGATGGGCAGGGGGTGCAGCAAGGGTGGTTCGGTTTTCTAGAATTAAAAAGTTGGCAGCCCTACCGTGAGGACAGCAGCTTGAGAGGGAGGAATCGGAAAACCGTCCTGGTTGGGGGAGGGAGGTACATTCAGCGTTTGAGCATAGAGAGCCCATGGACTTAGGGTGCTGGGGCAGGACAAAGGCTGGACTGGGGAAGGAGGAAGGTGGTAGGAGTTTTGTAGAGGAGGATGGAGTGAGGTTTGAGAAAGTCAGACCACATGTTTTAAGGTGAGGAGGAGGAGGAGAAACTTGTGAAGTGAGGAGGGATATGTGGGGGGGATGTAGGGAGTTAATTTAGAGCCTTATTGGTGGTTGGTGTGTAGAAAGGCAGGAGGGACCCGTGTTTCATTTGAAATAAGAGCAGTACCAGAGTTCAAGCAGGTAGGTGCTAAGGTTAAAAAAAATATATATATTTTTAAAGCTTTCCTAACTGACTTGGCAAGCCCAGAGTGCTGGGCCTCTGAACTTCCAAGCAGGCAATTGAGCTCTGGGAGGGACCTTAGTTAAACTGCTGGGTACTAGGGATGTAAGTGACTAGTTGTTTCCCTCCCCTTGCTGCCTCTATCTTAAAAGCTGGTCCCCCTCCTCCAGCACCATCTCCATGGGGTATGGGGAATGTGGAGGGGCAGTGGGGAAATGGCGTGAGTCCTCAGGCTGGAGGACTACAGTAGATAGAGAGAAAGGCAGCAACAGTCCTGATCAATTAGGGGCAAAGGAGATAGGGCTGCTGCAAATTAAGCAGAGTCAGCTGATCTTACCTGGGGCTGCCATTGAGTCTGTTAAAAGGATGCCCTCCTAGCAGGAAGGGGGAGGACAGTGAGAGAGAATGGGGAGTGAGAGCAGAGCAATGTCCACTGAGACCCATGGCCCTGCTTGCACCAGTAAGGGTTATTGACACAAATAAGGGTTGCAGGATCAGGCTCACAAGAAATAAAATGAGAACCAGTCAGCTACAGAACAGCAGGCAGCCAGCTCCTTGCTGGGGCAGCCCCATTGTTGTATGCACCAGTGGGGGATCTGGCACAGTGGGTTCTGTGGTCACTGCAGTCTACAATGCAAGCTTTGTGTGCCTCTGTCCAAGTGACTACTACAAGTTACTTATAAAATGCATATCTCATTCATGTTCCTCTCAGGTGGCTCACCAGGGCTGGTGGCAAAACATTTCCATGTCAGGATCTCAAAACACTATAGACACTGTGGTTTGTACAAGCACCTTCACCACGTCCTCCATCTTGGTTTCCCTCCTCTTAACTTGTCTGCTTAGCCTGATCTGGGTGGGTCTGCTGCAGGGTCTCATGGCAGCAAGGACATGCCACTCCTGGGTCCCAACACCCCGCTTAGGCCTACCTCAGGCAGTCCCTGTGCTGCACTATTTGCCCTTGGAAGGATTCCAGCTTCAGTCTCTCAAACACAAAGGTTTTGGGCCAATGCCCCAGGGTCAGCCTGGGCTGCAAAAACAGCCCTTTCCAGCTCTCCAGCTGGGCTCTCAGGCTTCCAGTCTAAGGAGGGCCTAATGACCCTGGTCTGGGGCTCCTCACCTTCTGCCACTTAGCTATCTCTGGCAGTGCTGTGTTGCTTGCTTTGGTTTGGTTTGCTCTCCTCTCCTCTTCATTCTGTCACTGTCCTCCCCCTTTAACAGGCTCAATGGCAGCCCCAGGTGAGATCAGCTGGCACTGCTTAATTTGCAGGAGCCAGGGCTGGCCCAGAACATTTTGGCACCTGAGGTGGGGAGCTCAAATGATGCCCCCATGCCCCCTTTTCTCCTGCCTGCCTGTTATGTCTCTTGTGCCCTCCTTCCTCCAGCACAGCACTCCACCATCTCTGTGCATCTAGAGCAGAGAGAATACATATGCACCAGCAGCAGACACAATTTTCTACACTCTGGGTCCTAGTGGTGCCCCCCCCCCCCATTGTCTGGCACCTTAGTTTGCCTCATGGTAAGGCCAGCCCTGGCAGCAGCCCTATCTCCTTTGCCTCTAATTGATCAGGGCTGTTACTGCTTTTCCTCTCTATCTGCTGTAATCCTCCAGCCTGACTGTCACAATATATACAGGCCAAAACTTTTAACCTAAAATTAGGCTCTTAAACCCATATTTAGTCTCTCACATGAGGGATTTTTTGAAAATCACCTTGCCTTTTAACTGTGAGCCCTGATAGCTTGATGAAAAGCATTTCAAGTTTTGTGGCATGTGAAATTTCAGTTTTTCAGGTACTGTTGGTTGCGCACATAGCATAGATGATTTGGTTCTCAGTTTTGCATTTGAATTTTCAGTCTCACTGTTAATGAGGCCAGAAACTTCTTTTTCAGCATGGATGAACATGTTAAAGACATTATTTTTCCTAAATATTTATAACATCTGAAATTCTACCAATAAATTAATTTAAGAAACATTTGGAAAATATCTGTTTCAGCAATTTAAGGCTGAGAAACTGTCAGTGGAGGAGGGGCTCCTTCCATCTACTGCTGGGGAGTTCGGTTGTCAGATCCATGCCTAAAGGAAAGCTCCCTTAGACTGCTCCAAAGCACGCTTCCTGACTAAACTTTTTATAAATGTTCTCCAGCGAAAACACACAACTCATAATAGCCCCTAATAGATTAACAGTTTTCCGAGCAACGACCAACAACAATTAATTAATTCTCCTTATGAGAAAAGCATTTCTGGTAGTAACATCAATGAAATGTGTATGTCAGAGGCATCTAAACCTGAGGTTGGCTACCTAAACATTTTTTCTGTCTTTATGGAACCTTAACTCCACATCCCAACCTCTCATTCTGATCAGCAGAGCTGCAGACATGCAGCTTGCATGGCTTACCTTTCAGGGCCTAACGTTATCTCGAGCTATGTGATGTTTGGTGGTCATCTGGGAGTGGCTGCATACACAAGAAGACTGACTGACTGACTGTGGTACTGTAAAATTTTGAGGTACATGCAGAAATGTCAAATTTGAGGGGTACAGATCAGCCTAGCCTGGGTATGAGCAACCACACTGCAAAGCAGGAACCAAGTTACTGCCTCCTTATAGGTGTAGCACTGGTCCTTGTGGATCACTAGAACTTCTGTGGGCATATTCCATAGTTCCATATGCTGCAGTAACCTGAGCCACTGTGATTCTTTTCCAGTGAATTGTAGGAGAACTTGTCTATCCTTCTTGGCATGTTGGGAAGGAATTGGAGGACTGTCATCACTCAAGTAGGGCCCGTGTCCTCAACTGAAAGTGGGAGGTTATCAGCCTGACTTATAGTGGCTCTTGGGCTGTAACCCGTTTCCTCTGCAGTCTACTTAGCCTGGGAAGAAAGCATCACTAATCATGAGCAAGAGTTTTGTGGGTGGTTGGGAGGTCAGGGGAGAGTCAAGGGCAACACCAAGGTAAGAGCCTGCGGTAACTCTACAATGGAAGAAATTTCCTGCCAGCTATCATTTTATGCTCTAGAGCAATGGTTCTCAACCAGCGGTACTGTTTCCTGGGGGTACATCAACTCATCTAGATATTTGCCTAGTGTTACAAGGGTTTCATAAAAAGTACTAGCAAAGTAAGTACAAACTAAAATTTTTCACAATGACTTCATACTGCTACATGTTCTATATACTGAAATGTAAGTAAAATACTTACGTTCTGATCAGTGTTCGCTCTAAGCTGTGGGGCTGCACAGGATGGAGCCCTGAGCCTCTGACTGGGTGGGGCTGATTAATCACCTGTGAAGCTGTGCTGCCCCAGCTTAGAGGGAATGCTGGTTCCAACTGATTTGTATTCTATTTGTATGGTAAAAATGAGAAAGGAAGCAATTTTTCAGTAATACAGTGATTCTCTTGTATTTCTGTCTGATTTTTTGTAAGCAAGTAGCCTTTAAGTGAGGTGACACTTGAGAGATGCAAGACAGATCACACTCTTGAGAGGGTAAAGCCACCTGGAAAGATTGAGGAACAACCATCCTAGAGGCAGGGCTGGAATAAGGCAAACTGGGACTTTGGACTTTAAACACATCCAGATTCCAAGAAAACTGGAGTTACTTTTTATTTCAGTTGTGAAATCTCATTCAGTGTTTGCTTACCTAAATACATGAAGTTCTATAATTAAAATTATGGTAATAGTTTTCCAGTGCACATTTCTTCTCACTTGGAAAAAATATAATCTGTAAGTTATGAGTAATTATTTAAAATAAATTTTCTTTCACTTATTCCAAAACACTTCTGAAAGGGTTTAAAGGTTAGAATAATTCCAGTTAATTTTCAGAAACTGAAGTAATTAACTGTCCATCACTTATTTAATTTTAGCAATTTATTCCCCTATTCCTCCGTTCTCCCTTTCTCATTCCTCTTCATGACCCCATGCCTTAGTGCTCTGTGAAGAGAGAATAGTCACTTCCTAACTGTGAACCAAATGAGCTTCTTTTTTTTTCAATCAAGTTGTTTCAAAATTTCACTACTTTCTTGTAGCTTTCCACTGCTGCAGAGAATAAGGAAAGCTTGGTACAAAATGTATCTTGAATCTTTAGGGTTGCCAGGTGTCCTGTTTTAAACCGGATGGTCCAGTATTTGAGCTTTCTGTTCGGGAAACAAATTGAGAAAATATAAATGTCCATTATTTTCTAAATAAGGTGTAATGTAGATCGTGATATAATGTCAAGTGTGTTCAGTATTTTTGTTGAAACCATCTGGCAACCCTATGAATCTTCCATCCTCCGATCACAGAAATAAGCTATTTGATTCCTTAGAGTTTTTGCAAAATACTTTTTTCCTTTTTGTTTCTTCTTCCTAGTGGGTTTTGTCATTTCTTATTGGTCATAGTAAATTGGTGCCCTGGCCTACCTCTCTTAGTCCTCTGAGTCAATAGGACCTTAGAGACTAACAAAAAAAATGTAGATGGTATCATGAGCTTTCATGGGCACAAGCCACACATCTGAAGAAGTGGGGTGTGCCCATGAAAGCTCATGATACCATCTACATTTTTTCGTAGAAAAATAATCAGAGTAACGGCATTGCGCAAGAGGGTTTTTCTTGCACAAGAAGGGGCGGTGTAGACAGCTCCTTCTTGCTCAAGAGCCTGTTCCGCAAAAATGGTGGCTCATTAGATATTCCACGCTTAGCCTCATTTGCATATCTCTGGCGCAAGATTGCGCCAGTGTAGACATAGCCCGGGTATGTGGGTTACATAAGTACCTGAGAGGGAACACTCCAAACTCTGTATGTAACCTAATCCAATGGCTAGACCTTATGTAACGGGTTGATTCTTCTAACAGACATGATTTCTTTAATTCAGTGATAGAGACATTGTTTTACGTTCTAGCTTCATTCCCCGCAGCTAACTTTAAAACAGGGTTGTGTTTCCTGCATGACTGTGTAGTCTGTTACCATGAGACCACGCACTCTATTCCAAAAGCCAAGAAACACATTCATGAATTCTTATGCCCAAAGTTTCCAGTGCTGTTCCAAGTTCCACTGTCTCACAAATAGTTGCATAAGACACTGACAAAGTGTATTTGGTGCTTCTAAGGGTTATTTCCTGTAGGAGTTGCTATTGTAACTGCATTGCAAGTGGTCTGACCTATGGCTCTGAAGGTTTGTGGGTTCAAACCTTGATGAGGACCCAACTGGAGGTGGAAAAAAAATAGTACAAAAGCTAATGTAAGGACTCTGGAGTAGTTGTTGAAATGGCTTTTACACTCTATTTAGAAGTGGGTTTGAATGTTGTGTTGATCCATTTCTAGTATTGGCTTATTGGTTTGTGGGATTTGTTCCTTTTAGATCAGGCTTTAGTGTTGAATATGTTTTTGAGGTTGAGAGCAGTGCGTAACGCTTTAAGTACAGAGGGGAAGATCCAGCTAGTGTAAGCATCAGAAAGTCAGAACTTGATGTGATATACTTATTTTACCAGAAAGAAAGCTCCATTCTTAAAATCGTAACTAACACTTACTGGGGATTACATACCTCAGGGCATAGCTAATGAGCTGCAGAGCCTTTTATTTAATAGGCAATAAATTTGTGAGAGTGTGCCGTTCTTCCTGAAAAGTAATAGGTGTAATGGCATTGCGCAAGAGGGTTTTTCTTGCACAAGAAGGGGCAGTGTAAACGCTCCTTCTTGCGCAAGAGCCTCTTCTGAAAAAAATGGTGGCTCATTAAGTATGCAAATGAGGCTCGGCGATATTCCACGCTTAGCCTCATTTGCATATTACTCGCGCAAGAAGCCGCAAGTGTAGACATAGCCACAGTGTGTAAGGATAGTAACTATAGGCAATCGCTCTGGAGAATAGCTGAAACAAAAGACAGGATTATGCAGCACTGTAAAGACTAGCAAGATGGTTTATTAGGTGATGAGGTTTCGTGAGCTAGACCCACTTCCTCAGATCAAATTGTGGAAGAAAACTGGCATGACCAATCTTGCCAATCTTGTTAGTCTTTAAAGTGCTACATAGTCCTGTCTTTTGTTTCAGCAAGACCAGACTAACACGGCTACATCTCTATTACTGTTCCGGAGAATAGGTGAGAGAAGAGAGGTGCTAGCAGCCAAATCTACTCTGAGGATCAAGAGGGCAGGAAATAGAAATGTCAGTTCATGACAAGAACTATGAATGTTGTGCTAGAAACAGATCAATTGGAGGTTGATGAGAAAGGAACAGTAGTAAGCGGAGGAGAAAAACAACAAAAAAAACAGATTTTAGAAATGATTTAATGAATAATTCTCCAAGTGATTTGGTGAATTATCTCCCTGTTGGCTGTGCCTGGTAGTACAGTGTAATAAAATCAAGGACATGCAGCAGTTCCTGTGTCCAACTATAATATTTCTCCTACAAAGTAAACTAATAAGGAACAGCACTGAAGGCCGATCTGTTAACGTCTTTGCTAAGAGAGACATCACATTACAAATGGGCACACTAGCATTTAGCCAGTACAAAAACTAATACAAATCCATATTGAAAAAGGAATAGAAAAAATGCTTATCAATCACATTTTATTAGCCTTTTACATAAGTTTGTTCTAATGTATTCCATTTCCCCCTTCCCATCAATGTGCTCGCAAGCAAGTCCTTCGAGTGGATTATTTTTAAAGAGTATTAATATTGCCTGTGCTTAACTTAAGACTTTTTTGTTTCTCTGGAAGCATCATACTCATTAGCACAAACAATTCTGCAAAAGATACAGCAGTGGCCATAGCTGTTAATCTTCATTGTGGTGATCAACTTGAATAAATTCATGTTGGCAATTAATATTTTTAATTCTTTGAGCATTGATTCTGTATGTTCCCACTTCTGGAATAGGCATCTCTAGTCAAAAAGCTTTGGGAGCATTTAGAAAACAGCACTTGTAAGAATACTGCAAAGACCTAGTCAGATCTGAACCTATAAAAATCATGAGATGCCCCATTTTTGTCCCTGGCTGTCTGCACTTAGCTGCAGGTATAGGATCATTGCTCAGGCTTGGTCTGCACTTGGAACTTATGTCAATATGACTAAATCGGTCAGAGGGGTTGAAAATCAAGACCTCTCAGTGACATAGTGCTGTCGGATTAGATCAGTAATACTACGTCCATAGGAGGGGTAACACCTCTTGGAGAGGTGAAGTACTTATGCTGGCAGAAGCAGCTCTCCTGTAGGTTTTAGTACAGAAGTTCTCAAAGTGCGGTCTATGGTCCGTGACTGCCTCCCAGGTCGTCAGTGGCTCAAGCTCAGACCTCCCTCCTCCCGCACGAGGCAGGGAGCCTGTGCTGCCACTCCACTGCGTGGGCGAAGAGGGGCGAGCTTCCCCAACCCCGCTGAGGAACAGCAGTGAAGCTTTCCCTGCTGCTCCCATTGGCTGGTGCCACTTGGGCAGAGGTCTTGATGGTACCCAGTAGGGAAGCAGCAGCCCGTGGGCTGCACCACTGCCAGGAGCCCTCTAGTACCACCGCAGCCCGGTATCCAGCTCCGCCTGCAGGGCGCTGGCTCTGTTAGAAAGGAGATAGGCAGATGCCATGGCACAGCCTGCTGGCTCCGCAGCCTTCAGGTATGCCCAGGGGAGGCACTGTGCCAGCTGCTAGAGAAGCCCTGGAAGTGACCTGCCCATCCTGCCTTCTGCTCACTGGTGAAGGCAGCTGCATTTCCAAGGTGGGGAGGGCTGCTCTATGGGGCTCCTCCAGAAGTCAGGGGAGATGGGTGCCTGTCCCCCCCATGAGGTTGGGGGGGGTGCAGCCAGAAGGAGCGGGGTCGCTAGGGGACTTTGCCCCCCACCTCGCCCTTCACCGAAGAGCTGGGGTAAACCAAGAAATGCTTCTGTATTGCATTGTGCCCAGTGCACCCACCCCCGGCTTGCTCTGTACCTTGGTGAAGAACTATCTGGAATCTCAGGATTTCCTGTGCTGACAAGGTTCCATTTGGGTTGCCACAAACACCAAAGCCAGTGCAAAGAAGCACCCCAGTGCTGAAACTGGTAGCAATTCTAAACATTTGGTTTTCTGTGTTAGAAAAAATTAGCCTGTAGGATTGTGATACTTCTGGTAGCAATATATTATAAAAGCAGTTCCTGCTACCAGTAACACAGTCTTACAAGGGAACAGATCTCTACAAACCACCTGCCAATGGGAGCAATGGTGGCATGAAGCCAGATAAGCGCCCCCCTTCATGCCCTGACCCCCACACCACAACCCTCTCACTCACCCCCCCCCCCCTTCTCCTGCCAAGACCCTGCACTCCCAGCTTGCTTCTGCACCCTCCCTCCTGGCCACACACTGTACCCTCTCTTGCTCCTGCTCCCTCCCCTCTGGCCAGACACCTTATTCCCTGCCTGCTTCTGCACTTAACCTCCCACCCAGATCCTACACTCCCATCACTATCCTGCTCTCTGGCAGCCCTGTCCCACACACTGAACCCCTCATTTTTGTCCCCATCCCAGAGCCTAAAGGGTCCACAATCTACTAACTCTGGGACCCCAAAAAAGTAAATCTGGCCTATGGGAAGGCCTGAACCTCAGTCTTCACTGTCCCTTCTCCTCCTCTTATAGGGCTGGAGCACCAGACGAGTGTGGTATTTCAGTTGGGGGCCACATCGGTGGGGGTTGGGAGGCATTGGAGGAGTCTTTTTGCTTCTCACTTGTGTGGTCCCCAACTGATTTTTCTGTGGGTCAGTGGCCCCTGACCCAAGAAAGGTTCCCCATCCCTGCCATAAATAAAGAAAACATGGGAACCATTTTTGTTAGAGATAAATTAATATTTTACTTTTATTTAAAATGAAGTTTGATAAAATGCTTAATCTGTTTAATAATTTAAATTAAACCATTCTTCCTAGCTGCAGCACTAGCAAAATGTCTCAGGCGTAATTATGTAACTAACGGTGAGTTTCCATTAGCAACTGGTGGTCCGCGGAAAGGTTTGCATTGAGCCAGGTCAGGTGGTCCACAGGCCAAAAAGTTTGAGAACCATTGTCCTAGGTTAACCTTGTCCCTGCACTGCCAGACTGAGAATATATTGACTAATAATTGTATCTTTTTTACAATTAGCTTAAATGCTTTTAATAAGTCTTTTCAAACAAACTCATTGATCACTCTTTTCCTTCTGTTAATGAGAGTCCTAATGACTTCATTTTTTCCTCCAATTTCCTGTAAAGAGATTTGTGAAGTGTTCTTGCCATAATAACCTTAATAGAAGTGTTTGGGTTAATAACATAGAACTACTGTGCTTAGGTTAGCAGTCAGATCTCTTTAAAGACTGGCTTTTTGTTTGTTTAACCTTTCTCTTGAGACTGAACTTCATTTTGGAAATGTGTAAACAGGGTCATCTCATTATAGAAAGGAGTAGAACAAATTAGATCAGATTTCTTGCAGTTCTTTAAATGTTTTCTAAATCATCAGAAGAAAAAAGTACACTCCTGAGCAATTAAACTTCATGGGGTGTGTGTATCACTAACATAATCAGGTTTTAGAATTCAACAACCCACCACTCCACTTCATACATATTATTGCTATATGTATGGCATTAGGGTAGTGTCCTAATATTACACTGGTGATATACAGGATCTGGTGGTGACTGGTAGAGACCGGACAGTCTCTTCTCTCCCAGCTCCCATCGTGTTCCTAGTTCTGTGTGTTAACTGCAGCTGCTTTGGCTGTAATTGGACCTGGTTATTTAAAGAGTTCTAGTTCATATAATTATTTTTAGATGATGCCAAAATTGTTCTGAGCTTTGCATGTGAGGGCAGATAAATGACAATTTTTCATATGCTTATAATTCTGTGAAACCTGAATGAAATTAGGTCAAGCAAAAATCATGTCTCCAAACCCAGGGTTGTGTACTTGATGATTTTGAAGCCCAGTTGCAAACAGTGGAGGAGTCCAGAGTTTCTCCGGGGGGGAAGGCAGGAAGCAGGAGCAGGGGAAGAGAACAAAGATTGTGAGAATCTTTTGTAATGGAAATATTAGACAGCCTAGATACAGGGATCTCTGCCAGCTTCATCTGTATGGATATTGTTGAAAAAGTATTAAAATGTTAAAATAATATTGAAGTTATTCTTTTTAACTACGTTTACATAGGATTTAAAAACCAGTGCATTCCTGCTAGTGCGCTAGTAAGTTGAAGTAATAGTCAGGTGTGGAATAGGTACCCCATCTCCTTATCTGCAAGGGAGCTTGCAGCATCCAGGAACAGATTCTGATATCAACTACATTTGGAGCGCTTGTCTTGACAGTGAGAGAGCCAGATTTAAATCCCCTCTACTTCATATGGAACAGGGATTTGAACTTTGGGCTCTCCATCCATGGTGAACTCCCTAAATCACTGGGCTAGAAGTTATAAAGTGGACACTTTACCACCTCCTGGCCATTTTGTGAACTAACCTCACATTTTCCCTCTCTTTGACCAAAATTATTGTATGAATTTATGCCAAATTTATATTTTATTCCACCTGAACTATGTGAATTATTTTGGCAAATCTATTTGTCTGAAATTTTTGTCCAGCTCTATTCAGTAATTGTGTCCAGACTTGCACACAACAAGTAACACCCTGGAATGACTCTTCAGTCCAGATGCAGATATATGCACACGCAAACTTCCTCCTTGTTCTGGTCAGAGCTCGTCGTCTTTTGTGGGGAAATTTAAATTCTCCCTGTCACAAGACAAGCAGCAGCTCTCAATCCTCATCTAAAAACTATTATTTAGACACTGCCAAATTTCAGCCTTACTGCTGGAGTCTATTTTGTTGAGATGATAGGCCATGGAGAAAATGGGCAGAAGATTGAGAGAAGTAGATAGAGTATATGGAATATAGGGGACAGGAGGAAAGGAGTTATGAAAGGTAACACACAAGGCTGAAGCTTGAAATGGAAGGGAACGGGGAAATGGGTCATTCTGTCCATCATGGACCTCATTTAATGTCTAGAATGAACACTGAACAGCAGTATTTACCTTCCTACCTACTGCCTTTTTACTGATCTCTAAACCTAATTATAGGTCCAGCTGTTTCTTAAGGTCAAGTCCTGCTGCTTTCCTGTTGTGTTCAACCTTTTAATTAAAGCTTCTTTGGATGCTGTGCCACTGCAATTGGGAAGTTGCTACTCTTTCCTGCTCTTTCCTACTCCTCCCTCCCACACTGTTTGCCACCAAAATACAGCAAAAGTAGTAATGCAGTCAGTGTAAGTTGTTGAATTAACATGAAAACTAGCTGGTTCCCTTCATGATATCCAACCTGAGCTAGTTTCTGTAGCTATGCTAAGGCCTTTTGTGGGTGTGAACACTTACTAATTGAATTCATACTTGAAGTGCAAAACTAAACTCAGTCTTTATTAAGGAGTCCCCACCAAAATAATCTCCAGAAGACTTAAAAAATATGTATCTAATAGTTTAATATTTTGGAGCGACTTAAAATATGTCTACAGAGACCTAGTCATAATATTCAAAATAATTCATATAGTTAAAGTGGAAAAAATATAAAGTTTGGCATAAATTCAAACAATAATTTTGATCAAAAGGGGAGAGAATGGGGGACTAGTTCACAAAATGGCCAGAGGAGGTGGAAGTGTCCGCTTCATAACTTTTAGACCTGTGGCATGACGGTGGCAGGCCTGGGTCAATGGGCTTGGGCTCAGGCTGCAGGGCTGAAAATTGCTTGTGTAGCGTAGCTATTTGGGCTTGGGTTGGAGCCCGAGATCTGGGATCCTCCTCTACTTTAGCCTGTGTCTTAACATCTAAACAGCAATTTTTCAGCCTTGTGAACTGGTGAGTCAGCTGATCCAGGCCAATGGTGGGTTTCTTATCTGTGTATACATACCCTGATTGTTCCACTATTTAGCTTGACCAACAGGTGGCAGCAATCAGTCTATATAATTTTGATCCATGCCCATGATATTGTCCCATCTCTTTCTGCATTAGAACCAAGCATGATGTTCACCTATGGTCGAAAGTCTCAGAGGGGTAGCCATATTGGTCTGTAACTTTAGAAACAGCAAGCAATGCTATGGCACCTTTTAGACTAATATATTCATGGGTAAAATCCATTTAATCAGATGAATTGGAGTGGAAATTATTGTGGAAATTACAGAATGCAGAGTATATGTAACAGCAGAAGCAGTTACTTATTAATTGTAGGACCAGTGTTAATGAGGCTAATTGAGTCACATTGGATGTGTCTCATAACACATCAAAAGCCAATGCAAATATCAAAGGTGGGGAAAATTGCCTTTTTAATGCATTAACCAGTTAATATCTTTATTGAAGCCCAAGTTGATAGTCAAACTTGTAAATTAATTCCAGTTCAGCAGTCTCCCTTTGTAATTAAGTGATAAAATTCCTTTGTAGAAGAATGGCTATTTTAAAACCCATTATTGAATGTTCTTGGAGATTGTTTGTTAGTATGGGAAAACTTTGCTTCTTGGCAACAAGAAACAAGTAGAATGACATGAGGTAAAGACAGTGTGGTGAATATGTAGCCCCATTTTTAATCCATTATACTAGGATCTGTTTACATACATTGCTTGGATTCTATTGGATGTTTGATGAGAATTGTGGAGAAGGAAACAGGTCAGCTTGTCATCTTCGATGTCTCCTTGAGAATCTAAAATCAGAAAATTCTTTTTGTTTTGGCTTTCAAAAACCTGAAAAAGTTCTGGCGACAACATTACTCTTTTTTTCTTCCTCAGATCCTCACTCATACTTGCTGCTGGGCCATCATTATGTATTAGTGAAATCCTGATTAGCCACAGAAGTTCCGATAGCATCATTTTAAGTGAAAGGGCTCTCACCTCCAACAATAATCTTTGGTGTGGGCCTTTACCAAAGACCTAAAGAGAATGTATTTGATAATATAGTAAATGGAGAAGAGTTTGCTAATAGCTTTTCTATGTTTCTAGATTTAGGCATGGATTTCAACATAAATGAAAGAGCCCTGAAGGGGGCTTTGAGTGTTCAGGGAGAGGAATTGAGTAGCTTACCTAGGCAGGATACATCCACTTCCAACCCTGGGCTGTAACTGGGTCTGCCATCTGTGTGTACTTCCTGCAATCTTTGTGCCACACTTACCATCCATCTCTCTTCTTGGGTAACAATCTGGTATAGAATCTAGCTCTTCTTTGTCTGCCAGATGCAGGGAAGTGTCACATGCGTGTTCCACAGCTGCCCATTTCCCATGCAGTGAAACAGGTTGTTCTGGTGCTTTGGGACGTTTTGCTGACTCTGTGCAGCTGAGTGTAATTCAACTATATGTAACTTTTCCCGTGTCCAAAGGCTGAGGCAAAACTGATACCTTGTCCAAGCAGAAACTGAATAATATGTTAGTAGAATCTGTTTAATTTGATCAATGTTATTAATGTTTTCCATGATTCACTTGCTTCCACCCACTCCCCATGAAAAGTTTTTGCAGGGATGCATCAGAAGGAAAACCTAGGGAGGAAAAAAAATCTGTGTTCTTGAACACTTTTTCCCATGTCAATCTTCCTTTCTTCACTGCGAAAGCAGACACACATGGCCAGAATGATGACTTGTATAAATGTTAGTATATACAACACTTGTGCATACATGCACACTTATGTAATGGAAGGTTCCTTTAAAACAGGGGTGGGGAACCTTTTTTGGATCGAGGGCCCCACATGGTGGCCCCCACCTGAGAAGGAGAAAGACACTCCACAGATTCTCCTCACGCAAGAGCCTAGTAGATTTGGTGTCCTCCAACCCCACGATGGGATAGTGGGAGGGGGGCTGAAGTGCCAGTGCGGGCTCCCCAGTGCTGGAGGGGAAGGACCCCTGAGATTCGGGGGCTGGATCCAGGCAGTCTGGGGCTGCATCTGGCCTGAGGTTCCCCACCCCTGCTTTAGCTTTCCTAGTGACTTCTTTTTAAAAGGCTAATTTAAAAATGAAAAAGGAATTTAAGTGTATAATATCTTGTAGCATTCTGCAGGAGAAAAGTATAAGAGAAAAACAATTCAGAGCACAGCCAGGGGAAAAGTCTTTTTTAATTGGGTTTTTTTTGTTTTTGTTTTTTTGAGCCAGAATAAGCTTATTGAAGTATGACTGTTTTGTGCTCTCTCAGACCTAATGTAACTAAATTAATAGCCAATTTGTATCAGAATTGCTGCTTATATCTACAGGAACACACGTTTCAATAAATATTTAATTGTTCATAGGTATTTTCTTTCTATATAGATTTTATGCTCCTTCACTCTGTGTCCTATGTTGACTTCTCTAGATTTCCTGCTTTATATGATACTATTTGCTGACTGTTTCCTGATATCTAGATGTTTTAAATTTGAAAATAAGACTTCTGTAGTATTCATTTGAATCTTGATTTCATTCATGTCTTTTCCAGTGTACATAATATCAGAGGGGTAGCCGTGTTAGTCTGAATCTGCAAAAGTGGCGAGGAGTCCTGTGGCACCTTATCGACTAACCGAAGTGTTGGAGCATAAGCTTTCGTGGGCAAAGACCCACTTCATCAGATGCATGTAGTGGAAATTTCCAGAGGCAGGTATAAATATGCAGGCTAGAGATGATGAGGTGGATCCAATCAGGGAGGATGAGGCCCACTTCTAGTAGCTGATCTGGAGGTGTGAATACCAAGAGAGGAGAAGCTGCTTTTGTAGGTAGCTAGCCATTCACAGTCTGTTTAATCCTGAGTTGATTGAGTCAAACTTGAAGGTGAACTGTAGCTCAGCAGTTTCTCTTTGAAGTCTGGTCCTGAAGTTTTTTTGCTGCAGGATGGCTACCTTTTAGATCTGCAGTAGTGTGTTCAGGGAGATTGAAGTGATCCCCTACAGGTTTTTGTATATTGCCATTCCTAATATCTGATTTGTGTCCATTTATTCTTTTACGTAGGGACTGGCCGATGTATATAGAAGAGGGGCATTGTTGGCACATGATGGCATATATTACGTTAGTAGATGTGCAGGAGAATGAACCAGTGACGGTATGGCTGATCTGGTTAGGTCCTGTGATGGTGTTGCTGGTGTATATATGTGGGCAGGGTTGGCACCGAGGTTTGTTGCATGGATTGGTTTCTGAGTTAGTTATTATGGTGCAGTGTATAGTTGCTGGTGAGAATATGCTTCAGGTTGGCGGGTTGTCTGTGGGCGAGGACTGGCCTGCCTCCCACGAAAGCTTATGCTCCAACACTTCGGTTAGTCTATAAGATGCCACAGGACTCCTCGCCAGTGTACATAGTTGACTAAATGAGTGTAACCTGGAGCACTGCAACCACCCAGTACGCTTTTCAAACTTTAATGTAGTCTCTGGCAAACTAATTAGGGACTAATTAGGCAAATTATTGATACCAGTACTAGATCTGATTCTTGGCAGTACGTTAATCTGAAAGTTACTAAGTACTGTCCTGCCCTTTGAATAAAGTGTAAAGTATTTAATTTGTATTTTTTTTTATGCCGCGGACTAGCCATTCACAAATGTTTGGCAGACAGTAACATTTTATTTGCATATTTGTTATTTGCATAATGAACATACAAATATGCAAATGGTTCAGTCCACCTAGCCCCAACCCAGTCCCTTGGTCCCCAGTGCCTAACAGCCTTGGACCCCCACTCCTATGCCCTATGCTCTTTGACCCTTTAACCTCTGACCCCTACAAGCCCATGCCAACACCCTCTTGCCCTGTGACCCCACTGTGCCCTCACCCAATACCCTTTGGCCCTCACCCCACCACACCCCTGTACTCCCCAGAGCGAGGCTGCCCTCTCTAGGGAGCATGTCCATTACTGCTGTGTGGGCAGGGTGAGTGGCCCTCTTCCTTCGCTCCCCCTCCCTCCCCAAGTGCATCTTGTGCCCCCATGGAGGGGGGAGCATGAAGCCCCGGCCAGCTGCTATTATGGGGAGAGTGGAGTGAGGGAGGTGCCTCCTGCTCCACTTCTCTTGCTGCTGCATCAACACCAACGCTGCTGCTGGGTAGCTGGCTGGGAGTAGCCCAGGTAAGGTCTCCCAGCCAAAACCTGCTGCTGGCACCCCAGTTCCTCTCCTCCCCCCCAATCTGTCCCCCTCCCCCATGTACCCCAATCTCCTGTCCCAAAAGTGGCCACATGGGCCGGGGGGGGGAGAAGCCCTGGGGAGGTGCCAGCAAAAGTAGCTGAGCAGGCAGGTGAGGGGGAAGTGCGGAGCCCTGGGGAGGCGCTGCCTCCTTCTCCTGCCGCCATGGGCAAAAGTGGCTATGTAGTCAGAGGGAGCGGCCATTGGCGGCATGTGCACCTCCCTCCATCTCCAAGTGCGTCCTCCCCAAACGCAGAGTGGGGAGGAAGGAGTGAGGCACCTCCTGCCTTGCTGCCTCCCACCTGAGCCACTATGGCCGCTGGAGCTGAGCTGCTGGGAGCAGCCAGCTTGAACTCTGACAACCGCCATGGCCCAGCAGTGGTCTGTGGACCGGTGGTTGGGAACCGCTGGGTTAGCATATTGGTCATTACCTCCTAGAAGAGGGGTGTGCAATCATTTTTGATGGGCAGCTACTCCAAGAATTTGGTAATTGGTTGAGGGCCACACTCTTCCATTATATTAATGGAAGAGGTGTGGGGGTCTGAGATGGAGGTTGGGTGCAGAAGGGAGCTTGGGGTACGGGGTTGGAGTGTGGGATCTGGGAAGGCATTTGTGTGAAGAAGATTGTGATCTGGGGGGCAGGGTGTGGGTGGGGATTGTGACCTGGGGTAGGGGTTCAGGTATTTGAGTTGTGAGCTGGGACAGGAGATTGGGGTGCAAAGTCAGGGAAGGGGATTTGGGTACAGGAGAGGATTCTGGCCTGGAGGAGGGATGTAGGAAGGAGGAGTGCAGAGTCTGGGAGGAAGTTGTGACTTGTGTTCCAAGTGCAGGAGAGGGTGCTGGGATTTGAGTTCTAACCAAGGATAGCGGATTGGGATGCAAGGTCTGGGAGAGGGTTATGACCTCAGGAGGGCTGTAGGAGAGGGTGCAGTGTCTAGGAAGGTGTATGGGGGCTGGAGCAAGAGTGCAGAAGGTTTGGGGTACATGGGGGAGGGGGACAGATTGGGGGGAGGAGAGGAACTGTGGTGCCAGAAGCAGGTTTTGGTTGGGAGACCTTCCCTGGGCTACTCCCAGCCAGCTACCCAGCAGGTTCCTTAGCTAGAGTCCCTACCTTCTACACCCCTGTATGTGCTCAGAGCAATTGCAGGGGCCATGTTTGCTTTTCTGAACTGAACGCTGGGAGTCTGGGAGGTGAGGTGAAGGGGTAGTTCACATGCTGCCTGTTCTGTAAACTAGGGATGTAATAGTACAGTCGACTAACTGATAAGCAAAAGCTTATTGGTTAATGCTATATAGACTACACACATCTTCCCCACCCCCCTGCTCTGCCAGTAAATATTTTAGCAGGCTGGCCAGCAGCACAGCTCAATCCCAGCTTGCACTGGGTCCAGGATCTACCCCTGCTGTGGCTCTGCATTTGAAGTGTATTAGGAGCCACGTGGGCAGGCAGTCTGGCTCACGCTGGGTCCAGGAGCTCAGCTCAGCTCAGCTCTCCCCTCTGTCACCCTGGACAGCATGCATCAGAGGCAGCAGCATGGGGTTACAGACAGCTGGTCCATGAGGGAAGCTGGTTTTAAACTGGTGCCCCTCGTGGCCCAGGTCCTGCTTGGTTGGCACCCCATGCTGCTGCCTCTGATACAGAGGCAGCAGTGTGGAGTGGCAAGGGGCTCCTTGACAGTAGGGCTGGATAGCACTGGCTGCTGGTCCCACCCCCGGGGACTATAGAATAGTCAAGTAACCAATAAGAATTCATGAGGATGATCAACTATTCAATTAACCGGTATTTAACATCCCTACTGCAAACAGGCAGCTGCTATTGGTTGGAAACTAGCCAATGGAATCTTGGTAGGGGCGGGGGCAGTGAGAGGGGCCTCTCCATCCTCCCTCAGGGCACTCATCATTCAGATGCGCACACACATAGCACTGCAGCCAGCTTTTCTGAGTGCCGAGTGGGAGCAAGAGCAGTGCAAGCAGTCATGGGCGGCGAGTTATATGGGCTCGTGGTGCCCATGCTCCAGCAATATCCAGAGCCGGGGGCCCTGCTCTAGCAATATTTGGAGCTGGGTCTCTCCGGCCCTGCTTGGAGCGGGCCCCAGCCTAGAGTGTCTCGGTCCTGGTCCCGGCCCTGGCCCTGCCATGCGCAAGTTTCACTCAGCTCCCCCTTGCCGGCTGCTGCTGCTATGCGTGGCGTGCTCAAACAGGTGGACGGGGAGATGCCGGGTGTGACGTGACGTGACGTCACGACCGTGACTTCAAAACTGCTCGACGGCGTGTTGTGGGTTCAGAGTTCGGGGTTTCTGGGGCGGGGCGGAGCGCAGACTCCGGCCCCGCAAAGTGGAAGGCAGAAGGTAAGGGAGGGGGAGGGGAAGGGAGAAAACTAGGGGAAGGGCTGGGAAAGGAAGGGGCGTGTACGGAGGGGGAGAGGAGAGGGGGAAGAAAAGGGAAGGCACCAAGAGACAGGGTAGAGGAGAGACAAATGCCAGGGGGCCAAGTGCAGACAATGAGGAAAAGGGCAGGAGGGGAGGTGTCAGTGGGAGTGGGACGGGGTGATGCTGGGAGGGGAGAGGGTAAGGGCATTGGGGGCTAGAGAGGGAGGTGCTGGGAGAAGGCTTGAAAGAAGGGGTGGGCATGAGGAAGGCAGGGATGGAGCAAGTCATGGGAGGGCACAGAGGGGCATGAGGGGAATGGGGGCAGAGGGTGGTGAGGGGGTGGGCATCTGGGAAAAAGAGGGCAAAGGGGGCAGGGGCAGTGAGGGAAGGGGGAGGCACCAGGAGGGTGCAGGGGTAAGGGAAGGTGCAGGTGCCAGGGGATTCTGGGGGTGAAGCAGAAGGGCAGACACCTGCAGGGGAGGGACCAGCACCAGAGGAGAGAGGCACGGCGGGTTTGTAGAGGGAGGTGTTAGAAGAGGGGATGAGGAGGGGTAGCTCACATGATCAGAGTGGGGCTACTGGAGGAGTGGGCACAGGGGGGAGAGAAGGGCTGGTGGAGGGGGGCAGGTTGCAGGAAGGCTGAGGGCAGTGAGAAGGGCAGGAGTCAGGACAGCAGAGGAGGGTGAGGGGTTGGGGGGCAGCAGGCACCAGGGGAGCTGATGGAACAAGGGGAGGAGACATGGCAGCAGAGAAAAAGTAAAGGTTTAAATATATTTATTAATAACTTGGGTGCCACAGTGGCACATCCAAACAAGCCACATGAACTCAGTACTGGTGCACAACACAAAATTCATTCTGCTCATGGGAGGAAACTCTGAGGCTATGTCTACACTGGCGGTTTCTTGCGCAAGAACATCTTGCGCAAGAACACGTCTACACTGCCATGTGCGAGCTGTTCTTTTGCACAAGAGCATCCATGGCAGTGTGGACGCTCTCTTGCGCAAGAAAGCTCTGATGGCCATTTTAGCCATAGGGGTTTCTTGCGCAAGAAATCCCTGCCAAGCATCCACACTGCCTTCTTGCGCAAGAGAGCTTACACCTGTTAGAAAAGAACATAGCTCTTGCGCAAGACGCCCTCTCTTACCACGCCGTACTGTAAATTTCCTTGCGCAAGAGCAGGCGGGCAGTGTGACTGCTTTGTGGGTTCTTGCACAAGAACGGCTGTACTTGCGCAAGAAGCCGCGAGTGTAAACATAGCCTTAGAGGGAACACTTTCCCCAGCCTCTCTGCCCCCAAGTTAATGTCACACACACTGGGTTAATGCAACTGCAGGATAGTTGCATGAGGGGGGTTTGGTGGGGGCCAAACTAATCCCTGTTGGTAGGAGGATGGTGGGAAAAGCCCTTCTAGAGGGGTGACATGACACCTTTTACTTCTGGTCATGTGTCCATCTTGCCCCGAGCGTGTTACCTCCAGAGGCGTGGCTAACCGGGGGGGCAGGGGACATGGCTAATGGGGCACCACCAAAAATTATACAAGCCTGCTGCCCATAGACTACTAGGACTGGAAGGGACCTCGAGAGGTCATCGAGTCCAATGTCCTGCCCTCATGGCAGGACCAAATACTGTCTAGACCATCCCTGATAGACATTTATCTAACCTACTCTTAAATATCTCCACAGATGGAGATTCCACAACCTCCCTGGGCAATTTATTCCAGTGTGTGACTACCCTGACAGTTAGGAACTTTTTTCTAATATCCAACCTAAACCTCCCTTGCTGCAGTTTAAGCCCATTGCTTCTTGTTCTATCCTCAGAGGCCAAGATGAACCAGTTTTCTCCCTCCTCCTTGTGACACCCTTTTAGATATCTGAAAACTGCTATCATGTCCCCCCTCAATCTTCTCTTTTCTAAACTAAACAAACTCAGTTCTTTCAGCCTTCCTTCATAGGTCATGTTCTCTAGACCTTTAATCATTCTTGTTGCTCTTCTCTGGACCCTCTCCAATCTCTCCATGCAAGCAGGCAGCTGGCTGAGACTTCTGTGGGCCAGATCCAGCAGTCTGGCGGGCTGGGTTCATTGCACAGACCATATTCTTTCCAGCCTGAAACACATTGTAAGTCTTAGAGCTTGAGATATAACAGTTGCAGGGGATAATAGGAAATGACTATTACTGCGAGTTGGATATTTCCTGGAAGATATAATAGTTGGTTTGAGGAACTTTGTCCCTCCATATTGAAGGAAGATTGTTACCGTGATACTGCTGTATCTAGTTCAAGGACCAGTATTTATCTGTAATGGCTTGGCAGTTGACAAGCTTTGACTGTTGCTTACCATACAAAACATGATAACTTCCTTCATATCATGCCCCTTTCGTCTCTTTCTGTCTTTTGACCATCTGTTGTATCTTCTCTGAAAGAAGATTGCACAAAGGATAGGGTGTGATCAAATTCACAGCCATGAAAAATGCATCATGGGGACTGTGAAGTCTGGTCTCCCATCACGAAATGTGGTCTCTTGTGTTCTTTTCTCTATACGCTTCATGGGGGAGACCACCGATTCTCAAATTGGGGGTTCTTGCCCAAAATGAAGCTGTGGGGGGGAGGGCACAAAGTTATTTTAGAGAGGGTACCATATTGCCACCAATATTTCTTCACTGCCTTAAGAGCTGGGTGGTCAGAGAGGGGCAGTTGCTGACTGAGGACACAGCTCTACAGGCAGCAGCACAGAAATAAGGATGACACCACCATACCATGCCATTCTTACTTCTGCACTGCTTCTGGCCATGACTCTGTTTTGTAGCTGGGTTCCTGACCAGCAGCCACCACTCTTTGGCTGCCGAGGACTGAAGACCGTGCTGATTTTGACACTTGCACAGAGGTAAGGTTGGCAGTGTCATACCCTTCCCCTACAATAATCTTGTAACTGCCCCACAACTCTTCTGGGTCAGGACCCCTACAATTTCAATCCTGTAGAATTTCTGATTTAAGTAGCTGAAATAATGACACTTTTATGGTTTTTAAAATCTTGTTACTGTGACATTGAGCAAAATGGATTTGGAATTTGGTAGCAATGGGGCTTCATACTATTATGATACGACTATTTTTTTAAATGTACAATCATCCACTACTTTGCAAAGTTTCAGATTTGTTCACTGCTGTGTTTATTTTAATATGCTGTGCAGTTGACATGACATAAAGCAGTGTGAAGAGGGATCCCACAAAAACAACAAGCTCAAAAAAAATGTGCCTTGAATGTGGAAAACACTATCTTTTGTTTAAGCATCTGAATAATGAATGAAATGCACATTTTATAGATTGTTTTTGTTTATGAAAATGTACTTGAATTCATGTGAATTAACTTAATATCTCTATCAATATTTTTTAATGTATATTTTATACCTATGAGAATACTTTTGATATCTTTCTTAAACTATGCAAATACTTGAAGTGAATAGGTTACTAAATAAAGGATAAAAAGCAAAGCATATGGAATCTAAGACAAACTATATCAGAAGAAATAAATTGTTTGTATATCTTCTATTAGCTATATTACAAAAGACATAAGATTGTTTTTAGCAGCACTGTAGGTCTTCAAGTAATGTAGCATAGCTACATTACAGCAGAACAGTTGGATGTACTTTTGACTGTATTCTCTTAATCCATAATACAAGGAAGACATAACCTTTTTATTGTCTGGGTTCGTTCATCTGGTTTGCTCATTGAAGAGTGTTAGTTAGCAATGCATCTTGTATTGTGCAATGTCATGTTTCAGTTGGCAGACATTTAGTCTGCCTTTGTTTTTCATGATCGTTCCTTTTTAATATTCAGTGCATGGAAGAAAATGTGATATAAGGGAATTGGTCTGCTGTCTTACAGACAGATTCAGTCGTTTAATTCTGTTTCTGTAAGATATGAAACACTGCAATAAAAGAATTTCCTATACCAAAAATGATTTTATATAGCAATGCTTATTAATCATAATTGTTGATTTAAAAAAAAAAACAAACAAAAACCTGGCATGTGAAAAGTATATTAAAAGAAATAATATAAATATCTTTATTGAGCTTCTATTTTCTGATTTTAACTTACTCTTCAGAGAACATTTTACTAATATTTTAAGGCTTTACAGTTATGCATTAGCATACTTGCAGAAATGCTAATATAAATTTATAAATAGCAAGGGGAGATTCTTAATGTTGTAAAGATCTCAATTAAAAATAGATATATTGTGGGGAAAAAAGCTGATTTCCATTAATAGTTGACACATTTAAAAATAATTAAATCATGCTGCTGAGACAAGAATTTTTTGTGAAATTGGCATATTTTTTACCAATATGAAACATTGCTTTCTAGCTGGTCATCCTGCTCAATTGCACAGGAGATCTATGTAGGAAATGGGCTTCCAGAATGTAATTGCAAAATAGCTTTAGATTTATAAGTTAAGGAATAGGTGTACAAGAGTATTAAGGGACCTAGGAAACAAATGTAAAACATGGTCATTTTTTTTTGAGTAATGGAAAATTGAGGAAGTACCTGAATTGGGTGCTTGAATGGGGTTGGGAGGGGAGAAGATAGGGAGCCATGGACACCCTGTTTTAGAAGTGGGAGGATTATGTTCTCCCATATTTTATTGGCTGTAAGGACACTGTGGGTGGGGGGGTGGGGAGAGTAGCATGGGGCCTTTGGAGGAAGGGATTGGTGAGGATGAGTGGGGGTATGTGGCTATGGTTCAGGTGCTGGTGACCCCTCTACTGTTAGGAAGCTTCCACTACCCCTGATCTGAATAAAGAAGAAAGGAAAATGTTGCACTCATTTTGTCCAGTTGTATCCCATAATTGTCTTTAAAATAATTCAGCAAATATTAATTGGGGGGAGTGGAGAAATCATACCACATTTAGAAAACCATGGAACCATGGTCATTGAGCAACATGAACATAAGAATGGCCATACTGGGTCAGACCAAAGGTCCATCGAGCCCAGCATCCCATCTGCCGACGGTGGCCAATGCCAGGTGCCCCAGAGAAGGAGAACAGAAGACAATGATCAAGTGATTTATCTCCTGCCATCCATCTCCTGCCCTTGTTATGAAGGCTAGGGCATCATACTTTATCCCTGGCTAATAGCCATTTATGGTCCTAACCTGCAAAAATTTATCAAGCTCTTTTTTAAACCCTAATAGAGTCCTGGCCTTCACAGCCTCCTCGGGCAAGGAGTTCCACAGGTTGACTGTGCGCTGTGTGAAGAAAAATTTCCTTTTATTAGTTTTGAACCTACTACCCATCAATTTCATTTGGTGTCCCCTAGTTCTTGTATTATGGGAAAAGGTAAATAATTTTTCTATAATCACTTTCTCCACACCATTCATGATTTTATATACCTCTATCATATCGCCCCTCAATCGCCTTTTTTCCAAACTGAAAAGTCCCAGTCTCTCTAGCCTTTCAACATGAAACAAATTCAGGACCAAAAATATAGTCTCAGTCTTAGAATTTACAATCAAAGCGGAAGACAAGAAACAATGGGTGGGCACAACTGACTGGAGCACTTTGAAAAGCAATGTTCACAGCACACCAACTTCCTAATCCCTTTCTGGTATCTTTAAGCATTATGGCAGAGGAGAGTGTTTTAAGGAGGGACTTGAAAGAGAACAAGGGGACAGGTTGTGTCTGTCTTTATGGAAAACGCCATGTATGATTGTGAATGTGTTTTGAAGGTGCTTTTGAAATTTTAACTAATGATGAAGCTTGGTGCCACTGGCAAAGTAGAGGCAGGGTTCAGTTTCTCAATAATGGTGTAGGATGATAAATAGAGCAAGAACAGGCTGTGAATATAAGTAGTTTGTGTTTTTAAAGTATGGAGCCAGGGGACCCAGTATAGTGTTGTAAAGAGAAAAATGAAATGCTTGAAGCAACAATTAGGAACATGATCTATACAACAGTGTATTTAATAGATGGAGGTTACAGTAGTTAAAGTGAAATGAGAGCTTGGATGAGAGATTTAACTGTGCAGACTGGGGAAGGCTAGATTGAAGAATTGAGCAGGAAGAAGTAGCAAGATTTAAGATCCTACTAGATATGAAGATCTTGAGAGGGTTGAGTTGAAGTTAAAGCCTAGATTAGGTCTGGGTGATGGATAGGGAAGGATGATTTCCATGGTAAAGGATGGAGGGAAGAGAAGAGTACTGTTTTGGCCATTTTGAGTTTAAATTGAAGGAAGGAGTTGCCAGTATAACAGGCTGAGATTTTAGCTTTTGATGGTCTTATCCTGCCCTGGGTGAAAGGTAAATCTGAAAGTAGTCTCCATAGAGATGCTAGCTGAAATAGTGTTTGTGAGGGAGATTTTTCTGTATTTTTATCAATGGAGAAAGAGGAGAGGGGGCCAAGGATGGAGCCCAGTGGATCCCTCTGAATTGGAGGGAGGAATACTGATGGTGTGATTACCATCAGGGGTAGGAGAAGAATCTGGAGAGGACTGAAACCTTGCAGTTGAGGGAACATGAGATTTCAGGAAAAATGTGTGAGACTGATTTTGAGCTTTGTGCTGAAGAAGTGATAAGAGATCTTAATGAGAGCTATTTAAATGGAGTGAAAGGGGTGGAAGGTGGATTGGAGAGAGCCTAGATTGGGAGTGGAAGAGCAGGAGGAACTCTGGACAGAGGTGGTAGGTGGCATGGTCAGTGAGCTTAGAGAGAGTACATTAATAGTGGAGGAAAGTGATCTCAAGGATGGGATGTTTATGGTAGGAGAGAATCAGGTATTCCTCTACTGTGAGAGGAAGGAGCCTGAGAAGGTTAAGGGAGGGAAGGAGAAAGCGGCATCGAGTCGCTGAGTCAGGGGAGGGAAGAAGGTTGGAGAGGAGAAGAAATACGAAGTTGTCATTCTTTACTGACAGTGTTGTAGAAGGGACTGGCAGTGGAATACACAGAGGGGTAAGCAGAGATATGGGCCCTTGATAATTAGTAGAGAACACAGAACTGCTCTGGCCCCAAGGCTGTAGTGGAAACAGTGAGCTCTTCCAGCTCCTCCGGTGGAATGTAAATACTACCTTTTTCTTCTTCCTGACCTTTTGATACCCATTTGTGGTGGTCGTGTTCACAGCTCTTCTCAATTATCAACTGTGAATTTCATTATATATTGTTTGCTTTTTTTCTAGCTCATTATAGAATTAATCCAATGGAGATTTTTTTTTTCTGGATTCCTGCTAGACACGTAAATGCAATTTGATATTTAGCCATTCCTTTCCCATAATCCTTTGGTTATGGATTTTCAATCTGTTTTTAGTGCACAAGTGTACATATGCCACCTGATTGGAATTCATTTAGAGTGTAAGATTATGACACAATTAATGTCACCAAAATACAAATACTGAATCCACTGTCTTCTCTTTTTTGTAATTTTATTATAAAAAGGTTGACAAAAAAAGTCGTGAGTATCCTTTCCCATTTTTCTCCTGTGCATTGCTACATCAGACCCTAGGGTTGTGCACAGGAATTTGCCTGGGGTCCTAGCTGCCGGCCCCTGTGCTGCCATCTGGATTCCTGGCCCCAGCCTGGGGCTCTACACCGGCCCCTAGCTGTGGTCCCAGCCTGTGACAGTGATGGAAGCAAACAGAGGTAAGGGGGTGGGTGCTGCAGCTCGCACCCTCACCTGAGGCACTAGGATGAAACTTGCCTCCATCTGTGATAAGTTGACAACTGGTCTTGTAAAATTATGCTGGACCACAGATGTTGCCAGACCCAGAGAGAGTCAACCTGTACTTAATGTGGTAAAAGGAAACAAACTGAAGTAATAAAGTAAAACTGCAGTACGAAAGAGATAAGTTGCATTGTCATGAAAAACTTAATGACAGTAAGATACGTTTGAAAATTAATCTAAACTTAGCGGTGATGTAAATCCTATTGCCTGACATATTTAAAATTGGTCTGCCCATGGATTTTATTGGACACATTTTCAGATTGTTTAATTTTTCTGGGATTTTTTTTTTGTAGTTATCCTCTTGGCTTAAAAGTTATTTAAGACACTGGGAAATAATCATTGGAATAGAATTAACAGACCATTTCTTCAGGCATTTCCTAAAATCATTCAAGTTCTGAGGTTCAGAAATACATCTGGAAAGTGGAAAAATTTACATTTGGAGTTATAAAGATACCATTTTTTCCATGTTTATAATGTCTTGTCACCTACAATTCTCTAGTGACACATTGATTTTTCTGGAAGGATGGTCCAATTTGCAGTGGTTATAACATATACTTTATCTGTTACTCTTCATAAGATCTTGTAGGAGAGGTCAGCAAGAATTTTATGATGTCTGAAAAGTTTGCATGCTAAAATGGTACTTCTACAAAAGAGGAAACTGTAATCCTATAATTAATGTACTCTGAATGATTGCATACTAAATATTTGATTCTTTTCTCAGTTACATGGATGAGTGTGCTACCTAGCTTGTAAAATTTTGCTATTGTCAGCTTTCAGTAGCCAGTTACAGTGGCATGCATCACTGCATGTCTTTGAATCAAAGGGTAGGATTGAGTCCTACAGGCTGTACGTCCAAAACCCAGCACTCTGTGTTCCAGCAACGTCCCTTGTCTGGCAGGACCAGAGATGCTCCTGGATCAGAGAGCCTGGGAGCCTAAGGGACAGCTGGGGCTGGGCAACAGGGTTGGCAGCCCAGCTGGAGACAGCATGAGACTGGGGTTGGAACCCTGTGGCAGCGTGGAATTAGAAGAGAGACTCCTGGCAGCATGGGCTGGCACGGGGCAGGAGTTTTCTGGCACCCCTCAGAAGCATGGGGCTGGAATTGAGCCTCACAGCAGTGCGAAGCTGGATCCCTGCAGCATTCTGCTGGACCATGGGGTTGGAGCCCTGTGGCTGACCCCGGATCCACAAGGCTGGAGCCTTTGCTGTCCAGGGATGTTGGGGAGGTGGGGAGAACAAGGCAGGGTGTCTGCTTGAGGGCAGCTTGCCAGTGGTAGGTGATGGCCTTGGGGCCTGTGGCAGGGGACCTCCCTTGGTCTGGCAAATTCTCTTGTTTGGGACTGGTCAGGTCCCAATGGTGCCAGAGCAGAGAGGTCCAATCTGTAATAACATATATGATTACCAAACACATTTGTGTGATTATAACATGCTTTCACATCATAGACCTTCTAAAATAAAAGTAAAGATAACTTACAACTACAGTAGAACCTCAGCAATATGAACACTTTGGGAATGAGATTGTTTGTAACTGTGAAATTAACATAACTCTGAACAAAATGTTATGTTGTCCTTTCAAAAGTTTACAACTGAACATTGACTTGATACAGCTTTGAAGCTTTACTATGCAGAAGAAAATGCTGCTTCCTTTTTATTTTTTCAGTAGTTTACATTTAACACAGTACTTTGATGTATTTGCTTTTTTTTTTTTTTTTTCCAGCTCTGCTGTTGCCTGATTGTGCGTTTCTGGTTCCAAATGAGAGATGTGGTTGGTCAGTTTGTAACTCTGGTGTTCATAACTGAGGTTCTTCTGTAGTCTTTCCATTTCTTGAATTGAACAAAACTTATTTGGAACACTGATTAAGATTGCAAGGAGGTTCCGCTGGAAGGTCTATTTTTAGGCTCTATTTTCCCACAGTAATTTGGCTGTGAAAATTATTTAGGCTGGAAAAATTCCAGATTTATTCTGCAGCAAAGGAATAATTTTTGTAAAGGCTGAAGAATACGGATTCATATATTATAAGGCAGGAGGGACTGTCATGATGGGGTCTGAATAACACTGGCCATAAAAATTCTCCCAGTGAATTACTATATACAACCTATACTGTCTGAGCTAGAGCATATAATTTAGTAAGACATCCAATCTTAATTTAAAGATGTCAAGTGATGGGTTTTCACAAGGGCACAGGTTCATACCAGGAGAAGGCATTGCAGAGTTAGGGTACATCTACACTTGCACCCTAGTTTGAACTAGGGATGCAAATGTAGGCAACTGAAATTGCTAATGAAGAGAGGATTTAAATATCCCGTGCTTCATTAGCATGATCTCGCCGGCGCGTTACTCCGCTCAACAGCTGTTTCGAAAGTAAAAGTGCGCGCCGGGACGCGTTAGTTCGAACCAAACCCCTTGGTTCGAATTAATGTTACTCCTCTTTTTTAAAGTCCTGGCACACACTTTCACTTGAGAAACAGCTGTTGAGTGGAGTAACGTGCTGGCGACATCATGCTAATGAAGCGTGGGATATTTAAATCCCCACTTCGTTTGCAATTTCAGTCACCTACATTTGCATCCCTAGTTTGAACTAGGGTGCAAGTGTAGATGTGCCCTTAGTGCCTAAATGTACATACTGCATTTGTATTGGGATAGTTAAATGATCAGTGTTTGGAACCCAGAGTCTGTCTCTGGCAGCTACTGGGAAGGTGAAAAGGGAAAGTATATGGCAGGGCCTGTTTGTTTGTGGCCCATGAGCAGTTTGGATTTACAGTGTGGTTTGGGTTGATATGTGTTTTAGTAGTTAAATTCCTGGACTGTTGTGAATCCAAAACAAAAAGGTAGTCAATATAATAGTCTCCTGTTGCTATGCATTTTAGTAGTTAAATTCCTGGACTGTCATTGCTCATTAAAAATGCTGTCCTATGGGTGGAAATGGGGTAAATATTGTGTTTTATTAATATCGGAAGAACTGACTTAAATAGGGCCTGCGTGTTGTATAGTCATGCCTTAATTTTTGTATTCATGCCTGTCAGTGTGAAAGGAGCTATTTGCATATATATTTGCATGTATATGCAACCACATTTAAGTTGTTGCCCTCGGCATGTACTGTGAGTGTAATTGTGGCCCCTAGGGCTTCCAAAGTTGAGTAGCCCTGGTATATGGGGATTTTTAGCCCACATAGGGAAGGCAACTGGAACAGAGACTTTTCTGCCTCAGAATTGTGGGAAGGTTCGGGTGGTGTTGCTGGTTTAAATATGGCAAATAAAAAAAGCCAGCCATATGTGATCTCTTGACTATAGTGAGATGTTGACCGGTAGAGAGTCAAGTCCAACAGTGGGCAGTAAGTGCTCGCCAAGGTTTAGCTGCTGACTGGATGCCAGATGATTTGTTTATCTGAGCATCCTGCTTGTCGTTCCTGGCCAATGGAAGCTGTGGGAAATGGTGGCTGGCCATAACATGATATTGGATCATAATGCGATATTGACAGGGAAGGGTGTATCTGAACCACATGATATATTTTGGTTCTTGATGACTTATCATCCCTATTGGAAACCTATAAGGGGTGAATGTGTGTCAGAAGGTATTTGATTTATAGGTTGGTGTTGAATGGGGAGAAGTAATTGGTCTCCTTTTTAATTATTTTTTTGAAAGTACGATAAGATCTTAGAGTATAGCATCTTGCAGGTAATGCAAACGTATCTTCTTAACTTTTGGGTTGGCTTTATGTATGTAGCATCCCTTGGCCCTTAGGATGACCTTAGGCCAAATCCTTCACCCATAAAAAGTGAGAATTTGACTTTTCCTGGGATCATCTTTTTCTGACTTCCTGTTCACTACTGATATCTGATACTTTCCAATTGCGCTTTCACGGGAATTTTTCCCGGCATGCTGATCTGCTAGCAAACAGTTTAGATTTGCTAGACAATACATATGGTCATAAGTTATGCTAGAAGTAACAACATTTATTTTATAGCAGGCTTTTTTGTTGTACCATATTGCTAGTTACACTCGCTATAGCTTGTGTGATGTATATTTTCTATTTTCCCCCTCGATTCTTTCTGCTGTTCTCTAACAAAAATGTTGAATAGCTGTGTTAATTTCAATGTATTTTCATAAATCCCAGATGAAACAATTCTTTATGGAAAAAATAGTCTAAAGTTCAATGCATGGAAACTGATGTCATAGAGGTTTAGGTTACTTGAACTAGTATACGTGTGATCCCAGCACTTCACAGTGCCCAAGAGAACTCCTAATTATCATTTTTTCTGAACTTGCTCTGCAGCAACTGGGTTTTTTGTTGTTGTTGGACTCCTCTTCTGCGCATTTCTACAGACCAAAAACAATTCTCCATGCTGCTGTGACCATTATTTCTATCTATGTAGCACTGGCATTGTAATAGAGACAATAGATAAAGAATTTTTAAATGGACAGCTTTGATACAGTGATGGTACATGAATCAGCTGATGTCCACAAAAGCATCTCTGTTCTTACAGAAACTTTTTCAGTCTAAGATATAATGGTTCCTGAACACCAGACTCCAGCTTCTGGTAACTTTTGTTTTTAGCCAAATCCTTAGCCAGTAAAAAGATGGGAATTCAGCTCTTTCCCACAATTTTTTCTGTGATTACCTGGTCATCAGTGGTGGGAATTTTTCCCAGCATGCTGTTTTTGTGACTTGCTCTCTAAATTGTTTTGTATACATAAATCACCTATCAAACAACCAGAAACACCCTTTGTTTACATTTCCCAGAGTTCCTTCTTTTCTGGTTCTGCTCTTGTCCAGCAGTTGGCTGGGACTGCCTCTCAGACAGCTTTTTCTCCCTTTTCTTAAATCTTATTTCCCATCCTCCTTGTAACATTCTTTGCTTCCCGCAATGACTGTGAATTACCTGTATTCTATGAGACTGTCTTCATCTTACTGTATATTTTAGATAGTTGGTGTGTCTGTGAATCTGTTCAAGAACTCCTCCTAAACAAATTTGTTATGCAGCTTTCTCTTACCAAAACTTAAATCAAGGCAAAGTTTTAGTTGTGCCAGGACAATGGTATGTGCCTGTAATCCTATCCGTTCTCATTAAATAGCAGGGACACTTCCACACTGCAATAATCACAGGGGGGCAGCAGGCGTAGGGAACAATTACACTGCAGAATGACGACTGGGGTGGAGGGTGGCTGCACCTGCATGAGAGCTGGGGGCAGGGCTATGCATGTTGCTGGCCATGAGCAAATGGCCTGTCTGCCCCAAAGCCAGAGCCCAAACCACTCTTCCTTGGCCCCAGCACCAGATGCTGGGGGTGGGGGAGCAAGAGCCCTGCAGTTAGTGGCTTCATCACTGTGGCCCCCTGGACACCAGCTACTGGCCAACACTATGCTGCACCATCCCGGGCAACCTCAGGACTGCTCTGAGTCCCCTCTGCATCCCTCCACCTTGCCCCTTGCATCCCCCCACCCTACCCTGATTCTCCATAAGGTCCTGAGCAACACTGGGTAAATCCTATAGTTGCTTTATAAATTGGCAGTTCAATGGCACTGAAGAAGTTGTAGATTGTGCCTCTTTCTGTGCAAGTTCAACACTTGTAGATTCTGCTAACTGTAGAACCTAAAGGTCTGTCCCAAACCCTTGTCTCTGCCTTCTGAGCATTGCTGTTAACAAATGTGGGTATGTTTCTTAAGATTGTGAAAATATGGAGGGTTTGATAAAATGTCCTCTGTATTTTAGGTAGATGTCATAGGATTGAATGACTAAGAATTTGATGATGGAATAGGGTGGCAGAGGAATAAGAAATAAGTGCCACTTCAGAATCATCCATGTGAATTGTCTCTAGGATAGCACCAATGTACAAACATTTAGGTACTCACGTTAGGTATCAGACCAAGTTTTTAAAATCTAATATTTCTTTAAAACTTGCTAAATTATTGCACACTGCATAGTGAAATAAATATGTGATGGTATAATTTGAGTATCAGTTTTTAAATTTATTCCAAGCCCAGTATTCTTTGTTTGTTTAATTAAAAAAAACCCAGTTAAAATAGGCACGTGATAGCAGTATATTTTCTTGACAAATCATTTACAAAACCTAAGCACTTAAAGCAAGGAAAGGATATAAATCTTATACTTCCTATATAATAAGTAAAATTCATTATTTTTAAGTATAAAGGAAAGCCTGCATTTGTCCTTGGTCCTTGCAAAGCACAACAAAGAAAGGAGACAGAAGCAAAGTGGATAAATGCAAGCATCATTATGTTGAGACAGACAGCATGAGAACTGTTGGAGGAATTGATTTTATCGGCAAGGAATGGTCTTAAAAATAATCTTCTGTGAGTTTGTCATCCTGCATTAGGATACTACACCTCCATTAGAACAAGACCAGTACTATCAGGACTATCCAGATCCATGTTCCCACAAGCACATCCCTCACTAAAAACCCACATGTATGATTGTGATGGGAGATTTTGGTGCCAAGATTGGAAGAGGGAAAGAAGCAAAAAGTTCATTGGAAGGTATGGAATTGGCAAACAGAATGCAGGGAAGTGGTAACTTTGGCGGAGATGAAAAATGTTCATTGGTAACATCTGGTTTAAGAAGAATGCCAAGAGGAAGGGGCCCTGGATCATGCTCAATGCACAAAACAAGAATGAGGTCAACTATGTTCTGATAGATAAGTGGTGCATGTACAACACATCTCAGTGGTGCCATCTTTCAACACCAATAGTGAACATTACTCAGCGAGGCTCAACTTCAACTAAAAGGTAGAAAAGAAAGTGCTACAAATGGTAAATTGGCAAAAGCAGCCAAAATATTTGACAAGACAATCCTGAAAGCAATCATTTCCAAGTCAAACTCATAGATAATTGCAATTAGGACTATAAAATCTTTGCTGATCAGCTGAGCCAATGCATGTAATTAGCTGAGAAAAACCAAAAAGAGTGAAGGGAAGAATAGCAAAGGAAACAAACTTGCTAGAGAAGCAGAGAAATATGAAGCAAAAATATGGCAACATTTCAGTACTCCCATCTTTTCAAGCTGATAAGAATACTACTAAGGGAGGACTTTGAGAAGTACCGAAATGAAAGGCTCTTAAAGATGGCAGAAGATCAATGATCCCTCAATAATATAAACTGGAATTGATGCTGTACACGTCAACAATAATGGCACTAAAAACTGGAAAAGCAATAATTGACAGACCAAGTATGGAAGAGGTCTGCAAAGATTTCTATACCAAACAGTCTATTTGGGTATCAAATATCCCACTGCCCATGCTTGAGCAAACCAAACAAGTGCTTACTGCTGGTTCTTGTCAGTGAAGTTGGATATGCAGTTTATTGAATGAATGAAAAGAACCAGGAAAAGATGGGCTGATGACTCAAATGATAAGAGCTGGAGGCCAAGAATCTGGGAGACCCTTCCTCGGGTGTTTGATGTTTGGTCATGCAGAAGATACCATCTAGCTGGAAGGGGTTCCATACCATTTTGCTGCACAAGAAGAGCAATGGTGAACATCTAAAGAACTATCCTTCAATATGCCTGATCTCACATGTCTACAAGCTGTTCACCAAGACAGTAACAAATTAACTCTCAGGGTCTGAAGCAGCAGCAGCTGAGAAAATGATAGGTTTTTCAAAGGATTTTCAGCACAATGGACCACATCTTCACTAGAAATCAGCTACTGGAGTGCTCGAGAGAATACAAATTCCCTTTTATGCACTGCCTTCAACTATGAAAAAGTGATAAACAACATAGAAATCAATGCTGAAAACTCTTTCAGAGTTAGGGTATTGACACAAACTACATCAAATTACTAAAGAAAGCAAACTCTGATGCAGCACTTTGAATCTGTCAAAAAGGGTGAAACTCTTCATAGTCTGTCTCAAATGGTAATGAAGTAGATGAACTGTAGGAATGGAATTATTGTGAGCTACCTCTGATTTGTGGACAATATAGTGATGATTGCTGAAAATACTACAGAAAATGCTGCAAGACTTCAGAACAGGAAGCAGCCATGTTGGACTGTAAATGCAGCTCTTAATTGAAATGTATATGGTCTGATGCCCTACCAAAAGTGTGAATAATTGTCAGGGGAGAACAAATAAAAGAAGTTAAGCAATGTGATTATTTGGGCCAAGAAATTTACTTGCACCACAACCAGAAAGGTGAACTCTCACAAAGAAAAAAAGCTGGTTGGTACACATTCAGTTCTATCAAGGATGTCCTCCCAGGAAAAATCAATAAGGCTACGCTCGCCAACCTCTTCAACTCAACATACTGCCAGCAGTGCTCTATGGCAGCAAAACATGGGCGTTGATGAAAAATGAGGAGCAACTACTGTTGGTTATGAAGAGGGCAATATAAAGAAGAATTTTGGGGATTTCAATCTGCTATTTGATCATTTCATTGAGGATTCAATCATAGAGTGCAGGATATTGTTGTTGAAAGCGGGTATAGCAATGTGCTGTGGGCTGGGTTTACGAGGCTTCTTAACAATGATGGACTGCAGCTGTTGGTGAGTGGTACCTATGGGAACTGAAACAACCACTCAGCCAACCTCGAAAGAGATGGGGAAAATTTTGTTGTGAAAAAGCATAGGCTGTGTCTACACGGCAGTGTTCTTCCGGGATACCAGAGGTATGCGTCTGCTCTTCAAAAAAGATTTTTGGAAGAGCAGACAAGCTTTTTCGGCATCCCTGTAAACCTCATTTTACGAGAGAGGTTTTTTCCCTGACATTTGGCCCAGTGTAGATGGGCCAAAAGTTGGAAAAGCCTCTTCCGGAAAAAGATACACTAATTGCAGTTCACAATTTGCGTAGCTTTTTCTGGAAGAACAGTGCAGTGTAGACATAGCCATGGCTGCACATGGTGAATAAAGGCCAGGACAAGAGAAGAGTGGAAGGTGCACTGTGATCAGCACAATCTATGGCGGCTGAGGGACCAATTAAGGTGATAAACTACAACAAAGAACAACTCCTCCTCTTACCCATTAATAGGTTTTGATTTTTTTGTTACCTTTGTTAGAGTATATAAATTATCTAAGGGCTTTTTCCACCTTTAAGAAAATAATCACTTAATATAGTTTTTTCCAGTTGAAATACTAATTTTAGTTAAGTATTTGCATAATTTGTTGTTTCTTGAGAATAATCTTGAATACCTAGTGGAGTTGCAAAGACCTGTTGGATTAGGGTCACGGGAAGAAGCTATGAATAGGTATTTGGTTTAAAAAGGAGAGAGAGAGATTGCTTTAACATATCCTCTGTAGGCCCTGTCCTACTCCTGCTAAAGTTGATGGCAGATTCCTCTAGATTTGGGATTAGCCTGTAATATTCAGTCCTACCAAGCACTCTTTGCCTTTCCAAAGGAGATGGTGGGTATTGACCAGGGGCAATCTTATTGGAGCAGAGTTGAGGAGCTTGTCATTGGGAATTCTTTGGCTGGGGTTTTGTGCTCTTGAGGAAGTGCCACAGTTCTCAACGCCGGGAGTTAGGGTGGGAATATGGGAGCAGCAACAGGATTGTCTTAGCTTGGAGGAGGGAGGGAAGGAAGAAAGGAGTGAGCAAGCTGTTCCTTTGTTTCCTTTATTATTGTGCGGTCATAAAGACTGGGATTTTCTCCTCTCCTTCCCACGCCCCCGCCCCCCGATGATATGCAACCTGTTGGTGCCTTTTCATACTTTACCTGCAGGTCACCCTGACCAATTGAAAAGCCTAGAGGGTAAAACAGGGTTCCGCTAACTCAGATTAAAGCTTTGTTCCTAACTATGCCACAATGTACCTACATAAATGCTGGCAAGTTTGTTTAAACTTTGTTCTTGTTTCACCTTCTGCTCTTCTATCCTGCCACTTCATAACAAAGCCATCTGACTTTTTAGGGTTGCAGTCTCCACAAAGTCCCAGTTTCATAATCGGATGACTCATTCACAGGAAGAAAACCAGAAAGAAACCCGACACCACCTTGAACGCTGGCACCTGCTCTCCCTTCCTTTTTCATACCTTCAGATTTTTTTTATTTTTCAGTGTCTTAATCTGTTCATCACAGTGGAACAGTCAAGTGGGGTGGAGGATGTGGTGTTATATGTGAACACACAAACATGAAATTGGTGGGTCTAAATCTTAGCACCATGAGCAGCAGTTAGTGTCACTTTAGTCAATGTTCCATTACCTCTCTTGTTCTTTGTTCCATGGTATGTTAGAGGTCTCATGTTAGTAAATCATGCTCTAAGCTGGGTCATAGTTGGATGAATTAAGGAAAGATTGCCTCTTTTTAAACTTTGATTACTTTTCAGAGTGTATTTTTACTCTTTTTTTTTTTTTTTATAGCTTAGATTGAGTTTTAATTTTGGAAGCACTTTTTATGTTGTCTTCAACTACATCTATTTTGCATTCAAAAACCTTGTCTGATATGTGATTTTTAGGGTTGCTCTTCAAATTTATGGGAGTTAACTGATTATTTCTAGAAAATTAATATTTTCATTTTTTGATACAAGGAATTATGTAAAAATATTTAAACATTAACTGAAGCATACAACGTAACGTGTGTGTTTCTAATGGTGGTGCATGTAAAAATTATTCTGCATGTGGATGGAAGAAGTTAGAGGGAACTCTGGTATCAGTATGTCTTAGGCTGCTGGTGGTGATATCTTTGCAGCTGTCTTAAGTCACTTCTTCATTATTATTATTATTATGGTTTTAGGAGCCAATCTGTTCCGGGCTTCATTTTGACACTTTTCTATTTGATTATACATAGACTGTCTTGCACTGGAATGTAGGGTTCCAGATCTTGACTGAGTACACAACATGGTTGGGAGTGTCTTAGATTCCATTTCGGGTATGAACATGTGCAGTTCAGTTGACATGTTTTGTCGGAGCCCAGAAACAGGTGGATTCCAATATCCTTTCATGCTGGTAGGGGAGAAGTCATCTGGGTAGCTAATTTTATATTAAGATTGGGATAATATCTTGATTTCCTCAGAACCAAAAAGTGCACACTTGAAAAATTAGAGCATGCCTCCTGAATCTGCTTGAGAGGGGGAGGGTCTTTTAGGATGGCAGGCCAAGAATAGATGCTTTGCCAGGTCTGTGGTGAGTATTTTGTTGGTCAAACTGATAACCTCAGCATTTATCAATGTAAATTAATGTGTGACCAAATACAGAATGTAATTTCATTGACGACAATTTAATTTGCTGATGAGACTATGTACAGTGGTACTCCCTGATGTCAGGGACTAATGCCAGAGATGAATTTGGCTCCTTTTTCCTTTCTTTGAAAGAGAGGCTGGCAGGATAGAAAACAGGAACTCTGATGAATGAGCAGGGAGATTCAGGAAATTGTCTGGGACAGAGGAATTTCCTGTCATTCTTCAAGCAGTAGGTGTAAGGCAGCTATGGAAACCAAGCAGCAAACATGGTGTTGCCAGTAGTAGCCAATTGTAGTGAAGCCTTCACTACTTGAAATGGAGGTTATACCTCTTGTGGTTTCTGGGTGTGCCTGTATTCTTCAGTTAGCACTGTCAGGTGATATTTCAAGGATATAAATAAAAAATGTGTAAAGTTAAGGACAGATTTTTTTTTTTTTTTAAAAGGTCAGAGTCTGATTAGTATCAAGGTGTAATTCTTAGCAGGGTCATTACTGAAGTGTGGGACAATGTGGCCTATCTTGATTTGATACAGGGGAGAGGATATATTAATTTTCAGATACAGGAGGCCCCTTAAAATGGTTGTTTCTGGGGTGGTATTCTCCCCTGCTCTTCAGAATCATCAGCAAAATCCCTCCATTCCTTGCTTTGAAATTGAAATCACTTAACCCTTTACAAAATGAAGCCAACCAAGCTCAAGTTGGAGAAAATAGTTTGATCGTGTAATCAAGGACTGCAGTCAAGGAGGCTACGTGCACAAACAATCTGAACTCTAGCATATTTTTAACTTTTGAGTGCTTGACTTTGCAACTTTTTATGTTCTTTTATTGCAATTTTTTGTGTTTAGTCCCTAAAAACATACAACATTGTGTTTGTTCTGGACTTGTGCCAGGTGCTCTACAATGGGGTCCTGGTCTGTGACTGATCCTGGGAGCTATTGTAATGCAAGTAACTGGGAAAAAATTCCATCTTGTTGCAACACGTTGACACTAGCAGCTGGGTTGCACCCTTTAGATGCCTGACGCAGACTTCTGCCACTTGAGTTAATGGTGTAACTGAGCCTCAGTAGGATCTCATCTTCTGTGTGGACCAGCATTACAGGAGAATGGGAGACCTTGTCAGTGGGGTTCAAAGGTATTTTGCTGACATCCAAGGAATCATGAGACTTGGGTTTCAGTCTAGATTTTTGAAGGGAAATGTATTCTAGTGGACAGAATCTTCTGGCCACTCACGCCAACCTAAATCTCTCCTACACCATAGTCTCCAGCTTGTCTCAGTCTGGTCTCTTTACCTAGCCAGTCTCAATCTACACTCATCAGGCTTCTCATCCCAGTCATCTTCTGCAGCAAGTCCTAATCTCATGCCTTCAAACACCCTCATTCAGCACTCTGACAGCCTTACTGTTCAGCTGTTTCCAGCCCTCTGCACCTCACACTGTGCTCCTCATTCAATCTGTGTCTCTCTCCCAGTCTGCCCCACAGTAGCCACTCACTCAATAGTCCTCATCCTCACTAGCTCCCAGTCACAATCTTTCTCTCTGTACACCTTGTCCACTCTCAGTGCCTGCAGCTCTGATTTTTTGTCCCAGTCTCTGTCCCAGCCATTGCTAGTTGTCTCTCACTGCCCTCTGCTTCTATCAGATAGGTTTCTTGTTCCTCTTCATCTCCTTCCTGTACCCCACTAAATCTCAGTTCTGATCTCATTGGTCAGCTGTCCCAATCTTCTTCATGGAGAGTGTGCGTGGCCATTGAGAACACAGGAGAGAGTGTCTCCCTTCTTTCAGTTCAGGTGCCTGGACCTGACATGGCCCACAGTAGCCTAGAACTGCCTTTACAAGGAAAGTCCTGCTCAGCTCCAGGTTTATAGTATGCATAGGACTGGACAGACTCTTTGGGGGGAATTTAGCTTCTAAAAACCTAGGTCTCTAAGCAGCTGTGAACTATCTTGCATTTTTTTCAGAGGCTTCTAACTTGGCTAAATTTGGGCTGATAGTCACAGGATTGGCAAAAGGCATATTCCTCATACAAAGATCACCTGCTTCAAATTTTAAGTCCCTGCTCCGAAGCATGGGCATGCTAAAGTTGTTTAAATATAAAATCCATCATAATTTAATGCTATCAAAGCTATGTATTTTTTCATACTCTGGGTCTTGGAAATGTCTGAACTGTTTTGTCTGAAATTTTTTTTGGGGGGGGAGAGAAAATTCATCCTGAGGCAGACACCCAGCATGGAGAACTTCTTCAGCTCTAACAGCAATCTATAAGCAACTGAAAAATGGGTTCTATAATGGGAAGTGTCAAGAAACATAAATAGGTAGTGCTACCTTGCCATACCTCTATTAAAATGTTATACAAGAATAGTACACACACTCGCACACTACCTTTGGAGGGAGGTCGTCTTTGTGCTGTTCGTTTTCTGTCAACATTAGAAAGAAATAGTTCTTAGCTCTACATAGACCAAGGACACATTTCTAGTGGTGAGAGAATATTCTGGGTTTTTTTGGGGTTTTTTTGTTTTTTTTTTTTTTACTTTGTTTGGGAACAGGGAATAAATAATATTGTGTTGTGGTGATACGTTGCTGTTTCATAGCTATAGCTTTCTAAATGTGCCACAAGATGGCAGTATTTCAGAAGACTGCTATCTTGCCAGATCTTTGACTTCAAAATTCTGGGTATACAGACTGAGCCATGGCATATGTTTATACCATAAAGTATGTGTGTATGTATGTAGGAGAGAGACTTTGCTGACATTTTAAAATTCAGCAATCTTACTATTTTTTTTTGTGTGCTATGATTCATGCCTTTGGATACTTGCAGCGTCTGCTTACTTTTTGGTGATGTATTGATTTGTTCCTCCTACACAGCCAATTAAAAGCAGATCAAAATGTCCAAAAATAATTGTTGGTATAAATGTAGGATATGATCCCGCAAACCTTTACTTGGTAATTTGGTGAAAATGTTGGCAGACATTGGTAACGAGATGGTATATGACGTAGGAATGGCTCAAAGTTTTCAGGTACAGAATGATATTAGATTAGATTGTGAAGGCTTTGAAGTAGGATAAGTAGTTTAAAAATGAATTCTACATAAACTTACTGATTTAAACCAATCTGTGTTCACTATACTTTTATAAAGAAATTTTAGTAAATGAGTTTAGTTTATTATGGGTTTTTAAAATGTAGCAGTTGAAAATATTTTTTTTAAATGAATAAAAATATAACTTATGCAGTGAAGGTACCCACATTTGTCCTATCTTGTCTATGCAAAATAAAATAAGTAATGTAACTTGGATAGAAAAAAATGAAGAAAGATGATCAGCTACACTTTCTAAAGCTACACTTTCTGAAGATGTTTTCCTCCTTTGATGTTTGCTGACTAAAAGACAAGGTTTATAGATAAATAATATTTTTTTAAAGTTAATTGTTCATTTGTTGAGTGTCGCGTTTTACTGTAAGCCTTTATATAGCAACAGGAATTAAACATCCAGATTGGGAAGAAAATTAACAGAAATTTGTTCCTCCATCATCTTCACTCTGCCTCTTGCAGAATAAAGTGAAGCCCAGAATAGCGGAATTTAGCTATGTTCAGTTGTAAACCAGTGGTTACTATTGTTTATTGTATGTGTAACATTTACAGTGTGGTAGGCACTGTACACAGAAGTATGAAGACAAAGTCCATTCTTTCAAGATCTTAAAATCCAAGCAATGTACTACTGAAGCAGATGGGTAGGATGTGACAAAAACAATGTGACAGACTGTGACGTTTATTGCATATGTTGTTAATTCTTGGGTTTATGTTTGGAGGTATGGGAGTAAAGTTTTTTTTGTTCACATAGCTTAATTCTGAGTGGAACTACAGACTAAGAAAATTGTTTTAAGGTGGATGTGTAAGTGAGCATAACTACCAGGTAATAAGGAGATGATCCACATATGAGAGCAGGACTCAAGGAGAAGAGTAGGTATGCCGCTTGTGCAGAGTAAAGGCATCAGGGAGAAAAAGGTATCTTTGGGCCAGTATGTATACATTTTTGAAAGAAAGGACAGAAGAACTTAAATTTGCTGTGGAAAGTTGAGAGGAAACCAATGAAGGGGACTAAAGAGGTGGTTGGATGATTTCTACAGCTACATTTTGAAGAGATAGTGATATGTCCAAAATCACACTGGGTGGATGGTCATGCTTTGCTGCAGAGTTCTGCCAGTCCTCTCCTCCCCTCTGTGCCATTTAACCATCGATTGATGTGAAACCCCTTTATTCACTGCGGCAGCAGTCCACAGTAGGGATGCTAAATAGTAGTTACGAAGCTAATTGAGTAGTTGATGGAATTTCCATCAACTACTTGATTAGTTGATAAGGGAGTTCACTGTGGATCTGCTTTTTAATTGTAGTAAGAACCTGGTGACTCATACTACATTTAAAAGCAGAGCCGCAGTGTCTGGGACCCAGTGTGAGCTGGGACTACTCAGTCCCGGCTTGCGCTACATTCCCTGCTGCGCCTCTTGTCTTCCCTGTCCCCCGTGGAAATGGTGTTGGGGGGGAACTGGTTTTTAAGAGGCAGCAAGGCGGGGAGAAGTGACTACTTCAGTGGTGACTCGACTACCCGATAAGCCTAGGCTTATCGTGTAGTCAACTAGTCACTTACCTACCTAGGCCACAGGACTTTCGGCAGCACAGTCTGAACAGGATCACAGTGCCTCTTGCAGATCTCTTTCAGTTTTTAAGGTCAAACATCCTATCACTCTTATGGTTAGAGGAAACTTCATTTTCCTGAAAGAAATGGAAAGAAATCCCCACAAGTTCTAAGCACTGATATGAAAATAAAACATGTAAAGAAGCATCAGACACTTAATTTATTAAAATGCAAAGGTTTAAGAGTGCATCTGGCTGAGTGAGTGGAAAGGATTTAATAACAGCAATAAAACCTGTAATTTTCCAGAATCTTGCTTTCACTTGATGCCTTTCACTTATTGCTCCCCATTGCTCAGTGTTTCCTCTCACTCCCTCTCTTTCTGTTTATATGTTTTTAATAAGCTTTTGATTACGTTCATTAGTATATCCCAATCCTTCAAAATGACCAACAGAAAAGACACAAAGGAAAGGGGGAGCTACAACAATCTAAGTAGGTGGAGAGTGTACTGTGGTTGAGGAATCGTTCAGCAGTATGGGACCATAAACATTCTTCTGTTTTTGGCAGCTGGCCCAATCGCATTTCTGCAATCAAACCAGTTAGATCTATTAAAATATACTTAACATGCAGTCAATCTCTTGGTGCTATATACAGTCTTCTGTAATTTTCCATTTGAAATTATTTTTGTCACTTTGGCAGTGAATAATTTTATTTCCTCAAAATTCCAGTGAAATGCAAGTAATTTTAAGAATGATGTGACAGTCCTTACAATGCCTTCCCAAACACTGTTTAGAATGTTTACAAATTGCTTTTGTGTTCCCTTTAAAAAAGAATTAAAAGGCAATCCAGTATTTAAAACTAAAACCATTAGAGCTGAGAATGCTAGAAATAAATTTGTTGCAATACTTCATCCATAGTTTTCTATTTGATATGTGGATAATAGACATGTATATCACGTATAAAGAATACAGTCTGCAAGCAGGTAAAATATTTTTACAATTGCTATGATAGACAAACACATTTTCTAATAGCAAGACAAATGAATATACTATAGAATGGATTAGCTATTTTCCTAGCAGTGCTAGGATGCCTTACTATGGCATCAGTTAGTTATCTTTAGCCCCCGGCAAAAATGAGTACAACATGCATACATTTACATTCAGATAAAAACTCACAGCAGGTGTGCTTTGCATTTTCTGGTGTCTCAGCCTCTTTCAGTTTCTTGAAGGAAAACTTTGACATAGGAAATGCATTATTTTAGATCAGGACTCAGCAGCCTTTCAGAAGTGGTATGCTGAGATTTAACTTATTCACAGGTCTGCGTACCATTGATACTTTTTAAAGTCAATAATAGTCCTACTTATAGCAGCTTCTTTAATAAAGAAAAAATTAAGATGCAGATCTTACTGTTTAGTGTGATCCTTGGCCTTGCTTTGCCTTGCTGAGTTTTCCAGTCTTGGGCTCATAGTTTGATACTTTAAGTAGCACACAAGCCTCTGAGTGTCAGGGAGGGACAAAACTGACTTCATATGTGAAAATATCTGTTCACAGAAGTATGTAGCTCCAAAGGCTGAAAGCAGTAAAAATGCCACTTTCTTTAAGCACTTTCACAGGCAGGGAGTTCCAACAGGCCATGGTAGAGATCTGTGATCTTTCTTGGTAGCTGCAGATCTCTAAACTGTGAGACCCATAAGTCTGAGTATTATAATTCAGAGCTGCATTTCGAAATCCTCAACACCTGTTCACTGAAACACTGTCAAAATCCATGTTGCTAGTATCAAAGTTGTCTGGTTTGATTAGAAAGGAAAAAACGTTGGAAATCTTGAAATCTGTCAGTTTTCTGACTTGAGTTCTTGCAAGTACATTCTAATCTCAGCAACAGTGGTGCGATGTTTCAACAGTTCTTTAAGATGTTGGAAATAGTGGAAAGTGGAAGTGTCAATGTCCCGAGAAAAATGGTCAAATTTTTCAGCACGTCTTCCATGTTTCAGAAAGATGCATAACAGTTTGGCCTGCACCCTGTTGTTTAGATGTACGGTGATGATGTCAGTTAGAAACATTAGTCACGTGACCCATTTGTCATCATCCAATTCGGGGTAGTTTTGACCTTTTTCTGACACAAAGATCTTGATTGCATCAAGACAGTCCACTAAGTATGTCAAAACCTCCCCATGGCTTGACCCACGAACATTGCTCTGAAGTGGAATGGCCTTGTATGCACTTTCCATCTCCTCAAGCAGAGCTTGAAACTGCTGATATGTCAAGGAAGATCAAGCAACAAGAAAATATATGGTCTTCACTACTGTAATCATCACATTATTAAGCTCAGAGTTAGAAATCTTGGCACACAGATTTTTCTCGATGACTAATACAATGATGAAAATTTACTGTCAGGTGGCCATTTTGATCCTCAATGATCTTTACAAATCCCTTCCGTTTTCTGACCATAGGAGGGGCACCATCAGTTGTCAGGAATTGATATCCAGAAAATATTTTCTCTTTCCTCAAAATGATTAACAAACATCTACGTCAAGGCTACTCAACTTCAGAAGTTCCGGGGGCCACAATGATACTCTCAGCACATGCCAAGGGCTGCAACTTAAGAGTGGTTGCATATATATGCAAATGCATGCAAATAGCTTCATTCACACTGATGGGCATGAATACAAAGCACTTCCCACAATGCCTGGCGCTCCCAGCACCTCATCCCTGGGGGCTAGAATGCTGATGCCCTGTACCTAGTCCATCCACTTATGTCTTTCAGTGTTCACCCCCGCCTGGGAGATACCTTGCTGTTGTGGAGCGTGTTCCCAGTGGAGGCCGTGTTCAAAGGATCACACCCGTGGGCCATGTGTTGAGTTCCGCGTAAACCCAAACTGCCCTGTGGGCCACGAACAAACAAGCCGTGTGTTGAGTAGCCCTGATCTGTGCTATATCTTCTCCTGTTGCTGTGCCATGCATGGCTTTTAGGCAGCATAGCTCTTCTTGAACTTTGAGTCACGGTATCTCGCAAGATACTGCTAACTGGTATGTCATTTATATCCACATACTCATGAGACGCGACACTAAATACCACTGGCTCCATCTATTCTTTGTTAATATTTTCTGTCTTTGCACCACTGACCTGGCAGACACAGGTAAGTCTTTTATTCTGGAGATGATTGTGTCTTTATTGGGCAAACCATTGAACAGAACATCCGAACAACTGAGAAAAGCCTCTTTTGTATATTCTCCGTCTGTAAACGGCTTTCCATGTTTTGCAACACAATGTGGGATTTTGTAACTTCTCTCTGTGGATTGATTTTTAATGACACAGAAGTTGGTAAAGACTCTGCTTTGCTTTCCGTACCTCGTGGTGGCCCATTTGATTGACTCAGCCTTGTCTGCCTCATTCTTGAAGTGTTTCTCATGCATAGTTTGAAAATGTTGTTGTTGGACACTTGATGCGTAGCAAACAATGCTCTCACAACATAGAGCAGAAACAGCATGGTCTTTATGTCTTCCATAGAAACCGCCACTAATGGCTGAGAACCAATTCTTTCTACTGCCAGAATCTCTGGTTTTTTTTTTTTAATATACTATTTTGATGGCTTTTCTTCTCCCCTCCCTCTGGCTTTGGGTGTCTCGGAATAACGCAAGGCTAGTGCATGTGGGAGAAGCTGGAGACTGTCAAAGAGCAATAGTTAGTCCAGTTAGTACTATGCATATATGCAAAGAGCAATAGTTTTTTCCAGTCATATTTCATATGCAATAAATACTTTTTCCTGTCAGTACTAAAGCATTAAAGATGAAATGCACCAGTGATGTGGCCATCAACCACATTCAGTACTTGAGCCCAGAGTTGGAGGCCATACAGGGGGAGCTATGTGCACAGTAACTGCTTTGCCAGGAGCTTTATGCACATCCTGGATGTGTCAAAAAGAGTCTGTGCTGACCAGAGGAGGGATCATCCGATCCATATTTAAGTGTGTTGGTTGCAGTATAAGTGGGGTGAAGTGGCCACTATTGTAGCCAGTCACTCAGGGTTTATGCAACTTTGTATTAAATTGCTAAGCAGCCCCTGCGAAGCAGCCCTAGCCCTCTGCCCTAGGAGCAGCCCACGTGGCCCAAGTCCCCCTGCCAGCCACCTGAGTAGCCACTGCTGTGAGCTGGCCTGGCATAGGAGCAGCCCACATGTCCTCAATCCTGCCACTGCTGCCGCAAATTGGCCCTGGCCCAGTCCCCCTCCTGGCCGCCGGCAGCCTGAGCAGCCACTGCCACAAAGCGGCCCTGGACCCAGCTGCTGGAGGAGCAGCCCATGTGGCCCAAGCCCCAGCCTCTGAGGAGCAGCTGTCCCTGCCCCGCTGTTGGAGGAGCAGATCATGTGCATGGCCCCAGGCCCAAGCCTGTGGCCATTTCTTACTACGTTTAGAAGGCTAAGGCTCAGCAAGGAATCCATGGCGAGCAGGGATTGAAGCAATGCCCGCTCGCATCAGGTTCCAATTGCTGCACCTCCAGGCAGAGATGTAGTAGTCAAGGGGGAAGCGACTAGTCAAGTAGTGACTTGACTACCTGATAAGCCTAGGCTTATCAGGGAGTTGACTAGTCGCTTATATCCCTAGTTCTGGGCGCTGCGTTCCAGAAAAGATGTGGACAAATTGGGAAAAGTCCAGTGAAGAGCAACAACAACCAAAAAAATTGGGTTTGCTTAATCAGGAGAAGAGAAGATTGGGGTCGCGGGGAGCAGAAAATTTTTTCAGGTACATAGAAGTTTGTTAAAAGGAGGAGGATAGGACAAGAAGCAATGCAATAAAATTGCAGCAAGGGCAGTTTATGTTGGACATTAGGAAAAACTTCCTCTGAGTGTTAAGCATTGGAATAAATTGGCAAAAGAGGTTGTGGAATCTCAGCTATTGAAGATTTTTAAGAGCTGGTTAGATAAACTCTTGTCATGGATGGCCTATATAATACTTAGTTCTGCCAGGAGTGCAGGGGACTGGACTAGAAAACCTCTTCAGGTCCCTTCCAGTTCTGTGATTCTTTGAGCTCCTTGTCAGTCTGATTGTTGCCTCCATAAATGAATAGATTTTTTTTTTTTTTTTACTTTTTCCTGCAATGAAATCATAAGGTATAAACTGCTAAAAAACTGACTGCAGGAGTTGACAGACAAGCAGCTATCTGCAATTTCATAATAGGAAGTTAAGTATTCCATACATCCTTGTCATCACACAACTTTTATGTAAAATTTTACATTTTAACGTTTGGAGTGTATCGTAGAGAAGGATCTCAAATTCTTCCCCCAAAGTCTTAGGCTTGCTCTGTGTATAGTGATGTGATACGATAATGGTGGACAAGAACCTGTTCTCTTCAAGGAAAGAGGTGCGGCTTAAAAGAAAATATTCATGGATTTACCCAGAATTATGAATCTCACTCAGTTTTCAGCCTTCTTTGAACTCTGAGAGTAAACCAATGGTTGTTCACTGATGCAGCTGTCATATTGAGGGTTAAATTGCTATTGCTGAACTGTGGAAGCTGCTGCAAAGGGAGATTTCTCCAGCTCCCGTGCATTCTGACCAACTCACATGAGGGATATACTAGTGCTGCTAATATCATGCCAAGACACTGTTTTTGTACGTAGGCCTTGTGTGTTTTGTTGCCAAGCAATGTTTTTTGGTAACAAAACCTGGAGAGGGTTCACATTGTGACGCAACAAAAGTTATGACCAACACCCATTTTTGGTGACAATGTCCATCTCCTCACGAGACTTTTGTCTCTCCCCTTGCCATTACTGTCAAAGATCATGTAGTATGTACTACAGTAGGTTTTTTGTTGAGTTTATTGATCTCCAGCATGTTTCCTACAATGTTCAATTCACTCTGGCCAACACTTTGAACTCTGCTCTTCTGCAGGCACGTAAACAGATGTGCCCCTCCCACCTATAAACACCGGGAATATTAAAAATCCATTCCTGGTGTCTGTCTCGTGTTGTGGTGCTTCTGGCTCACTGTGTAGTGGTCCTCATGGCATCTTCTCAGGTAACCAGTGGTGGATCTCTCTCAAAATGCTCTCCTGCTTAGAGTAATGTAGAGCTTTTGGATCTTTATCAGTGTGTGGGGTGAAGAACTAGTGCAATCACAGCTGTGACTGACCCGTAGGAACTGAGAGATGTACCGTCACATTTTGGTGCCCTCTGTGAGAAGGGGTATGAGTGAGACAACCTACAGTGCAGATCCAAGATAAAGGAATTCTGACAGGTGTACAATGAGGCGAAGAAGGCATACAGCTGGTCTGGTGCTGTACTCAAAATATGCAATTTCTATGATGAACTGGACACAATCCTGGGTGGGGACACCATGTCCATAACCAAGGAGCATTGGGATACTTCCCATACCACAGAATCAGAAACACTTGTTCCAGAGATCAAAGTTATTGATGAAGAGGTTAGGGGTTAGGGTCAATCTGGTGGGAACCAGTGTGCTAGGTAACAAGGAATTGTTCTCAAATCCCAATGTGTGTGAGGAGACTCAGCAACTGGACAAGAAACAAGAGATGTCACAAGGGTGCGTTGCTGTGCAGGCTGGGGAGTGGGACAGTTTGGTTAGTGGCCACGTAGTTCAGCTGGAGAGAACGCAGCAGCCCAGGATGCTATGATGCCTTGGAGGCCATGTCTGGTGGCTAATCACTGTGTATTGCAGCAGTGGTAATGGGATGAGTGGTGGCAGTGTGGGCTGGCAAGTTGCTGTTGCAGTAGAATGGGGGATAGGCAGGCAGTGGCTTGGGATGCTGCTTGCAGTCCTTTGTGGCCATGAAATGTCAACACTAGGACAGCAGTGTGGGGTGAATGGAGGCTGTCTTGTGAGCTAGCTAAGCCCTGCCTAGGTCTGCGCTATGTCCAAACAAAACATTAATGGATGTGCAAATATCAGTAGAATCTTGGTCAGAGATGGCGTCGAAGCTTTGCTTATCAATTTTCTCATGGAGATTCTATGGCAGGGCTGCCATTTTCCCATTGCCATGGTACTACACTCTGCCAAACCATTCCTCGTTTGGTGCTGCCGGAATCTAGGAAGCACAGTTTGGCTGCATAAGGAGCTGGGTGCTCCCCTCCCATCCAGAAACTGACTCCATCTTTGCCTGTTAACCTTCAACAGGGATATGTCAGCCTGTGGACAAGTGTAGGATTATTAGATTGTTTCCATGTGCAGCCACTGAACAAGCATGGACTGTACTTTCAAGCCCAAGTACTCATCATCACTTTTACCCTCATCTTTAACATTCACCATGATCAGAGAGTCTGGAGAGATCTGTATTTGCCTCTAGGACAGGAGTGGCCAACCTGCGGCTCGCGAGACACATGTGGCTCTTCCCCCCTGCCCCGAAAAGTGTGGCTTGCAAAGCCTTCCCCTTGGCTCACAAAGCCGCCTCTAGAAATGGCCCCTGGTTTCTTGTGCTCACCGGGTGCAGGGGAGCTGTCTGGCGGCGAAGCAAAATGGTGCCAGCTGACGGGAGCCCGATGTGGCCAAAAAGCCAAACAGGAGGGTTTTTTAAAAGGGGCAGCGTCTTTTTTTTTTTTTTTTTTCCTCAACAACTTTTTTCCTACGGCTCTTGGCTCTTTGTACTACATCCAGCACCATTTTGGCTCTTTGCCTGTAATGGGTTGGCCACCCCTGCTCTAGGATAACAAGAAAAGCGGGTAATTTTGTTCAGAGGCATGCATGTTAATAAAATGTTACAATTTTGTCAGGGACAATAGTCACTCTATTGTTAATGGTTACTTTTCTAGACTACACCTTGAAGTCATGCATGTTCACCAACAGGCAGACACCATCAAGTACAGAGAAAAAATCATGGAAGTTGAGGGAGGTTCTTTCAAGGATGTGTTGTATCACTCAATGCTTCAAGCAGAGGAAAGAGACCAAAAAAGAGCTATGGAGATGGAAGCGAGAACACAAACTGCTGAACACTTGATAAAGCTTATGGAAGACCAAAATGAGATGCTGAAGAGTCTTATCATGATGCAGAGTGAACACAACCAGAGGCCCCACTGTCACACATACAGAGCTCTTTTTCAGAGCAACCGTCCCTTCACACCCACACATCAGCCTCCATGGCTGTACATGCAGAGTTCTTTATCCAGCAACCCTCCTTCTATGCCTAGACACATTTTCACAATCAAGTAATGTTTCTTTCCATCACACTCAAGTCCCTGTGAAAACAGCTGTAACTTTAACAGCTGGATATGAACACCATTGTGACGTTTTCCAATAACACTTACCACCGAACAGCCTGATTAAAATACCTCAATAAAGACAAATGTTTAAATACATGAGTTTATTTTGTGTGACACAACTCATACCAATCATTCTGGCCCCCATAGAAGTCTGACACATCCTTTGGTTTCATGGGAATGTCTCATTCAGGATGAGTGATGGGATGAGGCAGGGAAGCAATCCTAACACACAGCAATGTCAGTACCCCCTCAGTGTCAAAGTGATTCCTCAGAGCCTCCCTGATATTGATGGCTACCGTATCAGCTCCTCTAACAGCAAAAGTGTCTGGCTGTTCAAACTATGTATTCAGGCAGTGTCTCATTATCCCATTCATGGCTGAACCTCTTAACCCTTCCACATATACAAATAATGTAAGCAATAGCATGCAGCCACCGCCTTGGGCATGTGATCCTCCAAAAGGCCCAGCCCGCCCTAGAGATACATCCACCTAGCTTTCAATCTGCCAAAGGCACAGGCAACAACCAGGAGGCATTGGCTTAGCCTGCTGATGAACTGCTCCTTACTGCTATTCAGATGCCCCATGTGGCTTCATGAGCCAGGGCTGTAAGGGGTAAGCTGTACATCCCCTACTGTAATTTTCTGGTCTGGAAAGAAAGTGGCAGCATGCAGCTTTCTGAACAGACCACTGTTCTGAAGATGGGTGCATCATGTTCCTTTCTGGACTACCCCATGCTTATGTCTGTGAAATGTCCATGTTGATCCAAAAGTTCCTGAAGCACCATGGAGAAGTATCCCTTACGGTGGATGTACTTTGAGGCAAAGTGGGATTGTCCTACAGGGGAATATGTTTGCCATTGATTGCCCCACCACAGATTGGAAAGCCCATGTTAGCAAAGCCAGCCGGTATGTCATCCATATTTCCCAGTGTCAATTCTACACAACAAAATGGGTGGTGAAGCACTGGAATGGGTTACCTAGGGAGGTGGTGGAATCTCCATCGCTAGAGGTTTTTAAGTCTCAGTTTGGCAAAGCTGGGTTGATTTAGTTGGGATTGGTCCTGCCTTGGGCAGAGGGCTGGACTTGATGACCTCCTGAGGTCTCTTCCAGCTCTATGATTCTATAAAATGTGATTTATTGCCCTGCATTCTTGCATAAGTGCTGCCCCAATGATAGGCTTCCCCACTCCAAACTGATTTGCAACTGAATGGCAGCAGCATTTGGGACTGACCAGCTTCCACAAACAATGGCAACACACTTCTCTACGAAAGGGCAGCTCTCACTCGTGTGTCCTTGTGCCACAATTCAGGGGTCTGCTCATCACACAGCTCCAGGAAGGCTGCTTTAAACATCCTGAAATTATGTAGTCACTGCTCTTTATCCCACACGTGTATGAGAATGCGATCCCACCACTTGGTGCTCGATTCCTTAGCCCAGAAGGGACGGTATTTGGTGCACAGCTGATCTTTGGCAGCCCAATGCAATTTGTTGGTGTGTGTCTCTCACCAGATCTACATTTGAGTTTTTGTCCTCTGTTATTAATTACATAAGTAGCTGTGCTGCAATGCACAATGTTCTAAGCACATTGAATACAACATAGCAGAGCACTGTGGGATCCTTGGTTTCTCACAGCAGTTGTTGGAGTTTGCAGCAAGGACTCCCATTCAGGGGGCATGAAAGTAAGCAGGAAGCCCCAGAAGGGCTGGGAAGCAGAGAGGTGACTGACTGGACTCTTTCACGTTCCCAAAATGTATAACATTGCACTGCATATTCCCATAGTGCTTAATGATAGAAGATGACACCAGGGGGGAGAACTTACTCAAAATGTGGGATTCTTAATCACATTGCTTTGCTCTTTCTGTTGATAGGGTGCTAACAGTGTGGCCATGAAATGTCAACACTGGGTGGCAGAAAAACAGGCTTTATTGGTTTTCACTTCTGTGACTTTTGGATGTCTACAGCAGTTTCATCACCAAATCTTCCCACTGTAGTCATAGCCTTAATTGAATGCCCAAGACCTGCTGCAGTTTTCTTATTTCTCTTCTAGTCCCTGTTTGCTCAGCCTAAATTGTAAAGAGCCACTACTTTGAGGGAGACCATTTCTCTTCCAATTCCTGTTATTTTGAAGTTGGAAAACATTTTAGCAGTGATACTAATTGCACTTATCCTTTTCTCCCACAGCTCAACAGACAGCAATTACAGATACTTAAGGAGCGTTTCCAGGCCTTCCTGAATGGAGACACACAAATTGTGGCAGATGAAGCATTTTGCAATGCCGTGAGAAGTTATTATGAGGCAAGTGGTACACTGTTTTCTATACTGTTAAAAGTTTGTTCACAAAACTCAGTTTTTTAAATAATCCATTTACATGGAAGGAATTGTAAGGTTCCATGCTTGTGAGCTTGCAAACCCCTGAAAACATTTTCTTATACTGCTTTGCAGTTTAAAAAATAAATCCACTGCCTGGGTGTAAGAGATAAACTGAACTGGAAAATATCCAGTTCTTTTAGGAACAACAAAAGCAAACAAAAAAATCCCTTGTGCTAAAAATCTTTCAAGCAATGGTAGATACAACTGGGTACTGCTATCTTTATTTCCATATGTCTAAATTACCCCCTTTTAATCAAGGTTTCAGCTGTAAATTACTATCTTGAGATACCTGTCCCTTGGCCGCCTTAATTTTCAGAGACAATAGAGAATATCTTAGGGAAAACATGCCCTTTTTTCTTTTGGAAGGAATAATTTTGCTAATGCAGCTACACTAAGTCTCATGAGTTCAGCTTATGACTTCCAAGGGATTCTCTGTGGTTGACACTGTGAACAGTACTCATCTTCACATGTTCTGTATAATTGCTTAAGGGAGATGCCCTTTTCTGTGGAAGATAAAAATGTTTGGAGTGCTCCCTGTCCCTCTGATGTCATAGGTAACGTGACTGGGGGATATATTCATTGCACTGTTCAGAAAGCAGCCACTATGAACACAGCATTTATCTGTATAACAAAAACCCTCAAATTTGTTCAGCATATGATCAGAGCTGCACATTTAAACTTGATTTAGTTACTATTTTGAGTTAATTTCACTGTATTGCTTTGCTCTTATTCAAATTACTTTAATATTTTCTTTTAGAATATTGTTCCTTCTAATTTCCAGCTGTTGTACTTGGGCAAAGATATTCCTTGATGCAGAAAATTGTATTTGCTGATATTGTTATGGACTGTTAACTTTTCTGCTGAACAACAAATTTAGATTAAGCAATTTGGCTACCAACTTAGGAAGTATATCAGTTTAGGGTGGGAGGCTCTCCTGTGCACCAAGTTATGGAGAAGACAGAGTTTTAGCATTAGAGACACAGTAAAAGCCTGCATTTGTGGAGAGGCTAGGAGAAGGCCATAGCTATCCAGGTTAGAAGTCTGTTTGACAGGGTGAATATTGGGAATCCTGAAGTGTTGTTAATAGTGATAGACAAATAGGCAAGGGGGAGACATTTGGGACAACTAAAAAGTAGATGTGACACTGGACAGATGGAGAAAATGAGGAGTAGGAGGCTGAGCCAGTCACCCAGTTTTAGAGTTGAGAGAGAAGGTAGACCCATGGACAAAATCTTAGAGGACATTGAAGGAGAGGGTTATAAGCAAAGAGGTTTATATTAGTAAGAACTATATTAGTACAGTTCTTAGCATTTTTTAGCTCTTCATATGTTGAAAGTGCTAACATACGGAGCCTCAGAAGCAAATGAAGATATATTTGGGTAAGAAGAGAACCAGAAGAATACACAAACCTAGAATTCCAAATAGAAGGCAGCAGATTCAAAGGAATTAGAACTGAAAAATATTAGATGTGGACTATCAAATCTTCCAGACAGATTGATTTAATGCTCCAAGGAAGTAGTTTAGTGGTGGCCAAAGGGAGAGGCATGATAGACTGACAGATTTCTTGTTCTAAAACTGTAATGATAAAATGAAGGTAGAGAGGCCTTTATTTTAAGGATTCTTCCTTATCAAGACCATTTTCAATGTTCAACTAGCAATTGCATCCTCAAAAGTGGGAAATCTGCATATATCTGTAACCCACACACATTCTTGATGTGGTGTACTAACCCATCTAGTGGTATTAAGACCATTTACAGAGAAAATGAGTCTACAATCTTATCTAACAGCAGCCTGCCTTTTAGCTCTTGCAGTAGAGGCTCATGCACTAAGCTCCAGAAGTTCCAGGTTCAATTCCGCCTATTGGCATTACATATCCACACATTTCTGGCATTTTTGAGTTCTTTAAAGATTTTCTTTTTCAGTGCCTCTTTTGACTTACAAAAACTCTGCTCTTGAGGAACACTAGAATTCTTTGCTTCAAAAATATGGCTTGGTTATAACAGAAAGAGGCTTTTTGGGTGGCTGACCGCAGAGTGTGGAATTTAACCTTTGCAAGAATTCAGAGCAAGCATGAATCTGAATTCCTTCTTCAAAACTAATGCAGAGCTTTTGACACAATTTTTCACATGCCTAAAACATTCGCTAACACCCTTTTCAGGGATGAAGGAAGATAGCATATTAACAGCCATACTGGGTCAGACCAAAGTTCCATCTATCCAAGTATCCTGTCTGCTGACAGTGGCTAAAGCCCAGTGCCCCAGAGGGAATGATCAGAACAGGTAGTCATCAAGTGATACATCCACTGTTGCCCATTCCCAGCTTCTGGCAAACAGGCTAGAGACACTATCCTTGCCCATCCTGGTGAATAGCCATGGATGGAGGTATCCTCCATGAATTTCTTAGCTCTTTTTTTACCCTTAAGAGAACAAAAGTCAAGAATATATTATATCCCTAAATAACTACATTACCTGAATTAGGAAATCTTGTCAACTGAGTAAACTTACTTTTTCATCAGAATATATTGACTCATATAGACGCTTCTGTGCCCTTTCTAACAATTCTGCTTTAATACAATGAGGAGCTTGGCCTAATTAAAATAAGGCCATATATTGAGTGGATCTCAGCTCTTCGTCTGTTACATAGTATCTTCTTAGCTCTAGTAGGATTTCTGGGCTATTTCTACATAATACACTTGCAAATGTTGCTATAGAGGTGGTCTTGGACCTAATTTTGAAGCCCAGCATGAACCCCTAGATAGTCAATCTTGACCTGAGTGTGCAGAACAGCTTCATACCAGATTTGACCTGCTTCATATCACATTTGATCTGCACAGCTCCTCAAATATAATAATCCAAAACATACATCTTTCAAAATAAGGGTTTGTATACATAAACAATTAATTCATTGCAAACTAGATTGTAAATCTACCTGTGTTAGTCTTCTCTCTGCCATGATGTCTGTTTTAATATATTTTTTTAAAGGTTTCTTAGTATTACTTGTTCAGTCTTTTTAAATTACCATGAAAATCTCATGGGAGAGGGATTGCCAGAAAGTGCATTAACTCAATTTTTAATTTTATTTGTCGCCAAAATCTACTTTTGTTTCCCCCTTTCTTCTAACCGTATTCTATCTAACTGTGAATCTTTCTTGTGGCTTGGTCTTTGCATAATTAAAATTGTGCCAAGGGGTTTATTAAAAGCCTGATTCGATTTATCACTTCCACCCATAATATATCTTTGGATAGAAAAAAAAGTTGCTTTTTTTTAATGTGTGATTACTCTCAGGGCTATAGTAAAATTTTAATAGAAAATTCTATTATATTCATTGAGCCAGATTCTAATCTATTTAGAACATCAGCTGGTGATTTTTAGATGAAAAGAAAAAAATCATTCATATGACAATTTATTATGAGTAATTATATTAGACACACTAAGTGTAAAATTTAAGTGGGAAAGTGATTTATGAAATAAAGTATTCCTTTGCATATTTCAGTCCAGTTAGTTAGCAGATAAAAATCAGCCCAGCAAAATAGTTGGCACAGATTTATGCACTTAAATGTTAGGCACAGTTGGTGGAAAGCACTCAGCACACGATCTGTATTCAGAGGCCCATCACAAGCCTGAATGCACCATGTAAGCCATATTTTGGGGGCTTAGTGGAACTTAAGTGTATATAGGCCTTGTGGTAGTGATCTGCACAGGAGTGCTTTTTTACTTATGGTTGTGTTTAATCTCAGAATATATAAATAGGAGACAAGGATGTTTGAAATGTGCCATTGAGATTGGTGACTTAATTCATATTTTCTGTAACTGATGGGTTATTCAGAAGTTCTGGATTGCCGTAAAAACTACTATAGATGTAATGATGCAAGGTTTACTACAACCATAGGTTTGTATTAATGATGTTTTGGAACATTGCTTGGGCAGATGTAAAAACAAAATACTTAAAATTTCCTTAGCATTAGTTAGAATTTTTAAAAGGTTGGCTGTTTTTGTTTATATTCCTTTAAAAAATAGCAAAAGATTATTTTAAAGTCTGGAGTCCTAAATGTTAATGGTAGTAAAGAGGGCTAAAGTGATCCTTGGCTGTATAAGCAGGGGACTATCAAGTTGGAATAGGGTGTGGTGTTTTTTCTGTGGATGGCATTGAGACCATTTACTGGAATAATGTGTCCGTTTCTGGAATCAATGCTTTAAAAAAAGACTGACTGTCTGAAAAAGATTCACAGAAGAGCTACAAGAAAGCCTTCTGAAGAAGTACAGTATATTTAGTTTATCCAAGAGGTGACAATCTCTGTACAAGTTTCTAAAATGGGGAAAGGTTTATGGTAGTGGGGAGACGACCCTCTTTAATCTATCAGAAGACGTTATAACAAGATTCAGTAATTGGAAGTTGAAGCTAGACAAATTCCCAAACTAGAAATAAAGTGCATTTTTAAATACTGAAGATAAATAACCATGGGAATAATTTATCTCTGAGCATAGTCGATTTTTCTATCCCATAAGGTGTTGTAAGGTTAGCTATCTTTCTAAAAGATATGCTAAATCTGAAAAGTTCTGAGTAATGCCAAGAATCACGTGGTGATAGTCTGTGGCATGTATCATGTAGGAGATCAGACTGGATGATCATAGTTATTTCTTAAGGCCTTAAAATCCATGAATCTGTTTTAAAATGATTTAATTTTAATCTTTTAAATTATCTATTAATAAAACTATAATTGACACAGTAAAATAAATGACAGCAAAGGGCTTTTTAAAATAATTAATTATAGGAATTTATGGAAGTATGCTGGGAAACTGAAGGGGGAAAATGTTGATGGCTTGAATTCAGCTCTTAACCAATTTTACTGTGTGTGGGTGAAATCATTACAAATTGGAAAAATTACCACAATTCCATTATTTTTTCCAATAACATGAAGAAATTTATAATAGTCTTATGAAATTGGTCATTTCAGTTCACCTCTTCTTATGTCTACACAAAAAGTAGAATGTATATATTTTACATTTTCTGACAGCAAGAATGCAATGCAATTCAATTAGAAATCTTTATCAAACTGAGCACATTTTTAACCATGGTGGTTTAACAGATTCAGAGCTAAATTAGCAGAGCTTAATGTGCTGCACTTAGAGATAATCTTGTTAATATTTTATTTAAAAATTATCATTGTGAAATAACTTAGTCATACTATTCATTATGTTAAGATTTGGAGTCAAATTCAAAATAGGTGGAACATTGCTAGTAGAATTGCATTTGTTTACATAAAGTCTGAATTTGGTACTGGGTATCTATTATTGAGCACAATTGTTTTTAACCATTGTACTGATAACCTTAGATATAAATAGTTTTGATACCAGAGAGTTTAGAAACTTTCTCAAACTGTGAAATTGCACTAATTTATTGCTATTTGATCTGAGCATCTTCAAAGTTGTTGTACCTAAGCATCAAAATTTCAAGTTTTTTTTCATACAAATACACCTAATGAGAGAGAGAGTGTGAGTGAGTGTGTGTGTGTGTGTGTGTGTGTGTGTGTGTGTGTGTGTGAGAGAGAGTGTGAGTGTGCATAAGTGGTTTAAGTAGTAAGCAAGTCATGCTGACCCATGACAGAAGAATGAATTTTATGTTCTAAAAATTATTCTTTAAAATTGCCAGTGCAAGTGAACTTGACACAGTTCATCGCTATTTAATCAGAAGAATCGTATTCTCTAGCAGTCTTTCTTTCTTTTTAGAGATAAAAACAGTGATCAAGTCAGACTGTGACTATATAATGACATAATAAGAAAAAGGACAGTTAACTGAAAAAAGTCTGAGGAGTAGCTGTGTGAGTCTATAACTTTTTAAAACTAAATCATTTAACACATATTAAAAGATTAGGATTATTTATATTAGAGAGAAGAGGAAATACATTGGAGGTGTATAGAATGAATGAAGGTCACAGAGAACCATACCTGATCATTTCTCCGGTCATCTGAAGAAGTGGGCTGTGTCCACGAAAGCTCGTGATACCATCTACATGTTTTGTTAGTCTTTAAAGTGCTACCGTGCTATTTGTTGTTTAAGTTTATCCTGTACAGACTAACTCGGCTACACCTCCGAAGGAATAAATCAGATAATTAAATAGAATGGATAACTGAAATACTATTTCATGCAATGTATGGTATAATTAAATGATGGTCATGATATCTTGGAGGCAAATAAAGCAATAAGACTAAAATGTAATTATTCACTTCTGTGAATATACCGGGAAAAATACAAAGTCTGTCAGTTATGTTTCAGGGTATAAACTGACTACTGCCAAAAGTGGTATTGTTGAGCAAAGCTAAAATATCCGGTTCTTGGAAGACAACATCAGATCAGACTAGAATGGGTGTTTTTATTGATTTGTTTGTCTATGCAAAAGCCGGTGCAACAGTATTTTAGATGCTCTATTTTAGGAAAGTTTTGGGCTTTGCCAGTTTGAGGGATCTCCCTCATAACATCAGAAAAACTTAAATTTCAGTAGTCTTTTTGTTCAGATTATGTGGATTTTTTTTTTATTCCTTAGATATTATTTGGCAACTTGGTAAAGAATATTCAAACAAGTGTTGAGATTGAATCTTGGATGTATTTTTGACTACAGAACAAATAACTCCTAGTATTTATGTATTACTTTACTTTCAGTTGCTATTACCTTGTTATTGCATGTTCATAGATTCTTTCTATAGATTTATGTCAACTCTGAATTCCCCTATCTTTCATGCTTCATAACTAGCTAATGGTAACTGGATTCTTTTCTGCTTTCATGGGCTGAATATTCTAACTTCACTCAAGTGCATGATGATTCAAGATTTTGGAGACTATGCTGGAGAATCAAATCAGTTTGCTATATGGTAGAGCAGAATACGATCACTAGGCTATTGAATCTATGCTGCAGTTCAGTCTGTTCTGGCATGAGTATTTTTCTGTAATCCATTGTTAAGTTGACAGAGAATGTTTTATGCCTGCTTTATCCATATTAGGGGTATAGTTATAACTTTCAAACTTTTAAACGCAGTGGTTGAAATAGACCCCATTATTACAGTATAACTTTATCTATGTCTGGATTTGCAAGTGATGTGTCCTGGTTGAATGAAAGCTGGAGAAATTGCTTACTAATTGCAAATAACAATTTATCCTAATGCTTGTAGCTTAAATCGTTATTTCTCACTTTTTGTGAAGATAGTTGCCCTGGCAGGATGAGGAAGTCTCTCACAAATCTGACATGATAGCTTGGAAGTAATTAGTTTAGGTAGTCGGATACTTCACTGTTTTGTAAGGAATAGATTAAATTGCTCACTTATTCATCGAGTTAATTTTGCTAATCAGAATAACCAGTTACAAGCCAAAGAATGTCTCAATGTTATGCACCACTGGATTTAATTGGCATGCTTTTAATTATTTTTCTAATCCCCATGCTGTTTTGTTGTGGATTTCTTTTCTTAGAAAACAATTTATCTGGACTTTGCTTTTGCAGAGTTAACAAATTGCACTGAGAGACTTGCACTACACGTGTTTATTTGTATTAAATAATTTTCTGGACAATTAAAGATGATGAGCTCATATTTTAACCAGCACAGTGGTGATACGGTAATATATTATCAAATTATCACTGGGGCAGAAATCCTGTAGACTTCAGAAATATTATTCTAGGCACTGATTGACTTTTTTATTATTAATGTTGCACCTAGGAGCCCTCATCATGGATTGGAACCCCATTGTGCTAGGTGCTGCACAAACTAAATTCTGAAGAACTGGATGGGAAAAGGCCACATAATGCCCTTCCTCACAGGAAAGGCAGAGAGACGGGAAATAAATATTCAGCTTCCTCAACAAGAATTTTGGAAATATTATAAATGTTGGTAGCTATCAATGCCATACTATCTCTACCTACCTCAGGAAAGTGGAGTTTGTAGATTGGAAAAAAATCTTCAGAGAGCTTTGAATACAGCATGTATGATAATATCTTTACATGTTATCTCATAGTCCTCATTATGAGTCTAGATGATAGAAAGGAACCACAAAAATACCGAGGAGGAAGGAGGTCTGCCATGGCTGCACTTAGTCCTTTCAGTGATTTATCCATGTGTCCATTTTACTGATGGCATGCATACCCCTCTAGGTAGAGATCAGGGTCTTTGGCCAGCAGTATCAGTAAGATGTGTGTTCTCGCCAGGCTTTGTTCTCTGCTGTGAGAGCATATAAGGGTGAAGTGCACTCACTGCCATTCAGTTTCTCTCACCTACCTCACAGCTTAGAGATGGAGTCCAAGAAACTGCCGGCCTGCTAGATAGCGATGAAGTAATCGTATTTAGTGCTAGTGGTTAGTAGTCAAATAGTCAGTCAGTGGTTCAGCTGACTATTGCAGCTTTTGCTAGTTGTTGGCTGGGGTGTTGCTCATTTCACTCTGGTTTAAACACTGCCCCGTATGTGAAGGAGTTATCAGAATGTCAGGTGAACACTCAGGGCATGTCTAGACTACACGTGACTTCTGAAAGAAGATATGCAAATTCAACTCAAATTTGCATATTTTCCATTTTTTTTCCAAAAGAGGATTTTCCGATTTTTGACCCGTCTACACGGGCAAATATCGGGGGAAAACCCCCTCTTTTGAAAGCCCCCTTATTCCTCCTAAAAGGAGGTTTACAGGGGGGCTTTTGAAAGAGAGGGTTTTCCGATACTTGACCCGTCTACACAGGGCCAAATATCGGAAAAGCCTCTTCTGGGGGAAAAAAAATTCGAAGAAAGATATGGAAATTTGAGCCAAATTTGCGTACCTTCTTTCGGAAGCCGTGTGTAGTCTAGACGTGCCCCCTGTGTGTCTATTGTCTGGGAGGCCTGTATATTTTGAGGAAATATTCAATTTATAGGGCCTTCATCCCCAGAGCTAGGAAGGGTAAGGAGGCCCAAGTTCAGGTCTTCCTCATGACCAAATCAGTAAGACCAGCTTCTGAGCCAAGCAGACTTCCTCAAACGCCTTCTGAACCAAAGAATATCAGTGTGGGCTTTTTGACATGGAGAGTCTCGACTTAAATCTTGACTATAACCGTGGTGTCATCCTTAGACTGCAGGGAGTTGGAAGCCCTAGGATAGGTCAGCCACTAGAACTTCCTGTAAGAGGAAGACCTCCCTGTGGCATATGTTGTCTTGGATTTCACAGCCCAGAATGGCTCCTTCTGAAGCTCAGTACCAAGCTGGCTCCAGCCATAGAGTACCAAAACATGAAGTTTAAGCCCATTGCTTCCTGTCCTGTCATCAGCAGCGAAGGAGTACAATTTTTCTCCTTCCTGCTTGTAACACCCTATTAGATACTTGAAAAAGGATAACATGTCCCCTCTCAGTCTTCTCTTTTCTAAACTAAACAAGCCCCATTTTTTCAGCCTTCCCTCATATCTCATGTTTTCTAAGTCTTTAATAATTTTTGTTGCTCTTCTCTTGACCGTCTCTAATTTTTCCACATCTTTCTTGAAATGTGGTGCCCAGAACTGGACACAATGCTCCAACTGAGGCCTAATCAGTGCAGAGTAGAGTGGAAGAATGACTTCTCGTGTTTTTCTCTCAACACTCCTATTAATGCATCCTAGAATCATGTTTGCTTTCTTGCAACAGTGTCACACTGTTGACTCATATTTAGCATGTGGTTCATTATGCCCCGTAGACCCTTTCTGCTATACTCCTTGTTAGATAATCAGTTTCCATTTTGTATGTGAGAAACTGATTGTTCCTTCCTAAGTGCAGTACTTTGCATTTGTCCTTCTTAAACTTCAACCTGTTTACCTCAGACCATTTCTCTAGTTTGTCCTGACCATTTTGAATTTTGACCCTATCCTCCAAAGCAGCTGCAACCCCTCCCAGCTTGGTATCATCTGTAAACTAAATTATTGTACTGTCTGTGCCATCATCTACAAATTGTTGATGAAGATATTGAACAGAACTGGTCCCAAAACATATCCCCTGTGGAACCCCACTTGTTATGACTTTCCAGCATGATTGTGAACCATTAGTAACTACTCAGAGTGGTTATCCAGCTATGGATATAGTAGCCCCATCTAGGTTGTATTGCCCTAGTTTATTAATAAGATGGTCATGTGAGACCTCTGCCATCTTCAAGTTTCCAGTTATTGTTTCTCCCGCTTCACTGAGCAATGGGCCTACCCTGTCCTTGGTCGTCGTCTTGCTTTGAATATCTGTTACCATTCATGTCTCTAGCTAGAGTGAGCTCATTTTGTGCCTTCATCTTTCTAATCTTGCCCCTGCATACTTGTATTGTTTGCTTATATTCATCCTTTGTAATTTGACCTAGTTTCCATTTTTATGACCCCTTTTTGATTTTTGATCTACATTGATAAAAATGGGATCTCAACCAGTCTTAGTTGAAGGTGTTGCAAAAGGCTTGGGGTCAGATTAAACCTGTCTAACGAAGTTAACTATTAAGTTTAGTATCTTTAAAGTATGTTATGATACTTTCTGCACAATAACTTTCTCACCTCTCATTATCCTTGCTATATCTTCAGTCTTTTGGTAAGAAAATTGTTTATCTCATTACTGTGATATTACACAGTTGAATCAGAGAAGCCGGTATATATGCTTTTTCCTGGGAGATAACAGACCTGGTGTTTGTAAGTGTTCAGTGGATAGGAGTTTGAGCACTACAGGAGGAAAGCTTCAAAGGGACCTGGGGATTGGGGTATCATTATTAACCTACAAAGCAAAGTAAGGGCAGACATAGATCAGAGGATAGTGCTTGTGTGACTAGCAAGATGATGGAGTCAGGGAGCAGGTTTCTTTCTTGCTGGAGGTAGGGTGATAACAAGGTGACTCAATCATGGGTACCCTGAGGACTATCATAACTACATCACCGACACTGGTACTGTCACATCTCTAGTGCCAGCGCCACTGAGGTAGAATATTTAACTGGTCAACCGGTGGGGTCTGGAGCAGTCTGCCACAGGCAGGGGTTGCTCCAGTCCCACAGGGACCAATGTGAGTGGGAATGCTCCAGTCTGTCCAGAGCAGCCCCCATCTGCAGTGGGGGGCAGCTCCAGCCTTCCATGGTAGGTGGTGGTGGTGGTGGTGGTGGGGGCTCTCCAGTCCAGCCAGGCTGGAGCAGCCTCCCTCCCCTGCTTGCACCATTTAATTGGTTAACTGGTTAAACGTAATGTTTAATTGGATTTTACATCCCTAGCTGGCACCAACATTAACATCAGTAGTGTGATGTATGCTTACCCTCTGACCTCATTAATTCCCCAAGCGTTCTGCAAACTCAAACAAGACTCAACCAAGCTTATCCTTATCACTCCAGCATATCATCTCTACTGATCTGGCAACTGTATGTGCTGCCTTCAGTGCTACCTGGAGACTTCTTTCCTGAGGGAGAACTGGTATGCAGAACCAGAAACAGATTCTTCACAAGCATCATTGTGAATACTGTCCACAAAGACCACCAGTTTCTTGTTTATGCGGAAGTCATGGTCAAGACTGTTCTGGTTCAGAGTGCTGTTGACTCTAACCCTATTTAAGAACTCCTGGCATAGGACCAAGGATGGCTCCTATACTGGGACCCAGCATATCTGCAACTCAATGCATGGAGACTGGATGGATGTTGATGGTCTAACAGACCTGCTCTTCTGCAATTAGGGAGGCTGTGATTAAAAGGTACAAAAGGCACAAGAAGACAAACTTACCCATCACAATGGACAAGATTTTCTAATGGGTGCCAATGAAAATTAATCCCACTTACTCTTCAGTCCTGCATATTTCTTGGTATTTACTAGAACCCCCACATTAAGAATGTATATCACAGCTCACAAAGTACACTTGGCAGTGATCTTGGTTCACCTCCTACCAGTGGAGGATCACATGATCTTTGGTCACTAGATTCTTGAAAGTCCTAACCAAAGTATTACCATCCATCAAAAAACAAACTCCTCCAGGGAACTTGAACCTAGAGCTCAAAATTCTCATGGGGGTTACCTATGGAGCCCATGGACACCTCCTCCATATTATACTCATGTATAAAATGTTTTTGGCAGCTATAACTTCAGCCTGAAGAGTTGGAGGGATTCAGGCATTAATGTCTTCCCATCATGTACAGCTTTGGATACTGCTAAGGTATAAATGAGAACACAGTTTAAATTCCTTCTGAAAGTAATCACAGAATTCCTTCTAACTGAACCAGTTCACCTCCTGGTATTTTTCCAAAACACTCTACATACAAATCTGAGGCAATGATACATACAGTAAACTTCCGATAATCCGGCACCCTTAGGACCCAGGGGGTGCTGGATTATCAGATATGTTGGACTATCGGAAGGGGGGGGCTATGAGGGGTCTGGGGTGGAGTGGGGGGATGCACCCCCTCGGCGCTGTGGGACCAACCCGGCAGCACCCCAGCTGCTCTGCCCCCGGCTTCCCCGAGTCAGCTGCTGGTCAGTTTCAGCAGCGGCTGAATCAGGGAAGCCGGGAGCAGAGCAGCTCCAATTGTCTGGCTGCCTGGAGCACTTCCCGGTTCCAGATGGTGCTGGACCATTAGGAGTGCTGCACCATTGGATGCCGGACCACTGGAGTTTTATTGTAGCTGGGATATGTGGAGAGTCTTGGCCTACCACCTGAATAGAACAGAGCCTTGCAAAGTTTTGAAAGAGTTGTTTGTGTCCATTGGGCAAAGAATGAAAAGCTCTTCAGTTTCAGCACAGATTGTCTGTCGATTTCTGGTCAGCATGCTAGGCAGGGAATATTCAGAGTTCAAGATGTGTTGTCCTTATATACATTCCATGGTGACTCTGCCATCTCCTTTACCGTGGTGTCCTCTTCTCAGGGGTTCTGTGATAAGAAAAAAACTTAATTATGCGGCGTGTGCCTCGTCTTTACTTGCCCTCTCAGTGGAACAGGGGGACTAGAGAACACTTGTGTCCTTTGAGACAACATATCTCAAAGAGCTCTCGCATTTTTACATGCTAACTTTCTGCTTTCAATCTACCTGTACATTTGGTCCTGTCTGCACTTTACTAGCTTTTTATTCAAATTGGAAGAATGCATGACTCACCATACTTAATAGTACCTTACTTCTGAATAGTAGAACAAGAGAACTGCCACTAACATTTTGTGAATTGGCTACAAGTGGCTGTTAAAGTCTGACCATTCTTATGTTCTTCAGATCTGGATGCACTTAATGGGTCAGACCAAAGGTCCATCTAGCTCAGTATCTTGTCTTCCAACAGTGACCAATGCCAGGTGCCCCTAAGGGAATTAACAGAACAGGTAATCATCATGTGATCCACCCTCTGTTGTCCATTCCCAACTTCTAAGAGAGGCTAGGGACACCACTCCTGCCCATTGTGATTACTAGCCATTGATGGGACCTATATTCCATGAATTTATCTTGTTCTTTTTTTGAACTCTGATAGAGTCCTGGTTTTCACAACATCTTCTGGCAAGGAGTTCCACAGGTTCGCTGTGCGTCTGCAACCAGTATCTCTAAATGCTGTGGACTTACATCGGTCTAGATTTTTGGATTCTGAAACCCATCTGGATAGCTCAGGGGAGCCATCGTGCTTTCATGCTAGCCTTTTTTTTAATTAGTCTTATTCAAAATGATAAAATAACAGCTAAGGAGTTTCTTGACAAAAGAACGGTGGTGCTTTTTCTATGTTATCATACTGGATAATAGTCTATTTTTTGGACTGGTACTTAAGTTGTATTACTTCATTCAGTCATAGATTTCTACTTGGGGGAGGGAATACTATTCATTCACATATTTTGATTGATATTCTATGATAGCATCTTACTTGGATAGAAAGATTTAGCTCTTACATCCTTAGAGATATGTGAGCTGTCAAACTGTTTTAAACTTTGAAGTAAACTTTGACAAAACAGATTTTTTTTCTGGTGAATTGATAATCTCTGGGTAAACCAAGTTAGGTGGCATGTGGCAGTAAGGTATTAAAGGTCAACACGTTTATGGCTGAAATCCAGATGCCGGTAATGTGAAGTGAGGTATTTAAATTCACATTGATCTCTCTATCGTATTGTATTTGTTTTCTGTTATAGGAATTCGCTGTTTTTATAAGGTTCTATATCAGAATACCTGTTTCATTGTGGTAGAGGAGCCCTACCAATAATAATGTAAATAATTTCTTTATGGTTATTTTCAAACTTTGTTAGGTCTACATTTCCCATAACTCCATTTTAAAGATTAAACTGGGAAATCACAAATTTGTGTTCTCTAAAATAACCATTTTAATGCTATAGGGAGGGTTGTTCCTATTTCATGTTCCTTGTAAAGGCTATTACCACATCCATTGAGCAGAAAAGAGCCTTCTTAAGTACTAAAACTAGGCCTGATGTCCTGCTCATTTAATTTTATTTTTGTTGAGGCATAACTTACAACAACATAGTAAGAGAATATTAATTAGCCAAGCTGTTTAAGTTTGTAAATACTATTGCTTAAATCGCATCTATTTGGCTAGCAATAACTACTTAATTAAGGAAACTATTTGTTTGATTGCCCTCACCATCAGAAAGTTTTCTTTAATTTCTTAATTTAACTTTTCCTTTATCAACTTAAGCTTGTTGCTTAGCTCATTGTTTTTCTGCATAATAGCGTATTTCCTTTCCTTACTTTATTGCCCTTTAAGTATTTATATGAGGCTATCACATGCCTGCTTTCCATATGAAAAAGGCTTAATAAATTGTTTCAATTAACTTGTCCTCCTAAATCATTCATCTCAAGGGTTTTTTTTTATTTTTGTTGTCTTCTTTTTAATCTCTTAATAAAATTTTCTTTCTCTCCCACGAGTTAAGGCTTTACTCCGGGGCTCTTGTACATTTCAAAAGCAGAAGTGCTGCAGTCTGCACAGGGTGAGTGGGGACTCAAGCACTCTCTGTGCCCCCCGCCCCCTCCCCCCCTTGCTGCTTGGGGGGAGTTGGTGCTGGGGGGAAACCAGCTTTTAAGCCATCTCTGGCATGCCACCTGCCCCCCCCCCCCCACTGCATCTGTCGGTGCGGGGGGGGGGGGAGGGGGAAGTAGGGGACGCAGCCCATGTTCGCAGTGGCCAGAGCTGGTCACGGATAGGGGCTGCTCAGGCATCAGAGCCCTGGCCACTGAACAGAGGCTGCTCCAGCACTATCCCCTGTTCATGGCAGCCAGGGATGACCACATCCATGGCCAGCCCTGGCTACTGCAAACAGGGACCACTGGACTCAGTGTGAGCTGGACCTGAGCAGTCCTGGCTCATGCTGATTGCTGTGCCTCTGCATTTTAAATGTAGTAAGAGCCCAGAGGCTCTTATCGAGCATAGCAGCACTTATCGACTAATCATATAGTCACTATATGATTAGCCAGATAATTGCATTTTAACATCCTTAACTGTAACTCCATTGCTCCTGTTTATGTACTTTCTCTTCACCTTGATTTTTATGAGTCTTCTCTTCTTCCTTCCTGGGACTCTGGCCTTAAGGGAAATAAACCTGTTAATATGATTTTTGTTTCAAGACCCAGTGCGCACTTGCTGTGTCCACAGTTGGTTGATACACAGTTCATTTTACTGCTTAGTCTTCTCTTTCCTTCTGCCTGGTAATGGACAACCAGTACCAAAGTGTAGGAATTATTTCGGAAGCAAAGAACATACCAGGCATTTGTGCTGTAGAGGTTGAGTTGTAGCAAACTGATGAGGACTCTTAATGATCAGGGTAGGAGAGAAGTCCTCTGCCTGCTAATCTCGCTAAGTATCAGGAGTTGTGTAAATGTGGATCCCAGTGTACACATGTCTCCTGTTGTGAGATCCTTTTTTTAATAGTAGTGTGAGGGCTGCACACCAGCGTGGTCTTTATTCTTGGGTGTGCCTTTTGTGATTTTTGGTGCAAAGAACTTGTCCACCGTGCTGCAGCTCCAGGAGGAAATTATCAGGCATTTGCGGAACTGAATTTCTTGATGTGTGAGAGGGTGAATCCCTTTCGTGTAAAAAATATCACAAGTCTCTAGGGAGGAGCTGAAGACACTCTGAGAAGATCAAATGATGGCTGGATCAGCCCTGAAGGTATCCAGAGTTGCCTCTAACCTGGCTGCAGGGATAATAGCCTCCTAGCTGTTACCATCTGGAATACCAAAGGAGGCCCAGAACATCATACACACGTTCAAAGAAATGAAGCTGTTCAGCAAAAGTACTGACTCAGCATTCCACTCTTTAAAGGATTCAAGGCTCAACCTGCAATCACTGGGGATCTGCAAACCAACTTAATACAGGAAGTGCTATAGCTATCTGCCTCAATAGAAACAGTAGGCTTATCCATAACCTGAGCTACCTGTCATTTCCCTCTCACCTACCCAACCCCATCAAGACAGCAGATTTGTCTGAAGGGTCCAGAGCTATATTGTAAATCATTAGGAGCTAGCATTTTAGGAACTGCCTTGGGTTGGTATGTGTCATTGTAACTACCAGGAGGCAGATTTGAACCTGGGATCACTGGAGCTTACTATAGGAGGCGCTACCCTCTGAGCTAAAAGCCAGCTAGCTTTCAGCCCATGCTGTAGAGGTTTCTTGGTCTTATCTATTGCTATGGTCTAGGTGTCACTGCATGGGTCAGTGAACCATGTTAGGTGTGTGGGTTACATCATGTCATCATGGACACAGCTGCCCTGTTTCTCATTAATTTCAATGGCCATTTCTGTATTTCTCTGGGGACCCTTCTTACAAAAACCTGTTACACAAAATGGCCTCGTCGCTTCAACTGAGAAGCACAGAAGAAGGTTCCTTAGGAGTATGGGGAAGAGACTTCCACTCTTGATATTTCCTTACCCAAAAGAAGGTGGTTTTTATCCTATCCTAGATCTGATTTGATTGAACAAATACATATGCTGCCTCAGATTGACTGGTATTGCTTGCTTCCATCATTCCATCTCTTCAGACTCAAAACAGTTTTGTGACTCTCTTGACTTGCAAGGCACAATTTCATATGGCTGTGCACTCACCCAACAGGAAAGGAGTACTTGAGATTCACAGTAGGACCAAATCATTACTAGTATAGGATAGTGCTGTTTGAACTTTGCACAGCAGCAAGAGTATTTATGAAATGCCTCGTGGAGGAAGCAGCTCACCTGAGGAGACCAGGCATTATGTATACCCCTACCAGGACAAATAACTGATCAGTGCCCAATTACAGTGGGAAAAGGTGAGCCTCTAGTGCCATGGTGGCAAAACTGTGGGTTGTGAGCCACATGCAGCTCTTTTAGCATGTAAGTGCAGTTCGCTCAGCGCCCCCCCCCCCCACTTGCATGAAAAACTTGTTTGCATTGTGTTTTTATTATATTTTAAATAAAACTATTGTACTAAATAGGATTATTTAATTTGAGGTTTTATTTTTTCCTTTAACACATGATGTGAATGAAGCGGATGCTGGTGAGTTGAGGCTAAACATTTTTTAATAGGAGTGGATAAAGTTTAATGGAACAATCATTTAATGTGTATAGAATTTTAATGAACCAAACTTAGATATTTTTCATTAAAATAATTTAACCTGGTGAAAACCAGTGGTCATATCTTACAAAACTGAAGTCTGCATCATGCACGTACTAGGTGATGCAAAGTAAATTATGTATATTTTGAAAGCTGTATTTGATAAAGAAACTATAAACTCACCAGCATCAGCTTCATTTACACCAGGTACTAATGCATATAGCACCTTATTTTTACTAGGGAAGAATTGCTGATACTTAAGCTAAAACTTGATTCAAACTGAAACTAAATTTTATTTGGATAAGAATTCTGTCTCTCTGCTGCTACTCTTTTCCTACTTTTGCTAAGATTCATCTTATGATTGTCATATCTGAGCATAATTGCTGAGTTGGTTTTCATCTTATTTTGGTGACTTGTTTTTAACTCTCAAAAGTTAAATTGGGACAATGAAACTTTTATCTGCTTTTATGAAAAGCCTGTCTCCTATGTTTCTTTTAACACTGATTTTTTTTTTTTTTTTAAGATTACAGCTTGAATTGCTTCCTATACACAAGATTGTTGTCGGTTATTAACATAGTTTACTCTGTGTCCAGTAACTCCAAGACTTTGATATAATTTGGTTGTAGAGAGGTTCCAAATGAGATGTTCCAAAAATACACTATCTTGGAGGTTAAATATTGAGCTTGGCACTTTCAGCATGTGAATGAATAGCTGCCAAAACCAATTGGATGCATTGAGTGAAGAGAATATTGGCAATTCCAGCTGAAATGGGGCAATGTCCTTTAGCATACTGTAGCGAGTGAGTCTTTTTTTTGTTCGAATTGTGGTTGTGTTGCTAACTCGTAGTATGTGTTCTAGGACTTTATTAATAAATACTGCTTTGTTACAGCATGCTATCATTTGTATTTTGGATGTAATGAGGCAATAATCCTCCTTGTTCTTGTACTTGATGAGAAGCAGTGACTCTTACTACACCATTTTAATATGGCAGATTAGAAAACTGCAGATAGGAAATAACCAAAGACTCAAGAGAGCAGGAGAAGCTGCAGAAGCAGCCCGAGTAGGAACTAGTATTCCTTTTAGGGTTGCCAGGTGTCCGGTTTTGAACCGTACAGTTTGGTATTTGAGCTTTCTGTCCGGGAAACAAATTGAGAAAATACTGGACATATAAATGTCCGATATTTTCTAATTAAGTTTTATTATTATCATGAGTGTTAGTACGTAGTTGCGTATTGCCAGGCTGGTAGACACGCTCACGCTGCGTGAGTGTGTCTGCCAGCTGGGCAGTACGCAACTACACAGTAGAGAAGAGGGAGGTGGGGGCAGGGCCAGGGTGTGGGATGGAATCTCCGGGGTTGGACTCACCCGTGCACCCTGTTGGGACCGTGCGTGGGACGGGCAGCACCCAGGGATCTGCATGCGCCCGGGCCAGCCCTGGTCCCCACCAACTGGTTCTACCTCCCCCCCCCCGCTCCCCTCGGCCAGCCCTGCTTCTCACTAGCCAGTTCCCCCCCAAGCCAGCCCTGCTCCCCCCAATCCCCTCCGGGCCAGCCCTGCTTCCCGCCGGCCATGCCCGCCAGCCCCGCTCCCCCCGACCTTCTCCCAGACAGCCCTGCTCCTCTCCTGGCAGGTCGCCCCACCCCCATCTGAGATCAAGTGTGTCCGGTATTTTTTTTTAAATAATCTGGTAACCCTAATTCCTTCTAATTTTTCCCATCTGTTTTTGGAATAAGTGTTACATGCACTGAGGCATGTGTGGATGTGCACCACAAGCAGAAACACATGCTGGCAGCTGTAGGTGCTCTGCTAATGAGCTGTGCAGCATTTGAATCTCTCCTTGGTGGGGACCCTTGAACATTCTGGGAACTTTCAGTATTAGCCTTGGTCAGTAGTATGGATCAGACTCCATAAGTTGGGTTACTGAAATTTCCAGGGCTATAATTAGGGCAGTGCATGAGGGGCAGCTGGGGGTATGGGAGGGATGCAAAAATGGATTAGTGTAGGATTGCCCCCCACTCCTCTAAACACCCAACAGGATTAGATCAGGTGGTATTAGCTAGAGCCAGGGCAGAGCAGGACCTGCTAGGGGTGCAGGGGAAGGGCAGAGGTACTTTTGGTTCCATTTTGCCCTGGACCCCAAATGGGGTTGGTTCAGCTGTTGCCAGTGTCATGGGGTAGCTACACCTGGGGGCGAAGAGTGAGGCTTGGCCCCTTGCTTGGCCACAGAGTGGGGGAAGGATCCCTGTGAGGAGCTGAGCACCCTTGGCAATTTTGACCATAACTGTAGGCCAGGGGTTGCTGGAACAGGGGAGGGCCAGGAGGCCATGCCCTCCCTCTTTTCATCTGTCCAAGAGGGAGCAGGCTGGAGGTAGGGGGAGGTGCTAGGTTATCAACCTGCTTATCTGGGGCTTCCATCTACCTGTGTCTCGTGGGCATGCTCTGTCAGGCTGCAGCTTCCAACCCCAGCTCTGACGGCAGCAGGTGAGTAGCCCTCTTCCAGGCAGAGGGAACCCAGCGGGGTGTCCATGGGTGGAGAGGATTGAGTTCTTGATCAAACAGACAAACTCTCGAAAACATACAGTAGATGAAGCATGAAGAAATTGTAATAAAAAATGAAAAATCTCACATTAGCTGACATACAATTTATAAATTGAGTGGAATCATAAAAATAACAAGCATTTTAAACTATTCCGGCTATTTAAACCTTTTGGAATTAAATTAGATGAGATGAGTGCAGTTCTTCTCAAGACATTAAAGTCATTAGTATATTGACTAATAAGCTGGTGATAATGAGAAAAAGTTGAGTCCTATCTAGGTATGTTGTAATTGTTTTTTGACAGCAGGCAGGTAATACTTGCCTTCACTTTTGGATATCACTGCACAATTCACAGCTCTTGACAAAGAACTTGCTTCTATTTGCTTGACAGCTACTCAGAATGACTATGTAGTTGTGTTTTCCTTTCTTTTGAAAAGAATGTAACTATTTTCAGCATACTGTGTATTCTACATACAGAATGTAAAAGTAGTGGAAGGTCTATTTCTAAATTCACCTAAATTAGGCTAGACAAGATATTTAAATATACAGTAGGGCAGTGACACTGCAGCTTCATTTAAAGCCGGCGAGGGGCAGAGATTTTTCCTCTTTCCCCAAACCTTTCTAGGGCATGAGACCCTACGCTCCCTCCTCCACATGTGAGTGAGAAGCGTTGTGACCTGTCACAAACCTGAATGTCATTGCAGCCCCTGATGTATCAGATCAGAAAGCCACTTGCTCACAATTTGCCCAGCTGCTTCTATGTGGCGGGGCAGCACATCCAGTTTTGAGTAGTATTGTGGCCTAGGATCGCATTGCCAGTAACTGGTTGAGACATGAGAATGTGATCTGGGTGTCCCCCTTGGCTCTGCATACTGTACCTTAGGGAAGTATTTTTTCATGGGGGTGGGAGGAAAGCAGGGAAAAGGTATTCGATCTCTTGGACCACCATTCTCTCCCTGGCACTCATTGTGGCTATGCTGCTTTTTGCTACTCATAGTTCTTTTCCTCCAAGAAGCATCAGAAGAGCAACAAGAATGATTAAAGGTCTAGAGAATATGACCTATGAAGGAAGGCTGAAAGAATTGGGTTTGTTTAGTTTAGTTTAGAAAAGAGAAGATTGAGGGGGGACATGATAGCAGTTTTCAGGTATCTAAAAGTGTGTCATAAGGAGGAGGGAGAAAACTGGTTCATCTTGGCCTCTGAGGATAGAACAAGAAGCAATGGGCTTAAACTACAGCAAGGGAGGTTTAGGTTGGACATTAGGAAAAAGTTCCTGTCAAGGTAGTCAAACACTGGAATGAATTGCCCAGGGAGGTTGTGAAATCTCCATCTGTGGAGATATTTAAGAGTAGGTTAGATAAATGTCTATCAGGGATGGTCTAGACAGTACTTGGTCCTGCCATGAGGGCAGGGGACTGGACTCAATGACCTCTCGAGGTCCCTTCCAGTCCTAGTATTCTATGATTCTATCAGGAATAGGATGAAATTTTACATGATCCGTAGCAGTTTCATATAGGTCCTGTTTGACACAGTAGAAGCAGAATAGGAAATTAATGGGGCTTGCATCATTTTTGCAAAAATTGGAGTCTTGTGTACACTGGAAGCAAATGGTGTGGACAGAAACAATGGAAGACGTAGAATCCTTCACCTTGGGATTCTCCTGTAAAAGAATTTCAGAAAAGTAAATGGAGTGGCAATACAAAGATTTGGGGGAAATGCAGAATTCCCATGATTCCAGGCTGTCCACTTCTGCAAGCATCCTAGAAGTATTAGTGATTTAGATGAAGGTGCAAGTGTGTGGAAGTGATTTAGGTGACAGGTGGAGTCAAAATAGCGGCAGTGGTTGGGTCATTTCTGAGGCCAGTGGAAATATATATTAAATTTACAGAAGACTTTGCTCTTGAAGTGTTACTTCTCTTATTATGTATATGATTTTCCCAGAAAATGTTTCTTGCAGTTCTGCACTGTTGAAAGCAGCACTATGTATCAGAATGAATTTGCAAAAGCTTTTGACAAATACTGTTGAATTTTATTGTGAATCTGTATAACTGAACAAATAGTTAATCTTAAATTACAGCCCTTAATAAGCTGAGGGCATTTATAGAAATATCTGCTAAATGTGCAAGGGCAGAGAAATGTACACACTGTCATTCCATAACACCTACCAAACATAGTGGAATTTCAATGGAAGGATTCTCTTGTCCATCCACATATCTGCTATAAAAATGAGAAACTAGGAAGTAAGAGGAAGAAACAAGTACAGGGAAACCTGGGGTTTCTCATCTATCTTAATGTCTCAAAAGGAAAATCCTGTATAGGAACCAGGATAAACTGAGCAGGGGGACCCTATTGTAATAGTCGCTTTACATTCTTAATAATGAACACCCCATGAAGTTTTTCTTTCAGTGCATCTAGGAGCTTGATGTACAATTGAACATTAAATGCTGTTGTGTGTGAAGATGTGACATGTACAGTACCACTGTGTGTATAATTTCTTTCTTCTCCTGTCCTGCAAATCTATGAATGCTGCAAAAACAGTAGCCCTCATCTTTGGGTGAGTGGGTCAATGCCTTGCTTCATTCCCTGGAGATACCTTCTGGTTGGTACAGTAGGAGACAAATGCTGTCGTTGCTCTAATTTCAGGAAGATCAGCACAAAGGAGTAAATGGGCAGAGTGCAAAATGCTAGTGCTTCCTGTGCAAGTGACGTTTTTGTTTTACATTAATGTTCCCCTTCTGTCTTATGAAGTCATTCAGTTCTGTGGAGCACAGGGGAGACCATCAGCATGACAGTTGCTGCTGGGAAAAAGAGCGGGGCATAAGATAAAACAGACGAGGAGAGAGAGTAGTAGATGACAAATACAAGAGATGCTTCTGCATAGCTTAATTTGGAGAAATCACCACCTTATTCCTAAGGCTATCTCCCTGAAAAAGGACTTGGTCCATACTTTCAGGATTCATAGTATCTCCCTGCTGGTTTTACAAAACAAAAAGCAACATTTTGTGAGTGTTTATAAACTTCACTCTGGCCACCTGAGGCCATTGTGAGCAGGTGAGATGAGCATCTGTGAACATCCAGGAATAGTCCCCATCATCTTGTCTGCTGTCTGTTGGGAACATATTATGAGGCTTCCTGTGAATAACTGCCTCAAATTAGCTCTTATCTCCATATCTACTTGGATCAATGTGGAACTTTGGTTGTTGTGGTGGGTGGGAAGTCTGTAACTAAGGCTAGCATATTGTCTTCTGTTCACATCCTTTTGTGTGTTCATGAGCACTGGATTGTGGCAAGCCTGTGAGGCAGAGTGGAACCCAAGACTGCAAACAGGGAGAGGAAAGACTTGAGTGAATGTGATAAAGATAATAGGTCTCTCAAAGAGTTGGAAGCAAGAGATGCAAGCTGGTGAAGGAAGACGAAAAGAGAAGATATTAGTGGATGCAATAACAGGGGAATGAGCAGAGGAGAAAGTGAGGAGTTGGAAAGCAAAAGCATAATTATGAGGGGAAGGAGTGGAGATGCTCACTGAGATGCTCTTTCCTGTGCACAGTTACCTAACTTCAGCCCAAACTGACCACATTAACCTTATCTCTACAGTACAGGTGTATGGGTTTTTCATGTTTTTAAAAAAAATCTAGTTCTCTAACCTAGGGTTGCCAGGTGTCCGGTTTTCTACCGAATAGTCCGGTATTTGCGCCCTCTGTCTGGTAGAAAAATTCAGAAAATATTGGACATGTGCAATGTTCGGTATTTTCTGAATTTCCGGCTGGGCGCCGGACGGAAGCCTGGCGGAGGTGGGGCCACAATTGGCGCTGGGAGCCCTGTGGTTGCGTGCAAAAGCCAGGCGGGATGGCAGAGCGGGGGCAGTGGCTGGGACTCCTAGCCACTCCCCTGGCTCAGCTTCTGCACTCAACCAGAGGCTCCCAGTGCCAATCGCGGCCCCGCCTCCCAGCTGGGAGCCTCTGGTTGCGTGCAGAAGCCGGGTGGGGGGAGTGGCTCCCAGCCACTCCCCCCGCCCCCATCCAGCTTCTACTAGCAACTAGAGGGAGTGCCTACCAGGGGCGCGGCCTGTTGGACTCCGGCTGTGGCCAGTGGCTGCAAACCTCCCCCCTCCCCCCCCCGCCAGCTCTGCTTCCTGCCCTCCTTCCTCCCGCCCCCCCCCAGCTCTGCTTCCCTCCCAGCCAGCCCCGTGGCCCCTGCCCGCCCCCCCCCCCCGCCAGCCCTGCCTCCCGCCCCCCTCCTGGCCGGTCCCCCTCCCCCCCCCGCCCACGATCAAGTGTGTCCGGTATTTTGTGAGGGGGTGGTCTACCTGGTGACCCTACTAACCACCTCCTTTCCTTTGTTGGCAATTGCTTCAGACTCTGCTTCCCTAGCACACAGCAGGTTCTCCATTAGATGAGTGGCCTGTATGGTAAGAGAAATGGGGAAGTAGCATTTGCAGTTCTTTCTAGCAGAAGAAAGGCAACAGGTCTAGGATCTTAGCTTGGATCTGTTGTGCGGGGGCAGGGAGGGAGGGGAAGGCCTGTTCTCTACAAATGCTTTGCAAAAGCAGCATTGCCCCCACTGCCTTCAGCTATCTACTTACCTTCATATTCTTCCACTTCAGATACTTTTATTTCAAAATCTACCCTAATATACAACATAAAAGGATCAAAGAAGTAGTTCTGTTGGTAGACATGCTTCAAAACTGCCATGACATGATGGATCAAGGCTATTATATAGTTTAGCTATACACAAGTCTGCAGTAAAGGTACTATCCATGCCATTTGTGTATTTGTCCGTGGCTTGGTGCAGTGAAATTTATGGGAGAAAATATAATGGCAAGCAAAAACAGCAAGGCAAAGTAAATGAATAGTTGCAGAAATATTTGTTTTAGAATAACGCATTAAAAAGTAAGTTTCAAAGGTCTAGGAGTTACTTTAGTTCAGTGAATTTTTAATATTTTCTAAAAACTTAACAGCTCTAAAGGGAGAGAGAACTGACTAAGAAACCTCAAAATTACTATTAAAGCTATATGAACCTTGACACGTAATTGGAATGCAGAAAAATAGTCTAATTTATAAAAGTTTGCACTTTAATCCCTCTAGATTTTAGTATGCAAACTGCAGTCCAAATGTTCATTAATCTTCCCGTTGAAGCATTGCTGTCTGAAGTGCATCTGGGTTATGATTAAATCTGAAGGAGGATTTAAGATTCAGTATGCATTTTGAAGCTGTTATGTTTATTATATCTTTTCTATCATCATTTTGAAGTGATCGCCTTTGTGAGAAATCAGTTAAGGAAAATGTGTTACTTTTTGTCGCTTGAAGATTACTTTTTAGAACTGGGGGAGAAAAGGGTTGTTTACGTTAGTTTTCTCAGAATATTAGCTTTTTATTTGAATAACTGTATCCGTGCTCTCTCTAAAGAACACTAGGAGTAGGAAGTAGGGCTGTAAAATTATTTTAAAAATTGTAATTTAATCAGGCATTTAAAACTAGTCATGATCAATTACAGTTTTAATCTCACTTTAGAGCCTAAAAGCATAAAGGGGCAAACAAATACCTTGGCACTGCTGAGTACAGCTTGTAAAAGGAAGTTCTAATTTTCCGGTGACCTTAGCAGTTGACTGAACAAGACACAGAACAGAATGAACTTGTAGGCTCTTAAGTTTTACATTGTTTTATTTTTGAGTGAAGTTTTTTTTTTAAATCTACATTTGTAAATTGCTCTTTCATGGTGGACAGTGCACTACTTGTATGAAGTGAATTGAAAAATACTTTTTCTGTTTATTGCTTTTTTACAGTTTGTAGGATCTTCATGTTGTTGTTCTTCTTTCCCCTCTAAATTACTCAACTGTTTTACCATTTTAGAGACTATTTTCCTTTTTTAAATGGTAGTTTGTTCTAAAAAGGGTGTGTACAGATAGATGAGGTTAAAACACTTCTTATATTTGACTTTTATATTTTTTATCTTCTCCTTTATCAGTCTTTCCCTGTTTCCACTTCCCTTTTCCTTTATCACCTTATTCAATTTTCCCTTTCTGCAACCATTCTACTGCTCTTTTGTTCTTTGCCATCTGCCACTTTCATCCTAATTATCGACATATTTTCCTCCTTGGTTGGAAGTGTGGTCCTCGTGTGTCACCTAGACACTGTCCCTCAGACCAACAGCTGCACCGTGGGGAATGGCGGGTAAAAAGTAGTAGAACACCAAACCAAAAACAGCACAATCGTGTTTCTTAGAATAAAAAACTTTCTTCTTTGGTCAGGATGGAGAAATCTCCTTTTTTGTCTGTTTTAGCTCCCTTAACTCCAGTTCTCATCCTTTCTCTTTCTCTTTTTTTTCTCCCTTCATCCTAACAGTTATGGCAGAAGTGATAATATGTTAAAGTGAAAACTCAGAGGCAACATAGCAGCATAGTTTAGTGGATTTGATTGTGTGAGGTCTAATCCAGAGTCTGCCAATTAAATTTGGTATGGCAAATCAATCATAAGATTGTAAACTCTCTAAGGCCAGGTTGACACTGGTGGGGAAAGTTAATGCAAGATATGCAACTCCAGCTACGTGAATTGCATAGTTGGATTTGACGTACCTTGCATCGATTTTCTGTGGTGGCCCCACACTGGGAAGTTGACAAGAGAAATGCTCCCATTGGCTTCCCTTACTCCTCATGACAGCAAGGAGTGCCAGGGTCAACGGGAGGAAGTTGGCAGGAATGCTTGGAGAGGTTAGTGTGCTTCACAGAAGAAGTGGATGGACTATCACACAGCTGATGACTGATGCGGAGCGATTTTTGCCTAAATATAGAGGCCTGGTTCCGCAGTGGTAAGATGTTCACTTGTCATTCCTGTACCCTTGCCAGTGGTAGAACCCAATCACATTACTGTTGACTTCTTTTCTTGCAGTGTTGCTAAGCACTTGTGCATTAAGTAATGGATTTCTCTCCTCTCCAGAGGCAGAGTAAATGGAGTGTAGTATGGTAGCTTCCATGAGAGAATGTAGAAGCTTACAAAAACAATTAGAAATCATTAGTCTAAATCACACAACAAAGGGTGCCCCCACTTCATACCCTGATGTTGGATGTCTTCAAAGCATGGGGAAGAATGTAGGGATGTCAATGTCTAGACAACTGCACTATTACCTGATAAGCCTAGGCTTATCGGTTAATCCTGTCGACAATACGCATTCCCCCCCCCCCCCGTTGACTCTGAATCAAAGCCAGCTTTTAAGCAGGCTCCCCAGGAGCACTGGCTCTGCCTCCCCCTGCTGCTGCCAGAGTGTGGGGGGGGGCAGATGAGAGCCAATATGCATAAGGAGGTGGCTCCCCCTGTGTGCCAGCTCTGCGGACATGCCTGCCCACCCCTCTTGCTGTCTCCTACAGAGGCAGTGGGAAGGGCAGGCAGGAGCCAGCTTAAAAGCCGGTTCCCACCAGCTCCATGGGGCCACCTGCTCTTCTTCCCCCCCACACACTCCCCCACGCTGCTGCATCTGCAGCAGGCCAGGCCTCACAGCAGGCGGAGGCTGCTCTGCGGCAGCAGCCCCTTGTCCCTGGGGGTCTGAGCCCCCTGTGGACGGGGGTTGCTGCCGCCTGATGCTGCTACTGCTCCACACTGCTGTCTCTGTATCAGATGCAGGAGTGTGGGGCAGCAGGCAAGAGCCTGTCTGTGTGGGAAGCTCTTTTTTAAACTGTCTGAGGGACCATCTAATAGTCAGTAACAGCTAAAATTTGATGTGATTACATGACTATTCAATTACATGCTATCTAACATCCCTAGAAGAAGGCAGAGAGTTCATTTTGCAGTCCACAGCTTGTGGTTAGCAGCAGAAACAAGATTATTTATAAGCAATTTATCTGGCATCCAGGGCTTTCCCTCTCTAAAGCCAAGGGGATGCTCTGTGAAAGACTTAATCCAAGCACGTTAGCAATTGTTCCTTTTCCCAAATATATGTGATTGGATCTAATTAGAGGGCAATAAGCATTTCTACAGTTTTGCTCCAGAGTATTAGTTTTGGTTCCCTGACGATCTTCTTACTAGACTTGACCAAAGGATCTGTATCTACATTTCCTCTGACACCCAGGGAGTTCCAGGGTAATTGCAAAGATGAAAATGGGACAGAAAATAACTACTTTTCAGAGCTCCAAATGGGGCTAGATGCTTCTGGTGTTCAAGTGTTCTAAATCTGGCAACACTGCTACTTCTAGCTCCCTAGATCTGCTCTATGTAGCTAAATCTTTCACCCCAAATTTGAATTTCTGTAAGTACCTGCATAGATAATACTACTCTGATAGTACACGTCCATGCTTCTCTATCCAACAATTGCCTCTTACTAACATGTGGCTGCCTCATAGAATCCTAGGGCTGTAAGAGACCTCAGAAGGTCATTGTGTTCAGCCCCCTGCCCAAAGCAGGACCAACCCGAACTAAATCATCCCAGGCCGGGCTTTGTCAAGCCGGAACTTAAAAATCTCTAAGGACAGAGAGTCCACCACCTTCCTAGGTAACCCATTCCAGTGCTTCACCACCCTCCTGGTGAAATAGTTTTTCTTAATAGCCAACCTAGACTGTCCCCACTGTAGTTTGAGACCATTGTTCCTTGCTCTGCCATTGGTCACTACTGAGAACAGCCTCTCTCTATCCTCTTTAGAACCTCCCTTCAGGAAGTTGAAGGCTGTTATCAAATCCCCCTCATTCTTCACTTCTGCAGACTAAATAAGCCCAAATCCCTCAGCCTCTCCTCATAGATCATGTGCTCATATCCACATCCTTCCTATAGTGGGGGGAGGGGCAGAACTGGACACAGTATTCCAGGTGTGGCCTCACCAGAGCCGAATAAAGGAGAATAATCACTTCTCTAGTCTGCTGGAAATGCTCCTCCTAATGCAACCCAATATGCTATTCGCCTTCTTGGCTACAAGGGCACACTGTTGACTCTTATCCATCTTCTCCTCCGCTTTAATCCCCAGGTCCTTTTCGGCTGAACTGCTACTTAGCTAGTCGGTCCCCAGCCTGCAACAATGCTTGGGATTCTTCCGTCCCATGTTCAGGACTCTGCACTTGTCCTTGTTGAACCTCATCAGATTTCTTGTGGCCCAATCGTCCAATTTGTCTAGGTCACTCTGGACTCTATCCCTGCCCTCCAACATATCTACTTCTCCCCCTAACTTAGTGTGAGGGTGCAATCTATCCCCTCATCCAGTTCATTAATAAAGATGTTGAACAAAACCAGCCCTAGAACTGATCCTTGGGGCACTCCACTTGAAACCAACTGCCAACCAGACATCGAGCCGTTGATCATTACCTGTTGGGCCTGACAATCTAATAATCTTCAATCATTTTTAAGTAACCTTTCTTTTCACAGTTAAATTGTAATGATTGGGCAGGGGGTGAAGTAACTATCAAATAAGAGTTCATTTACTGCAGGGGTGGGGAACCTTTTTTGGGTTGGGGGCTGCTGATCCTGACTGAGAAGGAGGAAGGCACACCCCACATTTCCCTTGCACACCGGAGCCTGGAGGGCCCAGGCTGGTAGATTATCTATGCTTCAGTCCTGTGGGGGCAGGAGGCCCTGGAATGCCAATGCAGATTCCCAGTGCTGGAGGGAGAGCCTGAGACTCAGAGGCCAGATCCAGGCAAGCTGGGGGCTTAGGTTTTCCACCCCAATTTAGTGTGTTAATGACCATAAAATATTTATATAATGTATTAGCCAGAAGGATGGCAATATGCAGTGAAGTAGCCCACTTTTTGGCAGTATAGCCTGAGATGTTACAATCCTACCTTCAAACATTAAGCTTTCCAGATTTTTTTAAAATTATTCTGATCTCAGTTTTTCTTGATTCTTCTTTTTCTCTTTAAGACCTGGAACCTCACAAAATACCTGAATGTAGAGACATTGTTCCCACTGGCTTCTAGCAGCCTCTTTCCTTTATTTTTATCAGCTATTTTCTCCCAGCTATGCAAGACTGATTTTTATTTGTTTATTTTCTTAGCTTTGTAGTTACTTGGTAGAAGAAGGAAGAAAGCTGCTTGTGAGTGGTATTTCAGGAAAAGTAATTGCATCATTCTGGCTGGCATTAAATGATTTTTCCTGCTGTTTAGCTGGCCTGGGCCTCAGGCCACTAGAACTTCTGTTGTCTTCATGAACATAACACTTTTGGAGGGAAATTGGACTGTCTAAGTTTTACAACAGGCTTTGTTTACAGAGGCCTCTGATTTGGAAAAAAAAAAATCCTGAAATGCTGCTTATCACCAAAATCGGGGGGGGGGGAGGAGTCAAGATGTGTGCAGCTTCTGGAAAGACTTTAGAAAACTAGTAAATTTTGGCTCCCAGTTTGCCTTCCTAGTGTGGGGAGTTTCTTTTAAAATAATGGTGGCTGAGGAGAATGGTTCATGTATAAACAATTATTCATGTATAAACATCAGAGTATTTAGTATGTCTCAGAGTGCAGAAGATATTGTTGCTATCATGATTGGCATTCTGAAAGGAAAACAAATGTTATACTTTATTTGCAAGTGTATCTAGGTTACTGCAGTGGGTAACAAAGATGAAATATTTTTGGGTACTTTTTTCATAGTTTCAGTCACATAGCTAAGGGACATCTTCAGATGCACAGATTTTAAAATGGAGAACATGGACATTGATTCAGAGAGAGAGAGTTGTGTTTGTATGCTGAAAAGCACACAAGCCCAAGAGAAAACTCATAGTTGAAACAACGAGCAGTGGTGGCACCTTCGAGACTAACAACTTTATTAGCTCATGAGCTTTCATGGGTAAAATCCACTTCATCAAGTGAATTTGAGTGGAAATTACAGAATTCAGGGAGGGGGGTGGGGGGGGGCGTGTGTGTGTGTGTGTGTGTGTGTGTGTGTGTGTGTGTGTGTGTGTAAACACTGCAAAAGAAGTTACCTGTCAGTCATACGACCAGTGTATATATAAAAACAAAAGAATACCTGTAGGCCTGTTCCAGATACTTTTTATTTGGACCACAGAAATTTTTTTAATCTCAACTAGAAGCTGAAAAAATCCATGGCATAAATACAGATCTGTCTCATTTCAAGAAGAGTTTACCTTGCTCCTATTACTGGATTAAGTTGATACCCACCTCCAACTAAGGAAATATACTTCATTTCATTGCTAGAATCTAGTTAGTGAACTACAACTATAGAGCATGCAGTAATCCTAGACGTTGCTAATGGTAAGAACAAAAGTAGGCCTTGTCAGAATACTAGCACTAAATATCAGCTTGCCAAGAAAGCAAATTCCTGATATTAGAGGATGTTAGAGAAGCTCCTGTGGGCCTCTTAAGCAGAGGTGAAAGTAAGCAGGTGCACCCAAGTGTGCAGCTCCAGCAAGAACTGGCTGAGTTGCAGCAAAAGCCAGCAGGAAGCTATTTAAACTGGCAGGGACCCAGATTGCAATAGCACAGTACCTGTAAGAAATTTTAAGTTACTTTCACTGCTGCTCTTACATAATTGCATAAAAGTATTCGTAAGGGGTTGGGGAGGGGTGTCTGTTCCTCTCTCATAGTCAACTTTTTCTTTGAAAATTATCCCTGGCTGAAGAGACAAGTTTGTGGGGACAAAAATGCACCTATTTCTTTGCCAAAACATAGATTTCTTACTCACTCTTTTTCCTGCCAAAGAAGGGCCTCTTAATTAGATAATAGTGTATTTGATTATGTTGATGCACGGCTATGGCTTCAGTTTGTCTTTTGTCTCCAAGGAGAGCTGGTTTGTGTCTGCATTTCTAAACTGGAACATGTCTCAACAATGTCATACAGTAGAATTTGGTAAATTTACAGACAATGTTACCAGATGTATTTTATTAGGACATTACTAATCTACAAACTGAGTTTTCATGTGGTAAAATGGGATATATTTTTTAAATATTTGATGGGGGGGATGAAGAATATCACTAAAGTTGGTCAGTGAGTGTAGTTTATTGTGAAACTTGTTTATGGAAGATTCTGAAGGAAAAAAGCACAATCTTAAAACAGCTTTAATATTTTCTTTTGGTACATCAGTGCTCAAGGTTGTAAGAATTTTTTTTTATTTTGCCAGTTAAAAATGGCAATAGCGTATCCAAAATATGCATATGTAATAGTATGTTGATTTAAAAGTGTATTCCTGTGTTGTAATGTGATGAATCTAGATGGTAAAAATTCCAATTGCAACTAGCAAAAATAAGATTTTTTCACATGTAGTATGGCTGTTTTGGGGCTAGTAAAAGTCAGCTTAAATTGGTTTGCATGCTGCACCACAGGGTTTAGATCTCCACCGCCGAATACTAGCTGTGAAAGTAGATGTTTTTCATAGCGTAATATAGAGAAAATGAAACCAGTATTTTCATGTTTGTAGCAAGTACAATTACAGGTATGCAACTGAGCTAGTCATTGTTAATGCTTTGGCTCAAAAGTTGGTGATGTCACAATCCCATTATCCAATAATGAGCTGTTTATTACTCTCTTGAAATTAGGCTTTAACTTTTTAAAGCTGTATCTTTTCTCTTCTGTTTGTAAGAAACACACTAGCAGGCTGTCAAAAATGCAGGAGACCAGTGGAACTTACTCTTTTTACAGGCATTCCAGTGTTTTATCTCTTTAGTTAACTGTTCTTAGCTATGATCATTTTGTTTTGTTTTAAAGTTTATGTAATTGGCTAAGACAGGAATGAAGCTGCTTGGGATTAGTGCTTGGAGAAATGGGGACAAATCATCCTGGTTGCTGTTTCTTGGTGTCTTTCTGGTGCTGAGTGTGCATGTTTCCCAATCCAATGCTTTTTGGATTGCTCATCTGAACATATCACTTCAAATAAGGAACAAGACCGTATGGGAGCTGGCGGACAATGGAGTATTTGGAAAAAACTCCCCATTGAAGACTGTGTCTGGAGTGGTGGTGCCACCATCTGGACCATACCAAATTGCCTGCAGCCCTTTAACAAACTTCAGCAGGCCTATGCACTCCGAGACCTGGATAGCCCTCATTATGAGGGGACACTGTACCTTCACAAAGAAAATAAATGTGGCAGCAAAGAAGGGAGCAGTTGGCGTGATTATCTATAACCATCCAGGCACAGGCAATGGAGTATTTCCTATGATTTACCTGGGTTCAGAAGATATTGTTGCAGTTATGATTCGCAATCTGAAAGGCATGGACATTCTACACTTGATACAGAATGGCATCAAAGTAGTAATAGCAATAGAAGTAGGGAAACACTATGGTTCCTGGATGAATCATTATTTGGGGTCCCTTCTCCTCTGCACATTGGTGACGGTGGCCTATTTTACCTTTTATTGTGCTGGAAGGATAAGGCTAGCGAGAATTCAGATTCAGAGATACCGACAATTAACAGATGTCAAGAAAGCTATTGGTCAACTTGAGCTTCGCATATTAAAAGAGGGTGACAAGGAAGCTGATACAGATGCAGAGAACTGTGTAGTGTGTCTGGAAGTATACAAGCCCAAAGACATAGTACGCATTTTAAGATGCAGCCATATTTTCCATAGGTTGTGCATTGACCCTTGGCTGCTACAGCACAGAACGTGCCCAGTGTGCAAATGTGACCTTCTCAAACCTAGTGAAGCTGAGCTGCCTGTCAGAAATGAAGCAGAATCTTTACAAGCTGTAGTGCCAAATGAAGCTCCTGACACCACTTTACTTAATGAAGAAGATAGTCATAATGAATGTGTTAGTACAAGATTCAGAGAGACCCTTAATGGATGAATAACTTTCTTCTTCATAGACGGATAGTCAGACCAGTTTGCTGGTCCTTCATGTTGCTTCACCTTGATCACCTTGTTTAAGGTCAAAATTAAACTTTTATTCTTGAAATAAATTCCTAAATTCTGTCTCAACATAAATTATGAACTGTCTTTTTGCTAATTTCAATTATGCTCTCAAATGTAGAACGAATGAAGTTGGGCAAGTATTTCTCTGAGTACGTATGTAACACTTTTTGGTAACTTAAACGTCAGTTTACACTTTTGGTATAAAAATAGGAAAATTTTTAAAAAATTGGCTTATTGCATATGAAAAATTTCAGACTTTACTGTATTGAATAGAACACATCTATGTGTTCTGCAGTAGCTTTGTGTGGCAAAGATATATAACATTGCATTTTAATATATGGATATTGCATTATTTTGGTTAAATTCTATCTTCCTAGTTAAGTAAAACACACAATATTTAATTAAGGGATTTTTTTTTTTTGGTACTACTTTGATTGCAATTGTATTTTCTATTCTTGGCCTTTTTTCTATTGAGGAAGAAGTTTGGAGGCTAAGATGATGTAAGGGGCAAAAGACCAGCATGGAGGTGGCATTGGGCAAAGTTATAGTGTCTTCTGGGAGTCTGCCTAGGTTTAAAAAACAGTTCTTCCCTTTCACCTTCCACTCTCTCCCCTCCGCTTGGCAACTCGTATTCTTCAAAGACTCAGAGAAAAGTGATTGTTGATGCCAATTAACTTACTACATATACAAATTGTCTGCGCAGGTGATCTACCATTGTACTAATACAATATTTTGTTTGTTTTTCTCTTTTTTCCCTGCCCATGTGTTTGTGTCCCTATCAGTAACATCTTGTCTTGTCTCTTAGAATAGATTGTAAGCTCTTTTAGGGTTGCCAGGTGTCCGGTATTGACCCGGACAGTGTATTATTTTTGCCTCCTGTCCGGTTAAAAAAAAAAAATTCAGAAAATACCGGACACCTAAAATGTCTGGTATTTTCTGATTTTTCTCTCCCTCCCTCCCCCCTCCCCAGGAAGCGAAAATACCAGACACCTGGCAACCCTATGACACTCAGCAACTGGGCCCAGCCCCAGGCTTCCTGCCATGCCCTTCCCCCAATTTCCACACCCCCCACCCCTGCTTACCTGATTCCGCAAGAGCTTGTCTTGTGGCTGGCAGAAAAACAAAATGGCCACTGGCAAAAAAAGACTCTTCTTAAAGGGGCCATGCTGATTTTTAATTTTTGTTGCATAATAACTGCTGTCGGGGTCCTCTTTTTTTTTTTTTTTCCCTCAACAACTTTGGTCTCCCTCTTTTTTTCTCAAAAGAATTTTTTTCCCGGTGTGGTGTTCTTTTGGGGGGGGGGGTGTTCGGTATTTTTGGTTAAATCATCTGGCAACCCTATCTTTGGGGCGTAAACTGTCATTTCTTATGTTTGTACAGCGCCTGCTTGCACAATAGACAGATGAAGTCCTGACATGGCTGAGATCTCCATGTGCTACTGTTACTCATACCTGGTTGGTGTGGGTGCCCTTTAGTGGCACCTAGCCTGACTAGAGATTGATGAGTCTGCTATAGCCTTGGCTAAGAGCCATGTGCTCTTAGCTTGTGCAGAACAGGTTTGTACAGCAAGTTTCAAAGGTCCCAGATTTCATGCCAATGATCAGGGTCTCTTGGCATTACTATACAAAGAATTAATTATGAAATTATGCTGCCATTTAGCTGTTTCTTAAAGGGTACAGGAGAATTAGAGAAAGGAGTCTAACTCCTCAGTTGCTTCCACATATTTTTCTTGTGGCTACAGCACTAGCATAATATAATTACTGGTTCCTCCCCTGCTCTTTTAATCTAGACACACATGGTAGACTAAAAAGACAAGCAACCTCATAAGAAAATAAAAATCACCATACTGAAGACAAGAGGTCCATCTAATCCAGTATGTAATTTCTGACCGTAGTCAGGACCATATTTCCAAAAGAAGGTATTGTTGGATAATCTAGCTTTTTTCTCCCACATTAAATCTCATCCTCCTATCTAGTTTTGAGATTAGTTTAAACCAAGAGTTATGAGATTGGCATCCTTTCTAAAATGTGTATTATAACTGGATCTTCTTTATCTCACTAATCTTCTTGGTCTCAATGCTTTGCTTTGGGAATGACTTCCAAAGTCTAATTGCATGTTTGTTTGTTTGTTTAAAGCTGTTCTTTTTATTGGTTTTGTGTGTGCCACCTTTTAGTGTAATTAAATATTGTCTTGTTGCTGTGTTATGAGACAGGGAGAAGAGAGAGTCTCAATCTAACGTCTCTACGCCATTCAATCTTTTCATTTATCATATCCCCTCATATTCATTTCCTTTCCATGATAAACTTTTTAATCTTTTTTCCCATGCCCCAGTCATTCAACCAGAAAGTGAAGGCAGCTGCTGGAAATATAACATAGGATCTTTTCAAACAAACCAACAAAAAGCACAAAAGAAAAAACATAAGGGGAAAAATAATTTCAGCTGAATGGCAGATCATCTTACATAATTGAACAAGGTGCTTAAAGCCTAAAATAAAATAACAGAACAACACTGGTTGTAACCTCCAGCTAAAACCCTTCCAGCACATCACTGACAATCTATAACTTATCTTGGAAAATGATCCCTCACTCTCACAGAACTTGAGATAGGCCAGTCATTGCCTACATACAGCCCCCAACCTGAAGCAAATTCTTACCAGTAGCCACACATCACACCACAGAAACACTTACCCAGGAACCTATCCCTGCAACAAACCCCATTTCCAATTCTGTCCACCTATCTTTACAAGTGATGCCATCACAGGAGCTAACCACAAAAGCCACAACATCAGGGGCTCACACAACTGCACATCCACTAATGTGATATATGCCATCAAGTGTCAGCGATGCCCCCTTGTCATGTATATTGGTCAAACTGGACAGTCTCTACGCCAAAGCATAAATGGACACAAATCAGACATCAGGAATAGTAACATACATAAACCTGTAGGGGGACACTTTAACCTCCCTAGATATTCAATAAGGATATGTCTACACTGCAGAGGAAGATGAAAGCTGCCACTGTTGATCTTCTAGGGTTCAAATTAGTGCTTGAGTTAAGACAGCTAATTCGAACTGAGAGGGGTACTCCTGTTGATGCTGGTAACCCTGCTTTCATGAGGAGTAAGGGAAGTTGAAGGAATAGTGTTCTTCCTTCAACTTCCTGCAGTGTAGACAGCACCAAAAGCTGAGTTAAGCTATTTCAACTTCAGCTACTCAATTAACGTAGCTGAAGTTGTGTATCTTAATTCAGCTTTGCCCTGTAGTGTAAACATACCCTAATGGATTTAAAAGTAGCCATCCTTCGACAAAAGAATTTCAAAATCTGATTACAAAGGTCTCGTTCAACTGGAATTCATTTGCAAATTCAATATAATCAATTTAGGATTGAATTAAGGATCTTAATTGGTTAACACATTGCAAAGGCAATTTCCTCTCTCTTAATAGCCATGTTTCCACATCAGTTGCTGTGAATGAGCCACTTCAACCCTGACTTGATGAGCCTTGTGATGGGGTGCAGTCACAGATGACCCCTCGGGGGTGCCTCCCGGGGTGTTGACACGGCCACTCGCCTTCCTACTTTCTGGGGCTCCTCACCGCCCAGTCCTGCTGGGCCTCCCCGAGCTGAGGTCCCTGCCCCCACCGAGAAGCAGTACAGACACTGAACCACTTCAGGTCCAAGAAGAGTGCAGTTTAGGGCCCAGCCTCCTGAGAGAGCGCTCCCCACATGGGATCAAACCCCAAAGAATTAGGTAAGCCCCCTTCAGCAATGAAAGGGGGAATGTGCACGCTGGTTGCCCCCCCCAGGTAACAATCATTTACACTGGGTTTGATAGAAAATAAAAATGGTTTTATTAAGTTGAAGCAGTAGGATTTAAGTCGTAATAAGAGTGAGTAAGGCAGAGCAAAGTAGGTTACAAATCAAAAGAAACAAAACTGCTTGGCTAATTCTCCACTGAAACCTCAGTGCAAACTTAAACTCACCCTAAAATCTCTTTTCCAGCTGCCACTCTAAACCAGGGCTCTCTCCCCCCCTCTCCCCCCCCCCCCCCCCGGGGTCTCAGGCTCCTTCCTTCAGGTGCAGCCCAGCCAAAAGACCCAGGCCTCTGCTTTCCTATTCCTTTTGTTAAGGAGTTGAGGCCACTACCTACCAGCCACTGCTCAGACTTAAGGACAAAAGATTGGTTAACAGTGGCTCATCTAGAAGTTGAAGGTAACACCCTCCATGTCTCCCATTCACACATTTGAAACTCACCAAGTATTCCCCACTCCACGTGTCTAATTTTCTACACACAAATGATACGTACAACAGAGTAAGATAAACAGAACCAGCAGATCATGACATGAAGATCGATGGGTTACATGAAATAATTCGCTCAAACCAGCTTTGAGTTATGTATATTCATGTCCATGAGTCCACTTCATAAAGCATGGGGGGGAAGGGGGTCCGTCACAAGCCTCATTTACACAAGTACCTTCTTTCTTCTGTTTTTAGATCGAGAGAGAGAGAGAACACACACACACACACAGAGGACTGAAATGCAACTCCAATTCTCTCTCTCTCTCACACACACACACACACACTCTCTCTCTCTCTCTCTCTCTCTCTCTCTCTCTCTCTCTCTCTCTCTCTCTCTCTCACACACACAGAGAGAGAGGACTGAAATGCAACACACACACACACACAGAGAGAGAGAGGACTGAAATGCAACACACACACACACACACACACAGAGAGAGGACTGAAATGCACACACACACACACACACACACACACACACACACACACACAGAGAGAGAGAGAGGACTGAAATGCAACTCCAATCATGTGATTTACCTACGAAAGCTTATGCCCTAATAAATCTGTATCTGCAAAAACAATGGGGAATCTGGAAGCACCTTAGAGACTAACATGGCTACCCCCTCACTCAATCAATAAAAGTTTGAGTTTGGTTTTAGTGTGGTTTGTAAGAGTATGCAAAACAATCTCTCATTACTGTAAATTTTTTAAACTTTATTGCACATTTTTTACCTATGAATGAGGAGGAGTTCGTAAAATGCATAAGGCCGGTTTCAATTTTTTGCATTACAGTTTTTTGTATAAGTACGTGCAACACCATTTAATCAGGACTGAATTTGGCTGCTTAGGTGATTTGGCTCACTATGTGGATTGACATTTGGCTAAGGGAGATCAAAGAATGTGCTAAGTCAAAAAAATAACCGCGGTATTACAATTTAGGCTATAATATTCATTAATACCTTGATCTCAGGAAACTTATAAAAATTGGTGTTTTGTAGGTATTGTATAGGTACAATAGGTAGCTATTTATCACTATAGATATTTATTATTTATGGGGATTGATGTACAGAAGCTTGCTGGAGGGAGGCCATAATACAAAATTGAAAGAATGAGTATTTTTTTAAAGTGAAAAGAAAAATTATCAATCGAAAGTTTACATGCTATGAGTTATCATGAGGTTTTTATACCTTATAAAATGCTTAAATATGATTGATATTAGTAGTTTCTGAAACTGAGATTATGTACATTTGTTTAGTAAATTGGCTTTCTAATCTTCTCAGTAGAGAAAAGGATACTTTGTCATCAAAATCCCTTAATGTTCATGCACGGCTTTGTGCGCTTCATTAAAATCATTATTATATTTAATGTCTGACAATATTTTCAGTTGAGTGGCAAGTCTTTGATCCAGTTTAAAAAAAACCATCCACACCACTTGTTTTACTTTTTTCAGTGGTAGTTTTCTTAGTCCATAGCAGTGATACTTAAAAGATAAATGTCTTGCACAGATCCGTTCTTGTAAGCTGTTTACTGATTTCATTTTTTTCATAAAGTAAATTATTAGATTTTCTTTGAAGGAGAAAATGTAATTTGATTTGGTGGTATAAAATTACAGTGAAGTGTTCCAAGCCAACCCTAGCAAGAAGCTTAATGCAGTTTATTCACCATGATTAGGCTAAAGGAAACCTTTTAAAGTAAATTATTCCAATAGACAAAATAGAAATGGTAATAATTACTGCAGCTATAACAAAAGATATACTTGTGGCCATTTTTACTATAGGTTAAGCCTATGCTTGAACCCATGCCATTTAGTGAAGATAATATGAAAAGGAGTATTGTATCAATAGAAGGTTATTGTCTAAGGGTATGTCTACACAAAGTTATTTCGAAATAACTTTCCTAGTGTCTACACAGCCAAATTGCTATTTCGAAATAAATTCGAAATAGTGGAGCGCTTATTTCGAATTTGGTAAACCTCATTCCACGAGGAATAACGCCAAATTCAAAATAGCTATTTCAAAATAAGTGCTGTGTAGACACTTATTTCGAAATAGCGGGCCTCCAGCCTTCCCAGGGTGCCCTGGTGGCCACTCCAGCCTCAACCAAGAACACTTCTCTCCCTCTTCGCCTCCCCGGAGCCCTTAAAGGGGTAGACTCTGGCCACAGTGCCTGTGCCAGCTCCAAGCCTGCCAGCCCAGAACCAGCAGTCACTGCCCCTGACCCTGTGGCCCCAAAACGTGAGCCATCAAATCACTGGCAGCCAGCCCTCCACCGCTCCCCAGGAGCAGTCTGCCAGCTCCCAGGAGCCTTCCAGGGCCTAGACAAGGCGGGCGCCTTCCTGGTCCAGGGTGGAGATCATGGACCTTATTCAGGTTTGGGGGGGATGACCCCAACGTCCATGATCTCCGCATTAGACGGAGGAATGCGGCTGTCTGTGGCGGGATAGCTGCTAGCCTGGCCACCAAAGGCCACATGCGAACCCAGGAGCAGGTTTGCGTGACAATCAAGTTGGTCCGTTGAGACCCCCCCCCCCAACCCTGAGCCCTGAGCTTCCCCTCCCCCTTCTTCCCCTTGCTTCCTTCTTCCAGCTCCCTCCTCCCAGGTTTCCCCCTCCTTTCCCCAGTCTCACCAGAGTTTTGTCGTTCCCTTCCCCCCCCCCCCAGTTTTGTTAAATAGAGAGTTTGTGTTCATGAAAATACGTGTATTTTATTTGACATCAGGAGGTGGGGTTAGGGAGGGGTAAGTGGAAGAACGTGAGGGAGGAATGAGGCACAAGCCCCCAGCGGGGCAGACCAGGGAGGCTCTTAGTGCTCCTCAGGGTGGAAACTCTCCCACAGGGCCTTCTGGATACTGACAGCCCTCGATGGACCTCCCAGATGGCAGCCTGCAGAAAGTGCAGCCAGGCTCTCAGCAACGCATCCAAGAGAAGCACCAGCTCTGGCTCCGTGTTGCAGAGTGCTGTGGTGTCCCAAGTGAGGGCAACCAGAGCACACAGAGACAAAATGCTTTGCTGTCCCTCATCGAGGTACACAAGCAAGCAGGGAAACCTGAGAACTGGCTGTCCGGGGGGGGGTCCCTTTAAGCACAGATCTCAGATAGCCTCAGGCAGCAGCCCCACACAGTAAGTCTTGACTTGGTGCCCTGCTGGAACTAGTTCTGGGCAGCCTTAAATGCGATTCAAAGTCCACTCAGTGTGGACACGCTATTTCGAAATAGCAAAATGCTATTTCGAAATGCATTTTGTGTGTAGACGTGTTATTTCGAAATAAGCTATGTCAAAATAACTATTTTGAAATAAGATTTCGAAATAACACTGTAGTGTAGACATACCCTAAGTGTGTGTTTTTGACCTAGGAGTCATTGTCATGGTTGAGATTGCTACAATCCATAAATCATCTAATTACATAAAAATGTAAATGGATCACCAAAGTCAAGAGAGCACCTCAGGAGTAAGGATGTTAAGGACTAGTTGACTAGTCGATTTCCTTCCCCGCCCCCTTTGCTGCCTCTATCAAATAGTCAGGGTCAGACCACAATATTTTGGCACCTGAGGCGGGGAGCTCAAATGATGCCCCCATGCCACCTTTTCTCCTGCCTGCCTGTTATGTCTCTTGTGACCTCCTTCCTCTAGCACAGCACTCCACCATCTCTGTGCACCTAGAGCAGAGAGAATATATATGCACCAGCAGCAGACACAATTTTCTACACTCTGGGTCCTCGTGCCTCCCCCCCACCCACCCCACACACACACACATACAGTCCGGCACCTGAGGTGGCCACCTCAATTCGCCTCATGGTAAGGCCAGCCCTGCAAATAGTGGTGAAGTGGGGGTACTTCAAAGTGGCAGTACCTCACTGCTGATCCCGGCTCAACTATGCAGTGCTGCCCCTTTGAAACTAGTCAATAGTGTATCGACTACTCGACTAGTAAATTAACTGCTAGTTAACGTCCTTACTCAGGAAAGGAACATGGCCTTTTGCCATCAGTCTATCCTGCTGATATCCTATATGCCAGCCTCTCTGATCTCCCCAACATCATGTGCTTTGGCACCAGCAGTCATATGTGGTTTGACATCCATGTTCAGGTCTCCACTGTCTCATTGACTTCAGTGCTGCTGATGTTAGTATCCGTGCTAGGTTCCTTAGTCTGACAGTTTATATGCTGACTAGATAAATATGGTAGATTGGGATTGTACTGCAGAAATGTAATTTTTTTTTCTATAGAATAGGAAATCTTTCACAGGAAATTTCTCACCCAACCTGAGTAGGCAGCAGGGATCCTAAAATATTAAAGGCTGACCCACCTCGTGCAACTATTCCATAGAAACAAAGGCTGTGTCTAGACTACATTCCTCTTTCGAATGAGGGATATAAATTAGACACATCGAAATTGCAGATGAAGCTGGGATTTGAATTTCCCGTGCTTAATTTGCATAATGGTGGCTGCACATTCATTCAAAAACGGGTATTTTGAAAGAGAAACCGCCATCTAGACACGGTTATTTTGGGGAAAAAAATGCTTTTTTAAAAGATCCCGTAAACCTCATTTTTTGAGGAGTACAGGATCTTTCAGAAAAGGGGTGTTTTTGAAAGAACCGCATCTAGACGGCGGTTTCACTTTCAAAATACCCGTTTTTGAAAGAACGTGTGGCCGCCATTACGCAAATGAAGTGCGGGAAATTCAAATCCTGGCTTCATTTGCAATTTCAATCTAATTTACATTCCTCCTTCGAAAGAGGGATGTAGTTTAGACCTGCCCAAACTGATATTTTTTTTCCTCATGCATTGCTCATGGAGGATGACGTTACAGCTACACTAGCAAAGCTGTACCAATACAGTATCTATAGAGCCCTGCAAACCCACAGATATCCAGTTTATATCCTCAGGTATCTGTGGATGTGGATATCCACAGCTCATTTTCGTAGATAAAGATGAGGATACAAATTTTTGTATCCACGTTGGGCTATATGCATCTGCACTAGACGTGTTTTGCTGGTATATTTATTTAGCATAGTGGTAAAGATCTCCCCGTGAGATTTCCATTTTCTACTTAGATTAATCAATAAATATGTTTCTTAAGCCCTGTTATCTACCCTAAGAGGCTAGGATATAGAGTTTAGCTAATTAGAACTAAGCCTAGATTCAAATATAAGAACAGGAGTGTGAACAATCTTCTTTAGACTTACTATTACAACATATGTTAAATCAATGCACTAAATCAACATGAACAATCTGACACAGAGAGAGGATTGGGTGTGGCGGATACCCCAGTCGCCTGGGCTCACAACATTCAGTTCAGAGCAGTAAACATCACCTTGCTTCTGCTCTGAGCATGTATGGGGTGTGGACGGCAGGGACTCTATCTATTGGACCTGCTGGACAGGAGCCACTCAGGTAAGGTCTCTCAGCCAGAGCCTGCCTCTGGCACCTCTGCATCTCCCTCCCCCAACCCTTTACTTCTTCCCCCGCCTCCCCCCGCCCACCTGCCCCTACATCATATAACCCAAACCTTCTGCACTCCCACTCAGCCCCCATACACCTTCCCAGGCACTGTACCCCATCCTACACCTCTCCTCAAGTCACAACCCTCTCCCAGACCTTCCACCCCAATCTGCTATCCCTGGTCACAACCCAAACACCTGCACCCCTAACCCTGGTCACACTCCCCTCCCAGACCCTGCACCCTAGTCCGCTGCCCCAGGTCACAATCCCCTCCTTCATCCAAACTCCCTCCCAGATCCCACACCCCAGTCTGTTACCCAAGCTCCCTTCTGCACCCAACCTCCATCCCAGATCCGCACCACCTCCATTAATATTATGGAAGAGTGCAGCCCTTGACCACTTACCAAATTCTTGGAGTGACCCCCCCCCATAATAAATTATTTCCCACCTCGGTTTCAATGCATCTTATTGTATCATATTTGTAGCATACATGGCATAGTTCACTCAACCATGAAATTCTTTTTTCCTTTGTGGTTTTCTGTCAAACAATACTTTGCAAATGTAGTTTTTATATAAGAATGTTCGTAGATTTTTATTTTTTATCTTAACCGTTTTCTCCACAATATGTGATAAGCTGTTTATATTAAGGATGTTGTGATTTATTTATTTTCAGTGACTAGGGAAATTACCATGAGAGTGTATCCTTAGGCTGGATAGAATCATTAAAGAAGTGAGATCAGTTCCTTCTCATTAGATTTGTATGAGCTTTCTATGGTGTGCAAATTGTACCCTGAAGTTTCATGTCTATGCAACATCTTTGTAAATCCACTCTAAAAATGTCATCTATTCTTTGAATTAAGTACCTTGAAATATTTTGTGTTGTAATAGAAGTGCAACTTATAGTAAAAGTAATTTTAGAGCAGGGGTGGACAAAAGGGCCTCCATGGGCCAGATCTGGCCTGCCAAGCGGGTTAATCTGGCTGGCAGAGGCCCTACTGCTCCCCCACCCCCAGACTAATTAGGGCCTGTGGAAGGGGGGGCATGTGAAGCTTCCTCCTGCCCTGCAAGGAGTACACGGCACTTCAAAGTGCAATGCACTGCTTGCAAGGCGGGAGGAGACGTCACGCGCTCCCCCGCCCCCAAGCACTGATTGGCCTGGGGGTGGGAGAGCTGTGTGAAGTTTCCTCTGCCCTCTCCTCGCCCTGCGAGAAGCGCATGGCACTTCAAAGTGCCATACGTTCGCGCAGGGCAGGAGGAGGGCGAGGGAAGCTTCGCGCAGCTCCCCTGCCCCCAGGCCAATCAGGACTTGGGGGCGGGGGAGCGTGTGACGTCTCCTCCTGCCCTGCGAGCACCACGTGGCACTTTGAATGCCGCGTACTCCTTGCAGGGTGGGAGTAAGACGGGAGGAAGCTTTATGCGCTTCCCCCTCCCTGCCCCCAGGCCAATTAGGGAGTCCAGAAATCTGGGTTCCATCCTGGTTCTGAGCTTGACTTGCAGTGTGATTTAAGCCACTTAACTTCTCTGATCACCAATTTCCTAGCTGTAAAATGTAGGCAATGATATTGCTTCCTTTTGACTCCAGCAGTTATTGGGAGTCTATTGGGTTATTCTAATTAGGAAAAGGAATTGATGATAAATCTTTGAGAGATTTTTGTTTATTTATAAGAGTGTACAGAGTCCATTTTCCCTGAATACACTAGAAATGAAACATGAGATGGATTCCTTGCTCAACATTCCAAGCCCTTCCAAGCCCCCTTTCCTGGACAACAGTACCCAAAGAGTGTATGCTTGCACACTCTGTCATGCTACAGATGTTTTAGTTGATTTTGCTGGCTTTGTCTGCTCTTGTGGTGGTTCTTCTACTTCTCTGTCTCATGCACAGTTCCATCAAACAATACCCAGTGACACCCAAATAGCTACCCATCCTTCAGGAAAAACATGAGCTGCAGTTAATTTTCTCTTGGAATAAAACAGACAAATAAGAGCCATGACCCAAACTAACAGCCACATGCAAAGTGAGTCAAAAACTAAACTATCGCACCCCCAGCTTCAGTGAAATTTCACCAGTAAACAGCATAACAGATGTTGTAAGGCAGGGGTGGCCAACCTGTTCTGGACAAAAAGCCAAAATAGCAGTGGATACGGCTCAAAGAGCTGGGGCAAAGTTGTTGACCCCCCCCCCGTTCCCCCCTCCAAAAAAAAGGACTGCGCCTTTAAGAAATGTGTTTAAAGGCTTTTTGGCCACATCAGGCTCCTGCTGGCTGCCACCATCTTGAAGACATCATTTTGAATGGCCACGGTGGACAGCTCCCCTGCCCCGCTGAGCACAGGGAGCCAGGAGGCAAGGGTCATTTTCAGGGGTGCAGGGGCAGCTTTGTGAGACATGGGGGCTGCTTCGTGAGCCGCACTTTTGGGGGGGGGGAGAACCACATATGGCGCGTGAGTCCCGGGTTGGCCACCCATGTTGTAAGGCATTACTAATAATGCTTGCAAAGTAATACTGTACATTATTATGTATAATTAAGGCCACTCATTGGCAGAAATGAAAATAGAATTTGGAAGTTCTGGTTTATTCACCAGAATATGATGTTTGTAGAAACAGCAGACATGCATTGAGAATTTACGAGTCAATATTTGAGCAAAAAGTGCTATTTGATTTTCAAATGGTTCAGAAAATGTCACAATAAAACAAAACATTGAGGTTATGAAACAACATGGTGAAATATTTGTACAAAGCTTTTTTTCTATTCTTATTTCTAGGGGCTCTGAGTAGGAACTGTGAAAATGAGGGGAAGGGGATAGTGCCTGCCCCAAAGAGCTTGGGGTCTAAGTAGACAAGACAAAGGAGGAAAGGAAGGAATAAAGTGAAAAGTGATAATTTTCCAGGTTTTTTTTCCCCACTGATTCCATTTAGCTGTATTGGAAGTGATGTGAAATCTTTGAGAAGATTAATTCTATGTCACTGGTCCATCTGTGTCTGAATCTATTTTGTAAGGGCTGCATGCTAGTGTGGTGGAAGATCTATTGTTGTGATACAAAATACAAAAGAGAGAAACTGGAGCCCAAGCTACATGAGACCTTAATTTCCTATAAGAATTTCTTATAGTAATTATTTTACTACTTTTGTTTTCACTTATGCTATAAAGAATCAATTGCGTAGTTTCAGTTCCAAGTATTACAAGAAGAAAACAACACAATGCACTTGCATCAATTTGTATAGGTAAAGTTTACTGCACCAAGGAATTTCTGACCATATGTCTGGTTCTGGAATGAGATTCAGATTTTTCTTTTGAACAATGTGTTGAGAAAATTAAGCTAGTAAGTCACTTGTAACTGTGCCAGCTCCTAGATTTATGCACTAGGAAATACATCTGATATATCAATATCTGTAAAAGAAGTGATGAAACTGATAACATTTAATGAAAAAAGTAATCCTCAGGTAGAGGAAAAAATCTTTTTGTTTTCATCATGACTCTTTTGGTCCCAGATAATCTACATGCTGCAAAACAGTAAGGGTCGTCATGATATTTGGAAGATTAAATCATTAAATTAGTTTTTAAAATATAGGGGTTGCTTGAATCACTGAGCATCAATAGCTCCTTAACACATCCTCCTTATCCTTCCTGTTTTCTTCTTTTCACTCTTCCTTGCTGTCATGTGCAGTCCAACTTCTTATTTTGCACATGGTATAAAATGTTTTTAAATTGTTGGCTAGGTATACTGCCCCCATGCATATGGAGGAAGGTGAAATCTGTAATAGCAAAGGTTATATCTGTACTTTGAGTGGGGGATGTGATTCCCAGTTCAAGGAGACCTATCTGCACTAGTTCTCATTGAAGCTGGCATACTAAAATGAGGGGGGCAGCTGCAGCAACACAAATGAAGCAGTGGCCAGCTGCTTTGAGTACCTTTAAGGCATATCAGTTGAGAACAGTCAACGTGGATTCACCATGGGGAAGTCATGCCTGCCCAACTGAATTGATGAGATAACTGGCTTTGTGGATACGGGGTTAGCAGTAAATGTGATATACCTTGACTTGAGCAAAGCTTTTGATACTCTCCCACAGTATTTTTGTGAGCAATTAAAGTAGTGTAGATTGGATGAATGGTAGATAGAAAGCTGGCTAGAACATCAGGCTCAGTCAGTAGCGATCAGTAGTTCAATGTCTGATTTGCAGCCAGTGTCACATGGAGTGCCCAGAACTTGGTCCCAGAGCTGGTTTTGTTGTCATCTTTAATGATCTGGATGATGGGTGGGATTGCACATTCAGCAAGTTCACAGATGACACTAATCTGCAGGGAGAGATAGAGAGGATGGCGGGTAGAATGACTGAAACAGACTGGAAGTTTAGGCCCCCCCAAAATCTCATGAGGTTAAGCAAGGACAATTGCCGAGTCCTGCACTTAGGATGGAAGAATCCCATGCACTGCTACAGACTGGGAACTGACTTGTTAAGTGTCTGTTGTGCGGAAAAGGACCTGGGGGTTACAGTAGATGGATATGAGTCAACATGTGCCCTTATTGCCAAGAAGGCTGATGGCACAATGGGCTGCCAAGCTTTGCCAGCAGATCAAGAAAAGTGATCATTTCCCTCTGTTTGACACTGATGAGGCTATGTCTGGTGTATTGCATCCAGTTTTGGGCCCCTCTCTATAGAAATGAGAGAATCCAGTGGAGGGCAACAAAATGACTGGGGGGGGGGGGGCTGGGGCACATGAGGAGAGGCTGAGGGATTTGGGATTATTAGTCTGCAGAAGAGAAGAGTGAGGGGGGATATGATAACAGCCTTTAACTACCTGAAGGGGAATTACAAAGAGAAAGGATCTAGGCTGTTCTCAGTGATGGCATATAACAGAACAAGGAACAATAGTGTCAAATTGCAGTGTGGGAGCTCTGAGTTAGTTTTTCCTAATATCCATTTCACCAGAAGAGTGGTAAAGCCCTGGAAGGGGTTACGTAGGCAGGTGGTGGAATCTCCATCCTTAGAGGTTTTTAAGGCCAGAGTTGACAAAGCCTTGGCTGGAATGATTTAGTTGGAGTTTGTCCTGCTTCAATCAGGATGTTGGACTAGATGACCTCTTCTCCAATTCTAATCTTCTTGGGGAGCCTTGTCCTTACTGCCACTTGTGCTGTTCCTGCTTCACTCTATTTTTAATGTACTAACTTGACTTTGGAATTATGATCCCAGCTTGAAGAGTAGATGTACCTGATATGTTATTGTCATCTTTCATTTGTATTCAGATCATGTCCGCAATGAGCTGGGTTCTGTCCAAACACACTGAAAGGCAGTTTGTCCCTTAAAGAGCTTTCAATCTAAGAAGGCAAACTATGTTCGTAAGGTGGAGGAGAATGATAGAATCAAAATGTATGCCTTTTTTCTTCTCGAGCAGCTATGTCTGAATGCATTTCTTATTGTCTATTACAGTTATTAATGGGAACATTTCTTGCAGACAGGATGGTAGAAATATAGAGAGTTTCAAAAGAGTTGAGCACAAGTAACCATGCAGATTAAGTCCATATGTAAGGAGTGGCTTAGCCTTAGAGGAATGTCTGAGTACAGTTTTTGTAAATTTTAAAAACGTTCAAAACTAACTAAACGTTTTTTGTTTTTGTTTTTTGCAGTTAGCTTATATTGGCCTTGTGGCTTCTAATGTGTTATACTTTTGAACCGAGGATCTTACAGTATGGTGTCTAAGTTTATACAGTACTGACTCCACTATTCTCTCTCCTGGATTCTGGAACAAATGATTGGTTGGCTTCCTGGGCACTGAGCCCCTAAAACTGTGTCCTGCCAGAGCTGAAATGGTTCAGTGTCTGCATTGCACTGCAGGGGGGCTGTAACCCCAACTCTGTGTCTTGTCTGGGGGAAACCAGAGGATCTGGCCCAGGAGGGCAAGGTGGTGAGGAGTTCCAGAGAGCAACATAGCGGGGCTCAGTGGAATGATTGGAACACTGGGGAACAATCCCAAGGGGACTTCTGGGATTGCACTCCTCAACAGGTGACACTAAGCTGAGAGATATTAGATGCACTTTTGGAGAACAAGATTAGAATTCAAAATGTCCTTGACAAATAGGAAAATTGGTTTGAATCCAGTAAAGATAAATACAAAGTACTTTACTTAGGAAGAAAAAAATCAGATGCACAGCTACAAAATGGGCTAGGTCAGGGGTGGACAATAATTTTTAAAAGGTGGCCACTTCAGATATTTTTGAAGTAGCCTCAGGCCACCCCATAAGGGGTGGGGCCTTGGGCAGAAGGGGCAGGGCCAGGAGGCTTCTTGTGCTTCCTCCCCACTCTAATTAGTCTGGGGTGGGGAGAGCATGAGAAGTCTTCCACCTCCCTTCCTGACTCTGCCCCCTAGAGAGAAACACCAGCTGTTTTAAAACAGCTGGAGGTTCCCCCCAGGCTCCTAGTGGAAGGAGACCTCACATGCTCTCCCTGCCCGCAGGCCAGTCAGAGCCTGGGGGCAGGGGAGCACGCAAAAATATCTTTGCCCCTGCAATACTGTGCGGCAGCTCTAGCCCAGGAGTGGGCGAAGGGCCCTCTGCAGGCCGAATCCAGCCTGCCAAGCCGGTGATCCAGCTTGCGGGCACCCTGCCACTCTCCCTCCTCCTGCCTCTCCTCCCCACCTCCCCGCCAAAGGTACACGCAGTTAGAGAGAAATGCTGGCTGTTTTAAAACAGCTGGCATCTCTCTTCATGTGCCCCCTGCCCCCAGGTCCTAATTTGCCTGGAGGTGGGGGAGTGGCAGGGAGACCGCGGGCCGGATCCACTGGCTTGGTGGGTGGATCCAGCCTACAGAGGGCCCTTTGCCTACCCCAGGGCTTAGATGGTAGTATTGCCAAAAAGGATCTGGGGGTTGTAGTGGAGCACAAGCTCAGGATGAGTCAACGGTGTGATGCAATAATGAGACTAGTCTATATAAAACACAGGAGGCTATTGTCCTGCTCTACGTCCAGATGGAGAATTGTTTTCAATTCTGGTGTCTCATTTTAGGAAATATGTGGACCACTAGAGAGAATCTGGAGGAGATAAAGGGTTTAGAAAAACTTGAACTTTGAGGAAAATTTGTATAAAATGTTCATGTTTTGTCTTGAGAGAAGATGACTTCAAATGCATTATGGACTTTTGTAAACAGAATAATAATCAATTGTTTTACTTGCCCATTGAAGGGAGCAAGGGAGATTTAGGTTAGATGTTAGGAAAAAGCTTTCTAACTAAGAATAGTGCCACACTGGAATAGACTTGTAGTAATAGTGGTTGCTTAATTGTTGAAGGTTTTTAAGAGCAATTTGGGCAAAGATCCATCAGGCATGGTCTAGGTTTACTTAAGGGGCAGGAGTTGATGCATTTTCCAAAGTCCCTTCCAAGCCTATGTTTCTATAATTCCTTGAAGCCACTGCAACACTCAGTCCCTTACATCCCTCTATTGAGGACTGTGTTTTCCTCCAATAATGTTTCAAAAAATGGTTTTAAAAAGTCTTTAAAATGTTCTTATATTCAGGAGGAATTCATAATTTTGAACACCCTCTATCCTCCCATTATATGTATTATAGATGTTGGGAGACTATATTTTCATAAATATTTACATTTCATTTTAGATTTTCCTGGTGGCCATTGAGGGAGAAGGAAGTCTTATAGATAACAATTTTTAATTAACTTTTTGCATATTCAGAAGAATTTATTTTGTCTGTAGTGATTCTGTGTAGAGTTTCATATAAGGTTGTTTGATTCATTTAGTAATTTAAGGCATTAATTTGTAAAAAGTAAATACACATTTCTTCATGATAAACATTCAATTTTCATGCCCATATCTAACTGTGGTTTTTTTGTTTTGTTTTAAAAGGTTTTTCTCAAGAGTGATCGAGTTGCCAGAATGGTTCACAGTGGAGGATGCTCTGCAAATGACTTCAGAGATGTTTTTAAGAAAAACATAGAAAAAAGGGTCCGAAGTTTGCCAGAGATTGATGGATTAAGCAAAGAGACAGTGTTAAGCTCTTGGATAGCCAAATATGATGCCATATGCAGAGGAGAAGAGGACTTGTTCAAACAGCCCAACAGAATGGCATTAAGTGCCGTATCGGAACTTATTCTGAGCAAAGAACAGCTGTATGAAATGTTTCAACAGATTCTAGGGATCAAAAAATTGGAACACCAGTTGATTTATAATGCCTGCCAAGTAAGTAATTGGTCTTGCTCAGTTTGGTAGCATTCAAAGCCTTTGCACCCAAAAGGCCAAATCGTGTCTCTACACGCTCCATCACTGCAGCAAATCCTAAATACAGTAGAATGATGATTCCAGTATATGGGATCCTGTGCCTAAAGAGAGGCTTCACAAAGAAAACATACTCTCTGTGCAGAGTGGCTTTTGAATAGTTTATTTTATTAAAAAATAAAAATTGTATATCATTAATGATCGAAAATCCTAATGATGTGTTAAACAGTATTGCTGCTTCAGTGATTTGGGTGATGGTAGAACACAGAATGGTTTATATATATATTTTAGTAACAACCTCTCCATGGCAGCCTGCAAAAATCATGGAAAGGGGAAGAAATTTGTATCTAGCAGGGCAAGGAGCATAGTGAATAGGATTCAATAATGATATTTTTGTGTGCTTTGGAGATTGGTGGCCCTTGTTGCTATTAACCTTCATGAGCTGAGTTAGCAGCTGCTTTGCTGTTCTGCACTGTGGAAGAAGAATTCCCCCCCAAATCATTGAGAGAATCAGAGCAAAGCCATTTTAAGCACGATTTGGTCTAAATCAATTACAAAATAAAAAACCTGCGAGCACAGCAGAACCCCATTTATCCGATCTAATTCGGATCAGTGCCACATCCAATAATATAAACATCAAATGATTCAGGGAATGGGAAAGTATGAGGCTGCAGCACCATCTAGCAGCTGCAAGAGACATTGCCACCTTGTGTATCTGCATGTGCTTGTTCTTCGGTTGATACAGAGAACTAGATAATAGAGGGTCAGATAATCAGGGTTCTACTGTAATATAAAATTGATTGCCATAAAACCTAAAGACTTTTTTATAATGTTTTACTTGTAGCAAAAACTTCACTAATTTTTCTCAAATATCATAGAAGTATAATTACTAAATTGGTTTGCAGCTATCTTACTACTACAATCACCACCACTGCTTCCAAAGTAAATATAAATTAATTAAATTTGTTTACTTACCTATCTGGCTTATCTTGCCTTTACAGTGGTGTAACTGTAAATCACTATTACTTGACCTTTTAATGCAGAAAATGCTTTCTGTTTGTACTGATATTGATAACTTGTCCAAATTATTTGTTTATAACATTGTTGGTCATCTAAGAAAAGTTCACTTCTTTAAAAGGCATTCCTTTAGCTAAGCTTTCCACATGAATTTCCTATGTGTTTTCATCTGTTTTACATTGTGTTGTTTAGACTTAGCTCTTCACAAGTTTTTTTTTTCATGTCACTCCACTTAATGGCTTGTATAAATAGTTATTTTTATAGTGGAATCAACACAAATGCGGGTAATATAATTTCAGGAGTAGTCAAGTGAAATACCATAACATTACTCTTCTGGAGACCTTCCATCCAATGATCATCAAGCACTTCACTGTTACTAGTGACTGAACTGTTAGAAGCTTACTTTTAAGTGGATATAATTACGCCATTGGGAAAAACTGAAACACAGATGTCTGCTTTCCAGTGGTCACACAGCAAGTTGAGGTAGAGCTGGGAACTGAATCCAGATCACTTGACTCGTAGGACTAAAAGTTAATGACTAGACCAGTGGTTCTCAACCTTTCCAAATTACTCGACTACTTTCAGGATTCTGATTTGTCTTGCACACTCCTTCCCTTTACCCAAATTACACCTCACTTAAAACTTGTGTACAGAAGCAGACTTAAAAATACAAAAGTATCACATCACACTAATACTGAAAAGTTGCTTACCTTCTCATTTTGTTGGTATGAAATTTTAGTTTATACTGACTTCAGTAGTGCTTTTTATGTAGCTTGTTGTAAAACTAGGCAGATATCAAGGTAATTTGCCTTATCCTGTAGAAGACCTCTGCATACCTCCAAGGTACATGTATCCCTAGTTGAGAACCACTAGACTAGACTGTGGTTCAGACTTTTTTTCCCCTCCATACTCTCTATTGCAGGACCATATCAGCACAGGAGGAAATGTGAAATGTTGAGAATTATTGATTACTAAATTTACACAGTGGGTCGACATAAAATTATACAACAAAATTTTTCCTCTTAGGGTACATGTACATTGCACAGCTATTTCGGGATACCAGAGGTATCCCGAAATAGCTACCCTGGGGTTATACAAGCTGCCTATTATTTCAAAAAATATTTTGCCATCCCAGTATGCTATTTTGCCACTCCAGTACACTATTTCATCATCCCGGTAAACCTCGTTGCATGAGGATTAAGGGATGGCTTGAAATAGTTTCAAAATTAGATACGCAATTTGCATAGCACAAATTGCGTATCTTATTTCAAGTTTAGGGTGCTGTGTAGACACACCCTTACTGAAACATGCAAGTGTTTAGAGACCCTCACACTCATAGCTTTTACCTTTGATGGAGTACTCTGTTTTTCCTCTGGATTATATATTGAAAGTTTCTTATTTTCAGTTCCAACTATTCACCAATAAAATACAGTTTGAATTCTCAGGAAATATAGGTTAAAGTGAAAAGAGATTGAATTATTTCATAATTTTATTTATTCTCTTTTCCTCCTCCTCCTCATAGAATCATAGGGCTGGAAGAGACCTCAGGAGGTTATCAAGTCCAGCCCCCTGCCCAAAGCAGGACCCAATCCCAACTAAATCATCCCAGCCAGAGTTTTGTCAAGCCGAGACTTAAAAACGTCTAGGGATGGAGATTCCACCACCTCCCTTGGTAACCCATTCCAGTACTTTCACCACTCTCCTAGTGAAATAGTTTTTCCTAATATCCAACCTAGACCTTTTCCACTGTAACTTGAGACCATTGCTCCTGGTTCTGCCATCTGTCACTACTGAGAACAGCCTCTCTCCATCGTCTTTGGAACTTCCCTTCAGGAAGTTGAAGGCTGCTATCAAATCCCCCCTCACTCTTCTCTTCTGCAGACTAAATAAGCCCAAATCCCTCAGCCTCTCCTTGTAAATCATATACTCCAGCCTCCTAATCATTTTGGTTGCCTTCCGCTGGACCCTCTCCAATGCGTCCACATCTTTTCCATAGTGGAGGGCCCAGAACTGGATGCAATACATTCTCCTTCCCTTACCCTACGTGAACAGAGGGAGGGAGAGACTATGTCTACATTGGATTCCTTTTCCGAGAGAGGAATGCAAATGCAGACACCCAAAATTGCAAATGAAGCACAGATTTGAATTTCCCGTGCTTCCTTTGCATAACCGCGGACTGCTGCTTTTCCGGAATAACGTCTTTCGAGACAACAAGCGCGGTCTCCACAGGGTTATTTCAAGAGAAGACCCTTCCTTCGAAATAACCCTTAGTCCTCAAAAAATGAGGATTAAGGGTTATTTCAAAGGAAGGGTTTTCTCTTGAAATAACCCCACGGGGACCGCGCTTGTTGTCTCAAAAGACGCTATTCCGGAAAAGTGGCAGTCCGCGATTATGCAAATGAAGCGCGGGAAATTCGAATCTGCGCTTCATTTGCAATTTTGGGTGTCTGTATTTGCATTCCTCTCTCGGAAGAGGAATGAATGTAGACATACCTGTACAGAGGAGTATTAGTTTTGTGACATTACTCCCCAGTTCACTTGGGGAAGTTGTGTGAGTCTGACGTCCGAGAGCTTGCAGAACTATAATTGGTGTTTTTGTTTTGTTCTAATTCCCTTATTTTCATAGTGTTCACAGAATGGGAGTGAAAGTCATCTGTGAATAGAAAAATTTGAGTAAAGTCAAAATACATTCTGACAGCATCTACACAATTTACGTGTTTATCCCCACCCCACCTGCAGGAATGTTCTTTTGTTCCCCTTAGCCAGGACTTTTTAGACTTGCAGATCGTCAAAATCAATACTATCCAGGAGGAGACGAAACAGCCAGACAAGTGAGAAACCAAACAGATGTTAAAATTGAATTTTTGATAGAGGTTTCAGTGAGTCAGCTTCTGGTTTGTGCTTCTAACAGACTTGCAGTCTTAAATGAAATCCTGAGTGAGTTTATTCACCCTCTGAGAAACAACTATCACTCTTCCAGCACAGTAAACTTGTATAATTGCAATTGTGCAGAGACTTGGAAGTTATTTGCCCCCCTCTTTGTACTTCTAGTCCCTTTGGAAACATCAGGCTACAGAACATATCTTTGAGGGGAAAACTACCCTAGAGTTACTCTGCTAGTTGTCAGGTCCATTGATGTGAATAATGGTAGGTAGTGATGCCCACCAACCCTTGTTAACTGCCCCTTCTACAGATCCCCTGTAAGTTTTGCAGCCACTGCCTTTGAGCAGCTGTTCCCTTTGTCTTGTTACAAGAATCCAGCAGGACTCCCATTGGTTGCTTCCAGTCTTACACCTTTCCTCTTTAAAATGGTGCTTCCTTCTTCCTTTCCTTGTTTAGGGACGTTCAGCTTCACTAGGGATGTTGCTTTTCCCTGACTAAAGTGAAACTTGCCAACCATGGCAAGTTGAGGAGGAAACAATGGAAGAAGCGGGTATCTGGCTGTGGAATTTGTATCTTTGCCTCCTTATCAGTTCCCCCTTTACCTGAGGAAAGAAGATGACTGCACTACCAGTTGAAAAGGGATTGAAATGCATCATATATTTCATAAGGCCAGTTGGTTCAGGAGTAGGAGACAATTGATGCCTTTTTTTCCCCTTACCAAATGATTTTCTGCTTCACACCCCTGAACCAATAAGTCGTCTTCCTCCTCTATACCCAGGAAAATGTTTGTTTAGCTGATGTAACTTCCTACACTTAAAAAGAATGTAAACTTGTCAGAGCCAAACTATGGTCTATTAAGTATTAACAAATACACATCAAAGCCAGAGTTTGAATTGAAGATGGGGGAAATGCGGTGGTATTCTTCTAAGCTCTGCCCACAACATATGTTCAGCTCATGCAGCCTCAAAATGTGATGTTGCTTACAGTAAATTGCACAGATATTCAGACACGCCATTAACTGTTTGAGGGCCTCTTGGTGAGACTGTGTACACCTGGGCTCTGTGAGGAGCTTTGATTTTGGCTCGTGTTGTGGAGAAGAGCAGTAGCATATTCCAAATACCATGCACTTGTGCCACCAAAAGGAGATGTCATTTGTGCGCATCCATGACGACTCTCCTCGCCTTTCTTTTAAGAGGAATGAAATCATTAACATGGCTGCCTCAGTGATACTCTTTTCAGAGTTGTGAGGTTTCCTTTGCAGCCATAACAGCTAGAGACTTCATTAAAAAAAAAAAACAAACGGAGATTCTGGAGAATAGGTAATAGCTTCATCGAGATACCAGTATGGTGTCTGTTCATGCAACTCAGATCAAGTTCTTTTTTCTTATTTGTAAAGACAGTAGGATCCTGTGCACTAGGGATATAAGCAGCTAGTCACTCCCTCCAGCCCCCCTCCCCTGCCTTTATCAGAGAGAGGCAGCAAGGATGGGAGCAGGATCTGGAGCTGGGGGGAGAACTGGCTTAAAAGCCAGTTCTCCCCCCAGCACCATCTCCATGGGGAGAAGGGGCAGGGGCACAGTGGGGAACTGGCAGCACTTAAAGCAGAAGTGCTGCGGGGAGCCTGGGGTGAGCTGGGGACTCAAGCAGTCCCCCATTGGCCCCGTGCTCCCTGCTTTTAAAATGTACAAGATCCACAGGAGCGTTCTTGTACACTTCAAAAGCAGAGCGCCGCCAGGAGTGCGGGACCAGAGGGGGACTCAGTACGTGGCCCTGCACTCCTGGCGGTGCTTTGCCCTTCCCAGGGCTCTTGTATATTTGAAAAGCAGAGAGTGTGGGGCCAGCGGGGGACTGCTCGAGTCCCCTGCTGGCCATGTTTCTCCCCCCTCCTACTCCCCCCCCAGTACTTCTGCCTTTGAAATGTAGCAAGAGCCAGCAGTGCTCTTGCTACATTTCAAAGGCGGAGGTGCCCTTGTCAACTAATTGAATAGTCGATGCAAATTACATCGACTAGTTGATTAATCTAAATTTAACATCCTTACTGTGCACAATTCCCATTTTATGAGCAGGGTTGCTGAGCCCTCTCCTCCCACATAAGCATGCTCCCTGATATCTATATCAACCAGGAATGTGTGTGGTGGTGCAATAATTTGGCAACATACTTCCTGTGTAACAAGGTACCATATTTTTACCTGCTGTGTTCCATGAGCTCTCGTCTCATATTCCTTTCTCTTTTGCCTGTCTTTGTTTCTTAGCATTTCAGATTCCCATGTCTTACATTTTTTTCTTCCATCCCATCTCTAATCCTCCCTTTTTCCTTCCCCTATGCTTTTCCCCCCCTCCATTGTTGACCCCTTCCATCCTTCATGCTACATTTTTTGTGCAGTTTGAGTGAGACTTTGGAGATCTAGGGTGAAACAGATGAATAGCCATTGTATATTGCTTCAGTGACATTCCAGGCCTGAACAGCCCAGCATCTAGCCAGGAAAGAATATCCCCAGTTGTAATGTATAGGTCATCTATAGCCTGCCACCCACGGGTCCCTGTGCAAGGGGCAGAAGTTGGATTTCTGATTCTGCTCCTAAGTGTTGTAAAGGGGAATAAACTACTTTATTTTTCTCTCTCTCTCTCACTCACTCACTCACACGCGCGCACACACACACACACACACACACACGAAGTATGACTGCTTTCATAACTAAGGAGTTTTAGTGCATATTTAGTGTTTCAAACTAACATTATCTATTAGAAATCTTGTTTCAGAAAGAGCGTTCTTGCAAATATTGCACCTGCCCTCCTAATTCCTTCTGCCAATTTTCCTGTTTTTAAAGATGTTTCTCTTCCATTTTGCTATGTGAAACTCCTACACAAACAAGGGAAACTGACTATACAAGAAATTTGTGAAAATGATTATATGTAGCTGTTACTGCACAAAGAACTGATGAAATCCAAAAAAAAAAAAATCTCTAATTTCCCACTTCTAAAGATCATAGGTGTTCCTTGTAACAATAGAGAGCAGAAAAATTAAATGAAGTCTCTTTTAATAGACTATAATTTACCAGTAACACATTTTTAGAATTCTAAGGTCGTTTTACAGTGGGAATATGGTGGTTTTTTTGTTTTTTTTTTTTAACCTCCCCACTTGGGTTGGGCATGTGACAGGTTAAAAAATTATCTGGTCAAACATTGATGAAATATTGTCATAATATAAAAATGTTCATATTTTAATTTATTAGAATAGTAACAGAAAAGCAGGATTTTATGGTCTCCAGGAGTATCTATTAACTTTAGATACTCATGTCTAATTACCAAAAGCAAATTACTTTCCTGAGTTATTTTAACTCAGAAAATTGCAAAACATAATGAAATGCGGCTTTTAAAAATGAAGGAATAATTACCTTTTTTTAGCTAGGTTAGTTTAGCATTTAAATGTGATATTTATCTAACACTGCAAAGCTGCGAAAGAAAAGAGTTAGGGAAAGGTATTGAGGAGGCAATTACTGGGCTACTTCTGTTTGCAAAAGATAGGGCAAATGATTAAGCATCTTTCATTATATTGGGAGAAGAGGTTTAATTACTGTATCATTCCCCTCCCATTACTGAGTGTTTACTTAGTTTAGATTGTAAGCTCTTTGGGGCAGGAACCAGATCATTTAATGTGCTTTATGAACTGCCATATACACTGAAGGCCTGGTATACAAATAAAGACACACACACACACACACACACACACACACACACACGTTGTTCAAGAAGATCAATCAAAGTACTCAATTTTCAGTTAGGTCACTTTTTGCCAAACAGGTGGCATTACCATGTAGTGTAACATGAGTGATCAAGACAATTAAGTAGGCATCAGGATAAAATCAGAGAAGTAGTACACCGGTTACATGAGAGTACTCTTGTTAGAATATTTGACCCTGATCAAATAGGCTGTCAATTGACATTATTTGACTAGTCAATTGACTGACTTCACAATGCTACTCCCCACAGCTTCCTTACTTTTATTTCCTGAGCTATAGGTGTCTTTGCAGTGTTTGTAAATTATAGCCATATAAGATACATTATATGGGAGAATAAAGATATCCTGACTTCAGACATTCTAACAATGATATATACAGGCTTCCATGGTGATTTCCCAGGTTACATTTCTGCAGATATTTAGTATGAGTTCTAGAATGGGGCCTGGTTTTGGGGAAATAGGAATTAAATTATCAGAGTTTAGTTGAAGTTGGACTATAGATGGAGTAAACTGGTTTTAAATGTTCTGCTTGGTCCATGAACTTTATAGAAGAAATGGAAATTTAGGAATCTTTACATACTTAAGAACCATAACAGGCATCTAGGTTGCGGAAGGCTTCCAGGTCATTCAGCAGAAATGTAAGAAATGTTCATACAACATAACCATTGCAACAAAACATAATTTTAGAGTCTCCTTGAAGAAAAGATATCTGTAGGGTTACCATACATCCTGGCTTTCTCTGACATTGCCTCTTTTTTTGATCCTCTGTCCTCAATCCAGAAACATTTTTCAAGTAAGAAGCAATGTCTGGGGTTTTTTTGAGGGACAGATGTTACAGCTCAGAAAGAGACCTGATTGGCTCCTTTCCCAATTGATCCCTCCCTTGCATCTGATTGGTCCCTTGCAGCTGCTTGTATTCTGACCATTCAGGCTGTGACTCCCAGCCCTCAGGAGGGGGAGAGCCCTAAAGGAGGTGCTGACTGACAGCTGCCCTCTCATCCAGGGTCCCATGAGGGTAGGGGACTAGACTTGATGCCCTCTCAGTTGATGCCTTCCAGTTCTGGTATTCTACGATTCTTTCCCATCATCTGCAGGCTATTTAGGAGAGTTGCTTAAACACCTTCCACGTATAGCAGAGGAGCCCAACTCTTGCCTCCTGTACCCTCCCATCCCTGCTGGACAAAGCTGGCCTTAGGCATAGACAAGGGAGGCCACATCCCAGGGAATCAAACCAGACTTCTCTCACCACCCTGCCCTACTACTGCTTCTATTTCTTTCCCCATCGCCTGACATGGAGCTACCCCTTGCTAAGCTGCTTTGGACTGATTAAAAGTGTGTGATTAAAATTGCCATTAATCATATCTTTTTTAAAAAAATATTGTAATTAATCATGATTTCTTTAAAAAAAAATTGACAGCCCTATTTGGCTTGTTTTGTGAATTTATTAACAAGTATTGGTTTCAAATCAAAATACCTGATACCCAGGACCTCAAGATAATTTGCATATATGGCACTGAGAGTTTTCTATGGTAGCCAAATCCCTCTGCTTCTTTTTTCTGTTTCTTTACACTCTGAATAGTGATACAGTACTCTGTTTAGTTCAATTTTCCATCTACATGCAGAATGAACTTTGTGCTCTGAGGAATATGCGGATGTGCACCACCAGTAGAAACACATTCTGCTGGCTGTGGGCACTGTGCTGATCAGCTGGGCAGCTTTTGGACCTGGGTGTCCATCCAAGGTCTCAGCTTACATGGAACACAGTAAAACGCAGCCTGGACATACTGAAGAGTGGTGGCAGGGAGAGTCAGGTGCAGCCTTGGTCCTTAGCCAATCCTGCCCTGGTGGAAGGGAGAGCGACTCTAACTTCTAACACTAGCGTAAACTACATAGTGTAACAGAGCTTTTGCCAGCAGAGGGATTGGCCCAAGTGCAGCTCTGCTTCATTCCACTCCCAAAATTCTACCTTCTCCTCTGTACACTTAAGTTTGTGGCAACAGCTGGTACATGCAGTGAAGTTGGCAGATTGGAGAACGGAGCCCGTCATGTCTTTTCTTCTTTGAGCTAACATCCACAGATCTATTACAAAGGGTACTTCAGCCTGTTTGCTTCCTGGGGGGAGACTCCGACCTGCTGATCGCTGGCAGCAAGAGACTGTCTTGACTCCTGAAGTTCCCTTAGGGTTTTTCTACCTCTGCTTCAGCCTGATCACCTTGCCACACAGCTTTTCTGTGGAGTATTCCAAATATTATTTTGAATGTTTACGGCATAAATTTGGTTGAACTACGTCTGTCTAATTCTCATCTGTGTCACAGGGCTGTGTATGGCTTTTGGGGACACGATCCTCACAGCTCTTCTTTTCCTTCTGAGGCATTTATTGCAGTTGGCACTCCTGAAGGCTTCAGGGCAGAGTTAAGCCAAGAAAAGCCAGTCTCTGTCTCCTGCTGTCCCACCTTATGTGTCTTGTTAGGGAGTTTAGCTGGTTTTGTGGGTGGAGAATGGTTTTCCTTTCAGCTTAGGCTGGGCAGGATTTCTCCCGCAGAAGGGGAGCCAAGGATTGGATTAAATATGCCAGCTGTGATGCAAACTAGATGTAGGCCAGGCCAGGCTTTGACCTACTCTCCCAGAAGGAAAGGAGCTAGGTAGGAATGGAAAAGAAATGGTTCCAAGACAACCACTCCTTCCTTCCCCTATCAACTATGAGCAAAGCCACAACAGCAGCACACCACACAGAAGATTGCATCTGAGTCCCTATAGCATGCACCAGGTGCCACGTTTCTGATTGCAAAGCTCAGCCACCGCTGCCTCTGTTGGACGCCACATGGATGCTACCCATGCCAAAGAGTGTGGTAAGGGGCTAGGTACCGCCTCCTGCTATCATATCTACGACAGACCTCCCTTTCAACACGGTGCACCCTGGGGATCCCTACTTGTGTCCAAGACTGAAACCTTCAGGGAAGACAAAGACCTTGCTGGTCCATGTGGGTCACATGCGACAGAAAATAGTAGAGCTTCTGTTGTGGCCTGTCTTTGAGTCTCTGGCCAATAGCTTCCCTGAGAAACTAAGAAGGAGTCCATGGGAGGAAGGAGACAAAGGAGCTCAGCCTCTTTAAGCACATGAACATCACTAGTCTGAAATATTTTTAGAGCAGTCTTTGAGCCCTGTTTTCCTCCACCTTCTAAAGCAGTTTTATGGGAAGAAACCTAAAGGAAACTAAGCAGTGTGTTTCCCCTTTTCATGGGCAGGGCAGATAATCCTGAATGCCTGGTTCACAGTGTATAGCAGGACACACCAATGCAGAAAAGACCTCATCCTAGACGTACCAGTTTCTCACCTCCTCCCCTATTTGAAACATCTGCATACATTGCTTAAGGGGCTTATCTTCAAAGCATTCTCAATTTACCATCCTCAATTCTTAATGTTTGAAAGTGAAATCCTTTTTCTCTTAACTTTGAGCATTGCGATTTGAATTTCAGGGGTGTCTTTCCATGTACAGTAAAAACCTGTGTTATCTGGCATGCTCAGGGATTAGGGTGTTCCACTTATCTAAAAATTCTGGTTATCTGACAGTCCCATCAACCTAGGAAAAACCAAGGGACAAGAATAGTAAAATTCAAGTTTTTAATATTGGTAGTTTTGTAGTGAGAGGCAGTTGGTTTCACATTTCTATTTTGAGTTAAAGATGATTAGTACTTCTTAAATAAAAAATTAAGCCAGTCATGGTAAACCAAGCCAGGCCTGTGTGCCTGAAGATGTGACAGTATTGTGGCTGGGGGCAATGCCGGTTAACAAAGTTTTCTGGATAACAAAGGTTTCACTGTAGTAGGAATATTGGTTTTATCGAAGAAAGAGATTCACATATATTTTCCTGGGAAGTTTTTCTGATGAGCATTTTCAAAGAGAAGTGAAGCAAACACATAGTGATTATGAATCCTGGAGTATCTTTAATTCAGGACAAATAAAGAAAACATAGTGCCAGAGAAGTCAATCATAGGCTTAGGCTGAGGATGGGTACTATTAGAGATGAGATCTCCCCTCAGAAGGCTATGAATGGAAGATGAAAATGGCTATAATGGAAAATTATGGAGTCACAGAAGCAAAACTCTGGGTCTTACTGGAGTTTAGTGGAAATTCTGATCTCAGTCACAGGCAAGCATCAACAATTCTGGGTTCCTTTGGTAGCTGTGCACTGACTCTGAGTATTCTCTCCATATCTCCTCCTTTCTCATCTATTGGCAGTTGACAATCTCCAATTTGTATATTATTTACTCCCACAACAGATGAAAGCAGTGAGTTAGATGTATTTGATTGAAAGGGATCTTTCTAATTCAGTTAAGGGCACAGGTATCAGAAAGTGAGCACAGCATTCACCAGTCAAAACCACTCTCTCTGTTCATTCATTCTTTCATGTGTGTTTGTTCCAAATGGCATTCCTCATAAAAGTTGTTCTGCTCTTTAAAAAAAAAAAAAAAAAAAGTAATTTTGTTTCTAGGATATTTTCCCAGAAACTGTATCTTTAAATTGAAATAATGTAAATGCAGATTTATTTTGACTAAATGTGAATTTCTTCCTTCTGTGTAAGGATTTATTATTATACATGGTTGGTTTTTTTTCCCTCAGTGAAATCAGATAACTTAGTTAATGAAATGGTGGCTTCTTGAAAAAAGTATAATAAATAAATAGTTCAACTAAAGATAAGCTGTTGTCTTGAATTTTAAGGATCTTATTTAATTAAGTGACAGACAGACATAATTATTTGGGATAAATTATTGGTATGACATTCAAGGTGCTCTTGCATACTGAATAAAGCATTCGTTAACATTTATTGCCCTAATTATATAGATTCACTTCACTTTCAACACTCCAGAGGACATCTAATCAGTAATTAACACTTACCGAGAGAAAACATTTTACATAATATTTTGAAAATGAAATATTAATTCTTCTAGAGCAAGCTCTCAAATTTTCATTCATTTTATAACTGAAGTCACTGTGGAATAATCAAGTGATGGTTATCTATTGCTGTGTTGCAGATGGTCATAATTTACAAAAGAACTCTGGGAACTTTCCTGATAGCATATAGGACATAAAATACCTTGCACAATGAGAATTTGTATGTACACAAGTCCCTGTCCCTGAAGTATCTTTGAATATGCTATATAACAAATGTTGTATAAAGTCCTATAAATACATAAATGTCATTACAGTGGAAATATTTCGGCAAAGGTGGCACTTGTCAGTCCCATATGTACTCTTAGTGCAAGATAGGTGGAGAAATATCAATAACTTTAAAATTCCATGGCATTCCATTATGCATCCTCTGCTATAGAATGATAGTGATCCCTAGTGCCTCAATAGTCAAGTTTCTTTTTTTACCATTGATGGTGTAGATTCTGCCAGAGGCTGATGTGTTGCTGTGTCAAAAAAAAAAAAATCAGTTGCATTTCTTTCTTTGCTAATATTTGGCTGTTGGATTTATGAGTGTGAATAGCCTAATATGAGGAACAAAGTAAGGATTTTGTATTTGATTTACAAAACAGTGAGTTCTGTAGTAAGTTGGAAGAGGATTAGAATGACTGAAAACTATATAATAAACAATATTTGGGACAGATGATACAGTTTTACTTTCATGTTTTTTGTCGTGTCAGGAGCCCTTCCTGGTTTCTGCAGCTTCACTGGGAATAGGAAAGCCTAACTGAATCTTTCCTTTTCCTAGAACTTGGTTCTAGAAATTCCCACCTTTTTATTTGTATTTCTACACTGTAGTGGAAGCAGTATGGGATTTTGATCAAGGTGATGATTAAATTCTCTTTCCATTTGGCAAATGACAGAATTTTATCTCTGTCTCTAAAGTGGACAAGTATACTCCCACAGTTCTGGAAAACAGACAGGTGAGAAGAGTTGGGAGAAGAGTCCAGTACTAATGGGAGTATTTGGAAGGCAGTGTTCCCTGTAAACTGTGTACTCGTGCAGCCAATCAAGATCAATTTAAATGCTGCCCAGATGATTAGCAGAGTGCCCACAGCTGGGTTTTGTGTTTCTACTAGTGGTGCACATTCTCACATGCCTCAATGTACATTTAAAAATGCATTTCACATGTGAATGGAAAAAATCAGCACATGGATGGAAAAAATTAGAGGAAACATTGTGGGAAGGTGACAGGATTTCAATTTTATCCAAGGAAGCATGTATAGCAACTCTTCCAAATATTCAGCAGGTTTCTTCGGATGATCTCGTTGCTAATGACATCTTTTATTCTTTTAGGTGGGGAAGGGGGTGCTCCCGCCCCTACTGATTAATCCTAACCAATAAGCATCCCCCATTAAAGTTAACCAGTTAACCAACCATTCACCTAATAGAAAGTAGAGTGTTTTATGGGCAACCAAGTGAACAATATAGATTTTACAATAAAACAATTTAGAATGCATCCATATTATGCATTTATAGCACGGACTTATTGTAATGGAATGTCCTGTGCAGCTAGATAGCTTACTAGGGTTATTTAATCTTTTATTCCAAAATTTCCTTGTAAAAAAATGCAGTTTCAAATCTATCCCCCATCATGATCCTTAGAGAGAATCTGCAGGCATAAAAGGGCTTTATCTAAAAGTAATTTATGACTTTGTCATAGTCCCTCCCTCCTTTAGTTAAACTTTGAATTCCTTATTTTTATTGCATTTGTAGCCATTTCATAACTTTGCACAACTTGCTTGAATAATTTATCCCTCTCGTATAAGATAATACATTTGCACGCTATGGTCTGTATATCTGTATATATTCATGCCACATATAAGCAATGTACATTTTCTCTTCTAAGCATATAGTAATGTTTAATTTTAAGAATAAACTGAAATGTGCTAACATCATGAAATTAAACTGTGCACCAATATTGGATGGATCAATACTCAAAACATCACAGTAGGTGACAACCTTAGTCTTTTCATTCAAAAAGTTGCTTTTCTTGCCTTTGTCCTCACAAACAGAAGAAAGAATCAGAAAAATGGAGAGACTGGCCAATGGCATTTTCAAGTGATAAAATAGCAAATTATGGAACTCTTAGATCAGCAATCTACAATGAAAGATATGTTTTAATGAGCTTGTGCTTCCAAATGCCGTGTTCAACACTCATGGCTGTGATGAGTAGCATGAGGAGAATCCTCAAAGCTATCCGCTCGTTAGGAAAGACGTCCTTCAACTCTGTATGCTGAATAAATTGGAGAACATGGAGTGGAGATTGCTTCCCATGCAGCAGAATATGATGAGTGCTGTTCAGTTTGGTATTGAAGTCTGAATATTTCCCATGTGTCAGCTTCTGGGGAAGACCCATGCAATCGTTCAAAAGTGTTTTCCTGTCTGCCAATAGCTTACTAAGGTGAGACAAAAAAAACAACAACCCGTAGATCTTTTAATGATGCTTCATTTGTTCAAACATTTCTTCGATGGACACTTGATTAGTGCCAATGAGTATTTGAATTTTTCTTCCAAGCTGTCCATCACCTCAACTCTGCCCTTCTGTTATCGGAAGAGAGACATGTTGGTTACAAATTTCATTGAAGAAATGCTGATCGTCTAATTTCCGCCATTTTTTTTGGTAGCATTAAAAGCATCTTCAACTCCATTGTCTCTCAGGGCAGCTCCTCATTAAAGTATTAGTGGTTGCAATGTGTGAAGTGGTAGTGGTTCACTTTCAGTGTTCACTTAGAACAAACCATAAATGAGACCACTAATTTGAAGTCCATGATCTGCTTTGCCAGGCTTTATGCCTCATGTCAGATTCCAGCCTCTGCTTTACCTAACTGCACCAGTTCCATCAGTGTGCTTGTAAACCTCAGTCACTTGGTCCTTCATTGGCTTACAGTGTCAGTACAGCTCTCCTAGCAAGTGTCAGTTGGTGGCTTCATGGTCATATTTGTAATAAAGTCGGTGAGGATCTTCTGCCTAATTGTTGATGCTGGAAACAAGATGTATGTTCTTAGCAGTACGCTGAAGATACTGAATATAAAGATGATGTTGCATCTGAAAAAGCTAGGTGGAGGGAAACGGCAGCCACCAGGCATGACGAAAGCTCATGGATTCAGTGCAAGGATCCTTGCCCGGCTGCCACTGTTTTTCCCTGCTGTTTTTGTTACCATGCAAAGCTTATTTCTCAACTATTTCATGTAAATCACATTTTTCTTTGTCCTTTCTCTCCATTTCATGTGAGCCATGTTCTTCTTCATCACTCTACTTTACACTGGCAGAAAAAATCCTGGATGATTCTCCATCATTTTCCTCACATTTCTATGTCTTGTCTTCAGGCAAATCTGCTAATATGAAATTTTATGCCTGGCAAAGGAAGTAACATTGTAGATTGTTGTGTAGATGGAATTTGATAGATTATCTCTGGCATCTCATTAAATATGTCCTTTTAGTCACTACTTATACTCTTCAAGCCTTGAAACACAATTACACTTTCACAATTACACAATACAGGTGCACCATATTGCAGCTGGGCTCTTGATCCTCACTGACTTTATTACTTCATTCTCATCTCACCAACTGACTGGCAATCCCTGCATCAGAGCATCAGGTAGCTAATAATGGGAAAGCATCTGCCATTATAATGTATTTTGTTTATATCCTCAAACCCTCTCCCTCTTCCCTAATTTCTTTAGAATAAAGACAAAAAATGACCCTGTGGTTAGACTCTTCTGATAAGTTTAGAATTATATATTCTTGGTGATAGGGCAGAAGAAATGATATCACTTAATTATATTAGAGGTTCTTCCATTCCTTTCACAGTTTAAATATTCAATTGTTCTTTTCTGGGTTGCAAATTTAGTTGTTCTTCAGTAGATTCAGTATTCGTTATTACTTTATTTCAGTTTAAACATTTTGTCCAAATTCCTCACTCACGCCATTCATCTTATGGGTACTCACCAGAGCCATTTTACTCCATTTCAACTTAATGTATCCAGAAAAAAAATAGAATATAAATATCAACATGATGAAAAACCTATATTGCTACATTATTTCTGAGCCATTGTCTGTGGTTATATTATATGCTAGCTTTATGTCAAATAAGTATTACTTTAATGAGCAGATATTATAGCTTTACCTAGAAAGACAAGAGCAATATCAGGCACTGGAATTTCAAGTGCTACATTCAAAATATATGTACCAACAAATTAAAAAAAACCTCTTTTCAGGTTTTAAACCTTGTGAAATATTTCAGGTATCACCCACTTACTCGTGTACAGATACATGTAGAAAACACATCTTTCTTTTGCTTACCAAGAAGAAAAGAAAGGTAGCAGCTGATCAAATCAGAAGTTTGCTTTGTATTGATTGCTGTTCAGCTTTTGCTGCCTTTTAGATCTTCTCTTGAGCTCTTTGATAATTGTAATAAAGGTAAGTAAATATAGTACCAAGCGTGTTTGTGGGGGAAAAGGTTATTGAATGGTTATTGAAAGTAGCTCATTGGTTTTCTACAGTCAGATGAATTGGTAATACTATACTGTGTATATTTAAATGGAGGACAGTGCAGATGTTTAATAGCATTTTATATCTTTAGATGACACATCTTTTTGAATCTTTTACAAAATTATCCTGGCTCATTCTATTAAAGAGAACATCGTGTGACAGAATTATTCACTATTACTGTTGATTTGACGGTCATTTTGCCCTTCTCAATACAGTTTTTCAAAATGAGTAAATAAGCGCTTTTAAAAATGACAGACTGATGCCTCATTTAAGGTGGTGTTGGGTGCTGTGCAGTTCTACCCATCTGTCTGGTAGTGGAACCTTGACATGTAGCACTTTGCGGGCTCTCTTATCTCATCAGTTGTATAAATGCAGTTTCCGCAGACTACAGTGGGAATTGCATGTTCTCAGCTCATGGGATTACTTGATGCTCTGTTATTGCAATTCCAGGCTTTTCCTGAGCATTTTTTCTGACAAATGACATGGTAACTTTTTCATGTCGACAAATGATGATTATGGTGTAAAACAAATTTCATCAGGGTCAGTGTTCACAATTTTTGGAATTAAGGTTGATGAACAAAGCCTCATGTACCCTATTAGTGTGAGAGATACATGCTTGGAAATATGGAGTCTACCATGGTTTCAGAGCTTCCAGTTTGACTAATTTGTAAAATTATTCACACACTAAAAATATATATTGCCAAGATTTTATAGAATCCAAGAAGATTAGTGTTAGAGCAAACCAACGCCCTGCTCAAAGCGGGACCAGCACCAACTAAATCACTCCAGGCAGGGCTTTCTCAAGCCTGGCCTTATAAACCTCTGAGGATGGAGATTCCACTGCCTCCTTAGGGAACCCATTCCAGTTCTTCACTAGGAGGCTGATGAAGTAGTTTTTCCTAACATTCAACCTAGACTTCCTACACTGCAGCTTGACACCATTCCTTCTAGATCTGTCATCTGCCACCAGTGAGAATATCCTGACTCCATCCTCTTTGGAACCCCTTCAGATAGTGGAAGGCTGCTAGCAAATCTCCCCTCGTTCTTCTCTTCTGCAGACTAAGTCTAGTTCCCTTAGTCTCTCCTCAGAAGTCATGTGTCCCAGGCCCCTAATCATTTTTGTTGTTTTCTGCTTGATTCTCTCCAACTGGGTGCACTACTCCAGCTGTGGCCTCACTCTTGCTGAATAGAGGGGAGTAATCACTGCCTTCAATCTGCTGGCAATAATCCTACTAATGCAGCCCAATATGCTGTTAGCCTTCTTGGCAATAAAGACACACTGCTGACTCATATACAGCTTCTCATCTACTGTTATCCCCAGGTTCTTTTCTGCAGAACATCTGCTTAGTCAGTCCCCACCTTGTAGCAGTACATGGGATTCTTCCATCTTAAGTGCAGGACTCCGCGCTTGTTCTTGTTGAACCTCATCAGATTTCTTTTGGCCCATTTGTTTACAATACATATGCCTATCCTCTAGAGTACCTATCTCTGCCCCCCAGTTTAGTGTCTTCTGCAAACTTGCTAAGGGTAAAATCTATCCCATCATTCAGGTAATTTTAATGCAGATGTTGAACAAAACTGGCCCCAGGACCAAGTCCTGGGGCACTCAATTTGATACCAACTATACATCAAGCTGTTCATCACTACCTGTTGAGCCTGATGATCTATCCAGTTTTCTATAGTCCATTCATCCAAGCCATAGTCTCTAATTTGCTGTCAAGAATAAAGTGGGGGAGGGTATCAAAAGCTTTGCTGAAGTCCAAGTAAAGCCACAGCTTTTTCCCATATGCTAGAAAGCAATTGGGTTGGTCAGGCATACTTTGCCCTTGGTGAATCCATGTTGGCTGTTCCTGATCACCTTTCTCTCCTCCAAGTGTTTCAAAATGGATTCCTTGAAGACCTGCTCCACTATTTTTCCAGGGACCAAGGCGAGGCTAAACAGTATGTAGTTCCTCAGATCGTTCTCCTTCCCTTTTTAAAAGATGGGTACCACATTTACCTTTCTCCAGTGATCCGGGACCTCCCCCAGCTGCCACAGGTATTTAAGGATACTGGCCAATATTCTGCTATAACATCAGCCAAGTGTCTCAGCGCCCTCAGATGCATTATATCCAAGATTTTGTTTCACCCTTTTTTTGGGTGTAAAACCCAAGTAATTTGTAATGTTTATATACTGTCACCGTGAACTTGCTTGCTTGCTTGCTTGCTTTTGTATCCCATAGGCAGAAAATCTGCATTTAAGAACAGATTTATCAGAACAGAAAAAGAACCAGTACTTCAGAATTAATAATCCTGTGAAGAGAACAAACCAATAAATGCATATGATAGAGAAAAAATAATTGAAGTTTGAAAAATAGATTTCAGCATTAAACTTAATCGTAATCATTTAATTTTCCAATCTTCTCTTTTTATTGGATTTTTCCTTCTAAAACCTGGTTAGTTCCTAAAGAGTTTCATAATAGCAATAAATTACAGCCTTGAAAAATACAATTGCAAGAAACACTGGAGACTTACAATACCTGAACATCTACTGTTTTCTGGTTTACTTCCCTCAATCCGTCAACAGACCACAATGAGTCAATAAGTAGTTAAAATATTTATTTCCAGTTCACAATGTACCTTTTTCATATGAATCCCACATTGTGTAATTAACAGTTTCTGTGCATATGTGTCCATGTAAATAGAGTACACAATGCCTGGACTTTTAACTTTGTATTAAATCTGAAGGAAATAATGAATAATCAAAATGATTCTATCTCATTCACAAAGCCAAATACCCACAGAGCAAGCTTCACACTATCTTCAAATTATTTTTGCATCTACCAAAGCAATATTCTGTATGGTCCAATATGGAATTCTTCTACAAACCTCTGGGACTATAAGATTGGAAAAAGGGAAACAATTGTTTTAGAGTTGTGGGTCCTTGAGTTCCTAGAAATTAATATAGAAGAAAATGCATTTTAAGTTCTGCTCAGCAAATCAATTTAAAATGGAACTGCATGATTTAGATCTAAAATGTTCGATTTGAGGGGCAAGAATAGGGCTATGGACAGCACGTGACAAAAGGAATTTTGTGCATAAATGAGTGAAAAGTCTGAGGCTGTTCTGTTAAAGGGAATAACTAGGTCTGCTCAAATTCAGGCAGGACAGTGAATGTAGTTGTTGATTAGTCTTGTTGTGTATCTGCACAATTGTTTATTATGAAAAGTGTGTTGGATATATGGTGTGAAACTTTCACACCTGCTTCATACAAGTGAAGAGACCATAGTGGCATCAAGGGGCTTGAAAAGGGCCCAAGGAGAATCCCCCCCCGCCCCCCCCCGGGCACAGAATCCTGAGGACCCTGGCACAAATGGCAAGACAAGGCCAAAAGACAACCTCAGGGCCCATTGAAGGATGCTTTCATGACGTTCCCCTATCAGAGTGTCTGTGTGCTGTGGACGGAGGGGGAGGAAGGGAGGAATCCACAGTGCGCAGCCCAGCTGGGCTTTAGGAGGGAGTCAGAGTGGGAGATGGGAAGCCCTAGGACTCATCTGGGTTGCTGAGGGGGGGAGTCAGCCTGATGGGCTGGCAGGCCAGAGAGTGGGGCTGGCAGCAGCGGGGCCAGAAATGACCTCCCTGGTCTGGCAAAATCCCTCATCCAGGACCAATCAGGTCAAGGGCACTGGACCAGGAGGTCCAAACTGTAGCTCACTCACCTGATGTCTCTAACTTTTCCCCTTGGCTATCAAACTGAACTGCCGGAGAGGTAGTGGTTGGCTATCTTAGGTAGGTATCTCTCACTAACCTCCCAATATAGCAGGGCCCCAACTGGTCATCATGGAGAGTGATAACTGGTGAACGTTATGTACCACGGCAGCTGCCAGCCACTCAAAGAACACAGAAGCAAGTAATGGTGCTTTTTAATTGGTGTGGCAGAAATGAGAAAGGGCCCCCAAAGCACAGATGTGTTTAAAGTACTTTGAATTTAGTCATAAATTTAGAAAGCAAATGTGCTGCTTGAAATGTAATTTTACATTAATATGGAATTTAAAAGTTATAACAAAACTAATTTAACAAATGAAATGTTCAGGAGGAAGAGTGAGCTTTAGCAATTATGGATGTGAAGAACTATGATTTCTGTCAGGTCAATATTCCCATTTGTACATAATTAAAATGTTTTAATTTCGTTTATGAATGATATTTGACATACTATATGTGTTAGGATCTCAAACTTCATAAATTTAGTGCGTTACCTCTTGGCAATATGATTACTCTTCCTCTTCAAGTTCTTGTACTTTGGCCAGATTTTTCACATAGTGCCATTTCTTTTTGCTGTCAAAATGTATGAACATATGGTAGGTCCCTTAGGTAATATAAGAGTAAACAAAGGATATTACAATTGGAATTACAAAACATTCTGGATTTCAACCTCTAAAAAACATATGGATGATGATTCATTAGCTCTGTGCTTTCTTTCTATATTATGTGTACACGCACAATATAGATAGATAGATAGATATAGATATGTTGTAAACTGAGCAAAACAATGTGCTGTTGATCTGACCTGTACTTCTTATTCAGATAAACGCACATGGAAGTCAATTTTGCCTGAGTAAGGGCTATTACAGCAGAATCTGCCTAACCAGAATGACCTCCAGAAATGTGATCTTAGTTGCTGCTTAGGTAGGATTTCTAGTTAATAGAGGATGTCATTGTAACAGTAATGCTGACCATGGAGCTGAAGCTGAAGAAATATAGAACTAGCTCAACTGGGTCAGACAAGCCATCCACATACAGGGTGTCCCCACTATAACTCACCCCAGTATACATCTGTTCTTCACTAAAGTCATTGACACTTGTAGGAACTGATGCGTTATAAGTCCTCCTGTTAATTGCTCTTAAGTCACGCAAAAAAAATTTGTGCAAATGGAAGTCAGCTGCAGGAAAAAAATGCCCCACTTTAAGTTGTTTTGGTATAAGTCCAAGTTTTTTGGAATATATCTTGGACTTACAGCAAGGACGGCCTGTCACTGTCCTTGCCTAGTACCAAACGCTGTAGAAGAAAGTCTAAGAAAAATAACTGCAGTGGCCAGTTATTATTATTTTTCTTAGCTAGTCTCTTGCCCAATCACCCCCAGACTTCTCCTCATTCTCAGTTGCAGTGTTCTGAGCAAGACTCAATATTCCCTCCACTTCACTTCCCAGTCCCAAGTTCCCAGGTTCCTTGTTCCAATCTACTTCCCTCACCCCTCTGCAAGTTTGTGACTCTTGTCCTCTCTGTTTGCATCAGGCAGCCTCCTTCTCCATTCTGCTTGGGTCCAGCAGCAAATCACAGACTTCAAAAGAGCCTCCATGTTCTCAGTTCAGGGACCTGAACGTGGCATGACCCTCAGCAGCCCAAAACTGCAATTGCAGGGAAAATGCTGCTCAGCCCTAAGTTGGAGCATGTCCCGTAAATAGAATCTTAAGGAATTTAGCTATTAAAAATGACCATGTGTAAACTGAGATTTTTTTCAAAGGCTTATAATTTGACTCCATATGTGTTGGTTTTTCATAGGGCCAGCAAAAGACACACCCCCAGCACACAGACTATTCCCCTGCCAATTCAAGTCCCTACTCCAAAGCTCGAAGCAATAGAGCTGTTCAAAAATATTTTAACACAGGCATCAATTTTTCCCCTAACTCTTATTGGCAGTGAATGAACTATTTTGGTGGAAATTTTGTCCAAAAAAAAAAAATCAGTCTGAGTCAGACACTTGGCATAGAAAATGTCGGTCCAAAATGGTTCAATTTTGGCTAAGTTATAAACTGAAAAGAGGATCTTATAAATTGAAGTGTAGTGTAACCTTAGTAGTGAGTGATACCATCCCTGTCTATAATAATAATAATAATAATACCTTTGCTCTTTTAGGAGATAGGAGAGAGAGTAAAATATTTTGGGGAGAAATTGAATGAAAAACTTAAGCTAGAGAGAAGTATGCAGATGGCAAAAATAATTGATTGGCAGAAAGTATTTGTTTATTAGTGTGTTAATAGAATTAGGAGGTTTCTTGAGTGTGTCCAGGCAGAACAGCACGTATCAGAGAAGAGCAGGTAGCGAGAAAGCAAGGAGCAGCCAGGTTTTGAAAGTAATAAACTAGAATGTGTTGCAGTGGCTGGGAGATTTGGGCAGTGTGGTGGAACAAGGTTAAAAAAAAGTGTCTCTTTCTGCCTCTCTCTCCTGCATGCTTTTGTTTTTTGGGGGAGAAGTAAGTGAGTGGCTGATGGGAATTGTCATTCTAGTTACAATGGAAAAGCATTATCAAACAGGAATGATTTGCAGTGTTTTCTGGAGATTCTGGGTTAATCTAATCTCTTAACTCATTCCCGTACTAACAGCCAGTTAAAATGGTTCATGTGATTTTTAAAATGGCACTGACAGTTCTGTTTCTATAATATTAGTCTTTCCTCTCTCCATCCCCTGTCATCTTTTGTTACTCTCACTTAATGTATCTATCTCAAAGGTAGACTGTAAGGTTCTTTGTTAACTTCCAAAATTGCTTTTTGGGAGATAGAATGCAGGCTTATGTCCTAATAATGGGGACAATAATGGGAATTTTTAACTACAGCCATTCTATATAACTCTCTTTGTATGTCAGAGCTCTAGTGGCTAATGCCTCCGTGATTATTTACATTTGTATTTGTCATACATTCAGTGTTATAGCTATGTTGATTCCACAGTATTAGACAGAGGGTATATTAGATAATACCTTTTATTGAGTTGAGCTATCTTTTGAGCTTACACAGAGCTGAAGAACTCTGTGTAAGCTGGAAATATTTGTCTCTGTCATCAACAGACATTAGTCCAATAAAAATAGCTAATATTACCTCACTCACCTTGTCTATCTGATGATGTATTGTCATGATTTATTACAAATGGAAATTTTCTTGCATTTCTGATGAAAGTCAGACTTTTATTGTTTGTGTAGAATTTTACTGTAAATAGAGAACATTTGAAGCTTTTCTGTTACTCCCTTATGATGAAATGCATTATTTTTATATAATTAAAGCCACCAACTTACCATAGCTTGCCCGCATGATTAATTTTGTATTTTGTGTGCTCTGTACCGAAGCTGGATAATGCAGATGAACAAGCAGCTCAGATCAGACGTGAACTAGATGGACGTCTACAATTGGCAGAACAGATGACAAAGGTAAATGATCATAGTGACATTCATGCCTACGATTTTAAATTGTGTCTGAGTGTATACACACTATATCCTTCTAAATTATTATAACTATTGATCCTTTTTAAAAGGCATATTAAGCAAATGGGGGCAGTTGTACTGTGCAGCAGTTTGGAACAACAAACTAGTTCCAGTCTAGTGCATGCGCTCATCAATACTTGCATTCTCAATCTCTCTCCTCCCCCTACCCCACAGCTTTCCTTGATACATTGTATATACAGTAATGTGATCTGATTTTGCCACTGCCAGCAAGCTTCCTGGGAGAGAAGAGTGTGTGTAATTTGTACACACATGAGTATGATCTGGTATAAAATTGATAGCAGGCCAAGTTTGGGAGGGATTTTGGCACTACAAGTAGCAAAGCCATCAGAGAGTTGTGCAGGCCATCCTAAAGAGTATAGATTAGAAGGAATTGTTTTATAAATACTTTAGAAAATTAGATATATTTTTATATCCCTCAAGCTACAAAACCAGGTCAGAGTGCACTAATGACCTGGTAATGCACACCAGCAGGGTCCCTAGGACAATTAGTGAATGGCAGGCTAGTTCAGGATAGATTCACATCCTCAACTTGCTGTGTACTAAATGTTTGTGTAGACAGCCCCATATAGTTACCATGGCCCAGATCATATCCTTTCATGTTAAATACCATGTGGAAGATAAGGAGTAAATCTCTGGCAGTCTTGGGTCCTTGTATCAAAGGCCACATCACCCCATGGTTGTGAACAGGATTTTCCAATTATATAGAGGGGTCCACGTGAGCTTCCCAAAACCGACTATTCCTTGAGGCACTGGGTCATTAACAAGAAACTTCTGTTCTAGTTCTGTCCCCAGGTAGCTCTAATGGCTATGCCAACCATATATATGATTTGCTCTTTGTGTGTATTTAAAAACACTTTTCTTCTTGGAAATCTTGTTTGAGTCTTTAATTCAGAAATTTCTAAAAGGAGTACAACTATCACATTCTTATTCACAAGATGTGAACTGTCAGAACTTGTTTATCAACATCATCACCTTTAAAGCTATGCCAGGTATGGTTGAAGATGGGTAAAAATGTTTTTTTTTCCACACAGTGCCACCAACCTAGTGGCTCAACAGTACAATTCAATTTACTGTTCCATTAAAACTACAGTTTAAGACTAGTTTCTTGAACTCCAAGAAATACAGGTGTAAGGTATTCCCAGACGGCTTTTATTTTTAACTGTCAAAATTAGGAATTATGATTTTTTTTTCCTTGAAAGTTGGCTTTACCAGCAGTGATCTTACTTAAAAAGAATGACAGGCGTACAGTCTTTGGTAATCAACATATATTTTGAAAGCTTTCCCAACACAAGATATTTTAAGATCTGATCCATTAATTTTTATTATTAGAGTTCATGATTATACACCAGGTATCTATATTATCAAAAAAGATTAACTACTGTACCTAGTGAATGCAAGAATTTTAGAAAATGTTGATCTGTGATAGGATAGAGTCATGCAGGAAGGCAAGTTACAATATTTATTATCTCTTTCTAGATGACCCAACTTAGAAACTTCTATTAAAGTATTTTTCTGGCAATGGACTTTTATCTATATTAGCAAATAATTTAACAGTTTAGAGAGCTTTTTGCTTTCCTGTAAATCAGGGTGAGGAACCTTTTATCTCTCAGGGATCACTGCCCCACAGGGAAAAAAAAAACAGTCCTGGGCGCCACATAGCCCCAAGGGGGCAGAGGCTTGTGACTTTCCCTACCCTCCAGGGTGAAGCCAAAAATTAGGGTTCAGGATGTGGAAGGAGGCTCTGGGCTGAGGCAGGATTTGAAGTCCAGGAGGAGGTGAGGGCTCTAGTTGGAGGTATGGGCTCTGGGAAGTGGAATTTATAGTGTAGGAGAGGGGCTGTGGACTGGGGGCAAGGGATTTGGAGTTTGGGAGGGGTCTCAGGGTTGAGGCAGGGGTTGGAGTTAGGGTAAATGACAACTCAAATAGTCGACTACCCGATAAGCCTAGGCTTATTGCGTAGTCGAGTCACTACTCGACTACTTGCTTCTCCCTGCCCCGTTGCTGCCTCTGTATCAGGGTTACCACAAAAGGGGGAAGCAGGAAACTGGTGCTGGGCGGAGCCAGCTTAAAAGCCAGTTCCCCCCAGCACTGCCTCCGTGATGCGCGGGGGGGGGGGGAGGGAGGGCAGGATAGGCAGAGCTGCAGTGGTCCCAGAGTTGGTACGTAGCTACCCCACAGCTATCCCCGCTGTGGCTCTGCAGAGCACCTCCCCTTATCAATTGTGTGGTTGATACAAATTGTATTGACTACATGCTTTATTTTTTCAGTCTGTTTATATTTCATAGAACACTAGAACTGGAAGGGACCTCAAGAGGTCGTCATGTCCAGTCCCTTGCCCTCATGGCAGGACACAGTACCATCTAGACCATCCCTGATAGATGTCCATCTAAACTGCTCTTAAATATCTCCAGAGATGGAGATTCCACAGCTTCCCTAGGCAACTTATTCCAGTGTTTAACCACCTTGACAGTTAGGAAGTTTTTCCTAATGTCCAACCTAAACCACCTTGCTGCAGTTTAAGCCCATTGCTTCTTGTCCTATCCTCAGAGGCCAGGGCCTGATTAAGAACTTTAGGGGCCCTAAGCACTGAAAAGATTATGGTGCCCTCCCCATATGTAATTCGAAATAAAAACAATACTATACTTAAACTATGCATTCTTCTTAAGCTGCATTTTGACTTAGCCTTTACTTTCAAAAGTTCAGGGAGAGTGTTTTAGTTATAGTCTGCATCATATTGTTCATGGTTCCTTTCTCTAATAGCGTGAGTTTGAGCCAGTGGAAAATGTCTTTGACCTTTTAAATTGATAGACAATCTGCCTAGCAATGTTGACTTCATAACGGGGCTTTATTGAACTTTATTCCTTATAAAGTTTTATTAAGTCTAGACAGGATTATAATACACATTAATATTCTAGCCTTATGTAATTTAACAGGATCATAGCAGAACCTAATTGGGAAGTGCTTATCTATAGAATGTGGAATTCAGTGGCATCTTGTAGAATTCAATGGCAGGGGCATAATTCACTATTAGTTCCATAGAATTTTCCATAAGGGAGACTGTACGAGAGAAGGCCACTTCATTGCCATATATGGCAACTCTTTCTTCCCGTTCCATATCCTATGCTAATTATCAGATATTCATTTTAGGGCTATCAAGTGATTAAAAATAAGTGTGATTAAAATAATTAATCATGATTAATGGTGTGATTAATCACACTATTTAACAACAATAAAATAATTATTTAAAAATGTTGGATGTTTTCTACATTTTCATGATTTACAGAATAAAAAGAGTGCAGTGCTCACTATTTTTCATTACAAATATTTGCTTTGTAAAAAACAAAGGAAATAATATTTTTTCAGTTCTTGTCATACAACTACTGTAGTGCAATTTCTTTATCATGAAATTTAAACCTTCAAATTTGTAATTTTGTACAGTTTGGACCTCCAGATGATTTTGTGAAGACCGGGACTTTAACATGGTTCAAAAAAAAAAAAAAGCTAGATAAAAGCTATTAGCCAGGATGGGTTGCAATGGTGTCCCTAGCCTCTGTTTGTCTGGAAATGGATGACATGAGTTAACCATGATTAATCAATAGCTCTAATACATTTATTTTAATGTTTAGTATTTCAAGCTTACTTTTATCTTGTTTTTTATCCTCCACATTTTTTGGTTTTATATTCAGAAATGTAGAAATATTTCTGTTTTTTCTGCCAGTTTCTTTCATTTATGTGAAGTTCATATGGTGTGTCAACATATATCACACAGTGAAAATGCAACATGCTTTTTACTATGGCAAAGCTCAACTCACTTGTGACTTCACTTCAGTCCCATAAGCTGTTCAGTCTCCGTGAATGAATGAAAATAAACATTTCAGAGGCGGGTTTAGTAAATAAATTAGATGTATAAGTGTTTGTTATCTTTATTAATATTAAAATAACAGTTAATTTAAAAAATATTAACGGGTATGTCACATACTATACTGCTCCATGCATATGAAATATGATTGAGATTTAAAAAAAAATTCAAATAAATGGGGATTGTGTGGTTTCACACTATCTGGAGTGGCTCACAATTGGGTCTGCCAACCTCAGGATGGACTGTCAAAAAAGCAGGACAGAAACTCCAAACTGTTCACCAATAGCAAGTGTGAACTCCTAAACCACTAACAGTCTTACCATGGAATCACAGGCAGTTCACTTGGGCATTCCAGGCTCTCATGACACCCATGCATAGGTTTCCCCTTCCTGGAAGGAGAGAAGAACATAATTATTGAGGTCTCTGTCCTTTGGTGCTACTCAATGGGCCACTTTGTGTGTGCAGGTTGAGCGCATTAATGCTTTTTCCTGTTTGGTAATTTTGTAACTCACCAATGTTTATAGTGCAACCATGCAATATAACTTTATACCATGGGATACAGATACTGTAGGATTAGGACTAAGTAGGATTCCTACATGCAACATCCTACAAGCATTCCATAAAGTCTGAAAACAGTCTTATAACACTAATATGTTTTAACTAGCTTTTATTATAGTTTTACTTGCAAAGTTGTTTAGTTAACTATTTAACTTCATTGTCTAGCTTTTTGAATAAATGAAGCCTTTTTATTGAGATTCAACATACTTTTCCATACCATGAAGGTGTTGGGCGAATACACCGTGAGCTCTGAAACTTTCTAGAAGTTCTCCAGCAAACACAGAGAGGACCAAATATTATATTTACTTTTTATGTTTATAAAAATAATAAAGAAAGCAAATACACATTTTCAGTTGTTCATGGTTTTACATGATGGAGCAGACCTTCTCCACTATCTCTTTTGCCCCCAAAAGCCTGGAGTCTGACTTTCTAGCTCTAATTCAATAACCTATCAGCTCTCAACCCTCTCCATGTGTTAAGTAACTTGGCCTCAGCTGTCTCCTCCTCTTTCCTCCTAGCCTTTTTAACCTTTTCTTTTGGGATTCATCACCATATCTTCTAGGGGGTTCATTTTCCCACTTGGCTCATTTTCCAGGTCAGAGGAACTCCCAGTCGGTTATCAAAAGTGGATGGCTTAAGAACATAAGAATTGTCATATTGGGTCAGACTAATAGTGGCCCACAAGAGATGCTTCAGAGGGAGTAAACAGAACAGGCACCCTTCCCCCGGTTGTGCCCGCTGCAGCAGCTGTGGGCATGTGCTGAGTACTGAGGGCTCTGGTTTAGAGTGTAGAAAATGTTCTAATCCATAATAATAGTTTACTACACAATGGAAGTGTATGAATGTGACTTTATTTGAAATATAGGCACTGCTGTTGCCACCACTACTTCTGCTGCTACTGAAAGTCAGCACTGGGTTAAACATCTAGAGATTATCTTTACTGAAAATAATTGAGAAGACTGAGTGTAAAAGTTAAATAAGGCTAGGAGACATAAAAGAACAGAAGATATTTCTTTAAAAAGTAAGAGGGAAGATCATTTAACACAATCGATTAATGTTCTTTAACATTCTAAAATCTCCCACATACCACCAGAATGTTATTTGTTACCCTTGTAAGGCATTTTTCATGTAATTTTGTAATCTAACACATTGACAGTGGGTTTGATTAAAAGCACTGAGTTTTAACTTGTTACAATTTTATTGCTGTCACAAAGCCTGATTTTAAAAATAATGTGTTATGTTTACTGCCTTTGACTGTTACAAATAGAAACATTTTGTACAAGGTTAATGGGCTTGCCTTCCCGTGGTTAAACAATTCATCATCCTACAAATCTTTTTAAAAATTACCTAATTAACATTAGAATGATATTTCCTTTCCCTGGCATGTGCATGGTCATGAGACCACAGGTCAAGAGTCCGTTGTGCTAGTTTCAGTGATGCACTTGATTGAATGAGTGTCCTTGGGAATGTCACTTAAATGCTGCATGTCTCATCTATAAAAATGGTACTCATAATACTTACCTGCATTTTCAAGGAGCTTGAGATTTGTGAATGAAATCTGTCATTTAACTTCTTACGTGATCTTGTTATTCCTTATACATTGTATTGGTGGCAAAAAGCAACTGTAAAGATTTTAAATGGCCATTCTTTTTAAGTCTCCTTACTAGAAACAGGTAGTGGGGAATTTTCTGTAATTCAGCAGAGGGATGCCTGTTCTTGACAGCAAAAATTTGCACCCTATTCCTCATGCTTTGCATATGTGGTGAATAGAAAGCTATAAAGTTTTTCTTTGTTCACTGGTCATAGAAGTTCCAAAATGTGTTTTGCATTACTCATTGACCACAGTAGGTGGTTTTATTTCTTTGTATAATTTTTACGGTGCATTTTGGCAGAGCTTACACACGCTATTGTCTGCAAAATCAATAAGGAGTCCTATGGCACCTTTAAAGATTAACAGATTTACTTGGGCATAAGCTTTCATGGATAAAAAGCTCTTTATCAGATGCCTCAATGATAATTTTGCTATAGAAAGGCTTATTTTAAAATGAAAGTTAGATGGTAGTTAAGAAGTTTCACTTTTAGTAGGAGTTAATGCATCTGATGACATGGTTTTTACCTACAAAAGCTTATGCCCAAATAAATCTTTAACACAGGACTCCTTGTTTTTGCAGATATAGACTAATATGGCTACTCTTCTGAAACTTGGCACTATATTGTCTGTATTAACTGCTACAGACAGTGAAAGTTAGCTTTTAACTACCATGAGACTTTCAATTTAAAATAAGCCTTTCTCTAGCAAAATTAGTGTTGTCATCTAAAATAATGATTTAACTAATATAAAAGTGCAGTTTGATGTTACATTTTTTTTCTGAAAGTTTCTGTGCCTTGAAATGAATGGGTTTTTAATAGCAAAATTGTCAATGACCATTAAAGGGATACAATAAGATGATGAATATACAAGGAGGGCAGAGACACTGTGTAAGATGCATACACACACTCACATTCTGGAATTAAGGTAGAATGAATTATTTGGCCCTTCCTCCTTTGGAAGATGCTCATTAATGTCTTTTGCTGTAAGCAGAGCCACTGTCCATAGGATGGTTTGGGGTGGCCACCCCAGGCCCTTTGCTTTTTGGGGGTCCCACGGCGGCCACCTCAATCGCCCTCTGGACGGGACCCACAGGATTTCCTTAGGGTGGGGGTCTTGGTGCGGTGGCGGCAGGGGTTGCATCCTACACACACTCACTGCTGCAGTGGGAATCACCAGCTGCCTGCTCCACTCCAACCCACCACCCTTTCCTGGCCAGCTATGCACAGCTTCTCAGTGAGATGGAGCGGGGTGGAGAAAGAGCAATTTGCCAAGCTGCTCCAGCTCCCATTGCAACTGTGAGTCGGGGGGTGACCCCTACTGCTGCCGTTGTACTACATCCCATAATCTTCCGGGCTTCTGGGGGGGGGACAGATCGGGGGTGAGGAATGGGTGAAGTGGAAGCAGGGCCTGTGGCAGGAAGGATATTGCCACACAACCCATGTTGGGGCCTCTGGGGCAGAGTTGCCCCATGCCCCCCTCAGGATGGCCCTCGTGCTAAGTATTCAAGAAGTTGCTGTTTGGTTTTATATGAAGGAATTTCAAATCAGTTCACACGGTTTCTGACTAATGAGGGCAATGTATTTAGGATAGATTTCCAAAGCCAAATATGTGTAATCCCTGATAATTATTAAAGTTCAGATTTATATTTTAATGAATTGTCTGGCTAAAAGCACATAGCCAACTGATTAGTAATATAAGCAAAATTTGTAATATGACATAATTAATGATATTCTGAATTTTTAAAAATATTTTTAAGGAAAGAAAATTTCCAAAGTTTGTAGCGAAAGAAATGGAGAACATGTTTATAGAAGAGTTGCGGTCTTCAGTGAATTTGCTAATGGCAAATTTGGAAAGTCTTCCAGTTTCTAAAGGTGGTCCAGAATTTAAATTGCAGAAGTTAAAGCGATCACAGAATTCTGCTTTCTTGGACTTAGGAGATGAAAATGAAATTCAGCTATCAAAGTCAGATGTGGTGCTATCATTCACATTAGAGGTAAGTAACTATATCATATAATATTTGTTAATTATTTGAATGATTCTAGAGTGTTATTTCTTACTACTTCCTTATTACTCCTCCCATGTGTTTATAGTTATATTTAGAATGTCATATCATGTGTTAAACAGCTAGTCCATAATTTATATTATGAAATCAAGGTTTATGTGCAAATACATGTAAAGTTTTCCCTTTAAAACAGGAGCAGGATTCTGGATCACAATCATGTCAGGTGAGCTGTACTCTATAGCGGTGGTTCCCAATCTTTTTTTATGTGGTGGACCAGCAAACCCATTCATAAACTTTTGGTGGACCGGTGACATTTATTTGCATATTCATTATGGTAATCAATTTTAAGAGGTCGCATGTTGTTTTACATGTTGTAACAGATCAGTGTGCGCAGATATCTACAACACTAAAAACAAAAATCATGGAAGAAATTCCCTTCTGGCTGCTGGATGGGACAGCCCCTTCTTCAGGGGTGACTGGTGCCTGCAGAGGAAGGGGAACAGAGAGGGGCACCCACAGGAGCAGAGGGCATGAGGGGCACCCTATTTTAACAACTGAAATTTTGTTAGAGGTATAGGAACTAGTGCCCCCCAACTGCTATCGCCAGTCACCTCTGCCCTCCCACTGCTCCTGCCCCATGGGGTAGAAGAGCTGCCATTGTATCTCCCCCGTCTACTGTATAACACCTGCCCTGTGTCTCTCCCTTCCCCTGCCAGGCTGCTCTCGCTCCCATAGTCTCTCCCCCCATGCAGTGTCCCCTCCCTATACCCCCCTTTCCTCTCCCTGTGACCCCTCCCTGGAGTTTCCCTCCATTGCACCCCTGCTCCCATCTGCCCCATAAATCTCCTCATCCTCCCTTCACTGCCTCCTGCATTCCCCTTCATGTCTCTGCCTCACACATCCCTGTTCCCCCTCACCCTCCTTGTCTGCCTCACCCCTCTTCAGCCCCCTCCCAACAACCCCTTCCCCAGGGCTGGCTCCTCCCACCCCACACATGCTGGGAGTTGGCTACAGCTTCTGTGGGTCCCAGGCCAGAATCGCAGCCAGCTCCGCTGGGAGCAGCCCAGGGCCAAACCCTTCCCCTGCAGCCCTGGGACACTAGGGGCCCCACTCCTGGGAGCGGTAAGGGGAGGGTGGGTGTTTCTTACCTGCCCCCCCCCCCAAGTACTGCCCGCCCTGGGCCAGTGGCTGGCCAGGCTGGGGTCGCGGCCCTGGGAGAGGCTCCTGGGGAGCAGAGGGATTGGTCCTGCTGGAGAGTCCCCCTCCTGGCTGCAGCCTGGGCTCTGGGGGCCCCACAACAGTCTCTGCCGGGGCTCGGGGATCTGGCCCAGAGCCTGGCCCCAGAGTTCCTGCGAGCAGCAGCTGTGAATTGCTCCGTGCTGTGGGGGCCAAGCCCAGCAATCACTTCCCCCAGCTCCTGCTGCTGCCGCTGGGTCCTAGTACAACACCCACTGCATTGCAGCCCCTGCCTGGCCCAGGTTCCCAGAGCCCCTGCCCACTGCTGCTGGGTTCTAGCATGACAACTGCCACGCTGCAGTGTGCCGCGGCCCGGTAGCCAGTGGTTTGCGGTCCAGCACTGGTCCACGGACCGCTGGTTGGGACCCACTGGCCTATAGGATGAATTGAGTTAAGAAAAAAGTAAACATTAAGTTTTGGGCCTAGATTAGCCTAAATGTAGAGGGGTATGGGAAATTGAAGTTCTTAGTGTGAAATATTCAAAGATAACTTGGAGATAAATTATGTGAAAGTAAGAATCAGCAAGGACATAATGTAGGGTTATGTTGCTATTATGGTTCAGTTATTATTGGTTTGAGTACAGTTTTTAATGGATGTTTAGAGAATTGTAAATGGCTTATTAAAATACTACCGATGTTGATAGTAGAGGTGGACATTGGTGCAGATGTTAATGTAAGTAGTGTGAAAAGTTTGTAAGAAGGTGGAGAAAATATAATTGATAGAGGGAAAATATAATTGATATTATTAATTAGTATGATAATGGCGCATAGAAGGTTTAGTTTCACTAAATTGTGAGAGACCGCCAATTAACATTCAAAAGGTACTATTAGGTTCTAATGCTATAAGACTGTACTTCCTCTGTTATCGGTATGGGCTGATTCCTTTCCTGCCCTCCCTCCTCTCCCCCCCCCATATTGATACACCATTTTGTTGTTGAGTGCGAGTACAGTAGAATGTCAAAGATACGAACACCAGAGTTATGGACTTGAATGATCAACGAGTCACCATGCAGAACCAGAAGTAAGCAATCAAGCAGACCAAAAAAAGTGAATACAATACAGGCGCATAGTACTATATCTTAAAGGTAGGAAATCTGAGTTGCCTGTCTCTACCCCCTACTCACCATATGGCAGAGTAGCCACTGACAGGTAGGAAGTGAAGATGCTGAGTAAGTTTCACAGGCCCAGATGTGAGTCACTGAGTAGAAAGAGCAGGAGCAGTGAGGAGGTCTGCTTTGCTTTCCTATAAGCCACAGCTGCAGTTCTCCCCATCCCCACCAGCTGAGAGGAGGACAAGCTTGCATGTTGAATCTGAGCTGGGAAAGAAACATCCTGAGCTCCTGCGAGTAGCTGACCTGCCTGGAGTGTGAGCTGCTGGAGCCCAAGCCCCTGTTCCCATGCTGCACACTGGAGGAGCTGCTCAGTTTTAAAGGGCCACAGTCCCAAGGTGCCTCCTTTATCACCCTTGCAGCCAAGGGGCTAGAACCAGGTGCCAGTCTCCACCCCCACTCCCTGAGCAGCCACTTACAGGTAGGAGGTGACAATGCAGAAGTTCACAGATACAGTCTGGCCTGAGGAGCATCCTGTAACATCTTGTTCTGAATTATGAACACCTTCCATCTCCAAGGTGTCCGTAAATCTATTGTTTAATTATATCATTTGTGTAACTAGAAATTTAAAGCCTGTTCATTTTTCTTCTTAATGAAGTTTGGTTGTGTCATTCAGAGTATTGCCTTGTGGCCTTCTGCTACAGGTTGAACCTCTGAGGTCTGGGACACTCTGGTTCAGCAACATCCATGGTCTGGAAGGACCACGGATGTTGCTGGACTAGAGAGCCCCAGCACAGAGGTTGCCGGTGGCTGGGAGCAGAGCCAGCAGGGCAGTGGAGCCCACAGGGAAGCTGGCAGGGATGCCAGAGCCCAAGGGGAAGAACGGGGTGTAGAGCACATAGCTGTAGGGGCCATGGGGCTGCGAGGCTGCAGGACTGCCACAGGCAGGGAGCAAGGGCAGCAGTGGCAGATAGCTGGGGAGAGGAGCCCAGTGGGGAGACTGGCGCCCCTTCCCCAGACTTCCCTAGTCCGGAAACCTCCCTTGTCTGGGACTGGTCAGGTCCCAAGGGAGCTGGACCATGGAGGTCCAACCTGTAAATAAATTTCTGTAACCAACCTGCAGGTGTTAAACTAAAAGCAAAGATAAGGGTGCAAGAACGCAACTTAAACCACATAATATTGATTGGAAACATTTTCATATAAAAGTTACAAAATGTTACACTCTCTTTCCTTGTGACCAGCAACTTTCTATAAATTCCATTCTAATTCACTAAATACACAGGAATGCTGTTGGTCATAATTAGGAATGAAAGTGAGGATTGTCTGCTCAACACCTGAACTCTCTTAAACCAATCAGTCCATTTTAGCTTTCACTTCCTATCATCTATTGTTTCAGCACATCATCTTAGCTTCCCAGAGGTTAAGGATATGATTTTCACTTTGGCCTTTCTGCCTAATCTGTCCTATTGTGTGCGAAAGTATTACCATATTTAGTTGATTTTAGTTTGATTTCCCTTGTGAGCAAAACTAGGAGGTGGAAAGTTAGAAGGCTGCTTTTGCGATTTTTTTTCTCTTCCTTAATTTAATTATTTTTGCCTTAACCCTTCCTCTATTACTGTTAACATATAGACTACACACTATCCATTTTACTCAGCAGTAATATAAATAAATGTACAATTTACGTCTTCCATGCTCATCTATCAGTAGTAGCAGTTGAGATTAGTTTTTGAAATCTCCTGAATGTTTCCTCAAGAAAACTGCTATCTTTCTGAGAATACTCAGAAAGAATCAAAGGCCTTGATCCTGCAGTCTGTTCAATAACGATACACTCCTGCATCCACATTGAGTCCAAAATACTGCAGTGGGAGAGCACATGGACATGAGATTTCAGGATCAGGGGTTAAGTCAATTAATATGAAGCCTGTACCAGAAAATACCAGCCTCTTCTTGAGATAATAGTAGGAGTAAAAAGACAGACCAAAGTCTGTACAGGTTCAACCTCTATGGTCTGGGTTTCCATAATCTGGGAACATCTATGGTCCGGCATCCCCATGGGTGCTCTTGAGCCCCGAGGCTGCACTTGTGGGACTCTGCAGCTACCCTGCCTCTCCCCCTAGTGCTTCCCCCAGGGGTCACTCTACCAGAGTGGAGTGCTACAACTGGCAGTGGCAGAGGGGCTAACGTTGACCTCCCTGATCTGATAGATTCCCTGGTTTGGGACCAGTCAGATCCTGAGGGTGCCAGACCAGTGAGGTTCAAGCTGTATTTGCCAGTCCATTATATGACCCTTTACATATGCTGAATATTCATTGCATTTTAAAATAGTTACACTGATGGATGAATGTGCAACTTGGAATATATTGCCATTTTACTTCCTTAAAACTAGCTTAAGGTAAAGTTAGAAGCATGCATATAATTCTTATCAATAGTTCTTTTCTAAACAATGTTTGCCTTTAATTAAAAAGCTTATTATGATGTTATTGAGGGAGCTGGTAAGTGATCTTTATATGAAGGCTGCCTAATACTTCTCCCCCATGTTTTCAGATATTTTTAATTTGGCTTGGGCTAAAAAGGTTTCCCAAGTCATGTATGTACATCTGTAATCACAAACATTGAGCATCGTGGATTCATTGTTAACTGGCTATTGATATAAGTAGCTGGAATTCTATTTTTGATATGTATAGCTTTCATTTAAGAGGACTTGCACTTTTCCACAGAAGATGAAATGTGTAACATGTCCAAAATTTTCAAACACAGGTGTTTCAAATTCAGTTCCTAAAAGATTTTCAGTGATGCTGATAAAAATTGGGATTATGGGCACTTACCACCAATGTTTCCTCTAATATTCCCCATCCATTTGTGGATTTTTTTCCATCCATGTGCAGAATAAAATTTATGTACACTGAGGCATGTGTAAATATTCATCACCAGTAGAAACAAAACTGAGCTGTAAATGCTCTGCTAATCAGCTGCTACACAAGCATACAGCTTTCAGGGAATACTGCTCAGCACCTTTGAACATATTTCAGTTTTTAGCTGTTTGGAAACTTTACCTGTATTTTTAAATAAGTTTAACTTTTGGGCCAGTGAACTGGGACTTATTGTGCTTCTTTAGGGAATTGCGCTTTACCAGAGCTGATATGAAAAACAAGAATTTCTGTCCTATGGGAAATTGCAGTATTTTGCCATTTTGATTTTATCTCAATTCAGGAAGCAAAGTCAAAATATCAAAACTTTTTGTGGAATAATAGGGAGGATGAGGGGAGGAGGTTAATGACTATGAGATAATGATACTAGATTTGTCTATTTTATATATGTTCACATTTTTTGATTGCATCTCTTTGGTATATATGGTCTTGCCAATTTTCTTCCACAACTTGATCTGAGGAAGTGGGTCTGGTCCACGAAAGCTCATCACCTAATAAACCATCTTGTTAGTCTTTAAAGTGCTGCATAGTCCTGTCTTTTGTTTCAGCAAGACCAGACTAACACAGCTACATCTCTATTACTATTTTTGTAATGGGAGAGGTTTTAAGAGCTATTTAAATCCTTAATTGCTTGGAAAAGAAAAAAAGTTGGGCTTCCCCTCTACATGCAATATTCATATGTAAGAGATTAACAATTTTTTAAAAGAACCATAGTTCTTCCTTCCACATATCAAAACAGCAGCAGTTTATCAGCTAGACAGGTATTCTACTGGTTGCATTAGTGGAAAAGTATATGAAATGGAAGACCCATTATATAAAACAATGATACCTTCCTTCTTTGCACCAAACCTACTTAAGAGATTGAATGCAAAGCCTGAAAATACATAGCAAATATTGGTCGTATAGCTCCTACAGTGCTTGGCAGACACTGAAAATGTCCTAGTTTATATATTTTTTAAAAAAGATTGCTTTTTATAGACTGAATCTTGAGAATTTAATGAAGATGTCAGAAAAAGGCTTTCTGCAGCTTTCTGTAGATTTCTAGAACTGGACATAAATTTCACACCATGAATGTCATGATATTTGAAAGGAAATATATTGAGATCAGAAAAATTATGACAACCAATAAATCTAAAAAGCGGAAGAGTCACAACAGCCAATATATCTAAAAGATGTCCTGGGTTGAGGCAAAGAAGAAATAAAATTTTCTTGTAAATGTTCTATTTGGGGTGGATATAGTTTTTCCACTAGAAATGTATCCAGCTTGTTTTAATGAGTTTACAAAGCTCTTGTTGCCTTTTCTGTCACTGACAAGCTCTCTACTATGCCAAGAGGCTACAGTTAGTTTTTTGAAAAGGCAAAAAGTAGAATAGTTTTCTAAAGTGTTGTTTTATGGGTAGCATTGTTCACTATGGGAGACTTATATTTTAAATGCTGAGTGTTAAAAATCTGAAAACCAGATTCTTGCCTGAGAGCAATACATGCACATTGTATTCACGAAAAGCTAGATCTAAGAAACTAAGAAAGAAGCTGATGTCATAGATTTGAACTGAAGCATAAGGAATTTATTCCTCTGTATACACAAAGCAGGAAATGGACAAAAACTGACCTACTCTCTGGAGTAAGTGGTGTCCCTGAAGAAAAGTAGGAGTATGCTAGTACTGCTATATGCCGTTTATAACGTCTGAATAGTGGCAAATTGGGAACCTTAGACTATCCGGTCTGTGCTTCTGTGGGATGTGATTAAATTAAGGAATCTTTATCAGATACACTGAACAGCTGTTTGAGAATTGTAAAAGACAAAAAGAACAGAGGTAATCTGCTAATGCTATATACAGAATAAATTTAGGAAGCAGATAATAAACTGCCCCTATATCTTGTTTTCCAAAGTGTGGAATATATTGGGAACCAGCACTGTACAGTCTACAATAATAGAAATGAGATGGGGTCACAACAGAAAATTACAAGGGAATACAAACTGAGGCTAAGGAATGGGGAAAATAATAAGGAATATAGCCAAAAAGTTATATATAGTGATGAATGCAAAGCATGCCTTCTACACAATTTAGATTCCAGAGATATTTTGGTTATCACAGTGAGACTTTTCCCATAGCATAAAATGTAAATAGCTACCAACTTTAAGTACAATAGCTTCCTTAAAGGGATGTAACCCATTTAAAAGAAGCTAAGAGTAGTGTCAGGTACTTAGATATGCCCTTTCATTATATTACCAATATCTGTCATTTTATAGCCACATTTTCTACTTCTAAAATGTTTGTCTTCTCTGTGTTTGAGGGACCCACGTGATGGAAAGTTACGATAGTGCAATAGCGTTCACACAGTTTTCATATTCACAAAGTAAACAAACAAAAAATAGTAGTAGTACTTTCCCTCTGATTTTTCATGGACAGTCATCTTAGTTTTTCCACATCACAATAGCAGGTAAACTGCATAATTCTGAATGACTTCTGTTGTTTTTCTTTCTAGAGGAAATGTTTGGATCGCTAAGATACTGATTATGTCCTGTGTTAAGACATTTTTCTAGATGGAGTTGCATACCTTTACCCAACTTTCAGGGTCTAGTAGACCTGGTTTAAAAGACTCTTTATGCTTTTCACTTTCTATCCTTCAAAGATACACAGTAACAGCCCTGGGGTCTTTTAAAGTGGTCTATATATTAATCATCAAGAAAATATACTGTTTAGTTTGGGAAATCTATTTTCCCTCTGAATATATGCATAAATCTATTAAAAGTTTCTGCAGCTGAATGCCATAAGCAATCTCAATAGACTGTGTTAAAATCACTGTTCAGTCAAGCATTTGTTTCTGACTTGGATTATAATAATGTTTCATTCCAGAGTTTAGTATTTGTAAGCAGGCATTTTTTTATTTTTATACATATTTTCTATGCAGATGGTATTGTCTTATGAAACAGTGATTGTTTCACAAGTTGCAACTGTTCTAAGAGGATCTTTTTTACTTGTAACAAAAATGATAGAAATAGTAGCAGAAGATGCCTTTTTAATATATTATATCTCTTAGGGTATGTCTACACTACAGTGCTATTTCAAATTAACTTAATTCGAAATAGTTAATTCGAATTAAGCTAATTTGAAATAATGCATCTATACACAAAAACTATTTCGAAATAGCACGTCCACACTGAGTGGACCCTGAACCGAAGTTAAGGCTGGCTGGAACCAGTGCCAGCAGGGCATCAGGTTAGGATTTAGTGTGTGGGGCTGCTGCCTGAGGCTAACTGAGCTCCGTGCTTAAAGGGACCCTACCCCCACCCTGGACAGATAGTTCTCAGGGTTCCCTGCTTGCTCGTCTACCTCGATGAGGGACAGCAAAGCAGTCCTGTCTTGGAGTGCCCTGAGTGCCCGCACTCGGGACACCACAGCACTCGGCCACATGGAGCCAGAGCTGCCTCTGGGCACGCCGGTGCATCTCGTGGGGTCATTGCCATCAGCCTGGCTGCACTTGCTGGAGGCTGCCATCCGGTGGGTCCATCGGGGGCCTGTCAGGATCCAGGAAGCCCTGAGGGAAAGCGTCCACCCCGAGTAGCCCTCAGAGCCTCCCCAGTCCTCCCCACTGGGGGCTCGAGCCCCATTCCTTCCTGATGTCAAATAAAAGACACGTATGTTCAAAAATAGAAACTGGGTTTATTGAACAAAACTGGCGGGGGGGGGGGGGATGAACCTCTGGGGATACTGGGAAAAGGAGGTGGGAGAGAGGAAGAGAGAGTGTGGAAGAGGAGAGGGGGAAACCTGGGAAGAGGGAGCTGGAAGGGGGAAGCAAGGGGAGGGGAAGCTCAGGGCTCAGGGTTGGGGGTCTCGCCAGACCAACTTGACTTTCATGCTAACCTGCTCCTGGGTTCGCATGTGGCCTTTGGTGGCCAGGCTAGCAGCTATCCTGCCACAGATGGCCGCATTCCTCCATCTAGTGTGGAGATCATGGACGTTGGGGCCATCCCCCCCCAAACCTGAATAAGGTCCATGATATCCACCCTGGACCAGGAAGGCACCTGCCTTCTCCAGCCCCTGTCAGGCTCCTGGGAGCTGGCAGACTGCTCCTGGGGAGCGGTGGAGGGCTGGCTGCCAGTGGCTTGCTGGCTCATGTTTTGGGGCCACTGGGTCAGGGGCCCCGGTGGCCACTACTGGCTTTGAGCTGGCAGGCTTGGAGCTGGCACCGGCACTGTGGCCAGGGTCTATCCCTTTAATGGCTCCGGGGCTGGGGGAAAGGAGAGTAAGTTTTCCTGGTTGTGCCCAGAGTCGCCACCAGGCCCCCTATTTCAAATTAAGTATCTACATAGCATTTAATTCGAAATAGCTATTTTGAATTTGGCGTTACTCCTCGTAGAATGAGGTTTACCAAATTCGAAATAAGGGCTCCACTGTTTCGAATTTATTTCGAAATAGCGGTTTGCCTGTGTAGACGCTATTAAAGTTAATTCGAAATAACTGCTGTTATTTCGAATTAACTTTGTAGTGTAGACATACCCTTACAGATATAAAACAGGTCAAGGGGAGGAATACTATACAAATAGAACCTTGAAAGCTATTCATCAGCTAATGAGTATATGATGATTTCCTTTCACCTGGAATGTCTTGACCTTCCAGTTTTCTGTCCTGAGCAGACAGAATTGGTATGAGACAAATGTATCTTCTAATTAAAATGGAAACTGAAGAAAAGAAAAATACATTAAAATAGAAATGAGTCATCATAATAGTTGCATTCAACAGAGCTATTCATTTGGTCTGAGAAGTGGTACAAATAAAATCCAGTTTCTTACTGGGGGGGGGGGGGGGCACATGACCCTTCATGTGACTCCTCCCCACCACTACCAGCCTGAGATTCCCCACATTCTTCCTGTCCCTTCCCCATAGAATCCTAGGGCAGGAAGAGACCTCAGGAGGTCATCAAGTCCAATTTCCTGCCCAAAGCAGGACCAACCCCAACTAAATCATCCCAGCCAGTACTTAAAAACGTCAGGAATGGAGATTCTACCACCTCCTTTGGTAACCCGTTCCAGTACTTCACCACCGTCCTAGTGAAATAGTTTTTCCTAATAGCCAACCTAAACCTCCCCCACTGTAACTTGAGACCATTGCTCCTTGTTCTGCCATCGGTCACTACAGAGCAGCCTCTCTCCATCCTCTTTGGAACCTCTCTTCAGGAAGTTGAAGGCTGCTATCAAATCCCCCCTCACTCTCTTCTCTTCTGCAGACTAAATAAGGCCAAATCCCTCAGCCTCTCCTCATAGGTCATGTTCTCCAGCCCCCTAATCATTTGGTTGCCCGCTCTGGAGCCTCTCCAGTGTGTCCACATCCTTTCTATAGTGGGGGGCCCAGAACTGGACACAATACTCCAGATATGGCCTCACCAATGCTGAATAACTTTTCTAGATCTGCTGGAAATACTCCTCCTAATGCAGCCTAATATGCCATTAGCCGCCTTGGCTACAAGGGCACACAATTGACTCATATTCGGCTTCTCATCTACTGTAATCCCCAGGTCCTTTTCTGCTGAACTGCTACTTAGCCATTTGGTCCCCCGCCTGTAGCAGTGCTTGGGATTTTTCCTTGTCCTTGTTGAACCTCATCAAATTTCTTTTGGCCCAGTCCTCCAATTTGTCTGGGTCAATTTAGACCCTATGCCTATCCTCCAACAAATCTCCCTCTCCCCCTAGCCTAGCATCATCCACAAACTTGCTGAGGGTGCAATTCATCCTCTCATCCAGGTCATTAATAAAGATGTTGAACCAAACCAGCCCTAGAACCAATCCTAGGGGCACTCCACTTGAAACCAGCGGCCAACCAGACATCGAGCCGTTAATCACTATCCATTGAACCTGACAGTCTAGCCAGCTTTTCAGCCACCTTACAGTCCATTTATCCCATCCGTACTTCCTTAAGTTGCTGGCAGGAATATTGTGGGAGACCGTATCAAAAGCTTTGCTAAAGTCAAGGTATATCACATTGACTGACTTCCCCATGTCAACAGAGCCATTTACCTCATCATAGCAGCTAATCAAATTGGTCAGGCATGACTTGCTCTTGGACAATCCATGTTGACTATTCCTGATCACTTCCCCTTTTCCAAGTGCTTCAAAATGGATTCCTTGAGGCTCCCTTCCATGACTTTTCCGGGGACTGAGGTAAGGCTGAGTGGTCTGTAGTTCCCTGGATTGTCCTCCTTCCCTTTTTTAAAGATGGGCACTACATTTGCCTTTTTCCGGTTTTCTGGGGCCTCCCCAGATCTCCATGAGTTTTCAAAGATAATGGCCAAAGGCACTGCAATGACATCTGCCAACTCTCGTAGCACTATTGGATGTATTAAATCCAGCCCTGTGGATTTGTTTGTCTAGCTGTTCTTTCTCCACAAGAGTGCCCACCTCTTTCCCATACTGTGTTTGCCTAGTGCAGTAGTGTGGGAGCTGACCTTGTCTGTGAAGACAGAGGCAAAAAAAGAATTGAGTACTTCAGCCTCTCCCACATCATCTGCCACTAGGTTACCTTCCTCCCCACACCTTCCCTGATCATCCTCTTATTGCTAACATGCCTGTAGAAACCTTTCTTGTTACTCTTCACATCCCTTGCTAGCTGCAAATCCAGTTGCACTTTCGCCTTCCTGATTACTCTCCTCCATTCTTGAGCAATATATTTATACTCCTCCCTGATCATCTATCCAAGTTTCTCCATGATCCATCCCAATTTTTCATGTGTGCGCTCTGTCCACCTCTGGCTGTGCTGGAGACTTCGTGAAAGGAGCATGCTGGCTCCTCTTCCGGTGCGGCTGCATCAGTTGCCTGTACTAGCCCATGGCCTCCCATACAGCCATGCCTGTTCCTTTCCCTTCTACGATCCAGGGAGATCCTTGTGGTTCATCTCCATCTCCATCTCCATCTGTGTACAGCAGAACTGGCTGGGAACTTGGCTCCTTTCTCCATTGGGAAGGACATGGGGAAAGGATCACACCAGCAGCTCCTCCAGGGACTGTAGTTTCCACAGTCCCACACCTCCCAGCCCTGTCCTGCTGTAGACAGAGATGCAGCTCTGTGGAAGGCTCAGGGGCAGGTCTGGCAGTTGTATAGCAACACCACAGAGGAGGCATGGGGCAGCAAGCTCCTCCTGTGTCTGGTACACCGGACTGGCTATAAATGTCTGGCTGGTATGGTGTACTAGAGCACACCAGCTTACTTGCACTTCTGGCATGAGAAAAGGAAGCATAGAAATTATTAGAGAAAAACCATAGATACCATAATGTTTCTCAGCTAGTGCTTATGAAATAATTTCATGAGCATGGAGATAATAAATGACAAGGATAGTAATTTATAAAGCAATGCTATAATTAGTATTCTTTATAAAGCTCTGATTGTAGCTGTTGGCTGTACTTTACAGACACTTTGTGGGGGGAGGGGAGCTCCAAGGAGCCCAGAATCTGTCATCCCAATATGGTATTATCTTGATTTTATCCATTTCAAAATGCATGCTCCTGTAGCAAGGTACTGGAGGACTTCACAGTACTCTTTACCATTAGCTATGAAATCCCCCTCACAACCTTTAAATATAGGTTTTTACAAGTGAATAGAAATAAGAAAGCTGAAGTTAGACAATGTCGTGAGGCAATGTCTCTTTTCATTGGACCAACATCTGTTGCTGAAAGACAAACTTTCAGGCTACACAAAACTCTTCTTCAGATCTGGGAAAGGTACTCGGTGTCACAGCTCTTCCAAGATTGTTTAGCATAAGTAGTCAACGTATATTGTAAGAGACCATTCAGTATGAATTGGCTCATTAACACATCTGCTTACAAATTGTTGTAATAATCCATAAATCCACTAAAAATCATGATCTTAATAAATACTGTTAACTAAAGATATGAATTTAAACTCCCAGGTTTGCCTTTTGAAGGTATTGTACACATTTCCTCAGAGAATGAGGACTGAGAGGTGAGGGATGGAATTACTTTCTGAAAGGTGTTCACCCACAGATGATATGGGGTTTAAAACCGATGAAAGAGAAAACTACCATATCATCTGTGGGTAAGATAAATGGTGAATAATCCTGTACTGTCCTTCAGCTTTTACAGGACCACATCTAGGTGAGGATAATCGTAGGTCTGCCATTGGAAAACTAAATAAGGTCCAGTCTCTTGTTTGGCAACAGCCTCCAACTGTATTTTTCCTTGAATTATTTCCTTGTCCTTTAGTAGATTCAGCAGCCATTGTGGGCCCAGGGGCAAGATGTGGGGGAGGGGCCAGCCCTTAGCACTAGCCAGAGCATGGTGCTGCGCTCTCCCCCTTCCCCCCCCCCCAACCTCAAAGCAGTGGCAGCTAGGAGCTCTGGGCCTCTTTGAAATACTGGGCCCTGGGGCCGCTGCCTCCTTTGTCCCTCCCCATCAGTAGACCTGAGTAGATTTCACATTCACTGCTCACACATGCAACCTCTCTACTCATATGGAATCTCAAAATTCTCTGACACAGGTTTGCAAAGGAGTTAACTCTACCACTGCCCTGCCTATAGAGCCTGGGAGCTTGTGCCTCTCATGAGCAGACAGGGGACCTGTCACAAGAGCTAGCAGTGCTGCATGACCCTCCTGAGCCACCTGGAGCCTGCTGGAGGCCAGTCTTAGCAGCTGTCTCAATTCCCACAGCCTCCTCCAGGCTTCCACTTCCAAGCACCAAGATCCCACTCCTGGGCTGTTGCCTGTGATCCTCCCTGAATTTGCAAGAGGAATAGGGAGCAAGGCTCTGATTTGCTACTGTTGCAATGTGTTCCAAAGTCCCCTTGCAACTTCTGTTACCCAGCTTGTTGGGTGAGGGGACAGGTGAAGAAAATGTCTATCTGTGTGTCTCTGTCTGTCTCTCTTCTGCTGCCCTGATCTTTTCCTGAGCACAGCAGAAAATCTGTGTTATTAACTTTGGGTTATATTGCTGTAAAGAGGTAAAATGGAGCACAGAAGAAATATGTGGTGTGACTGTGAATAGAACCCAAGTCCCTTGGCTCCTAGATTTATGCTTTAGTCACAAGAACATCTTTTCTCTCATCATACGAACAGCCATACTGGGTCACACCAAAGGTCCATTTAGCCCATTATCTTGTCTGTTAACATTGGCCAATACCAGATGCCCCAGAGGGAGGGAACATAATAGGTAATCATCACATGATCCTTCCTGTGTCACCCATTGCCAGACAGAGAGGCTAGGGACACCATTCCCACCCAGCCTGTCTAATAGCCATTGATGGACCTAACCTCCATGACTCTATGTAACTCTTTTTTGAACCCTGTTAAAGTTCTAGCCTTCACCACATCCTTTGGCAAGGAGTTCCACAGGTTGACTATGCGCCGAGTGAAGAAAAACTTCCTTTTGTTTGTTTTAAACCTGCTGCCTATTAATTTCATTTGGTGACCCCAAGTTTTCATATTGTGGGAATAAGTAAATAACTTTTCCTTATTCACTTTTTCCATACCAGTCATGATTTTATAGACCTCTGTCATAGCCTCCCTTCGTCTCCTCTTTTCTAAGCTGAAAGGTCTAAGCCTTTTTAATCTCTCTTCATATGGGAGCTGTTTCAAACCCCTAATCATTTTTGTTGCCCTTTTCTGAACCTTTTCCAATGCCAATGTATCTTTTTTTTTTTTTTTTTTTTTTTTTTTTAAGATGAGGCAACCACATCTGTACACAGTATTCAAGATGTGGGCGTACCAGGGTTTTATATAGAGGCAATAAGATATTCTGTCTTATTCTCTATCCCTTTTAAAATTATTTCTAACATTCTATTTGCTTTTTTTAACTGCCACTGCACGCTGAGTGGATGTTTTCAGAGAACTATCCACAACGTCTCCAAGATCTCTCTCTTGAGTAATTGTAGCTAAATTAGTCCCCATCATGTTGTATGTATAGTTGGGATTATTTTTTCCAATGCGCAATACTTTACATTTATCAACATTAAATTTCATTTGCAATTTTGTTGCCCAATCACTGAGTTTGGTGAGATCTTTTTGAAGCTCTTCACAGTCTGCTTTGGTTTTAACTATCTTGAGCAGTTTATTAGCATCTGCAAATTTTGCCACCTCTTTGTTTACCTCTTTCTCCTGATCATTTATAAGTAAGTTGAATAGGATTAGTCCCAGTACACACCCTTGGGGGACACCACTAGTTACCTCTCTCCAGTCTGAAAACTGACCATTTATTCCTACCCTTAGTTTCTTGACTTTTAACCAGTTATCAGTCCATGAGAGGACTTTCCCTTTTATCCCATGACAACTTCCATTATTTAAGAGCCTTTGGTGAGGGACCTTGTCAGAGGTTTTCTGGAAATCTACGTACACTATATCCAATTGAGCCCCCTAGTCCACATGCTACCCCCCCCCCCCGCAAAAAAGAACTCTAGAAGATTAGTAAGGCGTGATTTCCCTTTATAGAAACCATGTTGTCTTTTCCCCCAACAAATTATGTTCATCTGTGTTTCTGACAATTCTATTCTTAGCTATAGTTTCAGCTAATTTGCCCAGTGCTGACATCAGGCTTACTGGTCTGTAATTGCCAGGATCACCTCTAGAGCCCTTTTTAAATACTGGCATCACATTAGCTATCTTCTAGTCATTAGGTACGGAAGCTGATTTAAAGGATGGGTTACCAAACCACAGTTAATAGTTCTGCAGTTTCACATTTGAGTTCTTTCACTATCGTCTGGAATCCATAATAGGTTTTACATTACAACTACTATACTTTCTGTAAAGACTGGCTAATACTGAAAAATGAATACAATAGTCTCACATACTGCTTTTCAGCTATATTGGAATTTTACAGGTCAGTCCTTAGCACAGTAAAAATCACAGGTATTCATTTTGTTTATAATATGCAATACCATTTAACATTAATAGGAGCATGCATATATGGTTTGATGGGATTGAGTTTTGTTGCTTTACAGGAGCATTTTTAGTTTAAAGATCACATTCTTTTTCTTAGTTATGTTGTACATCTTTGCTTAAAACTGAAAGGTCCGTACAAATCATATTTGGGTTTCAACAACAAGTTTTCATGTTACAGAAATTGGAAAAATTTCACAGATTCTAGAGCTTCTGATTTGTATGCACTACTATGATGACATCCTCCTGCTTGGTGCTACTCTGGAAGCAATGTGAACTTGTTTTAACTGCATCTAAAGCAGGCTTAGGCAAAATACCCTCCGTGGGCTGGATCCAGGCAGACACAGCGAGGAGCCTCAGGCAGATCTCTGACTGCCCTCCTGCTGAGAGAAGCTGTTTGAACAGATGTGAGCACAGGGGAGGAAGGAGATGCTTCATATGCTGCTCCCTCCCCTGACACAATCCCATTGGCTGGTTTCCAGCCAATGGGAGCCTGCATGTTTTCAACAGGCAGATGGTGAAGCACTCTTCCCCCTCCCGTCAGGCTCACAGCTGTTCAAAAGCCACATGGCCCCTGCAGCCAGTGGGGCAGGGGGGAGGGGAAGGCAGAGAATATGCTTTCGAAGCAGGTAAGTCTCGCAGCCAGAGCCTGCCTCTGGTACCCCAATCCCTCTGCCCCCCCATCCCATATAACCCAAACTCCCTGCCCCCTTCATGCCCCCATATCTCCTCCTAGATCCTGCACCCTAATCCACTGCCTCGGGTTATAGCCCCCTTCTGTCCTAGGTCATAACACAAACCCTCTGTCCCCTTCCTTAAACCCTTCCCCACATAACCCCTCCTCCTGCACTCATATCCCCTCCCAGATCCTGCACCCCAATGCTCCACCCCAGGTCACAACTCAAACCCCTGCAGCCCCTTCTCACCACGGTCCTCTGCCCCAAGTCACAACCTCCTCCTTTCCTAGGTCACAGCCCAAACCCCTTCACCCCCTCCCTAGGAATGTAAGGGACTAGTCAACTATCTGATAAGCAAATCCCCGTGGCTCTTTTTACATTTAAAATGCAGAAATGCAGAGCCACAGTGCAGGTGGCTCCAGAGCTGACATGAACCAGGATTGCTCAGTCCCGGCTTGACTCGGCTCCTGGAGCTACCCCCGCTGTGGTTCTGTAGAGGCACTTCACAGCTAATCATATAGTTGATACAAATTGTATTGACAATGCGATTAGCCAGATAATCTCATTTTAACAGCCTTATTCCCTCCTGTGCCCTAATCCCCTAACTCATGTCACAACTGCCTCCTTCACCCATACTCTTTCTCAGGCCCCACACCTTCTCCATTAATATGGAAGAGTGCGGCCCATGACCACTCTCGAAATTCTTGGAGTGGCCCCCCACCATTAAAAATTATTGCCCACCCCTGATCTAAAGGATCTGCATGTGATAGACTGTTCATCATATGTATATATTAGAGAAGTGAATGTAAACAAATATGTCATATGGCTACATTTTTACCCTCTCCAGCAACAGCTAGGTACTCTTTCTAGTAAACTGAAGACTAGAGTTTTTGTATGACAAAGGATGACTGACAACTAAAATAAAATTTTCATAAGAGATAAGAAAACTCCATTTTTTTTGTTATTGCTTCTTACACCAAAATACTAAATAACTCTGTTACAGCCCATCAATTTTACAACAGGAAAATAGCTAACACTTTTATAGTGAAAGATCTGTTCTTCATATCATTTGTAGCTGTTATTAAAGGTCTGATCTAATGAATATCAATTAAAGTTAATGGAAAGATTTATTGATTTTATGTGTATTGGATTAGCCCTTAAAATATCTTCTTTATGAACACTTATTTAAGCATTTGCTTTAAAAATTATACTCTGTCCTAGTATTTGGAACTCAGTTTAAGCACTAATTTTAAATGTAAATACTTCAAATCAATGTGGAGATTATCGTTGACGCAAGAGATTTCAACAGGTACCCAAATAAAACCCTACTAAATATTACTAGAATGCAACACATAACTTTTACATTCTTTGTTCCTTAATTGCTATAGTATATATTATTTAAAGATGACAATAAGGGAAAAGATAAATTCATGTTTGTCTATAGAAACTTGAGTGAAATAATTGTATTTCTGTGCAGGGCAGTTTAATACCTCGATATCTGTGGTGGTTAACATTTTCTGAAGTCTTATATATAAATTGTGTTCTTTTCTTCTTGCTTAGATTGTTATAATGGAAGTGCAAGGTTTAAAGTCAGTAGCTCCCAATCGGATTGTTTATTGCACAATGGAAGTAGAAGGAGGAGAGAAACTTCAGACAGATCAGGCAGAAGCATCAAGGCCACAGTAAGCACTTCTAATTTTTTTTATAAAATATATTTTCTTCACAGCATGGAAGACTCTCCAAGAAAATTTGGAGTGACCTGTAAAAAGAAAGACATTACAGTAGTTTGGTAGGTTTAATATTACAGCACGACGGTATTTTGTCTTGGTACAGCACTTGAACTCTTATCCAGCATAGATGGGAAATGTAACATATAAAACAGTATGCAGTGTGGCTGTATCCATGTTGGTCCTAGGCTATTAGGGTATGTCCACACTGCTCACTTATTTCAGAATAAACTATTCCAGAAGAAACACTCCAAAATAGCTTATTTTGAAATAGTGTGTCTACTCTACAGGGAAGCCTCAAAATTAGTCCGAGGCAGACTCCCCTAATGTGGATGCCCTACCTGGATTTAGAGCCCTAGGAAGTGCTAGGGAGTAATTACTTTGAATGGACCTGGGGAGGAGCTATTTTGAAATAGCAGCAGTGGAGCATCCGCACTACTGCTATTCCAAAACAGCTATTTCGGAATAGGCATTATTCCACGTGGAATGAGGTTTACAGAAGTCAGAATAAGCCTTCTGTTATTTCAAATTTATTTTGAAATAACAGAATTGATGTGTAGACGCTTGTATTGTTATTTTGGAATAATGGCCGTTATTCCGAAATAATGCTGCTGTGTAGATGCACCGTTAGTCTACACTGCCACCCTAGTTCGAATTAGAATGGCTAATGTAGGCATTCGAACTTGCAAATGAAGCCCGGGATTTAAATATCCCGGGCTTCATTTGCATGTACCCGGGCGCCGCCATTTTTAAATGCCCCGTAGTTCGAACTCCCTGCCCGTGGCTACACGCGGCACGGACTAGGTAGTTCGAATTAAAGCTCCTAATTCGAACTACCGTTACTCCTCCTGCAATTAAAAATGGCGGCGCCCGGGAACATGCAAATGAAGCCTGGGATATTTAAATCCCGGGCTTCATTTGCAAGTTCGAATGCCTACTTTAGCCACCCTAGTTCGAACTAGGGTGGCAGTGTAGACATACCCTTAGAGAGAAGTAATATGTTTTTGTGGACCAACTTCTGTTAGCGAGAAAGACAAGCCTTTGAGTTACAGGACCAGAAGAAGAGTTCTGTGTAGCCTGAAAACTTGTCTATCCCACCAACGGAAGTTGGTCCAGTAAAAGATATCACCACACCCATCTTGCCTCTAATACAAAACAATAGTTAATTATAACAGAACCAGGAAGCAAAACACTTGTAAACTTGAAAACAATGCTTGTTGTTAAAAACAAATCAATAAAAACAGGTTTCAGGTCCGTGTAAACAAAGAAATTGGAAGCTGTAGCATTGTGCTCTTTTCTGTACCATCTAACAATTCAAACCTTTTGATATAAATTAGTCTGAGAGAGCTTGTGTGTTTTCTAGGTTAATATGAAGGTGGCCTTGTGGAGTTCAACTTGCACAACCAGTGGAAAATCAATACTCAGTAATCAATCCTCTCAAAGCTTACTCACCTACTGAGCTTATTTCATTTTAAATGATAGGAGTCACTTCTTTCATTTAATTTTGGAAAAAAAACTAACTCAGAGGGGAAAAGCATTGTACCATGGTAGTTGAACTAGGTGGCACAAAGAAAAAAAAATAAGTGTGGCTTTGGTAGATTTGTTTGACCTCTGGCTGCACATTGACTTCACAAGCTTTCCCCTCCGTTAAAATGTCATTTGGAATCTCTTGCAGATATGTTTCAGAAAGATCATGAGGGTTTTTACCAGCACCTTTGTGAGTCTTGTGAAAAACAATTTAAAACTTGCTGTCACTAATATTTCTAAAAGACAACTTAAACTCAGAAGTGAAGGTGGCTTCAGTTCAATTCAAACCACAGATATAAAATTTGATTCGGCCAAACTGTAAGCATGTTATTGTGATTGTGTGTCACTTTTCTATAGAATTTCCACAAGCTATTAAACTTTTCTCTTGCATTGTGCAGGAAACTTACCAAACCAAAGTTTTAGACCCATGGCTTTTCTATTCCAACATCTTTTCTCTGATAGTGGCCTAATACTTGATGGCTCAGTGACACCAAAAGAGGAGATCATCACCCCATTACAATAATGCATCTGACCAGTTTTACAGTTCTGTACATGAGTAGTGCCAGGTGGAAAACGCAGTGCATTTGAATTTCATACCTGTCTCAGATAGAATTTTACATTAAAGATGTAGTGCAAGAGTAGATGAAGACAGGAGAAAATGAGAATGATAAAGCACTTGTAATAGAAAGCATTGATGTCAGGGACTGATCAGCACTTGAAGTAGATCAGAACTTGAGGGTTTCAGGCTGTATATCTGAAACATGTAATCCAGGAGTGGAGAGGCACGTGGCCATGTTCTTCTAGACAAGTGTTAGGTGAACAAAGGAATAATGTCTGACTTGGAATGAGGGCTTTAGAGGTGTACCATACTGTAGAATGAGGTACATGTTCAAAAAGAGGATATGAGATTGTGGAGGTGTATGTGGGCACAGCCATCGGCACTTGCAGATGTTGTGGCTGCTGAGTTATCAATAGAAACAACACTTACAGCTGATTTGTGATCCTCTGAATGATTAGAAGTGCCCTGTTTCATTGTAAAAAGCAGGATTTCTATTGCATTGGAGCTGCCACCGATATGGTACAAAGAAAACGAAAGTCCCTGAGAGAGAGTTTTGTTGTATATACAAGAGGGATTTAAGAGGAGACCATAGAGGAGGATATTTAAGCAGTCAAAGCATGAAATTAACAAATTATATGTTCATCAGCATGTGAGGAGGAGGAAGCTCTCTCTCGGGAATTGGAGGCTCTTGATCCAGAAAGTGTCTTTTCACACACATTGGCAGTATTTTAATATCAACAAAGTAAAAAAGCATTTAGAGGAAACATTTAAAAAAAACATAGACACAAAGAAATAGATTAGAGTTTAGCCAAACATTCCAACTCAGTAGCTGACAATTTGTCCCATCTTCTGAGAAATACAAGTCAAAAAAGAATGAGAGGTTTCTGTCCACAACGTGGAAATGGGGAAGGTTTCAAAAAACAAACATATTAGTAACAGAATGGAACTGGTGTGAAAGAAGAAGGCCTTGTCCTTGTCCTTTTGTGGGAGTGTGAATAGCTTTGTGCACCAAAGAGTTGTGCTGAAACGCTCCTTGTGGAGAATTGTGGGTGCCAACTAAAAGATTCCTAGATCACATTAATGTAATCCTGTTTGAGACACTTTGTTGTTTATCTATATGATAAATTAGTATTTTGTGTGTTTCACCATGGCTCATTGGGTCACAGCTGAGAATATTAAGTTCAGGACATTGTTGAGAAATAGGGCAGTCACACACCAAAACTGGTGGTTATTTTTCTATAAGATACACTAACACAGCAACAAAAGTAAACTTCTGTCTCACCACACTGGCTAACAAGAAATGCAGCCTCCTGAGGTAGTCCAGTCAGACACTAGACTTCATGATGAGTGGTTATTCAAACCAGTTAAATCAACCAAAGGGTTCTTCTGATCCCAAAGGACCAGCCACATATGCAGAGAAATATAGAACTCCAACTTTCCCAGTAATCATACTGTTGCTAACCCTTTAATATCTAATATCTAAAAGTTTATTTCTAAAAGAAAAGAAGGTGAGAGTTAAAATGGTCAAAGGAATTAAATACATACAGTAATTATAAGGTTCTTGGAACAGATTCGCAGCAGTGATAGAATAAACTACTAGCTTGTTAAGTCTCTGCTTCTAAAAGATTGGAAGGTTCCCGTTCCTTTGGATAGAATGCTCCCATCAGTGTAAGTCAAAGATCAGAGCAGGAAAGAGGCAAAATGGAGATGCTTCCAAGGTCTTATACTTTCTGTCATGTAGTTAATCTGCTCTTAATCCTTCAGTGAAAAAGTACAGGCACAAGAGGGACTCCAGTGTCACATGATCAGGTCACATGCCCTTGATTACTTTGGTAAGTCATATCATAGGCATTACCCGTATTCTGGCTAGAACCTCCACAGGAAATGCCAGTAAGTGGGAATACACTTCTTCCATGGCCCAGTGTGTTCACTGATGGGCCATCACATGAATAGTCCATTCACAATGTGCTGGCTAGACTGGATGTAAACTACCTTGTGGGGGGTTACAAATTTGAAATACAGGTGCATAAATAATATTTATCATTTCAGATAAAAAATGATAAATGCATAGAAATAGGATAGTCCTATTCAGCAAACCATGTATTTTCATTGACACCTTATATGACATATTTTGGCATTTCTTCAAATTAAGTAACAGTGGTAGTAAGATGATCTGCCTGGTCATATTTTATTCATTTAATGTCACAGCATGCTAGTAGTAAATGCACACTGTATAAGATAGGCTTTCCTCTCTTTTAAGAAGATATATAAATCTCCATGCTATATATGCAGTAGTGCATTATAGTAGGTTACGTGTTTAGTACTGATACTAAAGTACTAGATGTCATGGGGATATGAACCCATGGCTTACTAGAGCCTACTTTAAAAGTTATATTGCTTCCTCTCATGCTAACCCTATTAAACTTTGATTACTGCCTGAGGAATATTTGTTAATGCATTATAAATGCTTCTAGCTTTTCAACCGTCAAAAATGCCTACCAACAAAAACAGTGACCTTTTCTGCCAGAGACTACTTAGGAGTATCTTCAGAAGAGGCTCCTCCATTATACCAGTGTTTCTTTTAGTGGGCTGCAGGCCCACTTTGAGAGAGCTGCTAACGGGCCACTCCAGTTTATCTAATTCTAAAGGGTCCGTAGTCACACAACCTTGCGGCTTCCATTGAGCCTTTTCCCACGAATCGCCTTGGCTGGAGACAGTGAACCGGGGCCAATGGAAGCTACAAGGCTCCACGGCTACATAGCCTTTAGATAAACAAACCGGACCAGCCCATTTGCCTGTAGCCCACTTTGAGAAACATTGCATTATATCAACCTAAGCATGACTTTATTGCTTTGATGCAATAGAGATCCATCTTCTACAACAGGGGTGGACAAGACAGCCTTTGCCAGACCACCAAGCTGGTTGATCCAGCCTGTGGCCACCCTGTCACTCTCCCACCCCATGCCAATGGAGACCCGGGCAGGGGGCGAGAGACTTTGCACACTCCCAGGCCCTGATTGGCCTAGGGCCATGGTCACCAACCGGTAGATCGCGATCTATCGGTCGATCTCAAGGGCTCTAAGAGTCGCTCTTGAGCCCTCTCTGAACTGGGCGCCTGCGCAGTACATTTACATTAGATTTCCTCATTTGAGGAGCAGCTACTCACCGAGCAACAACACAGGTGAGTAGCTGCGCAGAATGGTGGGAGCTGGAAGGTCAGGAGGGCTGAAACACCCCGGCCAGCTGGCTGTGGCTTTCAGCTGAAAGAGGCTGCCCCGCGCTCCAGCTGATCGGCGGCTTCTCCTTTGCACCTGCCCAAGTGGAGCGTGGGGCACCCTGGCTGAGCGCCATGGCCAGCTGACCGGGCAGCCGCTTCTCTTTGCTCCAGCCCAGCTGCCCTGCGCTCAGCCTGGGAAGCTTGCTCCAGCACAGCTGGAGCTAGGCGCAGCCTCCCTGGGCTGAGCGCAGGGCAGCCGGGCCGGAGTGAAGAGAAACGGCTTCTCTTCACTTCCGCCTGGCTGCCCTGCACTCAGCCCGGAGGAAGCGCAGGATGGAGGCTTCCCGCCGCGGCTGGTGTAGGGGACTCCCTGCCCCCGAACCTTGTTCCCTCTCCCCCACCCCAAACCTGTCCCCTGCCCTCCTGCCCCCCCGTTCCCTCTCCCTTGGCCCCCCACCCGTCTGCAGAAACCTGTCCCCCTGCCTTCCCCACTGCAGAAACCTGTCCCCCTGCCTTCCCCACTACAGAAACCTGTCCCCCTGCTCCCCTGTGCAGAAACCTGTTCCCCCCCAGCACCCTGTCCCCTGCTGCAGAAACCTGTCCTTCTGGCACTCTGCCCCCTCTCCCCTGCACCCACTGGCACCCTGTACCCTGCCCCAGAACCCACTAGCACCCCTCCCCAGTACTGTGTCCCATGCTCCCAAATGACTTTTCTATGGGTCAGTGACCTCTGACTCAAGGCAGGTTCCCTGCCATTCTCATAAATAAAGACAATGCAGAAACTTTTTGTGTTTAACATAGTATTTTATTTAAAAATGAAGCCTGGCCAACAAACCCCCAATTGGGGCCAAGCCCCCATCTGGCCACAACCACTCCTGCATTCCCTCTTACCCAGACCCTAGATCTGAGCCTATCATACACTGGACCCCCCTGCCCTGAGCCCCTCACATACCCCAACCCAAATTCCTGAACCCTCACATCCACAAGCCTGTGGCTTGCTTAGTATCCCAACACTGCCCAGCCTGGAGCCCCCTCCCCGAGCCAGTGTCCCCTTCTCCACCTCCTCCTGCATCCAGATTTCCTCCCAGAGCTTGCACCTCTCACCCCTTCCCGCACCCAAATCCCTCATTCCCACCCCAGAGACTACACGGCCTGTCTCAACCCAGCGAGGGTCTGGCTAGACTGCAGGAGTTTTTCAGGATTCTGGAGATATCCCAGAAAAACTCTTCTGCATCCACGGTTGCATTTGTTCTTCTGCCTTTTTTAGTAGAAGAGCAAACATGCTTTTTTGGTCATCCCTATATTCTTCTTTCCACAAGGAATAAGGGGGCTTCCAAAAGAAGGGGTTTTTTTCTGACATTTGGTCCAGTCTAGACAGGCCAAATGTTGGAAAAACCTCTTCGTACAGAAGAATTTTTTTTTTAAAAAGCAGCAGTATAAGGATTGGGGATAGCAAGTGATGGAGAGGAGGAGACTAGAGAGGGCGGGGCTTCAAGGAAGGGGCGGGGCTTCAAGGAAGGGGCGGGGCAGTAGATCTTGGCTTGGTTTGTCATTTAAAAAGTGATCTTGGGTGTAAAAAGGTTGGAGACCACTGGCCTAGGAATAGGGGTAATGTGTGAAGTCTCCCCCTATTACTGGGGGCACACGGTGTCTAGAGGGAATGACCAGCTACTCAAAACAGCTGGCAGTTCTCTCTAGGCACCCGGGGCAGGAGGGCAAAGGCTTCACGTGCTCCTCCATACCCAGGCAAATCTTGGTCTGTGGCGCAGGAGCACGGGAAGCCGCCTCATCCAGCCCCTTTTGCCTGAGGCCCGGCCCCTTCTGGGGCAGCCCGGGACCACTTCAGAAATTTGTGAAGTGGCACCCACCCCTTCTACAATAAAAAAATCCAACATTAATGTAAATGTTTAGCTATGGCTACAGATTTTTTTCTTAGTTGAATGGAATCTGTCACAGTAATATCTCTATATATCCTTATTATAAATATTTAACAAAAATATGGAAAATAATTCCTTAAAAATAAATAGCTTGTATAGGAATATTGTTATGGTTAAGATTGAAGCTTTTAAACATATCTTAGGGTAAGGCTACACTAGCTCGTTAGTTCGAGCTAGGTAGTCTAATGAGGGCAACCGGAGTTGCAAATGAAGCCTGGGATTTAAATATCCCAGGCTTCATTTGCATCTTCCCAGGAGCCACCATGTTTAAATCCCCCTTAGTCCGAACTCCGTGCCCACGGCTACATGCGGCACGGACTAGGTAGTTCGAATTAAAGATCCTAATTCGAACTACTGTTACCCCTCATTGCAGGGCCATTACTCCTGTTGGTACCACACCCCGAATTACTCTTTCACAGTCAGTGGAAGTGTGCCAGGCCAGTATGAAGCACTTTCTTGGCACCTCTGCTGTCCGTACTGTTGATGTTATTATGGCGGTACTCACATTGGTGGAACTCCAACTTTAAATCGACTTCCATACCTAATGATTGGAAGATAGCTTACGTGACACCAATATTTAAAAAGGTCTCTAGAGGTGATCCTGGCAGTTAAAGACTGGTAAGTCTAATGTCAGTATTAGGCAAATTAGTTGAAACTATAGTGAAGAATAAAATTGTCAGACACATGGATGAATATAATTTGTTGGGGGAAAGTCAACATGGTTTCTGTAAAGGGAAATCAAGTCTTACTAATCTTCTAGGGCATGTCTAGACTACATCCCTCTTCCAAAAGAGGGATGTAAATTAGATCGAAATTGCAAATGAAGCCGGGATTTAAATTTCCCATGCTTCATTTGCATAATGGCGGCCGTGCATTCTTTCAGAAAAAGGCTTTTCGAAAGTAAAACCACTGTCTAGATGGGGTTCTTTTAAAAAATAAACAAACAAAAAAACCCTTTTTCAAAAGAGCCTGTACTCCTAGTGTTTATTCACTTTTAATAACTAACATGCTGAGGTTTTTTTGTACTGTTTCTCAGATGGTTTGGAGATGAATTATTGTATTTCTAAAGCAATGACTACCTTCATATTTCCCATAGTGTCTGGTTTTAGTAAAACTTTCCATTATGGTTTGTCATGACCAGGATCAACCAGGAATTAGGATTTATGAAATTCAAAATTAAGATACCAGGAACAGAAGCCAATATGTGTGTCTGGTATGTAGCAGTGAAGAGGGGAAAAAAAGGAAACTGCCTCTGGTAAATGAACTGATCAGACTTTTCTGGAATACCGTTTTGTCCCAGCATATTTTGCTGAGCTTTGATCAGAAGATGATGGAATACATTTATCACAGTCTGCATACCAAACTAACAGTGAATGAATTTCACAAAAGATCTGTAGATTCAGTGGAATGTTTAAACCACAATTTTATTCAGTTATGTCTGACCATTTTTTGTAAGGCAAGACAGCCACTAATCTGCTTGAGACTAGAGAGGAACAGTAATGGTTAGGAGAGAGAGAGAGACAGTAGGTCTCTTCAGTAAACAAGCTCCTACACTGCCCTGTATTCTGCCATTGATCATTTATCCTGTAAAATAATCTTTTAAATGTTTTTCAATACAGATTTTTTTCCTTTTTTGCCCCTGGGAAATATAAGTAGTTTTTGTATGTGCCTTTAATAACCAAAAATAAACCCTCTACTTTAGTGATTTCCCCCTCCATGTTTTTAGTTGCCAAAATCATGGTTACTCAAACTAATTTTTATAGCTCTACTATAAAAGTGTAGTATTGTGTCATTCAATAATTGTGTGTGGGGAGAAGGGAATTAACTGAAGGCCTCTGTCTGGTTATTTGAAATAAAAACAGTCTTTCTCCTTTCTCAGAATCTCACTCTTGTGATTTCCTTACTCTTCTATCTTTTTTTTCATGTTCCTCTGTGAGTGATCTGCTTATCTCCCTATATTCCTGCATTTTGCTCACTCAACTTTTGACTGTGCTCTGTGAGATTTTCATGTGAGTGAAATTGACTGAAGTCTGCCCCAATGTGATGTTTGGCAGCACTTTGGAGATTGGAATAAAATTGAGTAAAACACCACTGCTACAGTGAGGCATGTGACAGGACACAAAGGATATAAGAGTTGTACGGTTGCTAGGTTGCATGTTCCAGGTAGGAAGCTTGACATTTCTTGAAAATTTGATGATCAACAAAATCTTTGCATTGAGTCAGTTTGCATGCCTATATCCTGTTTTTGAAACCGGCAGGGGCAGTGGGTTGATTTGTTTGTTTGGATTATCTTCCAACTTTCCCACTAACCCTCAGTTCCCTCCAAAAATGGGCTGAAAAGAAGCTGGAAAACTTTAAGCCAAAATTGAGCTTCTAAAAAGCGGGGGGAGGGGAGGAGGCTAATATGGAACTGTTGTGTCCTCTTTAATGAAAACACTGCTGTTACAATGTTTCCACACCTGTACAACACTGTGTGATGTTTCAACCATTTTGGAATGAATATATTCCACCCAAAACGTTTCAGCATCACAAACTTGAGGCGACAATGACATTTAAGTTTTATTTTGAATTTTTAAAGGAGAATTTGGGCTGACCCCATGGCTTAGAGATGCATGTTTCACTCTTATTCCAATGTCTCTTTCCCTTCGTAAAGCGGTAAGGGTTTGGAGGACTATTGTATAAGCCACTGTTCAGTGCATGTAAGTTGTTCCTCTCTTTTTGTCTGATCCTGAAAGGAACCTCAGTCTGTTTTTAGAGACCTTTACTCTTTAGCTGAAGTTGAAATAGTGAGGCACAGTATTGCATAGGTGGTAACTCACTTGTTGGAGAGGAGAAAGACTGATTAATTTAACTCAACAGCAGCGCTAGTGATTAGTAGGTAGTAATCTTCAGGAATATTAACAATAGATTTGTTAGATGCAGTTTTGTGTGGAGCCAGAAAATTCTGATTTGTAAAAAACAAAATAATAACAAATGGTCAGATACAGCAAATTTCCCATTTCGGAAACAAAGTCAAAATCATTGAAACATCCCATAATTATGCTTTCAAAATGAAAAGTTCTGTATTTTGTTTCAAACAACTTTTCTTTTTGAGTTAATTTATTGTAATCGTTATTGAAATGAAAATGAGCATTTAGAGCTTATCAAACATTTTGATTGGCCTCATTTTATTTTCAGTATGACTTTTTCATCACTATGGGGTAATTTTAAAAAATCTCAAATTCTCAAGAGACAGGAGAAGTATTTCTCCCCTCAACTATAATGAACAGGCCTTTCTCAGTCAGAAGAACTATGGCAACAATGTGTGAGATCTCAAGGATTAGGTGACTAAAGTTTATGTGTTGAAGGGGCCATTCCAGAAAGAGCACAAAATGCTCTCCTCCACCCCCCAAGGGAAAAATTATAAATCTTCTGATTTATTATCTAAACAACTAATATCCTTTTATATAAAAAAGTAAAAATGCAGAAATTAGTGAAGCTGCCAATAAGCCTACTTGAAAGTAGAAGCAGATTTAGAGTAGGAGGGCAGTGGAAACAAAAAGGTAGAACAGAGGAGGGTGAGAATAGCAGGAAATAGGAAGAAAAGTAATAATTATATTTGAACAGAAGTAATGGTGAGGATGCTGGAAACCTGCAGCTCTTGATATCTAATCCTGACTCTGACACTGATTTACTGTGTAACCTCCCTTTTTCCTCCCTGGGTTACTTGGGAGCAGGTCACACTCACATGTGTGCCTAGGCGCCTGATGTTTTTAACATAAAAGGAGATCCTGAGTACCCCAGTGGTGATGTTGTTTAGCTGGAGGATTCCCTATCCACCCCTTTGCTGCAGTCCCTTGCTCCTAAAGAATATACAATGGCAGTGCCTCCACCTTGCTGGCCCTGTACACACTTATGGTGTACCTTGGGAGCCTCCAGGAACAAAATTATTCCAGTAATAACCTAGAACTAACTCCAAGGCAACAATTATAAATAAGATACATCTAACTGATTAAATTAGAATTAACACACATTTACTTAACTTAAAGAAACCGGGTTTAACAGATTAAAAGTGATCAAAATCAATTAAAAAGTACACAGAAAGAAAAGAACACAAGAATGGCTGTACTGGGTCAGACCAAAGATCCATTTAGCCCAGTAGCCTGTCTGCCGACAGTGGCCAGGACCAGGTGCCCCAGAGGGGGTGGACTGAAGACAATGATCAAGCGATTTGTCTCCTGCCATCCCTCTCCAGCCTCTGAAAACAGAGGCCAGGGACACCATTTCTATCCCCTGGCTAATAGCCTTTTATAGACCTAACCTCCATGAAATTATTTAGCTTCTCTTTAAACTGTTATACTCCTAGCCTTCACAGCCTCCTCTGGCAAAGAGTTCCACAGGTTGACTACACGCTGTGTGAGGAAGAACTTTCGCTTATTAGTTTTAAACCTGCTACCCATTAATTTTATTTGGTGTCCTCTAGTTCTTCTATTATGGGAACTAATAAATAACTTTTTTTTATTCACCCTCTCCACACCACTCATGATTTTATATACCTCTATCATATCCCCCCTTAGTCTCCTCTTTTCTAAACTGAAAAGTCCCAGTCGCTTTAGCCTCTCTTCATATGGGACCCGTTCCAAACCCCTAATCATTTTAGTTGCCCTTTTCTGAACCCTTTCCAAGGCCAAAATATCTTTTTTGAGGTGAGGAAACCACATCTGTACACAGTATTCAACATGTGGGCGTACCATAGTTTTATACAGGTTTAGTAAGATATTCTGTGTCTTATTTTCTATCCCTTTCTTAATAATCCCTAACATTCTGTTGGCCTTTTTGACCGCCGCTGCACACTGTGTGGAAGTTTTCAGAGAGCTATCCACGATAACTCCTGTTTGAACATGTCCCTCCTTACTGAGTAGGCTGATGTTAGCAAACTACTGCCAGGACACACATTTCGTTCTGTGACAGCATGAAGAACTAACAAGGTTACAGGAGAGTTGCACCAGAAAAGCCATTATCAGAGAATCTTAGCGTAGAAGAGAGGTGATGGGACGTGTGTGTGTGTGTGTGTGTGTGTGTGTGTTTGTGAGTGTGAAGGGGGGGGATAGTAACTGGCTTATGGCACAGAACAAAGACTGCTGAAGATTTAATAAGACGCAAGAGTCCCTATGGCATTAGGAAGATCGGTGATGATGAGGAAGAGATCAGTGTAGGACCACTGGTCACCTCCCTGATGGGATTCATTTTGTCAACTCCCTATAACCCAGTCCTTCTGTTGTTGCCAGTGAGGTCACTCCCTCCCTAGGGGGAATGTGGGGGTTCAAAGGCACTCCCTCACCCCCAGACCAAAAATTGTCTGGGGGTGGGGAACCTGGAAGTATATTGGCTCCTCCCCTTCTGCTTGAGGCCCCACCCCTTCTGCTTGAGTCCCCACCCCTTCCTGTGCGGTCCGGGGACACTTGAAAAATTTCTGATGTGCCTCTGGCAAAAGTTATTGTCCACCCCTGCTCTAGATGCAACACAACAGCTCTTGGCCTGGAAAAGGCTCCGTACCAGCAGCCTGGCTCCTCTCTCCAAAAATGGAGCCTAGCCTAGCTCTCTGTCTGCATAGCCTGGAAGAGGCACCGTTCCCCCTTTTTCCCAAGGGCTCATGGGAGTTGTAGTCTCATGGGCTAGATTGCAGCACAAAGGATCCTCCCAGTAAAAGTCAGAGTCCCATTTAATAGGGGGACTACAACTGTTAATTATTTATATTGCTACTAGAAGATTTACCTGACATTACTCAGGTTCTTAACTCAATTAATTTTTGTTTTTTCTTCATTTAAATCATTGATGAGACTATAAATATCTTCCATGCCCCAAAATTGCTTATAATTTAAATAATCTAAGGCTATGTCCAAACTGCAGGCCTCTTTCAGAAGAAGCTTTTCTGGAAGAGATTTTCCAGAAAAACTTCTTCCAAAAGAGAGCGTCCACACTGCAAAAGTGCATTGAAAAAGTGATCTGCTTTTTTGAAAGATAGCATCCATTCAGTGTGTATTCTATCTCGCATTTCCGCTCTGATTACTATGGACAGAGTGGCCACCAGGCCATCTTTGCTTTTTCCTCTTTCCTCTTTTTCCAAAAGAACTCCCTCTTCCATGTCCACGCACACCTTTTTCCGAAAGAGCTCTTTCGCAAAAAGGCTTCTTCCTCCTAGAATGAGGACTACCAATGTCGGAAAAACCCCTCTGTTCTTTTGATTTTTCTTTCGGAAGAAAGCAATTGCAGTGTGGACATAATTGAAGTTTTTTTGGAAAAATGGTTGTTTTTCTGGAAAAACTCTGTAGTGTAGACATACCCCAAGTGTTATGTGAGTTTAGGAATGTCACTTGGATGTCTGTCTGACTAATGCATTCACTTGCTCTACATATACAGTTCTCTGTACATTTAAAGACTCTTTACTTTTCCTTTGTGTGACTGAACCGGTTATACATAACTATCACATTTTTCATTTTTAAATAAAAATAATTGTGGCATTTTATTTTTACAAATAAAATTGTAAATCATGTTTTTTTACAAAAAATATTGTAGATTTTTTTTTCAAATCTAGCTTTTGTTCAGCATAGATTTGCAATTTTTATTGTCTTTAAAAACATGCACTACTTAATTACTATTAGTCTGATTAATAGCACTGGAAGAAATTGTTGGTGAATGAGGCTTTTACCCTGTTAATTCCATTATCAATTATTAATATGCTGTTAAGTGCAAAAAATTGCATTAGGAATAAAAGGCCCTGATTTTTCATTTATACTGTGGTCATCTTTACACCATTCTTGTTGTGTAGAGGGAGCGTATGTAAATAACTTATTGTCACTTAAAGGTCCCTTTAGATTGTTATAGGAGCATATAGTAGCAGTAATGTACATGACTCAGACTCAGCAGATTCTAACTTACAGCTTTTAGCCCTTCCCTAAATGTGTTCAATAAGGCATTATTATATGTTGTATTAGAGCTACTTAAAAGGCCATAAAGTTTTTGTTTTGTTTTTCTTAAAAAAGCATGGCTTAAAATGAGCCTTTCATGGCTGAGTCCATGGAAAATAAACTGTGACTCTTCCTAGCAAGCATAATTTTGACTGCTAAATGGTGACTAGAATCCTCAGAAAATTTGTATGCACATATATCCAAAGATCCCCACAAAATTTTCCTAATAGTCTATTGGGTACTAAAAATAATTACAAAAAGCCACTTCGGGTTTGTGGGTTACACATTAACCAAGTGCACTTTAAGTTGGACACGTTGCACATTTTTAACTTTAGCAAACAAAACTAGGACAGTTACAGATAAGGTTTTTGCTTCTTCAAACCAACTCATTGGTCTGAATTATTTGGTATGAATCTCTATCTTAATTCCATGAATGGGTCTGTCCTCCTTTGCTGCTGTGTCATATAAAAAATGTTAAGCAAAGTGAGGCATCATCAGATGGGCGGGAAGGTCCTCTCATAGATCAGTAACTGGATAAAAGAGAAAAAAATAAGGCTAGGAATAAATAGTCAGTTTTCATAATGGAGAGGTAAATAGTGGGGTCTCCCAGGGATCTGCACTGGGATGAGTGCTGTTCAATATATTGAAAAAGGGGTAAACAGTGAGGTGGCAAAGTTTGCACGTGATGCAACATTGCTTCAGATAGTTAAGTCTAAAATTGACTGTGAAGAGTTAAAAGAGATCTTGCAAAACTGGTTGACTGGGAACAAAGTGTTAGATGAAATTCAGTGTGAATAAATGTAAAGTAACACATTAGAAACCATAATCCTAATTATACATACAAAACAATGGGTATATAGGGCTTGCAACTCAACTGAGACAGGACAGCAGGGGATGGATCACTGACTCCCCTATTCTGTTTATTCTCTCTGAAGCATCTGGCACCAGGTGCTGTTGGAAGATAGGATACTGGGCTAGGTGGACTGATCTTATTTAGTGTGGTCATACTTCTTATTGGATATTTATAAATGGCTACAAATTAAACAGTATTAAAGAAAAGTCCTCCCTAATTGCTATTCCTCCTACCATGGTAGGTTCAATGCCATACCATCTGAGTGTTCCTCAAGGACTTAATTTCATTCCCTTAAATTTTAACAAAAATATGTATTTTTTTTAATTTCATATCTGTAAAACAAAACCCCACCCTCATTGTTTCTAAACTGGGGTGAATTTTCTGTTCATAAAATGCAGATAAATCTCATGCAGCTGCTACAGTTTTTACATGCTGTGAAATATTGTGCAAAAAAAATCTTTTATGCCTCATTTGACTCTTCTCTTTTTGTGATGTAGCATAAATGTTAAATTTTTCACATTTTTGCTATATATTTAATTGATTTCATGCAGCCTGTATCTGGACCACTTTAAATACTGTTGTTTTTTTAAATAGGAGACTAGTGCTATTTGATGTGTAAGTCTCCATTCAGGGGCTCTGTTCAAGAATTACATAAGATGTCAATCTCTATAAATACTATATTTTATAAAAGTTTAGGAAGTCAATATATTGTGAAGAAAGGAAAGTGGATTTACTCTCTTGGGGTCTGCATCTTCACATTTACAGTACATGGGCAGACTACTGCATCTACATGGAGTTGCTCTGAACTCAGTGTGAATGATTTGTGCATTCCAGAGTCGGTGTCTAAGGATTTAATGCTTCCAAATTTTAGGAGAGAGTTCATTCCTAAAAGTCATTAAATAAATACACTAATTCAAAAAGAAGATCCTGCCATTCAAAAATAGTTGCCATGGAATTCTAAATACAGAATATTTTCCATATATCAGTCACTGTAGAAGGAGCACTGTGTGGCCAAAAGTAAAATAATGTAATATAATACCTTACTCTTCCACAGTGTTTTTTCATCTCTAGGTCTCAACATGCTTCACAGTCTTTAATATATTTATCCTGACAACCATCTTGTTAGGTAGATAAGTACTACATTTTACAGATGGGAAGAGAGGCATGGAGAGCTAAATGACTTGCCTGACATCATGCAGGGATTTGTGGAGGAGCCAAGATCTGAGGGGTAGCTGTGTTAGTCTGTAACTAAAACAAACTTTTAAAAAAACAATGGTCCTGTAGTACCTTGGAGACTAACAAAAAATATATATAGATAGTATCATGAGCTTTCGTGGACACAACCCACTTCTTCAGTTGACAAATATGGAGCCCATAATTAGGGTGCTAGTCTAACTGTCAATTCCTATCTACTGTACCATTCATCCCTCTTACAATTGTTATGTTTAAGGTGCAGTTGCTGGGTGGGGCTAGTGGCCTATGATATATAGGTGGGCATTTTAGATGGTCTAGTGGGCCCTGCTGGCCTCAAACTCTATGGCTATGTCTAGATTGCTCATTCTTGAGCAAGAAGATATGCAAATACTCATCCCCACACCTCATTTGCATATCTTCTTGTACAAGAATGTGCAATCTAGATGTAGCCTTAGGCTTTATAATCTTTATTTGCAATTTTGCTTGTTTTTACTAGAAACCCCTCAGATGATTCATGTAATTTTCATCACTGGGGCAGTTTTAATTTTTGTGCTTTGTTTAGATTCTGTGTGACTACTGCATTGCCTCAGATGCCATCATAACAGGGAAGATTGTTCAGATTTTAGATCTTAATATAAGAACATAAGACTGGCCGTACTGGGTCAGACCAAAGTTCCATCTAGCCCAGTAGCCTGTCTGCCGACAGTGGCCAGCACCAAGTGCCCTGGAGGTGGTGGACCGAAGACAATGATCAAGCGATTTGTCTCGTGCCATCTGTCTCCAGCCTCTGACAAACAGAGGCCAGGGACACCATTCCTACCCCCTGGCTAATACCTTTTTATGGACATAATCTCCATGAATTTATCTAGCTTCTCTCTAAACTCTGTTATGGTGCTTGCCTTCACAGTCTCTTCTGGCAAGGAGTTCCACAGATTGACTATGCGCTGTGTGAAGAAGAACTTTCGCTTATTAGTTTTAAACCTGCTACCCATTAATTTCATTTGGTGTCCTCTAGTCCTTATATTATGGGAACTAATGAATAACTTTTTTTTATTCACCCTCTCCACACCACTCATGATTTTATATACCTCTATCATATCGCCCCTCAGTCTCCTCTTTTCCAAACTGAAAAGTCCTAGTCGCTTTAGCCTCTCTTCATATGGGACCTGTTCCAAACCCCTAATCATTTTAGTTGCCCTTTTCTGAGCCCTTTCCAAGGCCAAAATATCTTTTTTGAGGTGAGACCACATCTGTACACAGTACTCAAGATGTAGGCATACCATAGTTTTATACAGGGGGAGTAAGAAATTCAGTGTCTTATTTTCTATCCCTTTCTTAATAATTCCTAACATTCTATTTGCCTTTTTGACAGCCGCAGCACACTGTGTGAACGTTTTCAGAGAACTATCCACGATAACTCCAAGATCTCTTTCCTGATTTGTCGTAGCCAAATTAGCCGCCATCATACTATATGTATAGTTGGGGTTATTTTTTCCAGCATGCATTACTTTACACTTATCCACATTAAACTTCATTTGCCATTTTGTTGCCCAATCACTTAGTTTTGTGAGATCTTTTTGAAGTTCTTCACAGTCTGCTTCTGTCTGAAGCAGACAGAAAATATAGTAGAAAAAAGTAGAAATCTTTGATCATATATTTATCAGTATTAGGATTTATACAACCATTTGGGGCCTAAACTATTTGACAAGAAAGGCAGTATTTATTAATATAGACAATGAATAGAATTCCAGAATACACATAGTGTGATATGATGTCAAATGCCTGGTATTTTTTTGTTTAAAAAATTGAGCCCCTTAACATGAAAAAAAGAATGAAGGTGCACATCTTCTCTCATATAAGTATGTGTGCAAATGCTGATGAAAATGCATAAGCACATTGCCCTAAAACCTCAGGAAGAAAGAGAAGACACCAGCAATGTGGTTTAAGTGGGCTGCAACTTACTAAATAATGCATGTGGAATATTCAGCGATAACTCCACCCCCTTGTGCAGGTCATTCTTCTTTCTAGAATCTATACCACCTGGGGGAGGGGGGAGGGGGAGGGGGAGGGCCCACCCAGGGGGAGGGCCCACCCCCCACCCCACCCCACCCTTAGCTCCCTCAACTCCATACATTCACTTGGTCTTAGGACTATTGAGATGACTTTATTGCTTTTCCTGGAATGAGGGTTAAGCATAAGGGGGGAGGAGGGAGGGCAAGGTATTGCTGTATCAGACATTAGGAACCAAAATATTGTTGTCCATTTTCCTCAGGAGATGTAGTATCCTATTCCACTTTCAAATTGACCCTTATTTCAACAAGTATCTGCCAATTTACAGCAATATGCATTTTACAAACTACCTACTCCCAAGAGAAGGGAGGTGAAAAACCCCCAGACTACTTCGGCCAACCTGGCAATGAGGGGAAAGTCCCTTCCTAGCTCCTGAAAGGTGACTAACATGATGCCCACAGCAAAAGCCCCAATACTAGGTTTTACTGTTATCCCACAAGGGATCTGGGGAAAGACTTGGCTTCCAGGTGGCAGGGGGAAGATCTTCTAAACTTTCACCTTGCAGCAGGCAATAGACTGTACCCTTCTGTCCAGGCAAGTGTCATACCTACTCTTGCTAAATGTCTATGAAGAGGAAGAAAAGACCTGGGGAGGAACAAGTGGCCAATCAAAGGAACAAAGGATTTTCTTTCCTTGCTTGACCCAATAAAGCCTCCCAACCTGAAAGGTCATCAAGGGAAGGGGTGTACTTTATGGTCAATCTTCCAATTCCATTTTTTTTTTAAGAAATGTATACTTTGGCTCTAAATTTATTGTAATGACCTTTTCCTTATTTTTACTGATTTGTATACATTCCTTGCAAAGAAGGTTGACATATTTTTAAGGCGTGAAGAGGGCAACCCAATAGCTTTTTCTTCGCTGCTACTAATATTTCAGAGCGGCATGTGCATTAAATTTGCAGTGATTGACATCATGTAATTGTTTCATTCTACAGTAATAGATTGCAGCATTTTGTTTGCAGGGCTCCTGGTTCTTCCTGTGAATATCACTCGGTATCTCAAAGATTGATATTGGTACTAGCAAAAAGATAAATTCACATCACAATGTTTGTCTGATGATGTTGAAGTCATTCTGTATATATTCTTGTAAAATTAACATGATCTAAAACCTTTAAACAATCTGAAATATAATCTATTTCACGTAGTAAAGATTCTCATGATTTTCTTAAGGGACTATTTGATAACTTTTTATATAAGAACTTTTCTGGTAATTTGTAGGAAACAGGGATAATTTGCAGCATATCCATATGTAAAATTTCAGTGAATGAGTTTCTTCAAGAAATAGATGAACTCTTTACAGCGGGGCTACTCAACCTGCAGCCTGTTTGTTTGCGGCCTGTAGTGCAGTTTGTGTTCACGTGGGGCTCAACACTCGGCCCATGGGTGGGATCATGTCCTCCGTTGGGAACACACTCCATAATGGCGAGTCAATATAATGGTCTTCTGTTGAGATGTGTTTTAGTAGTTAAATTCCTGGACTGTCACTGCTCATTAAAAGGGCTGTCATTTGGGTAAAATTTGGGTAAGTGTTGCATTTTATTAATATCAACAGAACTGACTTAAATGGGGCCTGTGTGTTGTGTAGTCTTGACTTAATCTTTGTATTCATGCCCGTCTGTATGCAAGAAGCAATTTGCATATATTTGCATGTACATGCAACCACACTTAAATTGCGGCCCTCGGCATGTACTGTGAGTATCATTGTGGCCCCTGGGGCTTCCAAAATTGAGTAGCCCTGCTTTACAGTATTAAAAGTAATGCTGAAATCTTACGCTTTTTGGTTATGTATAAGCTTTAGGCATAAAATACTCCGTTTCCTGAAAGAGTTGTTTTTTAATGTTTATTGTGTCCTTTTCACTATTTGTTTCGTTTCTATTACATTTTGTCATTTGATCCATGGCCATTCCGTCACAATACACTTAGTCTCGCTTAAATTGCCTGGTTAACTGTTTCAACAACAACTATTCATTTGCTGAGCAAGAAACAATGTTTATGCACAATTATACAGTTTGGTTGCTGTGTGCACACCAAGAGAAAATTATTTTACTGTCTGAAATAAAAGTAAAAATGTGATAATTTGAATGCTAAGTCAGGAAAAGTGTGACTTTCTATTTTCTGTCAGGATTTAGAAAACTAGGTATTGACACAGATATTTTCAAATCTAAGAGTATATACAAGTATATGTGTGTGTCACTAATAGAGTAAAACATGAAGAAGGCTATTGCACAGAAACCTTTAGAAACATAAGGGAGGAAACTCAGCTTAGGGTCTGTTTCTTAAAAATAAAAGAAAGAACCCGGCTCTGCTATGTTGAACATGGGGACCTTACAATAGATTTGCCAGAATTGGGGATTACCAGGCATCCCCTGCACAAATGAGGGAAGATGAAAGACAGGTGTGTGATTTATGCAAAGATGTTGGGCTTAAATATATCTGAAGTAATCCCTGGGGTGAGTACTGATTTTCCAAATTGCACTCGGACCCTTTTGGAGGCCCTGTTTTGTCCTCGTCAAGTAGCATGAGTACATGAACTGAAAATGATGCTACTCCATTGTTATCAAAGTCCTTGCAGACCACAAAGGTTGATTTATGGATGCCAGTGTAGGCTGCACGGGAAAAGTACATGAGGCCAGGTTTTCTGCTGATCAAATGTCTACATTCATGAATGGCATTGTCATGAATGAAGTTACTGTCTCTGTTGTCCTTGCTGGTGACACTGCTTATGAAGCCATTTTGCCTTTGCTTATAAAAATATATCCTGATTTCACAGGACCTGGCAAAAGAAATTTCAACTACACTCTCAGCAGGTACAGAATGGTTGTTGAATGTGCCTTTAGCAGGTTAAAATCCTAATGGAGATGTCTACTAACCCATCTGGATGCTAGTGTCATCAAAGCTGCTCTCATCACTGTAGCTTGCTATGGGTATGTCTACACTACAGCGTTTTGTCTGAAAAAATGGACGTTTTTCCAACACAACTTGACACATCCACACTGCAATCGCATTCTTTTGCAAGTAAATCGAAAGAACAGAGGGCTTTTTCCAACAGCGATAATCCTCATTTCGTGAGGAAGAAGCCTTTTTGCGAAAGAGCTCTTTTGCAAAAAGGGGTGTGGATGGGAAGGAGGAGTTTTTTTCAGAAGAAGAGGCTTACAGGAAAAAAGCACAGGTGCCCTTGTGGCCACTCGGTCCAAAGTAATCACAACTCTATAGTTCCTGTGTCCTGACCCCTCTTAAAGCTGCAGGTACCCTGGACAAGCCTCGTGGCAGGAAGCTGGCCAGAGAGCAGCACTTCACCACGTGGCTCTCCTTGCCACTGGCCTGTTCACTGATGGCTAAGCCTCAAGCCCCCCCGTGACCCTCCTGGCCCTTGCTGGGAGCAGCCCCAGGGATCCCAGGACCCACCCACGGGGATGAAGAGGTGCTCCCTGTCCTGGTCAGGCCCGGAGATCCAGTCCCTCCTCGAACTGTGGGGCAAGGAGGAGACATTATAGGATCCCCAGGCCAAGTGCTGCAATGTGGACATTTATGGCCGGATGGCCGAGTCCCTGGCATAGCATGGACACCCACCCTGGACCTTGGAACAGGTCCAGTGTAGGGTAAAACAGCCCTGTCAGGGATATGTCCGTGCCAGAGAGGTAGCTCACATTTAGGAGCAGGACCCCACACCTGCCCCTATTACCTGAAGCTGCACCAAATCGTGGGGGTGGGGAAATGTCTTCCCCACTCATCCTCATCAACTCCGGTCTCAAGACCCCCATCATTGCCTAGCCGGAGGTCTCCGCAGAGGAGAGCCAGAGGACTAAGGACAGCCGGAAGTGGAGGAGGAGGAGACGGGCACTGTGACCTTGTCCCTGGAGCCGGTGCAAGTGAGCCAGGATGTCTCCCAGGCCTCCTCGGACACTTGGGAAAAATCTTCAGGTGAGTGGGGGGGGACACACACACACACACACACACACACACACACACACACACCCCAGGGGGGGGGTGGACGGGTGGGTGGACGGGGGAGGGGAAGGGTATCACTCAGGCTACTGGGCTGGACATTGTGCTGCGGTCCATGCATGTGCAACCATGTGCTGTGTTACTGTGCGGCACGTGGACACAGCAGGCAGCCCCTGAGCCCAAATGGGATCCTGCTCCCAGGCTCAGGGGAAGCCAAACACATCCTGCCATGACTGGAAGCAGTCATGCTACAAGGATGCAGACATGACCCCACATGGACCAAGGAATGCCGCACATAGCACACGGGCACGCCTGCACGTGCGAGGCAGCAGCCGCTCTCACACACAGCCCAGTGATCTACACCTCTGTGTGCGGACCCCAGGGAGGCCCAGGCTGCTCCCGGCTCCTCTGCCACCCATGAGGGGATCCTACTGTGGCCAGACACTTCCCTTGGCTGCTTGTCCATGTACCGAGGGGGGAGGAGGTGCAGGCAGCACAGTCCTCTGGGCATGTTGGGGCCCCTGTGAGACCCCACATGGCCTTGTACCCAGGACATCCCCCTCCTGTGGGCCGTGGACTGTTGATTGCTGCTCACAGTGGAGGGCATGGCCTCAGAAACAGTGTCTGCAGGGATGACTGACCACCTCTCCCTCTCCACAGCTGGACCAGCTGGGAATGATGGCCAAGCCACACCACCACAGCCACCTGCCAGAGCCGGGGGACCTGAAGGTGCGCCAGGGTCCATGAAGACCTGATGCACTAGCACATCAGTGTCCTTTGTGACATCCACCAGACTCTGGCGCACAAGGTCTGTGCGGACTTGTAAGTGGCGGACCACACCTGGGACCAGTTGATGCAGTGGTGTGACAATGTGTGCCATCATGTCCTGCATGATGGCACACCCGCCTGATGCCACTTCTCCTGACTTTCACCCTCCTGCCCCCCCACTATGCCCATTCCTCTTCTGCCTGCCCCCTGCTATGCCTCTGCTCCCTCCCCAGGTGATGCCCCTGCCCTCTCCCCTAGCAATGCCCATGCCCCCTTTTCCTGCCAACCCCGACCCCACTCCAGCCCCCCGTCCTGGCCACCTCCCTGTGCTCCCCGAACCCACCTGAGTGCAACTCGGACGAGGTCCGCACACCCAAGGTGGCACACAGAGCTGCCTCCCTCCCCCTCCCGTTGGAGCCTCTCTCCCCCTGCCAGTTATGCACCCCCCTCCCTCTGATCACCTTTTCAGAATCTTTCATTAATACAGACTGCATTTTTTTTTTTTTTGAAAACCACACAGGTGTGTTTATTGGGAGGTCAGGGAAAGGGTGAAGGGAGGGCTTGTGGTGGGGAAGGGATAGGGCTGCAAGGCAGAGGCCCCTAGGAAGGAATCCCTGGGGAGAGTTAGTGGGGCCTTTGAGAGAACCTCTCCGTCAGGCTATGCACCCTGGTCTGATGGACCTGTCGGATGTTAGCTGTCCGTGGCTGCTGGAAGGCTTGCCCCTCGTAGCCAGTGTCTGCCCCCCCCACTCCAGGAGAACACAACATGCTGCCACCACTTTGGGGATGTTGTGCTCCCCCATGTTGAGGCAGGTCAGCAGGCACCGGAAACATGCCTTGAGGTGGCTGAAGGCACACTCCACCTGGATCTGGACCCGGTTCAGGTGGACATTAAATTGCTCCCGGCTGGGATCCAGGTGGCCAGTGTAAGGTTTCATCAGCCACGGTATCGGTGGATAGGCCGCGTCTCCCATAATGCACAGTGGCATCTGCATGTCCCCAATGGCAAGTTCACAGGGGGGGAAAAATGTGCCTGCCTCCAGCTTGCGGTACAGGCTAGAGTTTCTGAACATGCAGGCATCGTGGCCCCACCTGAGCACCCGACACAAATATCAGTAAAGTGTCCCTGGTGGTCAACCATGGCCTGCAGCACCATTGAAAAGTAGCCCTTCTGATTAATGTACTGGATCGCTCGATGGTCCGGTGTTCAGATCAGGACGTGGGTTCCATCTATGGCTCCACTGCAATTTGGGAACCCCAGGGCAGAAAATCTGGCCATGGTCATGTCCACGTCTCCCAGACAGATGACCCTCAGCAGGATGGAGTTGATGGCCCTCACTACCTGCAGAAGGAGACAAAGAAACACACAAAACAGAGAATGAGAGGGGGTGCCTGAGCCCTTGAGAGGTGCCTGCCCTGCTCCCCTCCCCTGCCCCCAAATGCCCTAGGAGCTACCTCCTAGGAGGCTGCTCCCCTTCCCCCCCCCCCCCCAGCAGCAGGGCTGTGTGAGGGCAGCACAGCACAAACCCACGGGACAAGCTTCCCTCACCCACCCCCACTCCAACCCCCAGCTCCCCTTTCCAAAGGTCCCCCTTATGCAACACTCTCCCCACCCTCCTGCAGGGACTGCAGCCTAAGAGCTCCTTACCGCTGCAAGGAGGGCCCCGACAGTGGACTTCCCCATGCCAAACTGGTTGCCCACCAACTGGTAGCTTCAGGGGTGACAAGCTTCCAGAGGGTGATGGCAACCCCTCTTCCCCAGGGGGATGGTGGGCCGCAGGTGGGTGTCGCGTCTCTGGAGGGCGGGGATGAGCCAGGCACATAGCTCCAAAAAGGTGGACTTCTGTATGCGGAAGTTTTGGAGCCACTGCTGGTCGTTCCACCACTTCATGACCAGCTGGTCCCACCAGTCCAAACTGGTGTCGAGCCTCCAAAAACGCCTCCCCATAGTGGGGTGCGGTTGCCAGAGTGAAGCAGCTGGAGCTACAGAGAGAGTCCCAAGAATGAGTTCGGGGTCCACGTCATGTAGGACCAGGAAGGCAGCTGGCAGAAAGTGCTGCAAAAACTGCAGCATGGCCTTGTAGGGCCATTGCGTGCCATGGGGAAGCTCCCGCTCCATGGCACAAAGAAGAAAGTTGTGGCATCCACAAAAGAACAAGGCAACCACAGCTGGCACTGCGAGAGCTTTGCTGTCCCTCAAAGAGGTAGCAAGCATGCAGCGGAAGCAGAGAAACAGCTGTCCAGGGGAATCCCTTTAAGTGTGTGTGTCTGCAAAGCTCTGGCACCAGCACTTGGAAGCAACTGGTGACCAAATGCCCTGCCTGAAGTGGTTCCGGGTGGCCTTTTATGCGAGAGGGTGTCCAATCAGTCTGGACGCTCTCTTTCACAAATGCACATGGCTTTTTCTATGCACTTTTGTGTGTGGACGTGCTCTTTAGCAAGAAGTTTTTTCAGAAAATCTCTTCTGAAAAAAGCTTCTTGCATGAGAGGCCTGCAGTCTTAGATGTAGCCTAAGCTGTTCATAATCTTTGTGAAGCCAAATGTGAACCACTTCCCCTAGTATGGACTTATGACAGTGATGGGCTGCTGAATTGGTACCCTCTGTCAGAAAGTGCACCTACATCATTGTGGACTTACATGGGCCAACGAAAGAAGGAGAATAGTATGTTTATGATTGTGCATTTAAATGCAAACACATCATGCAGTTAAATGGTGGGGCAAGGAGAGTGATAACCAGGCATTATACTTATGAATGAATGCATGACATAAACTGCTTGAAAGCTGAAGGAAGTGCAGGGATTGATTGCAATGCAATTTACTTAAGAATGAATGACATGACTGCTTAGGGGGAAAAATTACGTGAGGTTATTACTGACATGCATTGTTCTTGTGGATGAAAGGGCTGCTTTATGACTTTGGGGGGGGGTAATAAGTTAATTGCCAGGCATTGTGCTTATGAACTAATAACGTGCTTATGGAAAGGGATAGAAGGAGAGTGATAAGAACTTCGGATGTACGGTTTGGGATATGTACACACACAGATAACTGTATTTAAAAACGGTGTTTCCATACATCTTCCAAGTTGTTCCATAGCATGTATTTACCTTTACTATTTGAAATGGACATGGTATGCTGTGATGCAGTGATAGCAATAACTTTTATATAGGGCCCTATTTGAGGAGCCGCTGAACCCTATTCATTTTAGACAGACTGCAGTGTACTGCTATATTAGCTTTGAAGAACTGCAGATCCCATAATGAAGTGGTAGATGTCCTCTAGGACGGGACTGAGCTTTCCTGGTCAGAAGGTGCACTGGGAGTGAGAGTTTCTGTATTGTGGAAAGGGACCTGGGATGGAGAGCTACTGCTCGCTCTAGAGCCTGGGCTAAGGAGAAGCTGCAACAGAACATAAGAATGACCATATTGGGTGTGATCAGATGCATCTAGCCTAGAATCCTCTCTTCCAACAGTGGCCAGTGCCATTTGCCCTAGAGAGAACAAATAGAACAGATAATTATCAAATGATCCATCCCGTCACCCATTCCCAGCTTCTGGCAAACAGAGGCTAAGGACACCATCCTTCCCTTCCTAGCTAATAGTCAATTATGGACCTAATTTCCATAAATTAATCTAGTTTTTTTTTAAGACTGTTATAATCTTGGCGTTCACAAAGAGTGACTGCATTGTGTGGAAAAAATGCATCTTTTTTTTGGTTTGTTTTAAACCCACTGCCTATTAATTTGAGTGACCACCTAATTCTTATGCAATGAGAAGGTGTAAATAAAACTTTATTCACTTTCTCCACACCAGTCATGATTTTAAAGACTTCTACCCAGGGCTGTCCTTACGTGTATGCAGAATACACAGCTGTGTGGGGCACCACTTCACCCCAAATTAAGTAGTGCCCTCTGTTGAGTGTGCCCAGTGCTGGTCAAGGACAGCTTAAACAACCCCAATCCCCTGCTCTGTCTCTCAGCTCTGGTGGCCAAATTCCCCAGTCCCCTACCCCCCCTGCTCTGACTGCCTCCCAGCCTGGTGGCCCAGCCCTCCACCCCCCACTCTAACCACTCCGGTTCTGGTGGCCTTAATCCTCTGTCTCCTTGCTCCACCTACCGGCATATATGTTCCCAATCCTGGCCTGTAGCTTTGATAGGCTGCCCCACTTCCCCGTCTACCTGTTTCCCCCACCAGCCTCCCTGCCCTGTTCCTGCCCCAACAGCCCTGAGCACAGCCTGTCCTACAGAGTTGATGCCCTACTCCCTAGTGGGGAATCGGGGTGCAGGTGTTCGGGCTGTGTAGTGCACCAAAAATCATAAGGATGGCCCTGCTTCTATCAAATCCCCTTAGTTGTCTCTTTTCTAGTCTGAAGAGTCTGTCTTTTTCATCTCTCTTCATATGGATGTTATTCAATGCCCCTAACCATTTTCTGCCCTTTTCTGAACCTTTCCCAATTCCATTGTACCTTTTTTGAGATTGTGGGACCACATCCGCATGCAGTATTCAGGCTGTTGGAGTACCATGGATTGATATAGAGGCAATATGATATTTTCTGTCTTTTTAACTAAGAATAAGAATATAAGAATGGCCATACTGGGTCAGACCAAAGGTCCATCGAGCCCAGCATCCCATCTGCCGACGGTGGCCAATGCCAGGTGCCCCAGAGAAGGAGAACAGAAGACAATGATCAAGTGATTTATCTCCTGCCATCCATCTCCTGCCCTTGTTATGAAGGCTAGGGCACCATACTTTATCCCTGGCTAATAGCCATTTATGGACCTAACCTGCAAAAATTTATCAAGCTCTTTTTTAAACCCTAATAGAGTCCTGGCCTTCACAGCCTCCTCGGGCAAGGAGTTCCACAGGTTGACTGTGCGCTGTGTGAAGAAAAATTTCCTTTTATTAGTTTTGAACCTACTACCCATCAATTTCATTTGGTGTCCCCTAGTTCTTGTATTATGGGAAAAGGTAAATAATTTTTCTATAATCACTTTCTCCACACCATTCATGATTTTATATACCTCTATCATATCGCCCCTCAATCGCCTTTTTTCCAAACTGAAAAGTCCCAGTCTCTCTAGCCTCTCCCCATATGGGACCCTTTCCAAGCCCCTAATCATCTTAGTCGCCCTTTTCTGAACCTTTTCTAATGCCAATATATCTTTTTTGAGATGAGGAGACCACATCTGCACGCAGTACTCGAGATGTGGGCGTACCATAGTTTTATATAGGGGAAGTATGATATCTTTTGTCTTATTATCTATCCCTTTTTTAATAATTCCTAACATCCTATTTGCCTTACTAACTGCCGCTGCACACTGCGTGGATGTCTTCATAGAACTATCCACTATAACTCCAAGATCCCTTTCCTGATCTGTCGTAGCTAAATTTGACCCCATCATGTAGTACGTGTAATTTGGGTTATTTTTTCCAACATGCATTACCTTACACTTACCCACATTAAATTTCATTTGCCATTTTGCTGCCCAATCACTCAGTTTGCTGAGATCTTTTTGTAGTTCTTCACAATCCCTTTTGCTTTTGACTGTCCTGAACAACTTTGTGTCATCTGCAAACTTGGCCACCTCACTGCTTACCTCATTTTCTAGATCATTGATGAACAAGTTGAACAGGATTGGTCCCAGTACTGACCCCTGGGGAACACCACTAGTTACCCTCCTCCATTGTGAAAATTTACCATTTATTCCCACCCTTTGTTTTCTGTCTTTTAACCAATTCTTGATCCATGAAGACCTTTCCTCCTATCCCATGACCACCTAAATTACGTAAAAGCCTTTGGTGTGGGACCGTGTCAAAGGCTTTCTGGAAATCTAGGTATATTATATCCACTGGGTGCCCCTTGTCCGCATGTTTATTAACCCCTTCAAAGAATTCTAACAGATTAGTTAGACACGACTTCCCTCTGCAGAAACCATGCTGACTTTTGCCCAACAATTCGTGCTCTTCTATGTGCCTTGCAATTTTACTCTTTACTAGTGTTTCTACTAATTTGCCTGGTACTGATGTTAAACTTATCGGTCTATAATTGCCAGGATCTCCTCTAGAGCCTTTTTTAAATATTGGTGTTATATTGGCCATCTTCCAGTCATTTGGTACCAAAGTGGATTTAAAGGATAGGTTACAAACCACTGTTAATAACGCCGCAATTTCACATTTGAGTTCTTTCAGAACCCTTGGGTGAATGCCGTCTGGTCCCGGAGACTTGTTACTATTCCCTTTCCTAATGATTTCGAGCATTCTGTTAGCTTTTCTAACTGCTGCTGCACGTTGAATGGATGTTTTCATATAAACATCCATAATGACTACAAGATCTTTCTTGAGTGGTAACATATTATTAAGGCCTCATAATTTTGTATGTACAGTTGGAATTATTTTTCCAGTGTACATTACTTTACATTTATCAAGATTGAATTTTATGTTCTATTTTGTTGCTATCATCTGCAGATTTTGCCAGTTTATTATTTACTCCTTTTTTCAGATCATTTTTGAATATGTTGAATAGAATTGATTCTCATAGACACGTCTCTCCATATATTCCTAGCCATTGTGACCTATCTTTTAACCAATTATTGATCCACGAGAGGATCTTCCCCCTTATCCCATGACATTTTACTTTGCTTAAGAGCTTTTGATGAGGGACCTTGTTAGAGGGTTTCTGAAAATTGTATATATATATTATCCATTGGATCACCCTGGTCTACATGTTTGTTGACCTCCTAAGAGAATTTGAATAGACTGGAGCAGTTTCCCTTTACAAAAACCATGTTGACTCTTCCCAATAATTCATGTTCAACTATGTGTCTTATAATTTTTCTTTACTATAGTTTCAAACAGTTTGCAAGGTACTGAAGTTAGGCTTTTCAGCCTGTAATTGCCAGAATTACTTCTGGAGCCTTTTTTAAAAATTGGTATTACATGAGTGATCCTTCAGTCATCTGGTATAGAAGCTGATTTACATGACAAGTTACATACCAGAGTTAGCAGTTCTGCTGTTTCCTGATGATTTATTACTGTTTAGTTCATCAGTGTGTTCCAAAACCACCTCGAATGACACCTCAGTCTGGGACCCAATCAAACTCTTTACTCACCTCACACCACAGATTTACTAGAATCTACCTATTGTCCTGGGCCAATTAATGGCACACTTGTGAAAGACTTCTTCATGTCATTGCAAATGCAGAAGGAGGATCACTATGTTTTCAGCTCAGCGGTCAGAACAAATGGAAGGGTTAAAAGCTAAGCAGCTGTATTTGAACCAGAAAGTTCCCTTAGCTTCCTTGGAGATGATTGGTCAGTCTTGGGATAGAAAGGATACAGGACACTGTCTCATGGGATTGTGGGAAAGAATTGGCAGATTCTCAGGAGCTGGATCTGGAGGTCCTGGGCCCAAGCCATATGCACGCTGCAAAATGATGGAGTTGTGCTCAAACCCCCATCAGGTCTGGGTTTTGAACTCTGTACCATTGTGGTTCTGCACCTGAATCAGATAGAATTGTGGGTAGAGAGAAAATGGGTTTGAGCCTGAGTCTGTTCCTGTCCTTATATTGCAGTGTAAACATTCCCTCAGTTGCTGGTGAAATAGAAAGCTGTAGTGTTTATGCAAAGTGGTACAAAGATTTTCCTGGACCTCTTATCAAGTGCTCACTCTATATGCTCCCCAAAAGCCAGTGTAGTCACAAAACTTCATCTCACTAAGGGTACAGCTAGACCAGAGGTATCCCGAAAAAACTCCGCCACGTCCAGGTAATGCGTTTGCTCTTCCACTTCTTTTTGCGGAAGAGCAAATGTGCTCTTTCAGAAGCCCCTGTATTCCTCGTTCTACAAGGAAGAAGGGGGCTTCCGAAAGAGGGTTTTTTTTCCGACATTTGGCCCAGTCTAGATGGGCCAAATATCAGAAAAACCTCTTCTGACAAAAGAATCAGAAAAAGGTACGCAAAATGCACTTTACATTTTGCATACCTTTTTCCGATAAAAACTTGTATTCTAGCCATACCCTAGGAGCTGCCCCATTCTCTTTCTCTTTTTCACAGAGACAGAATCCTGGGTTAGAGGAGTTAGCTGATGGTTCAGTGTAAGTTCCCCAGGCTCTGGGCATGTCTACACTGGGAAATTATTTCAAAATAACTTATTTTATTATAATAACTTCTAAAATAATAATTTTAAAATAGCATGTCCACACTACAGGGAAGCCTCAAAATTTAGACCAAGGCAGGCTCCAGTAATGTGGGCATGCTATCTCAGCTTAGTGCCCAGGAAGCACTGGGGAGTAAGTAGTTTGAATTACTCTGGGCAGTAGTTATTTCAAAATAGCAGTAGTGTGGATGCTCAGCTGCTGCTATTTTGAAATAACTATTTCAAAATTAGCATTATTCCGTGTGGAAAGCAGGAGTTATTATTTTGAAATAACCAGCCTGTTATTTCAAAATAGCAGGCTTGGTAGTGTGGACGCTTTGCTTGTTATTTTGAAATAAGGGGAGTTATTTCAAAATAACTCCCTAATGTAGACCAGGGCTCTGTGGTCTCTACAGAGGATAAATGCTCCCTGCATCTCCAAAGCTCTCCTTCTAAAGCAGGAATGGGGAACCTCAGGCCTGGGGGCTGGATGTGGCCTTCAGCTTGCCTGGATCTGGCTGCCGAGGTTCAGGGCCCCCCTCCCCCAGCATTGGGGAGCCCGTGCTGGTGCTCCAGCCCCAGTACTGCCCCAGGGGAGCTGGAGCACATGATATCTACTCAGCTGCCCCCCCCCCCAGCCTCTGGTGTGTGAGGGAAATGTGGGGAGTGTCTTTCTCCTTCTCAGTCGGAGGCCACAGCGAGAGGTTTTTTTCTCCCACTTCTCACTTGTGTGCAGCCCCCCGACTGATTTTTCTGTAGGTCAGTGGCCCCCGGCCCAAAAAAGGTTCTCCACCCTGCTGTAGAGCCATAAAACACACCACAATGACCCAAATGAATAGAGACAAGGATGACATGCATCTGACGAAGTGGGTCTTTGCCCACAAAAGCTTATGCTCCAATACATTTGTTAGTCTATAAGGTGCCACAGGACTCCTTGTCGTTTTTGCAGATCCAGACTAACACGGCTACCGCTCTGAGACTATCCGAATAGAGGATATCCCTAGTATGTAAAACTGAAATAGCACTGCCCTGTATCCAGAATAGTAGAGGGATTGGGGCTCAGCACTCCCTCCAGACACATCCCTTGGTCCTGTGTCAATCAGCTGCTGTATCCCCAGGGCTCTTTCTAACTCTGGTAACTATAGCCTGCGTCCCTCCCTCCCTCCCCCAGTCCTCCTTCTCTCATTGGCTCTGCTCTCAGAGAGTGACTAGACTGTGACCTGCCAAGTTGGTTGCCCAAAATTGGAAACTTCATGTGTAGCCTCAGAAACAACTACTGAGCATGTCTAGTACCTGCCACACACTGTTCTGGAAGTTCCTACATCCTTCTAAGGGAGCTGCCTTGCTGTTGTGTCTGCAGGTATGCAAAGACAGAGTATTCAGCTAAGATCCATGCCTTCTCCTCACCATTTCTCTCCCTCTCCCCTGGAAAAACAAAGTCAAATGCTGCATTATAAACCACCTGGGTTACACAAACACTCAGACACTCAACTTTAAGAAAGCAAAGAGTTTCAGAGCCTAGTTACACACCCAAGAGATTATATTAAACCTAATAATTTTAGTATATTTCAATAGAAGAATACATGTGATATTCTGCTTTGTTATACATAAATCTGTTCACAAGCTTGATACTGCAATCTCCCAAAAGAATATTATTGCAATGCTTTGATTATGCCATCTGTCAAATATGTGATTTTTAATTACAAAATCATATATTAAAATGAAGCTTTATCACAAGTCAATTTTCAGATACAGATGTCTAGTCTGTGGCCAAGTACAGCTGCAGCTGTACAAAATTACGTTTGCCTAAATATACAGTTCTACTATTTAAAAACTAGGCCCAAGGAATAAAGTTACACGTTTCTACAAAGTATTACCATGTTATTACCTTAAAGCTTAAACAAATCATAAATTCTGTTACTTTATTTATTTATTACAGATGGGGAACTCAAGGAGACTTCACCACTACTCACCCTCGGCCTGTTGTGAAAGTGAAACTCTTTACAGAAAGCACTGGGGTCCTAGCTCTCGAAGATAAAGAATTGGGAAGGGTGAGTGTTGCTGCATTTACAAAATTAGAATATTGACAAGGCATGTTGTGCAAACAAAGCTATCGAGTGCTGCTTATAGCAGACCACTTGCTCCTCTGTGGTTAAGTCTGGCTAAAGGTGGGGTATTCAAAATGCTTCAAATTTGTATTCTGAGTCAGACTGTCTTGAAATTTGCTGTGTTTCATGGGGTTCTGCATAGCGTTAGTGCTCCAAATTTGGGGTCATTTGAACTAATGGCTTCCAAGACACAGAGCTACCCCTCCCCCAAAAAATCTCAGCATTTTACACCATCCTCCTTTACCCCCAAACATTGATCCTCCCCACACTAATCTCAGTTGCTCAGAATTTGTTAGCTAGGGCATGGCACCCGGCAGCCTCTTTGGTGCAACAAAAGTTATTAAGAGTAAAGTTTGTAGTTCCAGGTGGGTGTTTACCAAAGGATGCACCTAAAAGAATGAAATGTGCTGTGTGCCTTACAGAAGTCTAGGGCTCTGTTGGAGCAAGAGGGCTTTCAGACAATCTGTTGTCACATCAATTTGATGGCGCAAAGAAATATATGCATTCATTGAACCCAGGCCTGCCAACAGAAGGATGGAGGGAGGGAGTGGCACAAATTGCCCTGGGATTTTGAGCCCTGCTGTTGGGTTTCCAGAGAACATGTTGTGCATGTTCCTTGTTTTTTGGGGCCTCCCAATTTGATGAGTGAACTGCCCTCTCCTGCTCAAATTCCATGCAGGAACACCATTTCAGGTTTCAGTAGGGGGCAACTTTCAGCAGTGGCCCAGGGACTACTTAGCCCCCTGGAGGTATGTTCACAGTTAAATAAAACATCTATGCTGGCCCATCTCAGCTGACTCAGGCTCCAGCTGCAGAGCTGTAAAATTGCAGCACAGATGTTTGGGCTTGGGCTGGAACCTGGGTTCGTAGGGTTCCAAAGCCTGAGCTGCAACCCTAACCCAAATTTGTGCACTTCAGTTTTGGAGCCCCATAGCCCAAGCCTGAGTTACTTGGCACCAGCCAGTGGTGTGTGTTCTATTTCAGGTAAATATTCCCTGGAAGCTCTTGGATGTTTTGAAATGTCAGAGAACATTGTTATACTAGAAATGACTTGGACCATCTTTTCCTTCACTTCTGTCCTATGAGAGCTCTGAGCTAAGAGCCCATGGGAGAGCAGGAGTAATCTAGAAGGCCCTGAGCAAGTTAAAATAATTAGGTGGCAATTTCCCCTGGACTCCTAAGGGGCAGGCTATTGCACCTGCATTGTAGAAGGGGGTGAGTTAGCTTATTCAGAAAATTGATGCTCTCTTTGTGGAGCCCCATATACCAGGCTTGGGGGAGAAGGCTAATTCCTGTGCCTGGGCCTTAGATCCCCCCTGACTCATTCATTGCAGCTCTCTGAGACTGTCTCTGACCCAAGAGTCAGAATAAGGCTTCAAAACACTATCAGCCCTGGCCTCCCCAAGAAGTTAATATGGGACTGTCAGTCTTCTTACTTTCCTTTCTCATTGGTTAAATCTATCCTAATTTTACTGGGCCTTAGCCGCTTAGTGCGATGTTGCTAGCCAAGGTAGAAATGAAGGCAGCATGGCACCTGTGTGCATGATTTTTTTCCATTGAGGTGATGTGGTGATTGTCATGCATTCGGTGTTGCTGAGTAAAGAAAGCAGCACTCTTTCTGTCATGATGTAATTGGCAGAGGAGGTTAAGTTAGGAGCTTTATGATTGACCAAGCAATATGATTTTTTTGGTTATCACTCTGCCACACTGAGTGTTTGTTTGGTGGGAGAGACCTGCTGTTAGCAGAGTAGACAGTGGCAGAACTGTGGAACAGCGATGCGAGACTTAGAGCTTGGAACAACTTGGACCAAATATGGGATACTTCAGAGGTTTGGTTTTGGCCCACCCTCTCTCCCCTGCTGGTACAAGAGGGCATGCGTGGAACTTAACTAGAGCCACCACCACGGCTTTCATTCTGTTGGGGCTCCTTTTGGAAGCTTTGCACTGAAACCAAAATGTCTGATACCCTGATATTTTAAAAGGCTGCATGTGAACTAGTATGATAAATGCCTGAGCAAGAAGAGATGAGAACACCCCACTGAATACAATGGAGCAGTTCGTGCATCTCAGAGCTGCTGTTTCAGGCTGTATCCATTTCCATAGTGGGTTGTCATTTAGTGAAGAACATCTGATTGAGATGAATGGGTGGTGAGTTGGGCTTGAAAGAGCAATTAGAAGTTCTTACAAAGATTCAGTCATATAATTTGTATTATACTACTGGGTGGTGTCAGTGGATGCGATCGTATTAGGAAAAAATAAATCTTGCTGAAAGCAAAAGTCATTTCTGTTGCTCTGAATCACAAAGTCTAATTAAATTAGTGACAAATTGCCTATGAATTATTATTTTTCACTGAATAACACATCCTATTTTTGCTTTTTCACCATGCAGAAGCACTTTATGGTGGACTCTGTTACGCTGTAGGATACATTTTAGAATTTTGGAACCTGGATTTAGATAGTTGCCGCCTATAAAGGCCATTAGGAATAAATCCTTCACACCACTTTGAAAATGTGTTTGTACTTCTGCAGAATAGTCATTTCTTTGTATATCCATAGCCATAGTACATACTTAGAACTTATCAGTAGGTTGGACCTCCTCATCCGGCACCTTTGGGACTTGATCTGTCCCGAATGAGGGGATTTTCCAGACCGGGGAAGTCCCTCCCAAAATGGCCCATGCTGTCCTGCTTCCTCTGGCTAGGGCTCCAGTCTAGCCCTGCTGCTGCCTGCCTGTTAGGTGGCTAAATGATTTTAGAAAGAGAAGGCTGCAGGGGGTCCCCTAACAAAACTTAGACCCTCTTTCTGGTTCTGTAACAGCCAGCATCTGTCATCAGGTGGTATGCCTCCCTCATCCCTTAATTAATCAGAGGATAATTCATTGTATGTAAACCGAACAAATGGAAAATTTATTTAGGGAAAATTTACAAAAATAGGGAATTCAATGGGTAACCAAAAGTAGTTCAGAAACCAAAGAACAATTTAACCTGTGCAGTAGTCAGTCCCCAGAAGCCACTGAACAAAATAAGCCTTTGACTGAGTCTAAATAATAAGGTAAGTATTACAACAAGTTTATAGAAACCTTCTTGAAAGTTCCCAAGATGGTCGCTCAGGACCTCGTATCTCGTGGCTCCTGGAGAGCATTGAGAGAGGAGCACTGAGGAGAACCCTCATAGTCTTCCCTGCTTCAGCTGGAAGGTAACTGGCAAGGTTGCTGGCTATCTGGTGGTATTTGTGGCGTCTTCAGTATGGCTGCGGCTGTCTGGTCAGGAGTCTAGATGACCTGAAAGAAAAATCCTGCACAACCTGCCACTAACAGGTTGTCAAGTATGACAAATTTTATATCTGTCACTTGCTTCCTGTTATATAATGTGATACGGTTTCAGGAAGACCAACTTTTTAAGACCCAGTTCAGTGCTTCTTGCTCACTTCTCAGTGAGGCAAAACATCTGTGGTATGTTGAATTAAAATATTAAAATGTAAATAAGTCCTTGTCACAGTCTAATATTCACAGAATATTTAATTTTTTGTTGCAGAATCTTTATATTTTTGGTGTAGAATTCTACCAGGAGTAGGAAATGCTATTACAGAACAGTGAAAGCTTTGCCATTTTGCACCGAGGAGGAGTTAGGGCACAGTCGTCACCTGTTGTTAATCATGTTTTAATGTGATGCTTTATCCTGAACAGATTGCATACAGACACAGGGATCTCTCCATTTACAGCCAATTGCAGGATTGGGGTCTTAAACTATAAATTCTTCAGGGGAAGAGTCCATCTTTATTTCTTTTGTAAAATACTGCACACATGTATGCCATTGTGTAAATAGTCATATATTCTGCATACCTACTGTCTTCAGCTTCTGAGGCATTTAGGATATGCCTATGGTTGGAGGAATCTCTTACCCTGGCACTCTTCTGACATCTTTTATTCTGTTTAGAGAATCCATATATGAACACAAGGACAGTTTGTTGACATAGGGATGCTTTCTTTGCTTTCTGCTGCTGGCTCAGAACATTTTTTATAAAAAAACAACCCCCATTTTCACTACTGTTCTGGAAGAGACTGGAGGGTCATGAGATATACTGACTCAATGTAAAAGTAGTAGTAGAGCCAGGACCCCATGACTAAGGCTTCTAGACACTACAGCAATGCAAGGGAGCAAAAGTGTGTGCTTGTCTTTATATAGACCTAAGCATACACTCAGTTATTTAATTTTAAAAAGTGTTAGAGAACTGTGACCACAGGCATCCCTGTAGTCACACCCTATGCAATACAGTAACAATATTGGTACAGAATATGCCACGTGAGGCATTGAACATAACACACTGGCTATTGGTATTATTGTAAAATTCAGGCATTAACATTATATATGAAGTTATCAATTCCCTCTGTGTGATGTTACTAGAACACCTTTAAGACAAGATATCCTAGCTTAGGTATAGGTGATAATTAAGTCTGTCTTGGAATACAGGATTACCTCAATGTACGTATGAGCAGTTAAAGCCATCAAGTGTGAAAGCATTAGAGTTATCATAATTCTGATCTCAAGAGACAGAGAATTAACACTGGTCCTGCACCCTAGAGAGACACAGGAGACTGAACTCCCAGGAGGCCTTCCTTACTTGTAACACAAATCCCTTGGGGGATACAAGGAACAACAAGAGACTCCATCTTTATCCTTCAATTTAGGAGACAAAGGAACAAAGCAGTCCATCTCTTGTGATGGATCCTGGCCAGGATGTCCAGGAAAAGCTGAAAAGAGACTGAGTTAGAAAAATTACCTAGATTGGAACAAAAACTGTATTTTGCTGCATTAAGTTGTAGTCTGTTTGATATCTGTTACTATTTTTATTTGCTTGTAATCATTTCTGCCTTTATTTCTTTTTCTTGCTATCACTTCACCTATATCCTTCTGTTAATAAACTTGTTTTATTTTTACTGTAAACTTACTCACTGTTGTATTTGAAGGAAGAGTTTAACACCAGTCAAGCTAATAAGATGTATTGTGATAACTCTCTTAAAAAAGTAGCAAACTGAGTGTCTACTGTAACTGTGCAATGATATATGCTATGCATTGCAAAAAAAATATTTGAGGAGCTTGGGAGATGGGGTTCTCTGTTAGTTACCTTCTGGATATAGTTTGGGCTGGGAGACTCTTGAAGAATTTGCTGGTGAGGAAGAAAGACTGGTGTGGCAGGGAGCTAGCCCAGTTTTACCTCCAGCTAAGCTCGCTCTTGCTGAGGCTCTGAATGTCCCTAGCAGTATGTTACACACGCACAGTAGACTAGAGCATTTAAAGGTTTTGTTTAAATTTCTTAAGGCTGTAAATTTCTTCTGAGAAAATACAGAATTTGAGAAGATTAGATTAGAGTGGGCCAACTACCATTCAGTCCATAGCAGTGAATAGGTTGGACCACCCTGATTAAGTAATAGTTTAGGACTCCCAAAATATATACATTCTTTTGCATGCTTCTGGCTCCAGTTTGACCAAGTATCTCAGTTACACAAAACTGGATTGATCTAAATCAGGAATGGGCAAGAAGCTACCAGCAGGCCAAATCTGACCCACCAAGCCACCTGATCCAGCCCCTGGCTGTCTTGCAGGAACCCTTAGGCAGAGAGCAGCTCACACTTCAAACAGTCAGATGCTCTCCACTCTGGATTGCTAGGGCGAAGGAGGAAGGCTTTGCACGGTACCCCTGCTCACAGCAAGATCTCTCAGCTCCCATTGGCTAGTTTCCATCCAATAGGAGCTGAGAAATTTTGTTGGGGTGAGGGGTAGCATGTGAAGGGTAAAATCCCTTCCCCCTCCCTATGCTTGGAGCGGAGCCATGTGGAGCAGCCAGCAGCCTCGGACTGCAGCAGGCAGTCTGCCTCAGGTTTCTGCAGGGCTGCTGCCTGGAAGCCACTTAGGTAAGCGCCTCCCAGCCAGAGCCTGCCTCTTGCACCCCACCACCTCTTTCCTCCCAACTACCTGCCCCAAGCCACCACTCAAACCCTCTGTACCCTTTCCCCCATTCTTCCAGGTCACAACTCCCTCCCTGACCGTGCAACTCCTCCTAGAGCCCCTCCCCCAGGCCAGAATCCTCTCCTGAACCCTTACACTCTCCCTGACCATGCACCCCATTCCCTTGCCCCAGCTCACCACCCAAACCCTCTGCACCCCCTTCTTCTAGGTCACAACTCCCTCCCACACTCTTCACCTGCTTTAGAACCCCTCCCCTAGGCCAGAATCCTCTCCTGCACCCTTACCCCCTCCTGGACCATTGCCCCAGATCACAGCCCCCTCCTTCACACAAACTTCCTCTCAGACCCCACACCCTCTTGTGCACCCTAGTCCCCTGCCCCAAACTCCCTTCTGCACCCAACTTCCATCCCAGACCCCTCACCGCCTCCATAGAAGTGTGACCCTTGACCACTTGCCAAAATCTTGGAGTGGCCTCCCCCTCCTCCCCATGAAAAATTATTTCCCACCCCGATCTAAATTCTGGAGTTTGTGTGTACAATAGCTTAGTGAGTGTAAAAGTGAGAGTGTACTTTTGCATGCTTTTGGAAATCTAACCCTATGATGAGCATACTAATTTTCTCTCTCCTTCCTACCAGAGATCCTGTACCACTTTTTTCTGTTCAGTGCTTTGTCTATGAAGATCTTCAAACATAATAATTGAAAGTGACAGCCATTGTGCTTGCTTCACACACACACATGAATACAAAGTGGGAGCAGCAGGTGGTGTTTGATTACAGATTTTTTTAATATAAAGATAATTTAGTCTTCTTGCACTGATTATCCAATTAAGAGCAAAGAACTATCATCTTTTGGGCTGCTTCTCATATGCAAATGCAGCCAGTTATTATTAACTTTTATAGTAATGCTTTTCATTGATGCTGCTATTCTGTATTTGCTTTACAGATATCTTGCTAGACAGGTACCCACACTTGGATAATTTTCTAGTATCTGAATGTTGACTGCAGCAGGCACATTGAACATATCACAGAATGTAAATTGACACCCTCCAAGAAACAAAGTAAATTTTAAAATAGATTTCACACTTTGAATATACTAATGTATGGTTCTCTGTTGTGGGAATGTGCTTCTCTGTCAGGTGTTAAAATACTTGGTTTTTCCTTCCTATCCCTCCCCCTCCCCCCATCTGTTTTTTCTATATTTTCTTATCTTGGAGTTTAGGTCCCACTCTTAGCACTCATTACAGATGTTGTCCCAGAGGTTTTTTTCCCCTCATGCTCAGAAGCAGAAGTTATCTGAGTAGCTCTAAGTCTCCTTCAGAAATGTTTACCATTGGTCTTCCATTCCAACATGGTCTCTCTCTGTCAGACTAATTCTTTGGCGAGCACGTGAAGAGAGGCTCAAATGCCCCTTGCTGAATGGTAGCTCTCCAGCCATTTCAGCAGTTGTATGAGGCTCAGCTGGCAGCATTCAATGGCTCCCATTGCTACAGTTGGCCCCATGTGCTGCCAGACTCCCACATCTCATCATCTATGTAATTATTTTAGGGTCTTCTCAGCAGGTGCTGTTGTCACAGATACTTTGGGTGCTTGGTTCAACTGCATGAATGTTATCTGTATGCTTGAACCAGATCTTGAAAACATGGACACTTCAGAGGCTCTTGTAGTGTGATGGACCAGAGAACATAGGTTTGTAGAATAGTCACAGATCTTTGTATCAATATGTATTTGTGTGTTCCTGGCTCACTGGCTGGATTTCACAGGGAATATGGAATCACTGGATTAGTGATTAGTACAAAATTCCAAAACTGGTTATGCAGCCACCCTGCCTTGATGCTTTGCCCAGCTGGGGAAAGGAGCATTGATTAGTTTTACCTGTTTCAGGAGGCCTTGGAACACAGGTTTTTGGGAGTAGAAAAGCTAAGTGTAAACTGACTTAGAGGTCTCTTATTTTTACCCAACAAACTGACATCAATGTTTAACCAAAGATCCAAACCTTGCTAAAGGGTTGGAAGGACTTGAACCTGCGATAATCTCCATAGGACTGATGGTCCTCTGGTAAGTTTAAATGCATTTAAATCTCTTCTTCTTCTTGTTTGTATTATAGTAGCACCTGTTGTTTTTATAGGTTTTCTCTGAGAGGATTTTGTCCTTAAATCAATGTTCTTTGCTTTTTCATAGCTGTCCAGTTACTGGTAACCACTCACAATGCTCCTAGAGGGAAAAAAAAGTGTGAAATGTCAGGTGCTGAGCTAGGTCAGAACTGCTACAATATTCATAGTACTTTGCAAGATGGGGGTTGCAGCCTAAACCCCAGTCAGGAGGGAAAGAGGACATAGCTCCATGGCCTATGAAAGATGCTGGCAGAGGAGGCCTGAGACTTAAAGGAGCATCCTTTGAATAGCCCATGGCAGGGGTCAGTTACTCAGAAACTTTAACTCTTTGCCGTTAGCCATTTTCCCTGGCCTAAACCTTTTTGTGTGCAGTTTATATCCTAGTGTTATGAGAGCTGGTAAGTCTGAAATCACTCAGCAAAGTAGTTAACACAGATTACACGGAATCCCCACAAACTGCCTTGGTGACCAGGTTCCTGTAGGTCTGATGTTTAAGGGAAGTCCCTATGAGGGAAGTCCCTTTTCTTTCATCACTTGAAGCTTTCCTCTCTCTCCCCTTCCCCCTCATAATTTATCCTTTGCATTGCCTAAGAGCTTTCCCTTAGAATTTCTGCCAGTGGCAAGGTATACAAACCTCATACTGGGCAATACAGGGTTAACGAGCTAATGCAGGCTTACGTGGCCTTGACTCTTCATACCTGCGAAAGATGTTGGAACTGGAGAGAGGAGTTTAAAATGAAAAACCAATTCATTTCGGCATACCAGGGAGAGAGCAAATCAGTGCTCAGCTCCTGGAGAGAGGGCTGGTTGAGGCAGGAGCTCCTTAGATGGCCATGTCATGGCAACCCCTTCCTGAAGAAAGGGAGGGCCTAATGCTGACTCACATTGAAGGGGACTGTTCCTATTTGTTTTACTTGTGAGTGTAGTTTAGGGCCATGGCTTGACAAGTGCCCTATGAAGAAAGAGAGCCATAACTGAGTTCTGGGATAATTCATTGTGTTCTTCCCCTTTCTGTTTTGTTCACTTGACAGACTATCTGGGGCTGAACCTCTTAGGACTAGAACCAAAGTGGGAAACCACCCTGATATCACAGGGTAACAGCCTGAGTGAGAGCTGGGTCCCTGCTTGGAGCCTAGGGAGTGACTTGGACAAGGAATTCTGACACTGCCCAGTGCTCAACCACAAGTGATTTACAACTTCAACTGTGTGGACTCCTCAGAGGAGAAAATTAAGCCCAGGAATCTGTTTTTCAGTCATTCAAGGGCATTAGTTGTTTGAACTTCCAGCCTTCTGAAGTTCATTCGTGTGGATTTGGTGAGGCTGAAGCAGCTCAACATCATCCCAAACTCTCTCATGCCACTTTGTGAGGGAGAAGAAGGTTAAAGGGGGGCATTGTTCCATAACAAAGTGGGCAAGAGTATCTGATTAAAGGGAGGCAGCCAAAATCACCCTCAGAATATGCTCCTTCAGTGGATCCCTACATCAATTCCTGCCCAAGGTTTGTAAGAATTAAAACTACTCCTATGTCCAGGTACTGAGGAAAAAATTGGCAGCAAGGGGTATCAGAATAATAGTTTGCTGGCAATGAAACTTCTTGTGCCTTTGTGCAGACTATCGTTTGGCCCAGTGACATGTGTAATTCACTCAATTCGACAGTCACAGATGCCATGTAACAATGGGCAAAAATACAATACAATAAAACTTGCCCACACTCTCTGCTTTGTCTGAAATGCTTTCCTTTGTCAGTCATTAACTTTGTAAAACATACAAGAATAAGTGCTCTGTAGAGTGAATTATTCTATTGCATGGTGAAAACGTCCAAAAGGATATACTTGAGGGGAACAAAGGACATTATATATAGAACGTCTCACATACTTTTGAAAATACCCTCCCTCTCAATCTCTAGCAGCTCCAGCTTTCCTCCCCTTATTTCAGGCTGTAGGATATAAGGGCCCTCCTCCCTGTCTCACAACACAATATGCTCCCAGTTGGGTAAATCTAACAATCCTCTAGGAAATTCCAAAGGAGCTGCTGGTGGTAGTTGGTGGTCAGCTACAATTCCATCTTCGAGACTGACTGAAGTGCTGAGAGTAGCAGGGAGCAATAGACTGAGAGGGGAATCGTGGAAAGAAGGCTGGGAGCAAAGTTTCAGAGAGGGGGTTGTGGGAATGCTGCAGGTGGCTGGCCAAAGAGACCGAGACTAGGAACCAGAGATCAATATGATTCCACATGATGAATTTTGTGGTCTTCCACTTTACTTAATAATTTCCTAGGGTTCTAAAACAAATAAACTGTGTTAAAATAATGACATTTGCAAAGTAAAGAACTCAAATATTAGGAAATGTCAGAATTAATATAATCTGTGCAAATGTAATTTGGCCCCTTGTATGTGATACAGTATGATCACATACAATTTTTCCATGGGGTCCCCTGCTTCCATGGGATTTCCTGCTTCATTCAGAGGATGGACTTGTATGAGGGATGAATGGGGGTGATGTGAAAAAGGTGATTTCAGTCTGGAGGAGCCTACCTCATTTGTTGTAGAAGCTGGAAGGTGTGTAGCTGAATGGGCCAAGAGACTGTAGGAAAAAGATAAGATGTTTTCAAGGTTAAGGCAGTTAAATGCTGCTCTGGAGAACTGGAGTCTATCCCTGCTTCTGGCACAGATTGCTTGTGTGATGCTTGGCAAATCACTTAGACTATAGCCTTCAGAGGTGGTCACATACTCTGCACTTCTCATTTTATGGGTGACCCTAGGGCTGAGCACACTGAGCTGCAACTGAAGTCCCTGGGAGCTGTGCTTTGTACATAGTGTAAAGTTCTATAATTCTTCGGGCTCTGGGGGAAAAGGTTGTCTTGGTCTCAAATTGAGCACTCAAAGTTCGTAAAAACTTTTCATCTAAATTTCTCTATGCCTCAGTTTCTCATCTGGAAAATGGGGAGAACTTTACCACTTATCTCACGGGGCTGTTGTGAAAATAAATGGATGTTTGTGAAAATACCATTGTGATGAGTCTAGTCAACCAACCCTCAGACTGGGCGTGACTGTAGTCTCTTGCCTTTGGGTCTTCTATGGGAGCCTCCACTCCTGTGCAATCTCTCTTTTCCCAAGAGGAATTCAGCATACTCCTGTGGTTTCTTTTGTCTCTTTACTTCTAATTTTTGGCAGTGTGCACTAGGATCCACCAGAGGTCATTGGCGGGGACAGTGGCACCTACCTATATCAAGTTTGTTGTGTCAGTCCCCAAAACAAGGGGCGGGGGAGGGAAAGGAAAAAGGCTAGGCTCCCCTCCTTCTGGGAGCCTACTGGCAGTCCCTACAGCAATGCCTCCTGAACAGACTCCCTCACCCTTCTCTGTCACCAGTTTGACTTTTTTTAAGCTCCCCTTTTCCAGGTGCAACATCTTCTGCAGGTGTGTGTAATTGCCAGTGCCTCATAGAAGGGCTAACTAGCATTCCAGCAATCAGTTGGCTGCTGATGTATCCCATCACAATGAGCAACACAGAAAAGCCCAGGAGGAAATTACTAATTGCATATTTAGAGCAGTGTTTGAATATTAAATAAGGCAGGAACACCTGTAAACCCTGAGGATTTACATGGTTGGAGGAAGAACTTTTTATTCCATGAACATCATCCATTCTGTGCACTGAATGAGGCAGGAGGCCTTGGGAAAAATAGTGTGTGATTGCAAGACTGAATTCAACCCCCTTATGCATATGTGTGGTAATAAACATTGCATAGTGAACCTTAAATCTGATCTTTTCTTTTTTTCAATTTCTCTAGTCTCTGGTCTAGATTGAGGCTTAAGTAATGGCCAGTTGGCTGGAACTGAATTCAGATGGGATTGAGGTTATGCTTGTGGACTGGGAGAAGCAATCAGACTCCCTTGGTTGGCGAGTGTGCTTATTGTTTGTGTCTCAGGTTCACAATCAAGTGTGATGAATCTGAGTCATTTTGAGGATTGCTTCTTCATTGGACATCATGGCAGATGAAGTGCTTGAGTTAACAGTCCCTGGCTTACAGCAGTAGTGTGTTGGTGACAGGTGTTTTCAATGAAATGTCTTTGACTTTGAAACACTCAGTTTCCATCTTTTGTTCTGACAGAGCAAGAGGTTATCTTTTAGGGTATGCTGCATGGCTTTACTATTCTTCTAAGCTTTCTAGAGGAAGTAGGTTAAGGATGGGGAAGGGATGGAACTTGTGCACCTTCATAGGTTTAGTAACTGAGGGCATAAAGTATAGCTTCTGTATTTGCTTTTAGAACATGGTTGACATTTTCAAAGCTGAGTTGGGGATTTAGCCACATAGTTCAGTTTCGATAGGTAGTTGTGCATCTGCATCTCTAGTCTGCTGCAAAAGTTTCAACCTGTGTTTCCCTAGAACTTAGGAGAGAAACATTGTGTCAGCTAGCCACAAATAAATAAAGTGCTTTGAGACCCTTACCTGCAAAAGAGCGTAAGTACAAAATATCATATATCTGTGTGAAAATTTTTATTTTATTTTTTTGTGATTGTTACCTCTGGGAAATATGTTTTGCATGAATGGAAGGAAAAGCATAAAAGCAAGAGTCTAACTTTCATATTCTGGATCTCTAGAAAGACAAGATGCTTTTAAAAAAAGCAAATTAAGATTTGATACTTAACCCCTTGTGGCTTTGTTTAATTAAAAAGTCTGGTATACTTACTAGAATCATAAGATGACTGATTTTTATCATCAGTATCCCAAGCAACAGTAGCCGGAGATTGATGATTTGTCATAAATCATCTGGCCCCGTGCAACATTAAAGACGCACTTTTGGCACTCAATTATATGGTCAGAAATAATGCATGTGGCATTTATAATGAAGGTTACCCATCAGGTTACTTCTTTATGCTTCTCTTTAGAATGATGGCTTATACTGTTTTATTGTTTTACTGCTGACAGAATATATTAAAAATAAAAGATCAGTGACAGAAAAAGTAATTTGACAGCATTTAGCAACTGTAATTTGTGTAAAACTTGTAGAAGTACCTGTACTGTGTGTAGTAAAAAGAGATACTTACAGATGTTTTCTACATCTGTTAGTGAACAGATGAGGGACGTGACTTCTTTTTTTGTAAGTAGGTTATAGAAAATACTTTTTGATGATTAAAACCATCAAATGACATAAAAATAAACCCTTTGCAAGTAAACTTATGACAAAACAATCTTGAAAGTTGTTTGTTCACAAACATTTGAAATATTGTTTTACAACATGTGATCACAGCCAAAAGGCTGAGAAGCGATTGTTTTACAACACATATTACAGTGGAAAACAATCCTTTTAATAACAGTATTAATCTGTTTTCCCTTTTCTTGCTCCCTTTGGCAATATGTCACTTTTATTTACAATGATACAAAGTGCTGTAGGTAGAGCTATAGAATAAGATAGACGTGTGTATTCACATTTCTCATGGTTTCATTAATCTTTAGACTTTAGTTCTTGATGTTCGGTTCAAAGTGCTTGTAAGGTTCATCCATCTATTTCAAAATTGATCGTTGGACAAATGAAGCTGCTCTTTCTCCTTCCTCCTATTGCTTCACATACATACATGCACATGTGAACAAGCACACAGGTATTTACATCCTGCTAAAACTATTAAAACTTAGGGGAAAGGAGGAGAAAACCCCATAAATACATTAATTTTCAGTTAAGGTTGCTGAGTGATGTAGAATTTGTACCAACTGCGTTCTAAAACATGTTAAAAACTTAAAAAAAATCTTGTTTGTTACCCCTTCTGTTCCTATTACCTTTCAGTGGAGATATTTAAATATCAAACTTTGAAACTTTATATATTCTCACCACAACCACCTTAATTTTAATGTTTATCCAATTCCATTACTCACTTATGGTATGTCTTTACATCCCGGTATCTGATAATGACCATGTGGTGTTGTTTCAATTATTTGCAGTAATTATACGGACTAAGTTAGGCACAGTGTCATATAATAGGCAAGTCATGTCCTCTAGTGCCAAACCATGTAGAGAATGACAACCTACAATGGCTGTCAGTGACTCCATTAGCTCAGTTAGAGCTCTGTGCGGTTCTTCTAAAGCAGTGTTTCTTAAACTTTTTAAGACCGAGGAACACCAAATAATAATTTTTTTATGGGGAATACCAAGGATTTTTTTGTTGGGGGCGGGGCGGGGCGGGGCGGGGGGGGGGAAGCCCCCACGGAAAAGTTGTTGAGCCAAAAAAAAGGCTTGTCCCTTTTAAGGGCAGCCATTTTGAATTCTGTTAAGAAACACTGATCTAAAGGTTCCAGTCCTGGTTATGAACAGTGTTCCAATCTATTTGAGGCCCTGGGATTAAATTTATTTTTTTAGTATGTTTTTTAAAAGCTGAGGAAACATCCCCACAAAAAACATGTGAAAAGAACATTATTAATGTTGCGATATCAAACACTCAAGCATGAGGAACTGTTAGACTTAACGGTTCCCAATGCAAACGAATTTGTACCCATTGTGATTATGATCTAGCCTTTACTTTTATGGTCTCATACTATTTTTCCAAAGGACCCTTTGATAAGTCTCTGACTGCCAGATGCTGGAATTTGATGACAGGGGATGGATCACTTGATAGTTGCACTGTTTTGTTCATTCCTTTGGGGCATCTGGTTTTGGCCACTGCTGGAGGACAGGATACTGGGCTGGGTGGACCATTGATCTGGCCCAATATAGCTGTTCTTATGTTAGGGGCAAGGGAAATGCAGGGCAAATTGTTTAGCTGCATGAAACCATGAATATGGGGCAATGGTACTTACTACTGATGCCATTTTCCACAAGCACTGTGGTGATCTTTGTAGTAGATCTCTCGCTGCTAAAGGTAACAAAGGCACAGAGTGCAGTTGCTGCTGGCATCCTGGTTCAGTATGCTCGAAGTTATTGCAGATTAGCATAGGAATGTGCCCTGCTGCGGACGAAGAAATAAAGGAAAGTTTCATTGCATTCTTTCAGGAAAATTCAAAGGACATGCCAGTGTTCATGAATAACTGCTCTGCATCTCGCTCTCTCACACACACACATTCCACACAACTAATTGTGCAGGTTGAATGAAAAGCAGATAACTCTGTTTCTCTTTGTATCATTATATTTTCCAGTGCTAGTACATTAATGAAGACTTGATAGCTGTGTGCATCAGTGTAGTGAGAAGTATATTTACACACTTATTGAGGTTCCTTCCTGTGTTGGTCTCACCCATGCTCATCTGCTAGGACTGACTTGGTGTGCTGTGGCATCTCAAACAGGTGCTGGAGTCTGCATTCTAGGTAGTCAGAACAGTGGTCACAGCCGGGAGGTGGTGGTGTCACATAAATAGGACACTGACATGGGTGAGAGATGATTTTAAGTATAGACACATGCACAAATAGGTTGATGCAAGATGGCTTATATTAACTGAATGCAGCATGGGTCTTGTTTGGAAAAAATAATACAGTAAAACCTGTGTCATCTGGCATGCCCGGGGATTAGGATGTGCTGGTAACCTAAAAATTCTGGTTATCTGAGAGGGGGGTGGACAGGAGCTGTGCAGGGGCTGGAATGTGGCCTGCGGGAGGAGGGGCGCGGGGGGGAGTGGGATGTGACCTGGTACGGGAGTAGGGGGCAGGAGGTGAAGATGGTGGGGGCGGCCTGCCGAGGGGGACGCCACGGGAGGGCTGGCCTGTCAGGGGTGTCAAGAGCTGCGGGGGAAGCCAAGATATTTGCTGCTTGCTTCCAGCTGCCATTCCCTCCTCCCCCGGGTACATGCTGCACACTTATCTGAGGAGTGGCCCAGCACTTAAAGGGCCAGTTTCCTTTTTTTGTTTTGTTTTTTGTTTTGTGTTTTGCTTTTCCCGGCATCAGAAATTTGCTGGTTTCTACCGTTTTCCGGATACTTAAGTTCTGGATAGCACAGGTTTTACTGTAGTGTGATCATATAATTAAAGACTGTATTGTCATGCATATGTACAATAGGGATGTAAAATCTCAGTTAATCAGTTAACTGGTTAAACATTACGTTTAACTGGTTATCTGATTAAATGGAGACTGCTCTGGCCAGGCTGGAGGGCCCTCTTGCTGGGCAGGGCCCTGCAGCGCTGGAGTGCCTCCGGCCCAGTAAGGGTGGCGCTTACTGGTTAACCAGTTAATCATTCACATGCCTAATGTACAAAGGAGCTGAATTAAGGAACTTTTAACTCTGGCATTCATAAAAATTTGAGGGCTTGACTTTCCAAGCTTAATAATGTTTTCTTAGCACAGTTTTTGGAGTATAATTATAATATATTAAAGGGATTGATTACATCAGTTGGGCATCCTCGTTAGAGAAAAATGTGAATACAAGACAATGCCCTTTGTGTCCTATATACGATGTGAAATGAAACATTAGTATTACTTGTTATAGATGCTTAAGGTTAATTGACTTGAGATTTTGTCAGAGATGAAATGGAGTATAGTGGTGGTGCGGGATAGTCATTTGGTATAGTGGGTTTATGAGACGCTACATTAAGTTATGTGCTTGCAGTTTGCTAATGGACATTTTCAAACTTCTTAATTGTAGGATTTTTTGACCTCCTTGTTGTAGCATTATGATTTGGAAGAACGAACATAGTCAGGAGGTCTAGAATTCTAATCCTAGCTCTGCCACTGATTCACTGGGTGACCATTGCTTTGCCTTCCCATCACTCTTTCCTTATCTGTAACACACTGAGCCAGATCCTCGGCCAGTGTAAATCAGTGTGATTCCATTGACTTTTATAGTGTTATGACAATTTATGCCATGTGATAATCAGGCACATAGGGGTTAATACTTCCCCAACTACTTCACCTACCTGGATGATTAATTAGCTAATGCCTGTACATGCTTTGTACGCACAAAATGCTAGACAAATGTTAAAAGCTACCACTAACCTTCTTGGAATGCAATTTGTACAAGACTTACCTCTCTTAGCAGTCTGTATTTAAAGGTAACACAGTTGGGGAATAAGTGCAAATAGGTCTTGTATGCACATTTGGCACAGAGGACTAACCACCTTACTTTCAGGGAGTCCCTTATGCCGCCTTCCACCGAGGCAGCCTGGGCATTGGCTGTACCGTCCCGTCCTATCCCATCCCTCCCAGGAGGAGAGGGAACTTGAACCCACCTCTCTGCCCTCCCCAGGTGAATGCTCTATCCTCCATGCCATGCCAGAACCCACCCCAGAAAACTGGAAGAAAATGTTGGAAGAAAATTCTATCTTCCTTTTTAAAATACAGAAAGAAATTTACAAGTACAAAAATTATGAATTAATGACACACTTGTCTATTTGTGTTTACATCAACTTAAAAAAATAAAAACCTTGGAGAAAGAAATATTGCTTGAGACTCATTAGGTCTATTAATCTGTTTCATGACCGTAGTAACTACTGCCTGTAAAAGAGAAGAAATCAGACTATCATCTACTGTTCAGCATGAATGCCTAGGTACATATGACATTATTAAGTGTAAGGAAGGATTAATAATATTATTTACATAGTCTCTGCTTAAAAACAAAGAAACTTGAAATCATTTCCTATGCAGTGGAATTCAAAGGCTTCTATATTCATAATTTATGGAAGAGGGAACTATTAAGAATTGCCTTTACTGAAGTTTGTAATGCAATAAGAGATTTTAAATGGTTATAATGTCATAACCTTAAGCATGCACACAGACATTTTGCTTAATATTCAGTGTGCTTTATTTTGAATTAACGTTATTTCACACATATAGGCGTTGCAACTTAGGGTTCTATTAAAAGACATTTTGTGCTTGGATATGTATTTAGGAGATATTTATGTTAAAAGAAAATAATTTTGCTTCCTGAGGGGCCCTATTCTGAAAAATAAGGTTCATTTTTGAACAGTAGAAGCATCTATGTTAAGTACTAAAATTGAGATATGTAGTCAGTTTATAAACTCTTTTAAAGTAACGAAATCTATTTAACATATCTGAACAAGTGTCTGCCTTCAGTTGTTTTCTGAAATACACACATTTCATATACATTACACGATAATGTGTCATGTTTTTTTCTCATTCACAGAAGCAGCTGAGAAATAGGGAGGAACTAGTTGAGAATTTGAAAGTGAAAGGAAGCTTGTGTAAAAGTGCTCATTAAACAATAGAGTTCATGATTCTAAGGAATGGTAGGAGGGAAAACAGCACAATAAAGATACTGGGTTTCAAGAAAAAAACAACAAATGGTCTGGTAGCGCTTTATAGACTAACAAAACATGTAGATGGTATCATGAGCTTTCGTGGGCACAGCCCTCTTCTTCAGATGACCGGATTCTGGTCCCATGAAAGCTCATGATACCATCTACATGTTTTGTTAGTCTATAAAGTGCTACCAGACCATTTGTTGTTGTTGTTTTTTTTTTTTTTTTTTTCTGTAACAGACTAACTTGGCTACCCCCTGGAGCTCCTGGCTTTCAAGAAGGCAGACTTCAGCAAATTCAGGAAGTTGGTAGGAAAGATCCCATGGGAAGCAAGTCTAAAGGGAAAAGCAATTCAAGAGAACTGGCAGTTTTTCAAAGAGACGTTAAGTGCACGGGAGCAAATTATCCCACTGGGTAAGAAAGATAGGAGGTATGGAATAACACCAACCCTAGCTTAATCAGGAGATCTGCAACTAAAACAAGCCCTACGAAAGTGGAAACTGGGTCGAATTGCAAAGGATGAATATAAACAAACATCACCGGCATGTGGGGACAAATTTAGAAAGGCAAGACACAAAACAAGATTAAACTAGCCAATGGCATAATGGCTAAGATGAAAACATTCTACATATACATTAGAAGCAAGAGGAAACCAAAGATAGGGTGGGGAAAATAAAAACAGAAAATGTGGAAATAGCAGAAGATTGACTTTTTTTTGTTTCAGTTCTTACCAAAAAGCAATTGGACATCTAACTTAATGAAAGCCAGCGACCTTGATGGAGGATCAGAAGCTAAAATAGGGAAAGAACAAATTTAAAGTTACTTAGACAAGATAGATGTTTTCAGGTCAACAGGGCCTGATGAAATGCATCCTACAATACTGAAGTAAGGGTGCATCTACAATGCATCTGGAGCTCAAAATAAGTTACTCAATTTGAGCTATACAAATTGAGTAGCTTATTTTGAGTTCATTTTGAAATAGTGCTATTCCGAAATGTCCTTTACTCTTTGTGGAATGAGGTTTACAGGGATGTCAGAATAGCAAAGCTGTTATATTTCAAAATAATGGGCTTGCTCAAAAGATGCTGAATAGCTATTTTGGGATACTTCTGTTATCCCAAAATAGTTCCGCAATGTAGACGTAGCCTCACTGCCTAAAAATATATCTCAGCCATGAAAAAATATCTGCAAAAAGTCATGGAATATGCGTGGGAATTCAGAGGACTCAAAATGGACAAATATAGTGCCAATCCCCAAAGGGGAATAAGGGCAGTGCAGGGAATTACAGACCAGTCAGTTTAACTTCTGAACTTATAAGTATGTTGAAGGAAATAATTAAGCAATCAGTTTGCAAACACTTAGAAGATAATAAGGTGATAAGTAACAGCATGGATTTGTTAAGAGCAAATTGTGACAAACCAACCTAATTGCTGACTTTGACAGGGTAATAAACTATGAAGGGGAAGGAAAGTAGCAAATGAAATACAACCTAGATGGATCTAATATAAGGGTGGTGCATAATTGGTGGGAAAACCATCCTAAAAATATGTATCAATGGTTCACAGTCAAGCTGGAAGAGCATATCAAGTGGGGTCACACAGATGGATCCAATTCTGTCCCATATCTTTATCAATGATTTAGATAATACCATAGGCAGTACACTTACAAAGTTTGTGGATGATGCTACATTGGGAGGGATGCAAGTGTTTTGGTGCGTAGGGTTAAAATTCAAAACGATCTGGGCAAATTAGAGACATTTTCTGAAGAAAATAGTGTGAAATTAAATAGGGACAAATGGAAAATACTCCATTTAGGAAAGAACAATGGGTATGTCTAGACTACATCTCTCTGTTGGCAGAGGGCTACAGATTAGGCAGGTCAACATTGCAAATGAGGCAGGGATTTAAATATCTCGTGCCTAATTTGCATAAAAATGGCCACTGCATTTTGCCGACTCAGCACTTTGTCGGCAAAAAGTGGCAGTCTAGAGCGGGATCTGTCAAGAAAGAAAGCCTTTTTCAACAGATCCTGTAAACCTCCTTGCAGGAGGCATAAGGGATCTGTCGAAAAAGGCTTTCTTTCTCAACAGACCCCCCCTCTAGACTGCCACTTTTTGCCGACAAAGTGCTGAATTGGCAAAATGCGGCGGCCATTTTTATGCAAATTAGGCATGGGATATTTAAATCCCTGCGTCATTTGCAATGTTGACCTGCCTAATCTGCATCCCTCAACCGAGAGAGGGATGCAGTCTAGACATACCCAATCAGTTGCACACATTCAAAACAGGAAATGACTGCCAAAGAAGGAGTACTGTGGAAAAAGATCTGGGGGATCATAGTGTATCACAAGCTAAATATGAGTCAATAGTGTAACACCGTTGCAAAAAAGCAAACATTCTGAAATGTGTTAGCAAGAATGTTGTAAGCAAGATACAAAAAATAATTGTTCTGCCCTGTTTTGCTCTGCTCTGCTCTGCACTGATTAAGCCTCAGCTGGGTGCTACATATCAGGAAAGATGTGGACAAATTGGACAAAATCCAGCAAGCACAACAAAAATGATGAAAGGTCTAGAAAACGTGCCCTGTGAGAAAAGATTGAAAAAATTGGGTCTGTTTAATCTGGAGAAGACTGAGAGGGAACATAACAGCTCTCAAGTACATAGAAGTTTGTTATAAGAAGGAAGAAGAAAAATTGTTGTTCTTAACCTCTGAGGATAGGACAAGAAGCAATGAGCTTAAGTAGCAGCAAAGGCAGTTTAGGTTGGACATTAGGAAAAACTTCCTAACTTCCAGGGTGATTAAGCATAGGAATAAAGGCCAAGGGAGGTTGTGGAATCTCCATCACTGGAGGTTTTTTAGGAGCTAGTTAGACGAACACCTGTCAGGGATCATCTAGATAATGCTTAGTCCTGCCATGAATGCAAGGGGCTGGACTAGAAGACCTATCAAGCTCCTTTCCAGTCCTGCAATTTATTATTCTTTGGTTACCAGAAGTCCTGATCCTGATCCTGAAAAAGTAAATCACTAAGGCCAGGGTTGCTCTGAGGGCAATGTTAAACTAAAGTATGCAACTCCAGCTATGTGAAGAGCGAAGCTGGAGTTGACATACCTTAGACCAAGTTACTGCAGCATCCCCAATGCAGAGGATTGATGGAAGAAACTCTCCAGTCAACTCCCTTTATGTTTCTCAATCCGGTGAAGTACCAGAGTCGATGAGAACACAATCAGCTCTCAATTTAGTGGGTCTTTATTACACCCATGACTATGGTTATCTCACATTCAGGTACTACATAGGTTTCATTATGTAGTCAAAACTGCTTAATTGTAAATAGTAATAAACAAAGGATTTTTAACAGCGTGCATCAAACTTCTGCTTGATTTGAAATAACATTTTTTTCTAATTTTATATAACTTGACATTATGGTAGCAACAGCAACATGGTATTCTGAATAGATAATGAGAATTGGAGAGTGCTTGAGAAATAACTGTAGTCTACTGCTCTTCTAGCAAAATGAACTAGACCTAATCAATCTCTCTCATCTCTAATTTCTGTGATCTTACTGTAATTGATTTTCACTATTACTGCTGATTGAATAATGATGATGGTAAGAAACAATGTATTACTCTTGTGTTCTCTCAAGCAATTAATTTCATTGCTGGAGAATGTTCTCTATTGTATAATACTATAGCACATTGTTTCAGTAGACACATTCCCTGTGGAGTATTGAGAGATGTAAGTGTCTAGGTGCCTGCTTAATTGTACATGAGCATTTCTCAGTTGTCAGTTCTGCTGATGCTTGTTGAGCTATTAATTTGGAATGAAGAGGAAAACATGTTATCTGATAATATAAAAACACCCATTTGTCAGAAAATAAATGAGTCTCCTTTGAAAACACATCTGTTGTGAGGAGATGGAATAAAATGGTTTATTATTCATGTCTTGACTCTAACGTCCCCTTTTTCAAAGTGGAAAAGACAATGAATTGTGTCAGTCGGTTACAAGTCACCGAATAGATTCTGATGATAACATTTTTGAAAATAAAAAAGTTCTTATTTTATGACTTACAGGTTGTATTGTATCCAACATCCAATAGTTCAAAGTTACCTGAGTTGCATAAAATGATAGTCCCCAAAAATAGTCAGGACTCTGACTTGAAGATTAAACTGGCAGTGAGAATGGATAAACCACCACATATGAAGCATTGTGGGTAAGTATGCACTTTGTGAATTCCTTTGAATATTATTTAGTTCCAATATTGTATTCATATTTTCCCACGTAACTATAAGGCAAAGCTGAGAAGCATTACTAAAGTGTACAGCAATTGCTGTAATATGGAAAGGCACTAGGTTCTGGCTTTACCAATAATTTGTAGCCTAGACTAACATTTAAGTCAAATGATTCACTGGGACGTAAAGATAAATTATAAGAAAGAATTCTAAGATGTCAGAGTGAAAAGTGCAATGCCATTTACAAAAAAAGCAGGTATTGAATGTTAGGCTTAGAGTTAATTTTTAAAATACTTGATATCTAGGTGGAACACAGTTTCCATTAAAATAAAATACTTGTATTTGAATGTGGTGCTGTTTGTAACACAAACATTTTCTGTTCTCTCAGGTTTAGTATTTCTGTTCAAGGGTATTTGCATTATATCATCAAGTTAGGAATGTTTTCCCATTTTTATATCTTACATTAGAGCTATGTGTAGTGGATCATAAAAAATGAATATGAATACACGTGTGTGAAAACACATATCCCCTCATCCCAGTTGCAAAAAATGTCTCCTGCAAGAGGAAAAGGCATCAATTACAAGTGTTACAAAGTGTTTGGCAGGCATACTTTTTATCCTTCTGTACAATGCAAATAATAGGCAGAAGTGCTTTCCTGAAAAAGAACACGATTCTCCATTCTAATTACTGTATAAATTAGCATTGAGTATACTATTAAATTCTTCTGAAATCCTTCTTATTGTCTCCGTTTTATTTATTTCAGATGGGGCTGATGATGTCGCCTATTATTAAGGGTGCCCCCACACTATTTTATGATATAGTTTTCAGTTTCTTATGACCTTGCCAAACTTTAGCTGTATGACCTGAAATTTTCCATGACCGGTACCTGCTGCAGGATGTTTTTAGTGATAATGTCAGCCCAAGTGGTTCAGCTGTGTCAAAGAATGAGCAAGGAAACAGAGCTGACCAGTGGAGACATTAAGCAACTTCAGCTATGTGAATAATGTAGCTGAAATTGATTTATGTAGATCTGTTTACCGCGGTGTTTTCACTTCATGTGTCAACAAGAGACTCTTTCCTGTTGACTCTCTTTGCGCTTCCCATTGAGATGGAGTACTGGAGTCTATACTAAGGCTGTTAAATTGTGATTAATTGACTAGTCAAGTAGTCAATAGGCACTTCCACATTCCTCCTTTGAAATGTGCAAGAGTCCCTGCTGGCCCCGAGTGCTGGGGAAATGCCATGTGGAGCCCAGGATCAGCTGGGGAATCCCTAGCTGACCCCAGGCTCCCCAGCTGCCCCTTTGAAATGCGGAGGCAGCATTTCAAAGGGCAGTGCCACACAGCTGAGCCCAGGATTAGCTGGACAGCAGCTGCCCCTTTGAAATGCCACCTTGGGGTTTCAAAGCAGCAATGCCACACAGCTGATCCCCGGGGGAGGAGGGGGATCTACAGCTGATCCCCAAGGGGGGGGGGGGAAATCAACTAGTCAACAGACTATCCGATAAGCAAATGCTTATTGGGTAGTCGACTAGTCCTTAACATCCCTAGTCTATACCAGACTTGATAAATTGGCCCCTGCTGAACTGATCACTACCTGTCAATCTGACCAGTAGTGTAGACATACCCTGAGACTGCTTGGGCAAAAGGACTGAGCTCAGGAGCCTGAGGCATTAAGGAAGAAAACCATTGGATGAGGAGCTAGGAAGAGCGACCTGGAACTGACTGGGCAAAGAGAGTGTGATGGGATAAGAAGTCTGAGAAATGGAAACTGATACTGGGTAGTCAAGGAGAATAGGTCAGAGATTAAAAAAAAACAAAAAAAACACAGAGGTGGGGAAGAGACAGGATGGAGAAAGATTGGCGGGAACAGGACAGAAGGAGTCATGCATGGGGTGTTGGGTGGGCAAGAGGACAGGTGGCTAGATGGCATTTTCCTTCAGAACCTGTACTAGAAGGCTCCTGACACTCAGCATTTATCTGTGCTCACAAATGTCTGTGAAACCAACTGACAAAGTGTGTGTCTCCCTCCTTTAGTGCTTACATGTACAGGATGATGATCTACTGTGGAGATCGCTTTTTCCATTAGCTCACATGGCAGAGGTCTGTGTGGTGCAACTTAAAAGTTCCAAATATTCTCTTGACCTCTATCTGTGACAATATGACGACACGTGATGGAATTTCAGGGGATTAGGTTTTCAAGGGTTTTTTAATAACTAAGGAACTATTTTTAAAAATGTTAAAGGAACATTAATAAGTTTGTGAATTTAACACTCAATCAGCTTTAATTTATCCTTCTCATCTGGGTGCATTATGATGGCCTTTAATTATTGACATGTTGCTTTTTCAGCAGGACCTCGGCCTAACTCAGTGCACTAGATGGACCTTCTCTAGGGAAGAATCAGGCTTGTGTAGTAAAGGAGGGTGTTGTCTTTAGGACCTCTCTTTAACAAATTCAGAATGTGTTTTGTGACATAAGCTGGAGGTTACAGGAGTAGAAAAGGTGGTACCATAGTTAAGGCAGTTGAATACTGTGCTGGCAAACTGGTTCTATCTTGGCCTCTGCCACAGAATTCCTATGTGATTCTGGTCAAGTCACTTAAACCAGACTTTTCATAAGTGGTCATGAATTTTGTGCTCCTCTTCCTCGGAGTGCCTGAACTGAGACAGTGGGGTCTGATTTGCAGAAGTGCTGAGCAATTGCAATTGGAACCGAAATCTGTGGGAACAGTGTTTTGAACATATAAAGTGCTAACTACCTCTGAGTACTCTGAAAAATCAGAACTTATGTTTCAAATAGGGCAATTAAAGTTAATGGTTACTTTAGACCTTAATCTCACTGTGGTTCAGTTCTCCCCTGTAAGATGAAGAAAATAATACGTCTTCATTTCACAGGGATATTGGCTAGATAAGTTCATAGATGTTTGTGAAGCACAACATACTATAGTAATTCATGCCATAGAATAGAAATTAATTTAATCATTCTGTCTTCTGAGCAGGTTTGAGCAGTGTACTATAAATAAGGCCTTGAGCCATACAAGGAACAAGTGAGAAGAAAACAAATTATAGAATAGCTGCTTATGAAGTGACCAGTATCCATCTTCTGCACTGAATCAGTCAATAAGTAGGGGGGGAAGGGTGTGTAATTAAAAACTGTTATCAGCATGGATATGTACAAAGGGACCAAATTAAGGTTGCACACACAACTTTAACTCTAGCATTTCCTAACTTTTGGGTATTTAACTTTATAACTTTAATGAAATTCTCTTAGCATACTTGTTTGTAGTGTGAAGTAAGAATGAGAAATATAGATGGAAAATCCATTTATTTTCTTGCTGTTTCGTATTTGTTATCCCGGACTAATTTTTGAATTAGTTAACTTACACATTTGACAGCGAGAATCTAATATTCCTATCTGATGTATTGGATTTGTAGTCTGGATTATTTTTAAAAGTGAAATATTTTGGACTGGTTGATTATCTTTTAGCATAGCCTAGTGGCTAATAGAGGGTATTGCTCTGTAGAATGAAATCAAGAACAGTGAAGTTTTTTTCTAGCAAGTTCATTAAATAAATATAGAGCAAATCATATTGAATGGTTTAATCTAAAAGAGTAAACAATAAAAACAAATTTTAAAGAGCAAAACCCAAACAACATCTTTACAAAGCATTATTGCTAGGATTGGATATTGTATTCTCAGTGCTCCAGTTTTTCCAAGATAGACGTGGCAAAATTTTCATCTCCCAAAAGTTTTGTTTTGCTTTTCCTTGAGAGGTCTCTTATCAGCTCTCTCATGTCTGTTTTGGTTATTTTTTTCTGGATCCCTGTCTCATATTACAGACTTTTGATGTTCTTAATGTGGAGTTTCAAAAGTATTTCTTGGGAGGTGGGAAGGTGTGTGCGCGCAGGTGTGTATAATAGCCATATTGTTGCTGCTTATTGCATCTTTGCTCTCATTTTTCTTTTGGGACATCTTAACAATTTCTATTCTTCAATTATAAGAATGCTAGAAAGGTGATATCTTCAGAGCATTACTTGCCCTAAACATCTGTTTCTCAACATATCTTTCAGAATTGTCACTCACTCACTGGCCCTTGTCTTTTGTGTTTTGAAGGCTGCTTTTTTGAGGTGTATTTTCTCTTGCACCTTGCTTTTCATTACTTTGAGACATGTTCGAACCTTATGAGAGTTATCTTGAATTTGCTGCCCTTTGAGAGAGCTTTGTCTCCCATGCAGTTGGAACTGACTAGAAAAATTGGAGTATAGCATTTAAATTCAGCAAGAGTGAGTTCGAGTACAAGATATGGTACGTATCTCTCTCGCTCAAAAAATGTTAAGAGTTCGGGGAAATCTGCCAATTTCACTCTAAGGGACTAAGACCAGGGATGAGAAACTTGTACTATATAGAATTAGAAGGTAGGCAATGTTGTTGTATCCCTTTTATGGCACTTGTATACAAGCACTTTGCAAAGGAAAGTTATATCATTATCTGTATTTTACAGATGGGGAAATTGAAGCACAGAGTTGACTGACACACAATAAGTCAATGGTAGAGCTCAGAATAGATCTGAGGTCTTCTGATTTCTTTGCAGATGTTGACATGAAGAGAGAGAAATATGGGGCAATGGTTGTCATGGCTCTCAATAAGATCACGAGTCAACCCAGAAAAGGCTCATGGATGTTGAAGTTTCTCAGAAAAACAATAGTAGAATACCTATCTCTTGTATACTGCGTTCCAAAGGTCATGTAGGGCCTAGCAGGCCCATGGCAGGAAGAGAAATACAACCATCTGGGTAACTTACAATCCAGCTGGGTGATCTATACGCAAGAATTATTCCCAAAGTAGCTGGTTTGAGATTGCCACAAGACAAAACAACTCAAATTAATCGATTTCCAAGTTTGGCAACTCATATCTGAAATAAAATGCAAACAACCTTCCTGGCCCATTTTCAACACCATAAGATCTGTATGTATGAGAGAGACTTGTGTTACTGCCTGTTGCATGATGAGACATGATCAATTTTAACCCAAATGTTCAGGACTTTCTCTTGACAATAAAGAATAGGTATAAAGTAGAATTATGATTGTTGAATCCTCTGTTTGTATAAACAAAGTTGTCTACCCACAGGCAAATAACAAAATAAATAGAACTCAATTTTCAGCTAAGCAAAGACAACCAACTTCATATTCCTAAGAGAGGAATTTTTGTTGCTGTAGACATGTCTGAAACTACTATCAACCCAATATATTTTGCATCTAACATGATAGATAACTCTTCCTAACACTTTGTAAAGCCATCATAATGTGCCTGACATTCAATCTGTTTACTTCTCCATTCAGTTGCATTATGCTACTGTGAATACATTTCTCACTAATAAGCAAGCTTAACATTATTTCTGGGGTGGGCGGGTGATGAATGGGTCTTTGTCCTAAGTTTGACCAAAGAACTTTCCTCTGACCAGAAGGAAAGACCGATATTTATTATTGTCAGATGCGTGTGCATGTATGCATAAAATGTATTTCTATACATAATGTTTGGTTTGTCTTTACATATTACTGCGCAGCATAAATCCAATGAAAGCCATGAAGCAGTGTAATGGCACTATCTAATTTTCTGTTTTATTTTCATATATATAGGGAGCACTACGGAAAGATAGCGCTGAGAGCAGGGGATACAACTTATCACTTTTTAGTGTTTTCTGTTGACAGTTCAAGAGCAGCATTTGTCAGGCTTAGAGGCAACCAGGTTCTCTCAGGATTTGTGAATTCATCATTAGGGAGCTTAAAAGCAAGAACAAGTTGGGGGTATTCTAGAGGCTCCATGTGTGATTTTTAAAATCTTCAAGCAAGACAAATGTAAAGAAAATGTATAATCAAATTTAACTCCCTATTTTAGAGTGATTTTAGGCAAGTGCACAGGGATCAGGATATGGGCTTTGGACACCATTTCTGCTGGCTAAGTGAGAAGTTTTGAAACAATTCAAACCTTGGGTACTTAATGAAAAACGTGGGCTCCCCAGTCACTTAACTTCCAATAAAACTTAGGCTCCTGCCTTCTTAAATAGCCCTTGAAAATGGGACTTACCCTCCTACATCACTTAGGTAGATCTACATTATGGCAGTATGTAAAGTACAGACAGTTTGTGTCCAGCTAACACAGGTCTAAAGAGTAGAGCAGATAGTGAGGCTCTGCTTAGGCAAGTAGGATGTTGTACATGCCTGAATCCTAGATTGTATATCCCACATGGCTCTCTAGATACCTAGTTTTTCTCCTGTCTGCATTGCTGTTTTTAGTGGTGTAACATGGTACAGCCCATTACCTCTCCAGTGTTGGAGCATGTCCTTTACTGCAGTGAAAGGCTCCAGCAGTGGGAAAAGGTTCCAGCATCTCCTTCCTGTGCTACTACCTGTGCCTTTCACTGCTGCATGTGTCTCCCACGCTGCAATGAGTGTGTATACAGCCTGCCTTTCACTAGCAGTTAGCCACACACATGCGACACACAACTGCAAAGTATTACATGCACAAGCCACTATGAAGTTTATGGGAATTTCAATTTTCTTATTACAGTGTCTTTCTGATAGGGATGTAAAATCCCATTTAATTGGTTAACTGGTTAAACATGAAGTTTAACTAGTTAACTGATTGAAGGGCGGATAGGTGGGATGGCCACTGCAGCCAGGCTGGAGCCCTTTCTCTTTCTCTCATCCCCACCCCTCATCTCCTGCAGGCAGGGGCTGCTCCAACCCAGCCTGAGCAATCCCTGCCTGTGACATGCCCAGGCTCACCATGAACAGGGGCTACACCAGGTGGTTGGAGCAGCCCTTGTCCATGGTGGGCACCACAGGACTGGAGCAGCTCCCTTCCCGTGGCAGGCAGGAAGCTACTTCAGCCCCCACCGTTTAACCGGAACCAATTTTAGGGTGATGCTTACCACTTAATCAGTTAACCTTTCACATCCTACTTTCTGATACTTCATTTTTCTCTCCCGACCATTAGTATTGATCATGTATAGTTAAGGTAGCATTTGGCTGGGTCTGAGCAATTTATATGCAATGATGTGCATTTTTACTTCATCTTTAAAAGTGCAAATTGTATAGCAGAATTTCAGTGAATTGCCATAACAATTTTTTCAGTCTTGCTGTGACAGGCTGTACCAGCCCTGCACTGGGAAAGCTGAGCCTAACTAGGCTCACCTTGCTGAAGAAGTCCCACCCCCGCAGCCCTCCTTGGCATGCTCAGACTGCAGCCCAGGTATAAAGGCCTGGAGACATAGGTGTGCGCGCGGGGTGTGCCGGGTGTGCCCAGGCACACCCTAATGTCTTGGTCCGGCTACCAGCTGCTGGAGGAGGAGGGAGATTTGAGACGGGGAGCTGCAGCCCCTCACTTTCCCTGTGCCCATCTACGGGGCACTTGGAGCAGAGAGAGTGCATGCACGGTGGAAGCAGCTGGGGCCTGACCACAGACGCTGGCCCGAGCCATTTTTGCGCCCTGGGCCCTGCCCGACCTGGCCCGGCAGCACCGCGCAATGCCCCTTCTGCTCCCAGGGGCGCCCTTGCCCGGCCCAGCCTAGCAGCACCGCGCGGCACCCCTTCTGCACCCGGGGCCCCAGCCTCGTCCTCGTCCTCATCCCTACCCAGCCCAGCAGCACCGTGCAGCACCCCTTCTGCGCCTGGGGCCCCGGCCCCAGCCTCGTCTGGCCCAGCAGCACCGCATGGCGCCCCTTAAAGGGAGGTGCCCTGGGCTAGGGCCCGGCCGGCCTGTAGCTTAGGCTGGCTCTGACTCCAGCTCTGCAAACTGGAAGGCAGAAGCCAGCTTAGCCAAAGGGAAGGGAAGGGAGGGAAAGGGAAGGGGGAAAAATAGGGGGCAGGGGTGGGAGAGGAAGGGGCTTGTGCTGAGGGGAGGGGCGCAGGTCAGGAAAAGAAAGGGGAAGGCACCAAGGCACAGGGTAGAGGAGAGACAAATGCCAGGGGGCCAAGTGGAGACAATGAGGAAAAGGGGCAGGAGGGGCGGTGTCAGTGGGAGGGTGATGCTAGGAGAGGAGAGGGTAAGGGCATTGAGGGTTAGAGGGGGCAGGGGGAGGTGCTGGGAGAAGGCTTGAAAGAAGGGGTGGGCATGAGGAAGGCAGGGATGGAGCAAGACATGTGAGGGCACAGGGACATGAGGGGAATGGGGGCAGAGGGTGGTGAGGGGATGGGCATCAGGGAAAAAGAGGGCAAAGGGGACAGGGGCAGTGAGGGAAGGGGGAGGCACCAGGAGGGTGCAGGGGTAAGGGAAGGTGCAGGTGCCAGGGGATTCTGGGGGTGAAGCAGAAGGGCAGACACCTGCAGGGGAGGGACCAGCACTAGAGGAGAGGGGCAGGGCAGGTGTGTAGAGGGAGGTGTAGCTCACATGATCAGAGTGGTGCTACTGGAGGAGTGGGCACAGGGGGGAGAGAAGGGCTGAGGGAGGAGGGCAGGTCTCAGGAAGGCTGAGGGCAGTGAGAAGGGCAGGAGTCAGGACAGCAGAGGAGGGTGAGGGGTTGGGGGCAGCAGGCACCAGGGGAGCTGATGGAGCAAGGGGAGACATGGCAGCAGAGGGAAAAAGTAGAGGTTTATAAGATATTTATTAATAACTTGGGTGCCACAGTGGCACATCCAAACAAGCCACGTGAACTCAGTACTGGTGCACAACACAAAATTCATTCTGCTCATGGGAGGAAACTCTTAGAGGGAACACTTCCCCCAGCCTCTCCCCCCCGAGTTAATGTCACACACATTGGGTTAATGCAATTGAAGGATAGTTGCATAAGGGGGGTTTAGTGGGGGCCAAACTAATCCCTATTGGTAGGAGGATGGAGGGAAAAGTCCTTGGGGGGGGGGGGTCCCATGACACCTTTTACTTCTGGTCATGTGTCTGTCTTGCCCCGAGAGTGTTACCTCCAGAGGTGTGGCCAATGGGAGGCGGGATGTGGCCAATGGGGGTCAGGGGCGTGGTTAGCAGGGGTCAGGGGTGTGGCTAGTGAGGGTCAAAGTACATTTTAAAAAAATTCTTTGGGTGCACACCCTAATGAAATGTGCTGCACATGCCTGTGCCTGGAGAGAGACTCAGTCTGGGCTGGATGCCCAGGAGGAAGTAGGGTATGGCTCCTGGAGGTGAACCACCAATGGGACTGGACCTGAAGACCAGCCAGCGAGATACCAGAGATGAGCATATGGAGGAAAGACCCTGTAGGGAGTCTGGTGGAAACTGGTAGGAAATAGCCCAGAGCAGGCGATTGGATCCTGAGGACTCATCGTGTTAGTGTGGGGTTCCTCGCTGAATGAGCAGTGGACTGCACCACTGCTAATAGGGCCCTGAGCTGGGACCCAGTGGAATAGGGAGGGCCTGGGTGTCCCCTACCTCTTCCTCAACCCCCAACCTGTGGTACCTGTGGCTATTGACTCCAGCTGTTAGGCCACACTGCCCCAATGAGAGGGGGCACTTGCACTTGATTTCCTGGGCCCCTCTACCCCTTCCTCAACCCCCAACCCCTGGTGCTTGTACCTGTGGCTGATAACTTCAACTGTTAGGCCATACTACCCCAGTGAGAGGGGCACTTGCGGTTGACTCTGGCCACTAGGCTGCACTGCCCTAGTGAAAGGTCTGTGGATTTAGGACAACAGCTGAAGTACTGTACACACAGGATTGAGGGTGGGATCTTAAGGGCCCTAGGGACTAGACAGCTCCCCCTGTAGGGGGATGGCCACACCATCCCATGACAGCTGGTGAAGAGTGTGGGCAGCTTAATGCGATCCTACCTGTGACATAAGGGGAAAAGTGAGCAGCAGCAGAGAGATCAAGAGAAGCAACTAGAAGAAGAAATAAATGGATCCAAGCCATTTTTTTTGTCTGGTTACTAGAGAAGTAGCAGAAACAGGCCACCCAACAGCAGCAGCAACAGACTCAGCTGCTCCAACAGTTGGTCACCCAACAACCGCTACAGGCAACCCAACAGCGGGAACAACAGCAGCTGATGTTAGGGAGTTGGCCACCCGACAGTAGGCCCAGCAGGAGCAACAGGTCCAGTAGATGGCAGCTCTGTGGCAGCCCATGCCAACCCCTGTCCTCAACCCAGTAGAAGATGGAGCCAGGGCGATACGTTGCGGGTTCCCTTAAGCGTGACCAAGATGGGTCCCAGGGACGATCCGGAGGTGTACCTTTGAGAGGGTTGCCACTGCTGCCAGGTGGCCAGCTGAACACCATACTTTCCCTTTATTTGACGGGAGCAGCCCAAACGGCCTTCCAGAACTTAGACCCCAGAGAGGCACTGGAATACACCAAGATGAATGTGGTCATACTAGAGCAAGCCTGGGTAAGCCCTCAGACATACCATCACCATTTATGCCAAGAATGGTTTCAGCTGGGGGCAGGTCCAGGGTGGTAGCACAATGGATCTGAGACTTTTGCTGGCAATGGTTGGAGTCCGAGCAGCAGACTGGGGCTCTAGTAGCAGAGTCGGTGGTGCTAGGGTTCCTGCAGGTCCTGCCAAAAGGCAGCAAAGAATGGGTGCAATGACACCACCCAAAGATGCTCGCCACAACCGTCTCCTTGACAGACGACTATATGTCAGCCAAAGAACTGGCGAAGATAAACCTGAAACCAAGTAATCGGCAGGTCAGAGGGCCCTGCTAGGTGTATGATCCTGCCATGCTGGGTCACCTTGACAACCCAGGGCAGCCCGATAAAAGAACCCATTAGGGGCACCCCTGCCCAAGGAGGGATAGACTCCAATGGATTGGGAAGCTCCCCACCAGGAGACACCTCCTATGAGGCAAAGCATGAGTTACCAGTGCGGGCAAGATATTACCGGAAAGAGTGTTCCCTCATGGATTGCACTTATAGGCAGGTGCTGGTGGTGGGGCGGAGGGCCCACAAGAGAGATGCAGCCAAGATAGTAGAGCCCATCCAAGTGAATGGAACGCACACCAATGCCCTAGTAGACTCTGGCTGCAACCAAATCATTGTACGAGTTGGCGAGGTGCTGCCGCCCAACCAACAGAGAGCTGCAGTACAGCTACAGTGTATGCATGGAATGTGGGGTCCTACCTGACAACTTGGGTGACACTAGAAGCCGAACAGCAGGAAGGATGGTGTTGAGTCATGGTGGCTCCAAAATTGCCCTATCCAGTGGTCCTACGATGGGATTCACTGGGTTGCACCGATCTGTTGCGAGAGGGAAGCACATGATCCCTGAACACAGTGGCGGCTAGGCATGCTCGTAGAACATTGATAAGCAGACCAGAGGCTGATGACCCAGGAGAAGGACCCTCAAGATGCCTGGCGCTCCCCAGACCCAAACTCAGCCTGATAAGGGCCCCTGCACAACCCAGGCTAATAGAGCTGGAGTTTGATGGGGATTTCCACAAGGAACAGAGGAACAATCCAACCCACAGTTAAGCATGGGAACAAGGGTGTGCCCTTCCCCTGAAGGGGATCTGATGCTGCATCACCGCCCAGACCCTAGTTCAAGATATGCCAAGATCTTTTTACCGCCTGGCCCCCAGATCCCCAAACCCAAGCTGACATTTGCCAGCAGCTAGTCTCATGACTATTCCGACAGGGATAGTCATGTTATGTCTGGCACATGCAGTACCCTGGGCAGGACACCTGGGATGAGAGAAGACACTACAGAGGGTAGCACGGCGAGAGGACTGTGGGTTTAGGACTACAGCTGAAGGACTATACACGTGGGATTGGGGCAGGATCTCAAGAGCCCCAGGCACTCAATAGGTCCCCTTGGGGGGGCACATCAATTTCTCCAATTTCTTTCAGCTCTCTGATGAGCAAGAGGTATCCGTGTGGATAGGTCTGGATCTCCACACTCTCATTTGTAGTGAGAAACTGTTCTCAAACAAAACAAAAAAGAATGTAATGACAAAATATGCATCATTTGCTAAAAAATACCCTGAGGGTGATGCATGGATAAAAAAGCCTGGGAGGAGCTGCAGCAAAAAACGAACATTGGACAAATTAGCCTGCTGGCATGGTCAAAGAAAGGTGGGAACTTAAACTCTGCGGCTATGTCTACACTGTGCGTTGTTGCGCAATAAGATATACAAATGAGGCGCGGGGATGCAAAAGCCCATGCCACAAAAATGGTGGCTCTAGGTATGCAAATGAGATGCGGCGATATTCATCCACATGCCTCATTTGCATATCTTATTGCACAACAATGCGCAGTGTAGACATAGCCTGCAAGTTTTGCAGGCTCATACAACATTATTCGAGAGGGGAAGCCTTTCGCTGATGGTAATTACGTGAATAGATGCGCGCTAAAAATTGATCATGAACTATTTGATGAGTTTCACAACAAGCACAAAATTTTACAGAAAATTCAAGACATGCCATTATCAGCAAAAACATTTTTTTTTGCTGAACCTGTGAAAATGGCCCATCAAATCAACAAGGAACAAATGCAAAATTTGAGTACAGCTACTTATTTTTTGTTTGCTTTGGACAAGACAACTGACATATGTGACATTAATCAATTGTGTATTCTGGGACATTATATTTGTGGAAATGCTGTGCACGAAGAAATGACTAAGATATTACCATGAAAAAACAAACAAGGGACAAAGACATCCTTAAAACTGTGATGAACTTTGTAAACAAGAAAGAAATACAGTTGGATAATCTTGTGTCTGTGTGTATGGACAGTGCACTTAGAATGGTTGGCAAATACAGGGGATTCCTTACTCTTGTCAGAACAGCTGAACCACCCACTTTTGAACTTTCATTTCATTGTGCATCAGGAGGCACTTTGCATGCAGTCTTGTGGAACCAAACTCGAAAACACAATGGGGCTGCTCGTTCACATTGCCAATTGGATTTCTTGCCCAAGCCCTTAATCACCATCAATTTCAGTCACTGCTCGAGGAAGTAGATTCTGAATACCCTGATCTGCTAATGCACAATGTTCACTGGTTATTTCATGGCAAAGTTTTGTCTAGTTTTGCCACCTGCATTGAGATATGAAGTGTTAAACACATCAACTGTACTGTGTTGCTCAAGTTTTACTATCTCGTTGCCATTAGCGGCCATTTGAATGCGTGAACCTTAAGCTACAAGGGCAAGGAAATACAGTCCTGATTCTGACTCCTGACTTTGAATTTGTGTCAAAATTAACTGTCTTCATCAAAGGTATTGAGACGGGCAGACTGGCATACTTTGAAAGATTACAAATGTTTTGTGATTCGTATCAGAGAGAGAATCTAAATAACAGCCTTGATTTGAAACAGTTTGCCGTGTTTGTTTCTGAGCTCCTGATGGTATTCAAGTCTCATTTTGTTGATTTTTTTGCAAACACAGTGCTTTGTTTAAGTTTGTTTCATCCACATAAAGAGTCCATCAGTCAGTGATTTGGAAATGGAAATAACAGATTTCAAGGATTCATATCTGGGTGGAAAAATTCATCAAGCTGAATTCTGATTTAGAATGCCTTACGTGACAATGTGCAGAGTTGACAAAACTGCACAAATGGGTTGACATGAAAAAATTGGAGCACAATGATAATCTGATTCTGCAAACTTGGAAAGAACTTCCAGTCACATACAACGCCATGCAGAATGTAAAGTTAGCTTTACTTTAAATGTTTGGCGCCACTTATATGTGTGAGCAGGCTTTCCTCATTTGAATCACATCCAAGGTAATTTGTGCTCAAGACTGGCCTGAATTAGTGTATGAAGCTGAATATGACCAGTTACGATGTAAACTACAAAAAAAGTGTGAAAAGATGCAGCAGCAGAAGTCCCAGTAAATAAAGTCTGTTTTGAAAAGGTTGCCAACCCCTGGACTCTAACATTTCAATCACATGTTTACTAAATTTAGGATGTGCCCATCTTGGTAATTCAAAGTTTGGGTTGAATAACTGTTGTTGTAGTAGACTCCCTGGAGGGCATCTAGTAAGAGGAGAGTTCTAAGGAAGGGTTTTGAATGAAGAGACAGTAATGCCTTGGTGGGCTGGAACTTTGGTAGTATAGTGTGGCCTACTGGATAGAATATTGCACTGGGATTTGGAAGATCTGGATTCAACCCTAGCACTTCCAATATCAGTCTGGGTGACTTGGGATAAGTCACTTCACCCCCTCTGTGCCTCAGTTTTCCCATTTGTAAAAATGCAATATTGATATTTATTCCATTATCAAGCCCTTGGAGCGCTATAGATGCAAAATGCTATCTAGAAGCTAGCTAGGTATTACTATGATTTGAATAGGTAATGACATGCAAAAAGACCCAAAGGCATTTGATATACTGAGGCTGATGTTATTGGTGGAGTGGAGGAGATGTGATTGACAGGCACACACCTAAAAAACTTTCACCACAGAATTGCTTTCTCTTTTATAAATTGAAATTAAATACTCAGAAGTATGTTATGACATAAGCCAACAAAAATTAAAATAATTTAACATAATGGTTTGTACCCGTCTCTAATACGTGGTCTTATTTTAACACCTCAGTGTTAAGTTGACCATTGGTAATTGAGATTAACACTGCGTTTCCTAGCTTTGTCAGTTTTAGTAACCTAAGCATTGTTTATACATACATTTTCTTTTTAATTAATAGTCACTATTCAGCACAATGATAAAAATGCCTCAGTATTACAACTAATGTTGTTTCATATGTATATTGATGATCTAGAGGATTAGGTGTATAGCAACATGAGAAAAACTGACTGACAAAATTATTAGAGATTTAAGAAAGAGCCAAGAAAACTAGGTAATTGGGTATCACAATGACAGGTTAAATTCAACATACACAAGCAAAGGGCATTGACAATATATATTGGAAGAAATTGGTTGGAACAATCTTATACATGAGGTTGTAAACTAGTTTGTGTCTCAGGAAAAATACCTAGATGAAATTCCTGCATAGTTCAGAAAAGGGCAACTAAAATGATCAGGGGTTTGGAACAGGTCCCATATGAGGAGAGGCTAAAGCGACTGGGACTTTTCAGTTTGGAAAAGAGGAGACTGAGGGGGGATATGATAGAGGTATATAAAATCATGAGTGGTCTGGAGAGGGTGAATAAAGAAAAGTTAGTCATTAGTTCCCATAATATAAGGACTAGAGGACACCAAATGAAATTAATGGGTAGCAGGTTTAAAACTAATAAGCGAAAGTTCTTCTTCACACAGCGCATAGTCAGCCTGTGGAACTCCTTGCCAGAGGAGGCTGTGAAGGCTAGAACTATAACAGAGTTTAAAGAGAAGCTAGATAAATTCATGGAGGTTAGGTCCATAAAAGGCTATTAGCCAGAGGGTAGGAATGGGGTCCCTGGAGACGGATGGCACGAGACAAATCGCTTGATCATTGTCTTCGGTCCACCCCCTCCAGGGCACCTGGTGCTGGCCACTGTCGGCAGACAGGCTACTGGGCTAGATGGACCTTTGGTCTGACCCAGTACGGCCATTCTTATGTTCTTAGTGCACAACTATGGTGAGAACTGCACATAAAATGTTGTTGTTTTTATTTAGAACAGTATTCTATTCATCTTGAATACTACATTCAGTTTGGGATTACCTTGTATCCCCAAAAGCTGTTGCAGAGCAAGAATAAATCCAATTATTGGCACTTTATACGTATCTGTATATCATTTGAAATGATTTTCTATTAAAAGTTTGTAAAATAATCAGAGGCAGAGTTTAAGAATATACTAGTGATTCCTGTGCTAACTGACTTTTGAGGCTAGATGGCAGTCTTTCATTATCTCATTCCCTCCTGGAATTATGGAAAGATGGCACAAGTATGTTGTTGTTTTACATGACAAGAATTTTGATATATCCAGGAAAATGAAATAGTACTCCTTTTTCTTTGGTAAACGCATCATTGTCTTAAAATCATAACAACTCAGAAGTCCTAAATAATAATGTTTTAAAGTTCAAAACAATTCTGCATATTAGTTAACCATAATCCTTCATTTAGATTTATCTAGGTTCTTGTATGCCACCTGTAATGGTGGAATCTGAGCCCCACACAAAATAGATAAATAGTAGGTATACATAACTTCCCTGTGCTATGGGTTGTAAGTAAATTGGGACTTAGGGACTTGGCAGTGAAAAGGGTTTGCTCAGCAGTTTATGCATGAGCTTTTCAGTCCTTCCCTCAGAGCACTTTCCCACTAAAGTGTCCTCTGCATTCAACAGAGATAATGAGAACAGAGCACCAGGGTGTGCTCACAGCGACCTGTTATCTATACAAATTATAATTGTTAAGCTCCAAGGACATAAATTCATGACTCACCGTAGTCAGGTCTGAGTGTGATAGTTTGGGTCACATTTTTCTGACAAGCTACTGAGAGAAGGAGACTTAGTTTTCAGCAATGGCTATTTGAGCATCCAGTCACACTGAGAGAATCAAGTAGGACACCAACACTGTGAACTAATTTAGCAGGCTCTGGGCAGATGCTCTTGATAAAAAGAGTTGTAAGATCAACAATTCTGTCTTAAACATTCAAGAAGAAATTGTAACCCTAAAATGAGCTTTTCTTCCTAAGCAACCCTTTTTAAAAATGATGTAAATACTAATTAGGTTGAAGCTAAAACATTCTCCATTTTATTCACAAAGATGTTAGTTTTATCAAGTCTGTTTCCTTAATCAAACATGTGCACAAATATATCTACCCGGGAAAAGCAATAAAGTCGATTTAGTGCAATGGTTTTTTTTATAGTCAAGTGGGTTGTAGGTGATGTTTGCCATCTGCTTCAGGCCAAAGTTCCTGGTGCACCTTAGATCAGATTGGGTCAGATGGGAAGGTTTCTTTTCAGATTACTCCCTCCCCCTCCTCTAGATAATAGAAATCAACAGACAGATGAACAGGCAAAGAGCAAACTCAAATCTCTTGGATGTGTTAGTTCCAAGAAACATCATTTATGGCCTTATAGTCAATAACCTTTTCACCTATGGAATATTAACCAGTCTGTTTTAGAAATCCTGTCCCGAGATTATTGATAGCCATTTTAACAAAAACAGCATTGGCTCATAAATAAAGCAACATAAGTTATGTCTCAAAACATATTTGATTATCCAGTTTTGAGAGCAGACATTCCAGCATACAGTGTGTTCTTTGTTTGGTGACTTTGGTTGAAGTAACAAGCACTCAGAATTCGGGTAACAGGTCATTTATTCATATGATCTTCACCCAAGATCAAATGTACACAATTAGAGGTTGGGCACACACCTTACATGGAGGGCCCCCATGGGCCTGCCCACGGCCATAGTTCCACTTCCCCATAAGGTATTAGTGATAAGGGTTGCTCAGGTGAGTGGGCTGTTTGTCTGGTAGAGATAGTCTGCCACCACTTCTCTTTGGGTATGTTGATACCGCCTCTGACCACAACTCCCATTCCCTGTCTTTTCGTGAGTGAGGGTCTGTCCCAGAGGGGAGGGCATTCAGCTTTGCGCCTCTTTCTCCTGCTACCATCACTATCTGAACAAAGAACTTAGAAAAAGGACCTCTGCCAGCACCACTCTAGTGGAACCATAATGGATTGGTGGCAAAGAGGGCTCCTGCTCACATAGCCCTCTGTTGGAGTGGTGCTAACAGCATTCTTCAGAGTTAACTCATCAAGATGAAAAGGGCAATTCACAGCTCTCAGAGCTCCTGTTTCAGGGTCTCAGAATACTTGGGCAGACACAACTATATCTGTTTATATACAGATCACATAATCAGGCTTTTTTTTTGAGGGGGGGCAAATAGGAGGACTATAATCATAATTTTTATTTTCCACAATGGAAGTGAGATTTGTGTGACTCCAGGAGTGGGGGGGAGGCTCTAGGCACAGGCCTGTTGTGCCTGTGATTTACTCTTGCGGTGCCTTTGTTCTTTTAACAGTTTCCACAGATAGTCCTGGTCTATTGTTTCTAGGGTTGCCAGGTGTCTGGTTTGGAACTGGACAGTCTGGTATTTCAGCTTTCTGTCCGGGAAACCAACTGAGGCAATACCGGACATTTATATTCTAAATTAATATTTTTTTAGGTATTTTCTTATTAAGTTTTTATTATGATCATGAGTATCAGTATGTAGTTGCGTACTGCTTGGCTGGTAGACACGCTAACGCAGGCAGGGCGGGATGGAATCCCCGGGGCCAGATTCGCCCATGCGCCCCACCGGAACTGTGCACGGGATGGGCAGCACCCTGGGATCTGCGTGCGCCTGGCCCAGCCATGCTCTCCGCTGGCCGGTTCTCCCCTGCTCTTTCCCCCCCCAGCCAGCCCCGCTCCCCCCAACCCCCTCCTGGCCAGCCCCGCTCCCACCAGCCGGTTCCCCCCTTCCTGCTCCCTTCTGGCCAGCCCCGCTCCCCCAAACTCCCTCCCAGCCAGCCCTGCTTCCTGGCGGCTGGTTCTCCCCCCCCCCCGATCTCCTCCGGCCAGCCCCGCTCCCCCAACCCCCCCTACCAGCCAGCCCTGCTTCCCACCAGTCCCCCCCGCCCCCCGCCAATCTCCCCCGGCCAGCCTCGCTCCTCCCGACCCGCTCCCGGCCAGCTCCGCTCCCCTCCCGGCCGGTCCCCGCCACCCATATGAGATCAAGTGTGTCTGGTTTTTTTTTTTTTAAACCATCTGGTAACCCTAATTGTTTCACTATTATGAAATTGTTCACTACTAAACTGCTCACTACACTTCCTGAAACTTATGGGAGTTCTGTGAAGGTCCCTCTTTCAAATATTGATTTACCTTCACTCTGCTTATCTGGTGAACTCTGATGGTACCACAGCACAAAAAAGTTTGGTTTGATTTTAATTTACTTTACAAGGCATGGTGCATGAACACGTTGGCTTCAGTATTTTTGCATATTTCATTCAAATACTGGCTGCTCCACTGGTTTGAATTGTGCTAAATGCTAGAATGACACATTTGAGAAATGTGCTAATGTGTTAATTCTGTCTTAGTGTCAATTATTTGCTTTCTATGTATCTCTTCAAAATCAGTTGACTGAAATCCATTACATTAAAAATGGAAAATTGAACTTCACGACAAATGACATTAACATTACATTAATGATTGATTGGATAATGATGATGAGTTTAAATGCAAAATTGTTAGGGAAGGAAGAAGCAAAAGTGTTTATCCTGCTGCTAGATCCTCAGAGAACAGATTATAGCTATGAGCCTGATTTTTAATGCTTCCTACAGTAATTGCTAGTGAGGCACAGGGAATCTTGGAGACCTTAGTAATATGCCACTGCCATTTTAATTGCCAAGAGAAGTATTACTAATTAAGGTGTCATTCTTCATTTATTCCAAAGTAATTAGTCTGAAATATTTGTAAAATCTGAGAGATAAATTTAGATCCAAACTCACTTTGCTTAACCACAACAGAATTTATGTGAAAAAGATCTATGGGTTAAGCAAGGTTAATATTCAGAAACTGAAAATGTCATCTCTTTTCTTAGAATAATTTGGTGCAATTATGGGATTTTTTTTCATGTCTTCATGGCTTTTTTTTTTTTTAAATGTAGCAGAATTGAGTGGTTTCAGAACTTTTTATAACCTAAGGACTGTATTTAAAATGTAATTCTAGTCTGAGGTAAAAGCAACTCCAAAATGGCCATGTGGTGATTCATTTTTACTGTCTTAATGAAAAACTGAGTGCTTTTGAAAGTCCTGTCCTTGAAGTCAAGATGAGTTTTTTTTTTTTCTGTCCTTGCATATGATTATAGGATAATGGTTTCACTTTTATTAGCCCCTACTGTCCTCAGATAATATATTTGATGACACCTGTTCTACCTAACTTCTTTCTGTGGGTTTATGCAGGTATAAATAACACATAGTTATATGTATAGAAGAGTTCACAGAAAAATATCCATATATAGCCCCACTACTTTATTATCCTTTGTATCCCAGTTTGACTTGCCAATGCTGAAATTCCTGTATATCTGTCTGATGATCACCAGAAGACAAATTATTATTAATGCTACAGATTGGACCTCCCAGGACCAGCACCCTCAGGACCTGACTGCTTCCAGATGAGGGATTTTGCCAGGCCAGGGGAGGTCATTTCAGGCCTCCCCCTGCTGCCGGCCCGGCCCCCCTGCCCATGGGCTTCTTCGCCTCCCCCACAGCCCAGATGAGCCATATGCTAGACACCTTGGCCCCCCCACAGCCCAGCTGAGCTGCACGTCACTCCCCACCTCTCCACCTTATGCCAGGCCTCGCACCCCCCCACATTGCACCGGGACTCTGATCCTGGAACATACTACAGATGTTGCTGGACCAGAGAGTTCTGGTTTACAGAGGTGAAATCTGTACTTACGAATTTGTCTGGAAACTGCACATAACTAGTTATTGAAACTCTTATTGTTGTTACCTTGTAGAGATGTAGATGATTAACAAGTTAACCTGCAAGCCTGACCCTTAACAGGTGAGGTTTACTGGTTCCGGTTAACCAGTAGGAGCTGGAGCAACTCCTGACCTGCCCCAGGCAGGAGGCTGCTTCAGCCCCATGGGGTTCACCGTAGGCAGGGCCTGCTCTGGCCAGCTGAAACAGCCCCTGTCCGTTGTAGGCCCGGCCCGGCCCGCCCCCTCAAGTTACATGATGACTCCCCAGGAATGGGGCTGGCAGGGACTGCCATCCCTGCTCCTGGGGAGCCAACTTCACTGCAAGCACTGCAGTGTAACTTTTAAACTGTTACCATGTCCCCTCTCAGTCTTCTCATTTCCAGACAAAATGAACCCAGTTTTTTCAGTCTTTCCTCATAGATCATGTTTTTCATAATGTCTGGGTATGCTTAAAAAAAAAAAAAAAAAAAAAAGACAGGAGACACTTGATATGTATCTTAATCAAGCTGCAACTTCACATGTCTTGGACAACATGGCAGAGAAAGTGTACAGTGTGGGCAAATTCATGTTCATTCAAATCATTACCCAGGGCTTCCATCACCACTCTCCTTTCATTTTCCAACCAGTTCCCCCCCAACCAGCCCATGGCTTGGCACTTACTATCCAGCTCCCTTGTAGGGAGGGTTAAGGTGGCTATGCTGCCTTCCCTGCTGTATGGGGGGAAGGAGGAGCTTTCTGCACCCAGGGCTTACACCTTTATGGCACTTAGACCTCACCTTCCCAGGGGAGTGAGTCAGCGCTGCAAAGCTAACCACTGTTCACCTTTTGTAGGAGCATCAGATCTCATTCCCCCTGCCCCATCCAAGCCTTGGCAAGCCCGGCCATTGTTTTCTCCGCTTTAAGTGCGGTACAGTCATCTTTAATCATTTTATTGCTCTTCTCTAGACCTTCTCCAATTTGTTCACATCTTTCTTTAAATGTTGCGTCCACAACTGTAGCGTCTAGAAATGTAGTGTGCAGAGTTGCACAGCAAAATTACTTCTCATGGCTTGCTTACAACACTCCTGCTAATACATCCCAGAATTTTTTTGCAAGAATATTACATTGTTGACTCATATTTAGCTTGTGAGTTACTATGACCTCCAGATCCCTTTCCGCATTACTCCTTCCTAGTCAATCATTTCTCATTTTGTGTGTGTGCAACTGATTAGTCTTTTGTAACTGAAGTATTGCATTTGTCCTTATAAAATGTCATCCTATTTACTTCACACCATTTCTCCAATTTGTCCAGATCATTTTGAATTTTAATCCTAACCTACAAAACACTTGCTACCAGTGTTCCCTCTAAACTGTGAGGTGGCACAGCTTCACAGGTGATTAATCACCCCTTCCCAGTCAGAGGCTCAGTGCATGGTGCTGACTGACTGGGTGGGGATGATTAATCACCCGTGAAGCTGTGCTGCTGCACAGCTTAGAGGGAACACTGCTTTCAACCCCTCCCAGCTTGGTATCATCTGCAAATTTATAAGTGTACTCTCTATGTCATTATCTAAATCATGGATATAGAAATTGAACAGAAGTGGACCCAGAACTGATCCTGCAGGATCCCATTTGATATATGTCCTTTCAGCTTGACTGTGAATGACTGATAACTACTCTCAGGAAAGAGTTTTCCAGCAAATGATGCACCTACCTTATAGTAGCTACATCTGATAAAAGGTGGGATTTTCTGTTTGATTACGAGAATGTCATGTGTGGCAGTATCAAAAGCCTTAATCAAGATATAACTCATTTGCTGCTTCCCCCCATCCACAAAGGTTTTTATCCTGCCAATGAAAGCTCCTAGGTTTATCTGACTTGATTTGTTTTTGACAAGTGCATATTGGCTGTTACTTACCTTCTGGGTGTCTACAAATTAATTATTTGCTCCATTATCTTTCTGGGTAGTGAAGTTAAGATGACTGGTCTGTAATTTTCTGTTTTCCTTATTTCCTTATTTATAGAATGGCACTACATTTGCCCTTTTCCAGTACTCTGAAATATCACCTGTCTTTCATGATTTTTCGAGGATAATTGCTAATGGCTCAGCTATCTCCTCAGTCAGCTCCCTGAGTATTCTAGAATGTATTTCATCAGGCTCTGGTGACTTGAAGATGTCTAATTTGTCTGTGTAATTTTTAACCTGTTCTTTCCCTATTTTAGCCTCTGATCCTATCTCATTTTCACTGGCATTCATGAAGTTAGATATGCAATTGCTACTAAACTTTTTGTGAAAACTGGAACATAAAGATTTAGGACTTCTGCCATTTCCACATTTTCTGTTATTGTTTCCCCTCTCATTGAGTTAGACATACCATGTTCTTGGTTGTCATCTTTTAACATGGCAATTTGAAGCAATTATTACTATATATTGTATGTCTCCCTTAATATTCACTGCTAGCAGAACTGTTGAGTAAAGTGCCATTTTTACTTTGACATTTTCCAACGTAAAACCACATCTTGAACAAATTGTTCTCTGAAGATCATTTTAAATGAGTGACGTTTTAGTGTGGATGTGGAAAAACAATGGGACATGGGCATTAAATGCAGTTAAATGCTCAGGCCAGAACTTTAATCAACAAATCATAATAAATTGGAATAAACCACACTAAACTACCAGGTGGGCTTCTTTGATCGTAAATCTTAAACTGGCACCGCTGGCCTGTGATGTGTTTAGGAACTTGAGGGATCATGCTATGGTCGTGCTTTCTCACCCTCAGCCCTGTCAAGGGACCCTGATTAGGTCCTTATCCCCTTCTTTCCTCCACCAAATATGTGCCAGACCTACAGGCATACCCCCTCACCATGCCACGTGAATGCCTATGACTAATAACTAGGTGCCCAACTAGATCCCCTGATAGATCCTTCCTAACACATCAGTCCTACCTGAATCTGCCAAAGTTGTGACTAGAGCTGAATGGGAATAGAAATTGCATTTCACAGAGCATTTTGGAATTCTAATTTTTTTCATTCCAATTCAGAATGAAAGCGAAATTTCATAATCATCACTTGAGGCAAAAATAGTTTTATTTTGATGTTTTGATTCTAACTAATGCATACACATGAAAATCTAAACAAAAAGTTACTTTGAAAGAAATCAAAATGGAGCATTTTGATGTTTTTGGAACTAATTTCATTTCTTTCCCCTTCAAATGAAATTTTGGTGAAATAGAGGTGATATTGCAAATAATTTTGATTTTGAAAGAGGTGCATTTTCTGATAGAAAATGGTTCCATTTAATTTTTTTGGCCAGTGTAGTTGTGATGTTTCAACTTTAACCCTGCCCCTCAACCAAACTTCTTGGATGCTAAGAGAGAAGTGAAAAATCACTAGCTGTTTGCTAATTTTTGTCTTTAGATTTGGTGATTGACTGAGGCTTGGATATCACAGAAGATCTAGCATTGTAGTTTAAGGGTAGGGATGGTACAGGGAAGTAAAATGTATTCACTCCGCTTTCCCCCCCAGCTACCACAGAGTCAATCACCTAATCCCATCAATGATGGCAGCAGTGGAAAAAACAAGCCCTTGAATGCAGCTTCCTTCCCACACCATGAGGAAAGAAGAGATGGGGAACTGAAGGGCAAAAGTACCTTAACACACTATCAAAGACTTCTGTTCCTAGTTTGGAATGTCTGTGCTGCTACCAATGCCACCACAGCATTACTGCCACGTTGTTAGCCATGTTAGCATTCCTTTGAAGATAAAAGATTAATTTTTTTCTTACTCTTCTAAGAAAAATTGCTACTCTCTGAGAATACAAGGAAAGGACCAATCCAGCAACCTCTTATTCAGGTGAATAGTTAACACTCACATTTATGATTGTTTGCAAGATCAGAACTTTACTATAAATGAAGAATAAAATCCAAGTTGCATGTTGCCATTACTGTTAGTGAAAGTTATGTTGTCATCAGACAACCCTTAATCTCTAAAAAACCAAATGTTTTAAAGTTTGTTTCATAAAAACAGCTTATGGTAATAATTTGAAAGAGCAAATTACTTCATAATATCATTTGACAGAATGTGCATCTAGATCTAAAACTAGGCAGCTTGTACAAGCAGTTGTGGAAATCTAAAACCCGATGTAACCTGTTACTAGCTTTTATTCTAGGGTATTCACTTCATTTGGAACTTTATTTTACATGTCACGGGCTATTACCAATAAAATAGGGGAGACAAACTGGATGCTGACTTGAGGTATTGGGTTTTGAATGTACTGCTTTTTAAAAAAAGAAAAAAGGAAATGTATGATGTTATACCATAGCAAATTATGTTGGTCTGATTAGGCATTCATTGGAAAAACAGCTAAATAGGGTAGCTAGGCACCTCGTGCACATGAAATAAGGCAAAGAAAGGTCACTGCCTTCTCTATGTAGTAAGTGCTATTTAACAAATTGTAAATTATTTTTATTTAGTCAAAAAATTAGACTAGCCATGACTTTAAAACCTTATTACCAGGATTTTAAGATTTGGAGTTTTAAAGCTATAATTCAGCCTGAACTTTCCAATCCCAATGTACTCACACTTTGAGAAACTATAGGTTGTGATACCAACATGTCCGATTTTTTTCCCCTCTAAGACAGGCCACATAGTGCTCTTGCTCCAGAGCACCCTATAATTGTAGAAAAGTTCAGTTCACAACAAGATCTGAGCTTTATTGTTCAGTCCAATTTCCAGCTTTTAAGAAAGGGACAAGTGCCCAATAATATAATGATTCAAAATATGCTTGTGCTTCGATGCCACTATTTTTATACTAATTACAGCGTTGAACGGGAGAGAATATTTTAAAACTCTTCTATCTTTTGAACTCTTTAAAAAAAAAAAAAAAAAAGTCGTCTGAAAACGTCCCTTCTATGAGATGTTAATGTGTGTTAATGAAGGCAGAACTGGCTGCTGTGACATTAGTGGCATAATTACCATAATAACAACCAGTGATCCTGTGGTACCTTGGAGACTAACCACCATAGCCATGATACAATCTTCACATCATGGTGAAATCACCATGAAGTATGACTATCACAAAAAGGGCCCTTTTAGGTTGTCTTTATATCTGTGTTATTCAGTTTATACATATGAATAATGTCCATGTTAATAATGGCAAGAGAGCTAAGTGATGCTGTGGTTATTTATTAACCTTTCTCTTCCGGTAGTCTGACTTGAATTCAGTATGGTTCATATGAAACATTTTGTATTGCATAACATTTAAATACCAGTTTTTCCACCTGACATTCACCCAAAATTGAAAGTGGTTTTGTATGATTTGGCCTTCTTTTAATTTGGAGTTACAGGTAACTGCAAAGATATTTGTATGGTGCCAACCTACATTGTGCCGCATCCTCAATTACACTATCCATCTGTCACTTGCCTGAACATAAAATTCATCTAATTTGTGCTTCATGGAAAATAAACCCACCCAGGATCAAAGACACTGTCAGGACATCAGTATTAATTGTAAAGGCTAATGGCACTTCTAAATTTTAAATTACACAGAATTCTCTCTTGGACTCTCAGAAAATAGTGGGTCAGTTTATACACCATAGACCTGATATGTGGGCATTCATCCTTCCATATCTTGTAAAATTTGTTACTACACTGAATATGGAGGTAGATTTCAGCTTATAGTGCTATTATACTTATGAATACTGGGTTTAAAACATGCAGGTGATATGACTAATAATTTCCTAGCTTTTTTAGAGAAAATGAACTTCCTAACTTGAATATGTGACTTGATACTTATATCTATATAGATATATATTAACATCTAGATTAAATATTACATATCAAGTACCAACAGATGCATTTCAAAACAGGAGATATTCCGATACATATATCAAGCAGTTAATTGAAATGATGATCTATGAATATGATGCAATAAAGTAGTTTTTATAGTATGTTGAAGTATAATTTCATCATAGACGGACACATTCATTTTTAATTGAGCTTTATGTGTTCTATTAAATGGAAAGTTTATGCTTTTTCTTGCACACCTACTATATTAATTGAATACCTGGTTTCTATCACTAATAAATTCACATCTACACTATATATATATATTGCTTATGCATGGGAATACACTATTTAGAATTCTACAGAAAAGCAGATACTGGAAAACAAAAAGACAGCATTGTGAAACATTTAAAGCCATAAGTTTTGATTACATATTAAGTGCTTAATTATCTTATTTCATTCAATTAGCTCCACTATTTAGGTCAATTGCTTTTTTTATGAAGATGGCATGTTCACAACTTTGATAATTGGCATAAAATAGCATGTGACTCCACTAAATATTTTGTTTAAGATTATAATTTTTGTGTGCTTTTAGCTTTCCCTGATATTTCTATTTTTCTGTGAGAATCTTTTTAATAATTTGTATGGTATCTCATCAGAGAGCTCCTTGGTTTGAAATTCAGCATTCATTTTCCATTTGCCTGAATATCAAGAGACAAAATGACACTAAAGAATCCAGATGATTAGCTCCTAGTCTGCATCTTTTAAAGTTAGAGTGGATTTTTATTTCTTCCTTAGATTCAAGAAAGACTTGTCTTGGTTTGGAAAGATAATTATTTTGCTCTGTTTATAAGCGCTATTTTACATTAAATAGTTATTTATATAAAAGAATTTCTGTGTTGAGTCTGTGATATTGTTACTCTGATTCTCACACCTCTCCGACACAGATGTTGTCTGTTCAGCACGCCTGTTATTGCTGTAAACCTGTAATTTATAGTAGAACTGATTTTATAATAAAGTATAGTAGGCTTAATGCTAAGAAGATCCTTACTTTATACTTAGGCTTGCAAGGATTAGATTTTCATCGGTGAATATTGCTAAATGTTGATTTAACTCTATATGCGCCAGTGGTTTAAAAATATTTTCCATCAAAGGTAATCAAAAGTTACAGATAGATTAAATAAGAAATACTGCTTGAGAACTTATTAGAATTTAAGGACATTTACTTTGTATATTTTGGTGTGATATTGGTTGTTTTGATGCTTATAAAGCTTCAATGACACTGGGATTTCAGATACTAAAAGTTAAATTTTTGCCAGCCCCCACCATAATTTTTTTGCCCTGGTTAAAATTTAATAGATATAAATTGAAAAAAAATGGATACTATTTCTCAATTATTTTAAACATCAAATTCTTTCAAGTCTCTTTATATTTTATGAAGAATTTATCATACATACTACCACTTTGCAGTCACTGTGTGACACAGAGCATATTAGAACCCTAGATTTATTAAAATCCATTTGATCTGGAATGACTTTTTCTTCTCCCCGCCCCCCCCCCAAGATCATTCCTATTGAACCACCTAATAATGCTAATTTTTAATTGTAATATGTTGTTCAGACTTACTTTAATTCATATGCTTTATATATTTGTATATAAAGCATTTATATATATCCTTTAAATATTTGAAATATTTGCATTCAATGATAAATTGATTAAAGTGTCTCTACATTTTAAAAGGAATTTACTGTACTCAGCTCAGTGTTGCTGTTTTTGTCCTTTAAAAAATGATTTTAGAGTATTAGACTGGTTACTATTGTGTTTGAAATTCATTTAAGATTTCCTGATTTTATAGCCCCTTGATTTTTTTTTAAAGGACTTGGGTGACCTTCACAATATTAGGGCTAAAATGTTTTGCTCTACAGCATGCAATATAAGTGTATGTTTCATATAATATATGTTCTTTCCTTAGTTTGAAAATAAATATAGTATAATACTGTGTATTCTCATGATAACATGAGTTGCAGGATAGCAAGGCACACCATCAACTTGAAATGTACTCGGTTTCAAAAATAAATTAGATCCTAAATCTCCCTGTTAAAATGTTTTGGTTTTAAAATCACACATTCCTATTTTAAATGTTTTTCAACTCCCTGTATGACGGACCCACACAAACAATATGGAAAACTCATTATACAGGGTAAATAGTAAACATGACTCTACCAAATATCTGTCAAATGCAGAAAAAAAACCTCATTATAATATTAGTATTAGGTTGACTTGTAAAAACAACAAATAAAAGATATCAGACACAAGTGTGATCTTTAAATTGATTGTAGTTTCCTTAAATTATTATACAGAAGTGAAAATGAGGCTAGTTTTGAAGAGACTAGTATGATGTATTAAGTGAAAAGTGTACTGAGGCTTTGTTTTAGTTGTGTTGGGAGACACACAAGAGTTTATATCTGCTGGTCTTCTTCCTAGAAAACTGCACCATAAAAAAGTAGCTATAACAATGAATATACAATGGTGGCCAGTCTATGGCTTCACTTTTGGCAGGGATTTCAGTAAAGGACTTCTGGTGTCACTGATCCACCAAAATAGTGATGCAAGATGTGTCTGTTGTAACAGGACGTATTGCAAAGACAGATCTGCTCACGAGTATGAGTCCTTGTGCTGAGGGGCTCCAAGGTGAGAGAGTAGGACAGAAAGAGACACGGACATGAAAATAGATCAAAAGTATGAGGTACATTTAAAAGATGACAAAAAAGTTACATATTGGAAAAACAGAGGACTCTGATATAATCCTCATTGTCTGAGTAGCAAAATTTATGCACTCTGTTATAATGCAACAGATGAAATGATTTACTGTGTTCACTCTCCTTTGTGTCTAAGCCTAAAATAACATTTCAGTGGTTCTCAACCTTCATTGCACTGTGACCCCCTTCTGACAACTAAAATTACTAAAAGGTAGGGGACTGAAGCCTGGAATTGCCTGAGCCCCAACACTCCAGGCAAGGAAGAGGTGGGGAAGAGAAAGCTTGAGTGCCAAAGGATTCAGCCTCAAAAACCTGAGCCCCTGCACCCAGGGATGAAGCCCCTGGGCGGTGGGGCATCGGCTTTGGCCCAAGGCCCCAGCAAGTCTAACACCAGCTATGGTGACCCCATACAGTTTGCATTAGATCATGCATATCACAGCTACTGCAAGCCTGTAACCTTAACATCAGGTTGCTGTGTATCAAGTAAGGATTGCTAGATTCAAAATGCTAAGCCTAATTCATATCGTGTGAGCATATCAGTTGCAGCTCTGTACAAAATTAGGCTTGAACTCAGTCTCTCTCTGCATTGTTGAACATATTAACATCCACAAGAGGTCAGTGTGGTTAAATTTTAAAGGAAAGGGGCCAGGGAGATATTGAAGCATGAATGATTTTTATATTGTTAAAGTCATAATAAAAATATTTACTTGTCTGAAAGCATTTTTCTAGTCAGCATAGATTAAAATGTTATCTGTTAATTGTATATACTTTCCTTAATATCTATTGGTTAATATGAATTAAAGTGTATCACAGTATGAATGCCATCTGGTTCAGAACAAGTTGAAAAAATGTAAGGTTCCTTTTTAAAGCCAAAGAAGGGACTTAGCTGTACAGCTTCCATTAATTTCAAGATGACTATTTTGGATAACTCTACTGGATCAGGTGCTCCCCACTTGGGTACTGTGACCCTTAACAGGTGTCAGATGTTGGGACCAATCTAACATATTCATATTGCTAAATGGGAAGAGGTTCCTGTTTCCACAGAGATTTGGAGGAGGGATGATCCAGGAATGTAAAAGAGTCATGATCTGGGAAATGTTGGCTTTAAGAAAGCTCATACTAAGACCTGAATAGTATCAGAAAATTATTGAACAGGATACATTTTAATAGTTTGTGCCATTTAAAAACTGCTGCCAAAACACCTCATCTTTTCCAATTTACAATAATAAAAGCTGTTTTGTAATGTGTTGCAATCTGTGTGTATTTGAAAATTAGCCTCTTAATCAGGAATACATCTGTGGAACTTACATATTGAATCTTATGAGTTATCTATTGTCTATTTCAGAGAAAAGCCGCATTGATCTTTATAGTAAAAGGAAACCAACATTTTCTTAATTTTATTTTATTTTGTTCTTTTCACTTTTATGTCCCCTTAGCTTTCTTGGAAGTAGGCATCTAAGGAATTGCATATATGATAGGAATATATATGTAAAAATGTCAACGTGAATATGCCTTTAAGACTGTTTGTAAGGGCCTTTGGAGTATTATTCATTGTCCATTAGATGGCCCTGATATGTTCCACATTTCTGCAAGCACTAGTATGTGAGTAGATCTGTTAAGTTTAGGCACCACAGTATAGTCAGAGAAATTCATTTGAACATTGTATGCAGCCTTCTCATACAGTAAAGAGAAACATTTGAAAATGATAAAATGCAAGTGATCTGGAGAATGAGGTAAACAGTGAGGTAGCAAAATTTGCAGATGATACTAAACTGCTCAAGATAGTTAAGGTCAAAGCAGACTGTGAAGAGCTTCAAAAGGATCTCACCAGATTAATTTTAATGTTGATAAATACAAAGTAATGTATATTGGAAAACATCCCAACTATACATATTTAATGATGGGTACTAAATTAGCTATTACAAGAGAGAGATCTTAGAGTCATTGTGGATAATTCTCTGAAAACATCTTCTCAATGTGCAGCAGCAGTCAAAAAGCAAACAGAATGCTAGGAATCACTAAAAAGCATAGAGAATAAGACAGAGTATATCCTTGCCTCCATATATATCCATGGTAAACCTACATCTTAAATACTGTGTCTAGATGTGAGTTGCCTCATCTCAAAAAAAAAGATACCTTGGCATTGGAAAAAGTTCAGAAAAGGGCAACAAAAATTATTAGGGGTTTGGAATGGCTACCATACAAGGAGAGATGAATAAAACGGGGACTTTTTCATCTTAGATAAGAGGAGACTAAGGGGGGATATGATAGAGGTCTATAAAATCATGATTGGTGTGGAGAAAGTAAATAAGGAAAAGTTACTTACTTGTTCCCATAACTCAAGAATTATGGGTCATCAAATGAAGTTAATAGGTTGCAGTTTTAAAATAAACAAAATAAAGTATTGCTTCACGCAATGCACAGTCAACCTGTTGAACTCCTGACCAGAGGATGTTGTAAAGACCAGGACTTTAACAGGGTTCAAAAAAGAACTAGATAAATTCATGGAGGATAGATCCATCAATGGTTATTAGCCAGAATGGTGTTCCTAGCCTCTGTTGGTCAGAAGCTGTGAATAAGTAACGGGAGGGATTGCTAGGGCCATGTCTATAGTAGGAAACGATTTCAAAATAACTAAATTTGATTTAATAACTCCAGATTTCACAAAATTGAAATAGTGTGTCCCCACTATGGGGAAGCCTCAGAATTAGTCCGAGGCAGACTCCATTAATGTGGATGCGCTTCCTTGATTTAGAGCCCCAGGAAGCACTGGGAGTGATTAGTTTGAATTACTCTGGGGAGTAGTTATTTTGAAATAGCAGCACTGGAGCATCTACAATTAGCGTTATTCCCCGAGAAAAGCAGGAGTACAGATTTTGAAATAAGTGGCCCCTTATTTTAAAATAAGGTGCTTGGTGTGAATGCTCTGTTTATAAATTCGACCTAAGGGAGATTATTTTTTAAATAAAGCCCTAGTGAAGACTAGGGCACAATGATTTTTTGTTCTGTTCATTCCCTCTGGGACATCTGGCAGTGGCCCTTGTCAGAGGAAAGAATACTGGGCTAGATGGAGCTTTGGTCTGACCCAGTATATCCATTTTCATGTCAGTGATGTTATGGCTCACGTCTTTCTTATCCATTTGCTTTATCTCTCTGTTCACCTATATACTGCAGTGCAATATCTAAGGGCAAAGTGACAATTTATGGAATCTGTGTCAATTTAGGAATAATGTTTGAAATTATGCACTCTGTGCATCTCTCAAACTACACAAGTATCAGAGGGGTAACCGTGTTAGTCTGAATCTGCAAAAGCGAGGAGGAGTCCTGTGGCACCTTATAGACTGCCTCTGGAAATTTCCACTACATGCATCTGACGAAGTGGGTCTTTGCCCACGAAAGCTTATGCTCCAACACTTCAGTTAGTCTATAAGGTGCCACAGGACTCCTCGCCGCTCAAACTACACACTCCATTTTAATTGCAAGGCTACTCGGGCATCCTAGCTGGCTTTCCCTCCATATTGGATCAAACTTCCAAATAGTGTCAGAGGATAACAGTGGACAGTTGCTAAACTTTGACAGTCTTCTATTCTATGTGAGAGCACCCTTAAACAAAGAGTTGGCTACCCTCCAGAAAAAGCTAGTCTGTCTGGTAATTAAGCATTGGTACCTTGTGGTGGAATTGATTACCCAGTGAGGCTGATCAGGGGTTCACTTGACAAAGGGGACTGAAAGTTATAGACAAAAGGGTGTCTCACTGATCATTTTTGAGAACCAAGGTCAAAAGAAGCTAGCTGGGGCAGAGAAGAGCATATGGAAACTGACTGTAGGAGAGAGAGAGGCTCTGATTCTTTTTCAAGTAGATGCAACTGCGTATTTAACTCTTGGGGAAGGGGGTATGTGCTTAGTGCACCAGTGCTAGAGAATTTTGCCTAGCATTCCCTGTAGAGAGGTAGCACTCACTCTTCATGGCTGTTATTCCTCCCCAATAAGGGCAATGCTGGCCAGCAGTGTATCAAGTAGCGATGGTCCTCCTAGCCTTTCTATACTTACCTTAGTAATAGACAGGAGGAGTGCTGACCAGCACCCGGTGACTAAGGAGTTAAACTCAAGTAGCTAGCAAAGGTGTTGGCCAGGGGGCCGGAGAACCAGTTGGGATAGAGGGTTGAAATTTGAATTGAATACAGGTTCCTTGCCTGCTTTCTTTGTGTGGGAGAAATAAACCAGGGGTTGAGGGACACAGAATGATTTAAAACCAGGCAGGACTGCTATGTCTCCAAGAAATTCAGGGCATGGGAAAGGACTAAATAAAGAGAAAATTAGAAGTAAGTAAAAGGGAAAAGTGAATCCAGTCACGTTCAGGGTAATTTTTCTTTATTTTGTGGTTTGGTTTGAACTGCTCTGTGTGAATCTGTCTCCCCTCCCCATTGACTACCTTGCATTGTGCCCAGAGACTTTTCTCTGTTGTTGTTTTCCTTAGTGCTCTGTGACATCTAGCAACCAAGTATGCTTTATCAAGTTCATCTTTTGTTTTGTAATAAAAATCACTTTTTTTAAGGTGAAGATTTGATTCTTGTGTCCTGGAAGGTCTGTCTTTGTGTATCTGCATGCCTCTGACTGAGGGGTCAGCTACCAGAGACTACAGCTTGTTTTTCTCTTTTCTTTCTTCAAGCTCTTTTGGGGCAAAAGAGCTTGGGGTACCCCTGGGGTGATTTCAGGTTCACCCCTGTTTTTTAGGGATAAAAAGCACTTGATGGTGGCAGTGATTCCACAAAATCTGTGGATTATGATTCCGAAGGGAAGTTTTTGTGACCAGTGCCCATAGAGGCATGATTTTGAAGCTCTCTTGTGGGTCCTCACCTTCTCATCCCTGACAATTTTGCCACTTGGCTAGGCCTTTGCCTATGAAAGTTTCCCTATGAAAACTTCAACAGCACTGACAGCAGGGGTGCCAAGGAAGTGCTTCGTATTGGACCTGGCACACTTCCACTGACTGTGAAAGGGTAACCTTGGGACCAACAGGGGTCATGGCCCTCCCAGCCAATGGGGCTACAAAAGATACTAGCCCCATTGGCTGGGAAGGCCACAACCCCTGTTGGTCCAAAGGTTACCCTTTCACAGTTAGTGGAACCTTTGGACCAACAGGGGTTGTGGCCTTCCCAGCCAATGGGGCTAGTATCTTTTGTAGCCCCATTGGCTGGGAGGGCCATGACCCCTGTTGGTCCCAAGGTTACCCTTTCACAGTCAGTGGAAGTGTGCCAGGTCCAATACGAAGCACTTCCTTGGCACCCCTGCTGTCAGTGCTGTTGAAGTTTTCATGGTGGCACTCACGTTAGAGACATACTCAGTGTTGCCAGCACTGTACTCATTATTAGTATCAGTCCCCTTTTCTTTCTGGCCAATCGATGAGTCAGACCAGCTCCTTGCACCTTTGGGACTGGCACAGCCACCATCCCCTGAAATTTAGGATTCCTTTGCATACAGGTTAGGAGCTTTCTCCTTTCCCCCTCTGTCAGCTGACCTGCACTAGGGGCTGTTCATGCAGCATTAGAAGTAGCAGGACTGGCACTTATCTCACAGTTGGGATGGGGGCATCCTAAACCAGCACCTGTTAGCCACCAATGCCTTATCTGTATCAGTGGCCTCCATGTAATCCTTAGGTTCTTGTTTGAGTGATGTCCCCATGGGTGCTCCATAGTTGGTGTCAGGCTCATCCTGGCACCACAGATTGGAGACTTTGATAGCAGTGATCAGGAGGGCTGTGCATGCATGAGCGGAGAGCGGCGCTCCTGTCTTTGAAGTAGCGCGCACAGCCCTCTTCTCCTCAGTTCCTTCTTCGCTGCCCTCGGCCACAAACAGAGCTCAGTTCTCTCCTCTGTGTGCTCTGCAAGACAAAGTAGAACCATCTTATCTGAATAGATAGTCCTGAGACATTCAGGACTACCTTCTTTTTACACGTAAAATAAAAACAAACAAACAAGCTTCTGGGAGCCATGCTAGACTCTCCTAAGGAGAAAAGATGCGGCAAATGCCAGGAATTTATGCCAGCCTCTGATGCCCATAGCAAATGTATATGCTGTTCGGGGGGATGGACACGTACCTCAGAAATGTGTCCATTGCCATAGCCTCACAACCAGAGCTCGCAAAAAAGGGAGCTCACAGTGTTCACAGAGTCTATGGATAGAACCCTAGACCCCCATAATTATCAAGGGGGCAATAAGGGCTTGAGCGCAACTTCTCAGGGCAAACATCCAAGCCTCAGAGAACATGCTCGGAACCTAGACCCTCACCAGCCCACTCTCTCTCCTCAAGAATTAGCAAAGGAGATGAGCTAAGCACAGTCTCAAGCCTCCTCAATAACGGGCTCAAAGTCGCGCTCGAAACAGCCCTCAAAATCAGCTCCACAAAAAGGGCACCTAGCAGGGGCCCTGTGGTGACAGAGGTACCACTGGCATTAAGGCACCTGGCTCGCCATGGGCACATTCAAGATCCCCGGCACGTTGCCAACCTATGGCACAATGTTTGCCTGTGGCACAGAAAACCAATAGGGCTACCTCTAGCCACTCACCCCTAGTAACTATAGATCCCCTGGGGTCACGGCTACATCCATGTCACCACCACAAGTGCCGACCAGCACAGCAATGGGTCACAAGCCTGCATCCCATTGCCGTTCCTCAGGTCACAAAACACAAGCACCACCAGGACATGATGGGGGGGGTCTAGGACCCTGTCCCCTCCTGAGCCTTCACCATTCACGAGTCCCACTATGAACAAGGGGCTCGTCACGGTCACCGTGCTTATCACAATTCAGTGCCTACCGCGGGGATACATGTTCTCACAACTCTCCTCCCGATAGGGCACACGCACGTTATGGGGCATACAGGCCACCGCATTACTAACATCCCCTGTGGCCCACTGATTGGCATTACTATGACACTCATCGCAGCCGTCGAAGTAAAAACTTCACTCTGTTTACGCGGCTAAAATATATGGTTTTATTGGCCAATAAAAGCAAAGTGAGCCAAACGTGGACCCAGCAAAGTCAGGCCCAGTAAGGCTGCTGATACAATCCGTCATAGTATCTTTATACCCTTGACCAAACAGCCTGACGTCAGGGCATTCAAATACAGAAATCATCAATTAAGCTAGGAAAATAAAGCCTTATCAACAAGATGGAGGACAGGTACGAGGGAGTACCTCTCCTGTCTAAACCAGCCCAATTAACACATTCCAATAGCACATCTGTCTTGGCCTGGCACATGGGGTGATAGAAAGTTCACTCTGGCCTACATGCAAAGGCAAAAAGCTGAAATGGTTTCTGCTATACAAGATGGCTTTTAGCTAAACATATAAAATGGTTACGGCAGTCTCTACACAGCCAATGGTCCCCCTATCATTACTGGGGACCACGACACACCTCCACTGCACTGCCTACACCCGCACAAAGGTAACTGCCCTCCATGCACTCAGATGCATCACATTCCCCATCTGAGGGCTCAGATCTAGAGGAAGGACCGATTGAGGATGACCCAACCATCCACCGATCTGATATAGCACCGAATGATGATTCATCCTCTGCTCCTTATTCCAAATGACTCAACACCCACTGATGATATTAAACAATTCCAGGACCTATTTAAAAGGGTGGCTGCCAGTCAGGAGGTAGTTTTATCAGATGCCCAGGAGAAACAACACAAACTCCTAAAGAATCTACAGCCCTCTGCAATGTCCAAAATCTCACTGCCTCTAGATGAAGCAATCCTTGAGGCAGCCAATAAGGTCTGACAAACACCTGCCACGGCCCCTCCAACTAATAAAAGAGCAAATAGAAACTATTTCATTCCATCTAAAGACATGGACTTCCTCTGCCTGCACCCTCAACCAAACTCCTTAGTGGTTGACTCTGCCAATCAAAGGTCCAAGAACCCACAACACTAAACACATACACAGGACCAGGACCACAAATGCCTGGATGTGTTTGGGAGAAAAGTGTACTCTTCATCAACCCTCCAGCTATGCATAGCTAACTATACAGCACTGCTTGCAAATCATGATTTTGACAATTACACGAAATAAACGGAAGTCATGCACAATCTTGCAGAGGATAAAAGACCTATTCTCAAGGCAACCATTAAAGAAGGTCACACTATATCTTGTACGGTGTTGCAAATGGCCCTGGATGCCACAGATGCTGTGGCTAGGTCCACCATGACAACCGTGGAATGTTCATCTTGGCTGTAAGCAGCTGGAGTCCCTAAGTACCTCCAAGCCAAAGTAGAGGACCTGCCATTTGACAAAGCAAAATTGTTCACTGCAGGTACCGGTGAAGCACTACATTCCAGCAAAGATTCGCACACTGCCCTTCGCACATTGGGGAGGTATACTCCCTTTTAACAAAGAAAGTGCTACACACCCTATCAAAGACACAGGGACACAACCTTCACTAGACAACATCAATACTGACTCTTTGAACAAAACTGCTTCAGACTTTGTAACCAACGAAAGAGAGCACCAAACAACTGCTCCTCTGTGACCTAGGCCTCGAAGCAGCAAGTTTGAAAGTTTGGTCGAGGGTCTGCTTCCACCCAGGTGAGCACAATATATTTCACCACCACTTGCACCCCTTCTACGATCAGTGGGCAGCAATCACTACAGACCGGTGGGTCTTAAAAATTGTCACGCTAGCCACAATATTTCCAGCACTGGACAGGGGGACTGGTTCATAGCCCTCAACCTTCAAGATGTATATTTTCACATCACAATACACCCCCCACACAGGCACTTCTTACGATTCATGGTGGCCTCAGACCACTTTCAATACAGAGTCCTCCCGTTCAGACTTTCCTCTGCCCCCAGAGTCTTTTCCAAGACCCTTGTGGTGGCTGCATATCTAAGACACAATGGGATCACAGTATTCCCCTATCTAGACGATTGTCTTATCCGAGGTCCCTCACAACGGACCATCAAAGACATGATCACATTCATGAAGACCACGCTTCACATTCACAAAGATTCACACTGGGCTTCATCACCAATGAGCAGAAATCCATACTATGCCCCATACAATCTTTGGAGTTCATAGGGGCTCATATACGCTCCACAACAGCTCATGCCTATGTACCCAATCACCGGTTCGACACTATAAGAAATCTCGTTATGACCATTACCACCAGCCCAACGGTACCCATCATAACGTGCCTCAAACTTATGAGACACATGGTGGCTACCACATATGTGGTCCCGCATGCCAGGCTGCGCTTCCAGTGTTGGAAACAATGGATCTCTTCAGTGTACACACCAGCCAGCCGTCAGATCCACGGGCGCGTTTCCCCTCCTCCAAAAGTCCTCTCCTCCCAACAATGGTGGACACAGGCACATAACCTCTGCAATGGGGTGCCTTTCCACCAGGACCAGCTGTCCAAACAAATTATGACAGATGCCTCACTGATGGGATGGGGAGCACACTTCCAACAACAGTTTGCACAAGGGAAATGGTCCAAAGACGAGTCAAGCCTGCACAAAGCAGTCCACAACTCATGCAAGCACTTCCTCCCTTACATCCAAGGCTCTTCCGTGAGGATCCTCACCGACAATGTGACAACTATGCTTTACTTCAACCGCCATGGGGGTGCAAGATCCCAGTCGCTATGCACAGAGGTGATCAAGCTTTGGAATTGGTGCATCCGCCACAATATTACCATTTCAGCAGAATACCTGCCTGGAGGCAAGAACATTATGGCAGATACCCTCAGCCGCAACTTCCTCAGAGAACACAAATGGGAACTACATGATCAGATCACCCACAAGCTGTTCCACTGATGGGGGCGATCACAGATAGATCTCTTTGCCACTAGGAAGAACTCCAAATGCCCCCAGTACTGCTCCTAAGTGGGCATAGGGCATGGCTCCTTGGGCGATGCCATGCTTCTTACTTGGGGAGAGGGGAGCCTATTATACACCTTCCCACCCATTCCTCTAATTCCCAGAGTCCTCCAGAAGATACAGATGGATGGGGCCCAGGTAATCTTGATATTCCCCAGCCTGGCCCCAACAGACATGGTTCACATGTCTTTATCACCTGTCTTTACAACCTCCCTACCCACTTCTGAACCACCCAGACCTGCTTTCCCAGAACCAGGGGTTAATACTTCACCCCCAACCACAAACGCTGCACCTGACGACATAGTACCTATCTGGTTCTCGGGAGCAGAGCAACAGTGCTCCCATCAAGTGAAAAATATTCTGCTGCATATCAGGAGACAAACAACATGCAAGACTTACCTATACAAGTGGCACCAGTTTACATAGTGGTATGCACACAAGGCATTGAAACCATCCAGGGCGCCACTCCACCAAGTACTGGAGTACATCACACACCTGAAACAACAAAATTTGTCAATTTCATTGCTCTGGGTGTACATTACGGCCTTCCACCCTCCCATTGACGGGTTCTCTATATTCCCCCCTCCCCCTTCTCAAAAAGATTCTGGAAGGGCCTGCAGAACCTTCACCCACCTCAAAAACCCATTTCCCCCACGTGGGACTTAGAATTGGTCCTACACTCACGCACAAGACCATCCTTTGAACCAATGGCAACCGCACCACTTACCTTTCTTTCCATGAAAATGTTGTTCCTTCTGGAGATCATTTCTGCAAGGCAGGTCAGCAAATTCACAACTCTCATGTCTTCACCTCCATGCATGACCTTTCACAAGCACAAGGTAATCCTGCAGCCACACTGTCCTCCTTACCCAAAGTGAACTCAGAATTCCATATCAATGAATCCTTCCCACTTTCTACCCAAAACCACATCATTCCAGGGAAGAAGCCATATTACACATCGTGGACATCAGAAAGGCAGTTGCCTTCTATCTCAGTAGGACTCAATCCTTTCGATCATCCCAGAGATGGATAGTTTTCCTGGCCGAGAGGTCCAAGGGAAAACCACTTTCTTCCCAGCGCATATCAAAGCTTATAATATCATGCATTACTACATGCTACTCGCTCAAGAATAGGGCATTATCAACGAATCCAAAGGCCCACTCTACCAGAGCTATGGTGACATCAGCTGCTTTCCTAAAGGGAGTTGCACTCCAGGAAATATGCAGAGCAGCAACATGGTCGTCTAATCACACTTTCATAAAATATTACGCTATTCCACCATGCTCCACAAGAGATACCGCAGTAGCCAACACATTTCTCTCCATAATCTGTAGCAATTGATTGAAGCCCACCGTCCATCTCAGTGGGCACTGCTACACAGTCACCAACTGTGGAGCACCCACAGGGACATCACTCAAAGAAGGAAGAGAAGTTACTCACTTTGTGCAGTAACAATTGTTCTTCGAGATGTATGTCCCCATGGGTGCTCCCCTACCCACCCTCCTCCCCAGTTCTTTGGGCAATAATAGCAGCCCACGAGAGTGTCAAAGAAGAAACTGAGAAGAATCAGGCTGCACGTGCTACTTCAAAGGTGGGAGCGCTGCTCTCCACTCGCGCATGCGCATCCCACCCACTCACTGCTATCAGAGTCTCCAATCTGTGGTGCCAAGACAAGCCCTGACACCAGCTGTGGAGCACCCACAGGGACACACATCTCAAAGAACAATTGTTACTGCACGAAGTGAGTAACTTCTCTATTTCCTCTATTGTGGAAGGCCCACTCCTAATCCTGCTCAAAGGTGATAGCAATGGCCAGGTTTGCAACAGTGACTGTTGATCCACCACAGGTCTAGTTATTGGCAAGCCTTCCCCTTGCAGAGCCTCTGGAGTCATCCCACCCAGGTCCATCAGTCCTGGAACAGCATCCAGCTCCAGCATTTAAGTGCTTCATCTTCATGCCCAGATTCTACAGTACAGGTGTTCTTTCCCTTCAGGCATAATAGAACCTTTTGAAATGTGTGGCTGCCTCTCTCTGTATCCAAATGGAGACCCAGCAGGAGAACACGCATGACCTGATATCCTGAGGCCCCTGCAGACTCTCCTGGGAGAGTCGCCCTTTCTATTAATGATGCACTCCTTAAGCCTGCTAAGGTCCTCTGGAACCTCTGTCCTCTGGATCCTCTGGCTTCTGTACCCCCTGCAGCAAAGCTCATGGAGAAGTGCTACTTCATCCCAGTGCAAGGATCTGAGGGTTTTTATTTCCATCTGGTCCCAAATTCCCCAGTCGTAGTTGCAATGAATGGCTGAGCGGGTTGAAGTCCAAGGATAAGGACTCTAAATGATTGGGCCTGATGTGCAGGAAGATTTACATCCTCTTCCCTATACACATGAATGGCCAATCAACCAATTGCTGTCTTAACTAGATCACTATGCTTGAGTTTGCAAACCAAGGCATTGGAAGAGGAGAATTTCAGTCATTTATCACTGAAGGCTGGTTGGTGGCAAAAATGTCATTGCAGTCCATGGAGAACATCATAGACAATTCAGCCAGAGTGGTGGTCTCAGGGAGTGATCATGAGGGTTTCCTGGCTGCAGAATTCAGGCATTATTCCCAATGTTTGGCACACCATAGGTCATTTGCTCTTTCATAGCCAAGTACTCTCTTTAACAAGATGGATAAGATTCTGGAATTCTTTAAGGACTCAAGGGCTGTCCTACCATCCTTGGGGTTATACACACCAGCAACACTGTGGAACAGAGCTATCCCTACAGGAGCAGTGTAATCTGCAGTGCATATCTGGGCAACCCTTTCCTGAACCATTATGACTACCCCAGCAAGAGGATAGATCCCAGTGGAAGAGAGAGTCAGGTCTGCAGTTCAGCCAATCCACATGCCATTTTCTGCTGCCCTTCAAGCACTCATTTTCATCCTTGGTCCAAATCAGTATTCCAGTTGATGCTCCATTCTCCCCATCTCATCCATTTGAGGACAGGCGGCCTGCTGTTGCTATGCTTGGGGCTCAGTCATTAACAGGTAAGTCCTAAGAGCCAATGGATCAGGCTATGCCATCCAATTCCTTTCTCCCTCTTCAGGGACCCCTCTCCCAAGACACTGCTCCTCAAGCAGGTTCACTCTCTATTGACTTTGGGAGGAGTGGAGGAGATTCCACTGGAACACCAGGGTCATGGCTTCTATTTGCAGTACTTTCTGGTGCCCAAATCTAAAGGATGGGTAAAACTCATGCTAATCCTTTGCCACCTAAACAAATGTATCAGACATGTGAGGTTCCAAGTAGTCACTTTATCAACTACCCTCCTATTGTTTCCAAATGATTGCTTGGTTTGTTGTTCTGGACCTTAAGGCTCCTACTTCCATATGGCAATTTTGCCAGGCCTCAGAATTCCTTTGATTTGTTGTACTAAATCACCATTTTCAGTACAGAATGCTCCCTTTTGGCTTCTCTTCTGCCCCTTGGATTTTTACCAATGTGTGGTCATCATGCAAGCAAATGTTAGGAAGAAAGGGATTTACATCTTCCCGAATATAGATGACTATCTCTTGAGGGACAAGTTCAGAGAAGAATCCCTTTCTCACATCAACACTACATTCTACTTTTTTGACTTGCCCCCTTTGCTTCCATCTGTAGTATCAGTCTTCCATAACAGTTCAGATATGCCTGAGACTCTTGGACCAGATGTCTGCTTACAAACAGGCAGTCCAGTTTGAAAGGTTTGCCTTCTTTCTCTCCAAGTATGGTTCCCTATTTTACTGGACTAGTTGGTCTGTTTTCTTCAGCTGGTCCTAGTCTCCTTACAGTAGTGGAAATGTCCAAAAAACATTTTCCAGGGCATTCCATTTGCCCAGGCCTTGCCAGGTCAGTTGTCACAAACACCTCCCTGTTGAGTTGGGGAGCACGCCTGACAGTCCAAGGTCTGTGGTCAGAAAAGGAGTCCCACTGTCAATATGCCGGGGCTTTGGCCCATTTACAGGGCATATCCTGCTTTTCTTCCACCATATCAAGGGTTCAGCGTTTCACATTCTTATAAAAAAATATTATCATGAAGCATTTCATGAACAAGCAAGGGGGAGCTGTGTTCCAGGGAGCTCTGTCAAGGGTTGATCAGGTTATGACCAGTGTTCCCTCAAACTGCGCATTAGCACAGCTTCAAGTTGATTAATCAGACCTATCCAGTCAGAGACTCAGGGCTCTGTGCACTCATTTTCCCCTGCATCCTGTGTAGTCACTGAAGACCAGAGTCCTCCAGATCACATTCACACCTTGAGGCATCCTGAAGATCAACCTATTTGCTATGAGGGACAATAGGAAATGCATCTGTTTTGTTCACAACAATGTCTTGTTCTCAACAGAGTGTCAGTCTTGCTTTCCATCTCAGCTGGCAGTTGTCTTGTGAGGGGGCGAACTCAGATAAATTATTGCCCATCACTCAAATGCACACATCATCTGGGAGTATAATCCCCAAATTATATTGTCTTAAATTGAATAGAGACCTATGCAGCATGAGGTCATGAAATTTGCCCCTTCCCCCAATGTGGAGGAAGATATACATAACTTTTATTAACTACAAAGGGTATATTTTAAGTGGTTATATGTGAAACAGAACAAAGCAGATTACTAAGCAAATAAAACAAAACACAAACTAGGCTGAATACAGTAAAGAAATTGGTTACAAACTATGTCTAACCCTAAAATTGCTTTATATGGGTTGCAGAGTTTCTTGAAGGCAAATTGCACTATTTGTAGCTTAAATCTCCAGGTAAGCCTTTCTCAGTCTGACATTTCTTTTCTGGGCTCATAATTACACTGAAAAACAAAGCAATGTCAAACTTTGGAGCCTACAAGTCCACTCAGTCCTACTTCTTGTTCATCAATCACACAAGAAACCAAGTTTGTTTATATTTACAGGAAATAATGCCCATTTATTTTCAGTGTCACATGAGAGACAAGCAAGAACAGGCATTTCAATAGAACTTTTGTGGCCAACACTGCAACACGTGCCAGATACGCTAAACATTCATATGCCCTTTCATTTTTTGGCCACCGTTCCAGAGGTCATGCTTCTATGTTGGGATTGGTCCTGCCTTGGGCAGGGGGCTGGACTTGATGACCTCCTGAGGTCTCTTCCAGCTCTATGATTCTATGCAGATAACACTTATTAAAAATATGTTAATTAATTTTGTGTCTGAACTCCCTGGGGGAAATGATTTGTCTCCTTCTCTGTGTTTTACCCATATTCGGCCATCTATTTCAGATTATAGCAGTCTTGGATGATCATCCAGCACATGTTCATTTTAAGAACATTTTTATTTCAAATCTGACAAAATTCAAGGAAGATACCATTGTGAGATTTCTAAAGTGACAGTACTTGAATCAAGATTTAAGATCTGAAGTATCTTCCAAAATCTGAGATGGTGTGTGAAGCATGCTTTCAGAGGTCTTAATTATCATGCTATAATGCAGAAACTATAAACACAAATTACCAAAAAAGAAAACCAACCTTCTGCTGGCGGCATCTGACTTAGAGGATGGAAGAGAACATGCTTTGGTCTGCACTGTTTTGGATGATTATTGAGCAGAATCCATCATCAGCATGGGTGCATATACTCTGGAATGGTAGTTGAAGCATGAAATGATATATAATCTTTAGCACAACTAGCGTGTAAATATCCTATCCTACAACACCAATTAACCGTAGTACCATTCTACTTTTTCTAAAGAAGTAGGACTTAGTAGAACTGTAGGCACTAAAGTTTTACATTGTTTTATTTTTAATACATTTATTTACATAATTCTACTTTTGCAAATGTAGCTTCCATGATAGATTTCACTTAACACATGTACTGTAGTGCATTGAAAAATACTATTTCTTTTATTTTTACAGTGCAAACATTTGTAATAAAAATAAATGTAAAGTGGGCATGGTACACTTTGTATTCTATGTTTTAATTTGAATCAATATATTTGAATATGTGAAAAATATGCAAAAATATGTATATAAATGCTTTTGTTGAATATTACAATTTTTAATCACTTAATAGCTCTACTTTTAAGCAGAATCTACTGTAATACGTAAAACATTTTTTGATTATCAGAGACTATTTTCACTGGCGCCCGTCTCTGTTTATTTAACTAATCTGGATAACAGAAGGTACATTCTATTACTGAGACTTGCTAAACATGTTACGCCAAGTGCAGAATTTCTTTATTTATTCTATAGAGGAGTTCTTATATTGGAAGAATAAAATTATTTCCTGTTTACTTTTAATAAAGACTTGTTCCCATATAAGGTTTGGGCTGCCAACTTGAGAGTTCTGGCTAAATTCCAAGTGTGCAATTGCATTTTGCTTAGTTCAAATTCTGTTGCTTCATTCAACAGACTATAAACATTCAATTCAGTTTTTATAAAATAAGCACCTTATCCTACACCATTCTGCAATATTGCTGTGAGGGATTTAAACATTTTAGTTATGAAATGAGGACCTAAAGTTTGCCAAACACTTCGAGATCTTTGAAATGGGGATGTAAGCGACTGCTCGAGTAGTCGACTACCTGATAAGCGTATCAGGTAGTCGAGTCACTGTTCAACTATTTGCTTCCCCCTTTCTCCTTGTTGCCTCTGTATCAGAGGCAGCAATGAGGGGACTTGGGAGCCGGTGCTGCCCAGTGGTCCGGGACATAAGTACAGCGGTCCAGGACCCAGCGTGAGCCAGGACTACTCAGTCCGGGCTTGTGCTGGCTCTGGGAGCCACCTGTGCTGCGGTTCTGCATTTTAAATGTGGTAAGAGCCTCATGGACTACTCAGTCCCAGCTTGAGCCGACTTCAGCAGCTATCCCCGTTGCAGTTCTGCAGAGCGCCTCCCCTTATCAACTAATCATGTAGTCGATACAAATTGTATTGACTAAATGATTAGCCAAATACCCGTTCTTTAACATCCTTACTTTGAAATAAGGTAATCTAAAAATGTAAATTATCATCATTAAAATTCAAATGTGGTAGCAGCAGAAGTTTATATGGCTATAATGCAACTGTGATGACTTTTAGAATGGACTTTTATCATGAACAGTCCCTTGTAAGTAGTCTTTATCTTCATCAAGACTCAGTATGGGAGGATTTAAGCTTCTTAAATCCCTTAAAACTGTCTCCTTGTAAACTCATCCCTGCCTGACATCTTGCTTTACTTTCTTCAATTCAGCTTTGTAAAACTTGTGTAGAAGGATACCTTCTGTACGCAGGGCATAATTCCAGCATTACAGTCATCTTATTCCTAGGTGCAGCCCAACTTGTTGGGATCATCTGAGTATCTCCTCTTTTGTGACAAAATCAAGTTAATAAACATTGTGAATATGCCATTACAGTTGACATTGGAAACTGCTAATTTTCTCTCCTCAGCAGTTTTTAGTGGGATATTCCTGCTGCATATACCAGGGTTGCCATCATCACCAGTATCACTCGTATCTTAGTTGTCACACAGACATCCCACCACTCAGTCAGTGGTTTTTAAAGATGCTGAAATGCCATTGACACAGGATTGATCTGATGAGTGATTTTTTTTCAAAGATTCAGTCTCCTGTTGTCAGTGAGGTACCTAGGTAGTTAAACTATTCATCCATTTAATGTCAGTATCATTTACCACCAGTATTGGAAGGCTGTTCCACTTTTTAAGATGCGTGCATGGCTTTAATTTTACCACCACTCATCCTAAATCCCATAGACTTTTGCTTTTTTTTTCTCAGCTCATCCAGTATTAGCTGTAGATGGTCAGTAGTCTCTCCAATGAAGGAAATATCTGTGTACTCAAGGTTCTCTAAAGAAATTTTTTTTAATTTTCACACCTCCTCTTTGTCCTCAATCAGCTTTATCATCAATCATCTATTAAAACATTAAATGTAGGTAAGAGAATGCGTCATTGGAATCCTCCTGATTCTTCTGAAAACAGCTAAATTTCTCCGCCTCTATTGCTGTCCCTGGAAAACTGAGATTTTAATAGTACTTACCTTCTCCCTAGGAGTGTTTGCTGTGGGGTAATTATATAATGTTTGTAAAGTATTATTCAAGTGCCAGGTACTATTCCTGTTAAGGAAATCATGAGGGTTTAATTTAGAACTTTTTAGTTTTATTAATTTTTTTTCAAAACCTTTATGCTGTTTTAAAATAGGGGTTTAATTTGTTTTTGGCTTGTAAGTAAAAAAAAAAAAATCTGAAGGCAAACAGTCATAACACATTAACTCTCTTTGTGCACAAATTGAGTAAAACTCCTAAATTGATTTATTACTGTAACTTCTAACATCAAAGTGGTAATAAAAGTTACCAGATACAGTAGAATTTGCCAAACCATAGCACGCACTCATGCAACTTCTCAATATCATGACACTCATTTAAGGATAGCTGCTTGAAAGAATTAATAACAATACTGTGATACTTGTGTCAGTAAATTAAAATAGGAGCATCTTGGACTTATTTCACCTTATTAGTCCATAGCTTAGAAATGTGGAATTATATACATCTACATAGTTTATTAATCAATTTTATGTATAGCTCCTATTAAAAACAATTATTCTAGATTATAGGTGCTTTTGGTGTAATTAAAAGTAGAATGTTGTAAAGATAAAACAGGCAGCTTCCCTAAAACCACAAAAAATAGAGCCAACTGGATAGATCAGATATAAACAATTCCTTTGCAACATTCTCCTATTTCTACCAATACCCACCTGGCCTTCCCAAGACCTGGCTCAATAAAATTAGGCTACTTTGCATCATGGAGGACAAGGAGTGACTTTGAAAGCAGAGAGTTCCTCATAGAGAACACCCTCCTGGTGGTTCCCATTCTCTTGTACCCCACAGATTCTAAGGGTTTGTCTACACTTAAAATGCTACAGTGATTCTCCTGTTTGCCTTTCCAAGAGATGGCACTTAGGTCTGCAGAAAAATTCTTCCATCAACCTTGCACTGTCTACACAGGGAATTATGGTGGTTTAACAATCACACTGTGACAACACTGACTGATAGTTAAACTAAACTAAACCTAATTTTCTGAGCTCCTTTGCTGACACAGGAACAAATATATTCTCTCACATAGGCAGATCCCAAGCCATTTAACGCTTTGTAATTCAAATTTAAACTTTTCATCAATACCTGGAAATCAATTGGATTAGTGCCATCTGCTGCTTTTTAAGATACACTACTTTCTAATCAGGCTTCAATTCTCTGTACCAACTTCAATTTCTGGGTTGATTTAAGGTGTGGGCTGCACTGTAGTAGTCTAATCAAGAGGTGACAACATATGGGTGATGAATCAGGGTTGTATCCAATGAAGTGGTCAGAATACTCAAGCTGGAAGCTGAAGAAAGTTTTCCTTAGATGCCATTGCTGTCCAGTGGTTCATCCAATAAGCTCTCCCAAATTGAGAAGTAATAACAAAGGACACAAACACAACTTCAAACACAGAGGCAAATATAATCCTCCTTATATTTTCTGGTGGCTTCTTCTAATCTTATCTAATTGAGCCCTCAACCAGTTGCAGGATCTGGAAATAGCAGAGTGTCACTAGCCTAGTGAAAACACTGTTGTCCAGGTTATTCATTAGGCTTCCCAATAGCTTCATATATACACAGAACAATTGTTCTATCTTAATTTATTAACATCATGTCTCTATTACAGGGTTTTTCTTATAAATGTGTAACACAAAAGCCTTTTACTAGGAAGTTACATACATGATGCATGTATTGGTCTGCTTCCTGTTACTGTAACACAGTCCACTTTTATGTTGTATACACACGCATACATCAGTCACTTTTTTACTGTCTGGGAGTGCTCTGAAAGTTTCATGGGTTTTTTTGGGGTTTTTTTTTGTTTTTTGCCTTTACTGTGAACGTTCTGTTCTTAAATGTTGTTGATTTTACAGTACTAATAGGTTGAATTATGAATTAACAAATCATCATTGCATCTCACGAAGTGGATCTTTGCCCACAAAAGCTTATGCTCCAATACATCTGTTAGTCTATAAGGTGCTACAGGACTCCTTGTCGCTTTTGCAAATCATCATTGTATTTATTTCACAGCTGATAAGTACAGTAATGCTCCTAGTGTAGTGGCAAAGTGTTGGATGGTTAAGATGGTAAACCTTTTCAGATAAAAAGGTATGCAAAAATATGCAGATCCTTAAGTGCTCCTGTATTAATCAAAATATTGTGTGTATAATGAAATGTAAATAGGTGCTCAGAATAAATTTTTCCATCCATATTATGAGACTATTTCTCATTGGAATAAACAGTACTATGTGTTCCATCAGTTGTGATGCTTATATTACTTGACATTTCTCAAGATTTATGCATCCTTAGCAGTCATAATTACAATACAAGTTTGGGCTGATATTTTTTCATTTGTTGAAGGTTTTTTTTAGTCCTCTTTCTCAAGAGCACAGAAAGTACTAAAATCAATCTGAGAATGTTTACTACTAGGCTTCTGATGACCCAGGTCATATTGTTGTCTTGAACATGTTGTGCCTCTCATCCTCAACTGAAGGCAAAAAAAATGGCTTAATCTTGTGGGGTTAAATAAAAGAAGGAATGCAGTGCAAGGAAGATTCCTTTTATGCAAGCAACACGGAACATGCAGGGATGACTGAAAGTGCCTGTGGGCATTTGGTCCCTATTGGTTCTCACATCAAATGCAATGATGCCCGCAGATAGCCTGTATTGTTGTCAGTTAAATGGGATCATGAGTATCTGAAAGGTGTTTGAGAATGAACTGAAAATCATTTTCACAAGTGGATGATTACTTCTGCCACATGTTAACCGAACTCTATCAGAATGGCCCAGATTTTTGAGACTGCATTAATTGCTCTTTCAACCTTGACTGAGGTTTCTTTTAAGAAAGCCCTTTGCTGGACTAAGCTGCTATATATATTGATTTTTCTTTCTGTATATTTTCATTGTTTGTAATAAATGAAGCCTTGTAAAAGTAGAGAATTTATCATTCAAGATGTAGATTGATTGCTTCATTCCTTAGAATAAAAAGCTTGACTAAAAATGATCTGTGTTGAAGTAATAAGTCCCTTTCTGTTTTTTCCAACAATGAATAGTTCCAGTATTCCACACACAATTAGATTTTTTTCAGCTATTCATTAGTGCTGATTTTTCATCAAAAACTAAATCCCTGAACTCTCACAGCTTGATTTTAGTGCAAATAATCTGCTATCATCTTTCATTTTTGACAAGTATGCCACTACATAATTGAAACTAAACTACAATATTTAGCAATGTTTTTGAACTTTCCTAATATGTACTTTGAAAAAAACATAAGTTTATTGTATGTAAAAATGTCAAATTTAACAAAGACAGGTTTCTCATTGCAAATATGTACAACATTCAGTGAATTTATTTTATTTTCAGGTAAAAGAATATTGACTTCCCTTACATTGTCATGTAAATACAACCAGTATCCATCACAGTTTTTATCTGATACAGGAAATGGATTATAAAAAAATCCATGGAATATGTATGAACTGTATTTTTGTTTTAAAAAAATACTGCAATTGGTACAGAATATATAATTGTAATCTATGACTTAATTGATTATAATTCAGTTCTGTTATATGGCTCAAATCTTATGTGGATTGAAAACTGGAAAGGGAAATATAGCATGTTCATTTGACAAAAGATAATTTTCAAGGCTATTATTAACTGAGGAAATGTTTGAAGGAGGTTTTATTTTCTAAATAGCTGAATTTCAGTGCTTATTATTACTAATAATATGAATTCATCCCGTCATATTATATCTAGGCCCTGATTATGATTGAGACCCCATTGTACTAGCCTCAGATTACCAGCAAACAAAGAAAATAAGCAAATATACAAAAGTTGAGGGCGTTGGACAATCAAATATGTTGAGGCAGGAGGCTGTAAGTAACAGTTAACAGTAACGGATAAGCCCAGGCTTATCAGTTAACTGTTTAAATGGTTATACTTTCACATCCCTATTTAAATTGTGTGATTGTATAGATCAATAAATAGCAACTTTCCCCAATTTCCTCCAGCCTACTTCTTGAATGCTGGCCAATTGGTATAATAGGTGTTGTAAGAAAAGTAGATCTTGAGAAATGGAGCTGATGGGAAAGCTATTTAGTGGCCATAATTTTTTTAGAAGCCTCCATAAACATATGTGGCCAAATTGTAATAATTTAAGAATTACCTTGAACAATCTCTATGGTGAAATTAAAGAGCAAGAGAGACTACATATAGTAAATGGTACAATGTTTTTGAGGAATATAATATCACCTGTATCTGCATATGATTTTTTGGAGTCTGACACAAAATATGTTTCAATGTTTTCCCAAAGAGAGAGAGAATTTGACAGAATGACTGCTATGTGGTTTTTAGTATGGCTGAAGATAAACCAAAGGGTGTGTACTCTATAGTATAGTTTTATGGGCATATTCTGTGCATGAAGTGATTGATCAGGACATGTAAGTGAATGAAGGGGCACACAGGTATGGATTTAAGCAGCAATGCATGACAGGGTTGCAACATGCCCTCCCTGTGTCTTATATGCCCTCCCTGTGGTTGCCTCATCTCAAAAAAGATATATTGGCATTGGAAAAGGTTCAGAAAAGGGCAACAAAAATTATTAGGGGTTTGGAACAGGTCCCATATGAAGAAAGATTAAAAAGACTTGGACTTTTCAGCTTAGAAGAGAGGAGACTAAGGAAGGATATGATAGAGGTCTATAAAATCATGTCTGGTGTGGAAAAAGGGAATAAGGAAAAGTTATTTACATATTCCCACAATATAAGAACTAGGGATCACCAGATGAAATTTAATAGGCAGTAGGTTTAAAACAAACAGAAGGAAGTTTTTCTTCACTCAGTGCACAGTCAATCTGTGGCACTCCTTGCCAGAGGATGTGGTGAAGGCTAGGATTTTAACAGGGTTCAAAAAAGAACTAGATAGATTCATGGAGGTTAGGTCCATCAGTGGCTATTAGCCAGGATGGGTAGGAATGGTGTCCCTAGCCTCTGTTTCACGGGAGGTGGGTGACAGGGGAAGGATCACATGAGGATTACCTGTTGTGTCCCCTCCCTCTGAGGCATCTGGTATTGGCCACTGTCAGCAGACAGGATACTGGGCTGGATGGACCATTGGTCTGACCCAGTATGGCTGTTCTTATGTTCTTATATACCAGACATTTAATTAGAGTGTGGGATTACAGGGTTCCCACCGTATAGCTAAGGGTAAACCCTCCTAAGCCTAACTCCTATGGGCATGTCTAAACTACATTTTTCTTTCAAAAGAAGATATGCAAATTTGTGCCAAATTTGCATATCTTCTTTGGATCGCTTTTTTGAAAAAGTTTTTTTCAAAAAAGCAAGCAGTCTAGATGGGGTTCTTTCGGAAGCCTTTTTCGAAAGAACCCTTCTTCCTCAAAAAATGAGGTTTACAGCATTCTTTCGAAAAAGGGTTTTTTTGAAAGAACCGCGTCTAGACTGCTTGCTTTTTCGAAAAAAACCTCTTTTGAAAAAGCAATCAGAAGAAGATATGCAAATTTGTGCCACATTTGCATATCTTTCAAAATAAAAACATAGTCTAGATGCACCCTATGACTGAGCTCACTTCAGAACCCTCTTTCCTCTGCCCATGCCCCCTATAAGGAGGTATCAAGAGGGAGCTTGGTTTGCAAAGACTGAGGTTTTGTCTTCTGCCAGAAGCACAAGGTCTGCCAGTGAAATCCCAGGTCTCTTTCATCCAGTGATTAATTTGTCACGAAAGAACTGTTGGCACTCGAGCAGTATTTTTACTTGCATAACTAAAGGGGCAAGCCCAGAGATGCCAGGGCAATAAATTGCCAAGCCTGGGGTGCCGAGGGTCAGCTCTGGCAAACCCTGGCACAAATTAAACACTGCTTTCACTCTGGGAGCTGGCCCTGCTGGCTCAGTGGGGATAAAAGCTCTGGCCACCATATGTGACAAACTAAAATCCCTATAAATTCATAATAAATTTCCAAGTGCTACTCTTGGATGAATGAATGGTTAACTCTTTGTGATGCCACACAATTCGACCTAGACCTTGGTAATTGCTGAAATGTTCGTCAGTTTCCTTCAGGGACAGAACTGGAAGAGGGATTAATATTTTAAGATTATTTCTGTGTGTTTATAGTGATTTGTAAAACTAAATGCCATAAAGCTTTGCTTCTCTGTGTTATATCCCAGCTTTGTGTCAGTAGCGCTTTTTTTTTTTTTACTTACTCTTATGTCAGAACAGCAGATTTTAAAGTTTAAGTAGGCAACGTTTTCTTCCTCCTTTTCCTCCCCCCACCTCGGCAAAAGCTGGTAGTTTTACTTTGGATAGACTTAGTAAAGGAAAAAGAATATTTATTGGCTTTTTCTCTCTATTTTTAAACTGGTTTTGAGTTGATTGTAAATTGTGAGAATTGTGCCCATTAAAAAAAAAAGAGTATCTGGTCTTAAAAGAGAAGTTTTAATTGTAAACAGCTGTGTGGGAAGAGAAGCTTAAAAAAACACCTTTTTTTCTTATAGAAAGACTTCAGGGATCAAATATTCATGGATCATCATACAGTTAGGATGTCCTTTGTCATTTCTCAATGCTATGCTCATTTGGTCCACACAACAGTTAAGCACCCCTGCAGCCCAAATCCCACTCAGCTGGCCCAGGTCAGCTACAGCTACAGCTAATTGCAGTGTAGACGTACACTGAGGGCAGTAAGTGCACATGGTCAGGATGTTCCGTGTCTCAGCAATTTCCAGCTACTGTGTTGGCCTTATGGACCATTGCCATCCAGCATGGATTAAAGCATGGCTCCTCTGAATTATGCCAGAGAATCATCTTAGCAGAGGACAGGCTTGGGCTTGAGATATCACTAAAGGACACCTGTGCACCCACTTTCCTGATCTGAACTGTGCTCTCCTTGTCCCCAAGGATGAGAGCAGTGTTCTGTAAATGTTTTTGTTACTGTTCTTCAAACATGTCCATTCACACTTTTCCTCTCTCCCCACCCCCAATGTGATCATTGAAATGAAAGAAATTACAAGGGAGAAGAATTGGTATGTGTTGGCAAAAAAAGAATAAATTCTCCAACCTAGGGGAACGTGCTTGCTTCTTTTAAAGTATATCTGAAAAGTAAAACAAGTCACATTACACATTAGAGTATGTTTCTGGCACTCTGTGTGGTAAATATATATATTATTGGCAAACACTATAAATTCTCACATAAAACACAGTTAAATATGTGCTCCCAGTATGCCCTTTCTCTGACAGGTCTGATTTACACACCCCGTTTCTTAAACTTTCTTTTTATCGACTTTAAGATAATCATACAATTGAGAGAAGATGGGAATTACACAGCAGGCTCTAGAGTACTCAGCCAGAACACAATCACACAGCAGTCCTGCAAACAAACCTGTGGTACACAAACCAAATTGTCTGATCTCACCAGCACAAAAAAACCCTACAGTACTCAAGTAAAGTAGAATTCTTACACATTAGTACCGGGGCACGAATGAAGGGAAGCTAATTCTATATTTTAATGATGAGTGTGAGGTACAACAAAATGATCAGAGTCTGATTAAAAAATCTTCATAGGGGTAGCTGAGTTAGTCTGTACAGGATAAAGTCATCTGAAGAAGTGGGCTGTGCCCACGAAAGCTCATGATACCATCTACATGTTTTGTTAGTCTTTAAAGTGCTACCAGACTATTGGTTGTTTTTTATTATTAAAAAAGGTTTGTCCTACACATTCTTAGGGGGCAAAAGTGGTATCTTTCACCTGTAATAATGATAGAATGCAATAATCTATTTAGAAATACAAGCACATTTCCTTCTGTCCTCTGCAAAAGTGAGTGGAAGGAACAAGTTAGTGTCTGCACCTTACTGCTGACAGGATGCAAAACACAGGAGATAGAACCCCAAAAGGCAGTAGAACCCCATTCCCAACACCTTGGATCTCAAGCAGCTGTCACCTCTATATTCCCATACAGTGATGGCTGCAATTCTTGTGCTACCAGAAATCAGTGCTTCCATAACACACTGTGCCTCTGAGGACAAGAGACATGGAACTCACAGTGGCATTAATGCTGCCTCTCTGGTGTTTCTTGTGGAGCAGCTGGCTGTTTCTAGAGTAGCATAACTCTTATCCCCTCCTTGGCCCTTTCCATCCCATATCCTGCCTTAACTCAGTAAGGCAAAGTCCACAGATCCTACAATGAGTTTTCAGCCTTACTTGAAATTTTGGAGGCAGAACTTGCTCTTCGCCCTCTGAAGAGCAAATCAGTGTGTTTCTACCTCTGTAACTACAGGAAGACAGACCTCCTGCTGCAGAGCCACAGGTTTGAAACTAGTCAGATTTTTGTCCCATGATTCCCCTCTGTGCTTTAACTTAGGACTATCATTTTGCAGTGCTGTCTACTCAGTCTTATGTGAGTCTTTATTTCAAGGACACTTTAATACCACTCTTGGTTGTCCAAAGGACAAAGAGAAATAGAAGTGTTCACCAGTGTTTGGGACTGGAGTTCTCAGCACTGTGTCAGAAAGGAAAATGCATAGTCCAGAATTCAAAAATCTGTGACCCTGACTGAGATGCCTGCTTTGGCACCATTGGTTCTGAGGGCTCTGCTCATTTTACCAGTGCTGGCAGTATGATATTTGATTATCTTCCCATTTTGGCACTATTGTTAATATTGTACAAAACTCACCCACATTCACTCGTGTTGAAGAACTAACAGTAAAAAATTAGAAACACAAAATAAATACGCATGGAGCAAAAAAAGATAAACCTGCAATCCAATTCTTAAGACACACACACACACACACACATGCTTGTGTGTAGCCACAAGTGTTTTTATTTGCTAAGTCATGTTGTTCTTTCAGTGTCAATTGCTTGCATAAAAGAGGCAAGCAATTAGTCTTTTTAAATATCAGTGCAATCAGTTTGCTTCTCTTTGTCATATTCTAATTAGTCTAATTGTGAGTGAAAAGGAATATTTACACACTTACATTTTCAATAGCTTGAATAAATAGGAGAGAAAACTACTCCTGTTTAGCAATGATAGTGCTTGATTTAAAGGAAAGCTTGATAGTTGAATAATTGTTTTCATTGGCTCTTCTTGATATCACGTGGATTATTCAGATAACATTTTTTTTAAACTTGGCAGGTATCTATATGCTCTTGGACAGAAGGTTTGGAAAAGATGGAAAAAACGCTATTTCGTTCTTGTTCAGGTTAGTAGTTTCTTTGCCTATTAAGTTTGGACAGTGAAGTTTCTGGTAACGTACTATCAGAACAGTGAAATCTATGATTTTTGCACTGATCAAGCAGTATATTCTCTTTTGTAAATACATACCTTCAGTTTATGTTCATAGAACTCCAAATATTATAGTAGCCTCATTATCTTTATTCATAATTTGAGTGAACAAAAGTGTGAGGGCATTTAATGTACACATAGACCACATCCTGCTCAGAAAAACTTTCAGTATGAAAGTCCAATGATAAATACACAATGGAGTGAAGGTGTGCAGTTTTGAATTATCCTATTGAGCATGGCCCTTTCTAGCAGCATTCAGTTAATTGACAACTTAAAAAAATAAAAAGTGAAATGTATTTATCCCACCTGAATGAGCTAATTCAACTATTGTGTTCTACTATTTGAAATTTAATAAAGTAACCCAGTGTTATACTTTCTTGATGTTTTAGTTTTGTGTGTGTGTTTATCTACAGCTTCTTCCTGTATTAGACATTTAATCATAGAACTGTAGGGTTAGAAGAGACCACAAAGATCATTCTAGTCTAATCCTCTGCCAAGATGCAGGATTTGTTGTGTCTAAACTATCCAAGACAGCTGGCTACCCAACCTCTTTTTGAAAACCTGCAGTGAAGGAGCTCCCACAGCTTTCCCTAAGTAGTTTGTTCCATTGTCCTAGTGTTCTTAGAGTCAGGAAGATTTAATCTAAACAAGATTGCTGTCCCATTCCCTCTTGTCCTGCCTTTTGTGGCAAGAGTGAACAATTTTTCCTTACACAACCAAATAGGCAAATAAAAGCTTTGGAATAGAAATGCATATAGTTCTTACATGAGTTGTCAGACTGGAGAAATGAGCAAGAGTTTTATTTAGTGTCTAAAAAAATTAGCACTCTTTCTGCATATACTCAAGGTGTTGGTTGTTTTCAGGTCATGGGTGAAAATGTGATATACTTTAGTCTATTCTTCTCCTTTGTGTGTGTCCCTGTTCTAATTTGCAGAAAGGTTACATGATGATTACGTATATCTCCTTGAGCACATATTATTGATGGAGGCGTGGGGAGCTCATCAGCCCAAGGATTTTTAAAAAGATTCATGCTTCTAAACCTGGATAACTATTTTTCTGGAAACCCATCTCCTTTCTCGAGCATTCTGTTGCCCATCCACACTCAACTTCTCCTGTAGGCCATTCCTCTCCTGAGAATTTAGAGGAAGTTAGAATAATAAACATCCCAGACAAAATCCTTGTTCAAAGGAAATTGAAAGTTGAAAGAACATGAATATGGTTTGGCATCCAATGAAGTCAATGGTTTCAGTGCTATGGAATCAAGTTCTAACCTATGACTTAAGTGTCAAAATCTTATAAGACTAGGAAAGCAAGGCCTGAGCCTACTAAGGCTTCCAGGGGAGTTATTAAGGCTCCTTATGAGCTTCCTAAGTTTTAGCAGGGGTGGGAGGACCCTGATATGGCTATATAAGGCTTGTGTGCAGGTGATGAACTGCTTAAAGTGCTCAGAAGGGATGGAATGCTTCTCATCCTGCTATTCCTCCATGCTTGGCTTCTGCAGCAACCACCTCCCCCCCGCCCCCCAGCTGTGCTGCCCTCTGCCGCACAAAGAGGCTCTTCCTCCAGCCACTGTTTTCTGTGGACCTCCTAAATGGGTAGAAAATGAGCACCTAAGCTGGTCTGGGGGCGGGTGAAGAGATTGTCAAACAAGCTAGGAAACTAGTTGAGTCCAACAAACTTAATTTTAATTATCTCCCACTTTCTATTCTCAAGTTAAAATCTAGAGAAAAGGCATTACAATAATTTTCTAAATGTGGTGATTTCCTGCATTAGCCAACAGTGCTTTATTTTGGCCCACATCAGTAAAGTTGGTATGTAATAGCAACATGACAGAATCATAATATGAAGTAGCTACAAAAACCAAGATTATATGATATAAATATACTGTGTGAAATCAATATCAGCTATATGGTCAGGTCCTGCTTATTGATATGATGTATACATGCTACTTGCCGCATATCATCAGTGCAGATGAAAGATTTGAAATAAACATAACAATGCATATCAATCTGTTATATTAATTCATTATTGACATTCTTGTCCTTCCCCTCCTGTTCTGTCTCTTTCATATCAATTTGACTTACACTTTTAATGAACTAAGCACATAAAGCATATGTGAGTGTGGTTATTCCTTTTTATTTTAGACCAGAAATTATATCTGGTCTGAAAAGGAACATGTTGATATTATAGACAGTTACAACTGGCTTTCAAGTATTTGGAAACTCTAACTACCTCTGTTTTGTTATATATATATTTTTTATTTCTTTTAAAATCCAGACACTTCTTTAGAAGGCTATCTATCCATCTCTTTATTTTTTTCAAACTAGAAATGACAGGGACAAAATATTTTATATTTCAGAGAAGAAGAAAACACAGGCAGTTCTGATATTTTATCTTGCTTATGATCTGGCAATATTTTCTTCTTCCAATAAGCAAAAGAGAGAGGCATTTCCATTATCATTGTAATTCAGTCCTAGCTGTTCTTTTCAGCATTAAATGCAGAAGTCCATCTGCTGAGACATCAGCGCTCTTGTTATCTCAGATATGTAGGCTAAATCTTGTCCTTCTGACCTGCTACAGAAATCCATAAGTGGTTTGACAGAGTAAGGGCTGCAAGATTTGTTCCTATATATCTTAGCTACAAGACTTGCATGAAAGAATTTGTCTGAACCAGGGACCTTTAAGTCAGTTTTCAGTAGAGAATTAAAAAAATGGGTTGGAAAGATTCTAAACATGAAAAACTTTATCATTTCCTATTTTTAATTTTACAGACAACACAAAATTATTCAATATAATAAGTCCAAACTGTGAAGAGTTACAAAGAGCTCTCCCTAAATTAGGTGACTGGGTAACAAAATGGCAGGTGAAATTTAGAGCTAATAACTGCAAAAAATAATCCCAGCTGTCCAAAAATGATGCAGTTTCAATTAGCTGTTACCACTCAAGTAAGACCTTGGAGTCCTCATGGATAGTTCTCTGAAATCAGGTGCACAATGAGCAGTGGCAGCAAAAAACGCAAACAATGTTAGGAACTATTAGGAAAGGGATCAATAATAAAACAGAAAAGATCTTAGTGCCACTATATAAATCCATGGTATGCCTACACCTTGACTGTTGAGTTCTGGTCACCCAAGTTTTAAAAAGTTATATCAGAATTGGAAAAGTTTTGGAAAGGAGCAACAAAATTATTATAGGGATGAAACTCATCAGCTTAAAAAGACTCAGACTGTTCAGTCTAGAAAAGAGACAACAAAGGGTAGATAAGATGCAGCTCTACAAAATCATGAATGGTGTGGAGAAAGTGAATAGGGAAGTGTTCCCATAACTTAAGTAGTAGGGAGTCACCTAACAAAATTAATTGGCAGCAGATATCAAACAAAAATGTACTAATTTACAGAATTCTCAGTTAACCTGCAGAACTCTTTGCCATGGGATATTGTGAGGGCCAAAAGTATAACTAATTAAAAAAAAAAAGAATTAAATACATTCATGAGTGATAGGTCCACAATGTCTATAAGCTAAGATGGCCAGTGATGCAATGATTTGGGTATTCCTATAGCTCAAACTGCTAGCAGCTGGTATTGGACAACAGGGGATGGGTCACTTGAAATTGCACTATTCTATTCATTCCCTCTGAAGTATGTGGCAGTGGCCACTGTTTGAAACGGGATGCTGAACTATATGGCCATTCTTATAGTCTAATGATTAGTGTTAATGTTTTGTTATCCATGGCCTCTAAATATGGTGGCTTAGACATCGATCTTCAGCTTTCTATGGATGAACTTGACATAGGAAGAAGTATATCATGTCTGTCTGTCTGTCTGTCTAAAACCACTTCCTATACTGAGAAATAATTTATAAGGCTCACTGCACTCTTCCTTAAGTCTCACTTCCTCTGTGTTGCCTACAAGAAATCTTGAAGCAGTGTTGACTCTGTAGCGTGGTGACATGGAATAGCTGGCCTATGCTGTAGGGTGCAGGACTCTGTTCTAGGAAGCCTGAAAAAGATTTGAGGATTGTGGTAGATAATCAGCTGAACATGAATTCCCAGTGTGACATAGTGCCCAAAAAGGCTAGCACAACTTTTGGATGTGAAAACAAGGGCATCTTGTTATATGGAGGTTATGATACCTTTGTGTTTGGCCTTGGAGTGACCACTACTGGAATACTGTGTCTTATCAGGAGTCCACAATTAAGAAGGATGGTGATATATTGGAGAGGGTTCAGAGAAGAACCATAAGAATGATTAAAGGGTTAGAAAACATGTTTACAAGCTTGCAAGAGCTCAAGCTATTTAGCTTAACAAAGAGAAGGTGAAAGCGTGATTAGATTGATATCTAGATGAGGAACAGAAATTTCATAATAGAGGGCTCTACTGTCTATCAGACAAAGATGCAACAAAATCCAATAGTTAGAAGTTGAAGCTAGACAAATCCAAGCTAGAAAGAAGACACATTTTAACGATGGAAGTAATGAACCATTTGATCAGTTTATCAAGAGTTGTGGCGTTGGGGGGAGGCTCTGTTACTACAAATCTTTAAATCAAGATTGGAAAATATATGTTCTACTTCAAATAGAATTTAATTCAGGGAAATCCTGTGGCCCTAAATTAAGCAGGAGGTTAGACTAGATTACTGTAATAGTCCTTTTAGCCTTAAAATCTGTAAATATATGAACATTCAACCAAGCTATGAACGTAAACTAGTAGCCTTGACGGGGGGGGGGAGGTGTGCGTTTGTTGTGTTCTGTAGCTTTCTGTAGTCTCATCTCACCAACTCAGTCAAAAATCCTAAGCTTTATTTCAAAAATGTAAGAAAAAGAGGAGGGTTCTTATATGATCTTCACGTTTCTCAGTGAACTGTCAATACCCACACCTGAGCCTCCTGGGCAGCAAAACTCTGCAAGGATATGCGCTACACTGGAGGTGTACAGTGAGTAAAGTAATATCTTTTATTGGTTAACCAAATTCTTTTTTGTGGAAGCGACAAGTTTTCGAGCTTACCTCTTCTTCAGATCTAGAAAAGATACTCACAGTATCGCAGCTAAATACAAGGTGGAACGGATTGTTTAGAACTGGGATCTCATAGACTGTCTACAGGGGCTGCTAAAGGTCATCATTGCCATAAAAGAGTGCTTTTCAACCTGTGGTCTGCAGATTCCTGGAGGGCCACAGACTATATCTAAGATTTGCGCCTCCTTTCAAATTTTTTTAGGGGTCTGCAAATGAAAAAGGTTCAAAACCACTGGTTTAGAGTACATAGTTGACACATTCTAAGAGACCATTCAAGATGAAATAACCAGTTAATACCTCTGCAGTCACAGGACAAAAAAAAGGGGGAATGAAGAGGGTTAGTGGGTTACAGATTGTTTTTATAAGCCGTACATCCAGTATCTGTATTAAACCCATCGTTTTCAGTGTCTAGCAAAGTTATGAATTAAAGCTTGTCGGCTTCTCCTCTGAAGGTTTTCTGCAGGTTTCCTTTGAGGATAAGGACTGAGAGGTTAAATATGTAGTGATTGCTCTGTGAAAAGTGTTTGTCCACTGGTGATTTGGTGGCTTTGTGTTTTATTATTTTCTGTTTGAGTTCATTTAAGATTGTAGTGACTGACTTATTTCACCCACATAGTTGACATTAGGGCATGTAGTGCACTGAATGAGGTACACCACATATGATAGGCATGTGTAGGTCCACTGGATCTTGAAAGATATATTGCGGGGGGGAGGGTATTGATAGCAGCAGAAATGTGTCTGCAGTTTTCAGGTTTTTCATCTGTTGTTCTGGCAGAATCTTGCTATTTTGAGATGATGTGTCCTGCTCTGTGGGGATCTTGCTTCTGATGATGAGCTGGGTGAGTTTGTGGCTCATATGAGAGCCAGAAGAGGGGATTCTGGAAATATTTCAGGATGGGATCCCCATCAACTATGGATTGTAGTTGACTAATGGTACCCCATATGGTTCCCAGTGCAGGGTGATAAGTAACAACTAAGGATGTGTGGTCAGCATTTTTTCCCCGTAATGAAGAAGGTTCTCTTGGGATATTTAAGTGGCCCATTCCATAAAATGACCTACTTCTCTGGTGAAGTGTCCAGGTTTGTTGAAGGTTGTTTTAAGTGTGGACTTTCTTCTTGGAGCATATTCTGTGGTCTCTCAGTGCCTGGCTGTAGATAATAGATTTTTTGGTGAGACTGGGGTGTTCACTGGCTCTATGAAAGCAGGTGTGGGGGTCCTATGGGTTTCTTGTAAATAGTTATCTGTAGGGGTCCATTGTTGAAGTTGATAGTGCTGGCTAGGAGGTTCATACTGATGTTGGGAATATTCTAAAGAACATTTTGATGGGAGGGTGATAGTTGCTGAAGACATGGTGGAAATCTGTGAGGGAGTTTAGGTTGTCTGTTCAGAGGATGAAAATACCATCACAATATCTCAGATATAACATTGGGTTTTTAGTGTATTAGTACAGAAATTCTTCCTCGATGTGGCCCATGAAATCCTGGCCTCGTAGACTTAATGCATAAAAACGTGACAATAGTGCACTGCTAGGTAGTATTACAAAAGAAAGTAGAAACACTCTTTATAGTCCTACCACCCCATAAGTGTTAATTTTACATTAGTTTACTAAAAACTTTTATTATTTGAAAATATTTAGGTTAAGTGTATCGTTTTGCTTTACCTTCATAATGTAAGAAGGATTTTTTTATCAGCAGTAGAGCTTGAGCATATGATTGCATCAGTTAAATAGCCAGTAAAACATAAGGCTCATAGAAAGGGTAACTAAAGAATTTATAGCAGGTAGTAACACCTGGTCTTCCCTAAATCCAGCCCAAACAATCATCTACTTTGTTGTGGAGACAGGACAGAGAATCTGTAGTGACCCAGATGGGAGTATCAGGAAGGGGATTATGGTTCAGGTTGAATCAGAGTTTTCTATGGTGCGGGATCATTATTATAATTAGTACCAGGGACTCCTCACAAGTCTGTCTGTAAATGGCTATAGATGATTCATGAAAATATATGTGGAACGATTGCAAGTGTGAGCTCAGAATTACATGCCAGATGGATGCAGTTATGAGTATGTTCATATCCAAGTGAATACCTAGCACTACTCTGGCTTGGAATGATGATGGAGGGTTTGACATACATTTAAAAGAGGAGTAGTGAACAAATGTGAGATTTTTTTCCTCCTTGTTGTAAGCCCATTTCATCAGGGATTTGTCTCATATTTGTTGCATTAAGCACCTTGCATGCTTTTAAGTCCTGTAAAAATAATTAACAATAACAATAATATTGTGGCAAAAGCACTGATTCTTGATAAGGCAAAAGCTGGTGCAACTAAAACATTGTTCAAGCTACCCAATTGTCCATCAGAAATATTTCAATACTCGCACAGCAGCAACCTTATAGTTTATATAGGTTGTAATAGTCTTAATTAACTTTTACAGATTTATTCTTATTTGGGTTTACATAAACTATTATAGTGCTCACCATTTGAACTCAGGATCAGGGTCAAGTTTTGCTGGGCGTAAGTATATAGGAAGTCTTGGTCACCAACTCAAAAATCTTAAAATCTCATGGGATACAAAACTCATCAGGTGAATGTAGCAGACAATAGGAGAGGGGAGGATATGCAGGGAATGGGAGCTTACATTATTAATGTTACATGGGCTAACAATCTGCACAGTTTTAGGATATTGAATGATGTATGTTGTTTTAAACACTATTTTGAATATTCCCTATTAAATGATAATCATGCTCCCTTTACAATGTGACTTTGTACACATTGATTATCTACTCTCTCCTATTAGGTTTGATATATACAATAGCCACAAAACTATCCCCACAACTCTCTGACCATGGTGCCCTCCATCCTTGTAGTTTTTTGTCTGTTTGGGCCTTAAAGGTTGCCCAAGATCAGAAAGTCAACTCTTCAGTTGTGAAGCATGTTCTCTTTCTCTAACTATGGTCCTTCTGGACCATGAAGATGTTGCCAGGGTGTGTTCATCCCCATCTGGCAGTCAAGCTTTGAGCCCTATACTCCACCTCATGGAGTCCAGCAGACTGCTGGAGTCATATATCCCTCAAATCCTGACTCTCTATAAGAAATGGGAGTAGGGAAAACTTGTCTCCTTCCTTCCCAGTGAATTCTGGTGGGGAATGCTTCACTTTATGGGCTGGGTTTCTTTAAAAAAAATTGGTGTGACTTGGTGAAATTTTTCCAGCCCGTTTTCAGATGTGTAATAAACTCAACTTTTAATAGCTTTGCATTTTTTTTATAAATGAACTTGAACATGCAAGCTGGATAAACATGTGTATGAGACACTGGGGTTTGGCTCTGTGGAATTTATGACCATCAGAGAATTCCAATTACAGGCAAGAAATTTACATGTCTTTCTAACTGGGCTTAATTTGTGCCTGGGCATGACAAGGGTGTCTCTCAGCACCTCTAGGCTTCGCAGTTCATAGCCCTGGCACTCTGGGCTTGCTGCATCCCTTGTTAATGTAAAAATCTTGCTTGAGACCTGGCACCTCTTTCATTACAAATTGAGCAGTGCCACCTAATATTGCTATTTTAAGAAGATAGTTCAGTTCTATTTTTATCACAAAATTGCTTGTCTCTAACTTCAGACTTTGCACTGCACCAAAATTTTGACACCTATTTCCTGATTTATCAGGGGAAATGTCCTTTTGCCCAATTACACCATTCAAGCTATGGTTTATGATGAAACAACTCAATGTATATTTTCACAGATTCTTTGATTCCAGGTCCAGAAGGGGCCATTGTGAAAATCTAACCTACCACAGGTCTTAAACATTCCACAAACTAATTCCTCGAACAGATCTTTTAAAATAACTTCCCGTATGGATTTAAAAGTGGTCAGTGATGGAGAATCTCCACAACCCTTTTTCCAATGGTTAATTACTTTCAAAATTATGCCTTATTTCCTGTCTGAATTTCTCTAGGTTCAACTTCCGGCCATTGGATCTTGTTATACCTATCTCAGCTATATGAAAATGCCTATTATTAAATATTTGTTCTCTATGCATATTATAGTTGTGTTGTCAATAATGAGGATTTTCCACCTTCCTGGTTAGCTTAGCATATAGTAGCCACTAGCAGAGATAGGTGACCAAATACATGGACCACATATGTAATTCAGTAAGGCAATTCCTGTATTCCCATGTTTTCTGAAGGATTTTCTAATGATTTTTTTTCTTTTTGCATTAGTAGCATTTGAAAAAGTTTAGGTTTTTTATTTTTAAACAAAATCTAAAATTTAGAGCTGATTTTGATGAATGTCCCATTAGAAAAATGTAAGTAAAGCCAACAGACTATGTTGCACAGATCCTAGGAGACTGCCTTTTATGCAAAGCTGTGAAGTTAGCCTAGTACTAAATAATTCACAATGCCTTCATCGATGTACAGTAACTGCAAGAATCTGGAAAAAACTGAAATGGAAACATCCTGATTAGTTAATCACTAACTACCTTTATGATGCAAGTCATTGGTGTAATATTATTTAAATCTGTCTGAGAAGACCAATATGGATACAGAATGAACAGGATCCAGATGGTGAAAAGGCTCATTTGAACAACATGGGTTCTTTATAGCCAAATGTAAGATCATTCAGCCAGGAACAGAGAGTGTAAATCATGCTTTGAAGACGGGGGTCTATATCCTGGGTTGTGGCGATGCTGTAAAGGACTTCAGGATCATGACAGATAAGAAGTTGAATGTGAGATCCCAATGTGATGATATAGCTAAGAAGGCAAATATGACTCTGGGTGTCTGAGGGGAATATCAAGTAGGAGTCAAGAGGTGGTATTGCATCTATATGGCATTAGTAGTCCATCTCTAGGCTATTGTCCCAGGTCTGGGGCCAATACTTCAGAAAGGATGTTGAAAAATGTGGAGGGGTTCAGAAAAGAGCTGCAAGGATGATTTGTACTCAGGGAAAAATGCCTTGTTGTGAGAGACTTAAGTACAAAATATATTTGTTTTATCCAGAAGAAAATTAACAAGTGACTTGATCCTACTCTACCAGTATCTATATGGGGAAGAGTTCTTCTCATAATAGAATGCTCTTTGATTGAGGCAGAAAAAGGCATAATTAAGATTCAACAGTTAGAAACTGATGCTAAATAAATTCAGACAAGAAAATAAAGGTAAATTTTTATATTGGAGAGTAATTTAATGGTTGGAACAGCTTACTTGGGACATGGTAGGTTCTCTATCACCTGTTGTCTTTATAAATCAAGACTCATCATCTTTCTAAATATTATGCATTAAAAATATGAGCTTATTGGATACCTAGGTATGGTTCTATGGCTTGTGTGGTCAGACTAGCGGATCATAATGGTACCTTATGTCCTTAGAATCTGTAAAAGTCATTTTAGCCATTTTGGCCCAATTCTGCCTTCCTCCCTCAAGTTGAGTTGTACCTTACTCCGAAGGTAGTCCCATTTAAATTGATGGGCCAAGCTTGAGGAGTGAGTTTGCTGCTCAATGTGAGTAAAAGAATCTGGCTCTGAACCAGCATGTGCTGCTCATTTTAATATTTATAGAAATATCAGACTAAATAAATATTTTAAGTAACAGATAATATAACATCTACATAGAGAATCTCATGTATGCACATATACACTGTATAATTTCATTTATCCTTAGTTCCTGTATGTGGAAAAAATAGAAGAAGGGTTGTGATTAAGGTATTTGACTGGGACTCAGAATACTTAGATTTTGTTTCTGTCTCACCATAGACTACCTTTCTGACACTGGATAAGTCACTTAATCTTTTTGTGTCTAGTAATGCATTTGTAAAATGAGATCATACTCCACTTATCTGTTGTCTTCATTTAGCTTGTAAGCTCTGCAAGCAGGACTGATCACTTACCATGTGCATCTGCCACAAAGGTGCCAAATCTTTTGGGGGACTTTATGGCAGCTGTAAAGCAACAAGAATAATTAAAACAATGCAGTACATTTTCAAAGCAGTATACAAGAATTTATTCTATTATTAATAATACTTAACATTAATATTACACCTTTCATCTGAGCATGTCAAAAGACAAGTCACACAGCAAAATGTACATGCGCCATTTTGAAAATGTACTGAGATGGAGATCGGTTGCTTTTTTTTTGTTTTTTTTTTAGAAGATGTCATGCATAATTTGGTCAAGCACTTGCAGAACCCATTGAATTCAGCTGCTAGAATTTGACCTCAGATGAGGAATGTTAGTGAATTATGTACTAATTAGGTCTAGGAATGGAGAAACCCTAAAAGGTGAGTTTAGATAAAGATTCAAAAGTCCTACTATAGCTTTCTTTCCCCTGCCCCATGTAAAATCTGGGTTCTCCTCTTCCCCATACTACAGACTATAACTAGCTCTTATCTCCATTGATTAAGAGTAACCAGACTACACTCTCATTTATCCCCAATGGCTGATTGTGTGGTGTAAACCTGCACTTCCTTCTTTCAGCAGTGTCTTCTCCACAAAGTAGTCTGCTTCAGGTCTTCTGGCTAGAGTTCTGGTACTTTCTCACTCTCTCAGGTCAAGCATTTAGATTGCTGTACCAAGTGTTTCCTCCATCAGACCCCAGTAATTTCACTCCCATCAAACTGAGTGAGACACTGGGACTTTCTTGAAAGTTATACTCCAGAGTGTGCTGTGCTGGAGAAATTTGTAAGCATGTGTGATCCAGACTTCTTTGCCTATTCTTAGCACAAGGGGAGAGGGCATTAGAAATTTTGCCCTAGTTGAGATGTTTCTTTCAATAAATCCCTCATTTGCAAACTAGTCTTTGCCAGCTCTTTTCTAAGAGCGACTTCTGCATTCTGGATGTGTATTGTTTGTATTGTATAACACTAGTCAGCTGTCTTCTGGCATGAAAACATATGAAATGAAATGTGACAAACCAAAATTCCTGTTCTTCTTCAGGTAAGCCAGTACACATTTGCAATGTGCAGTTACAGAGAAAAGAAATCTGAGCCTCAGGAATTAATGCAGCTTGAAGGATACACTGTGGATTATACAGCTCCTCACCCAGGTAGGTACTCTTCATGATATTACTAAAGTGTTTCACAATATGTACAACAGCAGATTCATTTTACTTTGTTATTATCTTTCATGTTTCTCTCAGTCAACATGATGAAGTTTATTTTCTCCCAGTAGTGGAACGTCTTACAGTTTCTTTTCTGTGAAAATAATGGTTTAGAAAGAAAGAAGTTTGGTGAAAGTGAGATAAAAAAATTCAAACTAAGGTGTCCAAAGGGTCACAGAACCATTTTCACTAAAACAAAAACACACCTCTAGGGGAAACACAGCAAACCAATATCTTCCCCTTTCTTTTTATATTGTTAATGTAAACATTGACAGATAGTGAGAACTCCACAGGACTCTACTGAATGAAGTCTGTTAATCTAAAGCAGTGTTTCTCCAAGTGGTCCATGAAACCACTTTGAGAAACAGGTTAACTGGCCACTCCGGTGTGTTTACTTACTGGGTCTGTGGCCGTGGAGCCTCACAGCTCCCATTGGCTCTGGTTTGCTGTTTGCAGCCAAGGGGAGCCACAGGAAGTGATGGCTCAGCCCATACTACTTCCCTCAGTTCCCCTTGGCTGCAAATGGCAAACTGGAGCCAATGGGAGCCATGAGTCTCTGACTGCAGAGCCAGTAAATAAACACACCGGAGCTGCCAGGTAGCAGATTTCTCCAAGTGGTCTCCCGGACACTTCGAGAAACACTGATCTAAAGGCACACTCTTCAGCATTGCAAGAGTTAGCATGGTTTAGTAAACTCACACCAGAATCAGAAGCTAGGAACTCATAGGTTATAGTCAGTTAACATCTCTCCCTCAATTTCTGGACATGAAAATAGGAATAATCAAAATTACCTACATATCAGAGATGTTGAACAGCTTGATTCGTTTGTGCGGTGGTTTGTAGGTAAAAATATATATGTGCTAAATATGACTATTAGTTTCTCTGATCCTTGATTTCAATGAAAAACAGATCAGGATTTGTGTTAATCTTTGCATGGCCTGTATGTATTATGACTACATGCTCCCATTTTAATAGCTGTGCTGCATAAGTTTCTTGTGCTTCTTGAGCACAAATACCTATTTAGTTCATATCATGATCTTAAAAATATTGGCAATCAGCTAGTTAATATACTAAATATGTATTCAATAACTGGTGCTGTTATATTTATTTTCTTGTCTATTTTTACAGGTCTTCAGGGTGGTCAAATGTTTTTCAATGCTGTTAAAGAAGGAGATACGGTAATATTTGCCAGTGATGATGACCAGGATAGAATACTATGGGTTCAAGCAATGTACAGAGCAACAGGCCAGTCATATAAACCCATTCCTGCAAGTCAAGCACAGAAGATGAATCCAAAAGGAGGAAATGTCCATGTGGAATTATCACAGCTTTGTAAGTATTATGGAGGTTAAAGTGAAGCCTGGAATGGCTCCCTTAGAGGAGTGATTCACAAGGAGGGGTTTCTGAATAGTTTGTTCTTAGCTGAAAGCTCTTTCACTCAGAATATCATTAACAGCCAGAGAATGTCTGATTTGGAGGTCATTATTGCTATTGTAAATTATGAAAATATGACTAGCTTTTTATGGTTAATGTTGAACCATATTTTGCCATTGAGCTAGCATTTGTGGAAAATATATTTTCTAAGTGTTAACCATTACAGTGATCAATGGAAAAGCATTATTTTGCCCTCCTCAATTCATTTGATTTATAATCTGTTTTTTCTGTGCACCCAAATATATTCTACAAATATGTTAATGAAAACATGAGAGAGATATTATGGGCTACATGAGCTTCCTTATTTCCCAAGAGGTTACTAAATTATATGTTAAATCTTCACAGCATTCAGACAAAACCTGAAAGTGATAGAACTTTAAGAAAGCATCAGAATATTTTGACATAGACAAAACAATATAATTTCCCCCTTGCCTCAATCTCATAAATGGCTAAACATTTTGGTTGAAGACCTCCCCTCCCTCGCCTCCACAAAAACAGCCTGAAGCAAAAACCCTGCATAGACCATTTCAGCCCAAACAGTTAGTTGTACAGAGTTATAAGCAACTACAATGACGATCTTGCAATGACAAGGGCTGAATAACCTTAACATAGGCAGTGTTACCAGTCTCATATAATCACACCATCGATGCAGCCCATGTCATGCTGACTCTGCTGTCATATTCTGTTTGACATAGGTATAGGTTGAAGAGCAAAGCTAATCTGTCTATATATTTTAGAAATGTGTGTGTCCGTCTGTGAGTCAGTTAAAAAACTCCTCCTAAATGGTAAGAGTTAGGACAACCAAATTGCATATGCAGCTTCCTCTTATCCTAACTTAAAGCAAGGTCCTGATTTGTTTGTGTTGGTAAAATGGGACGTGCCTGGAATGGGATTGTTCTCCATGACATGGAAAGGGAGGGTGCTTCAATGAGGGACAGTTATACTGCAGAATGAGCACAGGAGAGCTGCTGCACCAGTAAGACAGCAGCTAGCTGAGGAAGGGGCTCTGAATGTTTTGGTGCTGAGCAGGGTTCCCCCCTCCCAGCTGGCCCCCAGGCCCCACAGTGCAGGGCTGTCCTTGCATTGGTTCCCATAGTTTATAACTGAGGACCCTTCCTAGCTTCTGCCAAGACCTGGGACTTCCCTCCCCCGTGTAGCTCCTGTATGGATCTTGGGGCTTCCCTTCCCCACCCCATGCATGGCTCCTTTAGGGTCCTGGGGCTTCCTTTTCCTTCTCCCCCCTGACCCCCCACAACTCCAGCCAGGACCTGGGGCTCTCCCTCCTCCTATCCCCCGCGTGGCTCTGACTGAGATTTGGGGCTTTCCTCCCTCCCCCTCCTCCTTCTCCCCCCCGCCAGGGTAGCTTTAACTGGGGCTGGACCTTCCCTTCCTCTCCCTCCCCCCCCCACATGGATTCATCCTCTTCATCCCCCCCAGTGTGGCTCCAGATAGGGCCTGGGGCTTCCCTCCTTCCTCCCCCTCTGCATGGCCCTTACCAGGGCTGGGGGGGCAGGGTTTCCTTCCTCCCTACCCCCCACATGGCTCCAGATGGAGGCTGGCATTTCCCTCTTTTTGCCCCCTGTGTAGCTTCTAATGGGTGCAAGGGCTTCCCTTCCTCCCCTCCAGTGTGGCTACAAATAGGAGCTGGGGGCTTCCCTCCTCCCCCACCTCGTGCAGTTCCAGAAGGGACTGGGGACCTGGGGCTTCCCTTCTTCCTTCTCCCTCTCCCAGTATGGCACCAGATGGGGCCTGGGGCTTCCCTCCCTCACACACACCCCTTGTGTGGCTCCTAATGGGGCCATGGGCTTCCTTCCCACATCTTCCCTCGCTCCCCCTCTCCTGCAGCTTACCTGGACTTGGGGTCATCCTTGGGGCTGGAGAGGAGCTATAGACTTGGAGCAGAGCATGGGGGACTCCTCTTTGCAGCTAGTCTGGCAACAGGAAGCCCTCTCCCAGCACGTGTGGGAGAGGGCAGGGAGAAGCCCTGCAGCAGCCCCAGGCATACAAGCACACAGTGCTGCATAGGGGGCACCAAAACATACAGCACAGCCTCTGCCACCACTGGGGAGCCACACTCAGTAGATGTGTGGCCCTGGAGAACCCCTGCCACTGCCTTGAACAAAATCACTCTCACCGCTGCCTGGACAGTGCTGCTCCTGTCACTGCAGGTGGCCTCTTTGAGCCCCCCACACCTCCTAGCTCCCTGCCTTGAGCCCCTTCTCGCCCCCAAACCTGCCCTTCTGCACTCCCCACACCTCTAGCCCCTCACCACACACACATACTGAATCCCTTGCCCTGACTCCTACACACTCCATACCGCGCACTGACTCTTGCATTTGCCTCCTCCCTCCCCCCCCAAAAAAGAGTTAAGGACCCGAACAGCACTTGGTATGTCTGTAAGTTTCAAATAAACTCCTGCTTTTATTGATTAATGCCTTGACTTAGCAAAGCACTTAAACATGTACTTAATCCATTCCATTTAAGCAATCGCTGAAACACATGCTTAACAGTAAGCAAATGTTGAATTTCCATTGACATCGTACTGCTATCAGGCTGAAATTAAGAGTTATGGTTTTACTTTACTTCTGATTTTTCAAAGTTTATCCATAAGTAAGGTTGGGATTACTTTAATGCTTCAAGATAGGCACGTGCATGAGTGCTTTGTTGAATCTTGGGCTCTTCCTTAAATTCAAAGATGGCATTTCTCAATATATTACTTGAAAAAAAATCTTAACAGGACCAACCTTGAATATTCACATATCTTTAGACCACAAACATTTAAAGCAGTCTACTGGCAGACTTTTAAAAGATTGGTGTGTTTCTTCCTGTTAACAGTTGTGATATATCTACTGTGTTCTATAATCTAGGGCAGTTTTTCCCAAATGGTATTCTGCAGAACCCCAGGGTTCTGCAAAGTGGAAAATAAGGGTTCCGTGAGAAAATTCCATTACAATAACATTTTATGATTTAAAAAAAAAAAAATAATATTTAAGCATTTATTAATTTTATTGAAAACAATTTGCATTTGCGTTTGCCACGATAAGTGTCCCTGTATAATGCCAGCTTAGCTAGAGAGTGGGGATGGTGATGTCACCACTCAGCGCTGTGTGCGCAGTCAATCGGTGGTGCGATTGCCTTATTTGTGGTCTACTTTTTCAGCTCCACATATAAGACTGTTATTAGGGGTTCCACAAAATTCTTTTGAGTTTAAAAGGGTTCTTTGGCCAAATAAAATTGGGAAACACTGATCTAGGGTTTCCTGATACATGGTATCAGAATGGCGAATTACAGTTTTATCAACATGTACACAAACATCTTGTGTAAAAAAGGTGAACTGGGAAATGTTGGAAATTTAAAACTTCTTATAATTTAAATGGAGGGAATTTAATTCTTATTAATTTTTAAAAAGTTTAACTCACTATATTTGAATTTGTATCTTTAAAAAATGTCAGTTACATAGAGATCCATAAAAGTGCTTCATTTTCAGTCATTCCAAACTTATTTTTGTTTGTGAACCAGTTTCTTTCTTTCAAACATCTCAGATATCTTCACTGAAGACCAAGGGCCTGATTCAACTCCTGTTGAATCAGTGGAGCCTTTTCATTGATTTTTAGTGAGCATTAGATCAAGCTCTGTTGTCCATTAAATTAAACAATTAACCTATTTATGGTTCCTGAACAGAAAAGGGCACATTAATTTCACATGGACCTAATTCAGATATAACACAGCTAGTATTGCTGGGGGCTGGGGACTGGGTGGGGGAAAGTCAAATATGAACTGAAAATCCTCCTTTAGTCCTCCTTAGGTTTTTTTTCTCCAAAAAGTCAAATAACTGAATAGAGGTTGAAAAGAAATTGTATTTTTACTGTATCATTATGGTGGACATAGTCTCATTTTTGCTTTGGCAGGTAAGTCAGACAGTCACAAGCTCATTGCTTCATTACTAATGGAGCAAATTATTATTCTAAATAAAGCTAAAATGTACTGCTAATTTAATTTTGACACCACAGCCATAAAACATTTATCCCTATATTTTAATCTTGCAAACAAGTTCTTACATTTTTTAACTTTGAAGTTCAACTTTATTTTATTTTTGTGGGGAAATTATTGGAAAAGATGAACAATTACTTGAGTGTAAACTCTGTAGAGTAAATGGGATATGATGTGTGACATCAACTATTTTTGTATTATTTACTGCTCACCTGTAGCTGGAAAAGGTAAGCTTTTAACCACTGTTTTATTTTTAAAAATATTGAGAGATATTTCCATGTAATGTTTGATATTAGAACATTAAGGTTTTTCATTGACTTTTGAGGAAAAATATAAATAAAAATAGTAGAAAATGGACATGTACCAACGAGTACGTATATCTGAAACTTTTTTTTTGTTCGTTTGTTTTGGTTTTTGGTTTTCCCAACAAGGATCAATTGTCACAGAATCCACTGACTTCAGTGGAACTTCACAAATGTTCAAGTGTCCATATTCGTGAATCTGGAAGTTAGGTGAAAGTCTTATTGTGTGGCAACACACAGTCCACTAATTTCAAATTAATCATCAAAAGAAATATACTTTTAAAAAAAGAAAAGAGATATTGTATCTGTAATTATAGAGAGAAGAATTAAGTCCCAAAAGCTTCCGCAAGCTGTTTCTGTGTGTTATGCACCAGACACACATCACAAAGGAACATTATGTATTTTTTTTGTGACCTGTTGTAATGTTTTTGTTTTTGAAAAGACTCAGAAAAGCAGACATTTGTACATGAATCAATGCTTATTAAGAAATAAAGAAAAATTCTGTTTGTTGCCTTAATATTTATTGTGTCTGGAGGAATATTTCTATCAGTGTAGAACATTTTGGCAACAATATTCAAACTAACTTCATACCATAGTTTAATACTTTGAATCAAACATAATCTCACAGATGCCTAATTGTATTTCTTTAAATATTTTAAATACATTTAAACTATTTTCCACTTACATTAAAGAAAAGACACTTCAGCTTACTGTGTATGAAATACAGTCTAAGTTTGTGATTAAAGGTAGTCCACTTGTATTCAGGAAACAATCTGTTTATCCTTTTAAAAGAAGTTTAATCATACATGATGTTGCTTCTTAAATGCTAAGAAATAATATGATGCTTTTTCTATAGATGGTCAGCTCGTACCTTAAATCATCAGTGTACTGTCACACAGTTTATTTGCTACATCCACCTTGGTGAAATCTGTCACATGGATTTGACTCTTGCTTTGACAATGCAAAGCCAAGTGATATGAATTAGTTTGTGCATCTTTTCAAGATATGATGTTGCAGATCCTTCAGCTTGAATTAAATAATTCTTCCATCTACAAATACAGCTGAAAGTTGGACTTGACATGGATCAATATGATCTGGGGCTAAATTTCTAAATGTGACTGATTATGTTAGCATCATGCCCACAGATCAATATTGAGTTTTATTATGAACCTGACTCTGTAATTGGGTTTAATCAATAAACTTTTGTCTCCCTTTCTTTAGAAATTTTAGGTTTGTACCATGCAGTTATCAAAATTACATTTAGAACACATTTAGGAGTGTAGTTTTCTAGTAACAAGCATAAAAAGACATATTTGAATTTAAAGGAACAAAAGCTGTGATCCTATTGTAAGGGAAAGTCAATTTTTAAGTTGATAGGACTGTTCACCCCCAATATAGACTATAGAATCTAGCTGAGCTAATGTGCTAATACATAACTAGTCCTTTTGGGCACTGTAAGGCTTTTTCTGTCCATACTTGGTTGATAATTCACATTGAGGACTTTGACAAAACATACCATTAATGAAAGCAATCACCAGAGCTTGTCTTTTGATAAACCCGCGGGGTTCAAAGGCGTTGAAAGATGCAATCTGTGAAGAACAATAAATTTGGGCCTTTGATTGAAGTGCCATTTGGGATGGCATGTTTTCTCTATGTATTTACACAAAAATACTGCTCCCTTTTTTCATTACTCTTTGCTCGGAGGTTGAAGGAGCTCTTTGCCATTACTACATTTAGGTTCATCTCATTAAAAGCGGAGTACAAAAAGAAGGCTGGAAATGACCTAGCTCAACCCAATGTGTTCATTTCTGCTCCAGTTTGCCATTTGGCAAATGGGCTTCTAGCAATAGTGAATGTTTTCTATGAGTGGTACTTTGATGTGCAATGGACATAGTCTTCCCTACATCAATAAATTAATACATAAACTTTTGTTATTAATGGAGGAAGGCTATTTTCTTGGTAATGTTACCAAAATTAGCAAGTGAGCCTCATCTAAACAAAAAAACCATAGAAATAAATTGTTTACGCTCATAAGATTATTTTATATCTGTGATATTTAAAAAGATATAATAAACAAATCATACTGTCAGAATGATTTTAAATATCCAGCACTACATTTGCAAATAGGTTTTCTAAACTGGGGTTTTGGTAACGCACTTGTTTGATTTAGGCCATAGTTAGATCATTTGTTTTGATTGGGACAGTACAAGGAAAAAGAGCTGTTTGTACTGTCAGTGTTGGGCAATTTAATTATATCCATTGTTACATTTAATCTGTGTAATATGCCCAGATTTTATCATGACAGGCAATTAGAAAAATAATTCAATAGAATTATTTGCTAGATCAATTTAAGACAAGATTCTTTAGTTGGAATCATCTGCGTGCATGCATCCATCGATGTAATTCAGCTCTCAGTTTTTAATGCTTTCAGGAATCTTCTTCATTGTATGAGAGCCATAGGCCATTAATTAAAAGACTATACATACACATGTACTGTATGTTTTTCCTTTCCCTGAACAGATGCAGATCGTGCTCAGAAACATGGTATGGATGAGTTTATTTCTGCTAATCCCTGCAAGTTTGACCATGCGTCTCTCTTTAGAGTACTTCAGAGGCAGACTTTGGATCATAGATTGAATGATTCCTATTCTTGTTTGGTGAGTACAGAATGGAATAAAAGAAATGAAAAAGTGAGAAATAGTTGTTAACAAAGTGGCCTTTTCTTCCTGACTCATTCAATAACTGTGCTTGTAGTTGGGATAAAGGATTCCAATCGATTGGCTTCAAATTTGAAAATTATACACTTGAAGACTACTGCTGTGACACTCAATAGAGAACAGAATAGACTCAAACTGACTCGGAACTGTAGTTTATCAGCTCCTCTAGGGAGGGCTGAATAAAACAGAAGGCTTTAATAAAAATGGAAACCTCTGTGGTAGGATTTACTAACACCTGTACAGGCATTTTAAGGTACAAATTCAAGCTTGCCAGATGTCAGACATTATGTCATTTATCTTGTAATTCTCTCTTCTGTCATGGACTAAGAATTTAAAAAAAAAAAAAAAAAAAAGAATAGAATCAAAACCACAGGGAAAAAAGGCAAATAGAATTACGGCGCTTTTAATCAGCTGAGCCAAGGTTCACTCTATGAGCATAAATCCTGTATAAATTGCATGCAGTAATTGGGAGTTAGAAATCTGTTTTAACTATAAAAAGAAAACCGATAAAATGTGATCACTATGCCCAAATTAATGTGGTTTTTTTTCAAATCTGAAGTATGATTAATAGGAAAAATTGAGGTGAGAAGATCAATATTCATTATTCACATTTCACTGTTTGTTGTATATTACATTTTTGTGTTTGCCTGTACTGTTTTATTTCATTTTATTTTTTAAAAAATCTGTCCATCTGATTCTCATTTAATTTTAAAAGTGAAAATCAGGAGTGACTACATGGAAGTCAGTGGAATTACACAGGTGTAAAAGTGATGTCATTAACATCAGAATCAGATCCCCTAACTTGTTAATGCCATATTTTTAACTTTGGGAGGTCTGGAATTGAGATCAGTTACTCTAAACATCAAAATCAAAGTCTGCTAGCATCTGCTCTCCAAAATGGTGAGTCCTAGCAAATTAATACAATACTGTTTTTTATTTTCATTTCTATTTAGCTATCCAGTCAAGGTTGCTCAGACAGGAGTATGAGCAGATTTCTATAGGTTAGTTTGTACAATTTTAAAAAATATTTTTATGACACTTGCTTTCTTGTAAAACACTTTTGAAATTATGGTTTTATTTCATAGTGTACCAAGTAGGTCTGTACAGAAAAAAGTTAAAGGACTGTTTTTGTCTGTGAGTTGTTCACTGAATCAACGGAAAAGGCCTGAAGGTACAAAGTAATTGGCACTCAGGAGAAAGTGGTTAGCTTTCTAACAGTGCACCAGGATCAAATTTTTTTCATAATAATAATAATAATAATATAATATAGTAAGAAACTAAATATAACATTGTAATCAAGAACTTAAAATGAGCTTCAGGAATATGCAGTGCTATAGCAACCACATAAAAAGGTGGATTTCTTATTGATCTTTCTGTTTACGAAAAGCTAAAATAACAACGTGCAGGCATAATGTTCTCTTTTCCTTGGAATATAAAAGAGAAATAACTCATTTTATTAGCTCCCTCCCTTTTTGTTTTAAAGATAAATTTTGAGGTTGCTATAGTTATGTGTTTGGCTCTGTAATAAAAATTTCAAATTTTGTATATTTCATATATTTAAAAAAATAAGTATCTCTTTACATTTCAATAAATTAAAATAGAATTATCTACACATATCTACAAAATCCCCTAAATCCTAATTTTAAAGAATTTGAATTGTACATAATCTTTGATTAAACCTATTACCAGCACTAAACATCTTTAATTTAACACTCTTGTAAACAGTGGGGAGCTTTTTTTTGCAATTATGCAATAAATAAAAACTGATTGCCAGAAAATTACCTAGTCATCTAACAAAAACTAGTGCAGAGTTGTTTGCATAATTATGTGTGTGCACATATACATATGAGTGTCTGTGTGTGGACACATTATCCAATGATACACATTTTGTGACAGATTTATTTAAGGGAGAGTGGGAGGTTGATCTTCATTTACAGACTTTACTCAAGTAAATGCCAGTCCTAGTCTTGTGATGATGTTCTGCTTTCTGTATTGATTAATTTATAATTTTGGTTTATCTACATAGATATATAAATATTATAAATAAAAAATCTTCACTAAAATGTTCATTAAAATGTGGAAATATATAAATACATGTTATTAATGTACAGGAAAAGTATATATTTGGTTAATAGTATCATTTTGATGGATTAATGTTTATTGAAACTATGGATACATTTTATCACATGGATTCAATTAAATCTCTATTTCTCATTTCTTTGCCAGAATAATATGTTCTCTTTACTGAAACACTTTATTGTTACTTTTATATCATATTTAGTAATATAAGTGTATAGCTGGGCATTATTTTAAAATTTGCAGGGAGGGGAGGTTATGGATGCCATTACAAAACTAGGTTTTCTCCAGAAATGTTAAGGGCCTGATCCAAAGCCCATGAAGGCAAGGTAAAGAGTCTCATTAACTTGAATGGGATTTGGATCATGCTTTAAGAGCATTATGCTGGACAGTTCTATGTGATAACTGTAAGGAGCTCTCAGACAATAATCCTAAATTAAAAATGAGAGTCAAACTGAAAACATAGGGTCAAATTCCTTTTTTAGTGTAACTCCATTGTCTTCAGTTAAATTACACCAGGAATGAATTGGAAAAAATATTCACATTATATTTCCAAAAGTCTTTCCTAAGACATTCATTTCAATTTCATTTAAATTATAAATATTTAAGACCATAAAAGTATTGTGATTATATAGGAAGTAATTCTCTTTTGAATTTCAGATGCTACCACTTTAATTATTTAATGACATCTCAAAGCTCTCTGAAGTATTGGTCACTTACACTGAAAGATTTTTGTTAAATTGCCTTTAATATTAAGGGCTAGATTACATGTTCCTCGATCTCTTTCAATGAGAAAGAGAGCCCTTTAAAAAGAAAAAAGTGTCAGTGTTAAAAATTCTTCTTTTTAAAAAAAAAATATTCCCAGTATAACCATTAACCTTCACCCCATTGTTTATATCTCTCTTCCTATTGTGTTTGAATGTTTATTTTGGCACTTTTCTCTAAATCATGAGATGAATCGAATGCTTTTTTTCCCTGAATCAGGGATCAAATATCTAGTTCAGGAGTGGGCAAACTGTTTGACCCAAGGGCCACAGCAAAATATAGAAATTATATGGAAGGCCACGCATGCTCATGAAATTGGGGTTGGGTTCAAGAGATGAGAGCTCTGGCTGGGGATGCAGGCTCTGGAGCGGAGCCAGAAATAAGGAGTTCAGGATGTGGGAGGAGACTCCAGACTGGGGCAAAGGGTTGGAGGGGGGTGAGGGCTCTGACTGTGGGTGTAGGCTGGGGATGAGGGGTTTGGGATGCAGGAGGGGGCTCTGGGCTAGGACTGAGGGGTTTGAAGGATGGGAGATGGGGCAGGTAGTTGGGGCCAAAGGTGGGTGCTCAGGAGCACAGGCTCCGGGCTGCATTTATCTCCGCAAGCAGCTCTCGGAAGCAGCAGCATGACCCCCGCTCCCCACCCTCCCTCTGGCCGCTTCCTACTTGGAGGTGCAGCCAGGTCCACTGCCCTCCCATTCATAGATTCTGCCCCTGAAATTCCCATGGGCCACGGTTCCCAGCCATTGGGAGTGGCAAGGCAGTGGTTGGGTTGGGGGCAGCACACAGAGCCCTTCAGCTGTCCCTATACATAGGTGGCCAAAGGGGGCAAGCCACTATTTCAGGGAGCCACATGGCACCACAGCACTTGCAAAGCAAAGCAAGTCCCCAATCCTAATCTACCATGAGCACTCGAGGGCTAGATTAAAATGACTGACTAGCAGCCCAAGGGCTCTAGTTTGCCCGCCCCAATCTAGTTGCATATCTTTGAATAAATACAACACTACAAGTGCTGAAATGGTTATGCACAAGTGTTACATGAGAGAGAGGACAAGCAATTTACCTGTGGTTCAGCTCTCTTAGATTAAGTATGCAATCACAGAGATTTCACCACCTGGAAATTGTCTTTTAACCATCTTCCTAAAAGTACCATAGCATTTGTGTCTGCAATTCTTTTTTTAGCTTATCATTAAATTACATTAATAAATCCCAGCTTTTTGAAGGGTTCATATTATTTAATGTATTTTATAGTTTCAGACAGTGACATTTTTAGATTCTGTACAAGTTCATTGACACATCAGTGCATTTTTTTCTGAGTCATGTGGTTGACAGTAGTATTAAGGGTGAAGAACTACAGCGCCTGCAGTTGGCAGCTTTTTATGTGACATCTGTAATCGGCTCTGCCGATCAAGGATTGGTTTAGTCACTCACCAACTGCATCATAGATGAGATCTGTCGATCGACGGCTCAGTCCAAGACAAGAAGAGTTACTCTATGACACTCAGTTGCTGTTATCAAGAGAGCTATTATTAGAGCCCCATTCCTCTGGTATATAACCTAGCCTCCACTTGAGTAGTATGCAATGTATATGTAATGCACACAAAAATGTTATTTGCTTTTGTTTCTTCTTTGCTGGGTTGATTTAAAAGCAGGGGAATGAAGAGAAAATTCTGGATGAATTAAAAGAATGTATTTTTTTCTTCCAGGGTTGGTTTAGCCCAGGCCAAGTCTTCGTATTAGATGAATACTGTGCTCGTTATGGTGTGAGAGGCTGTCACCGTCATCTCTGCTACCTTAATGAATTGATGGACCATTCAGAAAATGGTGCTGTCATTGACCCAACCTTGCTCCATTACAGCTTCGCATTCTGTGCCTCTCATGTTCACGGCAATAGGTAATTTAGCATGCAAATCATTAGGCTTGACTTCGTGGATAAAGGGAAAATATTTATAGTTTTGTTCTTGCACTGACCAGATAGCAAAATTTAATACTTGAAAAAACAAATGGATCAGCTTCTACAGTGGTTTGGGGGTTTGATGCAGCTTACAGAAAACATCATTTCCATTTGATGAAGTATGTGATCCAATTCATTGTGTCTGGGCCTTGAGTTTTTCTTCTAAATTCCCCAGTTGTTGTGACCCTATTGAGCTGGTGTTTTGAATAAATACCTTGAGTAATCCTGGAACCCAGTAGGCTCTGGTGCCCTTCCACATTCTGTAATATGTCTCTTTTTCTGAAGTCTCCCTGTCCCAGACACTCCAGGAAGATGGATAAGTCACTAGGACTGGGATTTAAGTAGGTGGCAACTTCAGTAAATAGCACATCTGTCAACAACTTTTCGGCTATGGCTACCCTGTAGTCTTCTTCTGGAAAAGCTTATGCAAATGAAGCATGGCATGGAATAGCACCATGCTTCATTTGCATAATTAATTAGCAGCCGCTTTTGCACAAGAGGCTTTTGCGCAAAAAGGAGTTGTGTAGGTGGCTCCTTTTTGTGCAAAACCCCCCTCTTGCGCAAGAGCTGTTCTTCCTGAAAAAATGAGGAACAGCTCTTGCACAAAAAGGAGCCATCTACACAGCTCCTTTTGCGCAAAAGCCTGTTGCACAAAAGCAGCTGTTAATTAATTATGCAAATGAAGTGCAGCGATATTCCACTCCGCGCTTCGTTTGCATAAGCTTTTCCAGAAGAAGGTTACAGTGTAGCCGTAGCCTTCCAGAGTAAGTCACCCTTCCTTTGTAATCCATTTCACCTGGGGAGGATCACCATCAGCCCTTCACTCCCAGCAGAGCCGATGGGCAAAGTGTGGGGGAGCTGGCTCTGTGCCTCTGAAGGGGTGGGGCCAAGGGCAACCAACCCTCATAGCTATGTGCAGCAGTGATTTAAAGGGTGTGGGGCTCCGACTACTGCAACAGTGGCAACCAGTAGTCCCAGGCCACTTTGAGTTGCCATGCCCTTGGGCAATTGCCACCTTTGCCCCCCTCCTCAGTGGCGGGCCTGTCCACCCCATTAACCTGGTTCTAGCACATGGTTAAGGAGCTGAGGAAGAGGGGATTCTTTGTACACTGTTCTGGACATTAGGAGCTGCAACAACATTACCAATTTTCTTTGGGAGATGCCTTCCCCTAATTTTCTTTCAATTCCAGTTTGTCAGGAAACTACTGAACTGTACTGGGTTCCTGTCAAGTTGAAAGGATAGTTTATTTTATAAACTGTCCACTGCATTTGCCTGCCTCTCAGCAGTGAAGGTATCAACTCCACAATACCCTGGCCAATATGGCAGTGAGGAAAAAATTCCTTCCATGCCCTAAAAAAAACAATTAGCGTGATGTCCACAGCAAGGCCTCAAAACCCTGCCCTTCTCTAATCCCATGAGGGGCAGCTTTTCTTCCCACTGCAGAATGGCATCCCTGGGCAAGAAGAAGGGCTCTTGAGTCCTTCCCTTGCATGCATGGCAGCAAGTAGACTTATGTCATCGCCTTATGTCCAACCGATCAGCCACAGAGCTGCCCTCATCATGCTAATCAGGCAGTGCAACCTTTAAAGGAGCCAAGGATTTCTTACCTCTGCTGTACCAGACAAAGCCTTCCAACCTCTGAGGTTGCATGGGACATGGGAGAGTGTCAAGAGGGTAGGACATTTGTGTACCTGAGGGATATTCGGCGGGAAGCTGGTGAATCAAGGAAAAAGAGATTTCCTTGGCTGTAAGGTGTAAAATGGAAAAATTCTCACAATGTATCTGAGATGTTCTCAAGGTAGCTTAACTCACATGCTAATAAGTTAGGCAGATTTTCTAGTTTTTACTTAGTAACCTCTTCTCTGTCAAAGCACATTTCCCTTGTCAAATCTTGAAGCACCTATAAGAAAGTTACCTGAGCTGCCACATGTCTGATTCTAAGTAGTTTTTTTTCTCCAGCTTTTTTTGTTATTAGTTGTGATTCAGACAAGGCAAATATTCAGTGATAATTGCACAAACTTATTTCAAGTTTTCAAAAGGAAGGGAGATACATTTCTTTTTATTTATTAAGTGAAGGACAACAGTGCAGGCAGTATGTGGAAAAATCACAGGGAGCACATCATTTTGCACAGTGGTAAGCACTCTGTATATATGTATTCCTTCTGTACAAATGCATGCTGTCTGAATAGCATTATAAGTGTTTTAGGAATAAAAGAATACTGTTGAACAGAGTGGGTCTGACTAGCTCTGAGACATTGTAAAAAGATTGAAAAAAGAAAGAAGAAGAAGAAGAAAAGTAAGTCAAGGACAGAAACAGAGACACTCACTGAGGATGACAGACACACATACACAGATAATACATCCACTCATTCATCTACAGAACCACTAGGGAAGTGCAGCAAGGGAGAAAAAGAATTTCACAGACAATACATGATAGGCCAAAGTTCTAGGCTGATCTGTGTTGTTATACTTCTTAGTTTTGTAAGTCATGCTGAGGAGGAGAAATACCACAGAGCCAAGACAAAGAGTTTTCATGGCCCAATTAAATGGTTTAGAAATGATGGATAAGCAGTGAATTCAGAGATTTTTCTTTGGTTAGGAGAGCCTTAGACCTGTTACTAGCCTGACAAAGACCATCTAAGATATGCTAGCTTTGGAGTGGGAAAAGATATAGAAATACCAGTCATGACTATAGTCAGAATACAAAGTAATCCCTGTTTCTTTTACATACTAGTTTATTTCAGAGTGGCAAGCAACCTTAGTGACATCAGTCAAATGATCAGATGAATATGCCTCTTTTTCTTCATGTTTTCTAACTTACTGTATTGGCATCATAGTGGTATATATATGGAGATAGATATAGCTAGATATTATGTGTGTATATATTAACTTTCCTGTATCTTCAAGAAAAGAAGCAACCTGGCTGAATTCTTCAGCCTATATTAAGAGACAATTCACGTAATTAAAATTTAACATTTTGTAACATTGTGGAGCACAAATCTATATAAAAGTATGCTAAAGACTATCATGAATGCAGTGGCCAAGCTTTGAGATCGGCTACCATTTATACATACTGCAAATAAATCAATTTATCACACTACTTGGGATGCATCTGTTTTAGAGCAAAATTTCCAGCATTCTCACCAGTTTAATTTGACTGGTGTTAGATATTCGCCTGCATAATTATCAGATATCAGTTAATGGTAATACTGGATACATCTGTCTGTTATGGCAAATAATCTCTGAAAAGCTTCTTGCTGACTCTTTTTTTCTTGCTTTCTTTTATTTCTACATAAAACAAAAGACCAAGAATGCATATTCAATATTTTTAAAATATGCATTGTGATTATAGTTGTCGTTAGATATTTGTTGTAGTCAGCCTCATAAAAAAGAAATTCTTACTATTTGTATCTAGAACTAAAATGCTATCCAGAGTGTTCTATTATATTACATTCATTCCAGGTATGTGTATGGGAGGGGGAGTATTTTTATTTTATTTTTATTACATTTGGTTGGTAACAAATCACATTAAATCATCAGAGGGATTATGGAAGATTACTTCTTAATTTTCCACTCCAATTTTAAATCTAAGAAATAGCTCTAGACTTCGGGCTTGATTACATTTCACTCACTTTTGGGCCCCTTTATGCTGCCAAAGAAGTATAAAGAAGCCTCAGTACAAATCAGAATCAGTCTCTTGGACTGCTTTTAGTCTTAATGAGACAACAAAATAGAAATGTAGGCCCTGATTCCCCCTTGCCCACTCATATGTTTTATGTCTCTGTCTTACATTATGTACTTATGTACATCACTGTACGAGTGGCAAATTGTGCAAAATCCTACCATAATTAAGCCAAAGTGCCTCAGTGCATTTTCTGTGCTTTCCAATGTTTTCCCTTAATATTATAAGGACTGAGCCTGAAAATTCTGAGCAACAAAAATCCCTCCCAAGTTTTATCTTCATCCCTCTTCTAACCCAAAAGGTAAAAATGTTTCCTAGCTCCTTATCAAGCCTAGAGAGTGTGTGAAAATGTCTTGCAGTGCCAGTTTATATAACTTTTAAGAATTTATCTTTTTTCCCCAATGACTCACTAGCAGCTGCTGTAGACTTGTGTCTCTTTCAAAATATCTTTTAGTCCACATATGTCTGAAATTGCTGCACTGGCAGTTCCAGCGGGTGGCATAGCTTCTGTGAACATAGGTTCCTTCTCTGTCTAGACCTTATGCAACTGACTAGATTGTGAGTTTTGAACTGAAGAGAAGGAAGAGCTATGCTTATTAATAATAATTTTGATATATTAATAATTGATTGTATTGCTGTAAGACCCAAGACGCCCCTGCTAGGATCAGTGCTCCTTTTTGTTGAATGCTATACATATACACATGGGAAGATACAGTCCTTGCCTCAAAGAGCTTATAATCTAATTTCACTTCATCTTGAATGGTCTCTACCATAACCGCTTATGCTGAACAATCTGTTCCACCTTGTACTTAGCTATGACACCCTGAGTACCTTTCCCAGATTTGAAGAAAAACTGTGTAACACAAAAGTTAATCTTTCACCTACAGAAGTTGGTCAAATAAAAGATATTATCTCATTCACCTTGACAATCTAATTTAAGACATGATGCAGCAAGTGATTATGACAAATGAGAGGGAAGAAGAGGAGGGAAGGAAAGAGTGATTGTAATGTCAACAAACACAGCAATGGTTCTGATGCAACTGATTTTTCCTTTTTTATCATACATAAAATGAGCTACTCTTCATCCTACCTAGGTGATAGTGAATTTTATAATGCCTCTTTCTATATTTCCTCTTCACAATCTGTGTTTCCTCAGGACTACTCTTTTTCAGAGTCCCCAGTCAAGATCAATGTTTCACAAGTGATTTTATCTCACTGTTATTGTTGTTTATGCTCATGTACTTCTGGTGTAAGTGAAATGGGTTGATTATGTAAATACAATATAGTTCTGAAGGCTGACATTTCAGTCTAAACAGCAGCAGTAGGTGTTAAGCACAAGTCAGGGGCTATTGTTTTCTTCCCCATCATCATCTTTTCTTTCTGGTTCTCATGCTGTGACTTCCCATTCTGTCCCTCTTGTTCTGAAATAGATGCTGGTGAGAAATACATGAAGTGCAAAGTGACTTCTTTCACCTGCTGAGCTGCAGTCAGAATTGAAGCATTCAAATTTCAAAAATGCCCTCTCCCCGGTTAGGTCTCTGTCCTCTCTCTCTCTCTCTCTCTCTCATGTGTAATACATTCTTCATATAGATAGTATAGGTGAAAAGCATCTGACCATAAACTTTGTAATTTCTGTCTACCTTGTTTTTGAAATCTTCAGCCCTTGTGAGAATGGAATGAATCTATAGCTGTTGATTCTACTGTACTTGACTAACTTGAAGAGGTATGCATGAGTATGTAGGAGAACTGCTGCTCTGTAAATCAACAGGGATATCCTATCGAAACTTGAGAGAGTTGTGGGAGAGCCACTGCATTAACTCACCTTCTTTCACTGTTAATTGATATGTAACAGGAACTTGTGTTCCTCCACCTCAAGTCAAGTGATAATGGTAAGTATCTCAGGAACTGTTGCTTACTTCAAACTCTGATCCAGAAATTTTATTAAAATAAGAGAAAACAATGTTATCTCTAACACTAATCTGTCGCTTTCCTTCACTCTGCTTCATTGTAGCACTTGTGTTCAGAACCTTCTCTTGCCCCTTCTGCCTAGCTTCTTTCAAGTTTTAAAGTATTGAGGTTTACAGCATGAAATCTTCATCTTTTCTTCTTCAGCATACACAATCTCTAGCAAGATTTAACAGAAAATGATGCATTCAAAGGAGGCAATAGCTCACCTCTCATCCAAATCTGATCATCATCTGTCATGATGGGTTGTTTTGTCTTGTTGATTTACATGGATTATCAAACTGAAAGGAAGACATTCCTGTTGAGTGATCCTTGTCAAGGTTCTTCATTGAGGGTGGGATGTCAAAACCATTCCTAATAGAACCCTATGTCAGTTCAGCAAGGTTGCAACCTCAAGATGCTGCCTCTTTCTTCTGTACTGAATACTTTGATCAGTCTTAATCCTGTAGAATCTTGGGCTGTGGCTGCATTCAGTGATAATAGTTGGTGTACTGTATTTTTCTTCATTCTATTTTATTGAGATGGCCTCCTTGGTTTAAAAACAATGAGTAGCCCTGTGGCATGCTAGGGACTAACAGAAATATATAGAATCATGAGCTTTCGTGGATAAAATCCACTTCATCAATGAGTTGGAGTGGAAATAACAGAAAACAAGAGAAGTACCTGTCAATTGTAGGACCAGTGTTAAGGAAGCTAATTAAGTGGCCTAGATGTGTTCCATACATAGCTTTTCATGTGGAAATGCAGATGTTAGAGGCAGGAGAAATTGGTTTTGTAGTGTGCCACACAGTTAATATCTTTATTTAAGACCAGGGTAATGGTGTCATGCTTGCAGATGAATTCCAGTTCTGCAGACTCTGTCTGTAATTGGACAGTAAAATTGCTTTGTAGAAGAATGGCTACTCTTAAATCCATGACTGAGTGAGCAGGCAGGTTAAAAAGGTCCCCTTACACATTTATGTGTTACACCATTCCTGATGTCTGATTTATGTCCATTTATCCTTTGTCTCAGAGACTGTCCAGTTTGGCCAATATACATAGCAGAGGGGCATTGCTGGCACATGTCACATTAGAGAATGAGCAGTTATATGAGCCCCTGATGTGACTTATGTTGTTAGGTCCTGTGATGATGTTGCTTGTATAGATATGAGGATGGAGTTGGCAACAGGGTAGGTTTGTGGGTGGGTATCTGAGGAGTGATGTGTGGCTGCTGCAAAGGATTTGCTTCAGGTTGGGAGGGTGGGTGTCTATAGGTGAGGATTGGCCTGGGCAAGCTTCAGGCTGCATTCTAACAGATTGAGATCTCTTGAAATATGGGTATGGCCCTGCCAAATTCACGGCCATGAAAATGTATCATAGACCATGAAATCTGGTCTCCCCCTGTGAAATCTGATGTTTTGTGTGCTTTTACCCTATACTATACCAATTTCACAGGGGGTGACCAGATTTCTCAGATTGGGAGTCCTAACTTAAAAGCGGGGGGGGGGGGGGGGGGGGGCGGGGGGAGTTGTCACCAGATTAATGCACCCTTACTTGTGCACTGCCATCAGAACTGGGCAGCCAGAAAGTGGCAGCTATTGGCTGGGCTACCAGCTGTGAAGGCAGCACTCCACCAGCAGTAGTGCAAAAGTAAGGGTAACAGTCACATACCATGCCACCCTTACTTCTGTGCTGCTGCCATCAGAGCTGGGTGGTTGGAGAATGGCGGCTGCTGACTAACGGCCCAGCTCTGCAGGTAGCAGCACAAAAGTAAGGGTGACAATAACATACCATACCATCCTTATTTCTGTGCTGCTGCTGACTGCAGCTCTGCCTTCAAAGCTGGGCTTTCAGCCAGCAACCACCACTCTGGCTACCCAGCTCTGAAAGCAGCACTGCCACCTATAGCAGCACAGAAGTAAGGGGAACAGTACCACTATAATACCTTGCAACCCCTTTTTGAGTCAGGAATTCTACAATTACGACAATGTGAAAATTCTGATTCAAATAGTTGAAATCATAAAAATTATTATTTTTAAAATCCTATGACTATCAAATTGATCAAAATGAACTATGAATATGGTAGAGCTTTAGCTATGGGGTTCTTGAGGAAGATTTACTTCTAAGGTTGGTAGAGTTCTTCTAATTTGACCACTCATAAGCATTTGGGCTTCTTCTGGTGATTGTTGTGGGGTTTACCCTAAGATCAGGAGAGCAATCATAGTCTGGCTTGGTGTAGAATTCTCTTAGCCATCTGTATGGCTTTCTTCACCAGTCCATTCCATCTAGGCTGATGAAGAATGGAAGTAATATTCTTGAAAATGTATGCTCTCCAAAAACTGGGGAGTCAGAGCCAGTGAATAGTTGGTCCATTGTCAGTGCCTGTTTTGACAGAAAGTTAAAATGAGAAAAAATGTGCTAGCTTTTCTGTGACATGTGATCTTGTGTATCAGGTTGAAATGTAGAATTTCTACAAATTTAGAAAAATTGTCAATGACTTCTGAACAGATATGGTTTTTTTTCTTCACAAGAAGCTAACTAATGCTATTCTTTTCTGAGGTCTTTTGGGTAATGCTGGGGGGCTAGAGGTATCCTTCGCTGTGTCCTCCTAGTCCTCCTTTGAGACTCCCATGAACCCCTCCTATGTGTTTGATACTGCTTTCTGCCAAGCCACCCTCCATCTTACCTTGTTTGTATCTTCACTTAGGTAGCTGCAGGACTGGCACTCTCCAGAGCTTGCCAAGGGCACAGTGCAGAGATCAGATCTGCGTTCTCACAACACTGCACTGTGGGATGCTTACCCACATTGCTTTGCTCTATCTGTTGACAGAGTGCTAACAATGTGGCCATGAGATGTAGACAATAGGAGACAAGAAAAACTGCTTTGACAGGTTTTCACTTTTGGCAATTTTTCATGTCAGCAGCACTTTTGTCATCAAACCTTCCCAGTGTAGACATAGCCTTAGTCTCCCAAGTCCCAGACTGGCACCCAAACCACTGCTGAATCCTTTCTCTCTCTGAAGTATATACTGTCATGCATGATAATGTCCAAATAAAAGGACTGATGAGCATTCAGATTATTCATCATCAACAAAAGTGAAATGGGACATACTGGTGACTGAGCAATGGTCCTCTGAAATGCTATCCAGAAGATGGAGGTTGTGCTAGTTTGTTGCTGGGAATGTTTTCCAGCGGCTGGACCTTCTGGAGAAGTGTGGACACCTTTCTGCTGTCTTTCTTTAAACACAATGGACGGGTAACTATTTCATTTAAAATAACATTGACTCTTTATCACACGTATTCATTTAAACCCAGGAGGGAAAAGCTAAGAATCTGTTTGAGTTACAGAATGGAAATATGTTGATTTCACCTAAAGCCTGAGGAAAGGAGGTATTCCAGTAAGCATTGTGCTGATGCTTTGTCTTGAGATCTACATTTTGTCCTCACCACCAAATTTACAGCTGTGTATTTTTCAACCCAGTGAGCCAGGTCTGACCCTGATAAGTCTCAAAGAAATTGTCAGTGAAAAACTTATTTACGTGTGAAAAGGAAACACTAAAACCAGGTCATATGTTTAATATGACATTTACCTGTTAGATAATGAATTAACAGCTGCTAATACTTGAGTATAGTGAAATGCTCTATACATTTTATAAGATGTCTTGTGAATATTTTTAGTTACCTGTACTCTACCTATATGTCAACATATGTTCCATGTAAAAAGTATTTTTGCAACACATGGTTAGCCTTTGAAAAGAAAGACATTAATGAGTTGCATCTAAAATGAACCGTTAAAGAGAGAGCATGACCTATCTTCATAATCCATTTTATAGCCCTCTAAAATTGGTCTTTTCTCTTTTGCTTGTGAAAACACAGAGACCTATAAGCAGATGTAGGAGCAGGCCGAGAAACACATGCAACAGAAGGCCCTATTGTACACATTTTCTTTTGTATGGATGTTTAAAGTATAGTTAATATAAGCACCAAAATGCTTGATCTTCAAGTGTCTACTAGTTAAAGGAGTGCCAAAATGCTGCACCGTCATTTGTTCTCTTTCTTCTGTGTGTTCCTCCTTACCTCTCTGGCCTGTTTTTTGAGCATATAGCTGCTTGGTTTTCTCAAACTCCTTTCACATGTTCATCAGATTCTGCTAGTCTTTAATTAACACAGAGCTTTAAAGGAAAATTCAGCTATTAAAAGATTGTTAAATGAATAACAGTATTCTCTTCAACAAAGCTGCAGACTTAATCTTCTGTTGACTTGAAGCTAGGAAATGCATGTTTTTCACTTGCAGATTTGAAAACTGTGATCAGATTTTTTTTTCATTCTGAGTATCACTGTGCATGGTACATTTGAAGACAAGCATTCCTTGTATAGAGGAAATACAGGGTTTTTTTTACTAAACTTGTTTCTAGCCAGAAAGCTCGGAGGAGGAAGGGATTCTGAAATGTAATACACTATAAAAATCCACAGGTCAAATTAATGGCTCCATGTAAGCGTTGTGAATTATTTTTTTTTCTTGTCTTACAACTCTTTTATTTTCTCTTTTGCTGGCATGTTTTAAGAACATTGCTGTACCTCTTTATCTACATGAATTCCAAACCAAATGCCAACTATGCCAACTTGTGTATTCCTTTTATCTCTTTTTGTTTGTTTTCATCGATTTGTTAATGGTAGAAAAGATTCTGTTTTTTAATATTTTGATATATACAGATAAGTAAAACCAGTTACTGTGCAGATGACCAATATCATATTACACTCAGAAATAACCTCATCTGCATTCAGTTGAAAACAAACATACATACACCCTATTATCACCTCTTCCTGCAGAAGCCTAATTGAAGGTTCAGAGATTCACACTCTGTCATACCAGCAGGAGAAGCTACTTCTAGAGTTGAAGGCTCTTCATTGAGAACATTTTGCCACTAGTCCTGTGACATTCATACCGAGGGACAGTAAACTTGAGAACCCTGTTTGATCTCAACTGCTGTAGTCATTCACAGGGGCCCCAGTCCTCCATTATGTTCAGTGACTCCTGCAAATTACTTGGAGCATTTAACTCCAGTTGACATCAGAATTTCACAGGAGGCTTTCCACGCCTTGCAGGATTGTGCCAAGTGAGAAATGGTTGGGGTCAAAAATCTCCAGGGACTCCCCAAATTTGCTGTCTGATCAATGATGTTTGTAAAGGCTGGATAGAGTATGGCTAACAATTTGCAAGACTGTCAAAGTTTCTTTCTCCAAAAGGATGCTGGAACATCTTCTTTCTGATAGTACACCATTGAACAGTCTCTACTAACAACAGAGCTACTACTTCTCACTTGAATTTACTGACCATAGTGAAAACAGGTCCAACTCTCATCTAGGGTTTTGGTATATCTAGAACCAGAGTGAGTAAAACTTGTTGAAGGATAAGCAGAGATGATATTTCATCTATACCCGTTAGGGCTGGATATATTCCAGGAAAAGCATACTGGCTACTCCAAATCCAACTAGTCTAATCCTCAAAAATAAGCGGGAATTTTTACAATAGTGAGGGGAAGTTGTTGTGTTTTTTTTTTCTTTTCTAAGTGTCATGAGCCTGGATGCATGTAGCTGTACAGAGCCAACAACATTTGTGATGAATGAGATTTTGTGGTTGCCATTTAGGAGAAAAGGAAAATCCAATTTACTTCTTCACAAGAACATAAGAACTTCCTTACTAGGTCAGACCAAAGGTCCATCTAGTCCAGTATCCTGTCTTGTGACAGTGGCCAATACCATGTGTCCCAGGGGGAATGAACAGCACAGGTAACAACAAAATAACAATTAAACCACACAAATAATTAGTGAAAAATGCCAGTGCCATTTTGGCTTAATCTCAGTTTGACCTAGAGGCAAATGAAGAAAAGAATTTGGAAGCGTAAAATAAGCATGTGTTTTGAAATGAATAATTTTTCTGGATAGAACTATCTTGGGTCCAGGTGGAGGGCCCCTTATTGGTTTGGGTGAGCAGTTATTTCCAGGTATAACAGAAACTGCATCTGAAAGTGAATGTTCAGTAATGTAACTCAGGTTATATTGTCACTGCATTTAAATGCCTGCTGCTGGCCTGTGCCAGCAGATTCAGTTTCCTGGGGCTCCGGCTAAGGAGCTATTTAATTGCAGTGTAGGTGTTAGGACTTGAATTGTAGCTTGAAATCTGGGACCCTCCTGTTTCTCAGGGTCAGATAGCCTGAGCTCCTGCTGATCCTGAATGCCTACACCACAACTGAACAGCCCCCTAGCTCAAGCCCCACAAGCTTGAGGTAGCTGGCTCAGGCCAGCTGCAGGCGTCTAATTGAAATGTAGATATACCTTAAAGGGCTACTAACTGACTTTCATTTTTATCTTACTGGGAAAATAGCATTTTTCATATGCTCCTCTGACATAGTAAGGTTTAAGTGAGGCAAGAAAACCATGTTTGAAAGTTGGGACTATTTTCAAAGAGCACATTTTGGAGAGCTCAGTGGTAACTTAGTCTATTATACACATTTTCTGACATCATTTTGTGCTTTCCTTATTCTTCTTGCAACACTCAGTTCTGTCGAAACACTCATGGCAAATATATTTGGCAATTCTAAAAAACGTAGGTATCATTGGTGTAGTTCTATGTAACAACAAACTCAGTGAAGTGACAGTTCCTTTGTATGTAGTGAGTCTAGTCTTAGTTCAGGTTGACAGATGTGACATTCTCCTGGTTCACCTTTCTCGCTTGTCATTATCTGGACCTCTGGCTCTTTCCTGTCACATATGTAACATGGCTCATTGAGGTTTAATATGACAGAACTATTTATTTTATCACTCCAGAGCACAATCTCTCTTGACAATGAAATCAGACAGTGAAATTTACTCAAATTTGAGCACGTTCCATCCGTCAGGGGGCTGAGGCAAAGTGTCAGGGCAGCCGTCAAGAGAGAGAAGATAAGTTATTTACTCTTTCACTTCAAATTTATGATAGTATATTGATGTACCTAGCTACACATATCTTCCCCATATCTGATTTTTATTGCTGTTTTTGAAATAATTTAAAGAGTTCAGACGTGTTTTTCTCCTTGACCTGACAGACCACAAATTTAAATGATGTGGGGAGGGAGTTGTTGCTTTTGATTTTACAGGATATAATGTCATGACCAGGTAACAAGCTATCATTTCTAGCTTTAATGTTGGTAGCGAAAGTTAAATTCAGAGTTTCGCCAGTTGATCTTTCATTACTTTCTTTGGTGTTTAGTTCAGATAATTAGTAAATTTAAAGTATTGCCGTGTCTTTTTTAAAGGTGATGCACAAGGAAAAGACATGAGTTTTATATGGCAGATAGGGAATATTTACTTCAGGTTTCTGGAACTCTTCTGAATTACCTTTCATGCAGTAATTTCAATTATACACATTTTAAGGTCCTGATTCAGTAAAGCATTCTTATTCAAGACAAGACTTAAGCATATGCTTAAACTTGCTCTTGGACTAAAACATTCATGTAAATACTTTCCAGAATCAATGCCAGTCTTCCTTAGGCCACATCACAATCGTCTTAATCATTATTAGCATATATTGAGAGAGAAAGTAAATCAGATAACATGACATTATAATAATTGAATGTCTGTTTCTCTCTTTGTTGTTTTTCCAGCTTACAATCTTTTGATGTTCAAAACCTGAAAATAGACTATTTAAATAGGAGATAACATTTTATTCACAAATCATGTATAGTCTGTTGCCCTGATAATTGCTAATCTCTTTACAATCTTTTTGTTTTAGAGCATATTGTTGCAGACCACACGCCTGTGAACAGACATGCATCGTTCCATTAAATCGGGGTGGGGAACCCAAGGGCCGGATATGGCCCTCCTGGCTTCCTTAGATCTGGCCCCTGAGGCTCAGGACTCCCCCCACCAAGCATGGAGGGGCCTGTGCTGGCACTTCAGCCCACCCACCGCCCTACTGTGGCACTGGAGCACCCAAAATCTACTAACCTGGGTCCCCCTAGGCTCTGGTGTGCTACGGGAATATCGGGAGTGTCTTTCTGCTTCTCAGTTGGAAGCCACATCAATGAGGGTTTGTTTGGGGTTTTGCTTCTCACTTTTGTGTGCCCACCCCGAACTGATTTTTCTGTGGGTCAGCAGCCCCCAACCCAAAAAAGGTTCCCCACCCCTGCATTAAAGTCAAGCTCCTTTGACTCAATGGGGTTACTTTAGGGAATGGTAACATTTTAAGTATTGGTCACTTAATTTTTACTTTTGTTGCCTGATTTGGTGAAAAATAAAAACAAACTTCCTTAGCATAAAAGCCTCGCTGAGGAGTTTAAATCAGAGACAGGTTTTCAACATTTATTTACAGCTTTTTGAGAAATACAGTTCCAGTATTTTGATATATATGTATATCTGCATTTAAAAAATACATTGGAATGGATTTAACATTTTTAAAACTGAAATGTACTTTGTAGAAAACAAAGTATTAAACTATTTACAGTCTGAGTAAAATAGAAAATAATTATGAATGTGATTTGTTAAAAAATAAATTATAGTCCAATATGCCATATTTACAGTGATAGCTCTACATAGGAAATCCATTCCTTTCTCAACATGCTGTGGACTGACCGTTTGAATTCATGCCCTAACTTCTTTTCATTAACAACAATAAGTCCCAAATATACTGGAGCCTAAATTAATTGCCAGTGTTCTAAATGTCATCAGTTCTAATCATCTTGTTAATTCAATGCCCAGTATTATTTTAATTGTATCAGTTTTCCTTTTGACACTTTTTCATGAAGTAAATGTAGTATTTTATAAACATGCAGGCCTGCTCATTATCAAGCATAATGGTGTCTGCTGTCATTGACAAATGTAGAAAAATGAGTATTCAGGTAAACTTTTTAAAAAATGCTATGTACTTCCATTTAACATTCAGTATAGCTAATGTATTAGTTATACCAGTTGGATCTTGCTGGTCCAGTACCCTCAGGACCTGACTGGTCCCAAATGAGCGGAATTGCTGGACCAGGGAAGGTCCCTCCCCTCATGGCCGTGCTGCCACCAGGCTAGGGCTCCAGCCTGCCCCCACTGCTGCTTTGCCCCCCCCCTCCCGGGGCTCTCCCCGGCCCTGCTACTACCAGGGCCAGAGCACCATGACCAGAGCTCTGCAGCCGCCTTGCTCTGTGGCTGGGGCCAGAGCTCTGCAGTTGGGGCAGAGGGACAGGGCCAAAGCTCTGTGGCCTGGGCCAGAGCTCCCTGGCTGCTGCTGGGGCTGGATTTCCCTGGCTGCTGGAGCCAGAATGTGGCCAGAGCTCTGAGGCTGGGGACTGGGCCAGAGCTCGCTGGCTGCCATTGGTGTTGGAGCAACCTGGCTGGGGCTAGAGGTCCATGGTCACGACCAAACTAGAGCTTTCCAGTCTCTGGGACCAGAGAGCTCCACTGGGGCCAGAACTCCCCACCAATGCCATCTGTCCTCCCCTCCCCTGCTCCACACACGCTCTGGGCTTGCAGCTGAGTTGCCGGTGCTCCTTACAGTCCATGCTGGACCACGGATGTTGCTGGACCAGGCAGTCTTGGCTAAGGGAGGTACAACCTGTATTTATATGGTATAAAAGGAGGGTGCATTACGATTTGTGTACACAGACTCCCGCATAATGTAACCACTTTTTCAGTTTCATCTTTCCTATTTAGTAAGAATTGCTCATATATTCAAACTGGTAATACAGTTTGTCTCCAATGACTCATCTGTGTTTTGTGTTTTTTGAAATGATGATAGCTGAGATGCCTCCTAAGGTGATTGTATGTCTTTAGTTCCATTATCTGTCTGAATCGGAAAGGGTTTAGGATAAAACAACTGGCAAAAAATTACACAGAGAATTGTATTGAGAAGATCAGATGTTTGGGGTTCTGGATAAGACATGTCAGGTGATATTCACATTGGTACAAGGCCCTCTAAATCATAGACAGGATTTCATGGGAGAGGGGGTACCTGTACTGATTGCTCTGTGGAGCCTCGCATGCTGGAGAGGGGAACTGCTTGGAGAGCCATGGAGGGGTGGCTAGCTGGTATGAGATAAAAATGAGAAAAGGGTAGGATGAGGGTTGTTTGGTTTTAGTTTTTCTACCTTTTTTAACTTAGAAATACCCTTTGAACGGATTTTGTTCAAGCTTTCTAATATATGGGTTGAAACCATTCAACAATTATTTCAAATAGAAGAGAGAATTTATCATAAACTCATTAGCATGTGAAAGAGTGATTATAATGAAAGTCCTGATGAAACCTTGCCTACAGCAAGAGCTATTAGGGAAAAGAAACCCAGGATATTACACAACATTTTTTTATTAGAAAATCACTTGAGAATGTTGATCCCTGTATAAATTTGTTCACACCAGGTTAAGTCTTTTAAGGAAGCCAGTAATAATTATACTTTATTTGGTATATGCATGCTCTTTTCTTAAGCTGTTTATTCTTTCAACAGTTCATCATAGGCAAAATTTACTGTGGTGCAGAAAGCCAATGTAAGGTCTATCCGTTTCTTATATCCCACTTAAGCCCTCTCATGGGTTTAAGTGGAACTTAAGCAGTGCCTAGACCTCGTACTGACCCTCTGTACAGAGATGAATTTCACCCAGCCTATCAGCTATCAAGGCAAGACCTTTAGAGATGTGGTTGAGCTGATGGTTTATTTTTATAACAAGTGCTTGCGTGTATTTAAAAAGGTGGTTGTGTTACTTGGCAGGTTTTATTAAACAAATGTATTAGAGTAATATTATTTTAACTGTTGAAACATAGCTTTTGAAAGTGCAAATTTACACTTGTGGTTTTGTACCCATAAAATAGAATTTCAGGTGCCAGTCAGAGGCTGTGCATTTTTCACCCATAAAAAGAACTCGAGATGTACAAATATCCAGATTTGCACTAGCAATTTTGTTGCAGGTGCACATTTTGCAGGTGTAAACTGCAGTCGCAAAAAGGGCACTCCTTAAAGACCAATTACTACAAGATGAGCCATCAAAAAAGCCTTGTCTTCCTCCAGAGTTCTGGTGGCTGCTCTGTCTTGTTCATTTGCTGCATCCTGTCCACTTCATTTGGCAGGTCTGATTCTAATTAGTGCTTATTCCCTCAGGAAGGGATTCTTAGGAGCTGCCTGCTAGAGGTGGGGACCTTTCTCATGGTGGGCTGCTTTTCTGCCATGTCAACAGTACAGTGCCTCTTGGTGGGTATCTCCAAGAATCAGGGAGTTGAAATTCAGAAGACCAGGTTCCAGATAGGTCTCAGTTTTGTTCTAGAATGCTCTGTTGTGTGTGCAAGGACAGGATTTAGCTGGGAAATCAGAAAGGCTATCTCTACCACCTTCTACTGGGTTATGTGTGGCTATTACTGGAAGGGGTATTTATGACAGAGAAGCTGGAATGAAAGACTACAGGGAAATGGGAGCTAACTAGGTAGTTAAGAATTTGAATTTCTAAGCTCTAGTCTAATTGATTTCTCAACACAAATTTCAGCCTAGTTCTTTACCTATCTACATACATTATTACTGGGTTTATTTCAAAGCAATGGAAAGATGGAAAAGGCCAGGGAGAAATCTGGGTAATAACAATGCTTACACTGAAGGATGTTGTCCAAACAAAACTCACTGCATAACTTTAATTGATTAAAACATGCCAAGACAGAAGACAGGTTTAGCTTTTGTGGTTGGTTAACAAGTGGAAGAAATGTTGAACAGAAGATTAAATAATTATATCATATTTTAGGCCTGATGGAATTGGAACAGTCTCAGTTGAAGAGAAAGAAAGGTTTGAGGAGACTAAGAACCGACTTTCTTCCCTTTTAGAAAACCAGATAAGCCACTTCAGGTGAGTGTATAATTCATTCAGTCTATAAGAAGCTTCATTTTTTTTTTTAACTATGAACAAGACATAGTAAAGATAAATGCCATTACTTGAGGAAAAATTCAAGTCACAGTAAATATAGCATGTTTATATTGGCTGTCTTTCTAAAAGATAACATTTAATTTAATAACATGTTTTGTTCACTTACATAGCAGAAGAGACTAATTTCTTCCAATGAGGGAATCAATAGGTGAAATTCTGTGTCCTCTGACCAGTGTTCCCTGTAAGTTGAGCACTTGGATGGCCAACCAAGAGAGATTCAAATGCTGCCCAGCTAATTAGCAGAGCACCCACAGCCAGCACCATGTGTTTATATTGGTGGTGCACATCTGTATATATTTCGGTGCACTTGAGAAAATTTATTCTGCACATGGATGGAAAAAATTAGAGGGTACATTGCCTCTGACCTGGATAGCAGACTAGATGACTATAGCAGTGCTTTTGGCTTTGATACCTCTAACTATAATTTTAGCTCAGGATTATCTGAAAATGTTCATATGAAGAAAAATGAGCAAGTTTTGAATGTTGTTAATTGGTATATTCCAGGGGTAGGCAATAATTTTCTGCTGGGCACCACTTCAGAAATTTTTGAAGTGGCCCTGAGCTGCACTGGAAGGGACAGGGCCAGGATGCTTACCTGCTTCCCCACCCCCAGACCATAATTGGTCTGGGGGTGAGGGAGCACCTTTGCCCCAGCAGTGGGAGGAGACTTCACGCACTCCCCATTCTAACCCCAGACCAATCAGGGCTTGGAGGCAGGGGAGCATATGAAGTCTCCTCCATTCCTGCCCAGAGTGCGTGGTGCTTCTAAGCACCTCATGCTCCTTGCAGGGTGGGGTCAGGCGGAGGAAACTTTGCGCGCTCCTCCCACCCCCAGGTCCTAATTGACCCAGGAGCAAGGGAGCAGCAAGGTCTCTGGGGGCCGGATCAACCCTCTTGGTGGGCTGGATCCAGCCTGCAGAGGCCCTTTTTCCCATGCCTCATGCAATCCAGACTGAGTGCTCTGATTGCAGCCAACTTAAGTTAAACCTATTTTTTAACCTTTGAGCTAATCAGATCCCATATGCAAATCTCTATTTCCTGATTGAACCTATCAGAGGTAAATATTTTTGGGGGAATCTAATCTTTCTTTACAAACCTTTGTATATTTATACATTTTCCCCCATATCGAGCAAAAACCCTCCTCCCTAGTCCTCAATGAAAAGTTTCTCCATGCTGAGTTTCAAAGTTTGCCTTTTTTGTTGTTGCCCAGTTCAAAATCTTGATTCAGAATTAAATCACAAAGGAAGGGTATTTCTTCTTCAAGTGATCATCTACAAGGATTCCACTGTTGTTCCACATGTACCCCATGCACACAGGACCAGATTCTTTTGGCCAATAGTGTCCACTGAAGCCGGCCTGAGACCTAGATGTCCTAGTACCTCCACCGCAGCTAAGGGCATAAAGAGTAGACCAGGCCCAACCAATCCTCAGTTCCTTTTTACCATTCATGACAGCAAAATGGAATCCCTGACGTATCTGCCAGGTTCTTTTCACATTATGCTAGCTAATGTTAGTTATTTGTTAATGTAGGTGCCTGTTGACAACACACACATGCATTAAAAAAGAGAGGCATTTTCTTATTTTAGTCAGGTTCTAGATTTAGGCTGGAACAGGTGTTCTAGCAGAATGTCTCAAGAGAAAATCTCTAGGATTTAAAACCCGCCTCACATGTGAAGCTTCAGTGGCACTTAATGATATGCACTCTAGGTGCCTAATTTGTTTAGAATAGGGATATATTCCTGAGTGATGTGCCATATGTCATTGCTTCTTTCAGTGGATTTAGAAAGCTAGAGAAGGCGACCTGAAATTGTTCCTTCTGGAGTGCTCTATGCAAACTCCTCAGACACCAAAAGGAGGGACACAGCTGGACCTCTTGCCTCACTTTGGTCCCTCCTCATGAGTGCCCTGGTGAGAACAGGTCCTACCCTGACCTCCCAGGCTCATGTAGACCAACAGGCCCCAGTTATCACCCACCATTCCAGTTTGGATTACCTCTAAGAACGCTACTCCACAAATGAGCCAAGGCAGAGGACTGGTAAGTCTTATTTACCTCAGGCTCAATTGCCAAAGGGCAGCTGAGAGCCTGAAAAGGGTCCCTCTGGTGCCCTGGCACCAACTGTTAAGAAAGCACTGGTGATATCCACAGAACCTGCGTACCACATCTCTCTTGGTGTGATCCTGCAATCTTTGACACTTCTACACAAGCAACCTCTGAAGAGTGTTCCTTGGTGCCCAGAATGTCAATAATTAATGTATTGATACCCAAGAGATATCCTGTACTGAGTGATTTATCTGTAAACATGGCACTAGTCTCCTCTTCCTGGGAGGTTGTGGGGAGTGATAACTAAGCCACCAGCTATTGAGTTTCAGTCCAGCAATTAAAAGAAGAATTTCCAATATCAACTTCATCCTCTGTCATAGTGATCAGCAACCTTTGGCTGATCCCATCAGTGTAATCTACTGGTGGGCTCCGAAACATTTTGTTTCCATTACCCATGCCTCCTGCATCTGTCACTGGCTGCAATTCACCATTCCCAGCCAATGGGAACTGCAGGAAACAGCAGCCAATACATCCCTATGGCCCACACCACTTCCCTCAGCATCCAGTGGCCAGGAACAGAGAACCATGGCCATTGGGAGTTGGTGTGGGGAGCAGGGATTCATGCCGGTGGATGCTCAATGTGAACAAAATGCCTTGCAGCCTCCCAGGGGATTACTCTGAGTCACATGCTGAAGCTTGCCAACTCTTGCTCTATCACAGGTCTACTCAACTTTAGAAGCCCCGGGAGCCACAGTGATACTCACAGCACATGCCAAGGGCTGCAACTTAAGTTTGGTTGCATATACATGCAAATATATATGCAAATAGCTTCTTTCACACAATGCCCCGGTGCTCTTGGCACCTCCTCCCTGGGGTCTAGAAATGCCAACACCCTGTACCCATCTGTTCCAGCCAGCCTGTCTGCTTGCATCTTTCAATGCACACCCTATCTGGGAAGACACCTCGCCATTGTGGAGCGTGTTCCTAATGGAGGCCACATTCAAAGGATCCCACCCGCAGGCAACGTGTTGAGCCCCATGTAAACCCAAACCACACTGCAGGCCACAAACAAATGGGCCACCGCCCACGGGCCACGTGTTGAGTAGCCCTGCTCTATCAGCTGAGTGAGCATAGCAGAGCCAGGGCATCTGTGACAGGACAGCCCCTCCTTTGGAAGAGGTATATTCTTTTATCCCCTGGGGGACATAATAGGGACTTATCTCCTACTCACCCATTTTTTACTGCTTGAGTAGCACAATAGGAGTCAGGAAGCGACTACTCAAGGGAGAGATCTCACAGGATACAACCTTATAGTTCCCCCGTGTCTGTCATACTCAGATCAGCCCTGGCCCCATTGGACACCCTGGGGACTTCAGGCGTATTCAGGCAAACGTGCATCATTAGCTCTTTCTAGGTTTAGATTTTCCTCACCAAAGTCTGCTAGTGCAGCCTCCGATCCTGAAAAAATAGGAAGAGGAAGCCAATGAGAATAAACATCTACAAGGGGAAGAATAATTTGTCCCGATTGTGATCTCCTCATCCTCTCACAAAAAGACAGCAGGTTTCAATACCTTCAAGACAACTTCATCAAGCATATGGAGAGAGTCTAGATATGTCTAGAAGTAGTGCAGGAAAAGCATTTCAAACTCCTGCACATCTTGCTCCTTTCTCTACCTGATAGGCTTCCTGTGTCTATAAATGAGTCAGTGTTGACACTTGAGAAATCTTGTGGTGCATACAAGCATTCATTTTAACCACAGTGAAATGAGATGATGAGATATCAAATCCATTTCAAGGTCTTCTGGTAGCTGCTTTCCAAGAGATATTGAAGTAACAGAGTGCTTCTAATTCTGTATTAGGGAGAGCATCCCAAAGAAACTGGACTTGTTTGGATGAAAAGTCTATTCATTTGCTGGCACATGTGGCTAATTTCCAAGTTCTGACAAATGCAATGTTATGAATTAGGGATATAAAAAGTTGTTTAAAAATGTAACCGCTAAAAATCCCAGTGGTTATACAGTTACACATGCTGTGGGCTCTGCAGTATGAAGCTTAAATAAAGCCTAACTCCCAGGGACCCTATGTGTCACCTGTGTGGGGAGGAGGGGCAGACGGGCCTGCCATAGACAGGTGTTGCTCCAGTTGGCTGGCGGAAGCAGCCCCTGCCTGCAGTGGGCCCCACAGGGTTGGAACAGCCCCTGTCTGGGGCAGGCAAAGAGCTGCTCCAGCCGTTATCAGTTCACTGATTAACCATTGCATTCCTAGTCTCATTTAGTGGGTAAACTATCTCAAGAACTTTCAGGGGGTAGCCGAGTTAGTCTGTTACAGAAAAAAACAACAAAATGGTCTGGTAGCACTTTATAGACTAACAAAACATGTAGCCAGTATCATGAGCTTTCGTGGGCACAGGCCACTTCTTCAGATGACCGGAGTTATGAGAACATCAGCTATAGACAAACACTATCATATCGAAGGGACAGTTCATTGTGCACATGTCCTGACAGGCTGCACATACTGTGTAAGGGCATGTAATGAGTTAGCCAGATTAGATCCACCTAGACACATTAGAGCTTGTTCCACTAATGCCTACGCAGCCTCTGCCGCCTATTTGGAGAACGTCCATGTTCCTGAAATTTATACACAGCTACAAGGAGCTTGTCCTGCACAGTGACAAGCCACTATTCTTAGGTAGAACCTCCAGACTAGTTTTTGCTCAGGGAAGAGCTGTCTTGTAAGCAGTTTAGGTAGGACTCCCATCACCCATTAAGAGCAGACTCCGTGTGGCCACACACTCAAAGAAGAAAGAAGAGTTACTTACCCTATGGTGGATGTGGTTCTTTGAGAGATGTTGTTCACCTGGATTCCACCCTTTTGCTCCTCTACAACAGAATTCTACTGGGATTGGGATTGACAAAGGAAATGCAGGATGGTTGGGCTTGCAATACCCTTCATGCCTGCAGGTGGAGGAACAAGAGAACATAAAGGGCTCAAGTGCAGCCCCAATGAACATTGTTGGCCAAAATAATCCCATCTCATTTATGCTGGGCACGTGCCTCCCAAGAGTGGAATCCATATGAAAAACATAACTCAAAGAACCACATTTACTGTGGATAAGTAACCATTCTTTTTTTCTTCTACCCCATAACTTAAAAATAGCTGACATTTTTTCAAACTCTCCTAAAACATTCACCTTTTGGTCAAGACAAAGCATGGAAAAATGTAGCTGGTTAAGTGAGCATTTTGGAAAAGTATTATTGAACAAAAATAGATGGCTGTAATGGAAACTTTTGTAGCCTTAATACTGAAAAATATGAATTAGGTCTCTGAATACGTAGATTGTTTTCAGCGTTGACACAGGATTACATTGCATTTTAGAAATGTTACATTATTGACATATAATATGAAGGAAGCAACACTTAAGAACATACCCAGTGGGATCTCTTGATTTGAAATGCTAAATGTAATCCAGGGATCAATAACATTTATTCATAAACTATGTCACCTACAGGTTAATAGGAGTAAACAATAGAAAAGACAATGCATGGATTATGCAAATATACTGAGATGGTTTAAGGAGGCGGAGGCAAATACAATAGCCAAATTTGTATTTTATTTAAAGGTGGATTAAGGCTAAGGATTAAATCTGTTTTGCTAATTTGTTAATGCCCTCAAGAGTTGCTGACAGAACAATACGAAACAAGCAGAATGAAGGAGATAGTATACTGGCACTATGTCTGCTGAAAAGATTTGTCTGACCTCATTTTCAGGGCTTTATTATAGAATGGCCAAAGTGATTGCTAAAACTCATTGGTCTGAATCCTTTTATTGTTGGTAAAACAATGTTAGAAAATGAAGCAACCATTCTCATTAAATAATAATAATATTAAAAGAAATGTAGTTTCATACAAATAATCCCAACAAAGTAGAAAATCCCTTTTTTTTGATTGGGGATATCCTAGCAAAATACAGATTTCATCGATAAGATTAGGAAGAGGGTCTGATGATCTGAACACTACAGACTTGAAGGAATGGCAGGGTTTTTTTTTCAAATCTATCCAATTAATGGATTTTTAAAAAATTAGTTAAGCACCAAAAGTGTGGTGAATACTCTGAGACATAAGAAGTTTGTGTCCTGGGGATCTTCTAGTAAAAGCCAGTTTATAATGCTTTCATATGTAATATTGTTATACCAAAAGAGGAAAAATTAAAGGAAATGTTCACCCATTTTAGCATTAATAATTTTAAAAGTTAGATATCAAAGATTTTCTTCTGATTCTTAAACTGATATTAAAGCAGGACAGAACAGGTGAAATGCTATTTTACAGTTTCTGACTGATGTCTGCTAAAATAAAAAATGAAATCCCTTCTCAACACTATGATTCCTCTAACAACAAACTCAGAATATATTTGTAAATACCCTTCATAGTTTAATCCCTATGACAAGTGCCTTTACCTTTTGGACTTTCAGAATCTTGGGGCTGAGCCAGGAGTTGTTTTGATTTCAATTACTTTTACTCTATATATTAGATAATGAAAAAATGTTGAAGTATCTTATAAATATACAATATACATGTACCTTCCATTAAAGTAAATTATGGGAATGATACATGCATATTACATGTAAAATAAAATTTTTAATGTAGAAATTACACTCTTAATGTGATCTTTGGTTTTTGTTTTAAGATACTGTTTCCCTTTTGGACGTCCAGAAGGAGCTTTAAAAGCCACACTTTCATTACTTGAAAGGGTATGTTTTTTTTAAATTTGTTTTAATGCTGCTGGAGTACTTAGACTATGTGTTCTATTATAACTGCAATAGTGAGGATATATGACTTCTGTTTAGATACTATACTACTGGTTTTGTTTATGCACTGCAACATTGTCCAACCACGACAGACAGGAGCCCAATCTAGAACATATTTACAGGAATTTCCCTGAAGTTACTTCAGTGATCCCCTATTTCTTTATAAATGGTGGTTATTCAGCACAATCTATCAAATGACAGTGCTTGTGATGAATCCTGGTTACATGCCATCTGAAACATAACTTAAAGAAAACTCCACAAAATTGAAATAAGTATTTAGAGCTAAACTGAAGTCAACTCAAGAAGAAAAGGCTAAGGGCTAGAATTAGCCAAATTGTGAGGGGGAGATGGAAATGAACCCTAGTCTTACAAGTCCCCTGCATTGGTCCATAGGAAGGACAAGCAATATTAGCAGCATCCTAGAGAAAGAGGAGCTTTACATTCAGGCAATAGCTCCATAGGAACTTTGTCAGCAGGAGGCTGCTGAAAGAATTAGCTAAAAGAAAGCATTGCATGGCCACCCACACAATGCCCTGTCGTGTTTAGCACTGCTCAGCATTTAGGTGACAGCTCTCCCTGTAGCTCCACTCCCAACATGAAATTGGTGCCACTGAAACTTTCCCTTGGCAGAGTTTCTGCCTTGAAAGCCCTCTGCCAGTGGTGGGTCTGATTCTATCTGTCCATTTTGTTTTAAAATTAACTTCATATAATATCTTATTATATGTTTAGAAATCTGTTATGTGAAAGCAACATTTTGAGTTTGTCTTCCTGTTGTTACAAATGGCCAGGTTTTCAAACCTGACTGCAGAAAATGTGCATAGCTACACCTGAAGAAGCAGAAAGTAAATTTACATATGCAAGTGTCAGCTCTGCATGCATACCTGGAACCGTGGGGTTTTTATATTTGCTTTTGGAAACTTTGAAACCTGTCTAGAATACAGGCCTTGATTAAAGATCACATCTAGAATAATGTAATCATGTAAAATCAGAACTGAATTTTGGTCACACTTAACTACAGGCAGCAAAGTACAAATTAGAAAATTTTAAATAGCAAAATTGAGATGCAAGTGAAATATTAAAGCAATTTATTAGCTGTATTGAATTATTAATATAGTATTAAAGATTGGAAGATGTCAGACTCCCTTACTATTGTCTTCGAGGAAGATATAAATATCAAGATTTACATCCTAAATTCTCCATGACCAATTCACCTAATTTATAATAGTCTTGATTAATCCGTATTTAAATTTTAGTGATAAAGTGTATATAAGAAAAATCTTTAATTTGTTTAAATGATTAAATTTTTCTAGACATTGGAAAAAATAATTAATATTTTTGTGTATTTTACATATTTTATTTATAATTTAAGCCAACATACCAGTAAAGATTGAGTGACATGGAAGACCCTGGCAAAGATTCAGTTGTCCACACCAAAAGAGACAGAAGGCCAAAGATGTGGTTTAACTAGTCCACAGTTTTATTCACGTAAAATATCTGGAAATACCCTGCAATAAATGGTACTGTGTAGGGAGGAGGGGTTGGCTCCCTGCTGATCCAGTCACAGGAGCCACATCCTGCTTTCCTCAGTTTCCTTAAAGGGGGGGGTCAAGAAAAAGAGGGGGTCAGTTCCTAGTGATGAGATGGTAGGAGACCCAAACCTCCATTACCCAGTTCCCATGAGGGATGCTTTCCTGCAAATCTTTTTCCCATGTATTTTATCCAGTAACTTTATCCCTTCTATACCCAGCACCTGCACTGATCATCTGACATGTTTTGTGAATTAAGTTGCAACATTTTAACTAAACTCCCTATCTCACCCCACCTCCCAGACCAGCAGTGGGAAAGTCAAAAAGCCCCAAGCCGTTCCGGCCAGCACAATCTGGGTAAAGAGGATCCCTCCACTGCTGCCTGGATTATAAATAGACCTACCTGTCTTCTGGTCAGGTGGAAGGGCAATGCAGTATTCTGACATGTTTCCTTCTGCTTCTTATCCTTCCTGACCATTCCTGTAAAGCTTCCCCCCTTCTTACCACCAGCTGTTAAGGAGGCTGTAGAAGGACAATGCTCTTTTTCTTTCCAGCTAGCCAAACAAAGACTCACTCTCGTAAAGATTGCAGTGGGTATGTTAACTTCAAAAGAGGGTAAGGATTTCATCCCCAGCCCATTGTATTCTGGTTACTGCATTTTAAATGCTGGAAGACTAGTTGCCTTTATTTAAAAAAAGGGGGGGGCTTCAGGGGTTTTTTGAAAGACACTATATGATCTAGCTTCCCAGTACTCCAAAAATTCAGTGAAAGTCTAGTACTTGTGCTGTCTAAACTAGCTAGTACTTTTTCACAAATTAGATCTGCTTAATTTTAATAAGCATATGCAGGAAGAAAATAGTCAGTAATGGCAAGTCTAAATGCTGTGTTCTTCCTTTTTTTATTTTTTTCATCTGTCAATGAATGTTATGTTTATAAAAATTTTGGATAAATTTCACTAGCAAAGGCTTAGCATAACACAAATAGGTGCTCCACAAATTTTTCTAACCATGTCTCTAGCTGTGTACCTTAATCTAACCTTCAACGCTTAGGGTATTCCAGTCTTGGCTCTTGCTAGAACAGAAACTGACAATCGTGCTGACTAGGGCAACATTGTAGGGACGATCTAATAATGTGCATAAATGAGAACACTAATGAAACTATCAAATTAATGCAACATAAACGGAGGTTTGAACTCAAGTCTCCAGAGGCAAATAGGTAGTTTATTAACCAAGTCTTCCAACTACTGACATGCCTCCTTGAATTCTGCATTTATTAGCAAATCTGAAATAGCCTCTCATGTACATTCAGATTTTTCTCTTGGGCTTTAGGTAATATGTGTAACCAATGTGTGAATGTTTATCTCTGGGATAGGTTTTAATGAAAGATATTGCCACACCCATACCAGCAGAAGAGGTGAAGAAAGTGGTTAGAAAATGTCTGGAGAAAGCTGCGTTGATCAATTACACTCGACTTACAGAATATGCCAAAATAGAAGGTTAGTACAGTGATCAACTGCCAAAGTGGCTGTAAAAGCCAGCAATGCCTATTAACTGAATATTCTGAGAGCAGCCTTTTCCCTTTCCTGAACAAACCTGTACCACAGCAAGGGGAAATGTCTCATTAAAATCTCAGCTGGTGAACTATAGAGCTTTTTCCTATTCATTGCTTTAATATGCCTCCTGGGACCCTGCTGTATGAAAGATCCAGACTTCATGTTTAAGTTATCCTTTGTTCTTATTTGATTTTCTTTGAGCCTAAATGTGTGTTCAATGGCTTATTTTTAATTTCTCTAAGTATTCCTAATAATTAAATTATTGGCAGTACGTGCTTACCATATTGACAATAACAGAGCCATGAGACTTGAACACCAAAGTTATAGAACCCTTATAAATATCTTTCACAAGTAGGTAGATAACAGAGTAATTTTGTTTGTTGTCAGTCAGAGATGGGAAACTTGTGGTGTGTATATATAGTGATATGTAACAGTAAACTGGTGAAATATCAATTATCTTTAAATTATTTATAAACACAGTAAAAGAAGTAAATATTAAATCTCATGATGATCTAGAATTTTTCTTTATTTAACATTTGTGTAAATTTGTGGTAATGAGACTCATCCAGATTGTTTCTAGTCATGGAGTAGTTTATGATGTGCTATGGTATTGTTCAATATAAAGCTTGTATTACAGTAAGTCATAACATTAGGAAAGTTTATGAAGTAATAAATGCAATATAATTGTTTTCAGAAAGCATAAGAAAAACCACATACCAGTTATCCATTGTATAATGACACAGAGTTAACTTTAGGATTAGGAGAAAAGGTATGAAGATCATTTTTAAGAAAATATAGACAGTAGATGAATTAATTTAGCAGAAGAAAGACCATGACACAATAAGAGTCATATGTTATTACTACAGATGAAAATCTATTTTAATATAATTTTAGTAACAATCTGGAATTAAGATATCAAAATCCAGTAAAAAGGAAAGAGGCCAGTGTTTGTAGAAGTATAATACATTTTTCTTATTCCGGCTCTGGTCAAACTCACTGACAAACATGAGTTAACAAATCTCAGGAGTGATTAACAAAAAAAAGAGGAAAAAGCTATCTCATCACTATAGCAACCAATATTATATAACAGCAGTAACAACATGAAGCCACCTTAGTAACCAGTTTATCATTAATTATCATATCACATTGTGTTAAAGAAAGGATGAATATTAGTTGTTGTTTTTTAAAGAGAGAGCCAAGATATCTCTTCTCCCTTAGCTTTGATAATATGCATACTCATAACGGGGACTTCTGCTGTTCAGTAATCTTGAGCTTTTAGCAGAACTGTTAGAATAATAAATATAAAAATTAAAAAAATAGACATCACCAAAGCCTGGAAGAGATTTAGAAACTGACTGATTTTAAGCTGGATGTAGAAACAATTTATTTACAATTTAAAAAAAACCACATTGCACAGGTGTTCTGGAAAAGTGTGGGAATATAATTCTCCTAAAGATATATTCTACAATTTCAAGCACGCATATAGTTCCCACTGACATGGACAGGAATTCCATGTGAGCATCCAAGGAGGAAATTTGGCCCATTGTATATTTGACTAAAGTGAATTTGTTTGTTTAAATCTGTCAGGGATGGTACTTGGTCCTGCTGTGAGGGCAGGGGACTGGACTCGATGACCTCTCAAGGTCCCTTCCAGTTCTCTGAGATGGTATATCTCCATATATTACTTGTGGTTTATTGCCCCCATCTGATGCATAGTTAACTTGTTCTAAATGCAAGGCCTGTAATGGAAAACCCCAGTTATAGAAATCCATTTTTAAAATTGTCTTATATGTACACAAATATGTAACATCAAGACGGCAATTTTTTTAAAGAAGAAGAGAGAGTACAACTTTGTAATAGCAATATTTTATGCACAACAATATTTTATACACAAATACAGTTCAACTTTCAGTTTTAGACCTGTATCTTTCTTGTCCAACAATGAAGTCATTACGGCTATGTCTACACAGCAACATCAGTTATTCTGAAATAACAAAGTCCGCATCTATACTACAAGTAGCTATTTTGATATAATGTCGAAATAATGTTGGGCTGGAGGACTTCATGCTCTGACTCCTGTAACCCTCATTGTATGAGAAGTAAGGGAAGTTGAAGGAAGAGTGCTCTTTCTTAGACTTCCTGATGTGTAGACAGCACCAAAGCCGAAATAAACTATTTCATCTTAAACTATGCAGTTGACGTAGTTCAAGTTGCGTAGCTTATTTCAGCTTTAGCCCTGCTGTGTAGATGTGCCCTACATGTTCTAACGAGTTTTGTCCCTTCAGATTAATAGCAATCCTGATCTGTCTTCATGTACTGAAATGTAGTTCTGGCTCCCCACAACAATTAGTATTGCTATTTTTATAACTTCCTTACTCCCTGCATTAGACAGTGGGAAGCACCTAAGCATTGTGTAACCTGTACAACATTCATGACATCCCCAAATGTCATTTTGGGCTTGGCACTGATGTCTAATGAACTGATATTTCCATAGTCATAAAACCAGCTTCAGTTAGTCATACATGCTCTCATGGTTATATTGATTGTAAGTCAATTACAATGAAATACAGAATAAAGCTACAAAGATGATTATCAATAGTAACATATAGTATTCTTATTTTGTATTTTATTATTTTTTCTGTCACCTATTTCCCGAGTACAATATGGGATGGATATTTAGACTCAGTCATTAGGCATAAACTAGAAAAAGAACTGTTTCTAAAATGTAATCATATGAAAGTAGCAAATCAACAAACACACATGCATTCTACCCTCAATGAAAAAAGTCAGGTAATCTATGAAAACTCAAACAGGACACTCTGAGATTAGAAAAAATAGATGTTACATCAGTATTTGGAATGAAAATGTGCTATTCATTTAAATACATGCTGAAAATAGAAAATCCACCATTATCAACAAAATTTCAACATGAGTTCAGATTATTTTAATCCTCTTTCATTTCCCAATTTTTCTACCTCCTTTCCCCACATATCTCTTCATTACCAAAGAAGGAAGTCTGTTCAAAATATCATTATTAATGTTTTATCTATGTTTGAACGAATAGCATGTGATTCTTTTTTTGAATTGTTAATGATACTGAATTTTAATACAAAGTTTTTAGTGACGGATTTTTTAAAAACTAATTTGTTGTTGTCTGGTTTTTATTTGTAGAGCAACAAATGTAGTTTTCAGTATGCATATAGAAAAGTCAGTCAATTTTCTATAGACGAATACTAAAATGCCTGATTTAATATTTGTTCGGTTTGATACAATTAAGCATTGTATGATTCTCTGATGGTGTCTTTAATTTTTTTTCTTATGCTTTAGCAACAGCAGAGAAGGATTCAGGTGATTACTGTTTATGTACATGCATGATGGTACCATTGCTTTCAGTGTGTTATATTTAAACATAGTTTATTAGATTATTTAAACAATCGAAGAATTTTACCACAGCACAAAAGTATATTACAATTAAAGTTGTGCTTGGATGATAGTCCATGCATTGTTTGCATATAGTAAAACACATGTATGATTTTTATTAACATTCTAGATAATTGTGAAATTCTGTAATTCGTGGAGTTTGATACAGTTTTGAGGACAACATTCTTCAAACAGAACATTTTGTAATTGAGTAATATACACAGAGAAATTCCTTAATAGCTTCTTTCAGTCTAAATTTGTGTCTACATTTTTAATTAAAGGGACATTGTCAAATTACTTGAGACCAAAACTTTAGGTTTCCTTAGTATAAGTTTTTATGAAATATAATAGGCTTAATCCTGAATTTGGCTGTATGTCTCTACTCAGTTCTCACACCATTGAAATTAATAGATGGCCTGAGTAAGGACTTTAATGTTTTGCCCTATGGAAACAATTTTACTCACAATAAAACTTTAAAAAATAGGGAAAAAGATTTGTGGTGAAAAATGGTTATTCTCTTCCATTGTTTGCGGTTGAAATATAGGAGAATCACAATATGAAACTTATTAAAAAAACAGTGAAATTGATGAGCTTATTTTAATTGGTCCAGATGAACTCTCTATGTTCTGATGTTTTCTGCAATGTCTGTCCATTACCATCCCAATGGTTGCCCCATGAACTCCAGTTTGTTTGTTTGTTGGGAGGGATGGTGTGCTTGCACACACATACACACTGCATGCCCTAAAAATGGTCAGATTGGATTAGTTTAATCTCCTTTCAAAGCTAGTTCCCCAGTGAAATGCTCTCAGTTAAGAACACCATATTTCAGTCTCGCATTTTATTCAGATCTTTGTAAACTGCAGTGTTAGAGAGGAGAACAGCTATCTTGAGAGGTCACGGATGGAGATGTGGTTCCTGATAGACCTGGGTCCTGACCTATTGATGGCTTTTAAAATCAGGTCCAGGAACTTGAACTAGAAACAGAAACCTTGTTGAGACACTCTCCTATTGGGAATGGAAAAAGACTATTACTATTTTCTAAATAAAGTGGTAAAATAGAAATGTTTGTTAAATCTTCACTGTTCACTCCTAATCTAAAATTGAGGCTCAGTACCTGTCTGGCTAAGAGTATGGTGCTACCAACTCTTGCAATTTTATTATGAATCTTGTGAATTCTGCATTTTTTCTTAAAGATACAGCTCTTGAAGTTAGGCAGTTTTGTTCTAATTCCAGTTTTCATTTTTTAAAAAATCTTCTGCTTATGGCTACAGAGAAAAGCTGAAAATACAAACTGTAAAGGCTCAAGCAAGGCCACCAAAAGGGAAATAAAGAGGACCCAAAATGTGTATTTAAAAAAAATAAAAAATGGTAAGGTGAACTCATGATTTTTGGGGGGCCTCACCAATGGTGTTTTGGATTCTCTTAGAGCTTGTCTCCACTATGTGGTGGACCGACGCTGCAGTAATCAATCCACAGGCCATCCATTTATCACATCTGTTTAGACATGATAAATAGATTTCTGATGCTCTCCTGTCCATTCCAGTACTTGACCAGGATGAGAAGAGTAGCTGGAGTTGACAGGAGAGTAGCCTCTGCTGACCTTGCTCCACAGAAGTAGCCATGATAAGTACGTCAACTTCAATTACGCCATTTATGTAGCTAAAGTCACAGAGATTAGTCTTCCTCTGGATTGTAGCTCTTAAGGGTTGGTGTAGACAAGGCCTAAGGATTGGCAATATTGGGTGTGTGTTTCCCTGTGAGAAACACATGGCTATTACAAGGGAGGTTTAGGTTAGACATTAGGAAAAATTTCCTGTCAGGGTGGTTAAACACTGGAATAAGTTGCCTAGGGAGGTTGTGGAATCTCCATCTCTGGAGATATTTAAGAGTAAGTTAGATAGAAATCTGTCAGGGATGGTCTAAATGATACTGGGTCCTGCCATGAGGGCAGAGGACTGGACTCAACCTCTCAAGGTCCCTTCCAGTTCTAGTGTTCTATGATTCTATGAAGTACCAAAGAACAGATTCTATTGTAATCATAGTTCTGTTTATGTGGACACTGATTTCCCCAGGCGTGATGAATCTTGGAGATTCTGGCAGCATGCTAGATAGTGGGTCTGTCTGTTCCTCTAAGAACTCAGCACTCTTCCTCTGGACTGTAGCTCTTAAGGGTACATCTAGACTACAGGCTTTTGTCTACAGAGGCTTTGTTGACAGATACTGTCGACAAAGTTTCTGTCGACAAAGAGCGTCTAGACTACATCCAGTTCTGTCGACAAAGCAAGCCGCTTTGTCGACATAGAGTGTAGACGCAAAGGACAGCGTAGATGCAGTAATGCCTTCTGTCAACAGAACTCTGTCAACAAAAGGTGTTATTCCTCGCAGAATGAGGTTTACCGCCGTTGACAAAACTGCTGAGTTCTGTCGACGTTATGTCGACAGAACTCGATGGTAGTGTAGACGCAGGTATAGTTTTAAAACCCTGTAGTCTAGACACACCCTAAGTGTCTTAGGTTTCTTAGCCTTGCAGATATCATATGGAGGCAGTCAACAAATTCTGTTTCTGAAGTAGTGCATCTTCTGCATTTGAATGTGAAGGGAAACAGGAGTGGTATTTTGCCTCTCTTTTGTCTTTTATTATGTCTACACTGGTGCACATATTCAAGTACTGGACTATATACATGCTTGTGCATTCTTCCTGAAGTCATTCCAAGTGTCCACATTATGCTGTGCTGCATATGGGTATAATGCTGTGTACAAATGTATATTTGTGTCCACACTGCTGCTGCTGTTACATGTCTCAAGAGACCAGTCATAGGTGGTCATGCCTAATAGTCAGAGTGGGAGTTAGTCTAATGGATGGAGTCTGATTGATTGACAGCGCCAAGGATAGAGACAGAGTTGGAGTTGAGAGTCAGAACCACATTACCTGTCAGGGAAGGCAGAAGCAGGGCTGGTCATGAGATAGGAGTAAGGCTAGGATAGGACTGGAACAAGGCTGGTACAGGGCAGGATCTAGGCTGAAATGAGGCTGGGGGCAGTACAGGAGCAAGGCAGGAGCACAGCTTGGAGTGAGCTGAGCACAGGGAGGCAGTGAGTGAACAGTCGCTAATCCTTTACAGCTATTGGACTTAAGAGCAAGCCACCTGACTGCCTTAGCCAAACAGGTAGTTCTGCTGTAGCCCAGCAGTTCTCATTGGTTGCCTGATGGCTAGAGAAGTGCAGCTGCAGGTCCTCATTCCTGACAACATGAAAAAAGCACTACCATTTTGGGAAATATCCTAGTTTAGTGTCACAGGGAGACACTCTAGGAACCGTTTTACTGTGTGTTACTGGTACTGTCCCCTGCTTTTACAAATTTCTGGTGGCAGTTCATGATCATGTTGCCTCTCACTGTTATTCCCTATAACATTGGGTGGGAGATGTGCAACAATGGGATGATGATTTGGTTCTGCTCCTCTGTATTGTGGGAGAAATTGTTATGCAATGGAGGAGGCACTTTGTGAGCTACTGGATGGAATTTGGGCAGAACTTTCTGGCAAGTTGAAGATGGCTGACCTTGAGCATCAATGACAGTTCATTCAGCTCACATGGTGTAGCTATAGTGAATGGTGGTATTGCCATAGTGTGTTCTTGGGTGGAGTCTCGCTTCTGATTCAAGAAAAGCAGCTCTGTGTGCTGGAGTCACTTTGTTTTGGAAACTTGGGATGACCAGCTGTGGTTTCACAGCTTCCAATGAGGAAGCAGACTTTAATGGAACTATGTGAAGCACTTGCACCAAACCCCCAGCACCAGAACACATAATTCAGGAAAGCCATGCTGGTCCAGAAGTAGGTAGCTATTGCCTGGTGGAAGCTGGCAACCCCAGATAGCTATAGGTCCATTGCAGATCACTTTGGGGCTGGAAAATCTACTGTTGGAGTCCTGGTTGTGCAGGTTTGCAAGGCAGTTAACACTGTGGTCTACCCATGGATGATTGCCATAAAAAAAAGTTGCAAAGTAATAGCTGGATTTGAGAAAATGTGGTTTTCAAACTCAACAGTTATTCCCTGCAACAATGGGCAGAAGATGCGCAGCAATGGGATTTGGTCCTGCTCCTCCTCTGTATTGTGGGACAAATAGTGTCTGTGAAAGAGAAGTGTTGGAGGAATGGTCTGTTTGAGCAGTGAGCTGATTTTCTGTGTGCATGTGTGCCTTTGTGTCTCTATTACATATATGTACAGTGCCTAGCACAATAGAACTTTGATTCTTGGAGCTTTGTGGCACTACTGCAACATCAACTATATTGGCAACCGTGTGGGGGGGGTACCTTGGTGATTTTCCCAGGATGAGGTCACTTTCCATTTGAGAGGAAGATTCAGATGGTGATGGAAAAGCCATGTGAAGATGTCTGTGTCTGCGGTTTCCTCTTGATGCAAATGATGGTGTGAGAAAAACAGCTGCTATGAAGTGGGCTTCCCAGTTCTTCTTTCCCTTGGGGAAGAGAAACATCATACGGTATATGGTGAAAATTCAATTCGATTTTAAAAATCTTTATTTTTATAGTGTACATTCCAGTTCTACATCCCCATTGTGCCCAAAATTCTCATTGGCTTCTGTGGAAATTTTGGGTTGCCAGGAAATGCAAAGTTTCTCAAAGTTGTTACAAACAAGTAAGGGTGTGTGTGTGTACAAATTGTGTATGATATGTATATACTATATAATAATTATATATTATAACATAATGTGCATGAGTGTACACATACACAAATATTTCCTTACCTGTTTGTAACAGCAACTTTATACACACACACAATTACTGACAAACTGATTTCTAAAATTTTAAGAGAGGAACATAGAAAAATAGTACAGATAATTAAAAGAACTGAGCAGCCTGAAGCCCAATAACAGCGGTGACAAGATATGCATAGTAGTAATATAATTAGAATGCATGCTTAGAGTGAACCCTTACGCCTTTGTTTTACTCCTCACTGCTGTATGCCTTTATGGTGTATGTTGTTTGTTTTAAGCCCATCTTTTCTTACGTGCGCCACAGTCTTGCCGCTTTTACTTCTCATTCCTGCAAACCATTGATATGAGCAATGTAAATTGATGAAACACAGTGAATGGCGAATACTACAGGAATTGACTGAACTTGTGAAGTGTATTTATTTCTCATTTATCTTTATTATCTTTGTGTTTATCACTCCGAGTTTTTTGCACACTTTAAAATGAATCTATTATCATCCATCTAAATATTGAAGTATAGTGAATCTGTTCTTTGGATGCACTGGAAAATGAATGTAGTGTGGAATGAATATGTATAAAGCCCATTGCTCACAGTGAGAAAGGGGTGATGCACAATGCTAGTAAGATCAATAGATTATTTTTCTGATATACTTATAATTTAAATGCATAATTAAATTGATTTTTATCAAAAGGATCACTGTAAATAAATCAGACAATTCACAGGAATGGGTAAAATGACAATAAATACATTGTGATTTTTAAAAAAAGTTTTTTGGATACTTTTATCCAATGAAAATTACAAAAGGCGCTGAAAAGGATGCAAATACTAATGCATCTTGCATATCTTATTTTTAGATAGACATATAGGGCCCGTTCTTGTTGTAGTCAATGACAAAACTGCTGTTCACTTCCATGAAACCATTACATGGCCCATAATATGTATTGAATTTATCCATAACATTGTTATCTGATATTGTAGCTGAAGACAAGGGAAGACTATTTCTTGGTGATTAACACTGACCTCTTAACTTATGCAATAGATTTTGTATATAGGGTCTTGAAATGAAAAGGTGTCCTGAATAAAAGGTATATAGAGGTGAACATGCAAATATTTTGTGTTGCAGGAATCTTTTCTCAGCAGTGTGGTTGCCAGGTTCCCAGGTCTAACCCCCAGTGCTCTCATTTTCACAATGTCTCAGTTGAACTAGATTCAAAGTGTTTTCCCAGAAGACAGTAGTTAGGTTTTTGTTTTGTTTTGTTTAATGGAAGATGTGTTATAAGCTGCATTTATATAGACGGATTTGTTTGCTGTCTGGGCATCATTTTGCTTAGCCACTCCTATATTGTTGGATTATTATAATATAGAAAACCTTGTTTGAATAAAAATGAACATTTACAATAACAACTACACAAGGTGACTTAACCTTATGCCATTCTTTGCAGCATGAACTGCAGAAATTCTTTTATCTGTAGATATTCTGTCCAGGCAGTTCAATTGCTGTATTACAGAGACAATAGCAGCAGCGTCTGTGTTAAGAATTTCTAATATTTCCCATTATTTCTTTTTCTTCCAACTATTTCTAAGAACTCTAATGCCTCCATGGTTTGCAGCAAAGACATGACATTTTGTGGAGGAATGATCCTGGGATCAAATACACACCTTTTTGGCTTCCCTATGAAAATGTCATGTTTATGCAAAAGCCACCTTAATACTGGCATGCCCCAACTTTTGTGTACTTGACTTTTTTGCAACATTAAAAACATTCTTCTAGTGTAGCTTTTTTGTGTGTAAATGTATATTTATGGGATAATTTTTTTAAGTCATGTTAATAGCCTGTAATATTTGGTGTATAACTTGATATGCATTCTCTATGTAATAATACACATATCTTAAGCTTATTAATGTCTGAGTCTCTAAACAGGGAGCCCACTCCAACAAAGAGCATGTGGGAATGTGTTCTTCTCCATCACTTTTCTCCTCCCTCTAAATCTCAGTGCTGTTTAGGAAGAAAATGACCCCTCTCACACTCAATAAACAATGTTTTGTTTCAGATGTACTTATAATAAAGCAATATATTTTTGCCCATAAAGTTATTTAAAACTGGACTAGATTAGAGGTAATAAGACTCTGCCCACTAGGCTACAGTTGTTGTTTGTGGGATTTTTTTTTAACTAACTTAGAAGGTGGATAGAAACTTTTAAAGTTAAATTATTAAATAAATTACTCACCATTAGGGGTTGGGGAGTCTTAACCTTTGTTATGAGAGCTATATTTTAATGTGTTGAGAAAGGAAGGAAGTTTCAAATAGTTAGGAAGTTGAAGGGGTCATATGTGTTTATTGCAAGTGTATGGATGTTTCTTGTGGTTGCAGGAGCCAGTCAGACTGCAGAAATGTCCATGAAGTCTAGTTGTTTTATTATTTTATAAACTAGATCCCTTCTGCCATTCAGATTATAATCGATGTGCTATAAGAACCAGAAGAGGCTTAACTAGAAGAAAATCATACCGAGGGCTCCTATAGACTTTGCAACTGTTCAAACCCATATGATATTTATCATGCACATATTACCCTTTAGCTAGTCAAAATGTGAAGGTCTGATGTAAGTGTGAATCCCATGCACTAGTGGGTCAGTAACAGAACAGCATGTGTCTGTTTAATTTGAAAAATTTCATAGGTAGTAATTTATTAGAAACAAGTTTTCTAAAGGAAGTGAAAGATGTAAATGCCCTCAAAGCTCCCAAGGATCTATCTGAGGAAAAACAAGAACACTACAAACATTATTGAAATTGAGGAGGCAAGTAGAGTGTCACTTGTGCATGTGGTGAGAGGGCTTCATGGTGATTTAAAGCTCTCAGTGCATGTTCATTTCACTGAATGAACAAAGAAAAACCAGTGACCTGCACAATCATGTAACACCTTGTTGTTGGACTCTGATTACTTATGTAGCTAAATGAAAATCAAATGAAAACATACACCCTCATCCTCATTTATTCATATGGATCTAATGTTTGCTATGTTTATTTACACAAATATATTCCACTGAAGTAATCAAATATTCTGTAGCCATCAATGGAAACAAAAGATTGACCCGGAACTCATCATTTTTCCCTTTAGAAGAGAAATTAAATTATAAAAGGAGAAAATTATAGAGCAGTAGTGTCAGTATTGCTAACCTCAAGCATTCAAAAATCATGAGATTAGATTAAAAATTATGGGATTTTGTAAAAATAATACATTTAGTATTCTTTTAATTTGCTTTCAAGGTTTTGTGTCTTTGGGGTTCACATTTTGAAGTTTTTTTCCTCCAAAATCATGAGTCTTAGAAACTTTTTTAATTGCGAGCTGAGATTCTCATCATTTGCATGTGACTCCAAGAGCTAATGAAATAAAGGTAATTATGTTTTTAGAAGAATGTTTAAGATCCTTGATTTTAAAAATCTATTTAACTCCTTCTGTGGTGTCCAACACGCTAGCCACCAGGCACATGTGGCTGTTTGATTGGTGGAGTGTGGCTAGTTAGCTTGAACAATGTGGCTATTTGGCTGGTTGAGTGTGGTTAGTTTGCTATCGCTGTAGCCACTGTAATTGCTACTGCTTCAGAACTGGTTGGACACCACAGTCCTGAGTGATAGCTATGGAGTCACTGGTTACAACTCGGTAGTTAAGATTGAGTTCTATTTTTTCTGAAATCGGGAATTCATCCTCTTTGTTTTGTAAGGAAAATGTAATGTATCCTTCTTAGATGCACAGTCCTTACTCTTTCAGTACAGAATTAATTTTCTGGGAGTTTACAAGAAAATCCATTAATTGGTTTGAATTAAAATTAATTTAAATTTGGTCCTTTAAGAAATTCAGCATCTCTGGCAGTTTTTAGTTGGTTCCAAATGATCTTAACAATTGAATATCACAGTTACTTCAAACTTTCAAGATAGTTAAAATTAAATGAAGTCTTTTATATGAACTATATTTGAAGAAATCAGGCTGAGCTCAAGATAAGCTCAAGTTAAGATATCTATTATTGTGCAATCTAATTATATAGGCCATAGACTGGCTCGGGTAACTCTTAAATACAGACATTATGACATCAGAGGTAAACCATACTATTGCCATCTTTCTTATATGTGCAGCACAGTTCTGTTGATTGTAGGGATTCTGTGAGACTGGACACATGAGTGAAGAGTTCTCATTGGTAGATTATTTGGCCTAGCACTGCTTTTTAAGCATAATAGCTTGGGCAACAGTACCTGAAAGGCTTCCCTGGCACTGCTGTCATGGCGCTATTGTGCATTGAAGCACCAGTCTGTTCATGCAAAACAGCTGTAAATCCATCTGAAGTGAATAGTGAGCTCTGGCTGCACTGTGCAGCTTTGCTAGACTAGTGAATCTATTCTTAAAAGTTACTTAAAACAGATTTAAGGTGGAGAATCCATGTAATCAAATTGTTAAATATATTGCATGGTAATGTTATTTGGGGGGGTTAGAAATTGTTAGTGTTTGTGGGTGGCATTTTTACTAATTTTTAAAAACAGGACATTCCTAGACAAAAAAACCTGTTAAGACATAATTAAATTTGAGAGTACCTACCTCTGACTTATTGAAATAAATGCACAGCTCAGGTTTCCAAAATAACCTTAAATCGCCCTAGTAGGGACATTATACAATGAGCATGCACTTGTTTTATATCTTGCAGTTCCATTTTAAATAAAACTGATTTTAACACTGAGATTTTTAAATATTTCCCCCCATCTGGCATCACTGCAAGACAGACTTCATGTTCATCATCCTTAAGGTTAAGCATAAATATCAATAATTTAATTCTAGACCATAGTTGGGTTTTGGGGTTTTTTTTGTTAGAGAACATAAGTAGAAAACAAAATGATGATAACATTAAACAGGAAAGAGGACATGAGTATGATAAACATCTTACCCTAAAGATATTCCAACAAGTAATGAGTTATGTTTAATTCACAGTAATTATTTTATTTCATTTTAAATGTCCCATCTGTAGATCCATAATCCTAGAATATTTGCTGCACGTAGCTGAAATTTAAACTCAAGTCATAAATGTATTGATTATTAAATCATTTTCTGTGTAGAAAAATTAAATTTTTCATACTCAAGAGGATCCACTCTTGGCAATTCCATTGGGTGTGCAGTTAGAGCTGCCAATTTTCTAATCACCCAAAACTGAACACCCTGCCCTGCCTCTTCCCCAAAGCCCCACCCCTCACTCATCCCATTGCCTTTCCCTGTGTCAATCATTCTCCCTTACCCTCAGTCACTTTCATTAGACCGGGACCAAGGGGTTTGTGTGCGGGAGGGATGAGGGCACTGGCTGGGGGTGTGACTCGGAGTTTGGGCTGGAGATGAGGCGTTTGGGATGCAGGAGGGCACTCTGGGCTGGAGTGAGGGCTCTGGCTAGGGATGTACTCTCTGAGTGGAGCTGAGGATGAGGGTTTGGCAAGAGGGAGCTCAGGGATGGGGTAGTAGAGCATTGGAGTGCAGGGTTCCAGGAGTGCTTATTGTGGCTCCCAGGAAGTGGCCCTCAGGTGCCTATATTAGCCCCTAGGAGAATGGGTTGCCAGGGAGGCTCTGCACACTGACCTTGCTCCTGCAGGCACCCCCCCCCACACACAGGGCCGGCTTTAGGAAGTGCGGGGCCCAATTCGAACAATTTCGACGGGGCCCCGCAGCAATTTTGGTTGAGTTAAAAAAAAGGGGGGGGGAGACACACAAGTTTCAACGGGGGGCCCAGGAATCCCCAGCTACCTCCCCCGCCAACACACACACACCCCCTCCTGTGCTAAACTCACACCTCCTGCGGCACAGGCAGCCGCCTCACTCCTCCTATGGGGCTGATGCCCCCTCCCGCAGTGCGCCCGGCACACTTCCGGGTTCAGGGCACGGGGTCCCTTTGGGGGAATCGGGCGAATTGGCCTAAGGCCGGCCCTGTCCCATCCCCCCACACACACCCACAGCTCCCACTCATCATGGTTCCTGACCAGTGGGAGCGTGGAGCCAGCCTTCAAGGCAGGAGCAGTGCACAGAGCCCTCTTTAGCATTCTTTCATCCAGAGGCCACTGCAAGGACTTGGCAGTCGCTTCCAGGATCTATACAGAGCCAGGGCAAGTAGGAAGCCTGCCTTAGCCTCAGGACCACACTGCACCACCAAAGGCACTTTTAATAGCCCACTTGGTAATGCCGACCAGAGCCAGCAGAATCAGTTTTTGACCGGGTGTCCAGTGAAAACCTGGGCGCCTAGCAACCCTATACAGAGTGGGCTGTGTTGGGATTTTTGAAGAATCAAAATGTCTCTCAAACAAGGGTTTATAGTGTTGTGTAAGAATGGACAAGTTCCCACTCTCTGTTCCTGTTTCCCACCCCACCTTTTGATTTGTGTATTTAAATTGTAAGCTTTTCAGAGCAAAAACTGTTTCATACTGTTTGTACGGGGTTTAACTGCAGTCTTGGTTGTAATCTCAAGACCACTACTATAAAAAATAAAATAAATAGCTCTTGCTTGATCTTCGTCTGTCATGAGTGCCACATACTATTTATGTTATGAATTGGTTAGTTGCTGTATTTAATTATTCTTTTTCATTGAAAGCTATAGGGGGGGAAAAAACAATTCATGTAGCTTAAGATATCCCCTTTTAATACAGAATAATTTTTTGGCAGGAGGTGGAGGTAGGGGCTGCCTGAAATGGAGAGACTGCTTTTTAAATAGGCATCTCCCAGCCTAATATGAATCACCAGTAGAGCTGGCAAAAGGAATCTGTTTTAGCATTTTGTGTTTGATTACACTTATCACTGTAATAACTAATACTCCCAGTTCCCTGCCTTAATCAACAAACCATGCTCCTTTCTCTTATGGTTTAATGGCATTCCATGGAGTTCATATCCTGAGAGACTTCTCACTCCTATATGATATCCTGATAGATACATCTGCAAACATATAAAAAGAAAAAATAGGAAATAATGTGAAATGATATATCATGTAATATCTTAGCAATCTTAGCTTTATGGCCAAAAATAGACCTCCAAATGATTGAAATAATTTATTTTGACATTGAATAACTTCTGATATAAACTAAACATTTTATTCACCTAAGGTGGTTGTGTTACAAACACGTGAAAATCCTCTTGAAGAAGCCAATTAAACAGACAAGCACTACTTGGAAGAGGCGAGCAGAAATGGCAAATAGGAGTGTTGGAGGGCATTGCTGCAGATCCTTTGTCTGAAAGTAGAGGAATTTGGCAAGTTGTGTGTTTCATGTTTCTGGTTATTCTCTGTGGAGGTCATGTGGCTACGCTGTGGACCCCTGAATAAAGCAGATGAGACAGATCTGTTTGTCAGTGTCTCTGTAAGGCTCCCATGGCTCTGTGACCAGGTCTTTTGTGTTTTAAATATCTGAACCAGTGCCGGACCGAGCCATACTTGCTCGGTAAGTGGTAAGGGGCGCCGGGCACATGGCATATGCGCGGTCCCGCTCCCGGGCGCGCAGTGTCCCTTATCACCTCAATCAGGTGCCGCCAATAGGTTGGCACCCCGGGCTGCTGCCTGGCTAGCCCCCCCCTTAATCCGGCCCTGATCTGAACCTGTGGTTAATTCCTCCCTATTAACGAGGATTGTGCTGAGTAATAAGACTTAGTATATGTTACTTGCCAGGCAAAGTCCTGGATTGGTGCATAGGAGCTGCAAATGGGATTTTCTGAGGGCACTGGCAGAAGGGACCGGAAAATCGATATGGAAGACCAAAAAAAATTTTCAGCCTACTTTTGATGTGCTACATTTTCCTTTCTTCTGTCCTCTGGCAGAAAGTTCTGGTGCACAAAATGCTAACTGAGGGCCATAGTGGAGGAGAAGATACACAATACTTAAAAAAAATCTGGACCAAAAGAGTCATAGAACCAGCAAGTACAATAATTCTTCGAGTGCTAGCTTACATTGATTCCATCCTAATTGTGTGCACATCCATGTACACGATCACTGGAGATTTTTGCCTTAGTGGTATCCATAAGGTCAGCTATAGCACCCCCTTGAGTGCTGTGCTCATGTGTTGGTATATTAGGCACTGCTGACCTTATGCCCTCTTTTGGGTGAGTAATCATCAGGCCCTGCTAGGCAGGTACAATTTCCAACTGTGGGACGCCATCAGCAAATTCAAGGAGGACCTCCCACAGGCCTGACAAACACTGAGATTGGTGGTGTTGTAAAGACTGATGCATATTGGGCAGTCATACAGAGTGATTAGGATTGCTTGGTAACCTGGGCATATTCAAACAAAATGTGTTTTAATACAGCCAATTGCAATATTATACATACAGGAACAAAGAATGCAGGCCATGCATCCAAAATGGTGAATGTTATCCTGGAAACAGTGATAGGGGTATAATGGTGAGAAACAACTCAACTTGAGCTCCCAGTCCAGTGCTCGGATGTGTGAATGGGGGAATAGTGAGTGGGAGTAGACAGGTGATTTTACCTCTGTGTACAACATTGGTAAGACCAGTACTAGAATTCTGTGTCCAGTTCTGATGTCCACATTTTTGAAGAATGTTGAAAAATTGGAGAAGGTGCGAAATAGAGCCATACAAATTATTTCTAGGCTGGAAAAATGCCTTTCAGTTGAAGACCTAAAGAACTCAATCTATTCAGTTTATCAAAAATAAGTTTTAAAAATGACTTGTTTCTGATGGAAAAGTGCTTTCATAGAGGAAAAAAATACCAGGCTCTAACGGGCTCTTTAATTTAGCAAAACGACATAAGAAGTGCTGACGACTGGAAGCTGAAGCTAGACAAATTCAAAGTAGAAATTAGGCACAATTTTTAACCATGAGTGTTATTAGCCACTGTGACACACGGTTAAGGGAATTGGTGGGGGTCTCGATATCTTGGTGTCTTCAAATCAAAACTTGATGCCTTTCAGGAAGATATGCTTTCACTAAATATAAGATATGCTTTAGTAAAATAATAACTGGAGTTACCTGGCGTTGCTCGGGAAACTGGAGGAACAAAATGTAGAAAAACAGTAGTCCATTATCTTTTTTTGAATGGTAGAAAAGTTGCACTGATTTCTATAGGGATTAAAATATAGGTCCACGTCATCCCCAGAGGCGGGGGGTGCGACCCCGGGTGGAGGGGAAGTTACACGGGGGAGGGGCACCCCAGCTCGCACCCGGGGCTGCAAGTGCTGCGCGGGACAGGGTGGGTGCCCAAGCCGTTGTGCGCATGGGGGTTGGGGCACTGCATGCCAGCGCAGGGGGGGAGAGGGTCGCTCATGTAATCTCGCGGGCAGGAGGGGGCAAGTCTCAGATGGCGCTGGGGGCCGCAGGCGGTGGGCACAGGACCTAGGGTGGGCAGGGCGGCCCCTGCAGCGCAGTGTGGTGGGTTACTTTTTGATTTTTACAGCTTGAGCGCGGGCCCGATCAGGTCCAAAAGTACCTTAAAACCTTCTCCTGGATGAAAGATTATCCCATGCAAAGTTTGATTGCGGTAGCTCTTGTAGTGTCCAAGTTATTAGCGCACAAACTTACAAACATTCTCCTTTATATATTAGATAAGTAAACTACCCAGTAATTTACTGGGTTTAATTGTGTGAAATTTAAAGGCTTGTCATATACAGGAAGTAAGAAGAGATGCTCTAATGGTCCTTTCTGGCCTATCTCTCAGAATCTGTGAAGTAGTCCTCTTTTCATTTCAAAACCTTGAGATTAGTCAGTTTCCTTAGGTCAGTTAGCAAAGCCGGATTGTTTTCTTGTTACCATATGTGACTCACCGATAATACATACTTGAGATGTTGTGCATTACTTCCAAAGCCCTTTCTTGCATTTTTCATGAGTGAGAAAGTGAAGTAGAAAACAGATGATTGATGGCTTTTGCTGTTTGTTTACTAAAAGATGTCAACAGGTATACTTACTGACTTTCAGGAGCTTGTTTCCTTCAGAGTGTTGTTAATCTGAGCAGTATAAATGTATCTTCACAAACACCTTCACCATGTGAGAGGAGGCACATAATGAAAACCGACAGAACAGATTTCCATTTTTGGTGTGTGTTTTTTTCTGTTTGTTTGCCTTACGGTGGTTTTAAATGTTCACCGACAAACAGCAAAATGTTTTCCTGGTATTCTGGAGGTTATTGGAGCTTCCAGATATCAGCCAATTATGCTAATAGGAGCTGTGTGCCCTTTGCTTGGGGGCAATCCCCTTAAAATTTAGCTTCTTAATTTTCTAATGCAGCCAGCTGTTTTGAGCAGGCTGGTGCTGCAGCAGGCAAGGATCCTTCCTAAGGGTCCTTCAAGGGCTGCTGGCAGAAAGCTGCCCAGATAAGCAGCTCCCAGCCAGAGCCTGCCTCTGGCACCCTCCATCCTCTCCCTGCCCCCAGCCACCATCCAAACTCTCTCTACCCTCCTGACCCCCTTCTCCAGGTCACAACTCCCTCCCAGATCCTGAACCCCCTCTTACATGCCTCCCCCAGGCCAGATTCCTCACCTGCACCCTAAATCCCCACCCCAGATCACAACCCCCTTCACCCAAAATCTCTCTGAGCCCACACCCTCTCATGCATCCCAGTTCCTTACCCTGAGCTCCCTTCTGCACACAACCTCCATGCCAGACCCCACGCTCCCTCCATAGAAAAGTGCGGCCCTTGACCATTTACCAAAATCTTGGAGTGCCTCCCTGTAATGGGGCCTCTCCTCCCTTCACTGGGCAGGAGGGGGTTAAACCAGCCCTTGGGGCTGAGAAGGCTCCACCCACTGAGCCCTACTGGGCATGCCCAAACTGCTCTTCTATAAAAGAGAGCAGCCCAGCTCAACTGGGGCTGGCAGCCAGAGAGTGACATTTGAAGCAGGAAGCAGCCCGGGACGGTGATGGCTATTGCGTGAGTCAACTGACACTGGAGAGTCAGTGTGTTGCATTTGGAGTTTTCCCCACTGACTCAGTGGCTCTGGAAAGCCACCAACAGGGCCCTGGGCAGAGGACCACTGGAGTAGGAGGACCTGGATCCCCCTGCCAGGAGATGTAAACTCTCCCTCTACCACCCATCCCTTGAGGGGGGACGGCATCACCTCGCAAGTAGGAGAGAAGTATCAGAGAGGTAGCCGTGTTAGTCTGAATCTGCATAAACAATGAGAAGTCCTGTGGCACCTTATAGACTAACAGATTTATTGGAGCATAAGCTTTCGTGGGCAAAGACCCACTTCGTCAGATGCATGTTCACATGCGTCTGACAAAGTAGATCTTTGCCCATGAAAGCTTATGCTCCAATAAATCTGTTACTTGAGTAGGAGAGAGTTATTAAAAGGGATTTTTGAACTGTACTGCTCTGCAACCAGAAGCAAGTTATAGACTGTCCAGTGGGTTGCATCTCACACCCCCACTCCAAGGGAGGGGAGAAGCAATTTATTGTCCAGGGCTCTTGAAGACATTTTCCCGTGAATACAGACAAGCTATAGACTGTGGGCATTGAGTCACACTAATGCACAAGGAGGAGGAGGAAGCGTTGTTGATTGGGACTGTGGAATTGTGTTGCCCTGCAAACAGGGGCAAGATAGAGATGCTGATCATTGGGTTACCCTGCCCTGGGGACTAAGGGGAAGGGGGATCATGCCAACTGTTCTGGGGAACAAAAAGGGGGAAATATGCAAGTGATAGGTGCAAGTCAGACAATCCCACCCCTCCCTGAATGGGGTCTTCTCCCCAGCCACATGACACTCCCTCATCAAAAATGATTGTGGACTTCTGGCCTAAGCATATGAGCAAGCACCAGAGAAAGAATGCTTTGTGCTACCTCAAAATCTTGGTTCACCCTACCAGTGTCCCATCTCCAGCAAGGCCCAGGGCTTTGAGCCATGCCTGTCCCATCACAAGCAACAGTTAAACCTGTCCAGTTATCTGTTAAAAGTAATTAACTTTTCCCCCACAACTCCTACTGGGAGACTGTTCCAGAACCTTACTCCTCTGATGGTAGAACTCTTCTTCTAATCTCCAGTCTCAAATAGTACTGTTATGTAACCCTTCTGCTGGGTAGGCCTGGCAGTAACCAGGGCTGGGTTCAATATCTTGGGGTCCATCTCACACAGAACCGGCTTGAGCCCCCACACAGTAATCTGGGAAATTCACACACCCCTGGGTGCCTCTGAGAGGCAATGCTTCCCCACTCACAAGCACTGAGTCTGAGTGTAGGAAAGAAACATTTAATGAAACAGAGAGAGAAGTCATACGGCATTAACTTGGGGAAAACACCACAAACAGAGTTCATAACCCAAACATGAGCTAAGCCCCCCTCCCCCAGCCAATAATCACCTGAAGTCCAAAGAGTCTCGGTCCATGCCACCCAGAGTCCCAAAGTTCACCCACAGGGTTTCACCTCCCAACCTGGGTAGAAATGGGGATGGGGGGATAGATAGGCGGCACCTTACGACATTCCTCCATGCTCCACCAGCTGTCTCGTCCCATGCCACCGGACACTCCGCTGGTCACCTGCCGCCGCTGGTCACCTGCCGCCGCTGGTCGCCCTCCTTGCCTGCCGCTGCTCCGTGCCACGCAGATGGTTGCCGCTCCTCGCCTGCCACTGCTCCTCGCCTGTTGCCACTCTTCATCTGCCGCCGCTCCACACCATGCCAATGGTCACCGCTCCTCGCCTGCCGCCGCTCCTACCGGCCACGTTATGCCACCAGCCAGTGATTCCCACCAGTCACTCTGCTGGTTGCTGCCACTTCACTGGCTGCAATGGGTCTGGCTCTCAGCCAAACCAGTGATTTCAGCTCTCAGTGATTCCAACTCTTTAGCCACCAGCTGGACTGGCAAAGGAATCCAGCTTCTACTGGACTAGCAAAAGAAAAGACTCCTCAGGAAGTCTGCTTTAGGTCTGTCCTTAAAACAAAGGGGGAAAGGGGGCAGGTTGGGCCAGTCTTACAGCTCACACCTGGCAGGTGTGAAGCAGGCTGACTCCAGCCCTTTACCCCTTCCCCCCAGCTCAGTTCACTCAACTCTGGAAGGGGGGAGGCTTGTTCCTCCAAGACCTCTTACCATGATGGTGGTGTCTCTCCTGCAAGCACTGGTGGCATGTTTTACAGTTCCCACATTTAGGGGTAGCATGCTTAGTGACCCCCACAACAGTCCCAAATTATTTACAATTCTCCACATTCCATTCCAACACTGACCCTCCATCAGCCCTGGCTGAATGGGATTTACATAGCCACACCTCGTATTCTCTCCTGAGCTGTATTTACATATCAACAGTTAACAGTTAATTACTTTGCAGAGCTAAGCAATTGTAGTGGGCACACCCACCCCTCCTTTTAGCTGGCTGATAGCAAGCGGCAGTTCAGCCCCTGCTTACATCTATATCCATTCTTTTTGTGACAAAACTGTGTGCTAATAAGCTTACCAGAGATCACCCCCAGATTATCAAAGGCTCTATTTAGATGATCTGTCCTTCAAACTCTACACCAGGTTTTATTTAGGGTTGCTAGTCCATCACAGTTTTTCCTCAGAACAAGAACAACTATGCATAGGTTAGTTCTTCTTTTATACAGCTTGGACATTTGAATTTGTCCTCATGTAATAAGTGATCAGTGAAGGTCCTTTCCTCACAGCATAGCTTCAGAAGTCTGGGTTTTTCATAACTGGGGTCTGGTACATTTGCTATCTACTCCATCTAGAGAATTTTTGTCCAAAAAAATTAATTCTCGTCTGGCACATGGTTTAAAGTAGTCCTTTGAAGTTCATAATACCTCCTTGGGTTTACGCTAGTCTCCCTTTAACGTAGCCTTGACTAAGTAAATTATCTTTGATTTTTCTAGATTGTGTATGGTTTTTATGAAAGGTCAAACTCTTCAAATTCTTAACATGAATGAGTTAAGTATTAATATTTATATGTACTGTTCTGAAAAAAAAATGAGACAGCTATGGTTTACTTACATTTCGTAGGTGTTACTATTTTATTTATGTTGAGGCCTCAGTCTGGATTGAATCTCCATTGTGCTAAACATAGTATGTGTTTGTCCTATGCTTCATGCAATGCAGTTTCAGTCCTGATTTGATGTTTTTTTAATGTAAGGTTAAGTATTAAAATACATAATGTAAGTTATCACATTACTTTTTTCAGAACTGTACATGAAAATTCATATGCATATTAAAGGCATAAAGCCTTTCATAAAGCCATATTCAAAATGTGGAGTGTAATCCTAGCCCTATAGAAGACAGTGGGAAAACTTATATTACTACAACATGGCCCAGATCTCATGCATGGGACTTACAATCTAAGACAATTATGTTATGTTAGGGTACAAGCAAACTGGTTTGTATGTTTGTCATTAAGACTTGTCGTTAGGTCTGTGTGCAGAATGAATATTAAGGCTGGTGTGACAATTGTTCATGTATCCTTAGTTAATAATTTCCATTCTTTTTAATATTTAGTACCATAAAGAAGCATTAACTTTACAGGATATATTATTTAAGTTAGAACTAACACAGTAAGAGGAAACAATCATGTTCTTTCTAGCAATGAGGTTTCCCACAGAAAAGATCGTGAGAATAATTGTATACAGCTCTTGCTATTTTTTTACTACTACTATTTGTATTATGTATTTGGTTTAGATCAAGTAGCTTTTTCATTCTTTATAAATTATTGGTGGTGGTCAAGTAATTAATCAGTAAGAGATCAGGAATTGAAATCAGTTGTATAAATTTTAATACCAATCTGTACTATGAGAGAGAAGAATTAGGATGATAAAGTATTAGAAACCCTGCATTATAACTTCATTCTGTTTCCACATTGTGTCATTTTGTATGTCTTGTTTCTACAAGCAAGCTTACCTTTAGTGTGCTGAAAGGATTATTTTGGGTTGTGAACGCCCAGTTTAAGTCAGTGGTATATTTGTATACTATAGAAGGTTAAATTAATGTATAATGAGTGAATACAGTAAAATTATTTTTTGTGCGAGTCATGCTAAGCTATCCACTAAGAAATACTTCACAGAAGTTGTTCCAAATGTTTGAAATCAACTCAGCACTTCATATTAATACTCCATAAAATTATTTGTTTCTTTTGGGCCAAATTGTCCTGTTTCTAGGAGAAGGAGGTAGAAGGCAGCAGACTATGCAATTTACTGCTTAACATTTCCATTGAATCATTACACTGAAAGAAGTAGGGTGGGCAAGCTGGGTTTGAACTTCTATGGGTGCATCCCATATGGTCTAGACGGTACTGGGACCTACCATGAGGGTAGGGGACTAGATTCGATGACCTCTTGAGGTCCCTTCCATTTCTAGTGTTCTATGATTCTATCCCCATGAAACCTGCAGATGTCACAAGATTACTATAGATCTTGGGATATACACTGAGACCAAGCAAAGGCAAGAGAGTCCTGCTCACTTTGGCTACGTCTAAACTACACCCCTCTGTCAGCAGAGCGATGTAAATGAAGCACTTCGAAAGCGCAAATGAAGCGGGGATTTAAATATCCCATACAAGATCTTTCGAAAAATCGCCCCGTTGTTGAAAAAAACACGTCTAAACTGCAGTTTCACTTTCGAATGGCGCTTGTTCGAAACAGCACCATGATGTGATTATGCAAATGAAGCACGGGATATTTAAATCCCCGCTTCATTTACATCCCTCTGCCGACAGAGGGCTGTAGTGTAGACACGGCCCTAGTCACATTAAAAGAAAATTCAGTTAAAAGGAAAGAGCCAATCTACTCTCTCAGCTAAAAGTTGGTGAAGATAGCTGCATATGACTCAGATTACCATGCTGTTCTTGGGTGCATGCAGTTTCTACCAGGTGATTCTGGCCTCATTAACCTGCAAGTTGGCCTTGTGTACTGCTCCATTTGTTGAATCAGGTTCTTTGCAAAAGCTATGTTAGTGACAAAGAAATTTGGAGCCATCATGTTTTATCCTATGACTGTTTCACATGAGAACAGCGCAGAATTCTATTTTAAAAGATTGTTGACTGGGTGGAGCCTGCTACCTGGTTCCTTGTATTCCTATCTGGTGAGAAATGGAAACGTTTGTTTAATAGTTGTAGGTGCCTTTATTTATCATTAACCATTGCCTGGTATTTGTTTTCCTATATGCAATTTCAGTGTTCTTGGTTGTTAAGTTACTCTTGTTTCAACCTGTAATGTTTGCATTGAGATGTTAATAACTCTGGTTCACAGCTCTTAGCTTTGGTGTGATGGGCCCTTTGAGTTTTCAGAAGCGCTTCTTGCTGCAGTTTCTGATCCAGTAGGAAAGTCCTTATCAATAATCAGGGAAAGGGTTCATGGGTTCATAGATTCATAGTTGTTCAGGTCAGAAAGGAGCATTGTGATGACTGAGTCCAATCTCCTGCATAACATGTTCCACTGGACATCTTGTCTCATGAATTTCATTCATAGGTGGGAAACCTGGTAGCCTGGTAATTATTAGCCCAACAGGTAATTTTTCACTTGAGCACACCGCAAGATGGCCTGTTTTTCATGTGCTTAGTGTCCTGATGGGATATAGTTCTCTGTACCCAAAGGAGGATCCAAAATAGATCTTATTTCAAGCTATCAGTATGGAATCCTAAGAAGATTTAGGTCATGTTGACAGGGTGCTAGACTCCCAGCAGATATCTGCAGTAGGGAAATGTGGTGTGTTTAAATAGGATTTTATTATTAGTTGTAACAAAAACATATTTGCCTGTTCTTTTAGTAGTGTTGGGAGAGTACATTTTTCTACAGTCAACTTTAAATACATGGAAAATGGGGCCAAAATTTTCTTGCACCAACACAGTATATTTCAGTCTTCTACTTTGTTCAGTATTAAGATGCTGAGACTGGAAATGAAGCATAATAAATTAGTAGTTAATATAGCCTAAATATTTCCATTCTAATGGATCCTTTCCTATTGCATTTAACTATATCAGACTTTTTAACCTTTGAGGTGGAAAAATTTCAGCCCTTTTTAAGTTAGAGGAGTGTAGGGGAAATATCACATTGCCATTCTTAAAATAGTTATAAAGAGCTCTAGTGTCCTTGTGTGTTTTGAGGTAGGAATGTGAAATTTGGCAGGGGCATATGTCTTTCCACTGTCTAAAGAGATGTTTTGATTTGGCAGCATTGTTGGTGTTTAAAATATTTTGTGTAGACAAGCTGGTATTTGTATAGAAATGAAGGCTGTTGGTTGTTATTGGGGCTTTTTCTATCAAACTGCCATTATTCTATAGCAACATAAAATGTACCTAAGAAATTGTATGTGAAGGTGTGCATGGAACTTCACTCATATGATGTCTGAACATGCATATGCAATGAAGCAGGGCTTATGGAGTTCTCATCTTGTGTAAACTCTTTCAGAAAGCTTCAAAAACTCCACCTGTTCTGTGACCCATTCTGTTTATAATGCATTGCTTTATATATGCATTGTATTGTATTACATTGTTTCCATATCATATCTTTAAGGTTTATACTTAATAATAAATAATGCTTTATTTCTGGTGGAGATAGTGGTAAAGTTCAGTTAATGTTTTATCTTATTGCGTTAGCTCTTTCTTCCAATGGATTGTTAATTATTCCTACCGAGCTAGCTTTAATTTGATGATGGATATTATTTTTGAGGCTAAACTGAGTTTAAATGCACTTCTGCAAGGTTTAGTATTATTTATTCCACCTTTATGTTCTTTGCTGGTTTTTTATTTCCATTCTTCAGAGTAACTAATAGTTTCATTTGTGGGCTTTCCCCCTATTTATACTTGTTTTCTTTTATTTGTAAATTTTATTGGGTACCTTGCATTCCTACTATGACATCTTTTATTTCATAGTGCTAGTTTTCACTGCAGTGCTGAAAAGAACCGTCTGCTTCAAAGAATGTTATTGAGGGGTGGAAGCAGCGGTAGAAGAATCAAGTTAATTACATGATGTTGGTTTTTGTACTTTTTTCAATTTTTAGATCAACTAAAATTTAGGGTCTTATTCAGATAAAACATGCCTGGAATTTAAACTGCAGCAAAAAGCATGAATCTTGCTAATGCCGGTAATGACTCATCTGGTGAGAATGGCATTGTATTGACAATACAATAAGAAAAAAAGTCTCTTGTGTCTGCTGTCTTTGTATATCTGACCTTGGAGAGAATTAGAATTTTCTTGTTGCAGAAGTTGAGCATCTAATGTGTTGCCGCACCTCTTCGTCCTCATGTATTAAATCAGAAAATGTTCATATAGGCCAGTGATTTTTTTGTGGATGAGAGATTTTCTGTAATTCAAGAGATGTGGTCATACAATTGCATTCATTTACATTAAAAGAATATCCCTAAAATGTTGAATTGCTTTTGTATCAGAAAATTATTTCAGTGCAGTATTCTAGCTCCCTGTCAGTAGCATTCTCTGCTGCAAAATACTGTTTATTTTTCTGTATTTCTATCTAAAATAATTTTGACTTGTATATTTTAATTGTGTGTGTATATATGCATGTGTGTGTAGAGACCTTGAATCAAGCAACTCCTGCTAGGAAACTGGAAGAGGTTCTTCACCTTGCAGAGCTCTGTATCGAAGTATTGCAGCAGAATGAAGAGCATCATGCAGAGGTGAGGATATCTGCATTCACTGTAGGATAGTGGTCTATACCTATGTTGTTTCTTCGTGATATGAAGGAATGCTGTCAGAAACATTCTAACTTTAGTTTCTGACATACATTTAAGGCAGTTCACATTTACAGAGAGAATGAGTGTTTGAAGCTTATGAAAAGTGAAGTGAAATAAAACTCTAGCTGAGTTCCCATGAATGAGCTCCAAGTTTCGACATTTAAGATTAAAGAGTGTAACATTAATAAGAAGTGATTAAATGTCATGGAAAACATGCAGCTTTATATAGCTGTTCCTTCCAACTTCTTACACCTACAGCAAAACAGAAAGGAAAATAACTTAAAATTAACTGGTGCAAGGCACAATGTTAACTTTAAAAATAATTGAGTGAAATAAATATGCACATTGATATTATGGTTTATTTCTGGGATTGATTCAACAACTATTTCCATTTAACTTGTCTTTTTTAAAATGTCATTTTAAAATAGAAGAGGTAAAGTTGGTCAATTTCATATTTCTTACCTTCAGAAATCTTTTTGTCCTTTGATTCATAAATTAGAGTGGGTTCTACAAGCATGATAGCAGTAGCACCTTTTTATCTCAAGGTATTACAAAAAAGAAATAAACCAAATATGTATACACTTATAGTATTAACATTAATATGGTAATCTAGTTATGTAAGATACAGTTTCTAGGGTGTTCTTTAAAAAAAAAAAAAACCTAGAATTATTTTCTGGGAAAGCATACAAAGAGGTAAACCAAGATTTTAATATACATAGTTATAAATATCATTCAAAACATCTGCTTTTAGGTCACACTGTAGAATCTAGTTTTTAGCTTACATCTGTCATGTGTGAACTTGTTATGGTTATCTTATTTTATACTGAAGAAACAGCTGCTGCAATAAATTTGAAATTAATTCCCAGGAGATTTTATTCTACACTGGTATTACCACTGTGTTACACTGTAAATGATTACTTAATACAATGTATATATTTGTCTTTGTCTTTTGAGGGTGTTTTAGAATATTAGACTTTTAAAATCAAAGGAATCTGATAAAATATCAATATACAATACATTTTACTGTTTAAGAATGGTGCTCCTTAGTCATGAAATGTAATAATAAATAATGTCTGAAAATTAATTTTGCAAAAAGGTATATTCTAGTCTTTTTATTTGCCAAAATGAAAATCAGTCCAGCAGGAATACTGAATCTCAGTCAAGTTCAAAACCAAAGCTACTATTTTTGCATTATTTCTTTCTTCCTTTGTTTCTAAAAATAAATTTGCATTTCTAGTGAAAGTTATAAAATAACCAGAAGTGCAATATTAAAAAAGTGAAACACAAAATATTGTAAATATGCACCTTCTGTCCCTATTCAAAATATAAATACATAACACTGAGCACGTGTCATAACATTAAATAAATTATGATGGTGCAATTAATGAAATGGATTAGTAGCTTCTAAAATGGTGACCTCAAACTCCTCATTTTAATAGTACAACTTTCTTTTTCTGTTCCACAACACTTCCAAATTTATGGATTCCCACAGGCACGAGAGGTATGTGGTTCCTCACAAGCAAAGCATTATTGTTTTTCATCATTTGTAGCATGGAGCTGTTACTGTGTCTTCAACGTGTGTCATAAATTGTTCTGATCGATCATTTCTGATTTTGTTTTGCCACATTTGTGTCTCTTTCTAGAATCTAAGAACTTCAGTCTTTCTTTAATCAGGTCAGATGTTTTTGTTCTCTTAGGATATATGTGACCAATCACTAGCTGCATTCAGCTTGTTTTCATATTGTTCATTTTGATGGAACATCATCTTAGCCCGGGTATATATTTTCCCATTCTTCTCACCTGCTCCCGGAAGCTTTGGGATAATTCTTGAGAGGGTCAAGAGAATTTGTCTGGTTCACCGTGTCATTTGCAAAGGGTTTTAAAATGGGAATAAAATGGGCTGACTTTCTAGATTTTTTTTTTTTTGTTACATGTTTGAAAAGAGATTTATTTGCCTGTCCCAAAGGGACACTTGCCAATGCTTGTATACTTTTTAAAAAACATTCACACTACTTGTTTTTATTGTGGTAGGTTATTTTCTTGGGCTAGGAGGTTGTTTCCTTAACGAGCTCTCGTTTAAGTTCAATTTGTCAGTCAGAGACTTCTTCCCATTAAACAAAAAGGAATTCTATTTTAAATTCTTGCCAAAAACATAGCAACATGTCTGTACTGTTCACTTTATTACCAGTCAGTATCCTTAAGGCCTGAAATAGCAGAGTGTTCAGTGCCACTATTCCTGTTAACTTCACTAGGGCAGCAGGTACTTCTAGGGATCCCTTAGTACCGCTCCCTGGTGGTCTTCTCTCCCATCATGTTGCAATCATTCCTTTAATAAAAAACCAAACACCATAGGCTGTCATCAGGAAGTTGAGGCAACAAGTAAACATCTATAACTGCATTTTCAAGAGTGGAATCTAATGTTGGGCTCTTCAATTCTTTATATTGATTTTTAGATTTCTGGTTTTCCGAAGTGCTTGAGCACTTATTGTTGCCATTGACATCATTTGGAGTTGTGGCTGCTCAGCCCTTCTGATGACCAGATCCTAGGTGTGTCCCATGTTGCCACTTCAAAAATGGAGGTGTTCAGAATTAAAGGTCACAATTGAAAATGTGGTCCTTGCTATAACTTTTTTTATTCAAGTTTCTTAGTATATGTTTGCAGTGACAGAGTATTGTTAGTCTGATACTAGTATGATAAAACCTGCTCTTTCAGTCTCTGAATATTACCCTCCCTTCACCTTTACTGCCAGTATCTCCATCCACCATATTTCTCACTTAACATCCAGCTACAATTCCCATCATTCTTTTCCTTTTCCAACAAGCAGAGATGTAAATGCAGGAAGAACATGCTTGATGTGAATGTAGTATTAGGGGAGAGGGATAGCTCAGTGGTTTGTGCATTGGCTTGCCAAACTCAGGGTTGGGAGCTCAATCCTTGAGGGGACCATTTAGGGATCTGGGGCCAATCTGTCTGGGATGGTACTTGGTTCTGCTGTGAGGGCAGCGGGACTGGACTCAATGGCCTGTCAAGGGCCCTTCCAGTTCCATGAGATGGTATATCTCTTTCTTTATTTCTAGTAGAGCCCCTATTTTTGCCTAAACACAGCAAATTTTCAATGAATTTCCTCCCTAACCTCCATTTTTCTGAGCTAAGACCACCTAATGCGCTAAGCTGGCACTCAAGAAAGTAGTATTTTCCAGCATTAATGGAAATAGATGTTAAATACAGGAGATTATTGAATCTCCAGCTATCTACTCACAATACTTATTAAAGGAAATAGTGAATAACCTATTACTTTAGTGCAAAATAGGATTAAAAAAGATTTTGCATCTATTGAAAATACAGATTTCAGAGGATGATATTTGCTATTAAAGTTTAAATCAAATTTCTTCTGATAAACAAATGAAGACAAAATGTCTTTATATTTTTGAGAACATTTGACAACAAATTAGGCTAATTTCTTATAAAGTCAGAACTTAGTTAAACCAAAATTAAAGTATACTGTGATTTTTTGATCGATTGACTTTAGACTTGCAGTTCTTCTCTTTCTCTCTCTTAGTTGGCAAAAACAGTTGCATTCAATGCACTGCTACTCAGTTTTTAAACTGTTAATAGTCTGTTTACTACTTTTCCCCTCTTGGTGTCAGTGATTTTAGGCTTATTACTAGTTCTGCCTTTCCAACAAAATAATTTCTGGTTTGATTTTTTCCTCTTGTTGACAAATGTGGTGTATTTTTAATACAAGTCCGTATAAGAATGCATTTACATTAATCAAATGTAGACTGTACATCACCCATGCATAAGACATAAAATGACGTGTCCGAATATAGTTGACCATAGCCACCAAATAGTAGCCATTCTTTTTATGACTCGTGTTTACTAATTTTATTTTTGTTTCATTGTAGGTTTTTGCTTGGTGGCCAGATTTACTGGCTGAACATGCAGAGAAATTTTGGTCTCTCTTTTCTGTTGATATGGATTCAGCACTGGAAGCACAACCTCAAGATTCCTGGGATACTTTCCCACTCTTTCAACTGCTAAATAACTTCCTAAGAAGTGACGGTAGGATCTTAAAGGATTTTTTCTTTTTTGTTCATATATGAGTTTTTCTTTCAGTCGCCTCATACTCCAGAGATTGTTATAAGTATTTCAATTCCTAGAGGAAACAAAAAGTAACAGTTCCCCTCTTTGCTATAAATATTTCTCTACTGGGTTTCTCTAAAATTCAGAAAATTACTATTACTCTCTCTCTTTGTCCCACTAGATTATAGTGCTGCTTTAGTGGTGAGCTATACTATATAGTTTAAGTGTGGTTTACAGTAAATAAACACAGCACAGTGCATTTTAATATTATTGTTAATACAGAGGCCTTATATTTAAATAGGTCTGTACCAGTAATTGTACTCATCTTGAGATATCATTCCCATCAGTGCTTTAACACCATTGACCATATTTATAAATGTATTGTGAACTTAGTATTATTTGGAGTAGGGATGTAAATGACTAGTCCACTATCTGATACGCATTTGCGTATCAGATAGTCACCACACTAGTTGACTAGTCATTCCCCCCTGCCCTTGCTGCCTCTATCAGAAAGAGGCAGCAAGAGGAGGGGGTGGGGGGAAGAGGAGGTGCTTCAAAGCAGCAGTGTTGCATGGAGCCTGGGGCCAGACCTGGGGCTCTTTATGGTGCTGCTGCTTTGAAATGCCACATGCAGCCCGGGGCCAGTGGGGGAGTCCCCTGCTCACCCTGGTCTCTCCCGCTGACCTTGGGCTCCATGCAGCGCTGCTGCTTTGAAATGCTGCGGGGAACATGGGCCCAGCAGGGGACTGATTGAGTCCCTGTGTGGTTCCATGCTCCCTGCAGCCCTTGGGCTGTTGCTATACTTCAAAGGCAGAGGCACCCTTACTGACTAATTGAATAGTCAATGCAGATTGCATCAACTGTTTGATTAATCTAAATTTAACATCCCTAGTTTGGAGTTAGGTGTGTACACTAAACTGAAAGATTTTTAAACTTACATCATTTGTATTTTCTGAAAACTTAAGACATATTAGTTATGAAATACAATGCTCTTACCTTTTTTTTTTTTAAATATACCTGGATGAGCTGCTTTTGCTTTTATAATAGCTAAATAATCTAATGTGCAGACTCTAAATTTGATTTTTTTCTGTGTGATTTTACATGTGGAAATATACAGAGTATCAATGAAACTTGAGAAACATTGATTAGGTTAAATTTAAAAGCATGAATTGTACTTTATTTTACATGTAGATTATTTTTTTCAAACATTTTAAACATTCAGAAAATAATGTGCTGTTTTAAATAGGTAAAATGCTCTGATGTTCCTTAATTAAGGCAAGGAAAACGTCAATTTTTATGCCAAGCTTTAATTTTTGCTTGTCTTTACCAGATTCATATGCACAAACAACTATTTTTTAAATTTTTGTATTGTTTTTGTTAAGCATATAAAAACCAGTATCAGAATGTCCTTTTTGTATTATAGCTGCATGATTTAGGGGATTTGAAATGTGATTCTGAGACTTCCATCATGAGATCAGAAATGCTGCAACAATGCATGTGGTTTATAACAGAGTATTGCTGCCATCAGCTACTGAGTGCCTGACTGAAATAAGTAGGTGATCTGAATGCTACTGAAGGAGCATCCATATTTCAAAAATAAGCATTCCAGTTTGCCATCAAGGGTATTAGTGCCAACTCCTCGGGTTGCAAAGGGCTGAATAGACAGGCAACCTTAACTACTCTCTTATCCTAAAAGCACAATCATTCTAGATAGAGTGGGGGGACTATTGAAACTGCAGTATAGGAAACTATATTGCTCGTTCATTATGGATTCTGTGAATCAATAGAGGACTTCTTATCCAGTGTTGTCAGCCTCTCTTCATGGGCATTTAACTGTGTTTTCACAAATTGGCAGTTGCCAATACACTAAATCCTGTTGTGCGATAGCCTTTTTTACAAAAGTAGTGAGAGAAGGGGTGTGTGTTTGTTACTTTTTCCTCTCTTCTTGGTTGTTTTTGTGGAAGGTGCTGGAGGTTGCTTTCTTTGATAGGTACGGCGTAGACACCAGCAACAAAGACTTGCTAACTCTGCCCTGTAAACATGCTTCAATTTTGACTTCACAGGCACACTCGAAGTGGAGTGAGAGTAGTTTCCTCCTCGTGCCCATTGTATCCTTAGTGTCTGTGTTGAGACTTCCAACAAGGATTACAATCAGTGTTGGATTGTGTGATGTGTAATTGTTTGAGTATGGTTGTTTGAATTTTACTCAGCCAGTGGTATCAATAAATTTAGTATTGGGGCCATTATGGCAATAGTTAAGTTTATAGAATCAGTGGAAATGAAGCATATTGCAGGATGATATTCTTGGCCTTCAGGCAGGGTTTGCAACACCATAATTACAATTAACCCTCTTGTTCCACAATGCGGGCTGCCTTACCTGCTGATTTCCAGAATAACCCAGGCAACACAAGCCATCTCTAGCTCCATGCTTACATACAAAAGACTGTTGGAAGGCTACTGCTTATATCTTCTTCTCTGAAAAGATTAAATGGATAATTACTTTAAATGATTACTAAGGAAACAGTCTCAGGAAGAACTTTATTAAAACTGGTGGAAAATTTGGTTTCATAATGAAGTAATTATCAGCAGGGTTGTAAAATATAGCTGAAAGAACAAGTAGCAGCTATTGCAAGAAATAAATGCCACACCTGTATATTATTTTCCACTATTCTCCTAATGGCAAAAGATACAGTAAGTGACCATTTCTGACAAGTGAAAGCCATCTGGAAAACTGTATCTTTATTTTTTTTCAGGTTTTTTTCAGCTATTGAAAAGCAACCCTTGAAACAAATCACCTTTTAATCGCTAGATGTACTAGCAAGTGGCAAATGACCATTCTCCCAGGAACAGATTCCCAAGTGAAACATACCATGGTGCTTATTCTTTAATTAACAGCCCTTTCACATTGCCAGTGCATTAAAGCTATCAGAAAGAACACCCTGTGCTTATCAAATCAATGTCACAGGGTCTCCCTAAACGAATAATAAATGTTCTGGCTTTCTACTAAGTGAAAACCTATTCCTGAAGACTTCCTAAAGATAGGCTCATAAAAATCTAAAAAGAGAGAAACTGGAATGTGGTCTCATGAGGATAAAAAGGCTAGTGTTAATAATTAACAAGGAAAGTGAAGTGGAGTCAAATTAGCCATAATAAAGCCCAGAGTGACTGGCAAAGTCACCTCTCATTATCAAAAAACTCATTAGGAAATGAAGAGGTAGAAATCCCACTGGGTTATTCTCTCTCAGGCTATATCAGAGATTATTTTTCAGATTTCTTTCAAATGAAGAACTGTTAGGTCACCATATTGCATATTAGGTTAATCTTCAACCTTTGAAATCTGGAGGACTGACACCTGCGTGTTATTCTATCTCAAGAGCCTTAAATGAGCTCTAATCTGAGATGCAGGAATCAGTTTTCATGTAAATCTGACATGTGTGAACTGCCTACAGTATAGAAATAATCTAACAGCTATAGCCTTTAAGCAGATCTTCATGCAAGATTATTTTTATAAACACAACACTAAAATGTACTGCCAGAAAGACTGCAGGATAATGAATGTATGTATCATTTTATAAATATACTATGTCTTACTCTATGAACTTCATACTTTCTTCTATAGAACACAAATTCAAGCAAAATGCATCAAAGCACAGCTGCCTTTAACTTAGCAGAAAAAAGAAAAATTCCTTGTTACAGTTCTGCAGAGTAAAAGAGAAACAAACTGAGTTTTCTCGTATTGTCTTGCTTCTTGTTAAGAATAGGTAGTGGATAATATTTTTGGGTCTACTCTTGGTATTGGATATTATTGAACTCTGCATGTCCATAAGTATCAGGTACTGTTGAAGACTGGATATGCAAAGATATTTATTAACCCAGGTCCAAGGGCCAAATCTACATGAGCACCTGTGTAGTTTAGAGCTGCTGCAGGCTGGTTTTAAACTACTTCAACTGGTTACCTGAGTCTCTGGTGCACTAGCGAGGACTAGCTAGAGCACAGTGGTTCTCCAGTGTGCCCCATCATTCTAGGCCCCTAAGGTGAAAGGGATGGACAGTAATTCAGAGCCCCAGGCTGGCCAGCCTTCCTGGCATTTTCTACTGCCAGGTTGCAAAGCCCAAGATCTGGCCAGTGGCCTTACTACTGTTGTTTTGGTAGTCGTCTTTACAGTTCTTGCTTTCTGTCTGGAATGGACTTTCTGCATATGCCCATCTAATTTCAGATCTCAGCCAAAACTCTCTATTTTTGTGTCTGTACAGGTTAATTTCTTTTTTTTTTTTTTTTGTATTTTTAAGTATTTGCCTCTGTAAATTAGCTTAGGGAATCATTTGTATGAAGAAACTATCTAAAATAAAGTTGCAGTGTGCTACTGTATATATAGATATAGATAATCTTCAGTTTGAGGAATTTTATAACAAAAATACGGGAGAAGACTCATTATAAAAATGTTATGCATTAAAATGTTCTAAAAATATAGATAGATAGCATATAAATGTGTCCACCAAATCGTTGGAAATTCATTAAGAAATATCAATTTCCTTATAATTAACCTCATATAGAGTGTGCTGTGGAGACATCACAGAGCTAGCTTTTATTGTACAGTATGTCATATTAACACAGGAAAGAAAACTGAGAAAAAAATAATTAACAGTTGTAACATTTAGTGTACTGTTCAAAAATGCTTCTTCCCTTCCCCCCCCCCGAAACTCCCATCCCCACCTTTCTACCTCATTATTATGATGTAGTCCCAACAAGATTGAATTTCCTAGAACAGTCAGCATGAATGAACATTCAATATAAAAGGGAGAGCGTGTAGAAACTCCATTAGTTTCATTAAGACTGAACAAATGTGTCCATTCTAAAGGAATTCCATCTGCATTTAGATATAAAATGAAGGACCAAATGAGGTTTGTTCTCAGTTCATGAGTGATTTCTTTTTTTTGTATATTTTAAACTAAAATTATATTTTCAAAAATGGAGTGAAAAAATGTACTATCTTCCCATTATACAAAAATGTTCAGCAACTTTGAACAATAATGTCTAATAGATGGTTAACAATTACCATTTGTCATGGAGTTGATAGACATTTGCCAAATGTTCCTTTCAGTGATCTGGTAAGTTACCTGTGAATAGTCAAAGTGTAAAGATTTGAACAATTTACTTGGCCTTGCTGCACTAGATTTTAAAAACCTCTTCATGATCTGCAGGATTCTGTTGGCTCTGCATATGTGAACATAGTTTTAGAAAGTCCGTTGGCTCTCCTGCATCTTTCTGTATAATTAGATAAAGTGAACAGGGAAGGAAACAGAGTGCAAATGAGCTTTGGATTCATGTTTGCAATAGGTCAGAGTATGTATGAAAGGAGATTGAATTCCTAGGGAGGTCTAGGTCTTTTCATACAATACATTTGGGATATACATGTTAGAGGGTGGAAGTGGAAATACAAACATATGCTACAACTCCTACTTTTACGTATTTGACTATACAGGTCATTCTGTTGTTCTCTAGCCAACAGTTATATATAGTATAATTTCTTTGGTCCTTCATTTTCTTTTTAAACCTAACAAATCATATTTTTTTAAATAAAGATACTGCTAATAAAAATAGGACTTCCTGTGCAGCCTGAGCCCTGCTTATAATCTTTAATTATGTTTAATACTGTATTTTTTTTAAAAATTTTTGCAAGACCACTGCAGGTTTTTTCTCAGCTCTTAGCATTAAATATAAAAAATGGGTATCAACTACAGAAAAGTAGTAATGGTCCTTTGAATTTGTTTAGTCATCATAATAATGCCTAGTATTTTTCATCGATAGAGTTCAAAGTTCCTGTAATGGGGTAGACTCACCAGCGTGGCGCCTCCAGCAAGGTGACTTTGGGAATTAGCTGGCTGTTCCAATGCGCCCCCTCCCGCTGGCATCTCCCCCACGTCCTTCATCGGTACAGCATTGTCTTCAGGGCACTCCAGTCTTTGTCGGCGCCCCCTTCTGGGGGGGGGGTGTTGTTCTTCCTCCACTGCACTCTCCAGGGTCCTCCCTACTCCCCGGGAACCCCAGTTTTTCTGCCAGGGAACACCCAGTTCTCTCCAGGAACTCCCAGTTCCCTTGCACCCTCCAGGCCTCAGTGGCCCCCTGCCAGTCCCTCTCTCTAGCCCCTGTCTCTGGGCAGACTGCAGTCCCTTGTGGCCATTCCTCCCTGGCAAAGGGTGCAGACCTCCTACCTCTGGCTACCAGGTTGCCTCTTTAAACCCTGCCTTCAGGGCTTACAGCCTAGGGCTTCCCCAGCCCAAGCCTCCCCAGCCTACCACATCTGCCTCTTGCAGCCCAGCCTTTCATGAGTGCCTCTCACAGCCCTGCCCACCATGGCTGCTTCTTGCAGTCCCTAGGGCCTCAGGCCTGGTAGCCTGGGTTTGCTAGGCCAAAGCCTCCCCAGCCCTGCCCTCTTCCAGGGAGTGTCTTGCTTCCCTGGCAGTCAGGTCTCTACTACTCTCCCTCTAGAGCAGCAGGCAGGTCTCTTGCCTCCTTCCAGGAGTCACTCTTTATAGCCTCCACCTGGGCCCTCATTAACTGCCTCAGCTGGGCTTGCCTCTGACTCCACTCTCAGCCCCCTTACAGGGCCAGTGCAGGGCAACGCACTGTCACAGTTCCTTATATAAGAGTTCAGTATAATTATCATCATTTTACAGATGGAGAAACTGAGGCAGTGCAGTGAAGTGACATGCTCAAGGTCCCCTATCAGGTAGAGACTGAGCTGGGAATAGAACCTACATCTTCCATCTTATTCATCCATTTATTTCTGCATGGTCCCTGTAAATTATAGTTGGAAAAAAGTTTTCTTGTTTAACTTTGCACTTAGTTTCTCCTAACTTCCTGGCCTTATTCCAGTCATGGACATGCACTGTGAGGCCATATTTGGTTTTTTTGTTCCCATTCGACATATATCTACATGTCGCTAGTCAGTATGTTACTATATGGTACAGAACTATGCCGTGCTTAAGGCTTAACAATACAGAAAAAAATATTTTATTGCTATATCTGAGGATTTTTAGATGAGTTGAGGCCAGTGTTCCCTCTAAGCTGAGCAGTGGCACAGCTTCACAAGTGATTAATCAGCCCTGCCTAGTCAGAGGCTCAGGGCTCCGTGCATGGAGCTGACTGACTGTGTGGGGCTGATTAAGCACCTGTAAAGCTGTGCTGCTGCGAAGCTTAGAGGGAACACTGGTTGAGGCTCTGTCTGTTGTTGTACCTTATTTCCTATAATGACTCGTCTTATTTTTTCCCCTACTGAGGTGATTAGAAGGGAGAAGGTGTTAGCATAATGTGCAATGTGTTTTCTTCTGCTACTTATTATATAGGTTGTACACTCTTGTGCTTACTGTATCAAGAAAACCTTGACTATATCCCTCTTGATTAAGGATGACATCCAGGCTATCATCTGCTAGCACAGCTTGCCACACCATGTGTAATCATGAAGAGAGATTATATTTGGTTTATTTGTAGAGGGGACTGAGAATTTTGTAAGAATGTAAAAATTGTCTCACCTTTCAGTTACTTTCCTTATCAAGAAATCTCTCTCTCTGATCTGAGGTTCTATTTAATCCTTGCTGCATCTCTCTCCTTTCTGGTATCATTCTATGTATTGTTGCCTGACTTTGTTGCTGCATTATTTGCTGACACAGGCACTTTCCCAGATTAGTGGAAACTAGGAAAGCTGAGTGGTTAACACATGTGGTCTCTAGGCAAGTAAGTGCTCTCCATAAAGTGCTGCTCAGTGAAAATGTCTGTAAAGCTGCTCTGAATAAACCTTACAGCTCCAGTGGGTGATATGACTGCAGCCAATGTAGAAAAGGCCACACACTGAGGGCTTGTTTCCTGATGCATGCTGTCATAATGGATGTTGTTGGTTAAAGGAAGAATGCTAGAACATTCTTACTACACCATATGGAGAGACAAGAAAAGTTCACATTCATGCCTCAGGCTATGTGCCATTTTTAAAACAAAGGCATTGACAATACATAACTATGATGTGATTGAGAGTGGAATGGAGACTGGCATATAGGCATCTGTAAGAAAGCATGGATTTACATAGAGATTTTTATTGATGTGAACATTCTGGTATAGCTGAGGTTGTGTCAGCATTTCTACTGCAAGCCCATGTTTCATAAGGCCCTGTCGTATGCATCACAAAATACTTGGGCTGTATGGGAACTTGGCATGTAATGTCTTCATGTGTGAGACAAATCAGTTCAATCATTTTTAAGTCAGATGGATTTTTTTAAATAGTAGCATTATGAATAAAAAAGAGTTTGATCTTTAAACCTAATTTTATATGGTGCCTATATCTAAATACAGCTTGAAGTGGTCTCAGTTTAAAACAGTCCTCAGACTGTTCTAGATCAGTTCCTACACCAACTACATAGATCATGTCCAACTGAATCATTTCTTTGAAAAAATATCTGTCACGTGCAGTTACATATTATAACCTGATTGCTGCAGAATATTTGTCAGTTAATATCTACCATTGATCTCACACTCCTTCAAGTCTTCTCAGTGTGCCCCAGAACTTCTGATATTTGATTGTTTTTTTTTCCAAGTGTAAATTATTTTTAGTACACTATAAGCTCTGCTTTTTGCCCTAGAACTCTACTTAAGTGTTAACCTTAGGAAACCTGCTAATTCTCGGTGTGTAACCCAAGTGAAAGTTCTTCATTGCCTTACACTTTTGGGTACTTGGCCAGAGAGAGTGACTGCTTTTTTCCTCTGAAAGATGAGGATAGGATAAAATTTTTTTGTTTGAAGGAGCACATTCTATCTCCCCTCAACTTCCTCTCACTAGAGTCTTGACTGTTTGGAGTATCCTCCAGTATACCCCATTTACCATCACTGGAAGGAACCAGTACATCAGGTGGTAACTGCACGAGTCTTGCCAGATACAACTGGGGAGAGCAGGGCCAGTGGAGCTGGCAGGATGAGGGAAATGGTCCAGTAGTATGAGTCTCTGGTGTTTCTGTAGATAAGGAGGAGCAGCTCTTCCCACATATAACAGAGGGAGGGAGCAAGGGATGGTTATGTAGGTGAAAAGTCTTCTTTTGAGAGAGGAGCAAGAAGGAAGGTGAGATTTCTTTTATTTGTTTACTTTACACTTGTAAAATTTACAACAAAGTCACTTTCTATCTCCAAGAGAGAACAGTAGTGGCCATCTTTGTTAAGGGGAAAAAAAAACTCATGAGAAATGTGTGGTAGACATCATTTTGTATGCACCATTGTCAGTTATTAAAAGTTGATCATGGAATCTGCATTAACAGAGGCTAACAGAACAAAAGAGGAAGAAAATAATACTTTAATAATACTATGAAAGAGAATTATATAAAAATCCAAGAAGTTAAAAACAGAATTACCAAAAAAAAAAAAAAAAACCCCAAAAGAGTAGACTGGCATTGATGTGAATGAACAGTTATTTTGGTATTGAATACCTATGACAATGAAGTAGTTGTCCAGTTTTGGTAGAAATGGACAAGCAGATTCAAAAATCTGTCAGTGGCCTTAGATATTGAAAATCGAAACTGACAAGTTGTACATTTGCTACAGTATATGTGTGCAGAGCTAAATGATATTTGTGATTCACTAACCAGCACAATGCCTAAGTGAAAGGATGATCTCCTTGAAAAAGTCGTTGTTGCTACTGATCATTTGTCTCTTTTGAAACAGAATGTGATGTATGAAGTGCTTGTTTTCAGTCAAGTGAAACAATTACTTAAAGCCTACTAAATGCCCATTGCCATATGAGTTTGCTGACTTGGATTTTACAGTTATTAGGACCAAATCCTAGAGTTCTTATAACTGAAAAAAAAATCCAGTTATTTCACTAGAAATCTATCCTGACTATAAAGTTTTAGGAATTTTGGCCCATAGCTCATAAAAATTAACTATATTACCACAACGTTCCTTTTAGTTCAGAGTTGCATGTTTAGGTTATTAAAATTTAATATTGATCGTTTGATTAAATAGTTCTGTAGGAAATTTTAGGCAAAAAAGTTACTTGGGTACCCAGAACTTACACTGACTGAGTGAGCATTTTAGATGCATGAGAATTCTGGAGTGAGCCTTTTGTTTTGCTTAATCTTTTAAATATGCATTATCATTTCATTAGCACAGGGTAAGAGAATTTGAAAAGTTTCTTGGTCCTTAAAATATTTGTAGATCAAATTTGAAATCTGTTTCCATTAACATATGAACAAAAATTATGGTTATGTTCCTTTGTACATGAGAACATACTCTTGCAGATTTTGCCAATGCATGAATAACAGGTTAGCTGTTTAAAGGGTTGAAAAAATAGCATTCTACATGGAAAATGACTAAAAATGCAATATAAACTAACTGTCTTCTTTCCAATTTACTGGACCATTTTCAATAGCTACACACAAAACACTGATCCCCAAGATCATTTTCTTTTTGAACCCTATTATAGGTGCTGGAACAAGGGGTGCTTCTGCATTCCCTAGCTTGAAGTGATTTCTATTATATATGGGATTTAGAGTTTGATTCAATGGCTCTAAGCACCCCCATTATACAAATGTTTCAGTACCCATGAACTCTACTTATTTTTAATACTGTTCAGTAAAAATACAATATAATATTCAATTATTCTCAGTTTACAATAACAGAATAAGAGAGCATATATACTAGCAAGGACTGCTGATTCATTCTTAGAGAATCCAATGAGGTGGCAGGGTAATTTTAGACAATCTTGCAAATACGGGACAGATATCTGAGAGAGAGAGAGGTTGACATAAAATTGCACCATTCTTCCTTTCAATTCTGCAGAAACCCTTTCTTTATGCATGTGTGCAGGGTATGCGTTCAGTTTATGAAACTCATGCAATTTTCTTGTCCCTTTTCTTCAGAGGACAGTAACTCCACTGACTTTAGAGTTACTTCTGATTTCCACTATTGTGAGAGCAGAATCAGTCCCTGATAATTCTTTACCTGCATGAGCAATGTAGTCTGTTTTCTCTCTTCTGGAGGAAAAGCCTGATTTCTGTGCTGCAGCATTGTTCACATTGCAATAGCTAATGCTATTTGAAACCGGTCTTGTGATCACAGGTTATATTTTACTATATTTTGAATATTTCAGAGAGGTAGGAGTAGCTTATAGCTTTAATTTCAGTTTTTCTTGGATCTTCCATAGGGTTTTCCAGCTCCCAAATTCAGTTTTTGAATAATACATGAGCAGTATTACCACTACTTTGTGTTGTGCTGTGTGAATGTAGAATGGCTTTGTGCACAGAGGATGTTGGATAGGTGAATAGACTAGAGAAAGGAAAAGGGCTTGAAGATAACTGCTAGGATTACTCTTTGCTTGGACAAAGGGGAAGGGACAGCTCAGTGGTTTGAGCATCAGCTTACTAAACTAATGGTTGTGAGTTCAATCCTTGAGGGGGCCATTTAAGAATCTGTACCAAATCTGTCAGGAATAGTGCTTGGCTCTGCTGTGAGGGCAGGGGACTGGACTCAAGGCCCCTTCTGGTTCTATGAGATAGGTATATCTCCATATTTTTTTTAAGTTTCCTCATCTTAAGCTCTTTTGACAAATCAAATCCCTTCAACTCTCATTGAATGAGTCCTATTTACTTAAAGTGGACAAGGTAACTTAGAATCAGTATGTGATTTTCGGCAGTGTATTGCCAGATCTGTTGAGTAACGAGAGAGCACATCAGAATTTTATTGCAAATTATCTTCCAAACAGATATAAGCACTGTTGCTTATTTGGATAACGATGCTCATTTTAAATAGGTCAATCCATTTGGTCATGCTGTAACTCTCAACAGCTTTTGATACAATAGGCCATGCATGCATTGTTACTTGGGCATTTGAGAGAAATTGCTGGTGTGTCTGTTACTGCCCTCCAATGGTTTCACTCATACCTAGGAGCAAGTCGGTGCTTGATGGACAATTTCATGACATCACTGAAGAATTTGCTGTGTAGCTTTCCCATAAGGCACTCTCTTGTTTTCCCTCTTATTTGATCTACAGGTGATTGGGGTTGCCAGGTGTCCGGTTTTGAATCGGACAGTCCAGTATTTGAGCTTTCTCTTAGGGAAATAAATTGAGAAAATATAAATGAGAAAAATATAAATGTCCGGTATTTTCTAAATAAGATGTAATGTAGATTGTGATATAATGTCAAGTGCGTCCGGTATTTTTGTTGAAACCATCTGGCAACCCTGCAGATGATACCTTTTGGAAAGCTCATGTCTAACCATTAGACATAGTCTCATCAATATACCACTTGTTCCGTGACCCTGCAAGCCTATTCTCTGCCCTGGAAGAATGCTTGAATGAATTCTCCAGAGGGGTGTATCAGGGCTGCCATGTTCTCAGACCTGGGAAATAGAAGGCTTGCTGCTGGGTTAACAGCATGAGAAAGCTCACTCTTTTTCATGTTCTCACTCATAGGATTTGTTTGGAGGTGGAGTCAGGTTAAGAATCTTGGCTTCATTTTACAGAGTTGCTTTTTCCCTGCAAAGCTAAGTATTGGCCTGATATGATTTTTTTTTTTTCAGTTGCACACTTTGTGTTTTCTTTGCCCTTTCTAATCCCATTCCAGCCTCTCAATAGTAACACATGTCCTCCTGCCCAGGAGGCTTGATTCTTGTAATTCCCTCTGAGCAGAACATGCAGCAGGGCATTTCTACAGCTTGTTCAGAAAGCAGTAGCATGCTTGCTCACCCACACAAGCAACTGTGATTATATTATGCCAGCCTTGCATTGTCTGCATTGACAGCCTATACAGTGGCATGTTGATTTAAAACTGGCACTGTTGTTGTTTTTAAAGCTCTCAACAGTGTTGGGATTGTCTCTGCTCGAGACTTCCCCCTTGAAAATCATTCTGGTAGATATTCTGAACCATCCAGCTTTTATGTCTCAGGCAACTGATGATCAATTTTTTGTTGTAGTAATCCTTGATCTTGGAGCATTCTGTTTGTATATATTGTGTACCCTTAGGTTAGTTTACAATCTCTTCTGTATTATTATGGCTCACAGCTATGCTGATTTTTAAAAAATATAAATACAAAAAAGCTTACATTCTGCTTTTAAGTGATTCTAAAATTGGTATCAGATTTGATGCCAAATATAAAAATAATTATGCTAAAACTAATTAAAAATTATTAGCACTTAGAATAATACTTTGTACAGCTCAGTAAGGAAGTGATTGCAAGGTGGTTAATTGCATCTGTCTTTTTAAAGAAAATAATTTTTGTTTTCCTGTTCTTACTTTTGAAACAAAAATATTGTGTCCAGCAACAGTAACCCTCTCTAATGCTGCCGGCAGCGATTGGAGAGGGGGACTGCTGCATAGGAGGATGTATCACCTACCTGTCCCAGAGCTACCATGCTGAACTCCGCCAAAGGATTTCCCAAGAGGAGTGTTCCTTTAAGAAAGCCCCAACATCCTCCAGAGGGAATGAGCAATGGTGGTATTTGGAATGGGGATGATGATAATGCCTATTTGTTATGTAGCACTTTTCATCTGTAGATCTCACAGTGACGCACAATCCCGTGGGAGGTAGAGCAGTACTATGTATCCCCATTTTACAGACAATGAACTGAGGCACCATCTCCATGACCAGCATCGATGTACTGAGGTAGACACAAAGCCAATGTATACTCTGCATTACCTATGTTGACTCTAGCAGTCCTCCAGCAGCTGTCCCACAATGCCTGAAGCTGCTCTCTGGTCACAGTTGTGAACTCGGCTAAATAGAGGTCCTGGGTGCCAGAAGCCTTCTCCCTAACTCTACATTGTTGTGTGCAACTGCCCAGCTGACTACGTGCTCCAGATGCACACTGGCCTGGAATAGACAGGAGACACTGGATCTCTTGGGCTTGTGGGGAGATGAGGCTGTGCAGGCACAGCTATGGACCAGCTGTAGACCAGCTGTAGAAGTGTGGACATCAGTGAGCAGATTACAGGGGGGATGCAGGAGAAGGACAAAGCTGGGAATCAACAGCTGTGCTTTCTGAAAGCACAGGAACTGCAGCAGGCATATGGGAAGGCCAGGTACGCCAACAGTCAATCTGGTGCTGAGCCCCAGAACTGCCACTTTTGCAAAGAGCTGCAAGCTGTACTTAGGTTGGACCCTTGAAGCACCCCAACCAAGATAGCAGTACAACAAAGAGTGAGAGAGAATTGTGATCTGCTTTTCATATCCCCAAAGAGTTAGGTGGGGGTGGCCATGTCGAGCAATTTGTGTAAACAGGGATGTCTCTTGACTCCTCCTGAGAAATCTCACTGAAATTTCCATGAAGATGCTCGACAGTCCTTTCCCAAAGATTTCTAGATATGGCAACCTTATTTCTTCCTCTGTGCTCAGACTTTTCCATGTGCCAGCAGACAGGGTACCCTTGCAATAAATGGGCTAGTAGCACATGAGCCCAGGCAGCTACCGGACACCATCAGCCTCTGTGCTCTCCATGCCTTTATTACCTTTAGGAATAAGATATTGGTTAAAATCATCATCTGTGGAAAATCATGTTAATATGTAATGTCATTGCTCAGTATGCATAGTTGTATGCAACCGAGCAATTCCCTCATTTCACTCCCCACTGGTGGGCCAAACTCACTATGGCTGGGGCTGTGAGTAGTGCCACGCACAAGCACACCATGCAGAAGTGTCAATAAATGGAGTTGCTAGGAGAAGGACTTCTGAATCTTAACTTTTGCACTTCTCTGTGGCTATGTTGGCAGTGGTGCCTGTTTGTTTTATTTGTAAGCTGCTGCTGTTGCAACCTGTTCCTCCTCCACACCCATGGATTGCCTGAGTCAGATGATGAGAGGACAAGAACTCAGGATGACATGTTCAACAAGGTCCTGCAAACTAGTGCTGCATTGAACCATGAGTAGAGAACCTGGAGGGTGTGTATTTCAGTCTAAATGGAGAAGGAAAGTGGACAGGAGGCAGGCCCAGGAATCTCAGCAGAAAAAGGGGAGGGATACACCAGGATGTGATATAGCTTCCCCAGCAGCAAACTTCAGGTTCTTGTAGACCTACAGATTGATAATCCTGGGCCAGCCTCCCTTTGCAGTCCATGGAGAACTCCATTACAGCACCCCACCGCACCTGGTCCCTCAACATTCCACATGGCTTCAGGCACCTCATCTTCACACCTACCACTCCATGCCCAGGGATAAATAAGGACAATCATAGCTTCACATATATTGACCTGCGATAGCTAGCGTGAGAGCTACGATTGCTATGTGTATAGCCAAAATGGACATGAATGTTCTTTCCCCTTACATTTTGTGTTTCTTGTGGACCAGAAGAGAAGAAGATACAGACACATTTCAGCACAGCAAGTTGCCAAGGAAACTTTTTATTGTTCTTGCAGCAAAACTGAAATTAACATGGAAGTGAGGCTTCAAACTGGAGAGAAGTGCACAAAACCTGGAAAGTAACAGGACACCTCTTTCCTCCACCTTACTTTGAAAAACTTCCCAAATGTGTATACATTATCACTTACGTGGCTAATATAAAGCACTATATAAACTAACTAAAATTTGTGGGTGAACTGCTACAGACTCCCAAGTTGCAAAGAATAAGTCTGCCCTGGAATAGCAACTCACTAACTGAACAACTTATAACTCAGACACACAGATAGTTTTCATGCTCTCCTGGGGCACCAGAGCTCCACACTTCTAACTCCTCCCCATCCCTCACAGCACTTTTGGAGAGCCATGAATCTGCTGATTCACACTCCATCCCTGCTCATCCCCCTCTCTCTAAGAACCTGAACAGCTCATTTGTGGAAGTGCAAGGTGCCAGTACACCCCAGTGTGCAAAAGTTGTATGGGGAAGAAGGCTGCTGAATTCCATTTGAAGCAAGGAACCTCTGAAATTCTTAAGAGAATTAAGGTGCATTGTCTCTCACCAACTGTATCAGTAAACCAAACTAGCTAAACAAGGCACAAAGATGTCCAAGGTACTTTGCAGCTGTAGAAGTCATTCTGAAAACTTCTGGCCATTTTGAATGAGCTTTGACTACAATCAAAATCATATAACCCTAATGGTCTCACAGAGTCCACATAAATACATACCTAAGAAGTCTGAGGCCATGACCAAGGATGTAAATTAACTGGGCCATGATCATGCTGAATTTAGAGACATGTAGTACACCTTACTTGCCTGTCAGTGCTTTTGTCAGTCCTTTACCACCAGACATATGGCCTTCATCAATACAATACCAAAATGACCATCATGAAGATCTTCCAAAGGCTGGACTGAAGTGATTTTGAAACAGTCACTCAGATGTCCAATAAGATGTGACCGTGATTTACAGATAATTCACATTGATATGACACAAACTGTATAAACTGGAGATTTTTGTGATCCAGCACTGTACTGTATGGTACTATTCCCATCACAAAACAGGGTACACCATCCTTAGCTATTTCTTTTCTGATGACTATACTAGTGATGGATAACCTGTTTATCAAATGTAGATAGAACATTTTATCTGAAGTTTCTTCAGGGAGCTCAGGCATGACAGCTCATCAGCATTCCCATGCTGAGTTCCTTATGGAATTGAATACTATAGGTATGACCTGAATTCTGTCAATAGCTGCTGCTCATATGCAACACTGACATATGAGCAGCAGTTAATGATAGAATTCCATGTTTCTGTCCAAAAATTGAAAGCAATGGGTGATGAGCAGTCAGCAAGATAAAATGTCTATCATAAAGGTAGATATGGAACTTCTGAATTCTGAAGATAATGCTAAGAGCTTCCCACTTCTGCACATAGTTCCTCTTAGGAGTAGTGACTGTTTGGGATGCAGAGGCAGTTGGTTTCCCCGTGCAATAAGGCAAAATGTGGGGAGGGAAATGCACCCACATGTTATGAAGCATCACATTCCAATTGCAAAGCATCAAATCACACAACAACCTTCAGCTGATGTCAACAGTGTCTCTGCTTCCTTAAATGCACAATTGCACTCCCTAGATCATTTCCATTATTTCTTTGTAACAATTCGTGTCAGGGTGCCAATAATATTGCCAGTTGAGGCAAAAATATGTGAGAGTAGTTAGGCAGTCCTAAGAATGAACCAACTGACACATTCTCTGGCAGTGGCACTTCAAGAATGACCTTTTATTTCCCTGACAGTTTCCTTAAGCATGTCAATTACATGTTCAAGATACTCAGCTGAAGGTCTGAAAAATTCACATTTGTCTTGACAGATTTACAATCCTTGATCTTTTAAATATTGCAAAACAGCATCCACATTTCAAAGATGACCCTCTTGGTCATTTTCTGAAACATGGTTGTCATTCAAATAGCACTGAATTCCATTCAGTGCCATCAGGATCTCATCTATGACTTTCTGAAAAGGACCAGTGCCAAAGAGACACTTCAAGACAACCCCATTATAAAAGAATAAGCCATTTTGCATGTTAACTGAGAGATTTGCAAGTTGCTGGGTCAATCTCCAATCCATTTTACTGAAATAAATAAACCTTCAGTGTGAGAGAGTAGATACTGTCTGCATGTAAAACTAGATTCAGCATCACTTTGACAAAATTGCTACAAATTTGGACTGAGCCTTCCTTCCTTGATCACTGGTATGATGGGAATAGTCCACTCCCTGTGTGAAACCAGTGACAGAGACTGTGAGTTCACTAAACCATCCAAATCAGCTTCTACCAGAGGCTTTAGAGTGTAAGGTACAACTGTGGACTTGCAATATTGTGGCTCTCTGTCCGACTTAACAGTGAGTTTCACTGCCATGTTGCTCATCTGTCAAAGCTCTGTTTCAAAAACTTTGAATTGTCTGCCCAGTATTTCTGGAAGCTTCCTTCAATCAACAGTGTAACCCACATTCCATCTTTCACTCAGGCTTCTGAAAATATGTATAGTGTTAAGTATTGATCAGTGTCAATTGAGCTTTTATCTTTCCACGTTACAATTCCAGACTTCCATCTTTTTCTTAGGTTCAGTCTTCACGGGTGTCGTCTTAGATATTTTATATTGTGACCTGCCAAACAGCTCAACAACCAGCAACACAACAGTATGTCCTTTCTTCTGGAACAGTCTCCAGATGACTTGATATGCTCAGCAGCTCTTCTCAACATATAATTTGAACACAATGGCCACCTTGAAATTCCTTACATTCCCGTGTTTCTCTGTCTCATTGTCTTATAAAATGAATTCAGATCACACTAAATTTTTCTCTGAAGTCTCCTTTGCATCTGTTACTTCATTTGATAGGGCATACAAGTCCCACACTATGGAGTAAGGGTTAACGAGTAGCTCTGGGTCTAGAAAGCCATGTCCCAGACACCCGTTGCTGGGCATGCTCACAATGGAGACTGAGCTCAAAATGGAGAAGCTTGTCTCAATCTAGGTAGCCCATGTAGGAGAACAGTCATGTAGTGCAGGCTCCTGCTGAGAAGTTGCTGGGGTCCCAAAAAGCTGAGATCAGACCCTACTAACAAGCCACCACTGTCCTTTCAATAGCAGAGGACAGCAATGACTAGCCCTGACTGACAGCAATGACTGGCACTGGGAGAGAAACTGAAGCTGGGGTAGGAAGTGGCCCAGGCAGCAGATATAGGATGGCCTCCCCTTATGTCACATGTTTCATTGGGCTCTGGGTTGGAATCCAGTAGAGCAGGGAGGGCCCGGGTTCTAATATTTCAAACTACTGACTCTTGCCACTGGATGATACAGCCATCAACTCCAGCAGGTAGGAGACGTAGCTATTGACTGACACCTCGGTGACACACCTTTTGATTCTTGCCAAAGGGCAACTTCAATGGCTAGATAATATGGCTATTTACTTCAGCTGTTATGCAACGTAGCTATTGATTCCAGTTACAAGATGACATGGCTATTGACTCACCGCTACGTGATATGGCAATTGACTCTTGCCACGGTATGACACAACTGATGACTCTTGCCACTGGGCAGTACAGCCACTCACTCAGCCGCAAAGAAATGTGGCTATTTATTCTCACCGCTGGGCAACACAATTGTGGATTCTCACCACAGAGTGATACAGCACTGACTCTAGCCTCTAGGCAATGTAGCTATTGACTCTCATCACTTGGTGACACGGCTGCTGATTCTTGCCACTGGGCAATACAAGCAGGGTCTCATGCCACTCAATGTTGTGGTTGTTGACTCCTGCTATTGGGCATTAATCTTCTAGATACTTCAACAGCCTTCTTGAAGGTAAATGGTCATACAGTCAATAACTTCTTCTGGAGCTTGATGTTGCATAATCCAGAGACAAATTGGTCATGGGGGACATCATTTAATGTTTGTCCAAGCTGACAGTGCTCTGACAGCTTCCTTGAGGAGCAATAAACTCCTACTGATTCTTAGTTTCCCTAAGAATGCTGATGGAACTCACATTCTTCTGTTATCATTAACGTTCCTTCTCTGGTGCAGCAATTGTGGAGTATGTGACAATTCCACACAGAGATGGAGACAGTAGGACATGCAGCAGCCTGAATGCCTTCAGACCCATCACTCTCAGCAAGGCTGAAACTCGTTGTCCTTCTGGAATGTTATTGCAGATCATAAATTTCTCAAAGTGTTCACCCATGATTCCAAATCAACCGAATTGCCCACAAAAGTTGCCATTTCCTTGCCCACCAGTTGGTCTTCCCACCTCCTGGACATCTCCTGTACCATAGGGAAACTGGGTTTCTTTTTCTCTACTATCTGCTACTTCTGGCTGTATGCCAACACTGCAGAAATTCATATATGTTCTTGGGCTCCCTCTGCTGGGTATACACCTACAGTGCAGCCTAAGCTGTTTGCCAGCTTGCACATGCTCAGCCAATATGGCTGCTTACTTCCGTCTCAGTGCTCAGTTTGCAGGCGCTCCAGGCAGCAACCTATTCCTTTTTTCTGTCTTTACTGTGAATTCCCCTTCTTTGGTTGGTTCATGATGTCACAGCAGCAAAAAACCCCAGCCACCTGCCACATTGTGCCCCTAAGTGAACTCTCCCCAACTTTTTATAATCTTCTTTGCTTTCTTTTCCTTCTTAGTAGAGCACAGGCAGCACCGGGATTCCCATGGGGCAGAAATCTTTTACCACAAAACAGTGCATGTGGACCCAGAAGAGAAGGAGATACAGACAGAGGAGCTCCACCCTTCACTGCCATTGAAACTATTGTTCTCTCAAGCAAAAGTGAAACTAACATGAAAGTGAGGCTTTGCTCTGAGGGGGGAGGAGTGCTCAAACATTTAAAGGGACAGGACATCACATTCTGTTCTGTTAATTTAAGTTTTAGGTGTGTTTGCATGAAAAATGCACAGACTCTTTTCTCACGGATTTTATTACTCAGTAAAATTCTAGTCTGTGTTATTTAATAATAATAATAATAATAGTTCTTTATTAGTTCACAATAACGTGCTGCAGACCATCTTGAAGTACTGAATGCATCCACTTACTTGTACTGTACAGTGTAACAGCTCATTGGATCAGTAATAAATACAGTGTAATAATCATCAGTGTTCACCAAGAGGTGCATTGACAGTTTTGTATTCATAGATGGGTATCAAGCACCATACAATTTGTAACATGCTGCAGAACTGCAGGCCATCTAGAGCAGAGCCAACCACAATATCTTGTAATGGCAGGCTGTTAAAATGGTCTCAAGGCCTCCCTCAGCCAGCTAATTCCACAGTGAGCTCTTCTAATAGCCCTTGTGTCTGTTCAAACTCAGAAAAGAGCAGCTCCACCTCTGCCCTTCACCCCCACAGCAACTTTTCCCACTTTGCCTCATAGATATTATGCAGCACAGAGCACTAGAGTCCTGCAAATCAGCAGATATCTGCTTGTATAGCTGCATCCACAGATGTAGTTCTTTGTTTTCATCTTTGCTAAAGCTCACAGCCCCACTGCCCTCTGCAGAGCTAAAGCCCTGAGCTCTGAGCCCTGGTGCACCCCAAAATAGGGATATGTGTGCTATCTATAACTCCATGGCAGTTCAGGAACCCCACTGCAGCAGCTCCATCCACTGTGTCTTGCCTGTTTGTCATAATTAATGTCTTTGCACATTTGAATGATTGCAACCCCCAAAATGATTTCCAGATCACCAGTAGCAATCTGGCTTTGTTTTCCACTGTGCAATCACCACTTGCTTCTCTCACTCTAGTATCACTGCACTGAAGCTCAGAAGTTATTCTCCACCATTTGCAGCTGCTCTGTGAGTGACACCAAAAACCTGGAATTGGTTTTCAGTGTGTCTTACAGCAGTCTGTCCTCAATGAAACTGTTGTGTTCCCCACTGAGGCAATTTTTCTTGCGGCTCTGCAAACACCAGAGGATTGTGCATCCTGTGCTTGCAATACTCAGGAGAATAGCGCATCTGACAGACAACTCCAGCTCTAACTCCAACTTCGACATTGTCTACATAGCTATTTTTAGAATGCTAACATGAGCCCTTCCAGCCTTGCACTCATGGGCTTCAAAGGATTGTGTAGACATAGCTTGCAAGGACAGTAGTTCCAGATTGGCCTTGACCTTGCAAAGATTTTAGCAAATGTATAAATTTTTCAGAATTAGGGCCTAGGTGAGCTGTTTTATGGGATTTGGAGACTGACAGTAGGGAATGGGGATAGGATCAGTGGATATTGGGGTGAGCAATGGACATCATGTTCTTACACCCAATCCATAGAAACACCATAACTGATTGTGGATTTTTTCCATTTTGCCCCATATCGCCTTCAGGAACACACCCATCTCCCTGGGCAGTGCAGAGCAAGTGAGCATACCTTTCGGTCCCCTGCCCTGGGATAGGGAGAAGTATAAACCAATGGTAGGGACCCAAACCTGGAGGGAGCTGCAAGGATTTTTTCTATATGTTATATGCATGTTATTATTATTGGCAGTATAATCTGTAGAAGGAACTAACAGACATAAACAGTAGGCTCATTGGGGATAGGCTGTATGGAAAGGGGGTAGTCTGTATGGAAGAAGCAAACAAACTCACATAAAACAATAATAGTGAGACAACGCACATCACCTTGATGTGGAAGGATATTAAGGGAGCACGGGAGAGGATTATGATCTTTGAATAAGGATTGTTTTAAAAATTCAGAAATCTTCTAGTGGAACACAATGTTAGCATGTGTCTCACTAGTCTTCTCCATAATGTTAATCATTACAGTCATTCGCTCTCCTGCCACCTGCTATTGTTTGTCACACTTATTGCTTTTTGTCTTGAAATGGATGCTCCTTGTAGCAGGCACTGTGTGTACTTCTGTATATTCATGGAGACTAGTAAAATTTGACACCAACCTTGATTATGGCCTTTGAGCTTTAATGTAATATAAATAAAAAATAACAGAATATTATTTAATTACTACTAGGGTTTATATTTGTTCGTTTGTTGTCTTTGCATTCAAGTATTCTATCAAGGAAATATAATTATTAAATCAAGAGTCAGCAAATCCATTAAGCACAATCTTAAATCCATCCCTAATCAGCAAAATATATATATGCCTAAATTTCATGATAGTGAAAGTTAAGCACATGCTTATGTGCTTTGCTGAACTGAGGCATAATTCTCTACATACATATTGTATTCAATTATTTATAATACAAGAATATGCAAACATTCTGTTTGCCAAGGCAGTCATACAATGTAGAAGAAATTGATACAAAGTAAGAATGACTGTAAATGGGCAATTTCAGCCTTGGCATAAACAGTCACTACTGTGTTAATTTCTTCATGTAAATAATACTTCCTGAGAAATATAACTAGTCTAAACTTAAGAAAAGCCCTTGGGAACTTTTCTGACATGGTAATCATGTTAGGTCATGTCATCACTGCTCTTAGAACTATTTATGTACCAGAACTTTTTAGCAGATTTTGCTATAGCTAATGAAATTTCATCACAGCTTGTTGAGTAATTGAGAATTGGTTTTTTTGTTTGTTTTTTAAAGTACTTTTGTGCAATGGAAAGTTTCACAAGCACTTGCAAGAGATTTTTGTTCCCTTGGTCGTCCGCTATGTTGATCTCATGGAATCATCCATTGCCCAGTCCATTCACAGAGGTCTTCAACAAGAGTCCTGGCAGCCTGTCAAGTAAGTGTTTACAGGTGGTCTTAACGTACCTATATCTTTATACCCGATCTGTTTTTTTACTCTATTGTCCTCTAAATTCTATTTTTATTGTATTCCTACATTGTTTATTTTTTCACAGGAGCATCACCAACAGTCTTCCCAATGTAGCTCTTCCGAAAGTTCCAAGTTTGCCTCTTAATCTTCCACAGATACCTAGCTTTTCTGCACCAACTTGGATGGCTTCTTTATATGATTCCACGTGTGTATTCTTCACTAATGTTGTGACTGTACGTCAGTTCTGCATGGCCTACCTGGTGTCCTGTATAGTTACATTTGGATTGCACGGTGCTTATGATTGTGTGGTTGAAAATAATAATTTCTCAGTTGTGAGCCAAGCATGGAATGTCAGTGCATCATGAGTTTTAGTGCATAAAAATACAGCAGAATGTTAGTTAATGTCTCACCTTCCGTTTGACTTGGCAAAGGTTTGCTGTAGTACAGTTAGCAGTCAGAATTGTGCTGCTAATTCAGTCAATAAGCAGGAGAGAAAAATTAAAATACTTGTCCTTAGACGATGTTTTCATAAACTGCAATAGCTCTTCATGTTTTTGCATGAATGTTACTAGTTCATGGCATGTGCAAAATGGTTCAGAAAGCAGTTTCAACAATTGTTTGCAATATTTCTGTTGATTTAATTTCTCAGTCTTAAAATGGAACTGTTAAGAATACGAGGCCCATCATTTGATTTGCATTACTTTGTTTTTATGGGTTTTTTTCACCACAATGTTTCTGTTTTTATTTTTAATGGAGTCAGTAGCCAGTGCCCCAATTGAGAAATGCCACAATAACTTATCGAAGCTCAGTATGTCCACCTGTTTGTGTCTGAGTATAATGTGTGTGGAACATAGTTGTGTGTAGAAACATTTCAATTATCAGTTTCCAAAAGAGCAAGTTCACTAAAAACAACAACAAATGGAAATATTTTTACATTTTGAAAACTAACATTTTGACTTAGTCCTTTAATGCTAAAGATAATTTAATATTTGAAAAACATACACTTTTTTACAAGCAAATGCCTAAATCTATCATCACATGTGAAGTTCTGTGTTTGTTAGGTAGCCAAGTATATTGAGTAATGTGTCTATAGACTTTTGGCACTTCATTAGCTGTAATAGGATTTGTTCTTTCTCGCTCCACTAAAGAATTGTCAATCTTTTTCCTCCTCGTCCTTAGGCTTTTAAACCCTTTGTTTTGATGGTAACGCTACAAGTTTGCACCTGCACACTTATGTCTTTATAAATCACTATTCCAACTTTGAATCACAACTCAGTGGTGTTTTGCCCTTCAGAACTCTTCCTGCCTGCTTATTCCTATCTTTTGAAAGTTTACTTTCTTAAACCGTATCCTTCATACTTTATACTTTCATTAGAGCCCATGTTCTTAAGTGTGGTATTCTAATAATCTGTACTTACAGCCCTGCTGCCCAGTAAAAATGAATTTTAATGCACAATTTACATACATGGTGACTAGCTGGAGGTTTTTACACACAAATGTTTTTCCCATGGGAAAAAATATAATAGGTTCCCAAAATTACTTACATTAAGGACTGGTATTATTATAGACAAAGCTGAGAATACAGGTTGGACCTCTCTGGTCTGGCACCCTTGGGGCCTGACCAGTCCTGAACAAGGGAATTTGCCAGACCAGGGGAGGTTCCCTGCTACCGGCCCCCCAGCCCACCGCCCCTCCCTGCTCCTGGCCCCAGCTACCCTCCTGCCAGGTTGCTGGGCTGCCACATCCTTGGCCCTGGCCTTGCTACCAGGACTGCTGCAGCCCTGGCTGCACTACTGGGGCTCCTGCCCCGGGCTCCCCGCCGCCAGTCCTCTTGCCAGACCAGAGAGTCCTGGTTGTGGGAGGTTCAATCTGTATTATTAGTAGTGTTGCCCATCACTTTCCATTATAAGACTCTGAGTTCATTTGCTTATAACTTCTGCCAGCTTTAACTGATTGAGCTGAAATTTTCTATGCTGGTTGTCTGATGAGGCTATTTCTTCAGAAAATTTCAGCCAAAAGGGTTCAGCCATTTCTGAGAATGAGAGTTGGGGCAGATACATTATTTTGCTTGTGTTAACAAAAATTCTAATACTCTTTTCTTCAAGTATTGGTAGTGTCTGTAGAGCAGGAACTTGTAATTTGTAACTTGTGTCAGGGAGTGCCTTTTGACATTTCCATGGAAACCCATCCAAATTTAGTCACATTGGAAGCCTTTGTCCAGAAACCCTAATTCTGCCATTTCCTAATTTTTGATTGTTTGACTTTGCAACCTTAATAATGTTCTTTTAATATAATTTTATCTATTTATTTATAATTGTACTCTCACAATTGTAACAAAAATGAATGAGAGAGGGAGCATTATTAAAGATGTTCAAATACCATAGGGCCAGTTCTGCCATTGGCTGCACTGGGGTGTAATTATTTGAAGAGAATATAAAGGAGCATCCTCACATTTAAAGTATCACGGGCAGATGCCACAGTGCTGCACAAGAGTGCTCAGCAAAGCATGTGTAACATGCAAACTTGGTGTGTGGGTTGTCAAGTGCTGCATTCAGCTAGTACATGTACTGCCATTCCTAAGCACTTGCAGGCAGTTGCTAGAGTGCCCTTTTTGCTGAAAGGAATAGTAACAAACAGCCCACCAGGCATTGTACAAGCTCACTGAAACATCTTGCGTAGCAACTTCAGTATGCTTCTAGGGCTGGCTGCACAGCTGCCTGCCAGCTACTGTTCTTTCCACCCTTTGTGCCATTGTTCTTTGTAAGAGCATGAGTTAATTTAGAATATTCACTTTCAAGATAAGTGACTCAGATCGTGTTTGAGAGAGCAGATTATAGTAAATAATATGTTGTTCTTCACTGTGGCTTCTGTATGTGTATTCCCTCTTGTGGGGCATACCCCCCACCCCCTGCCATCTGATATCGTGGCACATTCTAGTAAAAGTACTGCCTGCTTGGGACATCAGCTGAGGTGTGAAGTCCTTTTTGTGTGCCTTTGAGAAACCAATGATTGATGTTTATTTTTCTAACCCATTGATGGCTGATACAGAAATGAAATTCCATTCAAAGTTGTAGATGACAGGCATTCAGTGGAATTCAGATCAGTTTTCAATTAATTCCTTTAATGTTATTTAATAACAGCTGGCCATTTTAGCCATTTTTACAGTAAATCTTTATCAGTGGCTGGAGATTTTATTTTACAGTGAGGATCTGAGACACATCAGAAACCATGATTTAACTGAGTTATTTTTAAACACTGTCTATGAATGTCAAATCATCTTATCTAGTCAATATTTTGTGAAATGACAAGAGTTTAATATTCTGGCATACATTGCTAATGTCCAAATTCTGGTAATAAAGCTGTTGTTCCCAATTCAGCAAAACACTGAATCACATGATGACGTCCATCCCTTTCTTTCAATAAAGCAGTTAAGCATTTGCCTAAATGTTTAGCTGAATAAGAATAGGGTTAAGTATGTTGTTATGTTTAAACATGTTTTTAAGTGATTTGCTGAAGTGGGGTATTAATTATATTCCTGTCTGAGACTAATAATTTATACTTATTCTTTTGAGCATTACCTTTTAAATATGTAATTAAACTTTATATACAGGCTATATTAAATCACTATAGATATTCTGTTGCTATTTCCATTGACAAGTTTTTTTACTTATAATGTGTGGCTGGGAACACTAAATGTGTACTCTTCTCTATCATTACACTTCTACAAGAACATCATTACTATGTTTTCAGTTGTTTTTGCTGGTCCTTTAATTTAATGGTACATTTGGGGCATTGCATGCTAAGGTTGGGGAGATATTAAGAGAGTAAAGTGCTGTGTGTAGTATTCAGTATTTTGCTTGATTGGTCCCATGAGAAGTTAACTCAGAGGACACCTTGGCTAGACGTGCAGAGGACTGTGAATTATTGCCAGATTCAGCTAAGGAAAACACACTGAAAGGTTGAGAGGGCTGGGACAGAGTATGTGGGGGAAGGGGAGATAAAACCTTTTAATTAGCCAGAAAGGGAGTTTTTCTACTTGTTAATTTATATGTGTTACTCTAACCCTAATTTGTATTTCCTTTCCATTTTGAATCTTTATGCTTCTACAAGTTTTGAACCTAGCTTTTCAGTTAGATTTGTGGCTTGTTTTGGTTATACCAGTGTTCCATTTATAAATTATTTTTCCAGTTATATATGTAATAAATGATTCTCAGTCACTGTAAAAACAACCATTGGCAGAAAGCAGGTACAACCCATGGGATTAGGACCACTTTTTACACCAGCAATGAATATGACTCTCTGTAGGAGAGTCATTGTTTTGTGGAGTTCTTCCTATGTACAGTGTCCAGTTACTTCACTACATAATAACAGATTATTTTCTCCCTGCAACAAGATATGCCTGGTGCAGGAAAGGGGAGGAACCTCAAGGACCTGATTACAATTCCTTGAATCTCAAACTGCTGCAGCAGCATGAGATCCCCAAAAAAATAATCAGATGAGGAGAGCAAGAAGTGCACAAATTACAAAGCCATTTCAGATTGTTCTTGACTTTAAGCTTATATATTGTCATTCTTAGATGCTTTCCCGGATCAAGACCAGAGCACAGAATCAAGCCAAATAAAGTATATGCTGCTGTACAAATGATCTGTCAGTGTAAAATCACAATCCTCCAGAGTAATTTACTATAATAGATAATAATAATCAAATGACAGATGTGTGATTTAGGTACAGGTTATTTCTTTCTGTTGTCACAGCTCCTTTTATGTCAGTAGTATGCAGTATTAGTCTATATCTTTAAGAAAAATGGCTCAGAATGTCATTGTGCAATATTAACTAAGTAATAAATATGAATGGTGGCTCTGAAGCATATAAAAACAAGAAATGTTTGTTATTGAGCATCTCTCAAATTTCAAAAACCAATGGCTATTATTATAATTATTATAATTGTAAAACCTTATTTGGATGTGTAATGAAACCAGTTTAAGTGGACACCAGGGAGCGAACGTGCATAAGAATACATTGACAATATTTGAGAGCACATGATTCCTCCCGAGTCTTAAAGGATTCCATTTAGTTTGGAGTCCTATTAAGCAGAAATATGATTTAAAGAGAACAAAATTAAAATGCATAAAATCCCTGCAGATCAAATAGAAAGAAGTTATCACATTTGGTAAATAAATGCGCTTTACTTTCTAGAAGATATCCACTCTCATCAAAGTTAATACACACTGAGATTTTATATGAAAATATATTGGTGTATTTATGTATCCTCTCCCCATTCTTGTTTTGTAGTTAGTATCTCCATCTTTCTCAGACATCCATACCAGTTGACTATCTTATTTTTTGGCCTAATTTTGAGTATAATGTAACATATATAAGGGCCAAACTCACTATCAGGGGACAGACAGGGCACTGGAACAATTTGTATAGTGGGGGGTGAGGTGCTGAGAGTCATTGAACCAAATTGTAAACCTTCTATGATGGAAACCACTTCAAGCTGGGAGTCCGGCAGCATTTCCAGTTTCAGCACCTATGCCAGAGGATAAAGGACCTATAGAATAACCACAATGAGTTATTTCATTAGTCGATAAAGAACAATTCTACCCTAGCAGCACAGAGGATTATTATTTTATTGTATAAAAAACTGTTGCCTATGTGTAAATAAGTGCTTAATCTTCAGTACAAAGGAAGAGACTTTGCCTCAAAATGCTTGCAATCTAAGCCAGCAATGTACACATTCCAGATGGGGATCAGGATGGAGCCTAAACAACCCAATAGATCTTCTCTCTTGAGGTGTGGTTGTTCTATTTCAAGGGTATAACAGGGAGGTATAATTAAGAGTTATTGGGTAATAATAAGCAGGGACAAAATATCATGAGTCTTCCTAATGGTGAAATCTAATAGGTTGCCTGCTATTCTTGTAAGAGAAATGGGGGAAGCATCAATATTTGGATCATTTAAAATTGGAGGAGACAGAGCCATTAGCAACCTATTATAGGGAACAATCCAGTATTATTAGGAAGATATTGCAGGCCTTTTCCATCTCTAATTTCTTTGAACCTAACTCCGCTCATATTTGAGCACCAGTCCTATTGATTCATTCAGTGGGAATTGAGGGTATTCAGACCCTTCATGATTATGGCCTTTTGTCATGAGAATATAGGACTGAAAATGGCAATAATTATAGATTAAGATGTTGAGTCAAAGTTGCTGTGCTAAATTCTATCACTTTTGCTTCAGATGTATGTTGCAATCTGCTACCTGAAATGTTCGTCTGGTTAGCATTAGGGCCCTCAGCACAGCAGTTCAGACTTTGAATACAAGCACGTTCATAGCACATTTGAAGGTGGAGCTTCAGGTTGAATTTTGTAATGGTATCACTAACTAATGATGAATGATGTCTCTATTAAAACCTATGCGTTTGTCAGGAGGGAGAATTTTAAAATTGTGGCAAATGCAAAAGATATAGAGACATTGACATTAATGTGAGTTCTGGTTTTCCTTGCTTTGGAGGTTTTCTGTACTACTTCCCTCATGGGAGTTAATCTGCATGTATCAAAAGATTATAGGAAACTCTCATAATTTGCGGTGGATGCATTCCTGTATACACCACAAATGGTGAAATTTGCAAATGCTAGGAGCTGTGGCTCCCAGCCCCCTGCAATGAGCTCCGTGTGTCTTCTGAACTCACTATGGGGTCCAGGAGCTCCTTGGAGTCACGGGTAACACTGCAGCTCCTGGTACTTGCAAGTGTTCACTGTTGTGAAAAAGTTATTTCCTAAATAACCTTCCCCTCCCCCCCCGCATATAGTTTTCTCTCTTCTCTTGAATTTGGGTTGCTTCACTTCACTCTCCCACCTCAATCATATCAGGGTTGAACAGATAAGGAAATCATGTTAAATCGAAGAGGCAGGACTTCCACGGCCACTCTAATACTCTTTGAAGAATACCCAACTTTGTTGTGGGAGCTGCAGGTGGGAAGTGAACTGGAAGGAGGGGAGAACCCTACTTCTGCAAGTAATTTTGTGGGGGGGGTTTCATGTGTCCTATAAATGTGTCTTTATTTTTTATAGCAATGGTTCAGCTACATCAGAAGATCTTTTCTGGAAACTTGATGCACTTCAGATGTTTGTTTTCGATCTGCACTGGCCAGAACCAGAATTTGCCCATCATTTAGAGCAGAGACTTAAACTTATGGCCAGTGATATGATAGAAGCCTGCGTCAAAAGGTACAGTTATATTTTGACATTGTCTGTTAAAAGTTGTAAGACATTTGGAAATGAACATCCATGGAATGTCTAGATGTGTGGTATCCATTTAGAATGCTGCTGCAGAGACTCTAGTGCATCTCTCTGACTATGTCACTCTTTTCTTTGCATCTCTTACTGACTCTCTCATTTCTCTCACATTGAATGTAAGATGCTTGCCTTCAATTTTAGAGTTCTCGGTATCCTGTCACCATCTTACCTATGGTCTCTCATTCACTACTCAGATGTTAAATCCCACCACCACTTGGTCCAGGAAACCGACCCCTGTCAGCCGCTTCTTTGGTTTTCATTTGAGTGCCTTTGAGCTTTCTCCGGTATTACTTGTCATGCTTGGGAAGTGTTCCCCTTAAATAGCCTCACAGCTATCTCATTATCCTACTTTAAAACCCTCCTTTTCCATGATGCCTACACAAAGCTTGACAACGATGTGCAGAGACTGCTGTCTATCACACTGACCAAATTACCTCATTGGTTCATTGTACCCGCCCCAGTTCCCATCTATCTGTCTGTATCCATCTTTTGTTTTCTACTTCGATATAAGGCATGACATTTAGGGCAGGTCCAGGCTTTTTGTTCTAAGGAGATTTTTTTTTATAGCATCAAGCACAGTGGTGTCCTGGTCTGAGTGGAACTCTAAGTGTTATGATAATAAATGATACAGCTATTATGGGAGCGTGAAAAGCTTGGGACCACACATCCCATCCCACACTTTTCTCCTGTATCATAAAGGTAGTATCAGGGAGAGGGATTGTTTTAAAGGAAGTTTATGTCCCTATTCCTTTCAAAAGGTAGGTTTGAAAAATGTGAAAAGAAATTAATGCAAACCAATCACTAAAGATAAAGTATCTACAGAGTATGATTTCAGGCATCTTAAGATATGTCACAATAACCTTGCTGCTAACTGTAAACAAAAGCTAGATATTGTTTATACATTATATTTTTATAAGTTATATATACCTTTGGTAAGTTATTATAACTGTTACCTAATTATATCTAATTGGAGCTGGGTTGAAAACAAAATCCTAATGAAAAATTAAAATGTCAGAGTTGTTTTCATTTTGATGTATTTGAAATGGAACAATTTGGGGTTTTATCAAAATTTAACATGATATTGTTAATATTTGTTTTAAAAATTGATATCAAAATGGCCATTGACATTTTTGCTTATTGTACCCCAAATTTTCTGTAAACAAAAAAAATGCTAACTATTTTCATGATATTTTTCAATAAAATATTGTTTTAAAAGCCCTATGTGTTTGAAAAAACAACATTTTTATAAGGTAGATCGATAATTCTTCAGGAAAAAATTTTGCTCTCCAAAAAAAGCCATTTTTCTATTTAAAAAACCCCTGGTTTTGAACATATTAAACAGCACTTAATGCTTACCATAATGGCTGAAAATTCAAATATCTAAACTGTTCCTGTACAGTATGTTTATACAAGTTGTATTTAGAATGGCAAATGAATAATCATTTGCTCTCATACCTATTTTTGTATTCAGTAATCCATTTTTCAGACAGAAATGTGGAGGTTTACCTGTGAAATGGGCCCAGATGCAAATTTTGTGGCTGCAGCTTGACAATGCACATTTGAAAAGAAATATTTTAAGGCCACTTTTTAAGTCTGTGTTACTACCTTCGGAGTGCTAGGAAGATTTTAAATCCTATTTCTAGTCTTTTTTGACAAGAAGGAACCTGAGATTAGTGGCCTAAAACAAAATGGTTTCACTTATCATTCCTTCCAGCTAAAAATCTACTTTCAAAATATTTTCAATAAAAAATTCTTGGTAGGAGAGACCTCTTCTGATACTGCAAATATGTAATAAATGAATTACATCTATGGACTTGAAAAAGTGTTCCACCACAAAGTGCAGGTGGTTCAAGACTATTAACTACCATTGTGAAATTGTGACTTGCTGAATAAAGAGCCTGGGAACCTATTGTCAGTAGAAACACTTCAAGCTCTAGTGTCATAGGAAAAAAATTAGCAAAGCTGCTGATCAGATCAGCTCAAATTTACCATTCGGCAAAAAGGATTATCCTCTGTACATACTGCTTCATCGTGGTGTCAGAACAAGATTCACAATGCTTAACACTCATGTTTCCACTTGGAAACCTAAGACCATTCCAAGTGATTTCAAACGTGCAGTTACTATTCTATAAAAAAAAAAAACATAGTGAGGGTCTCCTCTTTTATCTGTTCATGGTAAAGCTTTGTCAAAAGACCTCCCCAATCATCTCTTTCTACCCAAGATTCAGTACGTTTTCTTCATGGGTCACTGTACCAGGGAAATTACATTTACTCACTGCCGATGCCAACAAATTTTATGTGACCAATGTCAGCTGCCTCACATGGCTTTTATGGACCCAGCCAGTCCACCAGTTATATAGAAAAGGTATACTGTGAACATTCCACAGGAAATACTACTGTATGAATGAATCTGGGATCTGTTTAGTACAACAAGATATATCTGGAATGCTGTCTTTAATCAAGTTGAACCTAGTATATGCAGAACTTTAAAGAAAAGTATTTTTATAGCAAATCAGAACTGGGTCAGATAATAGGTGCGCTGTTGTCATTCTAAGTTGTCTGTTAGGAGGCAAGATGCCACATAATGAACCAGCTATACCTTTTGAGTTGGCTTTTGGCTTTGGAGAGCATCTTGCAGTTGGCAAATTTGGAAATGTCAAAGGCCTGATAATCAAATCAGGAAAACAGATGGCTTCTAGATGCATAGGCTTAATAAGATGCGTAGAAACAACTTGTATTGCTAAATCTTTAACATGGTCATCATGGTCCTTCAGAAAATTCATCTCCAGTGGGGCAGGCACATTATTCATTAGCCCTCTATATGCTCACTGTAGGGAGCATTCTAATTCAGCTGTGTAAAGCTTCACCTCAGCATGAGTTTCCATGTTCAAGACACCTGTAAATGGTCTCAAAACAGCAATAATATTGCAGCTGCCACATGAGAAATCTTGTCACACTCTCAAACCAAATGGAAAATCGTCTGAGGAAAGTTTTTTGGGGAGAAACAAATTGAAACACTTCAGCTGATTTATGCAAATTGTTTAATGATTATAAGAATTATATTTCTGTAGTAATGTAAATGCTTGATTTAGCTGTCTTTTTTACATTTGGATAATAAAAAACCCTGATTCTGATCTCACTATGAATTTACTATAATGTAACTTTATTGATTGTAGTAATGTTACTCCTGATTTACACCAGCATGAGAAGAAACAATCTTTGTGTTCAATATCTATCTTTGTTTCAAAATAAAAGGAAATAATTTAATTTTTTTCTTTATTAAAGATTTGCTTTATTATTAAAGTTGCAAGAGGATTTTTAGTCATATGTATCAGAAGTGAGATATCAATATTCTGAGCTATTTTGTTTTAGTGCAGAAGATCTAAATATTTGTTTGAACTTGTTTTTACTGTTTGTAAACTGTTCACAGATAACAATATGCTTTTTAATCCATTATTTTTTTATTTTTTATTTTATTTTATTTTTTTTGCCTAACAGTCATTATTTAGCTAAATCAAAGCAGAACCTAGAGATTGCTGTCACTGTCAGGTTCTACTGAACAGCTGAATATTTTACTCTATTGATTGTAGTATTATGTTCCTACACACTTTCACTCTGGTGCTCACAGACTTAATGTAAAAATTAACACATTTATAGTGAGACTTTTGCTTTTACACATCAGTTGTCTGGAATTATGACAGACTTTCATGTTGTGAATTCATGTTTAAATAAATAGAACAAGAATTGCATTTGAACTCAAGCTGCAAAAGACAAACAAATCAATGGACTTGCGCATCCCTGCGTCTGTGTGTACAATGTTTAACGTTTTAGTCGATGCCAAAAAGCAAACTGCAAAACTCTGCATTCTGGATGGTGGGCAAGAGGTAGGTGGAATTATGCATGTTTAACTGCCTTGTTCGATTAATCACAGGTGACTAGAACTGTGGACTGTCTTTACTAGATGGGCTAAAAATAGTTTTTGTTTTTGTTTATGTATTTTGTGTTCTGATATGTGTCACATAATTTTCATTTTGTTTATGAAACTATCTGCGTATCACTGAGGGTGCAAACTATCCCCCATCTCCCAGTCCTAGTGGACAGAGGAATACCCATAATTACTCTGTGTTCGAGGGGACACTAGAAGGGATTTTGCCTCTTGAGCTTCTCCTAAGTTGCATCTGAGATCACCCTTATTTATGATGGTAACTTAATAGCACAGCTGAGCCAAAGCCTCTTTAGAGCAAACTATTCACCTGATTAGATGTACATAAGAACAGCCATACTGGGTCAGACCAAAGGTCCATCTAGCCCGGTATCCTGTCTGCTGACAGTGGCCAATGCCAGATGCCCCAGAGGGTGTGAACAGAATAGGGAATCTTCAAGCAATCATAAGAACATAAGAATGGCCATACTGGGTCAGACCAAAGGTCCATCGAGCCCAGCATCCCATCTGCCGACGGTGGCCAATGCCAGGTGCCCCAGAGAAGGAGAACAGAAGACAATGATCAAGTGATTTATCTCCTGCCATCCATCTCCTGCCCTTGTTATGAAGGCTAGGGCACCATACTTTATCCCTGGCTAATAGCCATTTTTGGACCTAACCTGCAAAAATTTATCAAGCTCTTTTTTAAACCCTAATAGAGTCCTGGCCTTCAAAGCCTCCTCGGGCAAGGAGTTCCACAGGTTGACTGTGCGCTGTGTGAAGAAAAATTTCCTTTTATTAGTTTTGAACCTACTACCCATCAATTTCATTTGGTGTCCCCTAGTTCTTGTATTATGGGAAAAGGTAAATAATTTTTCTATAATCACTTTCTCCACACCATTCATGATTTTATATACCTCTATCATATCGCCCCTCAATCGCCTTTTTTCCAAACTGAAAAGTCCCAGTCTCTCTAGCCTCTCCCCATATGGGACCCTTTCCAAGCCCCTAATCATCTTAGTCGCCCTTTTCTGAACCTTTTCTAATGCCAATATATCTTTTTTGAGGTGAGGAGACCACATCTGCACGCAGTACTCGAGATGTGGGCGTACCATAGTTTTATATAGGGGAAGTATGATATCTTTTGTCTTATTATCTATCCCTTTTTTAATAATTCCTAACATCCTATTTGCCTTACTAACTGCCGCTGCACACTGCGTGGATGTCTTCATAGAACTATCCACTATAACTCCAAGATCCCTTTCCTGATCTGTCGTAGCTAAATTTGACCCCATCATGTAGTACGTGTAATTTGGGTTATTTTTTCCAACATGCATTACCTTACACTTACCCACATTAAATTTCATTTGCCATTTTGCTGCCCAATCACTCAGTTTGCTGAGATCTTTTTGTAGTTCTTCACAATCCCTTTTGCTTTTGACTGTCCTGAACAACTTTGTGTCATCTGCAAACTTGGCCACCTCACTGCTTACCTCATTTTCTAGATCATTGATGAACAAGTTGAACAGGATTGGTCCCAGTACTGACCCCTGGGGAACACCACTAGTTACCCTCCTCCATTGTGAAAATTTACCATTTATTCCCACCCTTTGTTTTCTGTCTTTTAACCAATTCTTGATCCATGAAAGGACCTTTCCTCCTATCCCATGACCACCTAATTTACGTAAAAGCCTTTGGTATGGGACCGTGTCAAAGGCTTTCTGGAAATCTAGGTATATTATATCCACTGGGTGCCCCTTGTCCGCATGTTTATTAACCCCTTCAAAGAATTCTAACAGATTAGTTAGACACGACTTCCCTCTGCAGAAACCATGCTGACTTTTGCCCAACAATTCGTGCTCTTCTATGTGCCTTGCAATTTTACTCTTTACTAGTGTTTCTACTAATTTGCCTGGTACTGATGTTAAACTTATCGGTCTATAATTGCCAGGATCTCCTCTAGAGCCTTTTTTAAATATTGGTGTTATATTGGCCATCTTCCAGTCATTTGGTACCAAAGTGGATTTAAAGGATAGGTTACAAACCACTGTTAATAACTCCGCAATTTCACATTTGAGTTCTTTCAGAACCCTTGGGTGAATGCCGTCTGGTCCCGGAGACTTGTTACTATTCAGCTTATCAATTAATTCTATAACCTCCTCTAATGTCACTTCAATCTTAGTGAGTTCCTCAGATTTGTCACCTAAAAAGGCTGGCTCAGATTTAGGAACCTCTGTAACATCCTCAGCCGTGAAGACTGAAGCAAAGAAATCATTTAATCGCTCCGCAATGGCACTGTCTTCCTTGATCGCTCCTTTTATATCTTTATCATCCAAGGGCCCTTTTTTAGCGGGCTTCCTGCTTCTAATGTATTTAAAAAACATTTTACTATCATTTTTTGAATTTTTGGCTAGCTGTTCCTTCTCCTGTCACCCATTCCCAGCCTCTGACAGAGGCTAGGGACACCATTCCTACCCATCCTGGCTAATAGCCATTGATGGACCTAATGTCCATGAATTTATCTAGTTCTTTCTTGAACCCTGTTAAAGTTCTGGTCTTCACAACTTCCTCTGGCAAGGAGTTCCACAGGCCGACTATGCGCTGTGTGAAGAAAAATTTCCTTCTGTTTATTATATACCTGCTACCTATTAATTTCATTTGGTGACCCTTAGTTCTTATGTTATGGGAACAAGTAAATAACTTTTTCTTATTCATTTTTTCCACACTAGTCATGATTATATAGACCTCTATAAAATGTATGTGTAATTGGTTCCTTTAATGCTCTGACTGAGATTTGCACCTATGTGCACAATAAAAATAATTGTAACTAGAGGAAAGAAACTCTCAAGTACAACTGTTAATCTTTAGCTTCTACTCTTTCAGAACCTGTGCAGAGGCCATCAAATGGTACTGAAGATAGAATCTCTGTATTGGGCAATGGCCCATGCTTTTGGGGTGGATGTACATCCTTACTTGGCAATTGCCCCATCTTCCTTTTTTATATAGAAACTCCCACTCCTATCAGGAATAATCAGTACAGTGGTGATAGTGGTTTCTAGGCCATCCAGAATACTAATGCACAATTGGTACTGCTTTTGCAATGTTAATGTACATAGGTTGGGTGGTGATTGTGTAATTTTGTTTAGGTTTTGGTGGGAGAGGGAAACAAACTGTCAGAATTTAACACCAAACATTATTCCTACATTGTGCAGAAAAGTATACCTCACACCACTGTTACAGGAGCTTCAGGGAATAGCCGAGTTAGTCTGTTACAGAAAAAAACAACAAATGGTCTGGTAGCACTTTATAGACTAATAAAACATGTAGATGGTATCATGAGCTTTCGTGGGCACAGCCCACTTTCATAACTCTGGTCATCTGAAGAAGTGGGCTATGCCCATAAAAGCTCATGATACCATCTACATGTTTTGTTAGTCTATAAAGTGCTACCAGACCATTTGTTGTTTTTTTACCTCTGTTACAGGCAGTTTGAATCATTTCGTACAACTATATCATTTCTGTTGATTGAGCTTTTGTGTTGTCTTGGAGGCATGTGCCTCATTTTGTTAGCTCATCTATTTAAGTTAGTAGTTTAGCCATAATTAATTTTCCATTTTAATGAAATGTTCATCATTTTCCTTTTTTTCCTCATATCATCTGCTTTTCCTATTTTGATTTTTCATGACATGATCCAGTTTGTTGGTCAGTGGGTAAGTGCCTTTTGTTTTAGAAACTGCTTGCTTTTTGTTGGTTGTCCATGTTCATTGCTTGTTATAAGCTACCTGTTACTGTTCCTGTCCATTCAAACAGACAGATTCCTTATTCATGGGTGGGCAAGTTTCCTAGAAAGGTATTGAATAGGGCTGTCAAGCGATTAAAAAAATTAATTGTGATTAATCGCACGATTAAAAAAATTAATTGTGATTAATCAAGCAATTAATCGTGTGTGCTGCCCCTTTGAAACGCCGCCGCAGCATTTCAAAGGGGCAGCACTGTGGGAGCCTGGGATCAGCTGGAGTCCCCAGCTGACCCCGGGCTCAGTGCAGCCCTGCCCCTTTGAAATGCGGCCGCGGCATTTCAAAGAGGCAGCGCAGCTGGAGCCCAGGATCAGCTGGAGTCCCCGCTGATCCCGGCTCCGTGCAGCGCTGCCCTTTTGAAACACCATGGTGGCATTTCAGAGGGGCAGTGGCAGCACCACAGGAGCTCAGGATCAGCTGAAATCCCCAGCTGATCCCAGGCTCTGCTCGCGCTGCCCCTTTGAATCATAGCGGTGGCGTTTCAAAGGGGCAATGCTGCACAGAGCCTGGGGTCAGCTGGGGACTCCAGCTGATCCCAGGTTCCTACTGCATTGCCCCTTTGAAATGCCCTGGTGGTGTTTCAAAGGGGCAGCGTTGACGGAAATGCCTGCGATTAACGCGTCAAAAAAATTAACATGTTAATTGTGCTCTGTGTTAATAGCAGGCGTTAACACGTGTTAATTGACAGCCCTAGTATTGAATGATGTCATATCCAGTGATTAAAATCATGTACATTTTCCACACATTAGTCTACAGTTGCCAGCTCTTCCAACAGCACTCCAGTCCATTTTGCTATGGGTATAGATATCTCAGGGGTTGAAAGGAAAAGGAGTAGAGCAACTGTGTGTCCTACCAGTTTTTACCATTTTTCTAGGAGTTTCAAGTTTGACTTATCTCCCTTGGGTTGTTGGATGCTGAAGACTATCACTTCCCTGTCCTCCTTAACTGAGGTTGCTACTCAAGAGTCCATAGCTTCAGCCTATGAAATGACTGGGAGCCTACAGGGACAATTTTTCTGTAACAAAGCATTTAAGAATCTGAAGCCAGATGTGAAAAATCCACACCCCTGATTGACAGTTATATGGCCCTAAGCCCTATACAGGCAGCACTATATCAACAGGAGAACTTCTCCTGTCAATCTAGCTACTGCCTCTTGGTAAGGTAGATTAACTACACTGATGGGAGACATTGTCACGTGAGTTTAGTAGTCCCTTCCCTAAAGCACTACAGTGACACACTTGCACTGTACGTGAAGATGGAACTTTTAATAGTTTTTTGTTATTGAAGTTAATTGGTTTAAAACCTGTCATCTTAAAATGTTGTAACTTAAATTCTGCAGGACTTTTAGTGTTGTCTAAAAACATTTTTATTTTGCGAGTGAAGAAATTGCTGGGACCAAGCCAGGTGAAGGAGAGCTGCAGCCTAGGAGGCAGAAAGCTCACTTGATCGCTCTGTGTAGCTTAGTTTGAACAGCGGAGGAAATGCCATTGCCCTTGCTCATTGAATGCTTCACAGAAAATCAATTTACAGATAGGGGAACTCTTTCTTAAATATTTCAAAATTATATACTCTCATTATTACCCTGCCATGCTTGTAAAGGAAAGAAGGCAGACATTATTCTTCACGTAGTCCTTACACTGGGAAAACCTGAATAGTGGAGTGCATTGAAGCTAATGCTGCTTGATATATTTATTAATGGTGGGCAGCAAGTTGGTGAACTTGGTCAATGACTCCAAGGTAATTTGGATTAATACAGTCCAAAAAGAATTCTGATTAACTCGAAGGATTAAAACACTTCATGTGGCTTGACAGTAAAAGACCTAAGAAAATATAATAGAAGTGTAATGTAAATAAACATTGACAATAGTTGTTTAAATTCGTAATGTAGTGAGATACTGATTTCCAAGTTCCTCCAAGGAAATAGACTTTGCATTCGAAAGTGATAATTTTAAAAAATCTTAGTCCAATGTGCTTCAGCAGTTTAATAAAACCCAAATAGGACACTTGGATGCACTAATCTGGAACAGAAAATAATGCAGTATAATAATGAACAAGGTGTGGTTTAGATTTAGCTTCAAAATGTAAACTAATGAACCCAGGAATTAGGAAACTATTCCTCTTTTCCAAATTCAATAATGTACTGCTGGTGATTTTTGGTTTGAGTGCTTTTGTCTTTTTCTACAAATTTTATGATGTTCAAACAATAATTTTCCCTTTGGGTATATGGCAAAGGCCAGCAACATATCCATACTGCTGCCACAGAAAGCTTCTCTGTGTATTTGCATTGAGATATGTACTGAGCCTTGCACGAGGCATATATTCAATTATTTGAGTTTTTAAAAAGGGAGAATTTTAAAAAAATATATTAATTCAACATGCAGTAAGAAATATTTGGAGCACTGAGTAGTTATGTAACATCCCTGTGTTTTTTTAATTTAAATGAAGATACAGTATTTATTTGGAAAATCATTTCCTGAACATATTAAGCAAATCCAATTTAATGTTTTGATTTGTATGGAAACTTTAAGACAAAAGAAAAATGGCCTTCAAAACTTACATCTTAGAAAACTATTCATCTGGCAGCTGCAAAGTTAGGCTAATGTTTATGTTGACCTCAGTACTTTTACTCCAAGCATTATGTTATTAGCTGTTCCAAGTAGCCTTGAATTATCAAGATAGGGTTAGTCTTTACAAGTCACATTTTCTGTGAAGTGGCTATTGGGGACAATCTTTGCTGTCAGATAAATGTTTTTAAAGGAAGAATTACTATTTAAATTGATGTCCCTTCACAGCAGAATAGGAGTCCTAGCTCCTGTTAATTTCAGGACCAAACTCTGTAGTACTATCTAAAGAAAGCATAAAAGTCTTTCAGATTTATTTTAAATAGCACCTACTTAAAAACATCTTTTTTCATGAAAAAAGGAGAAAAAAACCCACAGAGAATGAGGACTGTTTTATTATGCCTTTTATGGACTATTAATTTGTTACCATCTATTCAGCGTTGTTGATGAAATTTTAATTTTGTCCTTGCTTGAGCATAATGTGAGGCTTGTATAAACTGCAGCTCACTAAGCTGATAAAAAGGCCTTTTTAGGATGAACAATTGGGAGCTCATTTTATTTCTGGAGGACATTTAAAATAACTTATGAATAAGAGTTGTCAGACATGAAATGCTGTATTAATTAAATCTTTTTCTAGTCTTTTTGCTTCTCCAGCTAAACCAACCCTTTAGAAAAAAAATACATGGCCACCTTAATTATAGAGGGGAAGACAAAAAGTATCCTTCACATTCCTTCGCCTGAATAAGAATAAGAACTCAATTCATCTAAATAATAACCCCATTAGCTGCTTAACTCAACAGTGTACATGGGAAAATTTTCAACACAGAATGTAAGAAAGTGTTGATTGGGTGGATCGTTTTCAAGGTTTTGTTCTTCTGATGTTCAAAATGATAATTTTAAGTGAATCTGATCTGTCAGGGTTAGCAGCTTTGTACCATTTATGACTTATGACAAAAGTGTTGTGTTCATATACACACTAATGTTCTCTTTTGTCTTTTAAAACACAGCAACAATACCATTCAAAAATAGATGACTTGATCGAAGAAACTGTTAAAGAAATTATTTCACTTCTTGTTTCAAAGGTAAACCATATTTACATTTTCATTTGTAGTAGCATGGCAAGCACATTTCAAATCATCCATTCTGAGAAATATCTTTAAACATATGTATTTTATTCTGTAAATGAGATTGGACAAATATAATTTGTAAATAGCGATCATGCAATTCAGCATGAATGTTACAGGATTAAATTGGTAAGATCCTCATCTGGCAAAAATCTGATTAGTTTTCTAATCAAAGTAGTTTCTCTTGTTTATATTGCAGCTGCTTCATGACTAATGGCAGCTAGTATCCCCAACACCTTTGAGTATAATAATATTGTATCTTTTAAAACATAAGCATTAGTCATAATTTCCTTGTTTCATTGTATGCATGAAGAAAACTCCATTTCTAAATACTGTTTAAATTTCTTATCAGTTTAGAAATTGGCCACACAAAAAATCTGAATAGCATTTTTGTTCACTTTTCCTTTATGAACATTTTTTAATTTAGAAAATATGTTTTTAAGCAGTTAGTTCTTAAAATTAAATAAACACATAGTTTTACATAAAGATTTATATTTCAATCGCTTTACAATTCTAAGTGGTGCTATAATAAAAATATGGTTTAATCTTGTTGCAATTATCCTAAATAGTTAGACGATGTTTTTCTCTGCAACAAGATTAAATTGTTTATTTTTGTTGTTATAGCACCACTTAGGATCCTAAAGTGATACACAACAGGAGAAAATACACAACAGGAGAAAAATATCCTTCAACCACAAGTAGTTCCAATAATAGTAAAGAAAACAGAAAATAATATGGGAAAAGTATATCTCTCTTAAAATTAAATTTTCTCCTGTTTTAAATATAGCTTCTGTGCACTTCGAACAACTAATGCATTCCACCCCAAAGGTGTCAGCTTTTGAAGATTAGGATAAATTATGTACAAGTATATGGTACATTAATATATTAACAAGGACCCAAGAAAGAATACTATACTTAGTTATATTCAGACCTCTATTATTAGTTTATCTTCTCTAGCTCACAACTTTCTGGAAAAAAATTTTTTTTAATCTACATCTCCCATTTTTGGAAACAATCCAAAAATGAACTTTTTTTGGAAATCTGAGCAAAATTTGTTCACCTGTGATAGGATTATGTGAAGACACAAAATACATATTTTTTCTTCTGTTGAAAGATTTAAATAATTTGGATGCATGCATAATTCAAAAAAGGCTGAACTTTACAAATTGAAACAGTACATGAAGCTAGTCCTCTCTGAGAGTTACCTCTTTGGTAAATATGTGTGTGCAGATAGAAAGAGAGAGAGCGCACTCCTAGGGCATATTTACACTAGGAAATTATTTTGAAATAATTTATTTCAAAATAATAATTCCTGAAATAACTATTTCAAAATAAGCATTATGCCTTGTGGAAAGCAAGAGTTATTATTTCAAAGTAATAGGACTGGTAGTGTGAACGTTCCTCTTGTTATTTTGAAATAAGGGAAGTTATTTCGAAAGAATTTCCTAGTATAGACTAGGACCTATAAAAATAATTCTTTCTTAAAGTGTATTTAATATTTGAGACTAGATGGCAGGCATAGGGAATGAAGTCAGAAGCTGATTCGGCCATATTTGTTGTGAACATGTGGAAGAGAGTTCTGAGGAACATAGCCAATCAAAGCAGAAGAATCTGGATAATCAGTGTTTATTTTAAAGAAAGTTTATTGAGGCTGCATGCATCTTAAATGGATTTTGAGAGTTGTATTTCTTTGGCTTACATTTCCATTCTGAAATGAACTTGTGCTCAAAAGAATGTCAATGAAGTAATAATTTAAAACTAATGGTGAATTGGAACCTCTAATACTGTGTCTATTAACTAGCATTTTTGGGATAACTCCTACTATTGATGCACCTCTACCAATAATAGCAATGATAGGTACACTTGTGTAGACAGGACACAGGCAAGTTCACCACTGTATAATTGATGCCAGTAGAGAAACATTGGTGGTAGTGATTTCCCATAAAAAGTTTAGTGTAGACAAGTTATAAAAGGATCATGTAGTAGTAACCCCTCAAGAAAGAAAGAAGACTCTCGCTCTACTCTCATTAGCATTTTTCCTGGAAACTTCCTACAGGATATTCAAGGTCACTGCCTCAGGCTTCAGCTATAAAGAGAACCAGCTATTGTATAAAAAGTAATTTTATTATTATAGCTAGCAAATGTCACAAGAGAAATTGTAAAAAATCATGGAAAGAGCAATAGGATTTGTGTGAAAAGAAAATTTGCTTTAGTAAGGAAGTTTGTCCCTGAGTTTGAAAATTAAATATTTAGCCATTTTTCATTTTAAAACATTTTAATGCAGCAGCACTGTATTGGTTCCTGGAAACGAAACTTAAAAGATTCTAGTATGCAAAGTATTTAAAGCATTCTGGAATTAGAGTTGTTCATTCCTTTACTTATACTCCTTATAGAAGTCTGAAATAAGATTTTCTTTCCCTCAGATTTTGTCTCTTTTTTTGTTATTGTTGACAAATTACTTGCTATTTGGAGGGGCAGAAATTAATGTCTGGTTTTCTTCACCAAGAGTTTCTATTTACATTTGTGCCCTATGATGCCAAAACAGAAAGCATAACTGATAATATTCCCACAGCTATGAATATAATGTTAGCTTACAGGAAAGTGAGCACAGAACAGTGATTATTGATTTTTTGCTCTAGTTTCTCAACAGGACTGAAGTGGTTTAAAATGTGTGCACATGCACTCATATGCACACACACACACACCATTCCACATTTAGATCACATTTTTAGGTATTCTTTCATTAAACCTGAATCTGCATACATAACTAATGTACTTGACTATGTAATCACCCAACCGGCATGAACAAATATGTCTTGTTTAGTACTTATATAAAGCTTTGCATGTTGAAAACATCGTACACATAATAACTTAATCAACCTATTGTGTTAGTGAGTCTCCACTAATGCACAAGCAACATTTTGGGACTCATCTCATTCCACTGCAAACACCCCTTCTTTTATCTAGTGTAATAGTGAGGGTTATTCAAAAAAAATCTAATGCAAAGAATAGGTTGATTGAGTTATTATGTGTATGAAGTTTCAACATGCAAAATTCTATATAAGTGATTATTATTATTATTATTATTTATTTCATTTTAGTTTTACAGCCCCTATTCGGCAAACCATTTAATGGTTAGGTTGCTGGTGTGTTGAAGCCACTGTCTGTCATGCTGACCAACATTGTCTGATATGTCTTGGCTTATAATTAGATTGTACATTTTTTAGGCAGGAACTGTCTTTGTATTCTGTATTGTACAGTTCCTAATACACTGCAGTTCTTGTCCATGACTGGGGCTCCCAGATATTACCACAGTAAAATCAGTCAATAAACTAAAACACCCAAGTGCATGTAAATGATTTGTTATGTAAGGGTGGACATAAGCACATACTTTACTGCTTTGATACTGCTATAAGATGCTGAAGACTAGGAAATTGAGGGGAAACAATCTTCTTTGTGATTGGCTGATCACTGAAAGCCTAAGCAGTCTCTTCACACTGGATTACAGAATTTAGTCACCCAGAGACATCAGCAAATTGCATTGGTTTTTTCCATTCCAAGGGATGAAGTCTGAAGATATAAAGCAAAGATGATTTTTCCCCATTGTTCTTGACCGGCAAGAACCAACAGTGCTTATCATAGCGTCCGTATTCTTTTATGTACTGTATCCAAAGATGGTAATCAGTCACACTATTCTGAGTTATTTGAACAGGGGTATAAAAGTTTGTTGCTTAGAATATCTATCTTTTATTTATTTGCTTTTATCTGTAACAATTTCCTACAGAGATGAAAAGGATACTAATTGCTAATTTCACAAAAAGATTTACAGTGCTAAAATGTTAAACTAATCGCAAAAATAATATAGAACAATGAAACAAAGCAATCTCAATGTCTCATCCTGGCAACCCCAGAAGACCTGAAAATGCAAAGTGTGCCCAGAAGTATTTATATTGTCCCTAAGGCCTATGTAGAGTGAGCACAGGAAACAGTTAAAGACACAATCACGAACATCATAACTAAGCCCTGTATTTCTTTGGGATTTCAATTCATTCTTTTAATATATTGATTTTGATAACATATTGGTGATGACAATCTGAGCCTGATACAGTACTTGTTTCTGAGCTCACTCCAGCCTGCAATATGTCTTTTCAGAATAATATTGACTAATATTTTGCAGAAAGAATCCTTCTGAATAAGATGAGTATTTTACCAGTACTGCAGTATCAAGCAGTAGTTCCTCATTGGCATGTAATAACGAGGCAGAGAACAGGCATCCCAAAGCACAGAAAAAAACAGCTTCCATCCTTTCTGGTAGCCCGATGCATTTGTAATCCATAGATAGCTGTTGGGTCCTACAGTGATGATAAATCATTTATAAATGTGGATGGATAGTTTAGTTGGACAGATAGGTGATGAGTGTAGTTCTGCACTTACTCTTGCTCTTTGAACTGTTGGGAGCAAGTTTTATTGTAAGGTGATGCTCTCGGCTTCTCGTGGGGAGAAGGGAAGGTGACACTGTTGTGACACCATGATACTGCCCATTAACAGCATGCCAGATGGAATTTTGTTCTGTCCTCACATTCATGAAGTGCTACTCCTTGGTTCTGAGAATGAGTGAGTGCATAGGCAGCAGACAGTTATTTTCTACAACATTCTTTATATGTCAGGAGGCAATTAACGTGATCAATGAGCATGCAGATATACAATAATTAGCCATTAATGGACTACACTGTGCATTTTTTTCCTCAACAGTTATTACATTTTTCTTATATGTGGTGTAATAAATGGCATGGCCAACTAAATCTGATATATAAAGGTGGTGGAGAGTTTGGTTTAGTTTAAATGATTTTTTTCGTACACCATGTAAACATTATGCCTACAATTTGCTTGTAGGAGTCTGTGTTTGACAAAGATGACTTTATATTACCTTTACAACAAACTGATTCAGGGACTTTGACTCTGAGAGAATCATAAGTGCCTGATCCAACAAGTTTATGGCCTCTTTCCAGTTGCGGGGTGGAGCCAAGAGGTTGTAGATCCTTACATATTCTGATCCTTAACTCGTTCTTCAGTAGCAGTTGGGTAAACTGTCCCTAGAGCTATGCTGACATAATCAGTGGTGCTAATACATAACTCAGTGAAATCATCTCCCTTTTAAACATAAGAAAAATATTGAATGTCAGGACATTTAAACTTAACAATTGCACCATACAATTTTAAAAATAATTTTGAACAGTAGCTGAATGAACTCTCAATGGCTATCTCTAACTTTCTGCTTCCTTTTGTGCCACATTCTGAAATATGGTCTAAAATAATACAAATATATATATATATATTTCTGTACAAATTAATGTGTGAGTGCCAGTGTTCCCTCTAAACTTTTCCATCCATGTGCAGATCTTTTCCAGCCATGTGTGGTATAATTTTTATGTGCACTGAGGCATGTGTAAAATGTGCACCATCAGTGGAAACAAAAAATCTAGTTTTGGGTGCTCTACTAATCATCTGGGCAGCATTTGAATCTCTCCTGAATGTCCATATAAGTGCGGAGCTTACAGGGAACACTGGGGGGTGCATACATTTTTGTAACCACACATTCTAGAGGTAATGAAATAAAAAGGTATTGTTTCGAAGCAGAGGGGGTTTTTGTTTTGTTTATGGGTTGGTGGTTGTCTCCCCTCCACCCCCAATTTCTGCGTTATTTTCAGCACTTGGAAGCTGTATCGTTTATAGGTGAAACTAAGTACTTCCTCTGTGTTCAACTCATTGAGAGATGGGGGAAAAAATATCAGATATACAGACTACCGTGTTCTGTTACAAAGTGCAGTCAAAGTTATTCACCTTCCCATCCTTAATAATTGACACTGCATGTATATAAATACTTATACTGTGTCTCCATGCAGTTTGTTTCAGTGTTAGAAAGTGTGCTGTCTAAACTATCAAGGTATGATGAAGGCACGTTTTTCTCGTCAATACTTTCATTCACTGTAAGTATATGAATTATTAACTATTGGTTTTAAAACTACATCCAATCCCAATGGGTACCACTTACAGTATTTATTCTAATTTTTTTAAAGGTGAAAGCAGCAGCAAAATATGTTGATGTTCCTGTAAGTATCATTTTTTTTATTTCACTTATTTCTAGCATTAGGAACAATTCACAAATAAATGCAGTTTTTCTTAGTTTGCGTTTTTCTTTGTTCTCATTTTGATCTCTTGTAGAGGATCACTAGAGCTTTACACAGAATAGTTAAACAGCCACCACAGCCCTGAGAGAGCATCTCATTTCCCTCAAGCAACAGCTAACTCTCAAAGCAAAGCTTACAAAGGTTATTCTCAATGCACTTTTTCAGTTGTGGGAGGAGTGAGAATTGTAACCTAGGAACTCGATCATAGGGGACATTTCATCATTTGGATATATTGTTTGTACATGTATAATCAGTGACACTTAAACAATTGGATACCGCGTGTGCAGGCATCATCCTCAGATATCACTATTGATAAATTCCTTACACATAACAAGAGCCTAATGTTATAGCCTTTATTCAGATGAATAATCCTTATTTATGCCTGCAACTCTATTGGGGCAACATAAAATATACATGTGTAAGGGTTACACATGTGAGTAAGGGACGTTGGTTGAGCTTTGTGTAGTGTAGAAACAAAAGCAAAATAATATGTATTTATTGTTCATTAAATACATATTAAATATTTTTCATTAAAGATATTATCTGAAAAATATGTTTAAAATAATTTAAATGAATGCCCCTCCATTGTGTCTTACAAAGCTGCATATTACTCATAACTTCTATTCCTCGGATAGAATTTGTAGACAATCTTGGCTTGCCAAATACAGCAGCAAGTGTCATTAACCTAATATTAATAATTCTTCTTTTTAAAATGTTATGTCTTTATTGATGCTTACAAGAAATAAGAAACAGATGTCACAGAAGAACTGCAAATATATCTCAAGTTGCAGGTAGAAGTCCTTCAAAGAGTTTTATACCCCGAAATTTAATGCCTATAGGTCAATTTGTACAGTAATTCATAAAATTAAAAAACTAACAAAACATCCCAAAAACTAGAAAGTCTAAATGAAAGGAAAATCCTTACCAAATTTGCGGAACTGTTTTAGGATACTTCATTACCTTTGTTTTATATCGCTTCCTAACTTGCACATACTATAACAAATTAGAAATTCATAGACTTCTGGTTGATCAAATGAAAAGAGCTTCTATTTATTTAGACCAGATATGGGAAAGAGATTTCAAAAGCTCTCAGCTTTGGCCTAACTCCGCTCCCATTGAAGTCGATGATAAAACTCTCATTGACTTTAATTCGAGTAGAGCAGGGCAATACTGAGCACTTTTTAATTTTACTCTTCATATTCAGAATGCGATTGGTTAAAAAAGTGGTGTGAGACTTACAAGGCAGCCAGAAATTCTGCTTTAAGCTTGATGTAGTTTCAAATACTTAATAAGTTGAATTCTGCTTGGGGGCCAAATGCTCATCCCATTCTCCACAGTCACAGAGAAACCCTGGTGGTCCCATTTGGCCCCAGGGTACGGCCAGGATTTGCACCCTACAGTGTGTTCCACACAGCTCCACAGTGACTTTAGGTTTATGGGAGAGGGGAGAAGCATGAGCTAAGGGAAGAGCCACAGGAGAGATTCATTGGCTCTCCCACTCCATTGATCTGATTGACCATCATCCTGCATGAAGCAGGAGCAGCACGGACTACTGCAGTCTCTAGGGTCAGGGTTTCCCAACCTATGGGTCGGGACCCAAATATGGGTCGCCATTACATTTCAAAAGGGTCACCAAATGTCTCCCCAGGTGGCTCTGTCCCTTCTCTTCCGCCCCCCGCCCCACGTTTTTGAATTGCCTTGGGTCACCAAGTCTTCCTGAATTGTCAAAATGGGTCCCCATCTGGAAAAGGTTGGGAACTGCTGGGTAAATCTACATGGCAAAAACATAAATCCATCTGTTACATTGCTACATGTTTTATAGTCTCCACAGGAATTACCTCTGATCAATCTGGCAGTGAAGTGATATGTAAAGCTCAGAATGGCCATTCAGCAGCATCTGAGAGAGCTCTGCAGTGGGCAGAAAGTCAAATCTTTGAAAAGAGACAATACTGGTGAAAGGAGGACATTCTAAAGACCACTGGAAAGTTTAGCAGTCTTGAAGGATTAATGAGGGGAAGCATTTATAGTAGGGTCTTCCCCCACCAATTAACAAGCCTTGGTTCAATACTACCCCTCTCTGATCTTCAGAGGATAAGATCTGTGTGAAGAGCAAACAGTGATCTTTTGTGCCTGGCTTTGAGTCTATTGCAGGAAACTATAAATCTGAGCAGCCCTGAGGCTTCTCTATCTTACACCAATAGCCAAATCTGCATCCAGAAGTGCAGAGACTGGCAAAGCACAAATGCAGCATGAAAACACCTTGGTTATCTTTAAGCCTGAAGGCGAATGCTGACAGCATCAGAGCTAGACCTCTCTGGAATGGTTCACTGCTTTCAGAACAGGACCACATGCTGCTTGATAACCTCAAGTGCCTGCCTTTCAGGCCTGCAGTTGTATGACCTCATTGAGGAGTCTGCATATCAACATGTGCTTTTGTGAAAGAAAATAAAAGAAAAAATCTAGTACCTTAAGTTTCAAGGATTGCTCTGAAAATGTGACTGATCATTAGGGCCCCAATGCAGGAAAGTATCTTTGTTCAGGATGATGTTTAAACACTTCAACCATATCCTTAAATCCCACTGATGTCAATAGTGCTGCTCTGAGTAAGGGCCTCGGGTTTAGTGTATCAGAACAAGAATTCAAGTGATGTGGATTATGCACATGCCCCAACATCATAAACTGGGTGATGCCTCTTCTGTAGCATAAGGCTGGTGGTGACCTGAGGATTCCCCTCCACCTTTATAATTTCCTATATGTATATTTATGTTATCAGTGGTGTTTGGGTTGTTTAGCCCATTTAGTTGACCCTCCCACAAATCTTAAGACTGGCCCCGTGATGTACATAGTAATTTACATGGGAAGATGCTGCCACTGATATATCAGGATAAAGGCAGACCTATTGGTTTGCAGTTAAAGCTATTGAGAACAGCATAACAGAAAAAGTAAAAGAGAAGCATGAGCAAAGAAAACAAGCTGTAGTAAAAACATGTGGCCAGGTCTGCCTGACATGTGGGCACATCAGTGGGTCCCTCATTGCTTTACATTCCCACAAGAAGACTCACTGAAACAAACTGACTCTCATACACCAGCTACAATGGGATACCTCAACAAAACAACACAACATGCCACACACAGTGATGTGATCAAAGGAGATAAAGGTTGGATCAATTGGTCCCAAAATATGTTGAATAGGCCCAGCCTACATACCAACGGTGGCCTATTGGAACTGGATATGTTTGGGTTATAGATTTACAGGTACTTGTACAAACTTATAACTACTGTTTATAGCATCTTAATTTGGTAGAGAGGATTAACAAAGCTGATAATAAGATTCCAACAATGATAAATCAGTGCAACACTATTTTCCCAGCTTGTGCTCGGTTATACTACATTTTCTGCATGTTCACGTTTCCTTTCAAGTGCATCATAGAGTAAGGTTCCAATCAAATTGAACCCTCAGTAATAGGTAATATTTTGCAATCTTTTTTTGCACTGCTTCACATTGTCTTAAATAATTAGACAGTGTGTTCTTACTTTTGCTTTGATATTTTAGTGAAAATAGTTTATAATCTATAGCATGGTAACAAGTTGGCCCCTTTCAGGCATTTGCTAAATTTGCAGTTTTAGCAGCAAAGATGTGGTTGAAGAAGTTGTAAAGAAATTGTCTGCAAATGGGCGATGGGAGGGATCATGTGAGGATTGCCTGTTGTGTTCCCTCCCTCTGGGGCATCTGGCATTGGCCTCTGTCAGCGGACAGGATACTGGGATAGATGGTCCGTTGGTCCGTCCCAGTATGGCTGTTTTTATGGTCTTATGTTAAAAGCTGAGAAATCCAGAGATGCAGTGATAAGCTAGAAGCTTTCATCCAGATGTTTATTTACTGCTACTCTTTACCATTTCTGCTATTACTCCTCATTTTTTCTGTGGTTCAGTCTCCAACTGTCAGTTCTTTTTCTTTGTGACACATTGAGATCCAAATACTAAATTGTATATGTTTAGTCGCCTTTGAAATTTGTTGTAAGTAGCTAATGAGGCACTCTTTAAGGTCAGTATATTCTTATGGTGCTTATATGCTTTTTGTTTGTTTTATTTTACCTCTTGCATATGTAGCTTGTTGCTGCTTTGGGATGCTAAAAAACCTGAATCTTTGTTTGTGATACAGTTGCCTGCCTCTTGACATTAAGGCAGCACTAAGAATCGTTAGCAAAATATTTATGCATTCTCTCCTGTGCATCACTGATGTGCTGAGGTCTTAACTTCTAGCTGTGAGTTGTACATCTTCAGCAGTCTCCTGATTGCCAGTCTGTTCTTCGAGTGATTCAGCTTTTCAAGGATAAATATAACCCAACCAAATCCTTTTTTCATCACTATCTGCCATAAACCACCTTCTTTTCCATTCCTGTTTAAATCAACAACAAAAATTATTCTCTCCATTTTAGAAAGCCTTTTTCTAAGAAGGCAGGAGGGAGCATCTTGTCACAGGGAATTTGCATTTGGAAGCATTGAACATTTGTAGTGTATGGCTTTTCTAAAGAAACACTTATGGGTCATGGGCATGGCATCGGCGCACTAGCTAAAGCAACAGCAAAAATATGCACTGAAAGCCCTGGACTGAGAACAGTAGCAGCACTGATAGCAGTTTGTCGCTTTTATTAGTAATAATCAAAATAATTAGCACACATTATTTATATCTGCTTCTGGCAGCACCCACAACAAACTATGCTCTTTTTCTCTCAAAAAATGTACAGTACTTATTCTGAAGAGTTTGTAATCTAAAAAGACAAAGAAAAGAGTAGGGGAAAGGGATACAATGCATAAATAAAGTGGTGAAGGATGGAATTTTCTGTGTCTTAGAGAAGACTGTGTTTTTGAAACAGAATATGTGGGGCTTGTGTAGGGGATTTGTTGTTGTTATAAGAAATATAGACTCTCTACCAGTTCATACAACTTTGCTCTAATTGATTGTGTAGTTTCTCTTTAAGCTCTGGGTATTAGAAGATGTGGGAGAATCAGAATGAGGCTGGCTGTTCTTTTGCTGTCTTTTGCGCAGAAGTGGTTTGTATGTACTGTGTAGTCATTAAGCAGTATCAGGAGAGGCAGCTACAGAACATAGAAAGTAAAGTATATAGTTATCCTTAAAAGAGTAACAACCTGATTTTTCTAAACTGGGTACACAATTGTGTGTGCTAAATTGTACATGCAGTTTCTCATCAAGTAAAACAAGTAACTGTGGACAAAAATGGTCAGCTACATATCTGGTTGGTCACTTGCATATGCAATTACCCAGTTCGCACATGCAAACACAGTAATTACATACCCAAACTAGGTATGCAGTTGTATGCATATATTTGTGTTCACCATTCAGAAACTCAAACTCAGTTTGGGAGGAGCGTATACAGAAGCCAGTGATCGGTGTTAGTCTTTTAGAGAATGAAGTGAAAGCTTCCTCTTCCTCTGCTCCCCATGATCTGGGTCTGTGCCAGATGCATACAGCACACTAAGGCAGTCCCATGCTGGCACCAATGCTGGACTAGCACAGTTCTTGCACTCCCAGCACTGAATATGCCTTTGTACAAGGGTATAACGGGGAGGATAGAGGCCTTGCGTCATCTTATCACTCTTGTGTAGTCTCAGCCACTCTGTGGATGTAAGTGGTGTAGTTGTTATAGATCTGTGAACTCACAAGTGCTAAGCACTAGAGGAGTGGGGTGTGGGAGCACCCCCAACTTGAAGTGATTATCAACATATACAGGATTTACAGTTTGGTTGAATGGCTCTCAGGATCCCCACTATGCAAGTTGTTCCAGTCCCTCCCCCCTGCGTAAACCTTAAAAACTAGAAAAATTGCAGTCTGCCAGACATTTTACTTATCTCCATGTGTGTCCCATTGTTTTACTCCTTCAGTGCTTCATTTAGTTTATTTTAAGAGCTAAACATCTTTTTGGCGCATCTGTATATCATTGACAGAGCGCCATAATATGCTGTTCATTTTTACACCAAATTGTCTAAAGATTTCAGTGGATGTCTTTTAAAAATTGGCAGCACAGGACAACTCTTAAACCCAAATTCATGTGTTCTCATAAAGAATTCCTCCTCCTTCTCTCACACAAAGCTAGACTATGACCCTCCTAATTTGAAATCCATTTATATGAATGATTGTAGACTCCGAAGGTAAAACTTTAGCATGCAGTGAGATACTGAGCAACTGCAGTGCACTCTCTTTTTAACCCGTCGCACTTTTGGAGATTATAGGTAAATTGAGGTCTGAGCATAACCACTCCAGTCAGCAAGAAAGCTAAAAATATAAATGAAATAGATCTATTTGCAAAAACAGGGTTTTAAATGGATTTTTCCATGCAGCTTGCTGAAAACCCTTTTCACTAAAGCAGGGGTGGGCAATAATTTTTGATCGGGGGCCACTCCAGGATTTTGGAAAGTGGTCAAGGTCCACACTTTTCTATGGAGAGGGGTGCAGGATTTGGGAGGAAGGTTAGGTAGAGAAGGGAGCTCAGGATAGGGGATAGGAGTGCAGCAAAGGTTGTGGGGTCTGAGAGGGAGTTTAGGTGAAGTAGGGAGTTGTGACATGGGGCAGGGGATTAGGATGCTGGATCCAGGAGGAAGTAGGGGTGCAGGCGTGAATTTTGAGCTGGGGGAGGAATGTAGCAGGGGGTGCAGGGTCTGGGAGGGAATTGTGATATGGGGTGATGTGCAGAGGATTTGGATGCTGACTTAGGGTGGAGGAGGGGGGGGTGATGACATGGGGCAGGGAGTTAAGTGGGAGGGGCTGGGTGCAAGAGGCAGAGGCTGAGGTGCCAGAGACAGGCTCTGGCCCGGAGTCACTTACATTAGGCGGCTCCCAGCCAGCAGTCCAACAGGGTCCCTGAGGCAGGCTCCCTCCTGCAGCAGCACCAGCCACATGGGTTCCCTCCATGTGGTGCTCAGGCCCATGTGTCCCTGGGGTGCAAGAGACTTAGTGAGAGCTCCCCCAACCCCCAGCTTCTCACCCTCCCACCATAGTCACATGGCGCCTAGAGGGAACCACCAGCAGTTTTGAACAGCTGGCAGCTCCCTCTGTAAGCCACATGCCCCTGGTGAGGAGGTAGGTTTCGCACTCCCCTGCACCCAGGCCAATCATCGCAGCTGGGGGTAGGGGAGCATGTGAAGTCTCTCACTCCCCACCAGGGGTGTGCAGTGCATAAACGGAACTGCCAGCTGTTCAAAATGGCTGGCGGTTCCCTCTCTGGGCCGTGTGACCCTGCTGGGGGTGAGAGAATTTGCACACTCCCCTGCCCTCAGCTGTGGTGATTGGCTTGGGGGCAGGGAAGCATGCAACATCTTCCCTTTCCCCCCCCCACCCACCTGCTGCAAAAGGCGTGCAGCACGTAAAGGGGAAACACCAGCCATTTTGACAGGTCATGGTTCCATCTACGCATCACACGCCACTGGTGGCGGAGATGCTTCTCACCTCAAAGCCAGTCAGGGCCTGGGGGTAGGAGAGCACACAAAGTCTCTCACTCCTGCCCTCCCTGCCAAAGCAGGCTGTGGGCTGGGTCAAATGGCATGGCACCAGTCTGTATTGTGCCCACTGGGCTGTATTGTGCCTACCCCTGCACTAGGGAATTAAAATTCTGGTTCTGCAAATACTTGTATTCCTGAGTAGCCCCATTGGTAGGACTACTCATACCCTTAAGATTTTTCATGTGTATAAGTGTTTGCAGGATTGGGGCCTAAGGTTTGCCCTATAGCATTCAGATATCCCCCTGTGCCAAATTGCCTCTTGCTCTCCAAAAGGAAAGATGAGGGATTGAGAAATACAAAACCATTACCTTAAAAAAAAACAATTATATAAGGATACAGTGGTATTATGCAAACTAATTAAGTGTACAAATATTATAGTATTCTGCCTAACTGTGCAGTTAGAAGTGTGAGAATGGAAGGGAGAAATGAAGACATTGTAGGGGGTTCCAAGGATATCTCCCCCAATAATAATTTGAATTGCTCACATTTGGTGCCATCTGGTCATCTCCAAAGTAAAACAGTGATGAGCAGTGGAGATAATTCACCTCTGGTGGTGATACTTAACAGTCTCCAGAGAGGAGAGACTTCCTTCAAAGTCAGGTAAATCACCCCCATCTTCTCTTCGGTGTAGTGGGAGAATTTTAACACAGGGTTCCTATATTCTTCCCCAGAGTCTCCTCCAGGTCATTGCAGTTTTGCAGCTAATTGCCACATTAAATGGCTTTCTTAAGTCAAAAAGGTACTATGAATTACAGTAAAATCAGAAGAGTTTTATTATTGGACAGGTATAGTGTGAAGTCCATTTTAAGCTCTTGAGGAATGAATGTTTTCATGATTCAATCCTTATAAAACTAATTTTTGTCTAAGTAATACTAGAAATGTGGGTATGTTTTATATGCTCAGCTAAGTAAATCTCTTTTTAATGATGAAGTGAGAATAAACATAACTTAGGCATTTACAAATATATGTGGTTTCTATTGAAATTGTGACAAGCTGTTACAGTTTAGAAGCAGAACACAAAAATCAAGCTATATCTCCCTGATCATAAGGAAACATTCTGAGTAGTAGCACTTGTTGCAGATCTTTCATCAGTAAATACTTGAACTCTCAGAAATTAAGATAACATGACATTACTTTTGATTTGTTGCCGCAGGCGAGCTTTTCTAGCGGACGAGATGTGCTTTCAGAATCAATTATAATGTAGCTTCTGGATTCTCTTTGAAATTGAAATAGTGTATTTAAAAATTTGTCTCCTTGTTAAATGGGCACCATGACAGTGTTTTTCTGGAGTATTGTTAACCTCTAGTGGAAGGTTAAGCAGCTTCTTCTGTATCTAAATCTGTTGCTCTGAAAAAGTGACTGTGGAGTTGAATCCACCTACCCGTGAATGGTAAAAGAAATGGTCTGCACCTGTGGGATTAGGTGTAGCAGCAGGAAGTAAGAGCACTTGCAGCATATAATTAACAAGGAATTTTTTATCTTTTTTTTTAAACAGCATGTTCATCTTGCCAGGTTAACTAGTGATTAACCCTAGAAAGAATCTGTTGAAGCTTACACCCTTGTTTAAACTCATTCACTTGCCAGTGTATTTGGTTACTTGTGTAACAAGCGACAGAGAAACCTTATTACATTTTTTTCATTTCCTGGTATTTTATTTGATGTCTTTGTCTTTCTAGTGTTTCTGTTAATCTTTTTGTGTCTTTCTCTGTCAATCTCTGATAATTCAAAACATCCTGTCTACTGTGCTGCATTAAATAAACAATAAGATAGTAGTTTTTGTGTTCCTTTCCTGGAAGATTTCAGAACATTAATAAACTTTAATGTTTATAATTAATAAGCTTATTTCAATTAAGTTTACCAGGCTAAATTCTGCTTTCAATTGCATGTGGGTAGTTCCCTTCAGTAGGAGTTCCATACAAGGAGAATTTTATATTTTGGTTATAAAAGTGATGACATAAGTTGTTCATGGTTACAACCTGATATTAACAGTCTGCTGAAATGTTCATTGCAATGTAGCAGTTATAGTTACTTTAAATACAACTCAGTATCAGTTTGTCATTTAAGGTATATCTGATTGCTGATGAGACTATCTCTTTCTCACATTTTTAAATTTGATATTCATCTTCTGTTTTTCTTAAATTTAAAAATAAAAAAATAGAATAATGATGTGTAATGATATAAATGGTTCAACTGAAAAAAGTAATCCCTATGAAAAAACACACTTTTCTATTCATGTTAAAAACAGAGTTTATAGTTACATATTCTGTTTTGTTATTTATTATGTTTTCCAAAAAAAATTTAATATACCCAGTTTTGGGAAACAGTAAAGTATATAGTTTATTACAGATTTAGTCAATTTTGTTTACAGTGTCTATCCCAAATGACATGCAATAAAGGGACCATTTGTAACGGCTTCAATGAGTTCATGAATCAGTGTGCCATGTTTTTTAAAACAGAGAGATTTACCACAGAGGAACATTAAACCAGTTATTTTTCTTTTATCCAGAGACATTTGTACTGTAAGTAGAAACTGTTTAAAGGGAGAATTATGTTTTTTCAGCAATATATCAGAACTAATTACCCTGCACACTTTAAAAAAGGATAAAGTGCTTTAGAGAACTGTAATTGTAATTGGTAAATGTCACCAGCTGTTGCAGTTATTCTTACTTGTGTATATTTTTTAATGATTAGAGCCTCATGCCACAAGCTACATGAAAATATATTCACTAGGTGTGAAATTCCCATATGTCACAGCTTCAAAAATAGGTAAACATCTCAAAGAAAAAGAAAGAGTTGATGCTAATAGGAAGTATTTTTTTCTATCTTTGACTGTTTTCAGGACAAACATTTCTTTACTTAACTCAGTGAAAGAAAAATTTGAAATGTTAGAGGTTAACATTTCAATTGGAGATTTGTGTATATTTTGAAAAATTATCCCCAAGAACAATGATGAGTTCCTAATTGGCTATATTTTTTTTTTCAGTTTGCAGATTTCAAAATATTTTCCCATTGTCACTTCAAATCAGAAGTATTTGTAATTCTGTCTAATACCTGTCAAGACTCAGCAAGTTCCTAAAGTTTGATCTATGGAATGCTGAAATATTTTCCTATTTTTTCACATAGGTATACTGAAAGAAAATATATCGTTTTGTATTATAGGTTATGAAATCTCCTTCACTTAGTGATTTAATTTCTAAACCGATGGGACAAGTTATTGGAGCAAATTACGAGAAATAGGGTCTTTTGTGTGAACTGCAAAAATAGAATTGTGCTTTCCAAATGCCCTTCATTTTGGCCATAATCCTGTAAGGTGCTGTGTCCCCAACTCTCATTGAAAGCCGTGAATACTAAAGTCAGTGACAACAAGAGCTGGCCAGAAAATGGAATTTCAATCTCGTGGGAAAGTCTGACATTTTGTAATTTCTTTAATTTAATTTAATTTAATTTCAGCTTTTTGCCCTGATTCAATAATAAATTGTTAATCTTTAAGGTGCCACAAAGTAGTAATTCCATATATGTTCAAGGGAATCCCTTATTCTGGGTTGTTTTCCCAGTTTTGTTCCTTAGTAGATTTAAGGAATGCCTATGACCTAATAAATATGTTAGTCTGTAAGGGTACGTCTACACTGCATGCTTATTTTGGAATAAGTTGTTCTGGAGGATATATTCCAAAAAGAGTATCCACACTACAGGGAAGCCTCAAAATTAGACAGAGGCAGGCTCCCCTAATGTGGACAAGCTATCTTAGTTTAGAGCGCCAGGAAGCACTGGGGAGAAATTACTTAGAATGGCCCTGAAGAGAAGCTGTTTCAAAATAGCAGCAGTGGAGCGTCCACGCTGCAGCTATTTCGAAATATCTATTTCGGAAGAGGAGTTATTCCTCATGGAATGAGGTTTACAGAAGTCGGAATAAGCTGCCTGTTGTTTTGATATTATTTCAAAATAACGGAATTGCTGTGTAGACACTTGCATTGTTATTACGGAATAACGTTAGTGTAGATACACCCTAAGGTGCCACTGAATTGCTTATTGTTTTTAAAGTTACAGATTAACACAGCTACTCTGAGACGCAAGGAAAGGAGTTAATCTAACAAAGAATGTCTCATTTTGTTAATTGTTTTGACAGGTTGGATAACTACTGAATTCTGAATGGTGAATATTCTCAGTGTTGCATCCTGTTACTGTGGTAGATGTCACTGGGATCTTAGCTGCAGTTTCAGAAAGAGAAGCAGGTTCTGTGTGGTAGGGCTAATCTATACTACTTGCTACATTGACACAGCTGTGCCATTGTAGCATGTCTGGTGAAGACAGGCTAGGTGGATGGGAGAGTTCTCTCCTGAAAACATAATTACTCCACCTCAATGAGAGAGAGAGACACTTATGTGGGTGAGAGAGTATCTCCCACTGATATAGTACAGTGGAGACACTACCCTAAGTCAACATAACTTATGTCACTCCGGAGGGTGGCTTTTTCACACCCTTGATGTAAGTTATGCAGCTCAACTTAAGTGACCATGTAGATAAGCCTTTGGAGTCCTACAGCCTTTATCTACAAACACAGTTATATCCCTCTTTTAATAAAGTACATGATAATAAGGAGTGGGAAAAACAAGGGCTGTCAATTAATTGCAGTTAATTCACACAACTCAAAACATTGCAATTTAAAAAATGAATCATGATCACCGTTTAATTGCACTTTTAAAAATAGAATATCAATTGAAATGTATTAAATATTTTGGATATTTTTCTGTATTTTAATTATATTGATTTCAGTTATAACACGGAATACAAAGTGTACAGTATTCACTTTGTTGTTGTTTTTATTGCAGATATTTGCCCTGTAAAAAAAATAAGAATTCACTTCCTAGAAGAATTGTAAGTGTAGTCTTTTTATCATGAAAGTGCAACTCACAAATGTAATTTTGTTTTTGATACCTAACTGTTTTGTTTTTGAATGCAATGTAAAACTTTAGAGCCTACAAGTCCACTCAGTCCTACTTCAGCCAATGGCTTAGAGAAACAATTTTGTTTACATTTTTTATGGGAGATAATGCTGCCCCTTCTTATTTACAATGTCACCTGAAAGTGATAACAGGTGTTTGCATGGCACTTTAGCAAAATATTTACATGGCAGATATCCTAAACATTCATATGCCCCTTCATGCTTTGGCCACCATTCCAGAGGACATACTTCAATGCTACATACTCAAATACTGATGACCCTTTTAAAAAAAAGGTTAATTTTTTTCCTAAACTCCTTGGGGGAAAATTTTATCTCTCCTGCTCTGTTTTTCCCACATTCTGCCATCTAATTCATGTTTTGCCAGTCTCAGATGATGACCCAGCACACACACACATTTTAAGAACATTTTCACTGCAGTTTTGACAAAACACAAAGAAGATGCCAATATTAGATTTCCAAAATAGTTACAGCACTTTCCCTGAAGTTTTAGAACCTGATGTTGCCTTCCAAAATTTAGGAGAAAGAGTTGTGAAACTTCCTTTCAGAAGCCTTAAAAGAGCAACACTCTTATACAAACAGAATCCAAACCACCAGAAAATAAAATCAACCTTCTGCTGATTTCATCTGACTCAAATGATAAAAATGAATGTGTATTGGTCTGCACAGCTTTGGACTGTTATCACACAGAACCCATCATCAGCATGGACACATGTCGTCTAAAGTAGAGGTTGAAACATGAAAGGACATGTAAATCCTTAGTGCATCTGGCACATATATATCTTGCAATGCTAGCTACAAAAGTGCCATGCAAACACCTATTCTCACTTTCAGGAGACATTGTAAACAAGATCCAGTAGTATTAGCTCCTGAAAATATAAACAAACTTGTTTGGCTGAACAAGAAATAGGACTGAGTTGACTTGTAGGCTCCAAAGTTTTACATTGTTTTATTTTTGAATTCACTTATTTTTTGTATTTAATTCTACATTTGTAAGTTAATGATAAAGAGATTGCATTACAGTACTTATAATGAGGGAATTGAAAAATACTATTTCTTTTGCTTTTTACAGTGTAAATATTTGTAATAAATAAAGTGAGCACTGTACACTGTAATTCTGCTGTAATTTAAATCAATGTATTTGAAAATTTAGAAAACACACAAATATTTAAGTGGTATTCTATTGTTGTTCAACAGTGTGAATAATTGCAGTTAATTTTTTAATCACGATTAATTTTTTAAATCTCTTGACAACCCATGATTTCATACAACTATAGAGTAATAAAATAGCCATATTATCAAAATCTTCTCTTATGGTATTTTTTAATATATAAAAGTGTTTACAGATTCACTTTTGAAATATGCTAAATGGCTGAGTCTGAAGGACAGATTCTGACATATTCTGTGGTCATGCTGTTCTGTGAAGCTGTTACAAACTAGTATATATTAAAGCAGCAATAAGGATGCTTTAATGTATGCTAAGGAATGAAAAGATGGCATAGAGCCACCTTCCCTCCCCACCACTGAGGGTGTACACTGAGCAAAGCACAGCTAGACCAAGGGTAGAAGTGTGCGTGCTTTAGAAACAGGTTTTTATGTTAAGCTGTACTATCAGGTAATATATTTATCTGATACTTAGTACCATCCTCTGATTTATATCATCATAACAGCTGTCCTTTGGTTGCATACTATGAAGATAATAAGCTATTAAGTATTTTGGAGAAATTATACTTTTAGACTGAAACTAACCCAAGAGTGGTGGTGCCTTTGCAGAAGGTTAGCCATACCCCTGCAGCCCTTCTGAGCTCTTCTTCTTGGAGGCTTCTGTCAGGTTTAAATAGACTAATAAGGACAAGGGCATTGGCGGTTATCTGAGAAGGGTCTAATAGAAACACATTTATGGAAACAATCCTTTAGCAGCACCATTCCAGCCATAGTGGAATAGACATAGAGAGACAGCCTAGCCTATCTACATTCTGCATTTGGGACATGGCATGTGAATTCTGCCTCCCCAAACTCTCCACAAAACTTGAAGGATTTGGGCTTCGTTCAGGAAGGCGAATACTTCAATAGCAACCATTTCAAAATGCAGTGACCATCCTGTCTTTTTCCCTTATATTGTTATAAAGCTCCAGGAACCTATATTGTTACAAAGCTCCGACTGTAGTCATTCTCTTTGCCCATTATGCCAGTGCAAAGACATTGAAAACACAAAGGCTAGATTTTGATCTCATACCAGCTTTACACACCATTGTAACTCAGCTGACTTCAGTGGTGATTTATACCAGTTGTGAGATCAGAATCAGGACCAAGAGGCATAGATATGTAGAAACAAACCTGAGCCTCACATGGTTTGGATCCCAAAAATTCATAATACTCTCAAATGTACCTTGAGACCAGAATGAGTCTGAAGGAGTGCAAAGAGCATCACTATTGAGGAAATGGTATATGAGGTATATGGTATATGAGGGCTTCAGCAACATAAGATTCTGTGGATTTTTCTAATTTATAATTTGATTTATAATTTTGATTTTCAATTTTGTGGCCATCTTTTTTGTTTCAAATCTAATATATGTACATTTCTATTTTCAAGTTGTGTATATTAAATATATAAAATGTGTATGTATTTGCATTCCCACGTGTCATTAGGGCTAGATTTCTAATTAGGAACACTAAGCACGTGACTAGGGGTGCCTAACAGTTAGAAGTGGGTTAAAATGGAAATTTGTTATGCAAAACACAAAGGTCAGCTGTAGGCAGAGAGACCTAAAGATGCTGTGCCTATGGTCACGTAAGGTGCAAATCCAGCCCTGATTTTCATCTTTCCTAAATGTATGGACATAAAATACTTTAAATAGTATGGGAGTATGTTCCCTTGCTCTATTTGAACACACCTTCCCTTAAGTGCTGACAGAAGCTGTATGTGCAGATCAAGAAGAGCATATAACCTGGTATTTTTCTTCATTGTTAACTACTTAACAAGTATTACTGCTTCTGTATTTCAGCACTTGCAAAAGATACATCCAGCAAGCAATACTGGAAACATTGAGGGTGAAATCTTGGTTCCAATGAGCTCAATTTAAGTTTTGCTGTGGACATCAATGGAACTAGGCTTTCACTCTAAATGTGCATCAGACTACATAGATGGCTAAAAATGTTCATGAAATTACCACAATAGGCATTACAATTACAAACATCTAATTTTGCCTTAATAAGGCATCTAAATCAAAGTTCAAAGCAACTTTAATTAAAACAGAGTTTATACATATTTATATTATGTTTCCATTTTAATAATTTCACAATCTTACTTGTGATTAAATATAACTTCTTTCTCAGCAAGTTACAGCCTTCTCATGGTCTCTCTCTCCCACAGAAACCAGGAATGGATCTAGCAGACACCTACATTATGTTTGTTCGGCAAAACCAGGATATACTTCGAGAAAAGGTCAATGAGGAAATGTATATAGAAAAGTTGTTTGATGTAAGTAACTACCCTTGCAAGGCATGCTGGCATCATGGTTACAGCTAAAAGGGATAAGTTGCATTTTGATTGAATTCAGCATGCAGGTCAGGATGCTTTTCCCTGTTGGCTATTTTTGTTCTGAATTTTTATTTGGTGTCTTCTGTTACTAACGATCACCTTAATTGTATGCATTTCCTGCATGAGAGTTGTATGTGCTGGAATGAGTGAATCAAGTGTTCTAAGATTAATATTTTAACTAGTCTGTCATGTTATCATTGTGTAAAATGCAGTATCATTTTATTCCACTTTTGGTTTCGAAGTAAAGTGCCATGAACAGAATTGTATTGTAATGGATGTTCTTAGTGTATGAGACACAGATAAAGTCCCCCTCCCCCTCCAATAACAATTCTTAAATCTTATTCTTCATTCAGCTAAAGTAAGAAAACAAATAAACTAGGCTACATTTCTCCAGATCTCTAAAGGCAGTTTCTGTTGAGTGACTTTTGGAACTTGGTTTTGCTGTACATTTAGTCCAAAATTTTGAGTTAGCCGACTGCTTATTTAGGCGCAAGGCTCCTTTTCAAACCTTCATCCCACATCTCCTGCTGACCTCACTTTTCAAGTGAGTTCCCCATCCTCACCATCAAGACCCTGCTCACCACGCTTGCCCATATCGTTACTCTAATTTTCCCCTACACACCCTCACACTGTCTTTACTCCCTCCCCAGCCTCCCTACAACTGCTTCCTTTGCTGCTTAAATAAGAAATGGCCTCATCCTCCAAAGCCCTCCCTACATAAACCACATCCATAAAGCCCTGCAGCCACACTTGGTCTGGATATCTTCATTGCTTCAAGGTTTGATCGTCACTTGATGTGTGCTGTGTCTGATCTGTATCGTCTGTGTCTCTGAACTACAGTAGAAGCTTTATGAGGTGATCCTGTTTCATATGTATTGAAAGTACCAAGCCCATAAACAATGGTAATAACATCTACATTTCTTTGTCACATATCTGAAATCTGGATCAAGAAAACAATCATTGTAGATAATGATAATGTTAGTCACTTCTGATTACATGAGCATCTGAACAGAGGAAGTAATACTATGTCTTTGAGACCGCTTAATGTAGTCCATTACAATGCTGATTCTGAAATGTGAGCTTCACTTTGAAATGTATTTATTTGTGTACCATCTACTCAGCATTTTAGAGAGCTTTTCTGGCAGTTTCATTTAATTATGCAAGTTACTGCAAATGTTGTCATAACAGCAATTCACAGCCTCTACTGTGACACTTCAATTGTGGCAGTTGTAGAAGGTCCTGTAACATAGACTTGCAGTCATGATATGTCATGTCAGTGTTTGTTGTTTGTTAGAGTGGGTGGTCAAAATGAGACTTATCTCTTGTACTTCCTATTTCGAGACATTCCCAGGCAGTTTTACAATAAAAGTATCATCTGTTTTAATAAGCTAAGTGTTAATATGTGTGAAAAAATATTTTATAAAAGCTTTGATGCCCTGCAGGGGTAGAAAAATTATCAGCCATCCAGCTGGCGCTTTCACAAAGCACTAAAACTGTATTAGCAACTTCTGCTTCAGTTTGGTATTGCACTGAATCTGCAAGCATATGTTTCATTTTCAAGTTTGCTGTTGTGAATGTGGGGGGGGGGAGAGGATTGGGGGTTTTTTTTCTTCCTTAAGTTGTAATTTTCTGAAACTTGCTAGATATCTAGGTCCAAATCCAGCTCTCATTAGAATCAGTAATAGGCTTTCTCTTAGCTTTAACAGGACTTGAATCAAACCTTTTGACCCTAATGCTATAGTTATCAGGCAGATAAAATGTATTTAAGGTAATCTGTTTCACACCCTGCACTTGCATCTTTGATTTTCGCTTTGTAAGAGATGAAGTGGTGTCATATTGAAATTAATCAGGAAAGTTAATTACATCTTATTTTAATACTTCCATAAAAATGTGACTGTATATATAAAGGTTACCTAGTCTTTGCTAAATTACTGATACTAATAACCACAGCCTAATCCTGCTCAGTTATACTGCTGTAAATCCAAAGTAATCTCATTGAAGACAATTGCATTCTATGGATTACTCTACATTTACATTAGTGTAATTGAGAGCCAGATTTCGCTGCTTGTTGCACTAAGTTAATGTATACATACCTTCACGTTCCTGTTGGTAATAACACTTTTATTTGCTGTCCCAAACCATTTATTTCTGATACAGTTGCAGATTGCTATTGTTTTCTATTAAAATATATTTTTCATTTTCATCAGAAGAAAAACTGAGAGATGGAGAAGTGAGAATATGGCATTGTGTGTTTGTTTCTTAAAGGGAAATACCCCTTTGGAATAAAGTAAAGCCTCAGCAACTAATGACCCCAGGAGACTTGTAGCTATTCTGTGTTCCAGCAGACATAGATGCACATTTGATCAGGGATGGAGCCCTTAATATTTTAAGGGTTTTTTTTTAATTTAGTCTGAAAACAAACTTCAAAACTGCTTGTCTGTATGTCATAGGTCTCCTTCACTACTGCATTGCTTCAGCCTCATGCTGGTATTTGTTATTCCTCTGAAATCACTTATTTCAATGAAGTTATATGGGAATAAAACTGGAATAATGCAGTGGTGAATTGGCCAAGAGTAACTAGGTTTCTAACTGTAGTGTACAATGCAAACTTTCTACCGTTTATATTGCTATGATGCAACAGAGTACTGTGCATAATTAGTAAAATCATGCCCATTAAACAATATCTTGTGTTTATAAAATAATTTAAAAATAGCAATTACAAATGTTTATCTGGAGAAGATTTATTTTAACTATCTTAAAGTAAAATTAAAAGTAATATTAAAAATAATTGTTAATTAGTATATTTAAATCAAGTGTATCTATTTATGCTTAAGTTCTCTGCTTTCAGTGAAGGCTCTAATAGTGGTACTTGGTGAACAGTGGTACTTGGTAATTTAATTGAAATGTAGTAGTATAATTCCCATATTAAAACATTTTATTAGGCAGTTAGTTTGAGTAGCCTGAATAAACAATGACAGTTTCCCATTTATCCAAGCACAAACTTTACACGTGCAAATCATTTAAATGCACCCTGTATCCAGTAATATAAACTTTGTCTTAGGGTCTGATTTTGTACCTTCAAAGTCAATGGGAATAGGGGTTGGCCTTTAAAAAGGCTTTTCTCAGTATGCAGTCTGGTTGAATTTAGATACATGTTCCAATTTAAATTATTAAGATAAGATTAAAAACTCTCTCTTTGTTTGCTGTGCACTTTTAATTGGCAAAGACTTGTTCAATGAGAGGCTGGTGTGTTAGATCAAAATCAAAATTGGATTACATTACATTGTTCACACATCAAAGAATTGTGCTTCTATGTAAAAATACACTGACTGATCCAAATCCTTCCTCCTTCTGGAAAAGTAATTCCGTCAAGCACCATTTTGGTAGCTTATCAGTTTGATACATTTATCATTTGTGCAATAAACACAGAGATGCCTATCTGAAAACAAAAAGCTTTTTTCAAAAATATTCCTATTCCTATAATCCAAAGAGGCTTCCTCTCCGCCCTTTCTCTAGTATTTATGTTTATTAAGATGCCCCCTGTTGAAAGGCTACAGGTTTAAGCAACTATATGATTATGTTCAGATTTTGTCAAGGTCATGCAGGTAATACATTTCTCTAAGTAAACAGTTTCCTTTTTAAATAACAGAAGACAAAAGAGAGCCAAAAAGGAATGCCCATAATTTTAGATTGAAATGTTGATCTCTTTTTCTCTTAAAAGAAAAATAAAGCAAACACACACAAAAACACAAACAAAAAAACCCTGCAACACAATAACCGCTTTTATTTTTTCATTATTGAAAGAATTATGCATGTGTGTTACCATATGTATATCTATGTATATAAAATGAACACTGTTAACAAGTCACTATTTTCCAACAGTGAGTCTCACTGAAATATGTTAGTCAGTGTTTCTCAAACTTTTTTTATAAAGTATCTCTTTTTCAAAAAAAAAAATATAAGTACCCCCACCCAGTACCTACAGTTTTCAGAAACACATTTTTTTTCTGTCATTGCAACACATTTGTTTAAACAACTTAATTGTAGCCAGGCAGGCGATGAAATTTTTGGGTGTAAAAAGTACAAAAATAATAAACCACTGTAAAACTTAAAACAAAAATTCAGTTTTCTCCAAATTTCAGTTGTGTTGACGTACTACACACACCCCTCCCCCAGACTTCTCTTGAGTACCCCAAAGGATACTCATACCACTGGTTGAGAAAAACTGTGTTAGATGATATAAGATAGTAACTATTGGCAAATGTGAACTTTGGCCCTGCCCCTGCCAGCTCTTACACACTTGCTTAACTTTGGGCATGTGATCTGTAGATTCCACGGCCAGACGGGACCAATGTGATCATCTAGATTGACCTGTCAAACACAGGCCATAATAGTTCCTAAAGCATAAATCATAAAACTGTAGGGTTGGACAGCACTTTTGAAGGCCAGCTCCCTGCACTGAAGCAAGCCAAGTATACCAGGGCCATTTTTGACAGCCATTTTTCTAACCTGCTCTTGAAAACCTCCACTGATGAGAATTTCACAGTCTCCCTTAGTTAAACACCAAACTCTATTACCATCTGTATAATTAGAAAGTTTTTCCTGCTCTATGATCTAAATCTTTCTTGCTGCAAATTAAGCTCATTACTACTTGTACTACCTTACATGGACGTGGAGCACAGTTGATCACTGTCCTCTTTGTAATAGCCATCAGACTATTTGCAGAGTGTTATCAGGTCTGCCCTCCATCTTCTTTTCTTAAGATGAAATGTGCCCAATGTTTTAACCTTTCCCAATAGGCCAGGGTTTCTAAAGCTGTTATCATATCTGTTTTTGGACTCTCTTCAATGTGTCCACATTTTTCCTAAAGCCTGGTGCCAAGGGCCAGCCTTACAGGTGAGTAATGTGGGTGACTTCAGTGTAGGAGGGGAGTAAGATAGGGTACAGCTAGACTGTGGGGGTTTAAAACGCCGCCACATCCAGGGAACGCATTTGCTCTTCCACTTTTTTTTTTGCGAAAGAGCAAACGCGCTCTTTCGGAAGCCCCTGTCTTCCTCATTCTACGAGGAAGAAGGGGGCTTTCGAAAGAGGGGGGAGTTCCGACATTTGGCCCAGTCTAGATGGGCCAAATGTTGGAAAAGCCTCTTCCAACAAAAGCCTTTTCCAACAAACAGATGTAGTCTAGACGTACCAATAGTCATAGGCAAGGGATGTGGTAGGTCTGGGATGTGAGGCTGTGGAAAGGAGCTCAGGGCAATGGGGAGAAGAGGCAACAGGGCCTGGGGACTAAATGGGGTAAGGGAGCCCAGGGAGGCAGCAGGAGCTAGGGGCACCAAAATACAAGTTTGGCTAGGATGCCATTTTTCCCTAAGGCCACTCCTGATGGTGCCCAAAATTGAACACACTAATCCAGTTGGGACGTCCCCTGTATTGAGCAGAATGGGACAGTTTTACTGCCTATATCTTACATATGACAGTCTTGTCTGTGTCTCTTGTGACAAACACACTTTTTTGCTATTGGCTCATATTCAAGTTGTGATCCACGATAACCTCCAGATTCTTTTCTGCGATACTACTTCCTAGCCAGTTACTCCCCATCTGGTATTTGTGCTTTCGATTTTTTTCCCTTCCTAAATGTAGTACTTTGTGATTCTCTTTATTAAATTTCATCTTGTTGGTTTTAGATGCATTTTTCAATTTATCAATGTCATTTTGAATTCTAACCTATGCTCCAAAGAGTTATCTGAAACAGTTGGTCATGGGGAATCCACAATGACCTTGGTAAACCGTTCCATTGGTTAATCACCCTCACTGTTAATTTACATCTTGTTTCCAGTCTTGGTTTCTGTAGCTTTAGCTTTCAGCCATTGGATTGTGTCTTAACTTTCTCCATTGGTTTGAAGAGCCCATTATCAAATATTTGTTTTCTCTGTAGGTACTTATAGACTGTGATCAAGTCAATCCTTAACCTTCTCTTTGTTACGCTGAATATATTGAGCTCCTTGAGTCTGTGCTATAAGGCATTCTTTCTAACTTTCTACTCACTTTAATGGCTCCACTCTGAACCCTCTCCAATTTATCAATATCCTTCATGAGTTGTGGATACCAGAACTGGACACCATATTCCAGCAGTGTTCACAGCAGCACCAAATACAGAAGTAAAATAGCCTCTCTACCCCTTCGTGAGATTCCTCTGTTTATGCATTTCAGGATTGCATTAATCCTTTTTACCATTGCCCACAGAGTTGCACTTGGAACCCATGTTCAGTTGATTATCCACCATAACCACCAAATGTTTTTCAAAGACATTTGATCCTAGGATACAATCCCCTGTCCTGTAAGTAAGGCCTCTATATGGTCTGTAGGCCCACTGAATTGAGTAGGACCGCTCATATGCCTGTACGTAGGCACATGCATAAGTGTTTGCAAGATCATGGCCATATTGTGGTGGTTACTGGGTATGTATGCATAAACACATACAATGCTTAAAGAAATAGAAATGAAGAATAAAGGACTCATAGGCCATTCTTTGACATTTAGACTGGGGAATTTATTACAAAAAACATAAAATGTTTCAGCTTTTCATAGCCTTTATTATTTGTATATTTGTTGTGCTTTTGTATTTGACATGTTCAATATAAGCCATTAATTTTGTCAACCTGTCATAACTAGTCTTTTTTTTGTCAAAGGAAACAAATGGATCATATCATTTGGTTATTATGTCAACATGCTGAATTGAATACTGATCATGTTCCCATGTCATAACCATTATTTTCCTTTTCCATTAGTAGAAAGGGATGGATGATATAAGTTCAGTGATGTACTTGAGGCTGTTTGAGGTAATAGTTTATTTCTAAAGATTGTTATGTCGTGTACCTCATGTGCTAGATGGTGGATCTGAAGTACTTGTTGAATACTTGTATGTTTGTTATGTCTGGTAGTATCTAGAAGAAAACAATTGATAGGCCTATTTAGCTGAATGTTTTTATATCGCATGTATTATAATTTGCAAAAACGATCTCTAAGATGTTTTTCTCCTTAGTAAATAAAAAGTAATCTATTTTCCTGGTGATGTTTGCTAGAGTAAGAATGTGTTTGAGATGTGAGATATGAGGTTTTTATTGTATTGGTTTGTTCTTAGTGTTGTCCATGTCTGTCTCAGAAAGCAACATTAATGTAGTATTTAGCAGTGTTTTTCTAGCAAAATGTAATGTTTAATTTTGAAAAATTTGCTCATTCTCAAATTACTGCCTGTCAAGTTATTTTTAGTTAATAATCATCATTGTCAACATTAAGTAATTATTTGCAAGTGTAAGATTTTACAAAAAAGGCTTACTTTTGATCTAGGTTATATGCCAAGTTGACTCTGACAAGTTGAAACTAGGTGGGGCCTCATTGAAGGCCTTGACTTGACTCTAAAGCTGTATCTGAATTAAAATCTGCGAAATTTGAGAGGAGCGTACCTAATTTCCTAAAAGAAACTCAACAAGCAAATGTATGGTAGCTTGTTGATCTTCTTATTTCTTTGATAATTCAGAATAATCTTCAAGAAATATGTAGACTTCTTGCTCAGATTCTTGAAATGTGATCAAGAACAACACAATTGTCATTTGGCACAAATCCAGAATTATACATCTTTCGATGATGCACCTGGACATATGTGGCAGGTCTGGTAGAATCAGCTAATTAACAACACAGGCTTAAACAGGCACCTCATCTGGCAGTGTAGTTAGTTGCCTGATGGTGCTCAGCAGGATTTGGTAGTGCTTTTTATTTTTCTGTATCCTAATGGTCTGCTGCCCACCTAATTTTGCCTTATTGTCAGCCACTACTTACCGCAGCTTGAGGCCCTCCCAGGAGGCTGAATTACTATCAAAGGATTAGGGAGATGTAGCCTTGCAGCTCTGACATTTCTGATTACTTGTCTATGCCAGAACACTAATTAGCTGTGACTAATTAAGAAAAATGTTCCTGCCATAGAAAACCATTTAAAAGAACTGAGAAGTAGAAAAGCAATTCAAAAGCTGAGCAGTGCTCAGATTTGCCGATGCTCTTTAGATTTCCACCAGAGTCTTAACTCACCTTTAATTGTGCCTAATATATTTTTTAAAAGCCCTCCACATGTGAATTGATCTCAGTTTTTCTCTTGAACTGGAAGAATGTTTGTCTCCTTAAAACAGTTTGTAGCATCACTTTTCTTTCTAGTGAAAAAATTAATACAACTTTTTAATTTCAGGAACTTTTACTCAGCATTGAATACGAAGATGTTTTGTGCACATACACATATACATAGAATAAGCTGCTATCAGCATCTAGCATTTATGTGATTTAAAGATTACTGCAGTATTGTTTTTTTCTAAATATTTTCCCACTCTTTTTTTCAGATGAGAAACACTATAAAAAAAGAAATCAGCCATTTAAAATGTGGTAACGCTTATCCAGTATGATTTTATAAAAGAATAAAATTTATTTTTTCAAAATTTTACTGAGGAGCAGAATGCTCAGTCTACCACTGTCCAACAAGGCTTAGTATTCGAATCAATGGACCTATTCAAATGCTTAAAGTTAAGCATGTGCTTAGCAAGGTCAGAGCCAGTATGCTCAGTATCATGCTGGTAAAATCTACAGTGTGCATTTTTAAGCGGTTAATAGAGTGGGGTTTTTTGTAGAAGGGGTCTTTCAGGTAATTCCTTTGGCTCTTTCTGAGTATTATGACCTGGTCCTGAGCATGGTGGCTGGTCAAGATGTGGTTCTAAATTTTCCCCACTTCTTCATTTTGATGATGCTTTTCCTTAAGTTCTTGAAACCCCCATCTTGAATCTCTTTATTGTCACCCTCTTTTACTAGCCTGAGAAGACAAGGGAATGATTTTGACTCAGAGATTGTGTATGTCATAATTCAGTCTGTGTGTTGCTCTTATGGGCTAGGTCTGCACTACAGACTGAGAGAGATTCCCAGGCCATGTACACATACTCACATTAGCTCGGTGGGAGCTAGAGCAAGTATAAATAGCAGTGTAGCTGCAATACCATGGGCAGCATCAGCACAGGTTAGCCATGGCAAATGCAAACCCACCTGAACCCTCTGGGTATGTACTCAGCATGGCTGAACCATGATGCTGCTACCACTGCCCCAAGTAACTGCGGCTGCACTGCTATTTATACTCTCACTAACTCTCATTGAGCTGGCCTGACTATATGTAGACAAGCTGGGAATCCCACTGTTTGCTTGTAGTGTAGTTGTAACCCCAGAGTTGATGCCTTCCACTTACCCCCACAAGCTTAATCATATCGTTTGCATGTTTCCTGTAAACTGCTGTAGATTGAAGACTAAGATTCTTTGAACTAGATAGTAGGACAGTCTTAAGCACTGTACAATGTCTGACTAAACCAGACAACAGGAAATGAAGACATTTTCTCAACATTGCCAACTCCTATTCTTTTATCGTAAGTTTTATGATATTTGGAAATCTCAGAGGGGTAGCCATGTTAGTCTGTAACTGAAAAAACATAAAAACAATGAATGGTCCTGCAGCATCTTAGAAAGTAACAAAAAATGTACATGGTGTCATGAGCTTTCGTGGGCACAACTCTCTTCAAATGAAAGGGGTTGTTCCCACAAAAGCGCATGATACCATCTAAATTTTTTGTTAGTCTCTAAGGTGTGCTGCAGGACCATTTATTGTTTTTTATGATATTTGGCATTTTTCCAACTCCTGGTTTCATCTGATTACTTGAGAATCTCAGCTTTCATTTGAAAAAATTAAAAATTATATTTCTAACCACTATAGTGGTGAAGAAAGCCTTGAAAACATGAATCCGAAAGATACAAAAACCAGAAGACTTTAAAAAAAATTATTTTGTGAATCTCAATATTTAAAGCTAACCTTATGATTTGGGGGGGTGTCCAATTCATAATTTGTAAATGCTTGAGGTTGGCAATAGAGTCTTCTACTAGAAATTATTCTGTTGACCACTGTTTATTTAGACTGTTTCTAAAAATATGTCCCTATGCATCCATGACTGCATCAAGAAAAATAACCAATCTTATCAAATAGTGAGCAACACCCTGTCAAAATTAAATCCCTTAACCTTTTTATCCCACTACCCTGTTACAATTATTTTAGCTTTTATCTAGATGGTTTTAAAACCATCTGGTACCTTAATAAAAGTTATGGGACACTCACAGGTGTACACATATAAACTAACACTGAAATATTAGATGAGCCTGTTGGTAAGCATTATCTGTGTCTGTAGCTGTCATGTTCTATACAAAGAAAATCAATAGGGATTGTACCATTTGTACTGTCTTATCTAATATTTGTTCACCATGAAGTGCCAGGTACAAGCACCATCTAGAGCATGTTGATTTCTTGATGTAGTGTAATCCACACACACATAGTCAGCAGGTGAAACTCTCCTCTTCTGGAACCATACTATGCAGATTTGGTGTTTTTTAATCTTATCTCACATATGGGTGAAGCTTTCTGCAAAAAAAAAAAAAAGTGTAAATATTCACAAACAGAAATATAACTGCTTTATTCACCATATAAAGAAGCTACCAAGAATGAGGGGCACTAAGTGCTCTAAGTTTTATGAGAATCAGCATGCTGCAATAGAAATAGGGTGGTCCTTTGTAAATCAAAATAGTTTGAGAAGATGCTGCAAGCTGTCTCAAACAAGTTGTGACGTCAGTAAACATTAGTAGTAAGTGCTGCTTGTTGGATCCTGCACTGTTGAATTCAGTGTGAGCTTTGCCACTGATTTAAATGAGATAAATAAACAATTTAAATTATAAATAAAATATAAATAAACAATTTCTTTTGAGTAAGGGGGGGCTTATTTTTAGCATACATACATACACGCGTGCACACATCTTTTCTTAGGACTCAGATTTACTCCTCATCTTTGAACGGAGACCAATATCCTTCACTTTCCACTGTATAATACATATTTTAAAATGTGCTAACCAAATAGTGAAAATACAGAAGTAGATAGTTCAAACTATGTTGAAAAAAATTATGTAAATCACAAAAATGCAGGCATGTGGAGTGGAAAAGATGTGTGCATCAAAGATGAAAAGGAATAAACAAGGATAGATAGAGAAACATTTTTAAAATACTGTAATTTAAAACATATTTACGTAATATTAATTATATTAAGAGCTACCATTGTAAGAGAGCAATGCCACCGAACCTGAAAATAAAACATTTTATCTGATCCAGCAAAAAAACACTTATTCACATCCTTAACTTTACACATTAACAATCCCATTGGCTTTGATGGGATGACTCACATGGATAAAGTTAAGCTGGTGTATAAGTGTTTGTAGGATGAGGGCATTAGTGATGGGGATAGTATTAGGTATTTTAAAACAGTGGCCTTTCACCTTTTATTTATTTATTGTGGGAATTTGTGTTAGCGTAAGCTCAAGGAACATTAATTGGTGGTCTCATTCTGTTCCATAGTGGACATTGGTCTATATCATAGAATCACCAAGTTTAGAGCAGTTCAGTTCATAAATAAAGTGTGTGCTCATGTATGTTCCAATGCCATTAATCTCTCACTTTAATAAGTCCTACATTAGCACACAATAAAATAAAGGTAACATGACAGATGTCCAGGTCTGGATGGCAGCTATGTGTACAGATAATTTTCCAAAACCTCCCTACACTCTGCACCTATCAAATGCAAAGAAGACCCAGGGAAACACAGATAATTAAAGGCTGCAATTACAAAATTTCACAACTGTTATAAACAAATTATTTTGAAATTTTATATCTGTCTCTGGCATAGCAATACACTATGTGGATGGATGACTACTGTATGTCATGCATTGAAAGCTTACATTTGTTATGAATTGGCAGTAGTTTCATAATCATCTAGCATAGCCTCCAATTTTGAGTTCAGTTTAGAACATAAAAATTTTATTTCCTCCTCCTGAAAAACAATCCCCATGAAAAGTACATGCCATATCTCATTCCACTGCAGAATTTTTCTAGGATTCTTTTGAGGGGAAAAAAACAGAAAAAGAATTTTACAGTGTGGAATTCAAAAATTGACTCCTCACTGACATACTTTTTAAAAGCTGCAGAGGGGTAGCCAAGTAAATCTGTAACTGGAAAAATTTTAAAAACAATGAGTAGTCTAGCAGCACCTTAAAGACTAACAAAAAACAAAAGCTCGTGATACCATCCACATGTTTTGTTAATCCTTACGGTGCTGCTAGACTATTCATTGTTTTTTAAAGTTTTTCCATATTTTTTAAAATGATCCTAACCATTTTTGGCTTTTCCTATCTCCAAAATAGCTGAGCCAACAAGCTCCAAGTTTGTTTGGTATTGTTGGCGTTCTGGAATGGTGTTTCTGTGGTTTGGGTGAGTATTTTGTTTGGTTTCTCTTTTTGCAAGGGAGATGCTGGTGAGTTGATTACAAAGGTGGGTGATAGGAACCCCTCACTAAAGTAGGCAGGGAAGAGACTAATTATAGGATCATTTGAATGGCGATATAAATAAAGGCACAGGAAGGTCGGAGGGGAGGCCCTGCAGGGAAAAGAAAGCATTCTTCCTCCCAAGTACAGGCCAAGATACAAGAGGGAAGTCGACCATCTTGTTGTAAAGAGAAAAGAGACTTAAAGATCTATTTGCTGTTTTACCGGGTTGAAAAAAGTCCCAGTGTTGATCCTCTTTTCCGTGAGATTGGGCAGAGAACAGATCTGCACAGAGGCTTATCAGTTCCTTAAAGTGGAAGGCTGCAATACTTCAGTTCCCCATGCCTCCCTTCCTGTTACTTGCGGACACCGTTTTCCCTGTACAAAGCAATTAGAGAGAGAGAGAGAGGGAGATGCTCAAAGTTTGTTTCACATATGTCAAGGTGGGATTTGAGATGGAGATATGTGGATAAGCAGGAGTTCAGAAGATATCTGGAGAAGTGGGGCAGTAAGTTTCAAGCAGAATGGACTGGGTGACTTAAAAGTATGCTATGGCTGGCAGACCATACAGTGGGAAGAAATCCAAGGACCTAGAGAGATAGAAAATGGTGCAGGGTATTGGGAGAGGCTTAGAAAATGGGTGCAGAATAGTTAGGTAGGGAGGGTTAAGAGATTGACACACAGAACATGGGATGGGAAAATAGAGAGTTTATCCACGATCAATATCAAACATTTAAAATGTTCTAGATACAAAACTTTAAGCACTAAGTTTTTAGTGTAGATAAAAAGCCCCATTCCCTTCCACTGTCCTCTAAGCCCACAATCCACATAAAAACAACTCCAGACACATCCAACTTCACATGCACAGGGCCTCCCAAAATGTCACAGCAAGGATCCCCTCCTGTGGACCATATATCCCAGATTTAAATCGATGATGCTCATTAAAAAACAAATTCTGCCCAAAAATTCATTGCAAGATAGTATTAAGGTTGAAACGTTTCAATGGCATCCAGTTGGCATACAAAACCAAGATTAGTCATGTCTTTAAAAAACTGTGAACCATAAATGCGCACATGTCTGCAAATTAACAATTAAAGAATTCACCAAGTTTGTTAATTCTCATATAAACCTTCATCATTAGCCTTTCATCTGATTTACATTACCCCTAGCATTAATTTCCTTACCCCCCAAAAGTGTGATATGTATTCAAAGCTCAAAACAACAAATGACTAGCCATTAAAGAACCTATTATTATTTATTTCTTATTAAGACCTGTTTTCAGTATAGTCCTGCATTACTCACCACAAAAACATCTATTGTAGGATACACAGTAGTTAATGTAGTTTAAATACAACTTTACCAGGCCTACCTACAATCACAGAAACCTAAAATACCATACAGTCAGTGCACATCATAACACCAAATATTAAAATATTATGTTCCCCTCCACATTACATTATGCAATATCTGATGACATATCTTTAATATACACTGTGGTCTGTATTATTTTTTAATTTTTATGACACCATGAACATAACATACAAAATCAACAGTACGTATCCAGCAGCATATTTCTGTTACACAACAAAATGAGTTGGCCAGGTTAAGAGTTGTAATGAGTGACGAAGGATTGTATGGCCGGCAGTTATTGGCTATATTGTTCATTTCCATTCAGTTGATATCTGTTTTTTAGCCCATGGAATTTTTAAAAAAGAATCCATTAAAACATGCCCTCAAATGTAACACTTTTTATTGTTTTGTGTAATAATATAGCCAGGTGTAGTAAATATATATCAAGTATATATGTAGGCCAAGTAGCAGCTATTGCAGATGCTGGCTATATGTTCTACTGAGCAGTTCCCATGAAAACAGAGGCCACTGAATTCTGGCACCCTAATTCCAATACTATGTGCAAATTCATATTCACAAATACCACTTCTCTGAATACTCAGTGTTCTATAAAATGTGTGCAGCATAAAAATGCCACCTGATTTGAAAAATGTTTCAAACTAAAAGATAAGGTTGCACCACTGTTTACCTGAAATAATTACTTTTGCTAGTATTGTATGCAGAATAATTACTGATTTACGAATATAAAAGTTTCAGGGGCAGCTATAAAAATATTCCAGTTACTGTCTATTAAGGAACAGACAAGTTTTTTAAGAGTAAAATAAAATTGAAACGTGCATATTTAAAACCTGTTCCTGCAACAATTTAATATCATGACGAGATACTACTCATGATACTAAGTGCTATGTCTAGAGGAAAAGGTTTGCCAATTTGGGCTCTTAGAACCACATATTAATCTCACCTGCATCCACATCATGGGCCCACCAGAACTTCAGGGTTTGGCTTATTGCACAGCTATAGGGGCTTCAAGAACACCCTCCCCACACGCGCACACACACACCCTCAAGAACAGTTCTGCAGGAGAATCTCTGGTTGCCTGTCCCTCATGCTCTCCATCCAAGAACAGAGTGCTCCTATCTAGAGATTGAGGGATCATGTCAGAGAGGCACTCTGCATATGTAGTATCTCCCTGATTTTCACATGAGTGAGCTAAGGGACTCTCTTACCCCTCCAAGCTATCAAGTAGCCAAGGAGATTGACTGTGCCTTGAAATCCAAAATGGGAATCTTCAGGATCATCTCTCAGGGGTGGGGACTTTCAACCTAGAACAAATTGGACAGAGCCCCTCAGCCCCAGACCAATTATTTTTGGAGGGACTAGATTCTTCACACAATGCAGTCAATGTTTGGAACTCTTTCCAGATGATGTTGTGAAGGCCAATACTATAGCAGGGTTTAAAACTAGATACATTCATAAAGGATAGGTCTGTCAATGGCTATTAGCCAAGATGGGCAGGGATGGTGTCTCTAGCCTCTGTTTGCCAGAAGCTGGGAATTGGTAACAAGTGATGGATCACTTGATTATCGGTTCTGCTTATTCCCTCTGAAGCGCCTGGCATTAGCCACTGTTGGAAGACAGTGAGCTAGATGGACTTTTGGTTTGACCCACTGTGGCCGTTTTTATGTACTTATTCCCTCCCTGTAAGCTTCTCTCCCCTTGGACCAGCAAGATTGGAGATATGGGCTTAGTCCCTCTTCCACAAGACAGCTCCATAGATTATTGCTGCAATGATTGGGAAGATGAGTATCTGCAGAAGCCTGCTCAGAAAAGATGATGCTCATATGCATGAACTGTCCAATCCCTGCAGTCTGTTCCCAACATCCCATGGTGACAATTAACCTCCCTTCTTCACAAGTACTACCAGTGTCCAAGAGCATTTAGACTGCTGAGGAGACAGCATACATCGAATCATAGAAATATAGGGCTTGAATAGATCTCAAAAGGTTGTTTAGTAAATCTCCTTGGTCTGAAGCAAGGCTAAGTACACCTAGACCATCTCTGACTGGTGATTGTCTAACCTTTTCTTTGAAACCTCGGTGATGAGGATTCCACAGCCTCAGAAGGTAACCTCTTCCAGTGCTTACCTGCATAATCCAACACTGCAGCAACATAAAATTGGGATATGGTTTGGCCTATGAAACATAAACCTGCAGTTGTTCCTTTAGGAAATATTTTCACTGAAGCCAATGGTTTTGTCTGCGGAAGGATTCTGAGATCCAGCCCAAATTTGGATATTTATCATTTTTGATTGTTGCTATGAAGTGGACATCTGAGTATCATATAGATGTGCTTTGGCATTAGAAAAAAATACATTTTAGTTACCGGTAATAGAAATGGTTTTGTGGCAACCTGGCTGAAGACCATAGAAATATAAGTTACATTATCTGTTGGCATAATGTAGTTTTACAAGTTAAGGAAAGCTATTGAAACCCAAAATGCAACATAAACAATAGCAGATTTTTATCGGTTAATAGGCCACTTCACTTTTGACATCAGATTTTGAAAAAATTAACAGCCCAGATTTTCAGACCTTGATAAATAAAATTAGGATCTGAATTTATTTGCGATCAGCAAGATAATCAGCCTTATTTTTCAGAGGTGTTGAACATCTACAGCATTGGTTGAAGACAATGGAAGTAGAGTGTTCAGTAACTCTGGCAATCTGGCCACTTATCTTGACATATGCATATGGAATTAGGTGTCTAAATTCAGCACCCAAATAAAAAGATATTTGCTGTAGTTAATAAGTCCAAAAAGTGTCCGTAAAGATATATTAATAATTAATACTTAGGTTTTGTATAGCAGTTTAATCAGATGATCTCAAAGCCCTCTACAAAGTAGGTCAGTATCATTATCCCTGTTTTATCATTGGAGGAATATAGAATGATTGAAACATTAGGAAACTAAACAGATCTTTCTGCCTATTGAAAATGTCCATATTATTTAATGTCCCTATTTACCCTTTTTATAATTTTCATTTTTTAAACCTAACTTTGTTTCATGATTTAACTTTCTTCCTGAAGCACTAAAGCACCTAGCATACTCTTAGTGCTATGAATCCAATAATCATACATTTTGATACAGGTGATATAGTATTCTAAATACTCAAATATTAATTTTACACCGGCAGTTTAGCTTTTCTGTCTTAACAATCTTTCTAGCAGAAGGTATAATCTCCGTTCTTGTTGCTATTGAGAGAAGCATAGCTGGAGGAGGTAAAAACCTGTCATTGTACAGCACCAATTCCTAATCAATAACAAGCTAAACACTTCAGTAGAAAAAATATTACAGCTTTGTTTCCCAGAAAAAAAATCCCATTTTTTTTCTCTCATCTTCATCAGAAGCAGCATTCTGATGGTGCCCATTTGCCAGGAACAGCCAAGATAGAGAAACCCTATGGGGTCTTGTGATTCAGATTTAGGAATATCGGACCTCGAAAGTCTAAGGCATTGTGTATTAGTATGTATTGAGTCCTCATTCCAGGTGGCAAACAGCTGCATCTTTTTATAAAACTTCAAAAATAAATCTGAAGTGCCTGCTTTCAGAAGATAAGTGTTATATTTAATTGAATCATTCTCAAAACATTATAGATTAGGCAAGAAAGGGGATTGTGAATATTTAATATATTTGTTTTGTATTCCCAATAGTCAACAGAATAATGAAATTCCTTAACTACTTCTCTTTAACTTGCATGAAGAAAGCACGGTATGTTGCTAAATCTCTTTTCACCAGCACTGCCGAGAAACAACTTTAATCCTTGTTAGAAAATTGCAGAGTCTGGGGCTGACAAAGAGCTCATGCTTGTTCTATTGTGAGTGCTCCTGGGCCCTGAGAGTGGAGCCCTTTACAGCTGCATGGATCCAGCCTGGCTCAGCTGTACTATTTAGGAGAGGAGGTTTGTCAATTTCTATTGACAATGGAGAGAGTTTTTCAGTGCCTGTAGCAGTGCTGAACACAGTTGGGGATCAATGCCAGCCATTCAAGCTGCACCCTCTTTCATTGCTTTGGTTTGTTAATTCAAGACTAAAGGTCCACTGAGGGGGTTTAGGGTGTTTAAGAAAGCTGATGAACTGTTTAAGAAAGCTGATGAACTGAGAGCGTTTATAGCCCTGGTGTGGCAATTTCCATAGTCAGTGGCAACTATTGGCACTGAGGGAGTTGTGTCCTTGTTGACCCTCTTGTTATTAAAAATGCACAAGTGCTGCGTTTCTCAATATTTCAACACTCTTTCATTGTCAATACCACCTTCTGAGCCCTTCAGCTTGTTGCTTGCTCTAAAGATCTTCTTAGATTGGGTTTGAAAACTTCACCTTAAACACTAGATTAGACTGATGTTCTGTTTTCCGTGCTCCTGTTGATTTGTTGAACCTTCCCAGGGCTGGAAAGCAAGTAGCAGCTTGATGGGGAGACGGGCCGCTAATATGATTTACCAGTCTACAGTCATGCACAATAAGTGTGAATAAATACAGGGGTCTCACAGAGTCAACCCTAGCCTTTCCTTTTCTCTTATTTTTACTTTAAAAAAGAGATATCTCTGGAAAATTGAAGTGAGTAATGCATGCCCTTACAGGAGCTGGTTGAACCATGAATACGAAAAAACTAACATTTTTAAAGTGGTTGGCTGCTGTCATACACTGATGTGAAAAAATATATAATATTCACTTACTGCTTTATGCCTGCATAGATCACAGCAAAGAATAAGCCACTAATATCATATCATTGGCATCTGCAAGAATCGTACTGTCCTTCCAGTGTGGTCATTAGAAGGGGAAAAGTGCATTTTTACCAGTTAAAAAGGATTTGTTTTTATTTAAAATCTTTGAAACCTAAGAACCACTACTTGACTGCTAAAGCTTACTAGTGAGTTTGCGACAGAGCTTCCAAATGACATGTTGGGTGCATACTCTACTAGTAAACTGTACTGATGATGGTCAAAATGTGTGGCCCACTTGCCAACCTCCTCTGAGGACTTTGTAACACTGTCCTTTTTTTAATACCCTTTTAAAACACAGAAATAGGGAAACATTCACCTTGTATAATCTAGAAGAAAATCCAAGTTTTTATTCTGCATCAGTCCATATTAAATGCCCAAACACTATATAGTAGAAGCCAGAAAGTAACAGGAATGTCTATTGATGCTACTCTATGTATGTATGTATGAAAGGGGCAACATTCTGAAAATATGCTAGCTGTGATTCCTGTAAAAATTTCATGACAATTCTGGCTTCAAAGTTTGATTTGGTCATTTTCAAATAATGCTTTTTAAATGTTCTCTTAATTTGTTTTGATATATAACATCAGATAATACTGCAGTATTGCTTAATGGTAGTTTCACTGGGCAATTTTCCTATATACAGTTAGCTTGTTACAGCTAGTCTAATGATTTTTCACTGATCATGATTTTAATTTTTTGCCACTTTGTTAATAATTATAAAAGTGTTTTTGCCCTGCCTTATTGATCATTATATTTATACAATGGAGGGGCAAAGTTATTAAATATAATCAGAACAGCATTTGTTTTATGGTCTCCTGATTTAGCTGGACTAATACTATACTGTGATTTTAGTTTCCTAGCTGTGTTTTCAATGTGTCTGTATTATTGGGATGATGAGACAAATGGACTCTATGGCAGTTTTTATTCACATATCCAGATTTTTTTTGAATATACACAAATTTGAAAGAATGAGACAGGCTCTGTTTTCAATTTTCCTTCTTCAACTCCATTAATTTCAATAATGTTACACAAAGATAACCAATCACAGAATTTGTCACAGTATCTGCCGCTTGCTCATTTGCTCCTTTCCAATTATTTCAACACAACAATCCACTTAGCAGAAGTAAATTGTTTTCTGTATTATGCTGGGTTTTTCCCCTCAAGGAATAACACTAGTTTTATGAAAAATCCTTATTGAATCATGTTCTGTATCTTTCCCCTATTAAAGTTAAGATGTGTAGCACCTAAGCAGCAAGAGGATAGATTAGGTCCATCTTGTTATAAAGAACAATAGGTGATCCAGAGAGAATGCATGGCTATAAGACATTTCAAGTTTAACATGTCTACAGAGTCCAGAAAAAGAATTCATGTATATGCTATTTGTTATAGTCTGTGACAATCATCCTTTACTTGAATAAGACCCCAATATCAATTATTTCAAAACATAAAATATGAAATAATTATAATTAAAAACCTAAAACAAATGTGTGACTAATAAACAAAAAGAAATTCTGCTAAAGAATGTATTACAGAGATCTGAAGCAATATTCTATGGATATCAGATCAATTCTTCATAATATGAAACAAATCAAGTTGCTTCATTTTATGAGATTTGTATAGCCACATGCATTTTATTCAGAGTGCTTGTTCAGTTCAATATAGTAATAAATTAATGTGAATGTTTGATAAGAAGTAAAATTAATTTATTTCCTGTGATTTGTAATTAAACTGCCATATATATATTACACAAAAATCTTACTTTTAATCAATACAAACATTTCTTAAAGCTGATTGCTAATCACTCTTGAGTCTAGATTTATTTATTATAAAGAAAAAGTGTTTAAATATATTAATCCAATATACATAAAATGATTATTCCCCAAGGTTATCATTTTTGGTATAGAGAGTGCTACTTTTATTGCAGTTGCATGATAATCTAAAAACAATATTGTGTTGGATCTTTCAATGTCTTTTTTATTGGATTTACCATATTCAGAGAGTGTGAAGGTGCATACAGTAGCCATCCTTTGAGCTTTGTTAATATATTCATCTTGTATTATATGCTGCATGTTATAACATAAAGACACAATGTTTCTATTCCTTACATATCTGTGTATGTTGTAAGGGGACAGGAAATTACAACAGGAAAGGATTTAAGCCTCCTCCCTGTGGGAGAGAGACTATAAATAAGGATGAGACTTTAACTCTCTCAAAGTGTAATCTTTTATTCCTAAAATGAAACAAGCTCCTTCCTTTTTACGCTTTGACTGACTGACATCTGGTGAGTAGTTTACATGAGAGAGAATAAAACTACTACAACATTTTATAAAAACTCTGTTAATTTTATTTTAATGCAACCTGGTGCTGTATCTTGACAATTATATATTGACCACAGACACTAGTTTGTTTGAACTGGAAATTATTTTTTGATCAAACAAGCATCAGTTGCAAGCAGATTATTTTTGCCATAGTCATTCATAAAGTTAGCGTGAAAATGGAAAAGGAAAAAGCAATGCCCTGTAATATAGTTGGTAACAATGGAAGGCAAATCCTGAAAGCTTATTTCTTCTAGTGTCTGTCTGTGGTTTTACTGAAATAAAACTCCCTTTTCACTTTGGGGTGATTTCCCAAAGTCAGGAATGAGTAAAAACAGAGTAAGGACTTCAGGATTTTTGGCTCATTGTTAGATGTCTTTGTTCTTGTGTGGTAAGGAAAAGCAGAAGCACAGCAAAATCTTCCTTTAAAGCTAATCTTACTGCATTTTTCCCTACTGTTTCAGCAGTCAGTTCTTTCATATGTGTATTTAATACACATTCTTACTGACAGTGCAAATTATAAAGCACTATTTCTTATGAATTTATTACAACTCAGAGACAGTGCAGTGATTGCTAATTAATGTAAAACAGTCTACAAATAGGTGTACTTTGATTTCTGTATTTTGTAGTGAAGGGGAGAGACAGCTACATTCAGGCTAGTAAGGCTGTGCCTAGGAAGCCAAATTACATACCTTCCTGAAGCTTGCAGTTTGGGGGTGCAAAACACCTCTTTTTAGCCTCTAAACTAGATTGATGAGTCTAGATCAAGTTAGTTGATTTCCTAACAACATATGCAATTCTCTTAACAGAAAATTATATCATGATGACTTTAAGTGCTAATCTGTTATCATTAGACATTATCTCTCATTACTAAATATGTTAAATGAATACTTCAGAGAGTTTTTTTTCCCCTTACCCTTCTTTCCAGCAATGGTACAGCAGCTCCATGAAAGTCATCTGTATGTGGCTGGCTGATAGATTAGACCTTCAGCTTCACATCTACCAGCTGAAGACTCTCATCAAGATAGTGAAGGTAAGCAAAATTTGAGTTATATAACAAAACCACGTCAGAGCTAAAAATAAAGGATGATTACTAGACAGTAACCTACTATTGATATGCACAGATCCCGGTGCAAATCCAGACATGTAGAGTGAAACAAGTTGCTACTTTCTTTAAGGGTTTCATTCACTTTTGGTTCCCAGTATAGGGGGGAAGAGGGAGTATGTTTAAAAATGCTTATCTTGATTTGCAGGAAGAAAGACAAGAGGCAGTGGGCACAGTTTAATTCTGCAACTGTATTCACTTAACTATCTGTGAATAGTTAGCTATAAATTGTACAGTGCAGGGCATCCTTCTTTTCTTAATCAGTTCCACTCGTTTCAAAGCCCTGCTCTCAGATCTCCCTAATCTGAACCTGGTCTCAGCCTGTTCCTGGGATTCCACCTCCTGCCCCTCATATGAGGGAGTTAAACTGGGCTGGAAACAAGATGGGGTCATCTCTGTGATAGACCAGACATTAGGAGTTCCAACTATTTTACCAGCTTCCATAGGGAATGCCTCACCCTGTTTATCGGAGAACCATATTGCCTCTGTAAGACATGTCTGCTCTGAAAACCTGCCATAGCTAGTACCTATTAAATAGTGACATCTTGATCTACCCTCCTTGCTACCTCACTCACCAGATACCTGACCTGCTACAGGGAAGGTGGAGAAAATTTCCCCTACTTCAGCTAATCTGACAGTGAGGGAAAAATTCCTTCCCAACCCCAAATAAAAGAAGGCAATTAGTGAAAGCCCGCTGAATATCATAAAATCTGATTTTACTCTGCTTGGGGAGGAAGACAGATGCTACTGAACACAGAGAGAGAGAAAGAGAGATCCTTCTGGAATGCGGGGGTATGACTAGCTACCGGTGAATCAGTGACCCTCCCAGGTCCAACCACTTTCTGTTTCTCCCTTGGCTCCCTTTCCCCTCCCTAATGACCCCAATGCAGCAGGGATGCTTAAAAGAGCCTTATCCTCTTTTTCCTGATGTCCAAAGAGTTATGGCATTCAGTTGCAGGGAATGCCTTTCCCTGAATGAGTAGTTACTGTCCATTGTAACTTCACTATTCAAGCATTTAGTTACAGAGAACAAAAATGTTGGCCACATTGTATCTGAATTACAAATCCTTACCTGAAACAATTGGAGCATTTTGAATAGAGACTACATATTGTACACTTTAAAACAGGGCTACTCAACTTTGGAAGCCCCGGGGGCCACAATGATACTCACAGCACATCCCAAGGGCCGCAACTTAAATGTGGTTGCATAGATATGCAAATCTATATTAAATATATAGATATGCAAATGCATATATAAGCAAAATAGCTTCTTTCACACTAACAGGCATGAATACAAAGGTTAAAGGCAAGACTATACAACACGCAGGCCCTATTTAAGTCCGTTCTGCTGATAATAATAAAATGTAATATTTACCCGATTTCCACCCATATGACAGCACTTTTAATGAGCAATGACAGTCCTGGAATTTAATTACTAAAATGCATATCAAAGAAGACCATTATATTGACTACTTTTTTGTTTGGCTCCCACACGTGGGCTGTGTGTTGAGCCCCACGTAAACCCAAACTGCACTGCGGGCCACAAACAAACGGGCCGCGGGCCGCATGCGGCCCACGGGACCTGTGTTGAGTAGCCCTGCCTTAGAAGGTATTAGTGATTGTATTGCTGAAAGCTGCTATTTCTACCTTGATGGATACAATAGTACATTTACCCCATTGTTTTCCTGCCCTCAAGAAACTGGAAGGGAAACAATTTTTAATTATTTTTCTACTACATTATCTATTGTGATGTATTAGGTTCAGTCTGGAGAACATTGTACAAGCCCTGGGTAGATTTCCTAATTTTTCTAAGGCCAGACAGAGCACCAGTAGAATTAAGAATGCAGGAATTGCCATATTGGTTGACTCTCCAGTTCAGTGTTCTTTCACTAATTGTGACTAGGTGCTTCAGAGAAAGTGCAAAAAAAGCTGCATTACACAATTATTGGATAACCTACCCTCTTGGAAAGCTTCTGCCTTATCCCCATCAGTTAGAAACTGGCTTATCCCTTGAGCCAAAGGAATTTGTGTCCCTTTCCAAACTTTGTTTAATCCTTATTATAGTAGTTCTGAATATTCTTGTTATCCATACAAATGTCCAATAAGAAGTTCTTGGTCTCAGTGATAACCTTTTCCCCAAAATATCATTTTGTACAGTTAAAATCATGGTTGTAACATCAGGGCAAATTCAACTCTTCAACACTAGGTTTTTGTTTGGAACGTCCATTGTAAAAAACAATACATTATGGCAGATGGTGCTGTAGACAACCCTGCATCACTCCACCAGGCCATCCAAATTTAGTTTTGCCATCTTAGAGCCAGGTCCTACACTATTGGTTTTAGTGGAAACAGAATTGAGCCCGTTATTTCCTTTCAGGCCACCAGTTAGTGATAGCATAGTCAAGATATGCTGTGGGTGGTGACTCCAGTGAGGGTCACTTTGTGAATTCAGAGTTTTCACAAAGAAGGACAACAGTGGGAAAACTACCTGTCCTCTTCCAGAGCTGAAGAACCCATGGAGAGCAAGACTTTCACACAGTGAGAATTAAAGGCAAAATTATACAAGTGTAGGGCTCCGGGAAAACTAGACTCCAGGTCAATAGAGTTCAAAAGATTTACCAAAATGGCCACTTACTGAATGACTGGTTCACTATGAGTCAGTAATAGAGAAAACCAACTATGCCAGCACTGTTGTCTATGCTAAATCTACAGATTGACAGTGGTTAGCCTGGCTTAGAAGAAGTGCAGTGATATAGGTAGCAGGTTTAAAAAAGATCTAGATAAATTCATGGAGGATAGGTCCATCAATGGCTATTAGCCAGGATGGGAAAGAATGGTATCCCTAGCCTCTGTTGTCAGAAGCTGGGAATGGGTGAGAGGAGAGGAATCACTTGATGATTACTTATTCTGTTCCTTCCCTTTGGGTCACCTGGCACTGGCCACTTTTGGAAGACAGGATACTGGGCTAGATGGACCTTTGGTCTGACTCCGTATGGCCGTTCTTATATAACATGAGAGGGAGAGCGTTCCAAAAGTGGTTTCAATGCCAGTAGCCTCTAGTGTAGAAGAGGCCCTAACATCCCGTATGGATGTTATGGACAGCCCATGAGTCTGTATATGCAGATTCTGGAGAAGGTACAGAAGTAGCTATATAACTTGTTCAAGGGCTCTGAACTACCATTATATGCTTGAGAGTTTAATCTTAGGAAAAAGTACAAAGGAGAAAATCTTGTTGCATTTTATATGTACTTAAAAAGTAATTGCAAAGTCTTTAAAAAGATGTGTTTGAGCTAAACAGTAACAGAACACATAAGAACTCATGGAAATTAAAAACATTAATAAAGCAAAGGAAAGAAAATGGATGTAAGCAAATAGGCTTTTTTCTTGGAAGATAATTGAAGTTTGGAATTTAAGAAAAACAGGCTGTTACTTGGTGCTAGTGATACATGAGATTAAGTGACAATACTTCATATTATATAATGTTGTTATTTTATGGATTTATATAGTACCACCAGTTTGCACAGTGCTACACACTAACACTCTGTCTACACCACAGAGCTTTTTCCAGGATACCAGAGGTATCCCGGAAAATCTCTGCCATGTCCAAGGAACGTATCTGCTTTTCCGAAAAAAATTTTGGAAAAGCAGACACATTTTTTCGGCATCCCTGTAAACCTCATTCTACGAGGAAGAAGGGATGTTCTGAAAGAGACTTTTTTCTGACATTTGGCCGCGTGCTGATGATTATGAAAATAAGTTGCTTATATGGACGGGCCAAATGTTGGAAAAGTCTCTTTTGGAAGAAAAGCAGGAAAAGATACGCAAATTGCAATTCTCAATTTGCATATCTTTTTCCAAATTTTCCCTGCAGTGTAGACATAGCCTATGTGAGGTATGCTAAATCTCTGCCTCACTGGGCTAAATCCATGGCAAGAACAATAGAGCACATGGACACATACACAGGGAGGGAATTTAATCTGAAAGATAAGGATTATACTTTCCCTCAAATGGCCAGCAGGGGCTACCCTACCACAAATAGCAATAAAATACAAAAACTCCCTAATTAGCATAAAATTAGCTCTAGATTTATAACTGCTTTTACCAATAACAACAGTTGCACCAACAAATGCCACTACACTGAACTGAGAATATAGCCCAATGGTTCTGATGCTGAAGTCTATAATGAGGCAAAATTCCCACTGAAATCAGTGGGAGATTCATCAGGACAATGGTTGCACAATCAACCCTTTAAAGTCACGTAAAAGGAGAATTGTGAAAATCCTACTGTATGTACAGTAGTGAAGTACAGTGAGTGACTATATCCAGTCTCTACAGGATTTTCTATTCATTGTCCCGTAATTATTTCCTTGTTTAAAGGAAAAGTGCACTCACTTTTCTCAAACCCACAGTATATGCATTCACAATGTAATCCACAAACTCAAAAATGTGGGGACTAGGGGCATAAATTTAAGTTTTTAATTAAAATGGATATTTCTGAGCTTTGTGCTCGTACAAGCACGATCAGGCATTGAGGGTGTCATGAAACAAGGTAATAGTGGATGTGGGACATAAATCAAATGTTTGGAAAGGAAGCATAGAGTATATTAAGTGGGAAGGATCACAAGCAGAGGTGAGAGATATGAGCAGTGATGCAAGTTCTGGAGAGATTTGAAAGTGATGAGTGGAACTTAGAGCTCAGTATGGTTCACAACACCGCTTAAAATGGCTATGACTTAAAGGATTTCCCTCAGGGAGCACGGTATACCTATGTTCTGATGTGTGCAGTGGCTACCAATTCTTTTCCAGATGCAATGTAAGGTTTTGGTTTTGTGTGTGTGTGAGAGAGAGTTGAAATCAACTGAGATGCAAAAACTGCTGTTAATTTTGGGGCACAGAACAGAGCCATCTCCAAAGACCTTCAACTCTGGAACTTATTCTCTCTCCTGATCTAAGAGAGAAACAAGTGTGATCTTCAGGACAGGTTGCATACCTCATCAGTTAATGCATTTTTAGTCCAAGGGAGTTGATTAAGTGGGAGGGGGATTCTCTAGTAAGATTGCTCCTTAGTGAGGTTGCTTTGGTTATCCTGATTTATAGCTACTTCATTCCTGATTTTATTGCATTGAAATGTCAGTGACTCTATAGGAGATTATTCAATAGATATATAATATGAATGCAAACAACTAAATCTGGTATCAGTAGGAGTGATTTGGTTAGAGTATTGTGAAAAGGAAAAACTTGATAGCTGTGTTTTGGTTGGACTGGGGGAAGAATCAATGGGATAAGGAAAAGTCAGCAAAGTGAACCCCTGTGGGAAATAAACGGTCTGTGTTTAAAGTAGACAAAGTAGTAAGGAATTAGGGGAGGATGGCTTTTGTCCTTTTCTGGTCCTTTTTTCCTATAGCTTTTTAATTTTTTTCATGCACATTGTATGCCCAAACCTGTGCTACAAGGAATCATGGCAGAATGAGTGTGTTGGATTTTCACTGCTGCCTCCTTGCTTTAAGACATCATCACTGAATAACGTGGCTCCTCCTTAGTCCTCTTGCTCGACACAGAAAGTCAAATAAAACAGTAGCCTCTGCTGTGTCAGGGCAAATCTGTGGATAAGAGAAACAAAACCTTGAGATGTGAACAAAAGGAAAGCTATGTAGATGATTTGCAATTAAGTGAGCATTTACTCTAGCTTTTGTTTAAACGGTGACCGTAGAAACTGTTACATCACAGAATACAGAACATATCTTAGAACTTGTTTTCTAAATGATTTTTATAAACTTGTGGTTTATAAAGCAAAGATAACTGCAAAAGGAAATTGTATTATAAGGAGAGATCAGGTGCTGAGTTTGTCTGCTGAATGGTAAACAGTAGCTATATCTAAATTCATAATTGAATATGCAACTGTAGACCACCTTAGTTTCAAAATGCTATATTCTCACCACTGATTTAATAGAATTATACCAAATTCTTTACACATTCATAAAGCTCTTTGTCAGGTATCTGAGTGAATGAGATGACAACAGAGTTACTGAAGAATATGCACTCAGTGAAGTATGGAAGCTGAATTCAAAACACAGTATCTTAGAAGAATGGACAATGAACCCTTTTCTGGTGTCTGTAGAATGAAACAACTTAGAAGTTTTGCAAAAATTACCCAAAATTAGACAACAGGTTATTAACATCTCTGTCCACTTGCAGGGTTGCTACCACTCGTGAAAGCTGGACCAGTGCTAGAGATGAAAGTGTAGAGAATATCTTTAAGTATTGAGGTTATTGTATTGGGAGGGAACTGACACATGAAAGGTGATCTTTCTTTCAAAGTGGTGCACAAGAGGAAAAAGTTGATGACAACTGCCTTAAAGAAATAATTTCTAGTATGGCTTGGTAACATGCACTGTATGTTTCTAATAAGATGGCTTATTATCACTTCACATCTCTCTCCTTGATAGGTATAACAGAGTGGTATGCACAAGTAGGCAGATGATTATGAAAATAAGTTACTTATATGGACACACAACATGGTGCTTGTATTCTGTGGTCCAAGCTTTCAAAAGTGATTAGTGATACTTGTTTTTTGGAGGGGTCATCCTGAGATGATATAAAAGAGCCTACTTTTCAGTGCTGATGTCTGATCCAAAAATGAAAGCACTGGTGCCACTTAAAACGATAAGCCTGTATTTTAAAAAGGAATAATTGGGCACTTTATACGGTGACTGTGTGGGCTTCTTGGGAAAAGATCCATTGGTACATTTAGAATAGTCTCTCCTCTTTCTACAGAAAACCTACCGAGATTTCAGATTGCAGGGTGTGATGGAAGGAACCCTGAACAGTAAAACCTATGAAACTGTTCATAGCCGTCTTACAGTGGAGGAGGCTACAGTCTCAGTCAGTGATGGGGGAGGTCTTCAGGGTATCACCATGAAAGACAGCGATGAAGAAGAAGGATGAGATAATTTCACCTAGAAGATTGACACTAGGTGTTTGTTTTGTAACTTGTCCTTGTATTTGCATTTATAGTTTTGCTTTACAACACTTGAGTACCAAAAATGTAATTCATTCCACTTTTTTAAATCTGAAAGCAGAATTATTGGGAGCAAAAGTGCCAAGAATTTTTTTGAGGACCATGATTTTAGTGTATTTTAATGTATAGCTTTGCTTAGAACTGTGGGAATGTTGGCATGGAGTCTGAGTTCCACGTATGATTGTTTCTTTACCTTTTTGTTAGAGTTACCATTTGGTCCTGTAACTCCATCAAATAGCAATGTCCTGTGCAAAAAACAAGATGTGTGGCTCCCATGATACACAGTTATACAGGAAACTATTCTTAGAATAATTCAGTGCCCTTGTTAAAAATTAGTGTATTTTCAGGATTACACTTGACATGGGTTTTTGTCTTGTTTTGTACCTATTTTTTCATTATTGTGTGATGTGCTTTAAAAACTTAAATCTTGGTTCACAGTGCTTTGAGTTTGGTGTATAAATAAGAGGACTCCAGGGACCACAAAATGCACCTAGATTACTTAGGAGTGTTGTGTCTTCTGTTTCCCTACATTTATCTTGCAAGTTTAAGGATATCTCATCATGTTGGATGTCAGTAAGCTTGCCATCCGTGTTTCTATTCTGTGTGAAATTTTGCAGGCAATAAGAACACATTTTGTCATTACCATGTCTGTATATCTATTCAAGTTTGTATAGAATTCTAAAATTAAAAGATGTTTTCAGTATTTCAAATCATGCAAACTGTCACTTGTCTCTTTTTTTGTAAATGCAAATGTTATTTCTGAATGTTTGTATTTGATAACCTGCTTTGTATGAGCCCATGACAGAGGTATATAAAGGAACACCTACATTCCCATGCCTTTGTGAATTTCACAGAATCAGACACATTTGTTTTTTTCTCAAAAATTGGTGTTCCTATAAAAAACCACAGTGATTCTGATATTTTCAGAGAACATGTATGAATCTTCAGATGAATGGGATCCAGAAGAATTCTGAAAAAGCAATTTCAGAAGGAATGGGAAGAAGTTACTGAAGTTCCCATTGACACTAAATGTGCTTAATTTAACAAAGTGAAGTGTTTGACTCATAGAACAAAAAGCTTACATGAAGTTTTCTTGCAGTGACAGTTATGGAACTTCAGGAGGTTCTGGAAGGGCAAAGGGCCTGATGAACTGAAAAGTTTTTCAGCAGTTGAGAGTACGTTTTACGCCTGCATATAAACTGTGCAGAACAAGGGCTGGCAGGTTACACTTCTGCATAGCTCAACAACTTAGAAAAGAAAATGACAATTACTCCCCGCTGCACTCCTGGCACTCAAACCGAAAAGGAGTTTAATTAAATGAAACAGAAGGGGGAAATCAAACAACATTTGCTGTTGAAAACCATCCATATCCTGCCTCTTCACAGAGGGGAGGAAAGATAAAGTTGTCCAGGTTCTGTGCCTCGTGTTCTGCCTTCCCAGATTGTCACTGTTGAATTGATTTTACCTGGAGTGCTAAATTATGGCCTTTGGTAGCTGCAAGTAAAGCTGTGTTTGATAGGCTGGTTCCACATGTATACTACTACTGGCCCATTGTATTCCTGATCATCTTTTCTATATAAACTTCCCTGTTCAGGGTCTGGCTCAATAGCTTAGCGGCCTCCTGTGCAATCCAGTCAGTCCCGACTACCCTTGCTGCACTGCACAGTGGTTAAAGAGGTGTGGAAGCTGAGGTCAGCCCTGGCTTCTCCGCAGTGGAGTAAAACCACAGCAGCCCCCTTCGGGCAGGAGCGGCACTGCATTCCAGTGGTGGCCTACAGTCCCTGGGGCACACAATGGGCTGTTCTTAAGTCTCATGAGAGATGTCAGTTATCCTTTTCAAGCCACATGGGCCGTGCTCTGGCCATGTTGGCAACACATACCCCAAAGCCAGAAATGTTAACGGGCCACATGCAAGCTCTACCGGACCAATCTGCTGGAGAAAAGAATAAATTGGCCTCCCTTGCATGTGGAGCAGGAGGGGGCGAATGGGGGGGGGGAGGAATCTGTAGTGCTTTGAGGGGTGGAGTTGGGGGGTTGCTCTTTGATCCTTTGGACAAACACTGGCAGGTGTGGTAGGTGCACTGGAACACTGGGGCCAAACTGTCTGGGAGCTAAGGCGGAGTTTTCTCTGTTCTACCCCCCATCTCTACAACTTGCCTTCCCAGCGTGAATTCCTCAGCTTGTGAGGGTAACTAACTTCAAACCTGTACCATGGGTTTGCTGAACTTCTTGCGTAGTGATTGGCCTGCATCGCATCTCCAAGGAAATTCCCAAGCTTTTGTTGGCTGTTGTGGTTGTGCTGCTACTAATGAGCAGGGCATGGTGGCAAGTATTGGTCTGTAGGGTTTTTTTAACGAAGGGGCTATTTTGCCTGATTTTTCTCGTGCAGCAAACTGACCAAAACAATACACAGGAAGGGTCAACCCTCTTCAAACCTGATCAAAAAGAGGAAAGGTTAGTCCACTAGGCCATGCGACACGGCACAGCTAGAATATCATGAGGTTTCAGCACAGCCTAATTTCTGTGTAAACCTAACCATCCAGTCCCCTACATTGTATGTAATAGGCAGCTGCATGTTTCTGTTCTCAACAGGAGAATTCTGGTACATAAGAAAGGAATCCTAGATTCAAGATCCAGTTATCATCTAAGAAACCTTCAGTTTGGTATGACAGGATTTGGTCAGGATGTGCTTGCATGTTACAGCTTCCAAAGTCTGAGTGTTCTCAAAGGTACAGAATAAAAATTCAGCCTGGTAAGCAAAGAGAGCCTGTGGATGTTTGGAGCTAAAAGCAAACTGCAAGGACTGGAAACCTAAAAATAAGTGAATTAGGAGGGAAATCAAAGAAACAGCAACAAAAAAATTTAGAAATCAACACTGACTCCTTTAGTGATGGGTTTGGAGATAGGAGCTTAGCTTCCTTGAGGAGCGTATAAAGGAGTTTAAGGTAAAATAATGTTCTGAGTAATTAATACAAGAATCATCCCCCCCCCCCAGATTCGTTTTTAAATGTAAGTAGAAGATGGCTGGGTTCAAATGGCGTCCTCCTGTTCCTACTGGGCGAGTCGTGATCTTACCCAGAGAGCACAGCCAATTAAAATAGTTCCAGTTGTTAATATGCTACTAATAAACCCTGATAAACAAAAGACGTATAAGCACAAGTGTTTTCCAGAAGGACTCCTGCCTGCTCTGTTTGCTTCCTGAATGTACGACTGCACTTGATTAACTGTGTGGATCTTATTAAGGGAAGGAGTGAGCACATGAATACTGCTGGAAGCGAGGAAGGCACAGTTTCAAAAGGGAAGCAGAACAAGGTAAATGAAGTGGAAAATAATGGGGTTGTTTCTCCTCGCTGGTAATACGACTGCACTCAGTCATTTTTAATTCACTGAGTGTTTGTTGGACTCCGGTTAATAATTGTGACACACTATTAGACTGGCACAATTTCTCCCACCTGCATAGGAATGTCTCTCTCTTTGCGTCGTCAACGCACCATTTCACTGTTTTACTGATGCACTTATTTTTGCAATCATTCAGTGAAAGCTCCTGGATAGCCCATGGGAGGGGTGTTGCCCAGCCCAAGGGACACCCTCCGTGTGCTTTCCTGGAAATCTGCTGTGTCTGGGGGTGGGAGTGAGGTAGGAGGGGTTAGTAACCAGCGGGAGTTCGGACCTGACCAGCGCCTCCTAGGCAACTGCCTAAAACTAGAGCCCAAGGATCTCTTGCTGGGACGCCTGAAGAAGCACTCCGGCCAATCAGGCTTGAGCAGTGTAGACAGAAGGCCAGAGACTCCCAGCTGAAACCTTCCCGAGGCTGGAGCCAAAGCTGGTTGAAGCGAGAGGGAGGGGCGCCTTTCTCCGGGCCAGGCAGCCCAGGTCCACGCCCAGATCTTCCTTGTTCCTTCTCCGCTGCCTCAAGACGCCCTGCCTCTTCCCCCGCACCTTGGTGGAGCGGACACGCAGCTGGGGAGTGGAGGAAGCAGGTGTTTGCTGTGCCCCACCAGCCCTGTAGGGGTTGAGGCTGAATCGTGTGTGTGTGTGAGAGAGAGAGAGAGAGAGAGCGGGGAAGGGGGGGAAGTGGGGCAGTTTGTCCCCCACGAGAATATCTGAAATCCGTTTGAGCCCCGCGCTCCCCTTATGAAAGGGGCCCCCGAAATTGCTTTGCCCCAGGCCCCCTGAATCCTCGGGGCGGCACTGTGTGTGTGTGTGTGTGTGTGTGTATGAGAGAGAGAGAGAGATCCTGGCGGAGGAGGGAAAGCTTATCTTCATTCCCTAGACGAAATGATCTAAGACAAACCCGTGAAGTTGCCAGTTTTTCCTCCTCCAGCAGGCTCCTGCGTGGGAGGGGTGGAGGTGACCCGAGGCTACTTAAGAGTGAGGTTTCAGCAGCCCATCTAATCGTGGGGGAAAGCACCGCGGGTCTCAAGTGGAGAAGCTGAGAAGGTGGCAGGGATGCCATGGTCTAGATGAAGTCCTGTAGCCCCCTTCCAGCGCTGAAGGAGTCAAGGACACTATTCCTAGATAAGATGAAGGGGCTGTTTCTCAGTGTTTCGAAATATCTGTCTGCGGGGAAGATGTCCCCCTGCCCCTCTGTTTTCTCGTTTGGGGCACAGGGCCGAGACAGTAGATGTGTGAAGCGTTCTCCACAGATGAGAGTAAACAGTAAAAATTAAAAATTGCCTTTTGCTTTGCAAACATACGCATAACGAGATCCCAACTACTGGAAGCTGAAGTTTAGAAACAAGGAAACTGGAAAGATACTTGAACGGAAAGGGAAGGGCCCTTATGTGATAACTTCTCCAACGTTTGGAGACTTTACAGCGAATGCGCTAGTTCAATCACAAGTTCCCATTGAGTTCTTTTAACAGAGACGACAAAATGGGCTTGCATCTGTGTAAAAAAGTGACAAAACCATTCATTAAAGTCAGATTGCAAAAGGCAACCACACGGTGAAGAAGTTATCGGAAACAATACGCTCCATATTCAGAAGGTCCTAAGGACAGTTTAGGTAGCACATGCTACAATAATAGCCTATTGGGGAGGGTGAATTCGTTTTTTAGTCATCCCAATATTTTGCTGATCGTTAACATGGGATATCCTCATGTTAAGCAAATTGTTGGAGTTTATATTCAGAGATTCTGCTTCCATTAAACGCCTTTGACCTCAATGAGGACAGCATCGGGCCCTATATCTAACTGTGCCTGTTTAAATGTTCATTACAGAAAATCACTGCAGAAATGCCTTAGGAACTCAGTGCAGAGGAAACGGTTGCTCGGCCATTCTTGAGAATGAGCAGAACGGGAGTCTTTCTCCCCAGTGAATGCCACAGGGCATTTCTAGTGGTGTAGGGAAAGGATGAAATTGTACCATCGCCAGTGACTAGATCGCTCCAATTACTGACGGCTCTTCAAACTTAAGCCTGCAAATCGAACAGCTTCAGAGAAGCCAGGTGCGGTGTGTTTCTGCCAAACAGGGAAGATCCAGCCCAATTCAGTAAGGAGACTGAAGCAGGTGTCTCATTTTAACTAGTCCCAGCCCCGCCAAAGGTTGGTGTGCGGGGGTACGGTGCTGGGGCCGGATTGTGTGCGCCATAGGCTAACGCTTCTGTTTCCCCAGCTCTTTTTAGAAAAGGGAAAAACGAAAGTTGGCGGGCGCGGGCCCATTGCTCCCCTGCAGAACTGATACTGCTTTCCCCGCTGGACTCAGGGAGTCATCCCCAGGCATCCGGGCTGCGGCACGCTACACGAGTTAGGAAAGCGCTTCGCGGCTGATGCCAGCCTCCCCCTGGGCTTCGCAGCACATGGAGAAGACCCCAACCCGAACCGTGTCTGAGACCCTACCGACGTTCTCCCGTGCGGCGATTCATTGCCTAGAAGAGCTTTTCTCCGCGGGCTTAACTGCATCTAGTCCCAAGGAGCCCGGCGCAGGCTGTGGCCTAAATCCCAGCCAGCAGACCAGTTTGTACCGCGCACACTATGACAGGAGGGGGGGCCGAAAATTGGGAGAACGGAAAAGCACGTGGGGAGCTGCAGCTCCTGGGCGCAAGAGATTTTTCTCTTTGTACAGCTTTGTTTGTCCCCTCCGCCTGCCCCGGAGGGCCAGTGTGACAGGTGGAGGGGGGCTAATAGAATGGAAGGCAGAGTGTGTGTGTGTGTGTGTGTGTGTGTGAGACACAGGTGGAGGGGGGCTAATAGACTGGAAGGCAGAGTGTGTGTGTGTGTGTGAGAGAGAGAGGTGGAGGGGGGCTAATAGACTGGAAGGCAGAGTGTGTGTGTGTGACAGGTGGAGGGGGCTAATAGAACGGAAGGCAGAGTGTGTGTGTGTGTGTGACACAGGTGGAGGGGACTAATAGACTGGAAGGCAGAGTGTGTGTGTGTGTGAGAGGTGGAGGGGGCTAATAGAACGGAAGGCAGAGTGTGTGTGTGTGTGTGTGACACAGGTGGAGGGGGCTAATAGACTGGAAGGCAGAGTGTGTGTGTGTGACAGGTGGAGGGGGCTAATAGAACGGAAGGCAGAGAGTGTGTGTGTGTGTGTGTGTGTGACACAGGTGGAGGGGACTAATAGACTGGAAGGCAGAGTGTGTGTGTGTGACAGGTGGAGGGGGCTAATAGAACGGAAGGCAGAGAGTGTGTGTGTGTGTGTGTGACACAGGTGGAGGGGACTAATAGACTGGAAGGCAGAGTGTGTGTATGTGTGTGAGAGGTGGAGGGGGCTAATAGAATGGAAGGCAGAGTGTGTGTGTGTGTGTGACACAGGTGGAGGGGGGCTAATAGAATGGAAGGCAGAGTGTGTGTGTGTGTGAGAGAGAGAGAGGTGGAGGGGGCTAATAGAACGGAAGGCTGTGTGTGTGTGACACAGGTGGAGGGGACTAATAGACTGGAAGGCAGAGTGTGTGTATGTGTGAGAGAGAGGTGGAGGGGGCTAATAGAATGGAAGGCAGAGTGTGTGTGTGTGTGTGAGACACAGGTGGAGGGGGCTAATAGACTGGAAGGCAGAGTGTGTGTGTGTGACAGGTGGAGGGGGCTAATAGAACGGAAGGCAGAGTGTGTGTGTGTGTGAGAGAGAGCGCGGAGGGGGCTAACAGAATGGAAGGCAAAGGGGTGTGGGTGTGAGACAGGTGGCGGGGGTCTAATAGAACGGAAGGCAAAGTAAGAGAGTGTGTGCGTGTGTGTGTGTCTTTCTAACTTTTCCTAGGCCGGGAAGAAGCCGGTTGCACATCTCAGGGGTGTTAGCCTGCCCTTCACTGGCTACACTGCAACGCTTTCAATTCCTCTCCTCCCCCGTTAACAAGTGAGCCGCTGGAGAACCACCATGGAGAGGAGCCAAGGGGGGAAGGCAGGGAAGGGCCGATCTTGTTAGCAGCGCCGCCGCCTCAGCTGCTCTTCGCTTTCACAGCTAGAGCTGGGGCGCGATAAGCCAACGCCAACCGAAAGCGAAGGTGCAGCGAGTGGGAGCCGGCCGTGCCAAGGCCGGGAGCCGCTCCAGGGAGGAAGGTGGGCAGGGCTCCGCGTAACCAGAGCGGGGTTCGGAGCCAGTCTGGGCCGGTGCCGGGGTCTCTGGGATGTAAATTCAGAGGGACTGGAAATGGCCGGTCTGGACGCGCGCAGAGCTGCACTGGTGTGAAACGGGGTTCAGCCTTCAGTGCGCAGGTGGCAACCAAAGCAGCACGGGCGCGGCACAGGAGTGCAGGATAGAAGCTACCGATCTCTCGCTCTGCCACCGACTCCCTGTGTGGCCTAGCCATGTCCCTTAACCTCGATGTCTCCGTTTACCCATCTGTTAAAGGGACTGGTCCAAGCGGGTTCGTTCAGCAGGTTGGATCTGGATGATGAGCGGAGGCGTCTGAAGCAGCTAGAACCCCGCAGTGTTATGACACTTCTAATGACTTGAAAGGCCCACTCGCTGGCTTTACAAACCTAATTAGCAAGAACCCCATTTGTGTATGCGCATTACTACTTGGACAGATAATAAGGAATACATTCCCCTTTGCTACCTGGCCTTCTTCTTGCCCTGGCCTTGCTGAAGCTTTCTCGCTCGTTTACACTGAAAATCTGCGAATACTATGGAAACCAGACTTCGGAATGACCCAACTGCTCATTAGCTTGTTATCCCAGCAAATATATGCGACCCAGAGGCGCCTTTTGGGTTTATTTCAGTACAAGGCACTCACATAGACTCTTCCCGTCCGGTTTATTAATGTACTTGCTGAGGCACTTAAAAAAATAAACCGATTACATCCAGAAATCAAACCTCCCTTCAAACCGGATAGAAACCTGGGAGCTTGTTGCAATCTAACTGAAATCGCTTGGCCATGGGTGTGTCGATGGGTGGCTTAGAGAAAGGAAGCAGGCCTGTTTTGAAAAGACCCCGTCACCAGGTTAGACAACCAGTTAGCATCGAGGTTTTAGAAGCGTCCAGCGAACAGAATCGCGAAGAAGCGACTCTGGGTCGTTGATGTCAGGGGGGTTGGTCCAAAGGCCATGCAATGAAGGAGGAGTCTTTTAAGTTCTGAATCAGGCCCATTGAGTAGGACCCTTAAACGTTTTCATGCCCTAGGATTTGAGCCCACTGTATCAAATCAAATTCTGTAAGGACAGTCCACAGCTGCAGCTATAAATCATCTGCCCAAAACGCCAGAGCAAGCATAGCAATGAAGAGTGACCAGGATGGTTCTGGCAGCTACCTAGTATCTGTCTGAACCAAATACCATTCTGCGGGTGTGGGAACAATGACGCCCCCCTTTTTTTTGCCAAACTGAGTCTATAATAAATGTATTTAACTGACTTTAATCAACGTTTAACAAGCAAATAAAAATCGCAATTCAAACAGATAGAAGGAAAACCACAGAGAATGATTTCCCAAAGACAGAAAGTTGGCACTATTTTCTGTACATTGATGTAAAATCCCTTATTGTGTCTTGGCATCCAGAGAATAAATGGATTCCCCAAAGAGTGTTTAGAATGTAGATTGCGGCCAACAATTTCCTTCCCAACTTTCACTGACTTTTTTTTAGTACGATTTTTGTGCTTTGGGCTAACTTCCCCCAAATCGGCCCTTCTCTGACCTTCCAACGTTCTTCCACCAGCAGGGTTATCATTCATTCAGCCTGAATGCAAAGCCGGGCAGCAAACAGAGAGATTAGCAAACTTTTCCCCGTGTGATAGGGTCCGCAGCCAGCGGTTGAGATGTGAGAGTGGTTGAGATGTGAGAGTGCTGAGAAGCAAGCTGGAGAAGTCGAGGGGAGTTGTACTGGGGAGCAGGGTTTTTGCTGCGGGATTGGCTCCTGCCCGGGACAGGTCCCGCAGTCCCGTGTCTATGGGGGAGTGCAGTAAGAGGAAGGCATGTACTTTGGAGTCACTGGGCTGCTGGTGCGTGGCCAGCGGGCAGCTTGGGGAGATCTCTTGCACTTTGCCGCCGTTAATCGTTCAGCCAGACCTTCTTCTAGACTCCCACCTCCAGCCAAACACACTAACCAGAAGCAACGCTAATGATTCCAGCGCCTTCTCAGAGCACTTACAATACAGGGCGCGTCTGAGCCAGGGAGCGTGACTCGTTCATGCGCCGGGAATTTGGCTCGACATTTGTTGAACTGGAAAGGAACAAGTGGGAAAGTGTCATTCATGAGCCCTCGCTGCTGTTGGCCCCTCCCAGCCACTTTCACCAAGGGCCCTTTGGAGCTGGTGACACCGCTGGGCCCCCTCGCAGGCAGGCTGATTAGATTAGACGTGATTGCTGGAGTTTATGCTCATCGCTGGCACAGGAAACACTTGTGTGCGGGCACTACGGCGAGCGGGGAGCGCTGCTCTAGTGTCACTTGCCATTTCGATGAGATGTGATTAAAGGCTTTAGAGCTGACAAGTTCGCATTTGCGCCAGGCTGGTGGGAGCCCTGGAGAGTCGGGGCCAGCGCGGGTGCAAAATAAAGCAGCACACCCCATTGTTGGGTTCTCAGCACTTTTTGGCGGGCGGATTCGCCAAAACTCTGGTTGACTTTAAAACAATAATGCCCTCGGCTGCCATACAATGCTGGGGAGAAGAAAGAAACGACCGAGCCTGATTTTCTACGCCACAAAATCCCTCTGAATCCCTTCTGCGCGTAGCGCGAGTACTCCAGCAACGAATCTGCTGATTTCCAAAGGACTTTGCTGCTAACATTATATCATAACAGCCCCATTCATTATTATATTGGCTCATGAAGTATGTCAATGCCTGCGGTCCCCCTCCGCCAGAGCGGGGCACTGGGGAACAAACAATTCACTACGGAATACGAATGCAACTTAGAGTCCTGCCAAAAGGTTGCTGATAGGAGCATTTACAACTGAACCTGCTCCATTAAAATTACCCTGGGTCCCGTGGCTCTGATTCTAAGCCAGAGATCTATGTCCCCCCTTTTTTTTCCTTTGTAAAACCTTTATATAAACCATTTCTCGTGTATATTTTAGAGACACAATCATTTAAAAATTAACTCCAATACATTGCAACAATGATAACAACCAGAGGCTAATTTTCATATTGAAAAACCTTTATATAAACCATTTCTCGTGTATATTTTAGAGACACAATCATTTAAAAATTAACTCCAATACATTGAACAATGACAACAACCAGAGGCTAATTTCCATATTGAAAAAGCCATGGCAATGCCGGGTTAATTTGCTCCTTTGTGTCCAGGTATGTCACATTCCAGGGCGTTGTATAAGGCGCTATTCTGAACCGTCTGGCAACACAACAGAGACAAGGTAGGGGACGAAGTGGCAGCTTTAGCTCTGGGTTTTCTGGCTTTTGTTTGAGGGCAGATCAGCCCTTTAACGAGGCTGGATTGTAAAGGTGTGATCCTAGTGATTGGTGATTGATTAGTTAATAAGAACAAAGCAGTCACTGTAAACGAATCCAAGTGACTAAAAATAAATAATCGGACACAGAGGCAGCCACCAGAATCTTTCCGGGAAGCAGGCAGGAGTATTGTGTGTAACCTTCTTGCTTCTCTCCTAGATCGCCCGGGAACATAATCCCAAATAAAACACGCTAGATCTCCGTCGCCTTCTCCTCATGTAGCTAATATGCAGCAAGTGACAGAAGCTTGTTGTCTTTATCCAGATCCGAAGGTGAAAGGCAGCCTGTTCCTAGGGGGACCGTAAAACACGTCCAGGAGAAGATTAATGCGCGCAGCAGAAGGTTGGAGAAATTATTATGCTTTCAATTCATTTTTTACTTAAAAACACAATGGAATTCGGTGTGTTTTATTACGGAGGAAGAAATGAAAGATTAAGGGTTTAGGCGGTATTGTACCTCGCTGTAATCGCCTTTGGGTTCAGTTTGGAGTAATCTTGACCACGAGATGAATTCGCCTGTGGCTCGGATTTAACCGCATGTAGAGATATGTTATGAGAATAATGCAAGTGAGCAATATCAAGAACAGAGTTTAGGAGCGAATGAAATGCAAAACTGATTACGGGGGAAAAAAGAGCAGCAGCTTTCCCAGAGAGGATACGAAATTATTTTACGGCACTCAAACTTTTGCCCTTAATTCCTCAGACAGTTTTTAACTCTGGAGAGGTCGCCTGAGGTTTGCTACTTCCACAGGCTAGTCTTCCCTCTCCAGGACAACCCAGTCATCCCTGGACCTGTCTGGAAAGAAGGTCCAGAGGTTGGGAAAAGAAAGGCAAACAAATGGTGAAACTCCCCAGGTACAAGGCAACCGAAAATGCCCTTTGCGAAACGTGAGGAGTCGGACCCGCCACTCTTCTCACCGCGAATCACATCCATCCAAGCGTTTCAGGAATACTTCCCTTCAGCAGCAGGGATTTTGTGGAAGTGCTTGTAGTTTACCAGACTCGCCAGCTAATACCTTTACAAAAGCGTGATCCTAACTGAAATGCAATGTCCGGGCCAGGAGCGGGGAAAAAAATCGTTCTGCTTCTTTCAGAGCCTAACTCGGTTTCCCGCAATTGTTGTGTTAACAAAATTCCCTTCTCTCAAAAAGAAGCTGATCCTGAAAAGAGATCCGCATCCCTTGGATGGCTGTTGATTAATTTGGCTTGCTCACAAGTTTTCATGTATGCGAGGCACAGAGGGGGAAATATCCATTAACAAATAATGAATAATCAAGATTTCCAAAGCGCCCTCTTTACCACTTGAGCATGAAGAAGGCCAGTATTATACTAATGGACGGGCTGTAATTGCTGCTTTGGGATATTTACACTGCTCAAATGACACTACATATTTCGTGTCAAAAAGTCAATCCCAAAAAGACCAGTTCAAAACAACTTGTGAACCTATTAAGTGTGTGGGATTTGAAGCCGCTAAACGCACCCCACACTAATTCCTTTCTTTCCTCTCAGTTAAGAGGAAATTTGTTTAGATTAAATAAACTGTAAATTGTTCTGGAGGAGCCTCTCCTAGAATAGGCACAACACAGACCCGGCCGGGAAAAGTACACGCTGGAAACGGAAGCGCTCTCCAAGTGGACTAAATCACCCCTCGCCCCGCCCGGGCGCGGGACACGCTAATCTGGTTTTATTTGTGCCCCTGTCGCGCTTGTTCAGACGCAGTGTTTGCAGTTTCTCTGGTGCCCCGCCGCTGGAGGAGTCCCTGGGCTTTCGGCGCGGAGGCAGGAAGCAGCCGGTAAGAAGAGGGCCCCGCCAAGGGGAACCTGATCGGCGCTTAAAAGGCAGCAATTAAAGTCTTAACCGCGACCCATCTGCCGTGGGTCCTGCTCCAGACGCCAGCCCCGCCCGGGTAACCCGCCCGCCCTTTGTCTGCGCCCAAGAGGGAGGAAACGGGAGCAGCGCCCGGCGGGGTATCAGGAGACCCGGGGAGCGCTGCCTGGCACCCCCATGTCTGCGTCGCCCAAACCCGGCTCGCGCAGCCCCCCGCTCCTTCCTGCTGTTGGCCCATCCCAGGATCCTCAGCCCGGACATCTCCCCACACTCACAAGCCTCACCCCCCTCCCAGGGTCAGCCCATCGCACCCTCTGGCCTTCTGTCCCCGCCGGGGGGGCCTGATCCCACGCTGCAGGGGAGTTGTGTGCGCGGGATGGCGCCTGGCTGGAGACGCGGGAAGGGATCCCGCACTCCAGGGGCTGGATCAGTCCGTCCCCTATCCGCCGCATGGTCCCAGGAGAGGCCACACTCCCCCTGGACTTGGGAAGTCAGAGATCCCGCCGGCGGGACTCGCCACCCACTTCACCTCCAGTCCCCGCCGCGGTTCCCAGAGGAGAGGGGCGCTGCGTACCTGGCTCCGCTGGCAGAGGGGCCGACCTTCTCAGCCCAGAGAGACGCGGATCAGCCCTTGTCCAGCTGCTTCTCCAGAGTGCAGGGCTGGGTCGGGGAGAACGAGGGGCTGTTGCAGGGTCTCCAACAGGGAGTTGCCCGGGCTCCCAGGAGGGCGTGGGGCGACTTTTCCCTGCCATCCTGGCCCCATTTCGGCTCATCCATTGGAGCCCCCCGGAGCTGTCTCCCCAATCAGGTCCAGGGCCCTGGTCCATCTCCGCGCCAGCCTCCTCGCGTCCGCGGGCCTAGAGGAGGGCGCGCAGCCGTGGGGGAGCCGGCAATGTGGGCGGGCTATTGGCGCCTCTCAGCTGCCCCCTTTTGCCAACCCAGAGACTAGAGGAAACGACAATTAGGGACACCCCGGCCGCTGGGCCCCGGCTGGGCTTCCTCTCCCCACGTGTGCAAAGCGCCCTGGTGAGCAGCGGGGGCTGGAGCCCCTCCTGGGAGCGGGCAACAGGCATTTTCGGGTGGTACAAAAGCGGCGGCTACTCGGCCACAGCCAGGCCCCCAAAGGGCCCCAGAAAGCGCCAGCAGCCCCAGAGCCGGGGGAGGGAGGGGATCTGCCCAGGCGAGGCCCCCCCTACACTGCCATGCCCCTGGCCAGGCGCCCCTGCAGCCTGTTGCTTTGCTCGGACACAGCAGTGTGGGGAGCCGCAGGCCCCTCTGCACAGAACAGCAGCCGACGGCCGGGCAGGCGGGAGTAACTCCGCTGCCACTTGCTTTGGCCGTAGGCTAGCTTGGCTACCAAAGGAACAGGTAGGGGGAATCGCGGTAGGGACCCCTCCTCCCAGGCGCGCTGACGTGCTCCTGTTCTTTGGCTGTAAACGCGCGGAGCGAGCAGCCCCGCAGCCTCTGGGTAGACAGGGATGCCCTGTGCCGATCGAGTCCCCTCGGGCTGGCCCTGCTCCAGTACCCAGGCAGCGCAGGCCAGGTTCGCTTTGGACAGGCACTTCCTCCACACTGCGCTTCAACTTGTGGCTCTCGGCGCGGCTTGGCCCCAGTGGCGTCTGGCTTTTGCTGCGTGCGATTGAACTGTGCAGCGAGGGGATCTGGGGCAAATTTCACCCCGTTTGTTGGCTGCCCTTTCCAAAAGACCAAACCCCGCCAGGCCCTGGTGTAAGCCCGGGCTAGCGCCTGCGAGAAGGGCAGCAGCCCTCGGAGCAACCAACATCCCCCGCCTCCGCCAGAGCCTGGGCTGGGCTGGGAAGTGGCCAGGAAACACACAGCTTCCCCCAGAGTCGCTTCTCCTGCAGCACTCGGCTCGCCCCTAACTCGGACTCGGTTTCCTTATTTAGCACTTGGGCAATGATTTTAGACGCTGTCACTTAGAGCCAAACAAGACAATTGATGTCGGATCGGCTTGGCCCCGAACGCCCGCCAAACAGATTGTAGACAATAAGAAAAGAGAGGCGGGGGGAGGGGGGCTGTGTGAAGGGGGGAGGAGACACCTCCCTCTCTGGAAAGGGAGGCTGTGGCTCCAATGAAAAGTAGTCGCTTACTAGGGGAGTGGGTGTGTATGGTGGGGAGGGGGGGGGGGGAAACTTTTCCTGTTGACTGTTGGAAGCGAATTGAGCAATTATCTAGTTTACCTTCTCCTCTTGGAAGTTAACGATTGGCGAGATCTCGGCGGCGTTATTGACACAACACTTTCTATTGATAGAAATAAGCAGCGATTGTCCTTAAGTCACTGGTGCGCCAAAGTAAGCTGTGATGGGCTGGCACGAGGCCACTGGGCTGGGAAGGCTGGTTCCGCCGGCGGAGGCTCTGATGATGGTGGCGGCCACGGGGCTGGTCTCCCTCCTTGCAGATCAGTGACCAGAAAAAGGGGGAGAGTGGAGAGAGAGAGAGAGAGGGGGGAAAAAAGAGGCGTCTACCAAAGCGGCTCAGCCCGGCGAACAAATGCAAGCCAGCCATGGACAATAGTAGCCACCACCCTGCAACCAAAATCTTAGCAACTTCGCCAGCCAGAGAGAGCCTGTCTGCTCGAGGCAACATGATCAGCACTTCCAAACCCCTGGCTTTCTCCATTGAGCGCATCATGGCCAGGACTCCGGAGCCCAAGTCCATCCCGGTGCCGCCCTTCCTCCACGGATCCGTGCCCAAAGGGGACCCCAAACACTCTCTGCACCTCAACTCCTCCATCCCCTGCATGATCCCCTTTGTCCCGGTGGCGTACGACCCCCTGCCCAAAGCGGGGGTGGCAGGCTCGGAAGCCAGGAAGGCTCACTTGGACTCCTCCGCCTCCCCCTTCAGCTGCGGCGATCTGTTGAACTGTGCCCTGAGCCTGAAAGGCGATTTCCCCCGCGATGCCCTGCCCCTGCAGCAGTACAAACTGGTGAGACCGCGCGTGGTCAATCACTCCTCTTTCCACGCCATGGGAGCGCTCTGCTACTTGAACCGCGGCGACGGCCCTTGTCACCCGTCCTCCAGCGTCAACATCCACCCGGTGGCTTCCTATTTCCTCAGCTCTCCTTTGCACCCGCAGCCCAAGGCGTACCTGGCGGAGAGAAACAAGCTGGTGCTCCCGGCCGTGGAAAAGTACCCTTCCGGAGTGGCCTTCAAGGACTTGTCGCAGGCTCAGCTCCAGCACTACATGAAAGAAAGTGCCCAAATCCTCTCGGAAAAAATCGCCTTCAAGAGCTCGGAGTTCAGCCGGAGCTCTCCCAGCAGCAAGCCCAAAGTTTTCACGTGTGAAGTTTGTGGAAAGGCAAGTAACTTCACTTTCTTTGCTTGCGTCAAGTTTCTAACCTTTTTTCTGCTCCAGTTTTAGAACTACCCCCAGTGGCTTTACCATTCTAATTGCTTTTTTTTCCTTCTGATTTCACTTTCAAGGTATTTAATGCACATTATAATTTAACTCGCCACATGCCAGTCCACACAGGAGCCAGACCCTTTGTTTGCAAAGTTTGTGGCAAGGGCTTCAGACAAGCAAGCACACTCTGCAGGCACAAGATCATACACACCCAGGTGAATCTCTCTCCCTATTTGCGCTGCGCATTTCCATCTGTTTTCCAGCCGACCGAAAACTGTTAAAACCGGGTCGTTTGGTCGGGAGGCTTTGGCGTTTGTTTTCTAAGCAGACTTTTGTGTCTCTATGAAGCCACAGATATCCAAGCGCCCTGCCATGCACTCACTTCAATATTTGCTTTTGTTTCTTTCTAGGAAAAGCCTCACAAGTGTAACCAATGTGGCAAAGCGTTTAACCGAAGTTCCACTTTAAACACACACACACGAATCCACGCAGGCTACAAACCTTTTGTTTGTGAATTCTGTGGCAAAGGATTTCATCAAAAAGGTACAAGTCTCAAACTCCTTGTTAGTCTCCTAAGAACCCCACCCGTAGTAGTTTCAGAATCAAAACAATTTGCAGGAGGGCTTGCTTAATTTTTCAGTAATTTATCTTACTTGTTTTAAACCCTCGGCTAGGTTTTAACCTGGAGATCAGATTTTTATATTGAATACTTGGTAGCTGATCATCCGATTTAAGTTTGCAGAGAAGAGTGAAAATGAAAAAAAAAAGAGAAAGAAAACGGTCGTTTTTATTTCACACGGCAAGACGCAATTTCTAATCTATGTTCATTCCCCCACCCCAAATGCAATTTTTATTGCTCCCTTTTTTTGCTGAGGTCTAAGCAACTTTGTTTAATATTAATCTTTGGTTCTGATAATCCCCCGACTATCGCGCAGAGTTAAAATACATATTTCGTGTCTGTTATAACTCCGGTGTTACTCCGCACATTGCCTTTGGGTCGGACGGTGTCAGAGCAGGACTATTGAGCGTGGGTGGTTTGTGTTGTGCGTTAGTTTAAAACGATCAATTGACACTTTCATCCGTAGCTCGGGTTTGGGGGTGGGTGAAAGCTCTTTCCACCCGGTAGCGTCTGTGACCCTTGACTTGTTTGTTCCCAGGCAATTACAAAAACCACAAACTGACCCATAGCGGCGAGAAGCAGTTCAAGTGCAATGTCTGCAACAAGGCTTTCCACCAGGTTTACAACCTGACCTTCCACATGCACACCCACAACGACAAGAAGCCCTTCACTTGCCCCACCTGCGGCAAGGGGTTCTGCAGGAACTTTGATCTCAAGAAGCACGTCCGGAAGCTTCACGACAGCGCCCTGGGACTGCCGCGGGTCCCCGCCGAGCCGGGTTCAGACCAGGCGCTGCAGCCGCCGGGGCCGCTGATGCAACAGCCGCACCACCAGTGAGGGAGCCGCAAGCCCGGAGCTCCGACCTTGCTTGCGGGGAAAGCAGCGCGGAGCCCTGCAGCTGCCACGACCCTCCTGCTCCTTTGCATGCACCTGTTAAGCGGTTTTGTGTACTACGCTCTATGGGGCCACTAACAGTGATGGGCTGGTCGCTTCCTTCTTTTTGTTGTTGTTGGGTTGTTTTGTTTTCTTTTAAGACTCGATTTTTTTAACATCTCAGGGGTAGAGATGGTTAAAAAAAGCCAAGCCCCCTCGCCAATTTCTGCTGTATTTATTGGGATCTGTATTATCCGAGCCGGGAATGCCGCACCACTTAATTATTTCGATGTGTAGATATCTGTGTGTTGGTTCTGCCCTGTCGTCGATGCCTGCTGGTTGTCCCTTCCCGATATCTCCCCTCCTTCACCCGCTCCCTGAATATCGTATCTCTGTGGCCAGAGCTGATTCACTATGTACGGATTTGAATTTCAGTTTGATTCTTGCACGTGGAAAATGAATTCGTTGACCTGGTGGAAATAAATACTTGGAGCAGATGATTGACTCATCCAGGGCGCATTAGCTATTTAAATTCGTCAGCTACAAGACCAATGATCCTATTAAAGAGCTGTGATCCCACCATACCGATTCCTAATGTATTGATAACGAAAGGCTGGGGGCGGACGACAGATTGTGTGTGCGTGAGTGCGTGTATGTGTATGTGTTCGTTCTCTCCTTCGAGGAGAGGGAAGATGGATGGAAATCAAAACTGGCTGATGCCAGGTCCTTGAAATGCTCTAATCAGCAGCTCTGCTGTAAGCTTAGGCTCTGGTGTTTTCTAACTGCAAACCTCTCCTGTTTTCTTGCCAAAACACTGAAACAACTGCTAAAGACTTTAATTAAGAGGGGGTAATTAGCTCGGATTTATCAAAGCCGGGTTGTTATACTATTAGCTTCTCAGTAGAAGCTGCCAATCCAGCCTTAAAAACGAAGCACGCTCTAGGCACGGGCTATGCCTAGAAAGAAAGCGGGGAGGGAGAGAGGATGAGCGCGGGAAGGAGATTTTATTTTATGAATTTATTTTAAATCCTTCTGTTCGCAAAACAAAAATTTACCTCCCCGCCCCATCGGGTGCTGTCCCCAGCCATTAGTACAAGCGGACTCTTTAAGAGGCTTCTTTGCTACTGTTATTTATTCGCCTCCTCCCCAGTGGAGCCGGGAGCCTACCGCCGTGCGCAGAGCCAGGCTGGCTACCCACCCCGGGTAACCCGCTCCCCGAGAGGCGGAGTTCGGGGCTCTCCTTTGGAGCGCGTGGTTTGGCATGAAATAGACAAACAAGCCGAGAATCTCTTTCCTGGATGGCGAGGGCAGCAAAATGGATGCGGGCGAATCCGAAGAGAGGCGCCAGCTGCGAACCAGCCTCCTGTGTCCTTAGCCGCCTTTCCGCTCTCGGGTTAGAGGTGCCTGAGAGCCGCGCTCCGCTTTTGAACTCGGAGCCGCGTTGTAGTTCAGACAGGGCCCGTCCTCCCTCTCCCGCCAAGGTAAGCGGGTCACCAAATGTGTCAGCAGAGAGGAGCGGAGCAGAACTAGTTCCGATGCCCTCCGGGAGAGGAGGCGGGGGCCTGGAGCGCACTGGCTGGGCCCGGGCAGACAGCACGGGCGCTCTGACAGTGGCAGCAGTTGCCAGGGAGTGATTCCAGGGATCGTGCGAAATAAATAGATCCCTGGCAAATGATCAGTTCTTGGGACGCTCCAGTCGCTCCGCCACTAACTCCCTGCGTGCCCCGCAGGCCCGGGGAGTTCGTACACGTCTCCGCGGTGTGTGGGGAGCAAAGATTTGGATCATTCCGGTTTCTTTTACGAGCTTAGTGGAGCCGATGTTTCTTTGCGCGGTACTACCCAGGGATACACATCTCCGGGTCCTGGAGGGCACAGAGAGCCCGGTTCTTTTCCAGGTTGGGGAATACTCTCCTCTACCCCCTGGCTTCCGGCTGTGTGTGCAGCAGAAGCGAATCGAGCTGGCTGTCGGGACAGGCCTAGGCTAGGAAGTTAGGTTAATAGTCTGGCACTTTGTAAACACTGATGGTGCGCTGCGTAATGTCGGTTTGAGGGGAATCTAGAGTGCAGCTGGATCTGTTTATAACTGACACCCTGGGAATACACTTTAAAGAGCCGTGGAAAGGGCTTTAACAGGAAGCGCTCCCCCTTTCACATACACAAGACTAGCCAGCAGGGCCTTCTTAAGAGATTTTATTTGTAAAATAAGCAGTCACCGAGGGCAAAACAACGCATCTGAAAGAGCCGATTAAGGTTGCCTGCAGCATCACTTTCCTTCCTCTTCCTCCCTCCCCCAGATCCCATGAGAACACTGGATGGGGCCCGGCCTGAAATGGGAACACTAGCAAAGGCAGGCAATGGCCCAGTTGGACGCCCCCACCCTTCTTTTTATCCAATACAGCAAGAGTCTGGTGGGCTGGCAGAAATGGAGAGAAAGGAGACTGTTTAGTCGGACCAGGGTGCTTGTGGTTTTGCAGGCCTGGCCAAAAAGAGAGACTGAAATAAAAACTACAGGTGGGTTTAGTTTGCCTGAACAGTTATTGAATTACAAGAAAGGTGAGGCCCCTGGGAAAGATGCAGGCACCAGTGTGTTTTCCCCTGTGCGCAATTCCTGTGGAAGGCTCCTTTGCTCAGCGCTCCAACCCAAGAATCTTAAGACTATGGGGGAGCGTACCCCAGTTCAGAGGTGCTGGAACAATGTGTACAGAAGGGGCCATTGAACCAAACTGCAGACCCTGGGTATGATGGAAACCACTTCCCGCACCCCCAGCAGCCCTGGTCCCAGCGCCCCCCCACCCCAAATCCCCCTCTCACCAGGGGCCTACTACTGAGCCGCAGGGGAGGCGCAGACGAGTCAGACGCGCACGCTGGTGTGTGAGTGGAGGGTTTGGGTTCGGCGCCCTCTGTCGGGCCTCGCTGTCTTTGCAGGTGCGTTTCCCGGGCCGCGCACTCTCCCTTTGACGCATCCGCCCTCAGATTGAACTCTCGCCTCTCGCGGGTGGGTCCCTGCGCCTCCCTTTCCCAGGCAGGCCAAACGCCCGATGCCCCTGCCCTGCCCTGGAACCCAGCGGGGACTGGGCGGCGGCGGGAGCGTGGAACGAAGGGAGGGGTCCGAGGCCGCCAGCGGGTAGCAGCATTCAAGTTTCACACCGGTTGCTCCCCCGCCTCGGTGCACCGGTGCCTCCTTATCTAGCCCGCCCCTCTGCAGGCCTGGAAGAAGGAAGAAAGAAGCCCGAGGCGCAGCGAGCCCGCTAAGGCCACAGCCCCGCTTGTCTAGGACGCGATCGCGGGCGGGCGTGGCTCTTCCTCCGTTTCGGAGCGGCTCAGGCCTGGGGGGTGTCTGTCTGAGCAGAGCTGGCTGGGGAAATGTCGGCGAACTGGTGTGGCTGGGCCTGGGCGTCACCCCCAAAACATTGCCCGCTCTTCGGGTCTCCTAGACACTAGGGACCAGGAAGAGGGGCAAAATCCACACGCCCTTAGTTCGGAGTGACTTTTGGTGGGGGTGGGGAGATGGGTTCATCTCCGGGGCACAGGGGGTATGTCTACACATCAACGTTATGTGGGGATACCAGAGGTATCCAGAAATAGCTCCCTCTCGTCTTCACAAGCCCTTATTTTTTGAAATATCGGGCACGTTATTTCAGCATCCCGGTAACCCTCATTCCGCGAGGGTGAAGGGATGTCTCGAAATAGCACTTTATTTTGAAATTTGGTGCTGTCTATACAGCACCATATTTTGAAATAGCCGATTTTGAAATAAACTCGAAATAAGTACACAATTTGCATAGCACCCGTTGTGTATCTCATTTTGAGTTTAGAGTGCAGTGTAGACGTAGCCTCAGAGTCCTATTGGTCCTCAGTCTGACCTGCTGCAAGCTTTGTGTGTGCTAAAAATGACCAGAATGGCAAAATGAGAAGCCCATCCAGTGTCAGCGTGGACACTAGGGGAGAGGATCTCCCATCTGTGGGGTCAATACAGCTATCCAGAAGAGGTAGCTAGGGCTGCAAGAAGTCCTCCCTGGACTGTCTACACCCCCCAAGCAATATACCACCACCAATGCAGAGCAAGCAAGCCCATTCCAACTCCCTTTAGTGCACATCCACTCAGCAGGGCTAAAGCCAAAATAAGCTATGCAACTTGAGCTATGTCAATTGCGTAGCTTAAGTTGAAATAGCTTATTTCGGCTTTTGGCACTGTCTACACAGCAGGAAGTCGGAGAAAGAGCACTCTTCTTCCGACTTTCCTTACTCCTCATACAATGAGGGTTACAGGAGTCCGAGTAAGAAATCCTCCAGCTCGACATTATTTTGGCATTATGTCAAAATAACTGCTTGTAGTGTAGATGCAGACTATGTTATTTCAGATTAATGTCAGTTATTCCAAAATAACACTGCTGTGTAGACATGCCTTTAGTTAAAAAGGAAACTATGGAGGATCTGACTCTCAACAAGCTGTTGGGAAGTAGCTAAATGACTGACAGCCCAGGTACTTGGGCAGTAAGCACCTCTCAGAACATCCCCAGCATCCACCAGGTTGCTCCTGGCTGCCAATCGTCTGGAGTTCAGCAGAAGGCCAAGCTGCAGCTGCCATGTGTGAGGGTGGGAACACTTATCATGTTCTTAGGCCCTGTGCACTAGGCAGTCCAGCAAACCAGTAATGAAGCCCTTGCTGGACAGAACAAGCTTGAAATGAAAGATTTAGCATGTTTGTTCCCCCTGCCTATATCAGCACATGGTACCAATGATCAGTGAACTTTTCAAATGTCCATTGACTGAACTGTGCAGAGGTCATTAGAGACACCAGGTGGGTGAGGTCATATATTTTATGGGACCAACTTCTGTTGGGGAGAGAGACACATTTTGGAGCATACACAGAGCTCTTCTTCACCTGAGGGAAAGGTTTGCTGAAGAAGAGCTCTGTAAGTGCCAAAGCTTGTCTCTCTCCCCAACAGAAGCTGGTCCAGTACAAGATATTACCTCACCTGCTCTGTTTTTCTACTATCCTGGGACCAACAGCTCAACAACCCTGAATACACCACAATTGCCTTTTGCTGTCGCTGGACACTGGGGTAATACAGAACAGTGTCACAATGATATGAAGTGAATGCAAATCTAGGGAGACTCTATTGCCAGTCTTATTTTGCCAATCCAGTACTCAGGCTGTATATATACTGCATACTCAAAGTTGCACCAAAACTGATCATCAGAAAGATCCCAACACACAATGAGGCTCTCTGGAGATAGAGTTAGTGCTGATATTGTTTCCAGAGGAGCAACCTCTGTTCAGATAGCTATCGGAAAGTACCATTAGCTCCATTTTGCAGATGGGGAATTGAGGCACAGAGCTATTAAATGATTTTGGACCATGACATAGAAAAGGTCATCAAGCACATGCAGTGCCGTGCTGCTGCAGGCAACCTAATCATATAGTCCTATTAATAAATGTATCAAGCTCCATCTTAAAACTAGTTAGTGTGTCCCCGTCCAGCTCCTTCTTTGGACCCTCACTCTGGTGCTTAGAAAACTCCCCCCGTCCCTAGTTTTTGGCCTTATTTTGGCCTCAGTCATGTAGGAATGGCCATACTGCAGCTAACCAATGGGCCTCCTAACTCAGAGCCCTGTCTTCTTACAGTGGCTGCTGCTTGTTGCTAGGGAGGGAATGAACAATTAGTGCTCCACCCTCTGCCATCCAGTTTCAGCTTCTGGCATTTGGAGGTTTAGGGCTATCAAGAGCATGGGATTATGACTCTGATCATTCTGGCCAGGAATGGGGAACCTAAGACCTGGGGACCAGATGCGACTCTCCAACTTGCCTGAATATGGCCCCTGAGGCTCAGGGGTCCCCCTATATTGGGGAACCTGCACTGGTTCTCCTGCCCCCCCATTCCACGGAGCTGGAGCATAAAAAAATCCTAGCCTGAGGCCCCCTTCCCAAGGCTTTTGTGTGCAAGGAGAATGTGGGGAGTGTCTTTCTCCTTCTCAGTTGGGGGGGCCACGAGAGGGGTGTTTTTGTTGGGTTGTGTTTTTTTTTCTCACTTGTCTGCTGCCCCTGACTGATTTTTCTGGGGGTCAGTGGTCCCTGATCCAAAAAAAGTTTCCCACTCCTGGTTTAAATCCAAGCACCCCTTCTGTCCACACAGAATCAGCCTGCCTTGGGCCAGGAAAGCTCTCTGGACTTGGGCCCACGGGAACCACTCTGACTTTGACAAAGCCCAAGTCCTGCTGTGTTGTGGATCAAAGCTTAGGTATTTTGCAGTGCGGATGCGACTCAAGTCCAAGTCACTAGACTCAGATCGGGAGAGTCTGCCAACTCCATCCCCAAATCCCTTAGTGGCTGTGTGATTCCCGGCCTTTTCATCCCACTACTTCCCACCCACTTCCCAGGAGACAGAAGCAACCTCCTGGTTCAAATGCCTGCACAGCATTTAACCCTTTCTTTTCACATGGACCGGTCAATGAAACATGGTCAACCCACATGTGTATTAGCTATGACCAGCACTAAGGAGAAATCCTGCATCAAGTGCCCTTCTAGCTGGCCAAAGAAACATGGCCTGATTCTAGCAAGCCACTAAGGTGAGGTGAGGAAGATGTTCAACTTTGGCAAGAGCACAAGAAATGATCATGTCCGCAAAGCGATAACTGAGTAGCCAATGTCAGCGGGAATCAATCGACACGCAGAACAATATAGAGAGCAAATCAAGCAGCTGAAGACACAGTGCCGCAAAGTCAAGGATGCTAATATGACGTCTGAGAACTCCCCATCTTTTTGCCTCTAGTCTGAGGAATTGCACCAAGTACTGGGAGCTGCAGGGAGCACTGAGCTGGTACAGGGCATCTGCTGAGTGGAGATGGAACCTTTATGATTCTCCAAACACAAGCACCTCCAGCAAACAGCCGGGGGGCTTGTGAACCAGAAGTGACAGATGCTTATAACAACAGGGCTATGCTGTCAAAGCAGCTTCAGCGCATCCTGGGACCATGCTTAAAGACACTGTTTAGGGAGAGCCTGGGGGAGTAGTTGGCAGCAGAACTGGCATCAGAGTAAGTGCCAAAGCTTGTAAGTTTTAGCTGCTGCATTCGTTGTTATTAATGAACGGGAGGGATTTCTGGCTTATGGCCCTACCAAGTTGTTAATACAAGCTGGAGTTTTAGTGTGCTTCTTTTCAGGACAAAATCCATATAATTCCCCCCTCTTCCTTCTGTGCCTTCTTTCTTCCCACCAGCTCCATGTGGGGTTCAAAATGGACACAGTGAAAAGAGGGAACTGGTTAACAAACAGTTGTTCTGATGTTTTTACCAGTTATTCACTGATTGTTTTAAGTATGGGTTAGGGTGCCACAATTCATAGCCTCATCTGCCCCTTGCATATAATCCAGCACACCTCATGAGTGTGCCACGTATGCACTATTCCCTGTGAACAGATTCCCCCCAAACCTGGCTGTTATCTGTCCAAACCCTGTGTGGTTCTACTGTTGCCAGGTATGTATCTGCTGACTATCATGCAGAACCTGTGGATAGTAATCTTTCTGGGTCATATATTCATTTTTCCTATTGACTGGCAAAATATTGGGGTGTGGTTGCCATCTGTAACCCCTGCACAGTTTGGAAAACCCACCCTCTCAAAGCTATTCTGTCTAGACCTTTGCTTATGGCATCCACCACAAACATGCCCTCAACAGTGGACTGGCTAACCCCAAACGATTTGCTCTGGACCAATAACTGTTTGGTGTGGCCAGCTTCTGCAGGCAATATCCACTCACTCCTGCATATTTATGGAACTGAGTGTTCTCACTGGAGGTTTGGGGGCAAGTTCCCCATTTGAAAGTTCCTCATTTGAAAGTTCTGAAGTCACTGCTGGTCATCCCAGTTTTCAAAATGATGTGTTGGTTCTCCTGCACCAGAAGCAACAGTCCACCCATGACAATATTAGCATTCACCATATGTGCATAATGGGAACTGAGTGAACTGTCAATGCCCCATCAAAGGTTCACTGTCTTGGTCATAGCACAAAGCTCTGTCCAAAGTTGATCCTGCAGCTCATGTGTTGTCCACTCCATCACATAACTAGCTGTACTGCAGTAAGGAGAAGGAGCACAATCAGATTATCACTCACTTCCAGCATGTCTTCCACATGGTTTGGTGGTGAGTAGGAATTGCCATCAACAGCAGGTAAGTGAAGGCAGGGGACAGTGCCAACAACACACAGCAAAGTGGTTCCTAGAGTGTCTCTCTGTGACAAAGAACCCTGGGATGCCACCTCCAAAATGGCTAACATTGCCAAATGTGTGGTAATGATAGAGACTTGTACTGATGATTTAATATAGCCTCCTATTTTGAAGTTGCTTCTTGGCAGATGTCATTGGCTTTCTGGCTTTAGCAAATACTAGAATCAAAGAAGGAAGCCTTGATGCTAGTGGGGCAAACTTAATATCTGAAAAGATTAATAATGATACTAGATATGTGGGTTAAGGCTTCCTGTTCTGCAGCCCCATCCTTTGGCATTACAAAAGTTATGTCAAACCTAGGGAGTCTAAACTTCACCCACTCATCCCATTTGCTCTGTGCAAACTTGCTCTATGGGCAGAATCCTGTGACATGGATTTCACTGAGGGAGGATGTGCTATGTAAGGAAAAAGCACTGTTTAGTGCAATGTTGCAAAGGCAGCCACAGCACAATACTTTGTCTTTAACCTTAATAGGATCAGCTATGGAAGATCCTGTTACACACCCAACTCTGAGGGTGAGGCCGCTGATGATGGCAGCCAAAGCAGGCAGACAGTAAAAGCATGGTAATGGAGCTTGTAACAGTTGAAGTAAAGCCAAAGGTTAAGAGAAGAGGTGTTTGATTGATTCCCACATGAATGTGCATAGCAGAACTATTTGGAATTGCAGAAAAAAAAAGTAAAACAAGAGCACAAAAATCACTTTTGTGGATTTTTTTCTTGTCAGCCCTAGTGTAGAGCACCCTCCCTGAACAAATGATACATCTGCTGTGATGCCTGTCAGTTGTGGAATGAGTTTGTCCTACATGGCAGAAATACAGCATATTAACACATTTGATCCCAAAATATTCAGTAACATGTATTCAGTAACACACCACTAAACAGGATCATCTTCAGAACAGAGTCCAGCCATTCAGAGCTGAGTCTCCATGAAAGCAGTGGGCTGAATCCTCAGCAGTGCCAAACTCAAGTGCATTGCAGCTGAGGTAGGGCAGGCAAACATGGGTCAAAGTTTTCTTTGAACCTACAGATAGCCATGGGTCAGATTGACTCTTGATGTAGAGTGGCCACAGGGCAGCTCTAACTTAGGCTGGCAAAGAAACATGTTAAAGCTGAGCTATGTTAAGTAGCTTTTATTTACTGCCCTTTTTATATACATCTCTTGCAGAGGATAATGCTGGGTAAGGCACTAAGCCCTGATCATACCCATTGTTTCTAGAGAGCTCCCTAAATAGCCTTGTTTCTCCAAGAACATAAGTAGCAGTTTTCTCATGTCTTATACCCGTTTCAGAGGCTTGCATGTACTGGCAACCAATTTTGCCAAATGCATGCCATGCACCAGAAGGGATAACTAGGCTGCAAATCACTTTACAGAGGGGGCTACTAAGGCTCAGGAAGGCAAAGTCAGGATAATAATTTTTACTTAACACAAAGTGGTGCTGTTTTAGGCCCTGTATAAACTTAGGTCAGGTCTGCTCCTCAGCGTTGTAGTGGTATAATTACATTGCTCTGGATGTGAAAAGTCCACATGCACAAGTGATGTCGTTATACTGATCTAATCCATCCACATAGTGTTATGTCACCGGAAAAGCTTCTCCTGTTGACATAGCTACTGCCTCTGGGGGAGGTGGCTTAACTATGCTACTGAGAAAAGCTCTCACTCATCAGTGTCCTAGCATCTTCACTAACATGCTGCAGCACTATATGTGGAGACAAGCCCATAGAAGTTGGCATGATCTCTGGCCTAAAGATCTTACCAGAGGGAATTATTAGAGCCTAGACTGCCAGTATGGCAAGCTGTAGCTGCTGCAGATAATGTTGGAACAGGAATCCTGTGTTTGGAAGCTTATGATGCTGCATTAAAAAAAAAAAGTTCTGGGCCCTCTGGTTAGAAAAAATAACTGTGCAGGAAGGAGACAGTTGATTACAGGAGCTCTATATTGTGTGATTTGTTTAAAAAGGGAAGTGTATGGCTCAACATTAATTTGAATGACTTCATCTGGCTGAATTCTTGAAACTTCTTAAATGTTTTGGCGTAAGCAAGAAACTAGCATTTCTTTAGTTTGTTTTTGAAATATCACTTTATTGAAAGTAGAAGCTCATCATGACACTGGCAAGTGTTTTGACTTGTTGAGCACAAAATCAAAGCAAATAGTATTTCAAGACAGGTGATTACAGGAATGCTACATTTGCTTGTCAGTCTCAGGGTACAGCTACACTGTGGGGTTTTTTCCGAAAAAGGTATACAATTTGCACTTGCATTTGCATATCTTCTTCCATTTTTTTTCCTCTGGAAGAGGATTTTCCGATATTTGGCCCATCTATGCGGGGCCAAATGTTGGAAAACAACCCTCTTTCAGAAGCCCCTTTATTCCTTGTAAAACGAGGTGCACCGGGACTTCCGAAAGAGGGTTTTTTTCCCCGACATTTGGCCCCGTGTAGACGGACCAAATATCGGAAAATTCTCTTCTGGAAAAAAACGTGGAAGAAGATATGTAAATGTGAGCGCAATTTGTATACCTTCTTCGGAAAAAAACCCTCAGTGTAGCCGTACCCTCAGAGGGGTAGCCGTGTTAATCTGTAACTTTAAAAATTAGTAGCCCTGTAGCACCTTAGAGACTAATGTGTATATATATATATATATATATATATATATATGTAGTATCATGAGCTTTTGTGGGCAAAACTCATTTCCTCAGATAAGCAGAGACTTTTGCTTGTATTTGTATTTGCCTGGATATGTAGATTTGAATAAATAAAATCTCCCCATTTGTTCATTCACTCACCTGTTGCAAATTGTTTTAGACCAGGCTTATAAACTCTCTGTGACAGAGACTGTCTCTTTCTAGATCTGTACAGCATCTAGAACAATGGAGCCCTAATCTGGTTGGGACATTTAAAAACTGGTGTAAACATAATAATATTCCAGTAACTCTATCATTATAATTTATTTGAACAGAAATTTTAGCAAGTTTATAAAGACAGCTCTTTTTTTTTTTACTTAAGTGTAAGCCAACTCCCATTAAAGTCAATATAAAAATGTCTATTGACTTGAATAGAAACTGAACTGGACAGTTGAATGAGATGCTTTTGGGGATAGATAATTTATCCTACTTTACAAGACATCTGTGAAAGTGAAATCGGTTTATGGTCCTTTCTATATCAAATGTATATCCTCATCCCATGGTTCTCAGCAGTCTGAAAAAATGTACCCCATCAACTTGGATGATCTTCTGTCCCTTACCTTCCATATCACAACACTTTTACCTTTTCATTATTGTTATAATCTGAATTATATGAGTACTATTTGCTACCTCTTTGCAGTAGTGGAGAACCAATATCCAATAAAAAGAAATTTTATTAATTATTTAAATGTAAAGTTTTCAGTCACATTTTAAGAAGTTAGCTAGTAATAAACAATTGGGGGGGTCATTAAAAGGTTGATTTTTAGTGGGAATTTAGCTATTAAATCTTGACACTGACTTCAATAGGGGCAAAATGTATGTTTTTGAAATGGCATAGTATGGATATTTTGAAAGATTAATATCCTGGTGGAGAGGTGGTTATACCCACTGTACAACCACATGAAGATAATTTCCAATTAAGCATGATAATTTCCAATTAAGCAAAATTTGAAAATGAGTAAATTGCAGGCAAAATATTCACAATCAATCTCTAAAATTACAGGTGCTGTTTTACATAGGAAAATACTTGGATCCCTTTTGGAATTTGTTTCTGGTTCTGTCTAATATAGCCAATGCTGATACTTTGCAGTTCAACAAGTATTTTGCAGGGTCAGGACATTATTATACTTATGAAAGGATTGAAAATTCTTTGATGCATAGCTATGCAGTATAAGTGCTCTGTAGATATATATATCATGCAATCAGCCATGTATGCACAGTGTGATACTTCAGTTAATTGCAACAGCTGTAGTACAGCACTAAGGCAGCAGCTTCTCATTCAGGTCTAAACAAATTAAAGCTAAATTTAAAATGACTCCATCTGAAGAAGCTGAGTGTTGCTTTTATGGGTCATTAGCTATTAGCACTAGTAGCAGTGTAAAAAGGTTGTTAATGAACTTATAATATATCACACAGCCTATTATTCAGTCTGAGAAACAGATTTAAAAAATGAGACTTCATATGTGGTCTGGGAGTTTGATGTTAACTCAAGCGCTTTCATTTTCTTAGAGCCTGGAAGAGAAATATGTCAGCGTTCCTATCTGTTAATTTATACAATTCAAGATTGAGATCTAAGTTCACTTTAGAACTCTGGATGTAAGCATGATATGCTGGGTTTTTTTTTTGTTTTTTTGGTGTTTTCTCAAATCAGGATGTGATCTTCTTGAAATCTCTAATCAGAAAACACTTAAGGGTTCAATTTATTCACCTAATAGCCCAGAATGTATTATTATATTGGTTATTTCAGTCTTGAAATCTTCTTCACACCAATGTAGGAAGTTGTTGTCAAGGATAACAGATGGAATGGAACATTGTGGGGTTTTTAAATCCTAATCTGACTACTAATTCCATTTTCTTGTATCTGATCATATTAAAAACAAAAGTGGGTCATAATAAGATACTCTTTAAATTATACACTCTTTTAATTAAAAAGGACATACTTCTTGCAATGGATGATGGGAACTATGGCACTGGATTTGGCTGTAATGCTGGCTAACACGTGGCAGATCACTCCCTTTATGGAAGAAGTAATCTGAGTTTGTTAGACTTACAATGGAATAATACTGATCATGGCTAAGACCTCAGCCTAACACAAAGAAACTTGGTGCAGAAAACCAGACAAAGGGGAAAATCTTGATTATAAAAGTCATTCACAGCTCCTGTTGTCTATGTGAAATCGGATATAGTGAGCAATTATTGTCAGTGGCAAGTACACAGGAGGCAAACAATTCAAATTCGGTGGGAAAATCCAAGATTAGTAACTTGTTTGCCTTTCTTTCTTCCATTTGCATAAATAGCTGATTCACAAATGCAAAAGGGAAGTTAATATACTGTTGATTATTTTTGGTAGCCTCCTAAACTCCCAAATGGGCATTGTACAAACTGTTCTGAGCACTATACAAACACACAGAAGGCATATTCTCTGTCCTGGAAAGTCTATAATCAAAGACTCTGATCCCTCCAGAAAATTCATAGAATCATAGAATATTAGGGTTGGAAGAGCCCTCAGGAGGTCATCTAGTCCATCCCCCTGCTCAAAGCTGGACCAACCCCAACCAAATCTTTCTTGTCAAGGCTTTGTGAAGCCTGGCCTTCACCACCTCCATAGGTAACCCATTTCAGTGCTTCACCATCTTCCTAGTGAAATAGTTTTTCCTAATATCCAACCTAGATCTTCCCTACTGCAATTTGAAACATTGCTCCTTGTTATGTCATCTGGTACCACTGAGAACAGCCTCTCTCCAGCCTCTTTGGACCCTCTTTCAGGTAGCTGAAGGCTGCTATTAAATCCCCCCTCACTCTTCTCTTCTGCAGACTAATAAGACCAATTCCCTCAGCCTCTCTTTTAAGTCATGTGCTCCAACCACCCAATCTTTTTTGTTGCCCTCTGCTGGACTCTTTCCAATATATCCACATCCTTTCTATAATAAGGGCCCCAAAACTGGATGCAATATTCCAGATGTGACCTCACTAGTTCTGAATACGGGAGCATAATCACTTCCCTCAATCTGCTGGCAATGCTCTTCTAAGCCCATTATGCCAGTAGCCTTCTTGGCAACAAGGTCACATTGTTGACTCATATCCAGCTTCTTGTAATCCCAAGGTTCTTTTCTGTGGAATTGCCACTTAGCCAATCAGTCCCCAGCCTGTAGCAGTGCATGGGATTCTTCCATCCAAACTGAACTCTGCACTGGTCCTGGTTGAACCTCACCAGATTTCTTTTGGCCCAATCATCCAATTTGTCTAGGTCACTCTGGACCCTATTCCTATGCTCCACTGTATCTACCTCTCCCACCAGTTTAATGTTATCCGTAAACTTGCTGAGGATGCAGTCATTCAGATCATTAATGAAGATGTTGAACCCAGCAGACCCAGGACCAACCCCTATGGCACTCCAGCTTCCAACTAGACATTGAGCCATTGATCACTATGGGTGTGTCTAAACTACACCCCTCTGCCGACAGAGGGATGTAGATTAGGCACTTTGAAAGTGCAAATGAGCCTGGGATTTAAATATCCCAGGCTTCATTTGCATACTCACGTTCAGGCACTGTGCCGATCACGCACCCTTTCAAAAGTGAAAGTAAAGTCTAGCCGTGGCTCTGCCAACAGCAGGGAGCTTTTTCGGCAGATCCTGTACTCCTCATTGGACGGTGAACGTGCCCCCATGATACACTGCAAACCATTCCCAGATCTTCTAGGGACAGAGGGAGGTGAGTTCCATAGTGGGATAGCTATCCATTATGCAATGCTGTCTTTTTCAAAGCAAGAGCACTGACAGTGAATTCATGCTACCGACACAAGGAATGTTGTAATGGATGTAATAAAAGCAGCATATGGTTACTGATGTAACTTAATTTGATTTCACTCTGCCTTTGTGCACTTTAGCTTAATACACTTCCACAGAGTAGGAGTAGCTAGTGAGCACTATCTATTCTGCCCTAGGTACTTTGGGTTTTTTCCCTGTGCAGGCAGGCACTTAGAGTTAATATACTTATGCTAATTTCTTTTCCTTTTTGTTCTGTATATTTTTTGCTCTGGTATCAAATGATTTGGACCTGGGACAGGTTTTCAGGTTCAGAGGTCAAGTTCCATCAATATCCTCAATGGCAAAGAGAAAGTCTAAATTCAATGTGTGACAAAGAGCCAAAGATGAGGGACACAAACATTTATTCATGCAGACATTCAGAGGTTTATTCCTTTAGGGTGACTCCTTCTATAACTTCAGTGTGATGATTGTTTATTTCTGATGTAAACACTTTTCAATAATAAAATGGGGTGGGGGAATGGACACCAAATGTGTGTGTAACAGAGGTGACTTTGGGGCTTAACTTGATTGCTTGTGAAATGTAGGCAATATGAGAGGCACGTTCATTTGACATGTCATAACAGCTTTGTGGACAGGCAGAGCTATTACTTAAGGGTGAGGAGGAATGAAATCTATAAAAATAATGTATAATCCACTATACCTCTTTTCTACTTTAGTACTACACAGCATAAACAAGACATACCCAAAAGCTGGTTTTCTAAGTTTAGTGACACATAGTTTAATTTTTATTTTGAATAAAATAGCCCGGGGCTAAATTACACTGTGGATTAGCGTTATGTACAGGGGAAATCTGGATTCAAATGAGATTAGCTCACACATGACAAATGAGTTTCATTGTCACAGCCTTGCTCCTACGGGACATTTGTTTACAATATAAATCCCATTCAGCTCAGAACCATTGGTAATCTCTGGGCAGAACAACCATGCTGGTGTGTAGGCCAGTGCTGAGCTGTATTGGCAGAGCATGTATGAATGTGGAAACAGGCACTGTGCCAGGCTCAAGCCAGTGTTCTAAGTCCTTTGAGTGGATGTAAAAAGCAACAAGTTAAGAAGGGGTTGGGAGGAAGCTATCATACTCTGAGTTTCCTCGGTCTATGTGGGAAATAGGAGAATGTTTTCACCTCTTAAGTCTTTTTCTCTGGTCAGAGCACGACTGGAGGTTCCTACTGATGAGTGGTGATAAGAATGGAAGTCTTTGTCTTGGTGGGCAGTTTTGTGCATATGACACTAGACTAAATCTGAGGAGAGGAATTCAATTTCTGGTTTTCTTATAGATTTTTGCTGTGATCTTGGGCAAGTCATATGGAGCAAAAGTTTAAAAAAGTGGTCAGCCCCTACCCACTCCCAATCCTCCCCATTCTCAGTTGGATCTTCTGAATGCTGGACAGAGCCTAATTGGGAGCTGAGCTGTTCTGAATATGTGGCTCCTTACCTGGAGGAGGAGAAGTGGGCTGCTTGCTAGTAGGATGCCTTTAGTCCTTGCCTGGAAAACAGCCAAGAGTCTTTTAAGAAGCTTTTAAGGAGAAGTCTTACGCACAATGTTAGGCCTCAAAATAAAGGCCAAAACAGTAAAGGTGCCAGATTGACTCTTCTCTGGAATGAGCTGTTAACTGGGCCAAAAATTGAACAGAAGTTACCTTTGGAAAGTTGTATTTGAATAAAAACAGGTTGTTTTATTCAGTTTGAAACCAAGTTCCTTTTTCCTCTGTGGAGCTGGGTGGCCAGGTGAGCCAGGAACATCCTTGCCGGGCAAAGATGCTTATTTTGCTTTTCAGCTCTAGGTGTCAGAACAACATCATTTACTAAATCTATTGCCCTGTTAAGCAATAGTTTCCTATACATATGTCTGCACTTTGCGCTGAAATGTGTAATTTCCAGCTCAAGGAACTGTGCTAGCTCAGTTGAATTAACATGGATATGTTTCTTTGAGTTGGAACTTACACTTCCAGTTTGAATTTCAGACACACCCTTAGTCCCTGATTAAGCAAATGAACATGCGTGCATGTTTAAGCAGGGTTTGAATGAATTCTTCCCTGACAGCTATCTGGGAGGGGGAGAGACTTTGGGTGTAACTATGTAAATACAATTAGCTTCTGCTCTGCTTACATATTCAGCAGAGTGATCAACTTTGGCTGGTGTTGGGTTACAAATCACCTTCGTACTGAATGCAGAGGTAGTGAAATATGGTCTTATGGGCAATGAGTGGGAAAGGCCCAAAGGGTCACATGATCCTCCCCAAATTCCATGGAGAGAGCATGGGACCAGCAGCCAGTAAGGCAAAAGCTGGAAGGGAAGAGGTGGGACCAGAGCCTCTCCTCTTCTGGCTATGCTGCATGGCTGCTATACTCTCCCAGTCTCTGGCCACTCTGCCGAAGAGGGGCCACTGCCCAGTGCAGTGTAGTGCATCGGGATAGAGTCCCCCCACCAGGTAATGTGTTGAGATGTGGAGAGGAAAGAAAAGGGTAGGATGGGATGGCTGCCTGGGAGGGGATATTTCCCAGCGCGGTGCAGCCCAGCAGGACAGAGACATTCCCTGTCCCGGATAATGTGGGATGGGGAGGAAAGTGAGGCAGCTGCTCTCTCCCACACACCTCGGCCACACTGCCTGGGATACTGTTTGCTGCCTGTACGGCACAGCAGGACAGAGACTCCCCTCCCACCCACCGCCCCAGATAATGTAAGATGGGGAAGGGATGGGCTGGGGAAAGTGTGGGGGCTCCAGGATGGGGATGGTAGAGTCACATGAGTGTGTCAAGGAGAAGTCTGGCTATCAGGAAGTTTAGACTCAAAATTAGACGAACGTTTCTAACCATCAGAGGAGTGAAGTTCTGGAACAGCCTTCCAAGGGAAGTAGTGGGGGCAAAAGACCTATCTGGCTTTAAGATTAAGCTAGATGGATTTATGAAGGGGATGGTTTGATGGGATAACATGATCTTGGCAACTAATTGACCTTTCACTATCGGTGGTAAATAGGCCAATGGTGGGATGATGGGAGTTACTATAGAGAACTTTTCCTGGGTGTCTGGCTGGTGAGTCTTGCCCACATGCTCAGGGTTCAGCTGATCACCATATTTGGGGTCGGAAAGGAATTTTCCTCCAGGGTAGATTGGCTGAGGCCCTGGAGGTTTTTCGCCTTCCTCTGTAGCATGGGGCACGGATCACTTGCTGGAGGATTCTCTGCATCTTGGGGTCTTTAAACCATCATTTGAGGACTTCAGTATCTGAGATATAGGTGAGAGGATTATTCCAGGAGTGGGTGGGGTGAGATTCTGTGGCCTGCATTGTGCAGGGGGTGAGACTAGATGATCATAATGGTTCCTTATGACCTTAAAGTCTATGAGTCTATAAGTCACATTGCTCCCTTTGGTTGGTGCTCCCTTTGCTTATGCTTAACCTGTCCCAAATGAGGTGAAAGAACCTGATTAAGCCAGTGGTTCAAATGTCAGAGCCCTGTGAAAGTAAGATAGATGGGGAGGGGTATCCCCTCCAGGAGGCTGAAAACCTTCCCAAGGGTCCTTCCTGTACTGGTTTAACCTTTTCACCCACATTGTAAAAACAAAGAGCTAAATATGCTTCATTAGGGGTCTCTTTGTCATGTTAAATGCGCAATCACAGCTGAATTCCGTTCTGGTAGGGACTGTGTTCCCTGCCTGTTAGGAGTTAAAAATCACTGAGCGCTGAAATCACTTGAGATGGGGTAGTATTTCTGCCCATCCTGCAAAGAGTTGAAAATTATGAGATTATCATGAGAGATTGATGTGCAGAGGTCACAGTAGAGAGGTGCAACAAATGTCCAGAAAGGCAGTGGCAGAGACCCGTGATGAGTGGCCAGCAGGGCAGCTGGTGGAGAGATGTAGTTAGAGCAATGAGCAAACAGCCAGCAGGAGTGACTAGTGCGTAGCCAGTGAGGTGGCTGGCAGAAAGGGGTGCTGAGCAAGTGCCTGAGCAGCAGAGTAAGTAATGTGTTTCTTTATTCTTCCCCCCTCCACCCAGGGAGGTAAACTCTGCAGACGCACCTCAGAATTCTGGGTCAGCAACTGTGAGTGGGGTGCAGAGAAGAGTCAAGCACATGCAACGGATTTTTGCCCAATCTACTTAGGGATGGGTCTTTTTCTCATGGAATATATTAATCAACCATGTCTGTGGTGTTTTCCCAAATTAATGCTGAGTTACTGCCCTCATTTTATTAAAAGTTTATTTTCTACATTCAGACTTTGTGCTTGTGAGTGGGGAAGTATTGCATCTCAGAGGCACCCAGGGTGGTGTGCAAATTTCCCAGGTTATTGTGTGGAGCTTGAGGTGGTTCTGCGTTGCATGAATGGAAAGGAAACCCTAGATATTGAACTGGGGCCTGGTTGCAACTGGCTCTGCCTAGTAGCAGGATTACACATGCACATCCACATTATGGACTAAAGGAATTACATTCACAACATTTTACCAAACAGTGTTTTTTTCTTTCAGCTAAATTTTGAGATGTTTGTTTCCTTTAATTTGGAAATGTGGAATTATTTTCATGCCATGCTTCATCTTGGAAATTTAAGGTACAGAGCTAAGCCTCTAGGTATGAGATTTAGAATGGAAATATTTACAGATATTTGACCATACAAATGTTAGTGAGTGTTGCTGTTGAGACTGTGCTTGGCAGATGAGAAGACTTAAGTTTGAGACAAACAAACCCCTAAATTGTGTGACTACCACCAAAAAAAAAAAGTGTGGTCATAAGAACAGAAAATAAAGATTGGGAGAGGCATTTGATAAATAAATTAAAGAAATTGGGAATTATGGCAGACATCTTGTATACTTTTCTTTCATGATAGAAAGGGGTGTAATAAGAAATATGGATAATCACAGTTGGACAGATAGAAAAATTACAATTTCAGCATGTGATTCACTATAGCAACTTGCATGGAACTTAGAGGGAGGAGCACAGGTTGCAGGAGGGAAGAGTGTGGAGGAGGCCTCAGAGACTCACAGTGTTTGCACCTAGTTAGAACGCTAGCATAGTTGCAGTATCTTTGTAGATAATTCTCTTAAAAAAGAGCCAATTAAATTTTACAAACTTAGAATCCATTTTGTTACCCAGCATGAGATATTTGAAACATTTTTCAAAAACGTGCATCAGCTTTCTGAAGGATGAGAAATCTTCAAGAATTATGTTAACTGGCCTTATGCAATGTAGAAGGCAAACAGATTTTCACTTCATCAGAGTTTTCATGCTTAGAATGCACTGAATATAATTATTAGTGAAACATCCTGAGAAATAAAGATTTATAATAAATAATATGTTTGCTCTACAAACACTGAGTTTAATGGGATTGCTTCAGCAAGAGATAAGGCTACTGAGAGGACAATATACCACTGAATGGTAACAAATATTGATCAACAGAAAAGGGCTGATATTTAACCTTTAACACAGGGGTGGACAATAATTTTTGATGGAGGGGGCACACCAAGATTTTGGTAAGTGGTTAAGGGCTGCACTTTTCTATGGAGGGGATGTAGGGTGTAGGATGGAGGGTGGGAGTAGAAAGGAGCTTAAGGTAAAGGACTGGGGTACAGGAGAAGGTGTGGTGTCTGATAGGGAGTTTGAGTGAAGGAGGGGGTTGTGATCTGGGGCAGAGGAATGGGGTGAAGAGTCCAAGAAGGGGGTATGGGTGCAAGAGAGGATTCTAGCCTGGGGGTGGGATGTAGAAGGGAGTGCAGGGTTTGGGAGAGAGTTGTGACCTGGAGGAGGAGG